>CM060901.1:104410121-106910121 GCA_030737815.1 Allium fistulosum | reverse complement strand
GTAACGAAGAAGTGTGTCCGCTAGAGGTGGCGAACCTCAATGGCCCGGCAGGGCTCCTGTTTTAGTCATGTCAGGGGTCATCCAAAATCGTTCTCTTTCTTCAGTCAACGCGTTCATCAAAACCATCCACTTCGTTCTGGATCAACACTTCGCATATATTAGTTATTAAAGTGGTTTCGGTATCGACAGAGAGTATGTCCATATCCGATCCCGGTCTCTTTAATAACTACGTATTAATTACACCGATGGTCATTAATTAGTAAACTTTCAAAATAGTTTATATTTCAAACCGAAATATCATTGCCATATCAAAACCATATCCATACGATATCAATTTCTCTTCAAATAAATCTATTTCCAAAATCATAGTACTTTTCCAAAGTTATATCGCTTTCGAAATCATAAGTCTTTTAAAATCAAAATACTTTGGAAATCCAAACCTTGAAATTCATAACACTTTGAAACAATAGTTGGAAATCATAACATTTTGGAATCCTAACACTTTCCTCTTAAACAGTTTAGATATTAAAATTTGTATATATAGAAAAATAGTTTATACAATAAAATAGTTTATATACAATAGTTATAAGTTAAAATAGTTTAAAATAAAATAATATATATTGAAAATGATTTATATAAAATAGTTTATATTAAAATAATTTATAAAGTAAAATATAAATAGTTGTAGATATAGTTTAAAAATACTTTATAAAATAAATTAGCTTCCACAAATTCACAAATCGATTCAAATTAACACGACTTCCAAATTCAAACTTGATCAAATTTCAAATCAACAATTTCAACTCCATTCAATTTCTCAATAAATCATTTGAATTATAATGATTTCAAATATAGATTTGAATCACAAAATAAGCCATTTCCATTTCAATATATTTCAAAGCTTTAAATATTCACATTTCAAAACTAAATTTGATAATTCCATTTATATCTCAATTTAATTTCATTACATTTTGTTTCTGAGATATTTCTTTAATCATTTCAATACATCTAAATACGACTCCAATTTAAAATTTAAATAAACAAAATATCCCATTTAAATTTATATAAGTTTGAAATATTCATTTAAGTCACTTTTAATCAAATTCAAGTTATAAAACATATCTTTCAATTTTCAAATTTAATAAATTTCAAATCAACCTTATTTAAGTAAAATTATTAAATAAATATAATTTCAAATCAATTTCAATTTATCTTTCCAACCTGAATCATTATAAACTCTATATTTGAAAATATAATTTTACATAAATACTTAAACATTATTTTATATTGATTAAATCGACTTTATTAAATCAACTTTATTAGATCTTAAAAAAATCAATATTTTATTTCAACCATATATTTCCTTCAAAACCATAGAAATCATTTTTCAAATATTTATATATAGACCAACGGTGTCTGTATATAATTTTCTACCCTATGGTCAAGTGATACGGATATTTATCATTTCAATCCGTAATTTAAATATATATACGGGTATATATCTTTTCAACCCGTAACCCCAAATTCAATTCAAATGAAAATCGCTTGGGTTTATCATTTCAACCCATAACGATTTTCTCCTATTCTACAGATTGTTCGGGTATGTATCATTTCAACCCATAGTGAATTCTATATTAACAGGGAGCTTGCAGAGTGATAACAGATATGATAAAAATATAACAACAGTAACAGGCATATATCATCAGTGATAAATAACAGATAATGGTGTCAGATGTCACAGGTGAACAGATACAGATGATGGCATATATATATATCAATATAAATAACAGATAATGGTGTCGGTGTCACAAGTGAACAGATACAGATGATGACATAGATATAACAATATAAATAACTAACAGCAGCATATTTCAATTGTCGTTTCAATTGAAATCACATTTAATAAATATAAGAACGTTAATCGTGAGTGATTGCTCACCTTTCGAGGCTAGAGATGGACGATGGAATGAGTTTCGAATCCAAGCACGAATTTCAAAGCAATGCTAGATGGACCCGGATTCGACGGATAGAGCTGATAAATAGGAATTGACGAAATCAGGTCAGAACTGGATCGATGAAGATCCGTTATGTAAGTGAATCGATATAGATATAGATATAACATATAAAATTATATATATATATACACACAAGATCATATTCAAATTTCGAACACAAATTAAATTAAATATATATGTAATTTAAAACTCATTGTTAAATCCCAATACATACAATATCTATATTTATATAAATAAAAACCCAAATTCACCTATATATACAAAAAAAACTAAGGTATATACACATGTACACCAACTTACATACAGGTTATATAAACAATTTAATATTGTTTAACATATTTTTAAACCATATTACTACACATATACACTACAGAGCCACAAATATAAACATATATACTTATACCCAAAATCAACACTTATATATATTATATGCTATTCACTGCAAAAATATCATCATAACGTTATACATGAAATCTTTCTTCTGGTAATATACATATACTGTTGGATTTTAAAAGTCTGAACTTACATAACTAAAATATTATAAACTCAATGACACACGCATCACCAATAAACTTAAATGAACTCTATATAAACCTGTACTCTATAGATATCAACTATAAAGCAAAATTTCTCAAACTCACATATATATACGACTGCAAACGAAATCTATAACCAAAAGTTTATTAGTTTTTACATACTGCTATATTCGAAATCTAAGTTATGCGAATATATATTAACATATCATATAATATATATAAACTAACGTATCATTAACTAATATTTCACCAACTAAATCTTTTAAACTGACAGAACATAAACTCATATAAACTCACATTTATATCTATTGAAAAAAAATCACTGTAGCTTACTTATTAAAACATATACTTTAAAATATATATACGGTATAAATTGAAACTTGCGTATGTAATATCTATATATAAAATATTGTAACCATTGAAATATATATATTAAACACTTACATGAGATAGAAAAAGGCCGCGGGAAGACAAAGTCTGGGAACAAAGGCCAAGGCGAGGTGGAAGGCGGGCCGATGCACGGAGGAGTCGAGGCCGATGGGAAGCTGTAGTCTATGGAAAGACGAGGCAGAGGTTGGGCCGAACGATGGCAAGGTGGAGGTGACAGCTGGGTTTGGCGTTTGGATTGAGTGGAGGAGGGCTGTGTTCGGGCGTGTGTGGTGGTTGAGGGGGAAAAGTGGATGCGAGATGGAAAGAGAGAGGGTGGACTTGTCGGCAAAATGTTGATGGCGTTGGGAGGGAGGACGAGGTGGCCGGTGGGGAGATTGGCTGCAGCACTTGCAAGGGTAGATGAGGCGTACGGGTCGAGGATGGAGCAGTTGCGTGCGTTGCTTTCTCCTCTCCTTTTTTATAAACAAAGATGGTAGATGATAGATAATGGATTGAAGTGGAAAGGAAATGGCAATCTGAAATGGAAGAGGAATTTAAAGCAACGAATTGCTTAGCTACACAAAACGGATGGTTAGCAAGGAGATGGATGGTGTGACGCCCCACCTCTATACCCACACTAGCCAAGAACACTACGGTGTAGTGCTGTCAACTAGCACGGAGAATAAGGCTGTTGAGGAGCGACCATCTATGTAATTGCCTTGTGCGAGCACCGATATGTCAGATCATAAAACATTGCATTTCATTTTTAGAGGAATACCGACATACCGATACAAACTCAAAGCTACTACACAGTGGCTATAATAGTTTAGGACAATAGATATAAAAATAACACAGATAACATAAATGCGGAATAAAGATGGAACGAAAAGTCTCATATATACAATAACTGATATCAGTTACAATACATTTGACACAATACAAATGATACAACTACAATTGTCGACTCAAGAAGTTATATATACAAGTACATTATCGACTAATATACATGAATACATTATCATCTTAAAACAGACACACTGACTACTTCAAAAGGACGAAGACCACTTCAAATGATATAAAAAGTCTTCATAGCTCTAGCAGCAACCCAAAGCTAAAAATCTACAACCTGTAAATACTCGGTCTGACCCGAGTATTACATTCAAAAGAAAATAATACTCGGATCAGTCTAATTCAAAATCAGTTATTAGAGCATAGAAGCAATAATAATCAATCTCAATATAGATGACAGTCACAGAAATCTCGTATATCCAACTCTCGATACGAGAATTGGATAACGGCAGAAATAACACTAAACAGTGTTAATCCACAAAACAGAAATCCAAAGCAGTGTAAGCAATTGAAATGTCAATTTAAAAATATCAATGCTAATTGGCTGCAGTACACGCTAACGTGTACTGCCTCGCCAATACAGCCTACGAATTACGCAACAGGTCGATGAATTAAGGATAAAAGAAATATCGATTAAAATCTGTCAATTCTGGGTGGCTGCAGTGCACGCACGCGTGCACTGCCTCGCCACCACCGAATATACAGTCACCACCACAATGAAACTGCAGTGGCAAACATGTACAAAGACAAGGGCAGACTGTGACTAAACTACAGACATCTCAATGTCACCAGTACAATGGTTCAAACATGAAATGATTCCAAGGAATGCAACTGATATTAAGTGAATGGCAACAAGTAATGAATCAGATACGAATGCACCAGGGGAGTAAGTGAATATGCAACAGAAGTGTACACTAGTAAAGGCTCCAGGCAACGGGTCGCAAATGCACCAGTTCGAAACTTCACAAGTACAAGACCTTATTCAAGTGCAGACTACAATGAAGTGGCAATAACAGGTTACAAGAGGCTGGTATGAGTGATTCAAATGTGCATGACTGCATAGTACAACTACCACACAATGCAAGAAGGTCAAGCCAATGGCTCAACACAGCTGCAGTTCAAATAAAATGGTCAAGATATAAAACTAAGTCTCGGCCATAGTTCAAATAAGTGGTGACAGTGATGTATCGGTGAACTAACATACATGTTCAATTCCCAATATATAAAGTAAAATGACTGCGACCCATAACAACAACAAAAAAAATGCTACAGGAAGTCAAGAGGCAAGAGTGGAGGCTACATGAAGCACACGTAAACTAAATGATGAACAAAATGCAAGTGAAGATGGCAAAGATCACCAGACTCATCCCAGTGCAATGGGATAGTTCGAACTACATGAACTAAAAATGCAAACAAAAATTAAAGTACACAAAGTATGGCCAGAATCTAGAAAGTCCAGATGTATACAAGTATCGTGTATCAATGCAAACTCGACTAACAGACTGAACCACAAAGAGGCACAAATATAGTCTCAACAAAGAGCTACTGTTCTAGACAATGCCCAAACCAAATGACACGATGCCCAGAATAAATACAAAGACAGGTGCAACTCAATACAGCGACTACCAGAAGGAAGTCAAGACTAACCAGTGCTAACATGAAGTGCAAATCAACATGTCAACAAGACCATATACAGAAAGAAAAAGACTCGGGCATCTGATCAAATGCAGTGAATCAGACAACACAATACAGTAAGCTCGAGCACAAGGCTCATGGACAACTGAACACAGGACTTCTGCTACAAAAGTGAATGTAGATAGTGCCAAATTCACAGATGACTGGTCAAAAATGTCAAGTGAAATGCAGACAACACCAAGTAATGGTGAAGTAAGTGAAACAGGCTCAAGTAATGAAACAGATGTGATAAACAAACAGGCTGGTCAAAGTGATACTACAAGTGCAACAGAGAAGATGGCCAGAGACAAAGATCACAGGCAGAGCAAAAACAACAACCTGGGACGAAGTCGAACAAGTCGAGAAACCCAAACCATCACAAATTCAAAAATCATATACGAACGAAAACAAGGGGTTCAAACCCAAATTGATCGAACCATCAATTACTAAATCACTTAAATCCCAAGTCAAGAAAATCGAACAACACGAACGCAGTCCAGATAGCCATAAAATAGGAACACGAAAATCGCGGAGCTTCGAGCTCTAAATAACCCAAAGTAGGAATTAGATGTGAGCGGTTATCCACTCACCTTAGCCACGAATGATGCAGCCAAAGTCCCCTCGAGCACGACTATCATCGAAGCAGCCAGGGCGAAGTCATTGAAGTTGGCGCCCTCGATTTCCAGAAGCAATTGATCGAAGAAGCCCAAATTTGAGGAACGAACGAACGCGAGAAAATCGAGCTGCCATTATTTTCTCTCGTTTGATTTAGTTTTAGGGTTACGAAAATGGAAGAATGGGAGAGAGGAGATCGGGTTTGCCCCTGATATCATCTCGGCAAAGCCAAGAAACATGGGCCAAGATTCAAATTGTAAAGCCCGGTCAACATTTTTATAAAAGAATTTCAAATTTGATTTAAAATCCCAAACAACGATTAACAATTTTATTAAAGACTTTTAAATACGATTTAAAACTCAATATCAATTGTCAACTAGATTAAATCGTCATTTTGTCAAAAATTAAAATTTACAAAAACTTGGGTTGTTACAGACTTCCCTCCTTAAAGAAATTGCGTCCTCGCAATCATAAGGAATAAACAGACAAAAGGTAACAACCATAAGAGCATGGTAATGTCGAATGCATAAGCAAATGTCAGCAGGGGAAGTATTAGATATGAAATCAAAAGGTTCGATTGATTCAAATCAAAAGAATCAACAATCGTGGGGATCAAGGAATCAAAATCAGACGACTATTAGAAGCAAGAATCAATCGAGTTCTATCAATGGAAAGAAAAAGGAATCAGAGCAGAAATCACGTACTGCACGAATTGAATGTGAGTAAATCAAATTACTCACCTGAATCGTCAGAGAAAAAGACGAAGCACGAATCTCAAAATCGCAAATATTCAATCATCTAAAACGATAATCGAATTTTCACAAATATCTGATTATCAAAAACGATAATCAGAAACACAATTATTCGATTATCAAATCGAAAAATATTTAATTATCTCAAACGATAATCAATTTCACAAATATCTGATTATCAAAAACGATAATCAGAAATCACAAAGATTCGATTATCAAATCGAAAAATATTTAATTATCTCAAACGATAATCAAATTTCACAAATATCTGATTATCAAAAACGATAATCAGAAATCACAAAGATTCGATTATCAAATCGAAAAATATTTAATTATCTCAAACGATAATCAAATTTCACAAATATCTGATTATCAAAAACGATAATCAGAAATCAGAAAGATTCGATTATCAAATCGAAAAATATTTAATTATCTCAAACGATAATCAAATTTCACAAATATCTGATTATCAAAAACGATAATCAGAAATCACAAAGATTCGATTATCAAATCGAAAGATATTTAATTATCTCAAACGATAATCAAATTTCACAAATATCTGATTATCAAAAACGATAATCAAAAATCACAAAGATTCGATTATCAAATCGAAAAATATTTAATTATCTCAAACGATAATCAAATTTCACAAATATCTGATTATCAAAAACGATAATCAGAAATCACAAAGATTCGATTATCAAATCGAAAAATATTTAATTATCTCAAACGATAATCAAATTTCACAAATATCTGATTATCAAAAACGATAATCAGAAATCACAAAGATTCGATTATCAAATCGAAAAATATTTAATTATCTCAAACGATAATCAAATTTCACAAATATCTGATTATCAAAAACGATAATCAGAAATCACAAAGATTCGATTATCAAATCGAAAAATATTTAATTATCTCAAACGATAATCAAATTTCACAAATATCTGATTATCAAAAACGATAATCAGAAATCACAAAGATTCGATTATCAAATCGAAAAATATTTAATTATCTCAAACGATAATCAAATTTCACAAATATCTGATTATCAAAAACGATAATCAGAAATCACAAAGATTCGATTATCAAATCGAAAGATATTTAATTATCTCAAACGATAATCAAATTTCACAAATATCTGATTATCAAAAACGATAATCAGAAATCACAAAGATTCGATTATCAAATCGAAAAATATTTAATTATCTCAAACGATAATCAAATTTCACAAATATCTGATTATCAAAAACGATAATCAGAAATCACAAAGATTCGATTATCAAATCGAAAAATATTTAATTATCTCAAACGATAATCAAATTTCACAAATATCTGATTATCAAAAACGATAATCAGAAATCACAAAGATTCGATTATCAAATCGAAAAATATTTAATTATCTCAAACGATAATCAAATTTCACAAATATCTGATTATCAAAAACGATAATCAGAAATCACAAAGATTCGATTATCAAATCGAAAAATATTTGATTATCTCAAACGATAATCAAATTTTACAAATATCTGATTATCAAAAACGATAATCAGAAACACAAATATTCGATTAATCAAATCGAAAAATATTTAATTATCTCAGGCGATAATTAAATTTCACAAATATCTGATTATCAATAACGATAATCAGAAACACAAACATCTAATTATCAAAAACGATAATCAGAAGTCATAAATATTCAATTAACGAGTCCGGAATTAACCGAAGTAGTAAAAGTATGGTTCCATACTCCTTACTTTTGCTAAATCGTTTAAATCTCTTTATCGTTTTCTTGAAAGTGCAGAATTGTGTGTTTTAAAAATAACATTTCACATTCTCAAACGGACAAGTCCGGAATTAAGCGAATCAGTAAAAGAAAGGGGTCATAGTCCTCGATTTTGCTGAAACGTTTAAATCGCTTCCTCGTTCTTTTGAAAATTGTAAACTGTAAAAATTTTGAAAACAATTTTAATTTATATTTTTGAAACAACTTCTAAAAATAAAGAATTTTGAAAACGCGTGATTAAATTAGCAATATCAGTGTTGCGGGAGAACCGCTTGTAAATCCATTTCAAAATTGACGGTTACCGAAGTTAACACGTCAAAGTCTCATTAAAATAACTGGCATCCAAAATATAATACCAAATGAATTTTCATTCATCAAAGATGTCACAAGAATCTTCTCAAAGATAGAAAGGGATATCATACCCTAAACTTGTATTCATAACAAGTTAATAACACATGAATTCACCAATACACAAAAATTGACAAAACTTGTCAATAGAAATCACGAAAATTGGTGAAGCACAAATTCTAGAAATCATCACAAGAAATCCAGAAAACACATGAAGGGGGGGGAGGCCTAGCATAAAAATGGGAGTATGAAGACTCCAAAACACCGGTATCACATGAACGAGACGCTATCTCTTGGTGGCTAACCAATAAAGTTTCACACAGGAATGGTCCGAAGACCGTAGGGCGCTACCCTACAACAAAGCGGGGTTTAGTCTCCCTCGCAGACAAAGAGACATCGCATAATCGCTAGTCTAAATCATAAAAATCACACAAAGAGTATCCAGACAACCCTCAAAGCCCAAGAGATATGTGTGAGACGAAATCACACCGATGAGGCCTAGTCTAACCGTGCAATATGTGTGAGACGAAATCACACACTGGTGTCTAGACAATCCTCAAAGCCCAAGAGATATGTGTGAGACGAAATCACACCGATGAGGTCCAGTCTAAATCATAAAAATGATCGTCATGATCATAAAGAGGTGTCAACCACACCAAGCTAGTAAATATATGAGTTTAGCTTCATGTCCCATAACCACTTGCTTAACTTAAATATTTACGAACAAGCTGTAAATCTTCACTAGGAAATTGTCATGAAAAGGGTTCAATCGAACAAGTCCAGGAGTTAACCGACGAAGTAAACGCAAGCGTTTCATACCACTTGTTTTACTAGGCCGTTTAATTCAATTTCTCATACGAGTGAAATAAAGGCTTGTATATATTAATAGATTGGAAAATGATTCAGGAAAAGAGCCTTGTAGTAAAATAATTTTTGAAATCGTTTGAAGAAAAGGATTTTAACATTTACTACTAGTATAGAAAACCTTTATATTTTTAGGGTGACAAATCACAAAAATGATTGTAGAAACAATCAATCACAAGAATTCACATACGAAGATGTGAATGGAATCCAAAGAAATCGATACTGAATTTATTAAAATAGGAACACCCAAAAATTCCAGAAAATAGAAGTTATCAAAATCAATAAAGGTGATAACAACTAATTAGGAAAGAAGAATCGATATCAACTGGAAAAACAAAGCAAAACGAGTAGAAATGCATAATTGACTTCAACAGAAGTAAGAATCAAGTCAATGTCGAAGCCAACAGTTATTAGCCGAAGTTGAGTACAAAATGAATCAATCATCATTATCAAAGAAACCAACGGCAAACAAAATCAGAGTCTTGAAAATCAAGAAATTAGCAATTTCCCAAAAACAGAGTGACCGAAGTCGAAGGGAAATCCAGATTAGGAAAACACAAAAATAAGCGTTAGGAATTCATACCTAACAGTCAAAAATAATCATATGTAAAGATGAGAGATAAAACATCGACAAATAGTTGTAACACATGCTCCATCTAAGTTATGTTTTATAATTGTCCTAAACCCCAGGCTCTGATACCAAGCTGTGACGCCCCACCTCTATACCCACACTAGCCAAGAACACTACGGTGTAGTGCTGTCAACTAGCACGGAGAATAAGGCTGTTGAGGAGCGACCATCTATGTAATTGCCTTGTGCGAGCACCGATATGTCAGATCATAAAACATTGCATTTCATTTTTAGAGGAATACCGACATACCGATACAAACTCAAAGCTACTACACAGTGGCTATAATAGTTTAGGACAATAGATATAAAAATAACACAGATAACATAAATGCGGAATAAAGATGGAACGAAAAGTCTCATATATACAATAACTGATATCAGTTACAATACATTTGACACAATACAAATGATACAACTACAATTGTCGACTCAAGAAGTTATATATACAAGTACATTATCGACTAATATACATGAATACATTATCATCTTAAAACAGACACACTGACTACTTCAAAAGGACGAAGACCACTTCAAATGATATAAAAAGTCTTCATAGCTCTAGCAGCAACCCAAAGCTAAAAATCTACAACCTGTAAATACTCGGTCTGACCCGAGTATTACATTCAAAAGAAAATAATACTCGGATCAGTCTAATTCAAAATCAGTTATTAGAGCATAGAAGCAATAATAATCAATCTCAATATAGATGACAGTCACAGAAATCTCGTATATCCAACTCTCGATACGAGAATTGGATAACGGCAGAAATAACACTAAACAGTGTTAATCCACAAAACAGAAATCCAAAGCAGTGTAAGCAATTGAAATGTCAATTTAAAAATATCAATGCTAATTGGTTGCAGTACACGCTAACGTGTACTGCCTCGCCAATACAGCCTACGAATTACGCAACAGGTCGATGAATTAAGGATAAAAGAAATATCGATTAAAATCTGTCAATTCTGGGTGGCTGCAGTGCACGCACGCGTGCACTGCCTCGCCACCACCGAATATACAGTCACCACCACAATGAAACTGCAGTGGCAAACATGTACAAAGACAAGGGCAGACTGTGACTAAACTACAGACATCTCAATGTCACCAGTACAATGGTTCAAACATGAAATGATTCCAAGGAATGCAACTGATATTAAGTGAATGGCAACAAGTAATGAATCAGATACGAATGCACCAGGGGAGTAAGTGAATATGCAACAGAAGTGTACACTAGTAAAGGCTCCAGGCAACGGGTCGCAAATGCACCAGTTCGAAACTTCACAAGTACAAGACCTTATTCAAGTGCAGACTACAATGAAGTGGAAATAACAGGTTACAAGAGGCTGGTATGAGTGATTCAAATGTGCATGACTGCATAGTACAACTACCACACAATGCAAGAAGGTCAAGCCAATGGCTCAACACAGCTGCAGTTCAAATAAAATGGTCAAGATATAAAACTAAGTCTCGGCCATAGTTCAAATAAGTGGTGACAGTGATGTATCGGTGAACTAACATACATGTTCAATTCCCAATATATAAAGTAAAATGACTGCGACCCATAACAACAACAAAAAAAATGCTACAGGAAGTCAAGAGGCAAGAGTGGAGGCTACATGAAGCACACGTAAACTAAATGATGAACAAAATGCAAGTGAAGATGGCAAAGATCACCAGACTCATCCCAGTGCAATGGGATAGTTCGAACTACATGAACTAAAAATGCAAACAACAATTAAAGTACACAAAGTATGGCCAGAATCTAGAAAGTCCAGATGTATACAAGTATCGTGTATCAATGCAAACTCGACTAACAGACTGAACCACAAAGAGGCACAAATATAGTCTCAACAAAGAGCTACTGTTCTAGACAATGCCCAACCCAAATGACACGATGCCCAGAATAAATACAAAGACAGGTGCAACTCAATACAGCGACTACCAGAAGGAAGTCAAGACTAACCAGTGCTAACATGAAGTGCAAATCAACATGTCAACAAGACCATATACAGAAAGAAAAAGACTCGGGCATCTGATCAAATGCAGTGAATCAGACAACACAATACAGTAAGCTCGAGCACAAGGCTCATGGACAACTGAACACAGGACTTCTGCTACAAAAGTGAATGTAGATAGTGCCAAATTCACAGATGACTGGTCAAAAATGTCAAGTGAAATGCAGACAACACCAAGTAATGGTGAAGTAAGTGAAACAGGCTCAAGTAATGAAACAGATGTGATAAACAAACAGGCTGGTCAAAGTGATACTACAAGTGCAACAGAGAAGATGGCCAGAGACAAAGATCACAGGCAGAGCAAAAACAACAACCTGGGACGAAGTCGAACAAGTCGAGAAACCCAAACCATCACAAATTCAAAAATCATATACGAACGAAAACAAGGGGTTCAAACCCAAATTGATCGAACCATCAATTACTAAATCACTTAAATCCCAAGTCAAGAAAATCGAACAACACGAACGCAGTCCAGATAGCCATAAAATAGGAACACGAAAATCGCGGAGCTTCGAGCTCTAAATAACCCAAAGTAGGAATTAGATGTGAGCGGTTATCCACTCACCTTAGCCACGAATGATGCAGCCAAAGTCCCCTCGAGCACGACTATCATCGAAGCAGCCAGGGCGAAGTCATTGAAGTTGGCGCCCTCGATTTCCAGAAGCAATTGATCGAAGAAGCCCAAATTTGAGGAACGAACGAACGCGAGAAAATCGAGCTGCCATTATTTTCTCTCGTTTGATTTAGTTTTAGGGTTACGAAAATGGAAGAATGGGAGAGAGGAGATCGGGTTTGCCCCTGATATCATCTCGGCAAAGCCAAGAAACATGGGCCAAGATTCAAATTGTAAAGCCCGGTCAACATTTTTATAAAAGAATTTCAAATTTGATTTAAAATCCCAAACAACGATTAACAATTTTATTAAAGACTTTTAAATACGATTTAAAACTCAATATCAATTGTCAACTAGATTAAATCGTCATTTTGTCAAAAATTAAAATTTACAAAAACTTGGGTTGTTACAGATGGGCTTCACATTTGAGGGGAGAAGATGAATGGGGTTGTTGTACACTTGTTGATGCGTATGAGTTCGATATGAGTTCGATTCTTGCTTTGGAATGCTTTTGGAAAAAGGTGGAGATGCAGATGAGGCCATTGAAATGGGTAGCTGTAGTGTAGGGGAGGAAAAGAACTGTACAAGAGGAGGAATGCTAAGAGTAAATAAATAAATAAAACGATAGTTAATGGTTATTAAAGAAAATTTTTGAACCGTTTCAAACAGTGAACAGTCAGGTACAAGATGTAAATAATGAAACAACAATGGTCAAGCCTTCGATTCAGCTGAAAATAATTAAAGCAATTTATTATATTACTTGGGCTTGACGTTTAGATTTGAAAAGCAAAGGGAAGTGAAAAGCCACTACTTTGGTACCGTTACAACGGATCGTTATTATTGTTTCCGTCGCGTAATGGACCTCAAAACACAGAATTGAACACACCGTAGAGATCAGCACGACGAGACGATCAAAACAGTATACAGGTATCAGTGGTATGGTCGAATTATAAAAATTCGAATTTTCTACCAGCGGAAAATGCAGCAAAAACGCAGAAAAATAAGATCGACGGAGCTAAAGAAGTCCGAACTTTGAAAAACGAAAAATGACGACTTAGTCAGAAGATGAATTAGAATTTTTCTATGTAAAAATATTCAGGTTTGGAAAACATTTTATTATCATCAATTTTAACTGATATAAATTGGAATAAAATTACACTAGAAAATAAACTTCCAAATTATCTGATGAAAATTTACCAGTTGCTATGATTAATTAAACGCATTCCAAATATCAAATTTTTATTTCAAAATTTTATCGTTTGAAATTTCATAAAATTTCAACTAATTACGTTATTAAAACAGTTAAAATTTACGGGTCGTTACATTCTCCCCCACTCAAAACTTTTCGTCCCCGAAAAGGAAGGAGGTAGGAGAATAGAAACAACCAGAAAGAAAATAGATTGGAATACGAGTAAAATAATTAATTTAAACCATGTAAATTAATTTAAACCATATAAATTTCAATTTAAATTAATTTATATTTAACAATTTGGTTAAATCCCTTTGAGTTCACTTAAGTTAAATCAATCTATCTATTCCTAAGTTCATTATCTTATTATCTAGTCATCCTCGATTAACAATTTCTAAATCATCAATTTGTATAATCATTTATTGTACTCATATTTTATTCAACAAATTTAACTCTTTTATTTCAAATTATTATTAAGTTTATTCCATTTAATATATCTTATTACATATATTTAAACCATATAAGTTAATTTAAACCATATAAATTTCAATTTAAATTAATTTATATTCAATAATTGGTTTAAATTTAAGGTATTTCCATAAATTGATCTAATTTCAATTTGTTAATTTTTCAGAACAAAATTTATTATATTCATCTCATTCAATTAACTTATTATTCTATCATCTTTATTAGCATTTTTTTTATATAATTAAAATCTAAGTGTATAACATTTATTATAAACACTCAAAATTTTATTTATAAAATCATTTTATATTTTATATTATCCAATTACATTTTAACTTTTGAATAGTTTAGGTAAGTTATATTGAAATGCAATTTAGTACTATACAAATAAAATTTTCAAATTCAATTATTTCAAGTTTAAATATTTATCCAAAATTTTTGACTTCAGTTTATAATTAAAATAATCTTTAAATCATAAACTCAAGAATTTAAATTCTGATTTACTTCAAACAATTTAGAGATATATATAATATATTTATATCAAATCAAATTAAATTTTAAAATAAGATACCTATATATATATATATAAATCAAATTATACTGAAGAAATTCAAATCAAAATATTTTTCAAAACAAAACCGTAGCAAAGCTACAGAATAGTATCTCCACTTCGAAACTCGAAAATGAATGTCGATGATGCGGCCGCCATCACCGAAATTATTTTCCAGTGACAAAGAGAAGAGCACTGATTTCAACATTTTAAAATTCTTTGAAAACGATTTCTATTCGAAAATACTTTCAATAATATATACTTTAAAATTTTAAAACCAAAGTTCGAAATCACCGGAAACTAAATTCTCAAATTTCTGAATTAAATTCATTTCAAATTCCAAATCAATTTATAAACCATATTTATAAATTCATTTAGAACAATAAATGACAATAAAATATTATCATTTCAAACAATCAATTTAATTAACTTATTAAATTCCCGAAAATTTTACTTATATATTTATAGTATAATCATACAATTTTATTTCATTTACCAAATTTGAAAAATAATATTGTGTTAGTTTGCTCTGTTCAAGTGTTTTGGAAATCCTATCGATAGCGTTGATCAGACGAATCGATCGAAAATCCAAATCAACATCAACAACTCAAACAACACAATATATAAAACATTTTAATATTAATTTACAAATACACTCCCTCACTCGATGATTCAAGAATGGATTCCAAAGCAAAGATGGGATTCAAAGTAGAGGAACTCTAATCAAATAGAATTCAACTAAAAGATAGACTCGATAGGGAGATAAGATGATTGAATTTCAGATTGGAAGATGGATAAATTTATATAAATCGCAGGTAACCTTAACCGGGTCAACCATGACTACAAGAATACGATCGATGCGGAATTCTGAATCAAATCGACATCAGATCACAAGAGATAGAATTCGGGTATAGCAATGATGACAACATCGTAAATCGAGGATACAGAAATCTTCGGTGAATCAATGCTGGTTGTACAGGAGTTTCACTCTTTTACAAATTATTCAGATATTGGCAAGACCGCTGATTTATTATAGAGATCATTCGGAGTGGAGTTATGGGATACTCCAGAATTAAAAAGACACAAATAGGGGAGACACGAATGGACTTTGGAACCGAAGGGAACGTTCCAAAATTCAAAGAAACCGAGTCAAAGAAGAAGGAATTCAAGCTCGAACGAAAGTGATTCTATAATTGAATTTTACTTTATATGCTGAGTTTTGCCTAAAACCAAAGCTCTGATACCAACTGTAACGACCCACTATTTTGGACCATTCAAATCGACAATAAATCCACACATGTCGGACTTGAATAATTCAAAATAATAGATTGTTAATTTAAATTTGGCAAAACTCAGCGTATATAGTAAATAAAATAATCACAGATCACAGACACAGAGTAATATAACAATAATGCAGCGGAAACAAATGAATAGTAGTTCATGAAGCTACTATATATATAACAGAGTTAAATAAGTTACAACAGATCTCGAATACAATAGTCAAATACAAGAATAAGAATACATCATTAGAATCAACTGAATATCTGAAAGCTGGATAGATAGCTGGATCTCCAAGCGAAGCTCCAACTCCAAAGGTGAGTCTCGAATACTGGTACACTCAGTCTGACCCGAGCGTAAAGAAAAAACAAAACAATCGAGTCAGGATTAACATTCATATATCAATAAATCCAACTCAAGTGAAATAACGACTGAAATACAAGTAACTCAAAGGATGTTTGGCATAACCATCCCTTAAGGATCCGTTAAACTATCTACTATGTAATAGTGTACGCTAAGTAGATAATGCCTATCAGAAATATAAAGTATCAAAATAGCGTTAAGGCGTTACCATAATCCCCCTTAACACATTTTTATAATGTCATAGTCTATACAGCACCGTAAGCCCCACCGTAAACTAGTGGTTATCAAAGGGTACCCCATAGGTATAACACAAAACAAATCGTAGTGGTCGCGATAGGATAAATAGTATGACAAGGTACATGAGGCGATACCAACTAGGATACTAGTAGTTGCGTCATCCGGACTGATGTTGGGCATAGCAGCTACTACCCCAACACCGCGAAACAACACTCCCATAATCGAGGGGTGCACCCAAATCGAATCACAAAAGTAATAGATATTGTAACGAAGAAGTGTGTCCGCTAGAGGTGGCGAACCTCAATGGCCCGACAGGGCTCCTGTTTTAGTCATGTCAGGGGTCATCCAAAATCGTTCTCTTTCTTCAGTCAACGCGTTCATCAAAACCATCCACTTCGTTCTGGATCAACACTCCGCGTATATTAGTTATTAAAGTGGTTTCGGTATCGACAGAGAGTATGTCCATATCCGATCCCGGTCTATTTAATAACTACGTATTAATTACACTGATGGTCATTAATTAGTAAACTTTCAAAATTGTTTATATTTCAAACCGAAATATCATTGCCATATCAAAACCATATCCATACGATATCAATTTTTCTTCAAATAAATCTATTTCCAAAATCATAGTACTTTTCCAAAGTTATATCGCTTTCGAAATCATAAGTCTTTTAAAATCAAAATACTTTGGAAATCCAAACCTTGAAATTCATAACACTATGAAACTATAGTTTGAAATCATAACATTTTGGAATCCTAACACTTTCCTCTTAAACAGTTTAGATATTAAAATTTGTATATATAGAAAAATAGTTTATACAATAAAATAGTTTATATACAATAGTTATAAGTTAAAATAGTTTAAAATAAAATAATATATATTGAAAATGATTTATATAAAATAGTTTATATTAAAATAATTTATAAAGTAAAATATAAATAGTTGTAGATATAGTTTAAAAATACTTTATAAAATAAAATAGCTTCCACAAATTCACAAATCGATTCAAATTAACACGACTTCCAAATTCAAACTTGATCAAATTTCAAATCAACAATTTCAACTCAATTCAATTTCTCAATAAATCATTTGAATTATAACGATTTCAAATACAGATTTGAACCAAAAAATAAGCCATTTCCATTTCAATATATTTCAAAGCTTTAAATATTCACATTTCAAAACTAAATTTGATAATTCCATTTATATCTCAATTTAATTTCATTAAATTTTGTTTCTGAGATATTTCTTTAATCATTTCAATACATCTAAATACGACTCCAATTTAAAATTTAAATAAACAAAATATCCCATTTAAATTTATATAAGTTTGAAATATTCATTTAAGTCACTTTTAATCAAATTCAAGTTATAAAACATATCTTTCAATTTTCAAATCTAATAAATTTCAAATCAACCTTATTTAAGTAAAATTCTTAAATAAATATAATTTCAAATCAATTTCAATTTATCTTTCCAACCTGAATCATTATAAACTCTATATTTGAAAACATAAATTTACATAAATACTTAAACATTATTTTATATTGATTAAATCGACTTTATTAAATCGACTTTATTAAATCAACTTTATTAGATCTTAAAAAAAATCGATATTTTATTTCAACCATATATTTCCTTCAAAACCATAGAAATGATTTTTCAAATATTTATATATAGACCAACGGTGTCTGTATATAATTTTCTACCCTGTGGTCAAGTGATACGGATATTTATCATTTTAATCCGTAATTTAAATATATATACGGGTATGTATCTTTTCAACCCGTAACCCCAAATTCAATTCAAATGAAAATCGCTTGGGTTTATCATTTCAACCCATAACGATTTTCTCCTATTCTACAGATCGTTAGGGTATGTATCATTTCAACCCATAGTGAATTCTATATTAACAGGGAACTTGCAGAGTGATAATAGATATGATAAAAATATAACAACAGTAACAGGCATATATCATCAGTGATAAATAACAGATAATGGTGTCAGATGTCACAGGTGAACAGATACAGATGATGGCATATATATATATCAATATAAATAACAGATAATGGTGTCGGTGTCACAGGTGAACAGATACAGATGATGGCATAGATATAGAAATATAAATAACTAACAGCAGCATATTTCAATTGTCGTTTCAATTGAAATCACATTTAATAAATATAAGAACGTTAATCGTGAGTGATTGCTCACCTTTCGAGGCTAGAGATGGACGATGGAATGAGTTTCGAATCCAAGCACGAATTTCAAAGCAAAGCTAGATGGACCCGGATTCGACGGATAGAGCTGATAAATAGGAATTGACGAAATCAGGTCAGAACTGGATCGATGAAGATCCGTTATGTAAGTGAATCAATATAGATATAGATATAACATATAAAATTATATATATATATACCCAAGATCATATTCAAATTTCGAACACAAATTAAATTAAATATATATGTAATTTAAAACTCATTGTTAAATCCAACACATACAATATCTATATTTATATAAATAAGAACCCAAATTCACCTATATATACAAAAAAATAATGTATATACACATGTACACCAACTTACATACAGGTTATATAAACAATTTAATATTGTTTAACATATTTTTAAACCATATTACTACACATATACACTACAGAGCCACATATATAAACATATATACTTATACCCAAAATCAACACTTATATATATTATATGTTATTCACTGCAAAAATATCATCATAACGTTATACATGAAATCTTTCTTCTGGTAATATACATATACTGTTGGATTTTAAAAGTCTGAACTTACATAACTAAAATATTATAAACTCAATGACACACGCAGCACCAATAAACTTAAATGAACTCTATATAAACCTGTACTCTATAGATATCAACTATAAAGCAAAATTTCTCAAGCTCATATATATATACGACTGCAAAAGAAATCTATAACCAAAAGTTTATTAGTTTATACATACTGCTATATTCGAAATCTAAGTTATGCGAATATATATTAACATATCATATAATATATATAAACTAACGTATCATTAACTAATATTTCACCAACTAAATCTTTTAAACTGACAGAACATAAACTCGTATAAACTCACATTTATATCTATTGAAAAAAAAATCACTGTAGCTTACTTATTAAAACATATACTTTAATATATATATACGGTATAAATTGAAACTTGCGTATGTAATATCTATATATAAAATACTGTAACCATTGAAATATATATATTAAACGCTTACACGAGATAGAAAAAGGCTGCGGGAAGACAAAGTCTGGGAACAAAGGCCAAGGCGAGGTGGAAGGCAGGCCGATGCACGGAGGAGTCGAGGCCGATGGGAAGCTGCAGGCTATGGCAACACGAGGCAGAGGTTGGGCCGAATGATGGCAAGGTGGAGGTGACAGCTGGCTTTGGCGTTTGGATTGAGTGGAGGAGGGCTGTGTTCGGGCGTGTGTGGTGGTTGAGGGGGAAAAGTGGATGCGAGCTGGAAAGAGAGTGGGTGGACTTGTCGGCAAAATGTTGATGGCGTTGGGAGGGAGGACGAGGTGGCCGGTGGGGAGATTGGCTGCGGCACTTGCAAGGGTAGATGAGGCGTACGGGTCGAGGATGGAGTAGTTGCGTGCGTTGCTTTCTCCTCTCCTTTTTTTATAAACGAAGATGGTAGATGATAGATAATGGATTGAAGTGGAAAGGAAATGGCAATCTGAAATGGAAGAGGAATTTAAAGCAACGAATTGCTTAGCTACACAAAACGGATGGTTAGCAAGGAGATGGATGGGCTTCACATTTGAGGGGAGAAGATGAATGGGGTTGTTGTACACTTGTTGATGCGTATGAGTTCGATATGAGTTCGATTCTTGCTTTGGAATGCTTTTGGAAAAAGGTGTAGATGCAGATGAGGCCATTAAAATGGGTAGCTGTAGTATAGGGGAGGAAAAGAATTGTACAGGAGGAGGAATGCTAAAAGTAAATAAATAAATAAAACGACAGTTAATGGTTATTAAAGAAAATTTTTGAACCGTTTCAAACAGTGAATAGTCAGGTACAAGATGTAAATAATGAAACAACAATGGTCAAGCCTTCGATTCAGCTGAAAATAATTAAAGAAATTTATTATATTGCTTGGGCTTGACGTTTAGATTTGAAAAGCAAAGGGAAGTGAAAAGCCACTACTTTGGTACCGTTACAACGGATCGTTATTATTGTTTCCGTTGCGTAACGGACCTCAAAACACAGAATTGAACACACCGTAGAGATTAGCACGACGAGACGATCAAAACAGTATACGGGTATCAGTGGTACGGTCGAATTATAAAAATTCGAATTTTCTACCAGTGGAAAATGCAGCAAAAACGCAGAAAAATAAGATCGACGGAGCTAAAGAAGTCCGATTTTTGAAAAACGAAAAATGACGTCTTAGTCAGAAGATGAATTAGAATTTTTCTATGTAAAAATATTCAGGTTTGGAAAACATTTTATTATCATCAATTTTAACTGATATAAATTGGAATAAAATTACACTAGAAAATAAACTTCCAAATTATCTGATGAAAATTTACCAGTTGCTATGATTAATTAGACGCATTCCAAATATCAAATTTTTATTTCAAAATTTTATCGTTTGAAATTTAACAAAATTTCAACTACTTACGTTATTAAAACAGTTAAAATTTACGGGTCGTTACACGCCTCTTCTTGCCTTAATGTCATTTCAACCACTACATCACTAGGATCTCTTATATGCGGCAAAGTGGCACTTATCAACTCCGGCCTCAAGCCCCTTCTAACTTTTCATTACTCCTGATCACGGTGTCTACCAAAGCATACCTGTATCGGGCCAACTCCTTAAACTTCCTCGCATACTCCAAGGCGGACATATCTCCTTGTTCCAACTCTGCAAACTTCCTCACCAACGCCAACTACGCCATTACAGACATAAATCTTTCTGAAAACCTTCTTCTAAACTACTCCCAAGTTATGGTTTCCTCATCAACTCCAGTAGTAACAGTATTCCACCAGATACTTATATATATAACAAATACAAGTACGTTACTTTTATGTTATCCCATACCCCGATCTTAACTCTAATTTCTAAGGATTATGTTTTCAAAAATTATTTTTAGTTAAAGTATTTCATAAACCATGCTCTGATACCAAGCTGTAACATCCCCTATCTAGAGGCCCAAAACTAAGCGCTATAGATGCTGCAGTCATCTATAGTATTAGCTTCCAGCGACTAAATACGGCTATGTTAATGGTATCAATAATATCAGAAGCACTTGAATATGAAACAAAACACAGGTTTCAAAACCACATTAACTTCATTACATTTCAAAATCAAATGTTTCACATTCACAATGCATAATCCCCAAATCATTTCCAAGCACAGATCGAATATAATTATTAAAACTTACGCCAAGAGCGGTATATGAAGATACCCCCTTGGTTGATAAGAGTCATATGGTCATAATAGACCTAATACAAACAACACAGTGGAAAATCCATCAAAACATAACAAGAACTGCAAATCCTAAGTAGTTATCCGTCGCCTCCCGCATGCCTCCGGTAGCTTATTCGTCAACCTTCTAAAACCTCAAAAAGAACCTTAACCCCTCAGCCTACTCAAATCAGTTTTGAGCACCCCAAGAGTTTAAGGGGAAAACATATACTTCGAGTTAGACATAAAGCCCGGTGTGAATAATATTATACATCCCGGTTTAATTATGTTAAGTGAGACCACGCCGCTTAGCGAAACAGGTTTCCCCTCACTAACATCCTTTTAAAACATATCTTTGTAAAAACTTTCATAAAACCATATACTATGCTCCTGCATCTACAATAGTTAAATATTGTAAAGCAATCATTATGTAAACATACATAAATATCAGGTAATAATGAACTATCTATTCAAACACACAAGTTTTGTTTGGATAACTTTTAACCTTTGGTTGACTTGGGCCTACCAGATAATATAATCAAAATTAACCTAACACCTGTTAGATAATCTTCTTCTGGATTATCTATCTTTAACTATATGTTAAACAGTTCCTATCTGGACGGTCTGTCCTTAACTATCTGTTAAATACTTCACTTCTGGATGGTATGTCCCTAACTTAATCATCTCCCAGGTCTTCTCGGTCCTAATGGTTTTTTGGGCTCACCAATAACCTATCTGTATACAAACATATATTCCTTTTGGTGTGTAATCATAATTTTAGTCTACCTGTGACAAAGCCCTACACACTGAAATTTTGGGCAACAATTAGCTGGGGCTGTTGGCTAATGTATAGGGCGCGATCTCATACTATTCTCATTTGGTTTTCTAATATCTGAGCCATTTTCACTTAAGGATCCCCTCCTATAATTTTCCTTGAAAACATTTTCAAAATGACTTAAAACCTTTAAATCAAACTTAAACAAGGAAAAGATATAATCTTTATACTTTACTAAAAATCATATCACCATGTCATATATATATTTATTACTCAAAATTTAGTTGATGAAAACGTTTAACCATTTGAAAGAACCTCTTTCTAAACCTTTGAAATAATCTCTTTCAAAACCAATATCAAACCTTTCGAAATCATTCCTCAAACCTTTCGAAATCAAACATCAACCTTTCGAAATCATACATCAAACCTTTCGTAACCATTCTCCAAACCTTTCGAACCCATTGAAAAGCAAACCTTTCGAATGCTATAAAACTTTGTACATCCTTCTTTAAAACCACTTTAAAAAATTGCCTTAGAAAAACCTTTGGAAAACCTTCCTTCATAACCTTTCGAAATCATTCAATAAACCTTTTGAAACCTTTGAACTAAACCTTTTGAAATTATTCAACTAAAACCTTTCGAAACCATTCAATAAACCTTTCGAAACCATTGAACTAAACTTTTCAAAAACTTACTGGGTTCAATTTAAAACAAGTGGAAACCTTCTTTTAAAACCTTTCGACTCTATTGGAAGCAACCTTTCAACTAAGTCGAAAGCTCTGCTTCGAAAGCTTTAAACTTATCCTTTAAAACAACTCTTTAGAAAGCTTTGGGTTGTACTTCAATTTATAAAACAAGGGTAAATAACCTAAGTCGAAAGCTTCCTTTCAAAAGCATGGAGAAGCGGCTAGTTTTTAATACAAGTAAACCTTTTGAAATCAATCAAAGTAAACCTTTCGACTTTGTTGGAAGGTTCAAAATAAAACATTTATATAAAGCGACGGTAACCTTTCGACTGTGTCGGAAGGTTTCAAAACAAAGTAGTAATAAAGCAGCAGTAACCTTTCGACTATGTCGAAAGGTTTAAAACCTTTCTTTTAAACATTTTGACCTTTTAGAAAGCAACCAAGTCGAAAGCTCTAATTCGAAAGCAAAGCAAGTGAAAGCTTTTGGTTTATAAAACAAACATACCCCCAACCTCTTTGGTCATCAACCTTTCGACTAAGACCCTTCGACTTTGTCTAATTCATTACGCACCAAGTAAATTGATACCATATGCATTGGTTTGACCTTGTCGAAAGCTATGAACCTCTCGACCTTGTCGGAAGGTCTGGGCCGGAAGGTTTATTGTCGTAAAGGCTGAAACATGTAAAAAATGTGATTTCTTTGTTTTTAACTTAAAAAAGAAATCTTTTCAACTAACCTGCCTTTGTTTGTCAAATTCTCATTGGTTAACCATTACTTTTCAGAAATGTGATGCCACTATTTTAAAAATTAAATAATCATTTTATTATACAAAATGCCCATTCTCCTTAATTAAATATATAAAACATTTAAGTCTCATACCATAAATAATTTTGTATATTCATCAAAACACTTAGGAAAAATCTTTAAAAATCCTAGAAAATCTATTTTAATATGTTGCCTAACATATAAAAATTTCAACCCCAAATAATTATTAATTTAGCCAAAAATAATTTATAACCCAATAAACACTTTCCTTCACTAGAAAACTAATACAAAATCCATATTAATTCAGAAAATTATAAAAATCGAAATTCATCTCTAAAATATCATTTCTGACCTATATTTAAATTTTCAAGGCATTTGGATGTAATTAAATAGGGTTTTCATGTCAAACATATCATAAAGCTAACATGAATATATATAATCCATCAACAACATATATATAATTTTAATTATCAAAACATGGCATATACTTGCAAATCATTTTGGGTCTAATCTTAAAACCGAAAACCAAAAGAATATGGGATGTAGTAATTATTCACCTTAGCTTTGAGATTATAGATGTGAGATTTGATGTTGATTAAGTTGATTGCTTCACTTCCCTTGAATCCTAGCTTTAATCTTCTTCTTGAGAATGATAATGGTGGCCGACCTTGGTAGTTTTAGTTTGAGTAAAATGAAATGAATGTGAGCATTCTATCTCCTAAGGGTTTAGGATATAAGCTCCACCTATTTCCCATATTGCCTTTCTCATATCCTAACACATTAGCTTTGGTTATTTCATTTTAGTTTGCACATTAACATTGGACGGCTACCCTTAGCTAATCAATCATCAACTTATTAATCTCCACATTATTTATTTAATTTACCCAATTATTATTCTAAATAATGTTATAAAAATATAGGATATTCCATATTACCAATGCCCTACATACGACACATGTCGATGCCTTACTAATATCTTATGTCGATGCCTTTTCGATGCCTTACTAGTGCCTAACTAAAATGCAAAAATGGGATTTTCCGACACCTTTCTGATGCCTTAGCTGTAACAAATTTGTAGCATTTCCGCTACCTTTCGCACCACAATAACACTTCCGTGTGTGTGTGTGTGTATCGCCGATTCATATATCGTATATCAACACTAATATCATTACCATCACAATACAAATCAATTCAAATATCCAAACCAAACACTACAATCGCCATCATAATAAAAACTAAACAATACAATAACCATCTCAACACAAATCAAATATTGTAACAATTCATAAGCAAATACTCAAATAACCCCAACAATACCAACACTAATATCCAAACCAAATATCCTAACAAACAAATACACATCTCATCTACACCAAAAATACATCTCCAAAGAAATCAAATATATAACCAAATACCTACTCGTCTGAACCTACCTAGCATCACCAGCTCCATCCCTAGCTTACCGACGTGTGACTTCAAATGTCAGTTTTTTTCTACTATATGCCTTTTTTTGTTAATAATAAGTAATTTTTTATTTCTGCTATTGTATTTATTAAGAAATTTAACTTTATGTACACTTATTTAATTTATTTAGCGATTTAACTTATATATTTGTTGTATTTATCATGTGATTTTAAAAAAATCTGTAATTTAACTCGAATAAACTCTTGTATAATTTATTGAAAAAAAATTATAATTTAACTCAACTATATGTACACTTGTTTACTTTATTGAGTGATTTAACTTATATATTCGTTTAACTTATTATGTGATTTAAAAAATCTATAACTTAACTCAAATTATATATTGTATAATTTATTGAAATAAAATTTATAATTTAACTCAATTATATTTACACTTGTTTAATTTATTGAGTGATTTAACTTATATATTTATTGTGTTTATTATGTGATTTTAATGGAATTTATAATTTTACTTGAATAAACTCTTGTATAATTCATTGAAACAAAATTTATAATTTAACTCAATTGTATGTACATTTGTTTAATTTATTGAGTGATTTAACTCATATATACATATAACTTATTGTGTGATTTATAAAAGATCTATAATTTAACCTGAATTATATATTGTATAACTTATTGAAACAAAATTTATAATTTAACTCGATTGTATGTACACTTGTTTAATATATTGAGTGGTTTAAATTATATATTTATCGTATTTACTATGTGATTTTAAAAAAAAAATCTATAATCTGACTCAAATAAACTGTTGTATAATATATTGAAACAAAATTTAAAATTTAACTTAATTATATGTACACTTGTTTAATTTATTGAGTGATTTAAGTTATACATGTATACATACCACACAATTGGTGGAAGCATCATCTACCCATCTATTGTTGGTGGACCCATCCTCAAGCTTTCAAGCTCACACCTCAAGCTCCCATTCCGAAGAAACTCAAACACCTGCACTGGTTGCATGGCATGGCAACATCGTGATATTAGTAAAAGAAGTATTGGATGACTTGCATGGTAGTGTTGTCATAATTAACGGGTAGTGGTGGTTGGGATTGTGCTGGTGGTACTATTACCACTACCGGCGATAACCACCATCTCTGATAGTCAACAACTCTAGTGTTAACAGCATCCCCTCCAGCACTACCCCAATCAACTATCACTGATTATAACAACACTACTATACAAGCCTCGGCACCTCCTCTATTAATGCTACCATGATCCCATGCAACTGAGGTTGTGACCGAGGAGATTTGGATGGTTCTTCACCATACAATACAATGATAGTTTTTTTTGATGATGGACGTCACTCTTTTTTTTTTGGAGATTCTACCAATGTTTCGATCATATCCAACGAAATATTGATGTAATCTCCAAAAAAAGAGTGACGCCCATCATCAGAAAAAACTACCATTGTACTAGATGGTAAAGAACAAAGACGGTCTAAAGCCATAGTGGTGGTGACAAGGCATGTGTAGTAGTGCTGTTATAACTCATGATGGTGCATGAGGAAGTGCTAGTGGCAATACTGCTACCACTGGTGTAGACAAGCACCATCATTAATGGTCAACGACTCCAGTCAATAGCATCCCCCAAGCACTTCCCTAATCCACCATCACCAATTATAATAGCACTACTATGCATGCCCAATCACCACCGCTATGGCTTTAGACCTTCTTTGTTTTTCACTATCTAATACAATGATATGTTTTTTGATATGGATGTTTTGCAAATTCTATCAATCTTTTGATGGATATGATCGAAACATTGGTAGAATCTATTAAAAAGGAGCAATGCCCATCAATAAAAAACTATCATTGTATTATATGGTAAAGAATCATAACAATGCTTTAGTGTAGAGAAAACAATCTACCATGTATTATGTATGGCGATTAGTGAAAACAAGTTAATATGATAACAAATTCCGCTTCATAGTACATTTATCTAGAAATTTCTTTTTATTAATGTAAAATATAATTGTGTATGTATGTGTATATGGTAAGGGGTCTACAACTCTACATCTGTATGCCTATATGTATATAAATATACAGATAAATAATAAATAAATCATATCGACGGAGGAAGGTGCTTGGGGCGGCATAGAGGAGACTTGGGCTTGCGATGGTGGCTAATTGGTTTTGGCTTGTAGCGACGTAGGCTTGCAGTGAATTAGGCTTTGGCTTGTGGCAATGCAGTGAAATTTGGCAGTTAGTGTTTGTGAAATGGTGACGGATGGGCTTAGTGACATGCCGCAACGAGGTGACATGGTGGAAACAAGGCTTGTGATGACAGGGTTACTTGGTGACATGGTGACGACAAGGCTTGCGGCGACGAGGTGACATGGCTTTGGCTTTTGGTGGCATGGAGGGAGGAGGAGCCAGTAGAAGGAGAGGTGGAGTGGAGGATTCATCTGTTTTTTTATTAAAAGTGATGGAGGAGGGATCCTCGGATGAGGTAAGCATATATGGGGGTGATAATATGTCGATGCCTTGTCAACGGCTATAAAATATGCATCAGCAAGGCATCGGTAATTTTATGTAGGAAAAGGGTTACCTATACCTTGCCGATGTCTTGCCGACACCTGATCGGCGCCTAATAATGTGGCATCAGCATGGCATCGGTAATATCAAGTGGGTAAATAGTAAATTTTCTAGCAGTGGAACGAACTAAAATATTTGATTCTTGGTTTGGATTTTCTTGATTGTTGTTTGATTTGGAAATGATTACATAAGTAGAGAACGGGTCAGGAAATTTGAGAATGACATTGTTGGATGAATGTAGTAGTTGTTATGAAAGTATAACAGATATAGTCGAATGATGTTTGAAACGGTATTCACTACCTCAAAGTTGTTTATTAAGTATGAAGCAGTACTCGTTCGAATGACAAACAACTTATAATAAGGTCATGAATCCAGATAGAGTGACCTAAATATAAAATGTCTCGTTGACAAGGAGCAAAATGTAAAAGAGAAGAGTCGAAAGACAAATGAGAGAAAGAGAAGAAGGTGGAATAAATTTTCAATAATGGAAACTCTTCCATCAAAATTTGTTCTTGGCAATAACAGTCATTCAAATGTATGAAATGCAGTTTAGATGTCAGAATTTTAGAAGACTGGTTTCCCACAGTATTTCAGTGTAGAATGGGGAATTTAAATGTTTGGATGACTGTTCTATACATCCGAAATTAAAATCAAATATCTGATTCCCTAGGTTGAACGTCAGAACAACTGATGAAATAAACGGTTAGACCGTGCATAAAAAATTTATAATTTTGAAGGTTGAGTTCATTATACATGAAAGTGCAAAGAAGAATAATGATGAGTTTAGGAATGATACGCCAAGTTTCGGGTGATAGGTATGCCCTTTGGGTAAAGGTGTGATTTGTTGCATATATCTGATTTTGTAGTTAATCTTATTCATAATAACGGCGTTTGTTTTCACTTTCATACTTTGTTATATTGGATATAAATAATTAAGTAATTAATTTAAAGTATATAATAAGATTTTCGTTAAATAAAATATTACATGGTAATAGATGCAAATAGTTGCAATCATGAGTAATTAATCATAAAATAAAATGATATTCTATTTTAAATATTCCTGGACATGATGTTTTGAGAAAAGAACATCGATTCATACATTAAGACCAAAGTGTATAACAATCTTTGAATGCTTGGCGGCGTATTGCTCATGGTTGTTAGGCGCACCAAGGGGTTAGATGCTTGTAGTTATTGGATAACTATGGAATGTCTCACCTAAGAGTTTCTAATTGCTTAGTAATAAATAGGTCAAATTGGAAATCTTGGAGTGACAATATTACATAATTCTCTCGACTTGAGAATACTGTTAAACTTCAATATGGAAACACCATTTTGATTATAATTGAATCATAGCTGGCGTCCATCGAGCGACTATAGTTGGATCAAAGTTGAACCATTGTAAGTGAAACATTATTCGATAAAGAATTCGTCTGTTTAATTGTATGAGGTTAGTATCATGGTCAACTGTAGTCAACTTAAAATTAAAATCTCTAGCCATAATAGTTTTTTCACTAATAAAAGTTATTATTGAAGTAAGGACGTTGTTTTTGGACTACCTAAGTTGAATAGGATGATATTTGAATTTTGACCAAAACCAAAATCCATAAATCCTGAAGTGATATAGTGTTGACGAAGATAATGTTTGTGAATTATCGTTACTAGAAAGTATCGCTTAAGGAAATATAAAATTAGATTTTCACCTAAAAGATCTTTAAGCAATGAATTCAGACAAACTACCACACCACTAGCTAAGCTGATATGTGAATGTTAATATTTGAATTGTTCAAAATTAATAGCTAACTGAATTTACACCTTTGAGTCTTAAAACCATATTTGTGAATTCTCTGAAAAACCAAATGATTTAATTAGTTTATAAAATGTTGTAAATTAATTAAATTATTAATACTTTTGAAATATTAATTACTAGTAATTTATCTGATGTTTTTGGGGTTGTTTGCAATTATTTGAATACATATATGAAAGTAATATTTTTGCGCATCGATATACGAAATTGGTATATTTTTTAAATGGATTTAAATAAGTGTTAAGTGCTTGAAGGGCTATTGTAAACTTTGCACCATATGGATGGTAAATAATGGTTTCCCATGTATGTGAAGAAAAGGGAGAAATGAGAGAAAATTAAGGGATTAATTAAAGAATTTTTAATTATAAGAATGGGAAAGGCTTCATTCATTTAATTAAAATAAATCCACTAATTTCATTTCCCGTAAACACCCCCACCTCTTTACCCATATTATCAAAGAGTGTTACTCAGTAATATTGTCAGATAATACAGAGAATGATGCTATATGGGGTACACACATGAATATTCCCTTGGGCTAACACTGGTATGTATTTAAACATCAAATAAATTAACTTACCTATACGTACATACTATCAACACAAAGCAATAAACACATGTGCCTCTAGGATAGAATAACACAAAATATAGTGAATATTAGAGAACACAGAGTCAGAATTACAGCGATAACATATAATATAAAATATACAAAATTTATCCAATATATGTCACAATGAAATACATATGAGAAACTGTACAATACATGATGATAATCTATAATACTGAATATCTAGTCTCCTCTATGCCCAGAAAACATAAGTTGGTCTTAGCGTCCCTGAACCTGAAATGTCTCGGACTGACCTGAGTATTATATAAATAATAAATGGGTTAGACTATATCTAAATGGTTAATAAAAAAGGAACTCTATATATACTAGGTATAAATATAATAATGTCATCTCAAACAATCTCGGTATCATATAACGTAGAACAGCACAAAGCCCAGCATAAAAATAGAACAGCACAAAACCCAGCATAAAAATCATCATCCATGTACTTATCAAATAAAAAATCATGAAATAACATCAAATTGAAGAGTCATCCATATCCAGAAATCATCATCAAAGTCCATAAATCATCAAATATGAGACATCATCAAGTATATCTCTTAATCTCAAATAATAAAATATTATCATCAAAACAATATAAAATATACTATCTAACTGCAAAATGTAGGGCGCCTACCCATTAGTAGATATAACAAAAGATATGTGAATTCACTATACTCTGGCCACCTATCTAGATATAATATCATCTCCCATATATAAGTAAACAAAATAATCATGACAGGGAATAACTGTACGACGGACATGAAGTCTCAAGTATAGTCACCTATATGTGAGGAATGCGGATTACGGATCTTAAGGCTAGAATTAACACTAGAGGGGGGTGAATAGTGTTTTAAGAAATTTGTTAATCTTTTTGAGTTTATCTTAATTTGTTAACAATGTATACACTAATCAGACACAGAATCAAACACAGATGCAAATATAAAGTAAAAGCAGTAAAGGAAAGAACACACCGGATTTTATACTGGTTCGGAGTTACCCTACATCCAGTCCCGCACAACTAAGTACGGATTTCCTTTCAAAAGCAATTCAACAATTACAACCCTCGGTTTCAAGGCTATAAGGTACACCCTCCAGAATCACAATCCTCTGGGTAGAGATACTTGATTTCCAGGGCAACAAGTTCACCCAATTGATTTCCAGGGCTACAATCACACCTTCTCTCGCTCAATTGATTACAAAAAGTCTATAACTCAGATTAGCACTTGGATCTTGTATAGATAGTGGAGAGAATCAAAACCAGAAACTATCTAGTTAGATTCAATATTGATTTCGGCAGAGTAATGGTGTAATTTGTAAATAAGAAAGTGGAGAAGAAGAAGAGAAGTTAAATCAGAGAAAAAAGTAAGTAAAATTCATTGAAAACACCCTTTATTTATAGTAGATCAATAGTCATGTCCATTGGTGAAGGGATGTGGCGAATAGACACTTCTTTTAAAAAACAATTTAATTGTCACCATGTCGACAGGGGTACATATGACCATGTCGACATGCCCTTGTAATTTTTGGTAATTTGTTTTTCTTTGAAAATAATTTCTATATTATATTATACTTATATTTAAACTTTAAAATATACTTATATATAGTTATAATACATAAATAGCTATAGAGAACAATATTAAAATATATATAATAATTTTCTATACTTTTATATTTAAATCTTAAGTATAAATATATAAAACAGCTAAATATATTAATATCAGAATTATAGTTTAAAAACTTAGGATGATAATTTAAAATCAAAGATATTTAAAATTAAGGATATTTAAAACTAAGAATATTTTTGAGGCTAAAATATATTGAAAAACCAGGACAGATGATTTTGGTTTTTAAACAAGAATATTTAAAATCATTTTGAAAAACAAGCTATATATATTTTGAAAATCATTTTGAAATAAAAGTAAGTGGATACAAAAAGATGTTCCACTAGATTTTTCGTAGGTTCCATCCTACTTAGGGTTCCATCCCTTTAACGAGCACGAAGTGGATTCCATTCCATGAATAAAATAGATTTTAAGATGTCAGTGCCTTTCTATGAGTTTTAACAATATTCCTAACTATATAACTTATCTTGGAAACTTGAACTCTTGAAATTCTTGATACTCATGAGTCTTGAATCTTGATATCTTCAATCTTTGATCTTGAACGTTTATACTGTACAGTTCTTCATTCTTTTGTACCTGCAAACATATCTATATATATCTACACAATAATGTTAGTATTATATATTTTATAATCTAATTCTAAGTAAGGTTGTTGTCATCAAAACCAAACTCCTCAGGGACTAACAATCTCCCCCTTTTTGATGATGACAACCTTTGTTTATAAAATATCCCTTCTATCCTAATACTTCTAATAACCCCCCCTTAATCTATGCCTAACTATCCTATTTTATACTTCTCCCCCTTTGTCATCAACAAAAACCATATAACTCCCTAATACTATATAACTCTGTATAACTCTATATAACTCCCCCTGAAACTAAGACTACATTACTTGTGATTATAATGATAGATAAAAATAGATAATTAAACTGATAATCATGATAACTTAAAAGATCATATATCATTAATACTAATCATATGTATGTTATATTTTACACACATAATATCAATCCATACTAAGTCGAATTCAAGCAAATCAAACCAAATCCTAATTAAGCAAGCAAACAAACAAAGTTAATCAAATATTACGAGGAACATCAACCCATCCTTCTTCTCCAAAGATAGGGTCTTGTTTGATGGCATCCCAATTCTCATTATCAACCGATAGAGAAACGGGAGGATGTGCTACATTATCATCCTTGTGTAGGGAGGAAATCATCCATCGAATTGCTTCGAAATGCCTTTCTTGCTCCTTGATCATCTGCATTTGACTCAATTCTAAGTGACGCTGATTACGGAGAATGATAGAGATAATATTCTTGAAGGATTTAAGAGTTTCTTCAAGATTTTCAGATAAATTGTGAATAGGATCGGCCATTTTTGTGAAAAAGAGAAGAAATATAGATAGAATAGATAAGTAATGATTTTGAGTAAAGATTTCTAGAAGAGAACAGGTATTTATAGGTGTAAATTTCGTTTGAAATGAATAGATACAAGTTAGTTATTTAAAATTCAAAAATTAAAATGAAAAGACACTTCAGATTTTAAGCATGTCGACAGGGTGCCTTTGGGGGTTGTCGACAGGGTCATCTGTGTTTTGATGACTTGTTTTTGATTTTGAATCAATGTATATATATATATATATTTATATATATCATATTAACAGTTATTCTAGAGATGAAATAAGCTAGATAACAGAAAGAACTTCAACATTAATTCAAACTGGAATGATACATGGATTAAACAACATGAAATACAATAACATTCAAACTTAAAACAAACTTAAACAACTACGACAAGGTATGAAAAGATAGATCTAATTGGAGGATGATGAGGATGATGAAAGATTAAACTTCTTGCTGACTTTTGAGAAGAACTTGTTCATCTTAGAAGACATTTTATCCAACTTTTTACTAACGGATCTCTTAAGTGTCCGTTGATTTTCCACAATTATCTTTTGGTTTTGGATAATCATCTTGTTGGTTGGTTTGGAGGTGTAATCAATACTTTCAAGAGATGTTTCACCTTCCTCTTCTTCTTCTTGAATATCCATTTCATCCCCTTCTTCTTCTTCTTCTTCTTCATTTCCTTCTTCCATTTCTTCGTGAGCTAAACGCTCTTCCTTTTCCACAAGGGATTCATAAGGTTGAAAGATGTATGGAATTTTCATAAGTGAGATATTGAAATGATTGAAAACTTTTCTAGAAATGAATTCCTCTCCTTTAAAATTCACTCCAAAATAGTTGAAAATTCTTGTAAAGTAAATTCCACGATATAAAATCTTTTCTCCCATTTCCAAGTTTTTAGGCCAAAATTCATCCAAAATAACTTGAGCCCAATTAATATCATAGTTTCCAAAAAGAGCGAAAAGAGCTTTACAAACTTTTGAAGTAGGATTATTTAAACTTCCCGATCTCGGGGTCAAAGTGTGTTGCAAAAGAAGGCTCACAATTTTTGCTTTTGGACGAAAATTGCGGTTTATAAAATCAAAGTTTTCGTCACTTTCAAAAATATGGTGGAAAGTCTCACGATCAGTTTCATTAAATTGAAATTTGAAAGATCCGTACCCGTACACTTACAATTTAGAATCGCTCCCAAAACATCACAATTTAAACCAATTTGAGTGCCTTTTACACTACTCCAAATTTCATCATCGTTTCCTTGATAAAAGCCACGATTAAGATTTGCATAAAACATTTTCACAAGATTTGGGTAGCATACAAAATCATTTTGAGAATCGTCAACAAGACTTAAAATGTTGTTGCTAACACAAAGAGAATCGATTTCATAAGAAGCGAAATCGCCGAAAATTGCAAACTTTCCGGGATGAACTTTTCCATAATTAGCATAGCCAATATAGGCTTTGATTGCTTCCGGATCATAAAAGAGGTGTTCTTTTAAGGTTTTGGAGAGTCTCATAGTTGATGGAGTAATTGAGGAGGCCATTGATGTAGAGAGGAGAGAGCTTGAGTTACGAAGAAAGAGTTTGAATTTGAAAAGTTAAGTGAAAATATGAGATAAATGATAGTAAATAAATAGAAATTAAATGGATAGTTTCTCTGGTCAAAAAGTGTCCTTTCAGAGTCTCGAATAGTGTGAAAGAGTGAAGGAAAATACAAGCATTTGAATTCAAAATTTGAATTTCAAATTTTCTGTACCATGTCGACAGGTAGAGATGGACCCATGTCGACAGGTATCCGTAAATTTTGATGACTATATACTTTTATATAATGTAATATTTATATTTATATATATATATATATATATCTATTATTTTAATGTCTATATAATATCTAGAATATTACTAAGACTCATAAAATATTATAATATTATTAAAAAAAATAATAAAAAAAATAATAAAATAATAATAAAATAATAATAAAAAATATAATAAAATAATAATTTTTTTAAAATTCAAACAACACACCAATTCAAAAACAACCAATCAATCAATCAATTCAAGCATGCAATTTCAGCCAATGTATTGTAAACGTGTACCTTTTTCAGAGTCCGTGTCTTTGGTATCGACTAAATCGAGAATTGCTGTGAAACACGGATTTGAATTATCTTTCTTCTGTTCATCGTCGCTGGAAGATGAGTCAGAGTCATCTAGAGTAGCAGTGAATGCACGTTTCCATTTCTTTGCAGAATCATTGTTTGTAGGAGGGTTTTGCTTATTTGGATGCGGACAGTCTCTTTTGATATGACCTGGTTCGTCACAATTGAAGCATTTGATAAAGTTTGGTACTGTAGTCTGATTATCGGAATTCTTAAAGTTGTTTCTCTTGGAACTATTCAATTTTCTGTACTTCAGGAATTTCCGAAAATTCCTGGTCATAAATGTTATCTCTTCATCATTATCACTGTTTGAGTCTGATCCGTCGATTAATGCATTGAATGCCATTGATTTCTTTTCAGATGCTTTGCTTTCTCTTCTCCCGATCATTTGAACTTCAAACGACATTAGATTTCCAATCAATTCTTCTATCCTTAAAGTACTGATGTCATTTGCCTCTTCAATTGCAAGTGTCTTTTGATCCCATTCTGGAGAGAGAGAATTTAAAATTTTTCTGACTGATCTTCTTCCGAAAATTCCTTTCCCAAAGATATTAAAGAATGCACAATATCTTGAAATCGACTATACATATTTGAAATAGGCTCATTAGTATTCATTTTAAATAACTGAAACTGATTTGTAGCATGGAAATTTTGGTCTGTTTAACTTTGCTTGTTCCTTCGTGAGTTACTTGCAAAGTTTTCCAGATTTCATATGCAGACTTACAAGCTGACACTCTATTAAATTCATTTCTTTCAAGTGAACAAAATAGAATATTCATTGCTTTAGAATTATTTTGTGCAACAGTCTTTTGCTCAGTGGTCCACTGTGCAAAATTAGTTGTAGGTTCGGAATATTCAGTTTGTGTGATATTCCAAGTATCTAATCCTACAGATTGTAAATATATTTTCATCCTACATGCCCAATATGCATAGTTACTGCCATTAAAAAGTGGTGGTCTGGCAGTAGACTGACCTTCTACAAATGAACTAGTGTTGGTGGTAATAGCAGTACTAGTGCTAGTAGCCATTTTGAAATTTTTCAAAATTCAGATAATGAAACTTTTGAAAACACAAAGCTCTGATACCAAATGTGAGGAATGCGGATTACGGATCTTAAGGCTAGAATTAACACTAGAGGGGAGTGAATAGTGTTTTAAGAAATTTGTTAATCTTTTTGAGTTTATCTTAATTTGTTAACAATGTATACACTAATCAGACACAGAATCAAACACAGATGCAAATATAAAGTAAAAGCAGTAAAGGAAAGAACACACCGGATTTTATACTGGTTTGGAGTTACTCTACATCCAGTCCCGCACAACTAAGTACGGATTTCCTTTCAAAAGCAATTCAATAATTACAACCCTCGGTTTCAAGGCTACGAGGTACACCCTCCAGAATCACAATCCTCTGGGTAGAGATACTTGATTTCCGGGGCAACAAGTTCACCCAATTGATTTTCAGGGCTACAATTACACCTTCTCTCGCTCAATTGATTACAAAAAGTCTATAACTCAGATTAGCACTTGGATCTTGTAGAGATAGTGGAGAGAATCAAAACCAGAAACTATCTAGTTAGATTCGATATTGATTTCGGCAGAGTAATGGTGTAATTTGTAAATAAGAAAGTGGAGAAGAAGAAGAGAAGTTAAATCAAAGAAAAAAGTAAGTAAAATTCGTTGAAAACACCCTTTATTTATAGTAGATCAATAGCCATGTCCATTGGTGAAGGGATGTGGCGAATAGACACTTCTTTTAAAAAACAATTTAACTGTCACCGTGTCGACAGGGGTACATGTGACCATGTCAACATGCCCTTGTAATTTTTGGTGATTTGTTTTTCTTTGAAAATAATTTCTATATTATATTATACTTATATTTAAACTTTAAAATATACTTATATATAGTTATAATACATAAATAGCTATAGAGAACAATATTATAATATATATAATAATTCTCTATACTTTTATATTTAAATCTTAAGTATAAATATATAAAACAACTAAATATATTAATATCAGAATTATAGTTTAAAACTTAGGATGATAATTTAAAATCAAAGATATTTAAAATTAAGGATATTTAAAACTAAGAATATTTTTGAGGCTAAAATATATTGAAAAAATATGACAGATGATTTTGGTTTTTAAACAGGAATATTTAAAATCATTTTGAAAAACAAGCTATATATATTTTGAAAATCATTTTGAAATAAAAGTAAGTGGATACAAAAAGATGTTCCACTAGATTTTTCGTAGGTTCCATCCTACTTAGGGTTCCATCCCTTTAACGAGCACGAAGTGGATTCCATTCCACGAATAAAATAGATTTTAAGATGTCAGTGCCTTTCTATGAGTTTTAACAATATTCCTAACTATATAACTTATCTTGGAAACTTGAACTCTTGAAATTCTTGATACTCATGAGTCTTGAATCTTGATATCTTCAATCTTTGATCTTGAATCTTTATACTGTATAGTTCTTCATTCTTTAGTACCTGCAAACATATCTATATATATCTACACAATAATGTTAGTATTATATATTTTATAATCTAATTCTAAGTAAGGTTGTTGTCATTAAAACCAAACTCCTCAGGGACTAACACTATATACATCAATATATGGGTCACCTAACCCTGAGTTGCCTAACCCATAACTATAATTTAGTGAAGTGTATCAATAGAATATGCCAATCTACCACTCCATTAGAACCAAAAGGGAGACTGATGGCTATTCTCTGGCTCCGGGAGCTCAGGGTCACCTAACCAGATCTACTACTATAGTCTTTAGCTACCTTAATGGACATCATGACATATATCCGCCAATAGCTCGTCAACGCGTAGTCTTTTTTTCACGACCCTACTTTGCCCCCAATACGTAGCAGACCGCCAGCCTATTGGACATACCAAAGGGAAAAACTAAAACTTCGGGTTAGACAAAAAGTTTGGTGTGAATAATATTATGCCATCTCGATAATAGATTTCTAGTGAGACTACACTACTAATCGGAATGGGTTTTCCCTCACTAGTATCCTCTGTAATATGTTTATCATAATCATGCTCCTGCAATCACAATGGTTAAACTAAACGATATAAAAAATAATAGGTATGCATGCAACATAGGTAATCATGACCAGTCTATCTAAATAAATGGACTATCAGTCCCAACATCATAGGTTTCTCAGGGTAACTACAAACCTAGGTGGCTGACTTGGGCCTACCAGATATACCAAATTTCTCTAACTTACTATTAGAGGGAAACTAGACGATCTGTCCAAAACTTACTATTCCCAAGGTCACTCTGATCCTACTAGTTTTGCAAGCCAACCATTAACCTATCTCAACTTTGTGTATTCCTTTCTGTGTGCAAACCTACTTTTAATCTTACCCTTTATGAAGCCCTACGCATTGGGGTTGCAGACTAATATCAGCTAGGGGCTAACAGCGGAAGTATAGGGTGCGACCCTACACCAGTCCCATTTGGTTCTCTAATCTCTAAGTCAGTTCATATCACAATTTATCTAAAGGTGATAAAAATAAACTCTCTATTAAAATTCTAGGCTAAATACCCTCTTTATTTTCTTGAAAACATAATTCTTTATTAATGATTTAACCCTTGAAATCATACTTGAAAACAAGGAAATTATAGCCTTTTTATTCATCCAAAATATTATGCCAAGATATATATGCTTTTAAAAAATAGCATTGATGAATTTAGAAATCATTTAGAGGTTATCGCACCTCAAAATCTTATGCTATGAAGCCATATGTAATAAAACCATTGAATTGACAAAGTGTGACATTGATGTAGCTTCTATGGGATTATCGCACCCCTTCTATATTGAAACTATGTTAAAGCATCTAATTTATAAAGCATAAGGCCATAAGGCTAAAACCATTTACATTGCATATCATAAATACATATAGATCGCCATATAAGCGACATAATTTTAGGTTGGCATAGTATAAAATTTTGGGAATGTCAAATTTTATAACTAGCGGCATCACTATAGCCAATGTCATGACATGCGGTATCACCGCCTAATAATCTATGTCGAAAGCATACATATAGGCTGCATTAAAGCCATAGTATAACCGAAATTGAAAAGATAAACCAGCGGCATAGAAAACATGCAGCATCAAACTCATAAGGAGTTGATATTGAAAATTGGCAGCATCATTAATGCCGCCATTGATAAGTGGCATTAATATGCGGCATTGATATGCGACATTGATATGTAGCATAAAAGACATGCGGCATCATTGATATCAAAGGCATGACTGTCGGCATTGATAGGATCCACCCTTAGTGGAATCATTGCATACCAACGTGGTTGATATCATATGCTTCCCTATAGGTTAGTGATGACATGCGGTATCGATGGACTTCGGCATCGATTAATGATGCATGGAAAACTTGTAATTAACATGAAAATTGTTTTATCTCTTAAAAAGGCAATATCTTTTCACCAACTTCAATTCTTTATCAACTTACTATTGAATAATGCTTCACTTTACCAAATCTTTTCCAGAAACTACTATATGCCAGAATTATCATTTTAAATATAATTTGCAAACCATATAATTTATATTAATATTTTAATATAATTATTAAACTTTTCTGGCCTAATAAATTCATAATAATTCATAAATACTTAGGAAAAATCCCCAAAAATCATAATAAATCTGACTTATTATAATCCTTGACATATAAAAATTTTGGGATCAAAAACATTATTTAATTATGTTTAAGAATTAAAAACTCGAAATAAATCATTTTCCCCATTTAGGGAATTCATAAAATATTCACACTTGATTGGAAAATTATGAAATTAAAAATCCACTTCTAGAATAATGTTTCTAACATTATATCAAAATTTCAAGTCACTTAGTTGTCATATGATAGGTTTTCACACTTAAACCTATTAACCAGTCTCATAAATAAATCCAATAAATCATCAATAAGCATATAACCATCAGTCATTCACATCATAGCATAATAACACATATAAGATTTGGGTTTAACAGTAAAACCAAAATTAAATAAGCAAAATTGAGATGGGTTATCATTATTTACCTTGATTAGATAATAAGACTTGAGATTTGAGTGTTGATTTAGTTTCCTTAAGCTTTCTCTTTTATTTCTTAGCCTTTTCTTATTCTTAAAACTCCTAATAATGACCGGCCTTCCTAATTCTCTAGTTTGTATGAATGGATGTGAGGAAGGAAATGAGAACGGAAAGATATATATTAAGGAAATGTGGCATTTTCCTATTTTGCTTTTCTCATAAATTCTTCTTCTTATTTAAGTTATAACAAACCTTATTAACTTATTAATTAAGGCACGACCTATTATAAGTATCAATCTTAATCTCCTTATCATTCTATATTATTTTATTCAATTTATCTAATTAAATGTCCTAAATAATGTTAGTCAAAATTAGGGATGTTACAGACTCCCCTCCTTAAAGAATTTCATCCTCAAAATTACGATAAGGTACATAATATCAAATATAATCATATACATAAAACATACTATCAAAACAAATTAGGATAAGTATCTCTGATCATATCCTCTCTCTCCTAAGTACAATCTTTATTGTTGTCATTCCACTGACCTTTACTAATCCGACAGTCTTGTTTCTTAACTTATTATCATTCTTAGCCATAATATGAACTGGTTGCCTAACAACAGTCACGTCCAATTCCACTACTAAGTCTTCCAATGTAGTCAGAGAGATAGTATTCTTTGGATCACGAATGCACTTCCTAAGATGAGGAACATGAAAAACAATATGGACTCCTGCCAAACTGCCTAGTAACTCTATCTAGTAAGCGAGTTTCCCGACCCTTTCTATAATGGGAAATGGTCCAATAAATTTAGATGTTAATTTCCCTGACTTTCCAACTCGGATTACACCCTTCATCGGGGATACCTTAACAAAAACATTATCTCCAACTGAGAACTCTAAGTCCTTATACCTCTTATCTGCATAATTTTTTTGCCTACACTGAGCTTCCTTCATTCTTACTTGGATCAACTCAATCTTTTTTGTGGCTTCTATTACCATACCTGGACCAAGAATTAATCGATCTTCGGTCTCTAACCAACATATATGTGATTTGCATGGTCTTCCATACAAAGCTTCAAAAGGTGCCATCCATATACTAGTTTGATAATTATTATAATAGGAAAATTCAACTAAGTGTAGATGGTCTTCCCACGATCCTCTAAAATTTAACACACAAGCTCTTAACAATTCTTCCAAGAATTTGTTAACTTTTTCCGTTTGCCCATCTTTCTATGGATGGTAAGCGGTACTCACCTTGAGCTTAGTGCTCAAACCTCTTGCAGACTCTTCCAGAACTCGCTTGTAAATAAAGAATCTCTATCACTGATTATACTACTAGGAATCCCATACAGTCTTACAATATTCTTCATAAATAACTTGGCCAAAGCAGATGCCGTCATTTTCGACTTAACGAGAATGAAATGTGCACGCTTTATCAATCTATCCATGATAACCCAAATACTCTCATTTCCCTTATTCGACCTTGGCAGCCCATCAATAAAATCCATAGATAAGAATCCTATTTCCAAACCAGTATATCTAAAGGCTGAAGTAATCTACTTGACTTCTGATCTTTAGCTTTCACTTGTTGGCAATTCAAACATTGCTTTACCCATAAGCCTACATCCCTTTTCATACCTTTCCAGAAGAAACTTCTCTTCGTATCGTAATACATCTTAGTTCGTCCAGGATGAGTAGTAAACATTGATCGATGACACTCCCTAAGAATTTCCTTCCTTAGGTCACCGACATCTAGAACACACAATCAACCCTTCTTTCTTAGCAATCCATTCTGGTCAAATATAAAATTCTTTAAATCATCAATCTCAGTTCCACCTTCCAATCTTCTAATTTTTTCAGCTAACCACGAATCATCTTTCTTCTTAGAAGCAATCCTCTCGATTAACACTGGTTGAAATTTTAAACAAGATAACATTGCAGTATTTAGGCTAGAATGAATCATTCTTCTTAACTAGTAATTTCGGGATGAAATTCTTTTAAGGGGGGAAGAATGTGACGACCCTGAATTTTGGACATTTGAAATAGAAATATTTAATTGATTTTAATATTTGGAAGTTAGTTTAACTTGAAATTCAAATATCAGGAATCATTTGGCAATTAAATTATTAAATTTAATTATTGAAATTGGGTAAAATTTTGAATCTAGAACTAGCCATCGACCTTAACTGCACACTACAGGTAGTCAATGCTTCTAAATCTTTCCACTCTACTAACATTGCTAATACTGCATTTTGATGTTTTCTGCTAAGTGCATCTGCTACCTTGTTTCCTTTCCCTGGCGTATACTTAATACAAAATAATAAGCTACTATGAACTTTAACCACCTCTGTTGACTCATATTCAACTCCTTCTAAAAGAATAAATACTACAAGGACTTATGATCCGTATACAACTTGCATCTTTCTTCTAACAGAAAGTGTCTCCATACTTTCCAAGCAAATATTACAGCTGCCAAGTCCAAATTGTGAGTCGGATATCTAACTTCATGTGTTATGAGTTGTCGAGAAGTATATGAAATCACTTTACCTCTTCGCATCAACACAGCTCCTAATCCTATTCCACATGCATCTTCAGGATTGCCTCTTTACATTTATCGGTCCAAACATACTTCACATTCTTCCTTATTAGTTTAGTCATTGGTGCTGCTATACGAGAGAAATCCTTCATGAATCTTTGGTAATACCCAACTAATTCAAAGAATCTTTTTATCTTTATCACTGTCTTTGGTCTCTTCTAATTATTAACAACCTTGATCTTAGTTGAATCTATGGATAACTTTTTTTCTGAAACTACATGACCAAGAAACTTCACTTCTTTCTTCGAAAAATGACATTTCAAAAACTTCTCTTTTAATTGATGTTGTCTCAACATCTCAGCACTATTCTAAGGCGAGTCTCATGATCTCACTCATTCCCAGAATATATCAGGATGTCATCTACAAATACTAACATGAACCTATCCAAATGCTCTCGGAAGATTCGGTTCATCAAGTCCATAAAGAAAGTAGGCACATTAATCAACCCTAATGGCATTACTAACCACTCATAGGAACTATATCTTGTTCGAAACACCGTCAATAGAATACTATCCTCTGCCACCCTTAGTTGATGGAACCTTATCGCCAAATCCAACTTGGAAAATACTTTGGCTCCACTCAACTGGTCAAATAAATCATCAATTCTTGGAAAAAGATATCAATTCTTATGTCTTTTCATTCAACTTATGATAATCGATACATAATCTCAACGACCAATCCGGTTTCTTCACAAACATTGCGGCCCCTCCTTAAGGCGAACTATTGGGTCTAATGAAACTCTTTTCTTCTAAGTCCATCAGCTACACATTTAACTCCTTCATCTCAGTAGGTATCATCCTGCTAGGCGGTCTACTTTCGAGTTCAGCTCCAGGTTCAAGATCTATTCGAAAATCAATAGCTCGTTTCAGAGGTAGTCTTGTAGCAGGCTCAAAGACATCTGCAAAACTCTTTAACGATAAAAAGTTGATTCAACTCGTCTTCCTTCTCTATTGCACCCAATAAAGCACAAACTTCAAAATTTGAGTTTTCTACTGAGTATATAATTCGATCGCTAATATTAGGGTGTCTTAGTGATATTTCCATATCTTGTCAAAATATCATAACATCATATTTTGTTAACCAATTCATACCCAATATAATTCCAAAGCCCATAAAATCAAACATATGCAAACTACAGGCAAATATATGACCTAACAACTCAAACTCTAAACGGTCACATCTCATCCCAAGAATTGCATACCCTCTTATCGGATTCGCAACACTTAAGGAAGTAACATGGTATGATGGTTCTAAACTAAGCTTATCTACCTGAGAGATAAAAGAATGTGATGCACCAGTATCAAACAATACTCTAACAGGTATCCTATGAATCAAAAGTGTACCTTTTATCACAGACTTTCCTTTTTCCTCTGTTGTTGGTCTCGAGGCAGATAGTTCCAAAGTAAACACTTTTCCTTTCTCAACCTTAGTTGGTTCCTTACACTTATTCTTACAATGCCCTATCTAGTCATAATTGGACGCACTTGATGTTCTTCCTTCCAACGACCTTCTTTACATCCATAGAACGACACTCATTGGCAAAATGCCCTTTCTTATCACACTTGTAGCACACAACATCTGCTTTCCTTTCTTGGCAGCTCCACCCTTCTGAGCTTCATTTTTCTAAAAGAACTTCCTTTTCTCACCTTGACCACCCTGAGCCTCTACTGGCTTGTTATTACCAAACAACGCACGCATCTCTTCGTTCCTCAATGCCAACTCTACTACTACATCCCAAGGATCTCTAAGATGCGGTAGTGTTGCTCTAGTAAGCTCTAGTTTCAATCCTCCGATGAACTTCTCATTCCTCTTAATCATAGTGTCCACAGTTGCATATCCATATTTGGAGATCTCCTCAAATCTAGTCGCATACTCAAGCACTGTCATATCTCCTTCTCCAACTTAACAAACATTCCATGCAAAGTGGAATTGGCTATTTTAGACGTGAATCTTTCTTCCAATCTTCTTTTGAACTCTACCCAAGTCGAGTTCTCCTTAGGTACTCCCATGGTTACGCTATTCCACCAGTACAATGTAGCCCTTTGCAATTACATGGAAGCTAATCTCCACTTCTGCTCGTTATTCAGACCAAAATCAGCAAAAATATTTTCACAATAAAGTAGCTAATTCTCCACTTCGATAGCATCCTCCATTCTAATAAATGGATTTCCTTCAAGTCTTGCATAATCCTGACTTAAAATAGCATATTTGTTGACAATAAGAACTTCAGGATTTGCTCCTCCAGCATTACCACCAACTAATCTAGCTGCAACTCCATCTTGCATCATATTGACAAAGAACTGGTACATAGCTCCCATATCTACCGGCGGTGTTCTAGCACCCATATTAGCAATTGTTTGTTGATCCAGATTCCTTCTAACGTTGGGCCTGACATTTTCGTTTGTTGTGGTGCTTCCTCCATCGGGATTCCCTCTTACTTTTCCTACCTCTATATCTTACTTTTCTTAAATCTACATTCGAACCTTAATAAGATATAGAAGAATGGTTTAAGAGAGAGGGAAGAATAGAGATAAGATATATACATATATATAGCAAATATAAGTACATTACTACAGCGTTATCCCATACCCCCATCTCATTCTCTAATACATTAGGATTATGTTTTCAAAAACTCTTTTAAATTCGAAATTCTTTTAGTTTTACATAAACCTTTGCTCTGATATCAAGTTGTAACATCCTCTATTTTGAGGCCCAAAACTAAGCGCTATGGATGCTGAAGTCATCCATGGTATTAATTTCCAATGAAGAAATGAGATCAGTTAATAGTATCATTAACATCAAAGCATAGGAATACGAAAAAATTTCCAAACATAGATTTCATTAATAATTTCCATATTCATTAAATAATCCCAAATGCTTTGCCTAGGTTTAGATAAAATATAATTATTACAAAATACTCTAAGAGCGACATATGAAGATGCCCCCTTGGTTGATCAGAGTTTACTACTATACAGATATAACTTCTGCCATTACATACATTCAAACAAAATGAAATAAATAGACTCCTATATAGTTAGCTCTACCTCATGCATATCTTCGAAAGCTTTATTCACCAACCTAAAAACCTGGAAACCTTACTCTCGAACTACTCAATTGAGTACCAGAGAGTTAAAAGGCAAAAACAAAAACTTCGGGTCAGACAAAAAGTCTGGTGTGAATAATATGCCATCTCGATAATAGATATCTAGTGAGACCACACTGCTGAGCGGAATGGGTTTTCCCCTCATTAGCATCCTCAGATAATATGTCTATAATAATCATGCTCCTACAATCACAACAGTTAAACTAGACGATATAAACAATCATAGACATGCATGCAACATGGGTAATCATAACCAGTCTGTCTAAATAAATGGACCATCTTTCCCGACATCATAGTGTTCTTAGGGTAACTACAAATTTAGGTAGCTGACTCGGGCCTACCAGATATACCAAAATTCTCCAACTTATTGTTAGAGGGAAACTGGACGGTCTATCTGAAACTTACTATCTCAACTTTTTGATCCTAATGGCTTTGCAGGCTAACCAATAACCTATCTCAACTTTCTGTAATCCATTTCGTGCATAAACCTACTTTTAGTCTTACCTTTGACAAAGACCTACACATTGGATTTTTGGACTAATATCTGCTAGGGGATAACAGCTGAAGTATAGGGTGTGACCCTACACTAGTATCATCTGGTTTTCTAACCTCTAAGTCAATTCATCCTATCACAATTTACCTGAAGGTGATAAGAATAACCTCTCTAGTAAAATTCTAGGCTAAATACCCTACTTATTTCCTTGAAACATAATTCTTTATTAATGATTTAACCCTTGATATCATACTTAAAAATAAAGAAATTATAGCCCTTTACTTTATGCAAAATATTATGCCAAGATATATATGATTCTATAAAATAGCACCGATGAATTTTGAAATCACTTAGAGGTTGTCGCACCTCAAAACCTTAGGCTATGAAGTCATATATAATAAGACCATTCAATTGACAAAGTGCGGCATTGATATAGCTGCTATGATATTATCGCACCCATTCTATATTGAAACTATGTTAAAGCCTCTGATTTATAAAGCATAAGACCATAAGGCCAAAACCATTTACATTGCATATCATAAATACATATAGATCACCAAATATAAGTGGCATAATTATAGGTTTGCATAGTATAAAACTTCAGAACCTGGGAGTATGGGAACATCGAATTTTATAACTAGCTGCATTGTTATGGCCAATGTCACAACCTTCGGTATCACCGCCTTAATCTATGTCGAAAGTATACATATAAGCGACATTAATGCCACAAGTGGCATATTGAAAACATGCGGCATCAAAATCGCAAAGAGTTGATATTGAAAACTAGCGGCATCAATAATGTCACCATTTTTAAGTGGCATTAATATGTGACATTAATATGAGGTATTGACATGCGGCATAAATGACATGCAACATCATTGATACCAAAGGCATGAGTGTCGGCATTGATTCGACCCAACCATAGTAGGATCATTGCATACCAATAGGTTAATATCATATGTTTCCCTACAAGTTATTGAAGAAATGCGACATCGATGGACTTCGGCATCGATTAATGACGCATGGCAATCTCGTAATTAACATAAAAACTGTTTTATTTCTTAAAAAAGTAACATCTTTTCACAAACTCCAATTCTTTATCAAATTACTATTAGATAATGCTTTACTTTACCAAATCTTTTCTAGAAATTTTCTATATGCCAGAATTACCATTTCCAAAATAATTTGCAAACTATATAATTTATACTAATACTTTAATATAATTACTAAGCCCTTCTAGCCTAATAAATTCATAAAAATTCCTAAACATTTAGGAAAAATCCTTAGAAATTAGAATAAATCAGACTTATCATATTCCTTAACATATAAAAATTTTGGGACCAAAAACATTATTTAAATATTTTCAATAATTAAAACCCGAAATAAATCATTTTCCTCACTTAGGAGATTCATATAATATTCATACTTGATTGGAAAATTATAAAACGAAAAACCCACTTCTAAAATAATGTTTCTAACATCGTATTAAAATTTCTAGTCATTTGGGTGTTATACGATAGGTTTTCACCCTTAAACTTATTAACCAATCTCATAAATAAAACCAATAAATCACCTATAAACATATAATCCTCAACCATTCATATCATGGCATGATAACACCTATAAGTTTCAGTGTTAATCAAAAAATTGAAATTAAATAAGCAAACTTGAGGTGGGTTATCAGTATTCATTTTGATTAGATAATGAGACTTAAGATTTGAGTACTGATTTGGTTTCCTTGAGCTTTCTCTTTGATTTCCTAGCCTTTTCTTCTTAAATCTCCTAACAATGGCCGACCTTCCTTATTCTCTAGTTTATATGAATGAATGTGAGGGAGGAAATGAGAATGGAATGGTATATGTTAAGGAAATATGGCATTTTCCTATTTTTCCCTTCTCATAAATCATCCTTCTTATTTAAGTTATAACTAACCTTATTAACTTATTAATTAAGGCATGACCTATTATAAGTATCAAGTCTCAATCTCCTTGTCCTCTTATATTATTTTATTCAATTTATCTAATTAAATGTCCTAAATAATGTTAATCAAAATTAGAGGTGTTGCATACACACACAACAACACATGCACAACAAAGCAGCATACACACAATTACCCGCTGCGACTATTTACTTGAGAACTGGTAAGTACAATGCATTATTTACACTTACCTACTGATAGTAACTTGAGAAGTACGAAATAAAAAATGGAATACATAATGTTACTTAAAATTAATGTGTTATTTAACATAAAAAAGAATTACTAATTGAACTTTAGATTGTTGATTTGGTGTAACAACCCTGGTTTTGGAGATTACCTATTAATATTAAATTATAACGGTAGTTATAATTTAATATCGTGAATTAAAATAAATTGGAGATTTGTGAATTGTTTATGTGGAATAAACAATAAAATTTTGGAATTTAAAATGAGAAAATAAAGTTTGGAACTTTATTTTATTTATTGGGTTAATAATAAATGAAATATGATTTTATTTAGAGAAAATGCAATAATTCTTGTAATTATTGCCAAACGCTTCTTTTAATAATTTTTAATGGAAGCATTTGATTTTATAATGTTGTTTATTTAAATAAAAAGATGAAATTTGGTTTAAAATGAGTTTGGATCATAAAATTGAGTTTTAAATGGTTTGTTATATTTTATTACACAAGAAAATAATTTTTATGTAATTTTTGAAGTTAAAAATGAGGTTTTATGTATTTATTTGTGTAAAATTGGTTATTTATGAAAAATAAGAGTTTTTAATAATAAAAATGTTTTATAACATAAATTATCTTTTTATTAAGTGTAAAATATTTTATTTAACTTGTAGATATGTTTACATTATTTTATTGTGTTAAAACTTGGTGGAAAATGTTGTTTTATTAAGTAACATATGTGTATATTTTGTTTAAGGGATGAATTAATTAACTTAGGCTATTGATTTTCTTTTGTTTGGGTCCGAAAGCCCATTTATTAACATAGCCCGAGTAAAGAAAAGAGATGTTTTCTTCTTCCTTCCACTGTACGTACATAATTCATTTAAAGTAAACCAAATAGAAAGAAAAAGAACTATCTCCTCTTTTCAAATCTAAACCAAATCCTATCTCTCTTCAATTTTAATTGCTATTTTTATCAAATCAAAAGAGAAATCGAAAGGTAATCCATTTCAAAACTCAACAAATTCATCATTTCGATTTTGAGTTTGGATTTGTCTGTAATATATTTCTTCTCCTTTGCATGTCTGTTTAAGGAAGTCTACAGGTTATTTGAAGCTTTCTTCTCCTCAAAACTTGCTTCTTTCAGCAAAAATCCAAGGTTTGATCTTCTATAATTCAAGGTGAGTTTGTTAACTCACAATTCTAGTTGAAACCTACCTGCTAATACAAAGATCTGGAAGAAAATAGTTTACTGTAAACGTATTCTGCTAAGTTATTATATACAGCTTATATCTTGTTTCTGTTGCTTCTTTGAGGGATGATAACTTCTTGATATCTTGATGAATCATTGCCAAATCTTTTCTAGATCATAGTTTAGATGTTGTACTACATGCATGCCAAATTTATAGCATTTCATCTTCATTTGCTAACTCAAAATGCTGCTGCAAAACGAATACGAAGTCTGGAAACAAGTTCTGGATAGTGTGTGAACTAGGTCGACTGGCATGTCGACCTAGCAGTCGACCACCTTGCCTCATAGGTCGACCATACGGTCAACCTATTGGTCGATATGCTGGTTGACCTATAGCCAGCGAATTTTGCCCCTTCGTTCCATTGTTTTGTGACATGTTTCTTGTTTGTTTTGCCCTTGATCTGGTTCGATTTTGATGATTTTTTCGTGATGTTTTGAGAGCTATGATGCCTATCAATAGGCTAGCCAAATTTTAAGGATTTGAAATTTAAATTTGAATTGATTTTTAGTTAAATTTAAATTGAATTCGAATTGGATTTGAATTATCGGTTTTGAGGTATCTTCTTTGTTTTTCATTGTTTCGAGCACGGTTTTCTCCGAATCTTTTTGAAATAAATTTTGAAATAAATGGGAATTTCAAATTATTATTATATAGTATTTTAAAATTTATTTTCAAATAGAAAAATCTATTCATTTCCTTTAATAAAGGAATTTCAAATATTGGTTTCATTAATCATTTTCGGAAAATAGTTTTAAAAGCTAGTTTTCTCTAATATATTATTTTAAATATAAAATACACATTTCTGCACTATTCGAACGTATAAGAAAGAGAATTAAACGATTTAGTAAAACACGTGGTATGGGACATATGCGTTTACTATTTCGGTTAATTCCGGACTTGTACGATCGAAGCTATTAGAGTTTATCGATTCTAAGTTGTTTTGCCATTTATGGCGTATTTTGAGTTTTATAATTCCTATTTATAGGAATTATCTAAGATGGCCAATATTTGGCGAGTTTTATGGTTTGAGATCTTCTATTCTAGGAGTATAGTCGATGAGAACCACCACGATGTTTTTTTTATGCTTGTCGATGAGACGAGGGAAGTTTTAAGGTTGAGATTTCCTTTTGGGGAATTATGGGTTATGAAAAACCATCACGATGCTTTTACTTGTCGATGAGATAAGACAAGTTATGATGTTTTGATTCTTGTCGATGAGAAGAGGCGAGTTACGATTATCTGAGATTTATGATTTTATGATGTTTTCTAGTGTGGCATCGACTAGCGGTTAGTAAACCGTTTAGTGAGAACATGTGGTATGGGATGCACGTTACCACTTTTCGGGTTCCTATCTGTGAGTTTGCGACACATTCACGATGTTTACCAATACTATAGACCTTCGGGTCATCACGATATTCTACGACTACAGTCGTCACGATGTTTTACGACTTTGGTCATTACGATGTTCTACGACTTTGGTCATCACGATGTATCACGACTTCGGTCGTCACGATGTATGGGTACCTAATATATATATATATATATTGTTGGTCAAGATGTAGCACGTGGAGCATTACTTCGGCATACAATCGGGGATCTAGCCAATCCGGGTTTTCTGAGTTTTTGAGTTTTTCTGTTTTAATAAGATCTCATCATTTTAAGAAGTTTTACTACATCGATAGCCTGGTGCTATATGAGATGTTATTTATATATGGTGATTTCATTTATGATTTTTTGAACTCTTATTGAGTTCCTCGAGTTATGAGTTTTGATGATTTCATGATTTTATAGGATATTCTGGGTTTTGCCATTTTGGCGAGTTGAGTTGAGTTTTATATACATTTTACTGTTGAGATGAGGTACAATTGAATTTGGGATTATCCTATTTTAGAATGTTTTATGTTTACTATTTTGGCAAGAGTTTGTATTGATGATTCTCCTATTTAGGAGATATGGTTCATCGAAACCATTATTGTTATCTTAGAGATTTTGCCGATGATATGAGGCAAATATGATGTTTAATTGAGTTTCTATCATTAAGATTTCTTCCTTGGGGTTTCATATACTTAAGTGATAATAGTCCACTTGAGTTATGAACTTGTACTTCTTATTATTTCTTCTTATTCAGGAAGTATGATCATTCTTTTCTTAATGAAGTGGTATTGTATTCTTGGTATGGTTTCCTCTCGTTAGAGAGGATACTTTACCATTTCCTCATAATTATTATTATCGTCTATCCTTATTAAACTGATGTTTTAGCTAGACTGACCCATGTATTTTATACTCGGGTCAGACCGAGTTTGTTTCAGGTTAAGCATTTACTTTTGGACTTAGCTTTGCCTCGAAGCTTCTGCATGGATGTCTTTCTATTATCTTTTATAGTTATGGTCTTTTAGAGTTGTATCTTGAGATGTATTCTTAATTGACTTGTGTATATAGAGTGGTCGTCATACCACTTTGGTGTATCATTTGTATTGTATTGAGATGTATCATTGTATATGTGTGTATGTATATCTGTTGCTGTTCTGTGATGCAATGTTCATTTGGTTATTATGTTTTGTTCTGATAGATCCGTTAGCCACTTATAGTTTTGTATTATGTATTTATTGGATATGTCGATCCACTTGAGTTAGAAATATATATATATATATATATATATAGCATTTGTCGACGTATTCAATAGATATTTAAGACAAGGCTATAGATGGTCGCTCCTAACCAGCCCTATTCTCTGCATTAGCAGACATAATTACTAAGTAATTCTCTTTGTAAATGTGGGTCTCGGGGTGGGGCGTTACATTTGGTATTTTTCTTTCACAAAATATGTCGAATAGATCCATTTAGATGAGCAAGAAAGCTTCTACATGAAAGTGGGTAAAAGAAACACCAAACTTAATGAATTAACAATAATTTATTTGTGCATTTCATGATTGTAGATGATTGAAGGTGTTTCTCAATTAGAAAAAATTGGTGTGTACTTACCTTGAAATTAATCCTTATCCAAAAAGAAAAATGTGAAGAATGTGTGAAACTCTAAGTTTTGCATTTTTTTTACTATTCATTAACTCTATCATGCCTAATCAAACACACACACACACAAAGATATATGTATATATATATATATATATCTTGACACAAATTTGTCTTTAACTCAAAACAAATTTATTATATATCCACAAATATATTACATTAGAAAGTTCGTTTAATGCTATCTTAAAAAAAATTATATTTACATATATTAACATAAACAAATTTATATTTAAGTATATAACATTGCCATGCCATATAATTTAGCAATCTATTTCACAAATTGGCTATAATGTTGACTGCCTAGGATTTTATATCAGCACTGCCTCACTAGTGATCTCAACTTCACACTAATATCCAATGGCCGCATGCATTGTTCAAAAATATTTAATCTAGAAAAATGATTTTCTCCATTTTCCAAAAAAATATATTACTTTATAAAACAATGCACAATTTTAAGTAAAATATTTATTTTAGTATTTCCAAAATACCATGTCAGATTTGCCTCGTTTAAGTGTTTAAGAATTCCTATCGAACACGCATGCACTCGCATCGACCAGAACTCTTAAAACACTCGACGGACAAATTAACACCAAAAAAACTACTAAAAATAATTTCCAATCACTTTATAAAATCACATTCATACTTTTACCAAATCATTTGCTTGTTTGAAAAAAAATATTTATTTCAAAATCCATATATACTTCCAATTCATCAATCCTCAACAACAATAAATATTATCACACGTCCATAAAATCAAACAAGCATTATACAAAAATATACTCATTTTCAAACAAGCAAACAAATTCCTTAATGGAAAAATATCTATCAGTTTCCGATGTGCAACTCAGATCATTATTAGATTCTCTTACTCAAACTCGCCTCATCACAATCTAGATTTGTGAAGTATTTATATTGCGAGACTCGAATTAGGGTCTTTTACAGCTTCCCAAATTGAGCTACTTCATTTCATTCAAACCACACAGAGGTTTATTCACCATCATCAATACTGAAACTACTCATTGAGCCAACAACTCCTTACTTCACTACCTTGCTCAACAACTACTACTTGACACGAAAACAATTGCATATAAAAGATGTCGAGATAAGGAGAATATATATAGTAGGAAAAAAGACAAATACATCACCAGATGATTGCTCCAGTAATCATCGTACATTCCTGTTATCATTGAAGTACAAACAATAATCTACCACACACCCAACGAGGACATGGATCCTAAGTCTCATCTAATGCTAGGACTGGTGTCTCTTATACTCTGTATTATTCTAAACCTTGCTCTGATACCAAATTTTAAAGACTCCCACCTCTACACCTAGTTTATCCAAAAGTATTACCGAGTAACACTTTCAGATAATATAGAGAATGAGGCTATATGGGGTACATACGTGAATATTCCTTTTGGCTAACACTGGTACATATTTAAACATCAAATAAATTAACTCACTTATATGTACATAGTATCGACACAAAGCAATAAACACGTGTGCCTCCAGGATAGAACAATACGAAATATACAATGAATATTAGAGAACATAGAGTCAGAATCGCAGCGATAACATATAATATAAAATATACAAAATTTATCCAATATACGTCACAATGAAATACACATGAGAAACTGTACAATGCATGATGATAATCTATAATACTGAATATCTAGTCTCCTCTATGCTAAGGAAACACAAGTTGGTCTTTGCGTCCCTGAACCTGAAATGTCTCGGACTGACCTGAGTATTATATAAATAATAAACGGGTCAGACTATATATAAATCCAAGGTTAATAAACATAAGGAACTTTGTATATACTGGACATAAATATAATAATGTCATCTCAAACAGTCCAAATATCATATAATGTAGAACACCACAAAATCAAACATAAAAATCATCACCCATATAAAAATTATCAAATCAAAAATCATGAAATAACATCAAATGGATGAATCATCCATATCCAAAAATCATCATCAAAGTCCATAATTTATCAAATATGAGATATTATTAAGTATATCTCTCAATCTCAAATAATAAAATACTATCATCAAAACAATAAAAAATAAATTGTCTAACTATAAAATATAGGGCACCTACCCATCAGTTAGATATGATAAAAGTTACAAGAATACACTATACTTTGGACACCTATCCAGATATAATCTCATCTCCTCATAAATAAATATATCAAAATAAATCATGACGAGGAATGAATACATGACAGACATGAAGTCTTAAGTAGAGTCATCTATATATGTCAATATGTGGGTCACCTAACCCTGGGTCGCCTAACCCATAACTATACTTAAGTGAGCTGTATTAATAGAGTATGCCAATCTACCACTCTGTTCGAACTAAAAGGGAGAATGATGTCCGTCGGCCCGCTCTAGGAGCCCAGGGTCATCTAACCGGATCTACTACTATAGTCTTTAGTTACCTCAACGAACATCGTGATACATATCCACCAATAGCTCACCAATGCATAGCCTCTGTGTCATGACCCTGTTTTTCCCTAATAGGTAACAGACTGCTGGCTTATGCGACATAACAAAGGGGTTATAGGGCACCTACCCTATGGGTCACCTAACCTGAATCATGTAATGTGGGGCACCTACCCTATGGGTCACCAAACACAAATCATAGAATGGGCGTCATATAAATATCCAACAACGATGTCGCAGATCTGGGGCTTAACCCCAAGATCATGCCACTAGGATGGATTATATCCATTTAGTTTTCTCCAATGCCAATAAAAGGAGTGCATTATGATAATGCAACACAATATCAATAAACATAAGGGCACAGACCTTGCTCGCACCTATGTACATCACTTCACGTAAATACAATCTTATAATACTATTTTCGTCACATGAGTACCATCCGCTTGCAATGAATAACCGAATAAATATCACAACATTGTCTCATACCACTGCATTATATTCAAATGTTTATTCACTACTTAAAAATTACACTCAATCTCTATAATATTTTATATAATGAGTCCGAAGAATAACTAGAGAAATATTACCGAATGCTTCATCCCAAATAGTATTATAACTCATTTATTCATATTCCTCGTCATATAAATAAAAATCATCACAAATCATATAGGGGATGCCATCATCGTATCATATCAAAACACTAACCGAATCAATATCGATGGTGAATCATTCACAACTACTAAAATCAATATGGAAGAAATAAGTAATTAGAAAAATGCACTGAAGCTTCATTAAACAAATACATAGAATAAACTACTTATTTAGGAATTATATAACTTTTAAATAATTATACAAAACCAATTACTAATTTCCTTTTAAAAAATTAATTTTTTTTGGATAAAACTCTTCTTTAATTTTTTATATTCCAAAACTAATATATTCTTGTAAAACACTTATATATCAGATAATTTTACCTCGTTTATATAATTACCAAAAATAAGAATTTAAACACTATTATTTATTTTCGACATATATTTTATAAAATAGCAATATGTTTTATTTTTGGCTTTAAATCAACTCTAAACTTACAATATTTTATAATACTGATTTTAAAAAGAGTTTGGTATTCAAAAGAAATCTATATTTATATTTATAATTAAAAACATATTTGCAATTTTGAAAGTAGTTAGATTAAATATAAATTAGTAAAATATTAATAAAATAATTTTAATAAGATTTCAAAACCCTTAAATAACTTTTCAAAGCTTTTTAAACATCTTTTAAAATAAGAAATAGACAAATATATATATATATATATATATATATATATATATATAATTATGGAGTAAAATTACACACAAACATATCAACAAACAATATTATAGATATCGCATGACCCAAGTCGAGTTACATTGAACTCTGGTGATACATAAAATTTATGCACACTAACATATAAATAAATATTTATTTCAATTCGCAAACGAAAAAAATTCCTTTTGTAACTTGACACTTCTAACTCAATATCAACTGATTATAAAATTAACACCCAACAATCCAAACAACAAATGATCCCAACAATCAATCAATCCAATATCCAAACCAAACTATTCGATAAGCAATTTAATCGATGTTTAGTATAAATATAAATATATATAATTTGCAAAGAATATAGATATAGTTATGAGCTGCAGCTCATCGAATTACTGAACGAAGTTGTACTGCCTTTCACCTCTGCTGCATCACCATTAAATCGACAAAAATCACGTCGTACCTACCCCAATCTCGACAACAAATCTCAACCATTATCCTAATCGCAAACATCATCCTGCTACAACTAGCACCACTCTCGTGCTTCGCTCCCATCTACCATCGTCGAATCCCCAATCGCCACATGTGCAAGGATCAGTCGTGATCCCATGTCGTAGTTGCTCTAGGTCATTGCCTCTCAGCATCCACGCGATCTAGTTGCCTCAACGGCCATGGCTCACCTTTTCGCCGCCTTCCCTGGTGTCAATCGCCTGTAATGCGATCGTTTTATTTTATTTATTTTTTAATTCGGTGTGTCTGTTTCTATTTTGGAATCAAGACAATTGAAGACAAGTTGATTCTAGAGTCGGGGTGGAAATGAAAACCAGGGAGTCTTCTCAAATAAGGGAGAAAGTGGGTATTGAAGTGGGCTTGGGCTCTATTTTAATTCAACAAATTTTCTTTCTTTCTTTTCTTTTTATAACTTCATATAAATTTCAATTTGATTTAAATTGATATACACTTCAAAATATTTCATATTAATTAAAACACCTTATTCAATTCCAATATATTATTTAAAATGAATTTATAAATTTTGTTCAATTATTAAAAAAATCATGTATTAATAGCTTTCGATTAAATAAATATTCACTTTCAAAAATAATAATCATCAAATATCGAATTCAAATAATTTTGTTTCAATTACATTTGTGTATAATTACGACGTAGAAAGCGGGTTGTTACATTTCCTTCTTTGATTTTTCTTTCTCCTCCTTTCTCCAAGTCATGGCTGAAAAATTTATTCGTCATTTTCAAAAAAAAATTAGCAAACCAAATAAATACCAAATAAAATAAATAGATACATGTTTCATCCGTCTCTTACAAAGATTGGGTGTTGATATTTGTAAACCGAGGAGGATTCATACATTAAGGTGTCACTTATTAAATAGATCCCTAAGGGAAAACTTCTTTCTCATATTTATATTTAGTTGCATCACTTTATAATGATAATATATATATATATATATATATATATATCATTGCCTCCTAATGATTTAAAATTGAATCATAATCTAAACAATTAATTGGATGATTTGATTTGATTTGATTTCATTTAATTGTTTAAAACTGAAAAATGTTTATATGTGTAAAACTATAATTTCATCTATAAATATGATTCAATATATATGTAATTATTTTTTAAGGTAATACATTACTTTATCGAGTTAAATAATATTGATGTGAATCATTTTGAAGTATGAAATACATTAACATCTTGTTTTAAACTTTATGTATAAGTTTTGATTTTAAAATTCCTTATGATTGTTATTTTTAATTATGTTTATTTTGTGTGATAAAATTAAATATTATATATTTACATATATATATATATATATATATATCATTGTATATTTATATATATAAGCATTGAGGAACTCTCTTATAGAGAGGAACTCCACGACAATGGTTAAAAGGCTGGGATAATCTTTTCAATTTTTGGTTCCTATGTTTAAATGCTTAGAAGAGGATCTAAGGCATCTCTAATACATCTAAGCTATCATAGAAGTAACCATTGTTATCTCTACAGGAACAAAGTGCATATTGTCCCTAAAGTACTAAACCTATGCTAAGTTTGGACAATAACTAGGTTAATTTTGAAGGCAATTTCTAGGATCTTTGTAAAACAACAAAATCAAATCTAAAATGCTTCCGAATAAAAGGGTTTGCGTCGACTGCCAACGAACATGACAGGGGTTGCATTCCAAAATGGCGAAATGACCACTATAAACCCTGGTTTCAAAATGTGGCCTAGCTTTAGATCTGGGAATTACATATGAAAATCAACATTGATTTTGGGTAGAGAAAAGCAAAGAAAACTAATTTGCTATTTCAGATTTACAATAAAGAAACACAAAATTCAATTATACATGGAGATAGCTGTTAAGAATATAGTCGCTACTGCTAGTGAAAAGTAACGTGGTTATAATAAAGTGAAGACCAAAGTGAACCGGTTTCAAGTTGCCAAGATGTTGTTGCATGGAAGCACAGCGTTGAATGGTTAGTGTGAAAATTGAGAAGCGGTTATGGTAACAGAATGTAGTTACTTGTTGCGGTTAAGGGAGATATGGAGTTTTAGTAGTTCATTAAGAAAGTAGCCATGTTTCTGTGGTTATAATAATCGCATACAAGATGTGTTGTTTCAGATATACTGAATGGTTGCAAGATGATTTAGCATCTCACGGGATAGAGAACTGAATTAATGAGCTTATGAAAAATAGTATATCAAAAAAGGGCTTGATTCTTGGATACAAGGAGTGGAATTAAAATTTTATTATACATACATATGGTTTGATAAGAATATTTTAGCCTTGTTATTGCTTGGGATGTAGTTTGTGTAGTACTTGTAATTTTGTATTTTATATTAAAAGCAATAAAAGGAACCCACTTTCAACTATATTTATATATAGAGCATTTAGAAATATGTGACCCTTATGCTTATATTAAAAAAATTAATTTAATACATATGTGTATTATACATATACTATGAATAACTCAAATTCTTTTCCGCTTCATAATCATATATATATATATATATTTATGATTTTAATATCATTATTTAATTCATTAAAGTTATTTTTATATTAATCGATGTAATCTAGATCTGAATTTTGAACAAAACTTGCCAAACCAAATTTAATTTTCTAGCTTCAAATTTGGATTTTGAATTTATATTAGTCAATTTATGTTAATTTTGTCTATTAATATTCAAATCTCATAATATTTTACAATCAAACATACACTTTACATTAATCAAATTAAATTGAGGCAATTGATATATACATATGAATGGTGAATATATATGTATGGTAGATATAAATCCTAATATCTACACATGTACATATTGACCATTTGTTATTTTATTGTTATTTTCCATCTTAAAAATTTTATTATCATATGTCATTTTTTTATTATGATTAGGTATTGTTTTATTATAATGTTTAGAAAAGGGGAAGGTGTAACAATTGTTGATATCACCCTGTTACCTCTTCCGTTTAAATCTGACATCCAAATCTAATAATACTTTTATTCCCTTCTTAAACTCCATTTAGGAATTTGAATATATATTTTATATATTCATAACATGGATTTAATAAATTAAATTAGAAAGTTAATTGAATTTAGATTTTATTTAAATTAACTAGATTGGATAGTAAAAAACTATTTGGATCATAGGCCCACTATGATCCAAAAAAGGGAAAAAATCTTCCTATTTCACCACTGCAGATCGAGGCAATTCCATCACTTGGAAACTTGTTAATGCTATGTGATATTGTAATACCCCAAAATTTTGTGAAAAATCATTTTTGTAAAATGATTTAATTTTTGAAATATTTAGATTTAAATATGGTGAAATTTTTGGAATAAATATTGTGCAAGTATATGTGTGCACATGTACATTGAAAATAGCACAAGAAAGAGATTTAAAAATCTCTGAAATATATATATATATATATATATATATAGGAAAGTAAATTCCTTATTTAAAGCATTGGATTGTAATTTAAGCATAAAGTTAAAAATGAAGTATATGCTTAAATGTATTTTCTGTGAAACAAGGGGAGATTAAATAAATAAATATTTTTATTTATGTTTTCACTTGTATATTCTGTGAGCAGAAAAATGTCAAGCTAAGCAAAAGAGTAACATTAAATAGGTATAAAGCATAAAACAGGTATGTATGTTATGTATAGACAGGAATAGAAAGAAGGGGGATTTCCAAAAATGAGCAAATGAATAAATATAAAATATGGTAGTCACACTTTTAACATGACTAGGTGAGTGGCCATTTTTCTGAAAAAGTAAAGGGAAGAAAATACTGCCTTCAACTAATTATTATGGCCGGGGTATTAAGGAGGAAAATGAATGAAAAATGCATGAAGATGGTTAGGTCAGAAATGGAATTTTGTTTTAACAAAACCCTAGTGGAAAAATGCATATAAATAGGCAGTTTCAGCCAGTAAAATTATCTTTACCCCGAGCTGCACAAAAATAAGAAAGGAAGAAAAATATTGGAAGGAAGGAGAAAACACTCATACAAGGATTTTTCTGGATTAATAAGAAGAAATATTTAGGTGAGTAACCTCACTGAGTTCATGGCATTAAGACCTGAGATGAGGCAGCCACTTTTTATATTGCCATTTATATATTGCTGGTCTTGATGTATATGATTTCATCAATGCCTTTGGATGTCTTATTTTAAATCTGATATGATTTGATATGGATGTTTTTGGTGATCTTTGCTTTGTTGAGACATTTGTCTTTGGATGTGTATCATTACTGTTTTATTTTTACTCAAAAATGTTAAAGTCCAGAATCTTAAGATTATATAGAGAATACTCTCAACTGTTATAGATCTATGGCATGGAAACTTTACAAAAATGTTGGGAGCTGCATTATACTTGGTATAAGTGCTGAGGCTTGAGAAGAAAAATGTTAAGGGTGCAATAGAAATTTTCTAAGTGCTGAGCCCTTAATCAAATCAAAAAAAAAGAAGAAACTCACAAGCTAAAATTATGATTGAACCAGATCCTGAATCTGAATCAATCATAAAGGCTTGCAGATCAATATAATAAGAACATGCCATGCCTCCTTTACAGTTGCAAATATTCTTATATTTTACTGAGATCAAGACATATTGACCCCATTTAGGAAATAACTGTCTGCTTATTTCTGAGGAGAATTATGCTAGGAAAAATTACGGATGTTTCCATGTTTGCAGTGACATGTTCACTCAGCATATTTGATAATAGGATTTAAGTCAATACACTAGTAAATAAACTAGGGAAGGGAAGGCCAAGAAGGCTGCTGGAATGCTTGTCATATTTGAAGTATGCAAGTTGGCACATGGTTTGTTTAAGCCCTGAGATCTTTGTGCAATGATGTGAATTAGTTCATTGCAATGTGTCCCTGTGATTCCTTAATAGCAGATGAGGCAGGAATTTAAATTGAATTATGCAACCTGTAAATGAAGAAATAGGAATATGAATATTTCTTAGGATTGGTTGGTATGGAACCATGATGGTTCCAGTGAATGCAAACGTTGCAAATAGATAATTATGTTTGCATGGTTATGTATGCAAGTGTAAGAGTGATAGATGAATATATCATACCAGAATCAACTTATTTATACCATGTTAAAGTAATTGGATGCAGAAATTTGCTTAAATAACTAGTTGGTACTCTTACATTCTTTGTTGCTTAATATCATGAATGTATTGATGTTACTCATACCAGATCTTAGATCTGACCCTTGTTTGCTCATGGCATATGGGGTGTCTCATTTTAAAATGAGGCAGCCACTTATGCTCTTTCAGGGAACGCAGGCACTAAGTAGAAAATGAAGTTATGGCTATTATGGAGGAGTGAATGAACATGCTAGCTAGTTTCAATAAGAGCTTAAATTGATTATATCTGCATGTATTCAGGAAAAAAATTATGTTTCTATGATTTCCAGTCATGTAATGAATATTTTATGGTTAGTGATCAAGTTGCTCTTATGTTCTATAAAGTGTTAGATTAAATTAGTTGTTCTGTCGAAATCATTGTGTGTTAAGGTTTGATTTGTTTTTGAAGTAGTGTCTGGGATATAAACAAGAAAAATATGCTCAAGCATTAGCTATAAAAATATGGTAAGAAATATACAATTATGTGAGCAATTTCCTTGCAATTATATTATGTATTGGACAATCTTAAGTATTTTAAAAACACTGAGTTTTGGAGTAAACTTAGAATTTACCTTGAAAAATACCTTTAAGTATCTAATTGTTTTTCCTCTGAATTATGTCTACAAATGGTTCAAGTCTACTTTTTAAATTGTTTTGAGAGAGGTAATTGTATGGGAAGGCTTCAGGTATGATGCAAATGACTGGCATTTCAATTGCCATGATCAGATACCTAGCATGACACTAGGCACATGAGTTAACCAACTTCAAATAAGTGAAGTTTTGGTTGATTATGTTTGATTGTGTTTTGACAGTAAAATGCCTTTCAAAAAAAAAGCTTTGGGTCATTTAGCAAATGTTTTACCATAACCAATTTTCAAAGTCATAACAGATATACCATCTGGACAGGCTTGCACCAGCAAACCTGGAATTATTCTTATGAATATTTTTAAGTTCAAATTCTTGACATAGCAAATCTTATGCAAATACACAACTCACTATTTGTCATGTGGGCTAAGATTAAGGCAAACAAGTCACATAGATTGAATCTTAAATAAGAAAGTTTTTTTTTAGAAAATACATAAGTGGAAAATGATAAGTGAATATATCATTTCTGGCCTTAGCCAAATATCAATACCTTTGATCCATGATCTGAAAATAAAATCTCAAGAATCTTGAAATTTAACTGACATGGTAAAATTGATATTAAAAACTATCAATTAGAATGAGCAAGTTCATATAAATTAAATATGCATAGGATTTACTGACATATTACAAATATTCAAAAGTATATAGTAATAAACTTTAGGCAGAATTGCTAAAGTCCAAATCAAACATAATGCTCTTGTACAACAATTAAAAATAAAGTATATACTCTGAATTTAAACAAGAGGAACACATACATCTTCATATGTATGTGTATATTATTAGAAATACACTGATATATTTATATTGGTAAATTATTTTGATCCTGGATATATTTTGTTTATTGGAGAAAAAAAAATGACCCTGGGAAATATATTTGTAATGAATGATATATCTATATATCATCTCTTAAAAAAAATCCCTATGAAATTAAGGTAGAAATAGGAGGGTCATTTCAGTTGGTATCAGAGCACTTGGTTGCATTGATTGCTAGGTAATATAGAAATGTATTATGTCTGTTTGTTTTGTTTGAAATAATTTAGATAAGAAAATAGAAATTATAGAAGTACTCATAATATACTAATACCATTTGCCCAGAATTTAGTTAGCAGACCATGGTAGGAAGAGGATCTCATCACAATGCAGGACCTAGTGCATCTCAAATGCTTGATATGCAAGAATTTGTGAGGGTTTTAAGAGAAGGGATTGGGCATAGGCCTGAGAACCCACATGAAGAGCTTTCAAAACTACTAAAGACTTATTCCAATTTGGGAGGCAGGAGTTTTGAAGGAACTGAGAGTGTGATGGAAATTCAAGCATGGTTGAGAACACTTGATAGGATTTTCAATGACATGCAGTTAGATGACCAAAGGAAGAGGCAAGTAGCTTCAAGACAACTGAAAGGGGTAGCTTTAAGCTGGTGGGAGGTGATCATAGCTGGAAGAAATGAAAATGAAATCACTTGGAATCAGTTCAAGGAGATGTTGGAGGCAAGATTTGTACCAGCATCAGCCAAGACCACTTTGCTTGAAGAATTTATCAAACTTAGGCAGGGAACTTTGAATGTCACTGAATACACTCAAAAGTTTGAGGGGCTATCTAATTATGGAGCAATGCTAGTGGCAGATGAAGCATCCAAAAATGATAGGTATATAAAAGGTCTGAACCCAGGACTTAGCAGGGCTATGCTACCATATGCAGATAGAACTTTTGATCAAGTAATTGATCTGGCATTGAAATGGAACAACATGACAAAGAAAGAGAGAAATATAGGAATTTTAAGAGCAGCAACAAGAAGGATAAGGGAAGATATCACCCTTATGATAAAAAGAAGGAGGAGGCAGACAACAGGAAGAGTAAAGACACAAAAGCCAATGATACTAAGAAGAAATTGGTTTGCCATCATTATGGTAAAGAAGGACACATCAAACCAAGGTGCCCAGAGTTAAAAGGAGGAGCCTTCAAATGCTACCTATGTGGGAAAGAGGGGCATATGAAGAGGAACTGTCCTGAGAATAAACAGCAAGGGAAATTGGCAACTTTGGAAGGTAAAGGCAAATCTGCAGTGAAAATTGATGCTGAAAATCATGGCCAAGTGGAAGGTACATTACTCATTTGTGCCATACCCATACCAGTAGTATATGATACTGGAGCAACACACTCTTTGATTTCCTATGAATTAGTTAAAGTGTTAAAATTAAACTGCATATTGGTTGAAACCCCATTGCTTGTACAAAGTCCCCTAGGGAGTTCTAGTGTTTTGAACATGAATTGTGTGGATGTGGAGTTAAACATAGGAGGAAATATTTTTATTTCCAATTTATATGTTTTAAATTACCCAAATATAGGAGTTATATTGGGGGTAGATTGGTTAAGGCAATTTAAAGCCATAATTAATTTAGACTCATCCACCATATCATTGCAAAATTCTAGAGGCCAAAGGATCACAGTTCTATGTGAAGTAGCTAGGGAAGGGAAATTATATCATTTAGTTGACTTAGAAAAAGATCTCAGTGAACTAATCATTGAAGAAATTCCCATAGTTAATGAATACTTGGATGTGTTTGGGGAAGTTAAGGGTGTTCCACACCACAGACCAGTTGAGTTTCAAATTAATCTCATTCCAGGAGCAAGTCCAATAATCAAGAAACCTTATAGAATGGGGCCGAGTGAACTGAAAGAATTGAAAAATCAGTTGGAAGAATTAGAAGGCAAGGGATTTATAAGGCCAAGCAATTCCTGCTGGAGTTCTCCGGTAGTGTTTGTAAGAAAACATGATGGTACCTTGAGAATGTGCATAGATTACAGAGAACTAAATAAAGTAACCATCAAGAATAAATACCCATTGCCTAGAATAGATGATCTCTTTGACCAACTCAGTGAAGCTAAAATATTTTCTAGATTAGACCTAGCATCAGGATTCCATCAAATGAAGGTTGAAGACTCAAGTGTTAAGTATACTGCATTTAACACAAGATATGGCTTATATGAATTTATGGTTATGCCATTTGGTTTGACAAATGCTCCTTCATATTTTGTTGATTTGATGAATAGAATATTTAGAGATTATTTAGACAAGTTTGTACTGATTTTTATTGATGACATTTTGATTTATTCCAAGATAGTGGAAGAGCATAAAAATCATTTGCATTTAGTTTTGTCAAGGCTAAGGGAAAATGATTTAAAGGAAAAATTTTCAAAATGTACATTTTGGAAAGAAGAAGTACATTTTCTTGGGCATGTTATCTCTGCCAAAGGAATATCAGTAAACCCTAATAAGGTAGTGGCAATCCAAGCATGGAAAAGGCCTAGTACCATTAGTGAGATTAGATCATTTATGGGGATGGCAGGATATTATAGGAGATTTATAAAAGATTTCTCAAAAATATCATCACCACTTACCAATTTAACTAGAAAGAACCAAGCCTTTGTATGGACAGAAAAATGTGAGCAAGCTTTTATCAAAATAAAGGAAGCTCTGATTAATGCACCAGTATTGAGAGTGCCAGAAGGAAATGAAAATTTAGTTGTGTACACTGATGCAAGTGGCTCTGGGTTAGGGGCTGTGTTGATGCAGCAAGACCAGGTGGTAGCCTATGCATCTAGGCAATTAAAGCCACATGAAACAAGATATGCAACCCATGATCTTGAACTAGCAACAGTTGTGTATGCTTTGAAACTTTGGAGACATTATTTGTTAGGTGCCAAATTCATTTTGTACGCTGATCATAAGGCACTGAAATATTTATTCTCACAAAAAGATTTGAACATGAGGCAACATAGATGGGTAGAGTTCCTAGCTGCCTATGATCTAGATATACTGTATACACCAGGCAAGGCAAATAAAGTTGCAGATGCCTTGAGTAGACAACATGCCAAGGTAGCCATGTTGATGATGGAAGAGTTTAGGGATTTGTCTATACTTACTGATTTGGAAATTGAGGAAAACAGTGAGGTACAAATGATGCCCATTGAAGAAGATGAAGGTAAAGGAAAATTAAGTATGATATCTCTGCAATCAGATTTACTTCTTAAGATTAAGAAAATGCAGGAACAAGACCTAAACATGGTGGAAAAGAAAATGCTCATATCAAAAGGGGAGGAAGTAATAAATTATCAAGTTGATAAAAATGGTTATTTAAGGAATAAAAATAGGATATGTGTTCCAGAAAATATAGAATTGAAAGAGGAAATATTAAATGAATACCATAGGAGTAAGTACTCCATACACCCAGGTAGCACCAAGATGTATCAAAATTTGAAAAGAAATCTTTGGTGGAAGGGGATGAAGTCAGATGTGGCCAGACATGTTGCAAGGTGCATGACTTGCCAACAAGTCAAGGCAGAGACACAAAGGCCATCAGGACTAATGCAACCCCTTAGTATACCACAGTGGAAGTGGGAGGATATATCTATGGATTTCATAGATGGTCTTCCTAGATCTAGGAAGGGAAACACAAGTATATGGGTAATAGTGGATAGGCTAACTAAGGTAGCACATTTTATCCCAGTTAGAGCAGAAAGAAATGCTCCAAAATTGGCTCAAATATTCATGAAAGAGGTAGTAAGGTTGCATGGCATACCCAAAACCATTGTGAGTGATAGGGATACCATCTTCACCTCAAGATTTTGGAAAAGTTTTCAAGAGGCCATGGGGAGTGAATTATGCTTAAGCACTGCCTACCATCCACAATCAGATGGACAAACTGAGGTGGTGAACAAAGTCTTAGAAGATTTGTTGAGAGCATGTACACTGGATTTTGGAGGCAACTGGGAAGACCACCTCCATCTAGCTGAATTTACATACAATAACAGTTACCAAAGCACCATAGGGATGGCACCATTTGAAGCCTTATATGGCAAGCCATGTTTATCACCTATATGCTGGGTAGAGACTGGAGAAAGGGCTGTTCTAGGACCTGAATATGTTAAAGAAACTACAAAGAAAATTGGGTTAATAAGAAAAAGAATAGCAGCAGCTCAAGATAGGCAAAAGAAATTTGCAGATAGGAAAAGAAAGTAAGTGGAATATGAAGTGGGAAACTTTGTTTTCATCAAGATTTCACCTATGAAGAAAGTCTTGAGATTTGGCAAGCAAGGTAAGCTCACACCAAGGTATGTTGGACCCTATAAAATTCTGGAAAGAATTGGTTCATTGGCTTACAAATTAGAACTACCAGAGGAAATGAAAGCAATGCATAATGTTTTTCATGTGTCCCAACTTAGAAGATGGGTACATGATAAAGAAGACATTTTGGAAGAGCCTACCAAAATTCAAATAAATCCTGACTTGGTTTATGAAAAAGAGCCAGTGGGGATTGTGGCCAAGGAAGAAAAGAAATTAAGGAGCAAAACCTTGAAACTAGTTAAGATCCAGTGGAGTAGTGATCCTAATGACTGCACATGGGAGTTAGAGGATAAGATTAGAATGGATTATCCTAAGCTTTTTGCAAATTAAAAGGTAATTTTTTTTTCTGGAAAAATTTTGTTATGCATGGTTGATATGGTTGAATTTGTTTGCTTATGCATATGTTTGATAAGTTTTCAGAAAAGAAAATTATGCTTGTTATAAATGTTAGAAAAATTGTGAGGACACAATTCCTAAAAGGAGGGGTGAATGTAATACCCCAAAATTTTGTGAAAAATCATTTTTGTAAAATGATTTAATTTTTGAAATATTTAGATTTAAATATGGTGAAATTTTTGGAATAAATATTGTGCAAGTATATGTGTGCACATGTACATTGAAAATAGCACAAGAAAGAGATTTAAAAATCTCTGAAATATATATATATATATATATATATATATATATAGGAAAGTAAATTCCTTATTTAAAGCATTGGATTGTAATTTAAGCATAAAGTTAAAAATGAAGTATATGCTTAAATGTATTTTCTGTGAAACAAGGGGAGATTAAATAAATAAATATTTTTATTTATGTTTTCACTTGTATATTCTGTGAGCAGAAAAATGTCAAGCTAAGCAAAAGAGTAACATTAAATAGGTATAAAGCATAAAACAGGTATGTATGTTATGTATAGACAGGAATAGAAAGAAGGGGGATTTCCAAAAATGAGCAAATGAATAAATATAAAATATGGTAGTCACACTTTTAACATGACTAGGTGAGTGGCCATTTTTCTGAAAAAGTAAAGGGAAGAAAATACTGCCTTCAACTAATTATTATGGCCGGGGTATTAAGGAGGAAAATGAATGAAAAATGCATGAAGATGGTTAGGTCAGAAATGGAATTTTGTTTTAACAAAACCCTAGTGGAAAAATGCATATAAATAGGCAGTTTCAGCCAGTAAAATTATCTTTACCCCGAGCTGCACAAAAATAAGAAAGGAAGAAAAATATTGGAAGGAAGGAGAAAACACTCATACAAGGATTTTTCTGGATTAATAAGAAGAAATATTTAGGTGAGTAACCTCACTGAGTTCATGGCATTAAGACCTGAGATGAGGCAGCCACTTTTTATATTGCCATTTATATATTGCTGGTCTTGATGTATATGATTTCATCAATGCCTTTGGATGTCTTATTTTAAATCTGATATGATTTGATATGGATGTTTTTGGTGATCTTTGCTTTGTTGAGACATTTGTCTTTGGATGTGTATCATTACTGTTTTATTTTTACTCAAAAATGTTAAAGTCCAGAATCTTAAGATTATATAGAGAATACTCTCAACTGTTATAGATCTATGGCATGGAAACTTTACAAAAATGTTGGGAGCTGCATTATACTTGGTATAAGTGCTGAGGCTTGAGAAGAAAAATGTTAAGGGTGCAATAGAAATTTTCTAAGTGCTGAGCCCTTAATCAAATCAAAAAAAAAGAAGAAACTCACAAGCTAAAATTATGATTGAACCAGATCCTGAATCTGAATCAATCATAAAGGCTTGCAGATCAATATAATAAGAACATGCCATGCCTCCTTTACAGTTGCAAATATTCTTATATTTTACTGAGATCAAGACATATTGACCCCATTTAGGAAATAACTGTCTGCTTATTTCTGAGGAGAATTATGCTAGGAAAAATTATGGATGTTTCCATGTTTGCAGTGACATGTTCACTCAGCATATTTGATAATAGGATTTAAGTCAATACACTAGTAAATAAACTAGGGAAGGGAAGGCCAAGAAGGCTGCTGGAATGCTTGTCATATTTGAAGTATGCAAGTTGGCACATGGTTTGTTTAAGCCCTGAGATCTTTGTGCAATGATGTGAATTAGTTCATTGCAATGTGTCCCTGTGATTCCTTAATAGCAGATGAGGCAGGAATTTAAATTGAATTATGCAACCTGTAAATGAAGAAATAGGAATATGAATATTTCTTAGGATTGGTTGGTATGGAACCATGATGGTTCCAGTGAATGCAAACGTTGCAAATAGATAATTATGTTTGCATGGTTATGTATGCAAGTGTAAGAGTGATAGATGAATATATCATACCAGAATCAACTTATTTATACCATGTTAAAGTAATTGGATGCAGAAATTTGCTTAAATAACTAGTTGGTACTCTTACATTCTTTGTTGCTTAATATCATGAATGTATTGATGTTACTCATACCAGATCTTAGATCTGACCCTTGTTTTCTCATGGCATATGGGGTGTCTCATTTTAAAATGAGGCAGCCACTTATGCTCTTTCAGGGAACGCAGGCACTAAGTAGAAAATGAAGTTATGGCTATTATGGAGGAGTGAATGAACATGCTAGCTAGTTTCAATAAGAGCTTAAATTGATTATATCTGCATGTATTCAGGAAAAAAATTACGTTTCTAAGATTTCCAGTCATGTAATGAATATTTTATGGTTAGTGATCAAGTTGCTCTTATGTTCTGTAAAGTGTTAGATTAAATTAGTTGTTCTGTCGAAATCATTGTGTGTTAAGGTTTGATTTGTTTTTGAAGTAGTGTCTGGGATATAAACAAGAAAAATATGCTCAAGCATTAGCTATAAAAAGCTGGTAAGAAATATACAATTATGTGAGCAATTTCCTTGCAATTATATTATGTATTGGACAATCTTAAGTATTTTAAAAACACTGAGTTTTGGAGTAAACTTAGAATTTACCTTGAAAAATACCTTTAAGTATCTAATTGTTTTTCCTCTGAATTATGTCTACAAATGGTTCAAGTCTACTTTTTAAATTGTTTTGAGAGAGGTAATTGTATGGGAAGGCTTCAGGTATGATGCAAATGACTGGCATTTCAATTGCCATGATCAGATACCTGGCATGACACTAGGCACATGAGTTAACCAACTTCAAATAAGTGAAGTTTTGGTTGATTATGTTTGATTGTGTTTTGACAGTAAAATGCCTTTCAAAAAAAAAAGCTTTGGGTCATTTAGCAAATGTTTTACCATAACCAATTTTCAAAGTCATAACAGATATACCATCTGGACAGGCTTGCACCAGCAAACCTGGAATTATTCTTATGAATATTTTTAAGTTCAAATTCTTGACATAGCAAATCTTATGCAAATACACAACTCACTATTTGTCATGTGGGCTAAGATTAAGGCAAACAAGTCACATAGATTGAATCTTAAATAAGAAAGTTTTTTTTTAGAAAATACATAAGTGGAAAATGATAAGTGAATATATCATTTCTGGCCTTAGCCAAATATCAATACCTTTGATCCATGATCTGAAAATAAAATCTCAAGAATCTTGAAATTTAACTGACATGGTAAAATTGATATTAAAAACTATCAATTAGAATGAGCAAGTTCATATAAATTAAATATGCATAGGATTTACTGACATATTACAAATATTCAAAAGTATATAGTAATAAACTTTAGGCAGAATTGCTAAAGTCCAAATCAAACATAATGCTCTTGTACAACAATTAAAAATAAAGTATATACTCTGAATTTAAACAAGAGGAACACATACATCTTCATATGTATGTGTATATTATTAGAAATACACTAATATATTTATATTGGTAAATTATTTTGATCCTGGATATATTTTGTTTATTGGAGAAAAAAAAAATGACCCTGGGAAATATATTTGTAATGAATGATATATCTATATATCATCTCTTAAAAAAAAATCCCTATGAAATTAAGGTAGAAATAGGAGGGTCATTTCAGATATAGATACTATAGTGATAGATCAAGATGCGATTCAATTCATATAGTGTTTTTATATGATCATCTGGTGACTTTGAGATGAGATAACAAGAGTATTACAATATATGATTCCATATGATGTTGTATATGTGGAGTTATTTTGTATCCCTTTTTTACGGCCTTAGGGTTTAATATTTATAGACCATTTGTTGAAAGAGGCATGTTTGCCTCGATAGCTCATTTTAGCAAGCACTAAATCAAAAATAGAAGACATTCTATCTTGGTAGCAAAGGCATTAGACCTTGCGCTAATTTTGTAGCAATAGATATTAACCTCGAGTTACTTCTCCTAAGTCATATTTCTAGCATTTAGGCATGTTTATATCGATTTTTATTTGATACAATTATAGGTGGTTGATGATGCAGTAAAGCGTCTAGTATTGGTGTTTCATTGATGACCATACTTAGCGGGTCTTGGCCTTTTGGGAGTTCCAAGGCCTACTAACCTAGTGCGTGATGGTTAAATCATGCTTGTTTGCAATGAGGATTAGGAGTTGATTGGCTTATTATATATTGGATAACACTACAGTAGAACCGTCATAACTTTTTGGATGTAGGTGAAGGTGCAAGAGGAGGTATGGTTTTATTACCTCGTATTATCCCATTTGCTATTATACAATATATATAAGTGTATTGGTAATCATGTAGATAGTGATGTTTCCTTTTCACCAAATTTTTTATCTAACCCTCTCCATGTTGTTTATTTTGTTATATATTCCTCAAATATGTTGACTTAGAGAAGGGATTCTACTAGCCGGAGTCGAGTTTTAAAGCTATAACCATTATGCTATTGTCAGATTTATCCATTATTTTGGGTTATTGACATATTAGATTATCATATATTTAGATATTTTGTTTTATATGGATTTAATGTACTATTCAGACTCTATTCATTTTGGAATATAATGTATCAAGATGTTGAATCCATTGTCTTCTTTATATGATGTGCATTTAGTCTCCTATAATATAAACCATCATCCTCCCGTTGTGAGATAATTAGTTGATATATTGTGATATATATGCACTGTTTTTTTAAATACTACCTTACAAACCGTCTCAGTGATAATTATCGACTCCGAGAGCATTTGTGCATGAACTATAGGTGTTATGAATGATGGGTTGTTGTATTTGGTATCAAAGCTTAAGTTACCCGAGCACCATAGATTGGACAAATTTTAAACAGCATACTTGTATTATATATATATATATATGTAGCATTTAGGATCCCACACTTTTGTTTCTAGTACTCTAAACTATTTTTGAGAAGTTGCAAACGATTTCCATTCATAAATAGCTTTAGTGAGTCATGCCACTCGAGCAATGCCCGTTTGGGGCAACACTTAGGTTTCGGATCTTCAATACCAGCATAGTTCCAAAGATATTTATTATCTATGGCACATGACATCCTACCTCCAATAAGAGTCCGACCTATTCTTGTAGCGGGAGGCCTGTTGCTTATTCGTTCACCACCCCTACCAACTGCTCTTGACTTCCCGAGACTTTGTATGGATTAACTCAATATTGGTGGCAAGCTGTGTTAGGAACAAAGTTATTTATAGAGACTCAAGCTTGTCTCCACACTAATGAGTGGATATTTGATGATATGACGCTTAAGAGTTGGGTGAAGAGGCGATTAACCTCTAGGCAACTACAAGAGGAAGCTTTCTGTTGGTGGGATTTGTAAAAGAGGATATGGATAAGCATGCTATGACTTAGAAAGAGTTTCGAAGGAGGTTTGAGGATCAATTTATTTCTGAGGCTAAGAAAGGTTTGTTAGTGGATAAGTTTACGTATTTTCAACAAGGTTATTAGACCGTGAAGGAGTATATTAATGACTTTATGCTTTTTGCATGATTCATAATATATATGATTTATACTTCCACCAAAAGGCTAAGTTGGCAACGGGACTCAACCTACCTCTTTGGAATCTTTCTCTTAGTCATGTTCCTATAGGCACTACTTTGAGAGTCTTTTCAAAGTGGTGTGGTTAAAAAAAATTTCTAAAGAGACCCCGAAGAAGGAGGACACCCCAAATTACAAAGTAAGAGTAATAATAAATCGTCCAAGGGTGACCAAGGTAAGAAAAAGGGAAATGACTTGCAAATAGGTGTTATTTGAAGAGGAATGTTGCAAAAGATTGCAATGTCAACCTTCAAGTGGGGAATTCTTTAACTGTCACCAACCAGGCCATTTCAAGAAGAACTATCCGTCTCTTCTAAAAAGTGGACAAGTATTCAAGGCTTATGCTATGCTACTCCAAGTTTGAGCATGTTGCCTAAGGTCGGCATTAGGAAGAACATCATCTTGGAATGTATGCTTTTTATTTATGATTTTCCAATATGTGTTTTGTTTGATAAGGAGCTTCACATTCTTTTATTTCTTAATATCTTGGCTATAGATTATGCCTAGTACCATATGTTATTGATGATTGTCTTGTAATGTCGAATCCCATTGCGGGTCGACATATATTTCTATGATATGTAGAGATATTAAATTATCTAAGGGCGGGTTTGGATTTTTTTGTGATGCTTATGTACTTGGTTTACCGGGTTATGGATTTATTTTAAGGATGAACTAGATGACAAGGCATGGGGTTGTTATTGATTATGATGGTTGCATAGTTTGCATAAAGGATAGCGGTGGTAAGGGATGTTTATTATGAGACTGAGAGATCCATGATGTTTAGTCATATATACTCTTTAGAACTCTCACAAGATGAGTTGTCGCAAGTTCTCATGGTATGGAATTTTGAGAATGTGTTTAAAGAGGTTTTTTGTTTACCTCATCATCGGGTGATTGAATTCAGAATCGATTTGGAGAGATATGCAAAGTCAATTGTTCTTCCTATTAGGCGTATGGATCTGAGAGAGACAAGCGAGTTAGAAATGCAAATTACCAAGCTTTGTGAGAAAGGTCTCATTTCAATAATTACATCGAAGTTAGAAGCATTTATTATATTTGCCACTGAAGAAAATAGGTACTTGAGATCATGTTTTGACTATAGACAACTGAATAAGTTAACAAGGAAGAATAAATATCCTCTACCTTGCATTGATGATTTGCTCGACTAATTAGAAGGAGTGCAGATTTTCTCCCAACCCGGTCTTGCTATGGGTTTTCTGCAACTAAGGGTGGCTCTGTATAGTATTTTGAAAAGTACTTTTAGAGCACCCAACACATCTTATCAATGGTTGGTTATACCATCCAGTATTTCGAATGCACTGGTGTATTTTGTAAATCTTATGAGTTGAGTCATTTAGACCCACTAAATAAATTCGTGGTGGTGGTCATTGATGATAGGTTAATCTTTTATAAAAATGAAGAAGAACATAAATTGCACTGGAAAGAAGTATTTGAGGCATTGAGGAAAAATCGCTCGAAAGCGAAACTTTCAAAATATCACTTTTGAAGAACTAAAGTGCACTTCTTATGCTATGTCATATCCGAGTATAGCAATTTTGTTGATCCAATTAAGGTTGTCATGGTGCAAGATTGGAAATTATGGAGTAATTTAATCCAAGTTCATAGTTTTCTTAGCTTAGCGGGATAATATCATATGTTCATTAAGGACTTTGCAAAAGTTGCTAAATTTTTCACACAACTAACTAATAAGAATGAAGGTTTCTTATGATATGCATGTAGTGAAGACTTTTTTGTTAAAATGAAGCAATTGTTGACAAGCGCTTAAGTTTATTATACCAGAAGGAGCTAAACCTTTTACCGGATATACTGATGCTTGTGGTATGGAACTTGGTGTGATTCTTATGCAAAAAGGTAAAGTGGTTGCATATGCAAGTTAGAAAATCAAGACCTATAAAAGAAATTATCAAACTCGTGATTTGTAGATGGCGGCCATTGTCTGCTTTGAAGATATGTAGGCATTAGTTATTGGGTGAGAGGTTTGGGTTATTTACCGACCACAAATCTTTGAAATATCTATTTTCCCAGAAAGATCTCAAACGTAGGCAATAAAGATGGATGAAATTCCTAGCGTTATACAACTTTGGTATCTCCTATACTTATAGAAAGGTGATAAAGGATGCATTGAGTAGGAGGTATGAGCGGTTGGGCTCTATGTTTCTTGAGTGGATGGGTTGGAATATATTACGGAGTTTGATTTTCGAGCTTCTTATGATGTGTTGTCCAGTTTATTGGCAGCATTAGCGATTAGGCCTAGACTTACAAATAAGATTGTCATATGACTAGTATTCTATTGATGCAAAGGGTTGACTTCATAGGAATGGGAGATTGTGTGTTCTTAAAGTAGAAGATTTGATTAATGAAGTACTTCAAGAGTGCCATCATTATAGGATGACTATTCATCCCATTGGCAATATGATGTGCAATGTTGTTAAACGTAGCTATTATTGGAAGCATATAAAATGACATGTTTCAAAATGTATAGAGCAGTACATGACTTGTCAATGAGTCAAAGTCAAAGCTAAAGAAAAGAAACCCATTAGTTTGTTATTAAATTTGGAAGTTCCGCATTTGGAAGTAGGAATATTTCTTCATGGATTTTATAAATGATTTCCCGTAGAGTCAGAAAGAAAATGAGAGCAATTGGGTTGTTATTGACTAATTGACAAAAGAGCTCGTTTAATTCCAGTTAAGGTTTCTAGGACCGCTCCATCTTTAACTACGTTATATGTGCGGTAAGTAGTGAGGATTCATGGTGTACCCACTACTATGGTGAATGACTGAGACCCGCTTTTTACAAATGAGTTTTAAAAGAGCTTGGAACATGCACTACTCACAAAATCGAACTTGAGCATGACCTATCATCCCCAAATAGATGGCAAACTTAACGAGTGAACTATGAGCTTTAGGATTTGTTGAGAGCTTGTACATTTTATTTTGGAGGATCATGGGAAGATCACTTCCTCTTATTGAATTTGCATACAATAATGACTATCAAGCTAGTATAAGTATGAAACCATTTCAAGCATTGTATGGATGACCTTGTAAATTGCATACATGTTAGTGGGAAATAACGGATAAGGTAATAGTTGGATCGAGTATGATTCATGAGACAACAGAGAAAGTCGAGCTAATCCAAAAAAGAACGAGGGAGTTTCAAGATTGACAAATCTTATATCGATAAAAGTATTGAACTAGAGTTTGAAGTGGGTCAATGGCATTTGTAAAAACTTCACCATTGAAAAGAGTTGTTAAATTTGGAAATTCAAGGAAATTAGCACCAAGATTCATTGGATCATTCCCTATTTTGAATGGGTCGGAAATCTTACATATAGAGTTAACCTTCCCAAAAAGATGGATGGGGTACACAATGTGTTTCATGTTTTAAACTTACATAATTCGAGTGTAATGGTCAATCCAAATAAATTAGAAGAAGTAGACGTTGAATCAGAAATGTCTATGAGTAAAGGACATATTTGTTTTATTGGAAGTAGGATCAAGAGACTTTAAAATAAGGTTTTCAAGCTTATTTGGGTCCAACGGGGCGTAGATTTACAGAAATAGCACATGAGAGCTAGAAGAGAAGATGTATGCTTCCTATCCGAAACTTTTTCCTGGTATGATTTTATCTACTCTAGGTACATTTTATTTCGGTATAGTTGATTGAAGTTTCATGCAAATATATATATTGCTTTGTGTTGCTATGATTAATTACTAGTTTTGGTATTTTAATGCTAATAGTGTCGTTGGGTACGTTGGTGTAAAAACAATACATTGTTCCACTTCTTCATGATTTTAGGGACAAAATACTTACAAAATAGGAGAATGTAACAACCCATATTTTGAAAGCTTAGTGATTAAGATAATAAATTAGTTTAATTTAATTAAATGACTTAATCGAACGAACGAATCAAAAAGGTAATTTTTAAAGACTAATGAATTAGGACTTGAGACTTATTCTATTACATTCATAACATTGTTTACAGATAAAAACATATAAAATTTGTTAAATTCGGATAATATGTTAAGAAGAAACAAAAAAGAGAAGCTAGAGGAAAAATGGTAATTGAATTGAATTTTGCCTTATAATATCTAAAATAAGATTCCTCCTCTTCATTCTTCATTTAATCTTTTTCTACTTCTTCAAAAGGTAGAATAGATTTTCAAATCTTAAGATCTTATTAACTCCTTCATTTCTTAATATAAAATTACAAATAAATACTCTAAATTCAAGTTATAAGATTATGCACAAATATATCTATTTAAATTTGCATTTCGGCAAGTGTTAAGCCTGGATTTATGAAATAAATTGATCTTTAAGAGTGGGTTGACTTTAAGTTTGGATTTCTTTAGACTTGGTGAGTGGGATATAACTTTTATACTCCATCATCACTATTTATGCTATATATTACTATTAAATGCTACTCGTAGGGTTAGGTCTTGATGAATAAACTTGAGTTGAAATTTTAAAGATGAGAATCATGATTAAATGAGTATTATAATTATATAATCATAAAATGAAGGTTTTGAAGCTTAAGAATGGATGAACTAAAATATTTTGATTGTTGTTTTCGATTATCTTGATTATTGTTTGGTTTGGAAATGACTCCATAAGTAGAGAAAGGTTAGAATATTTGAGAATAGTATTAATGGATAAATGTATTAGTTGGAATAAAAGTAGAGTTGCTATACGCGAATAATGTTTGAATGGTATGTAACGCCCCATGAATTTATAATAAACAAATTAATTAAATGCAATAAGGTTAAAAATTAAAATTTTGCAAAAGTCAGAATTTGACCATGAAAGTTATGATGTTGTGTTTGTGGCGAAATTATGATCAGTTTCATATATAATATGTTGAAAACAGAGGTCAAATGAAAAATTATGAATGTTTGAGGTTATCGAATTCAAAATAATTAAATGGAATTCAAATAACTAAATCATTATGAAATTTGAAATTTGAAAGTTAACAGTAATTAGATTTAGGGATTAAGTAATCATTAAAATTAACATTAATGTTAAAAAGTATTAAGGAATAAAATAACCAAAAACAACGACTAATAAAATTCTTCCCGAAATAGAAGGACCGGTCGATCGCTCCTCTAGGACCCGTCGATCGCTAGCGGTCGACCGGTGGGAAGCAGTGGTCGACTGGTGAAGGTTGTGGCGGTTAGGATTTTCTGCGACAGTGAACGTTTGGATTTTTGTTATTTAAAATCGGCTTAAATTTGACGTTCCTAGTGCATTGCAATCACTATAAATAAAAGCCTAACCCCTCACTTTTATTCACAAGTTATTTCGAGATCCTAACCAATTCATCACTTTCAAGGTTAAGAAAACTTCTTTATGGTTTCAGGTAAATAATCCTATATGTTTATTGTTTATTTTCTAAATCTATTCTCCTCCAAACTTCTAATTTTCTGAATCAAACGATATTAATCTCTTGCTGAATATATATATATATATATATATATATATATATATATATCAAAAAGAAGAGATCTAAAAGAGTTCATTGAAGGCGTGTCAAATCCAAAAGAAGGTAATGCTAAGGACCTACTGTGAGTGAAAATCTTAGTCTTTCTCTCTTAGTAATTGATTAGTTTATTTTTGATTTGAATTATTCCTTGGGGGGTTTTGGTTCATGAAAACATCATATTAAAAATCCTCAAATTTCCCCCAAAGTGAAAGGTCAATCTAGGTTGGAATCTCAATTGTTTGCAATTTTAGTGTTTTTACTTTTTATTCCACTTCTTATTCCTTTTCTTTGGATCTGATTAGGAAATAGTGTGTAAGGTATAAATTCTTATTCATAGTTTGCACTGCTTATTTCCAAATTTTAATAGAATCCCTTCATCTAATTTCTTTTAAGAAGTCGAATAGAGCATAAAAAGGAATTGGAATTGTAAGTTTATTAATTTATTCCGTTGTTTTAATATAATAGGTTGACTTTGAATTTTATTTTTTATACAAGTCAGTTGATTGGATTTTTGGATATTGGATTTATGGTATATTGATAATATGGAAATAGGACTTGTATAATTTTGAAAGAATTGACATTTAAACATTTGTCTAGGGTGTAAATTTCGCAGGTTTAGAAATTACTAGGCACACACACACACACACACATATATATATATATATATATGTGTGTGTGTGTGTGTGTGTGTATTAGCTTAAATGACGTATAATTATAACGTATTAATTGCGTAGTTAATAGGCTATTAATCCTTATTAAATCCCCTTTAGGAAATAAGTTAATTATAAAGGAGAAATAAGAGTTTTATTGTAAGGCCTTGATATGGAATGTATTGAGATGTATGATAATAAATGTAGAGAGTGTTATAGATTATGACTAAGTTATAAGGATGCGAGGTCAGTCAAAAGCACACGGAAGTCTACCCCACTAATCTGGCTACCAACAGTATGGCTTTGGAACTGATTTGAGACATCGCCTATAATAAGTAACTACAGATGATGTAAGGTTAGTCCCATGGTAAATATGCCCAGCTAATCTGGCTACCAGCACCTATGAATAGTCGGACTACTGTGAGATTTCATTATAGGGTATGGGTCATAATACGAAGGACCCGCTTCAAGGATTAAAGGTATTAAGTGGTTGTGTGAGGGCTCGCCTCTTCCCTATGTAGAAAGTGGTAAATGGTCGGGGTTATGGGTTAGGCACGTAGAGGATATCTCAGGAAATGGCTCACATCGATATGAAGTATTAAGTAGTTGAAGATATTCCGTGCAATGAAAGCTAGATAGTTACTACAGAGGAGTCTGCCTTGGGATAGGTATTAAAGGATGGGGACCTACCTTAAAAGAGGTATTAAATGGTCAGAGTTTGACTAGTTCCCATTAAAAGGTATTAAGTGACTTGGGTACTATCTCTTACATTGATAGGACATTATTGATGGTATTAAATGGTCAGAGTTTGCCTTGTTTCCACTAAAACGTATTAAGCGACTTGGGTACTATCTCTTACATTGATAGGACATTATTGACGGTAGATATGGGTTATTGGGTTGAAAGCGAGATGGCATGGGCTTATATTTGGAAAGCCTTTTTGGCTTATATTTTGAAAAACTTGGGATGTGGATACATTGCGAAAGACACATTCCTATTTAAATTAAGCTACCCAAGTACTACTATTGCAAGGCTCTAGATTTTTATTCACTAGACATATGTTGTTTTGACTCCCTCTTCATTACAACACGGTTAGAAAAGATGATGATGTTGAAGGGAAGGCGTGGAGAAAGCTTGTGGTGGACTATCTATTTATCTATTCATGTTATTTTCAAATATACCCATTTGAAACTATTGTATTTTAAATATGTACTATGGGTATGTAACAGTTATTATTGGTTTTTGTGTTACGGTTTTTATGACATTTTGAATTTACAATAAAATAGATATTGTTATTATTATTATATTTTATCCTTCCGCTGTGAGATCTAAATGTGTAGATAAATAGCTCTATATTTTTCTTTTCACTAACCAACAACCAGCTTTGGAATGGGTCTAACTTTCGATGGGCCTTTTCTAGGTCATAATTTAGGCCCATTTCAGGGCAGGCTATTACATGGTATTCACCACCTCAAAGTTGTTCATTGAGTATGAAGCAATACTCGTCTGAATGGTGATAAACTTATGACAAGGACGTGAACTCCGGTGGAGAGATGTAAGTGTAAAGTGTCTTGGTGAAAAGGAGCAAAATGTTGACAAGAAGAGTTGAAAGACGAATGAGAGAAAGAGAAAAAGGTAGAACGAATCTTGTGCTCGTATTATTTTAGTGTAAATATGGGGAATTCAGATGCTGATGACTATTCCAAGCATTTTAAATAAAATTCATATATCCAACTCCCTTGGTCAGATGTCTGAACAGCTAATGAAATAAACAGTTAGACTGTGTATAGAGATTTTGGAATTTTGAAGGTTGGGTTCATTGTGTGGAACCCGAAAGATACTCAGAAGGTTTGCACTGTTTAAGGAGAAATATGACGAGTTTAGGAACGACACTCCAAGTCTCAGGAAATATGTTGATATTATGCGATATAGAGTGTACAGTAATGGTTCGAGATTCGATTCGATTTGTATGGTGGTTTTATAGGGTCGTTCGGTGACATCGAGACAAGGCGACTGGAGTATTGCAATATACAATTTGATATGATGTTGTGTATATAGAGTATATCTATATCCTTCGGCTATGGCCTTTGGGTTCGATATTTATAAATCGTTTATTGAATGAGGCATGGTATTCGCGATAGCACATGTCAGGCATAATCGATTCTGAGATAGCAAAGATAGTAGACCTCGAGCTACTTTGTAGCAAGGGTTACTGGCCACGAGTTTCTTGTCCTAAGTCCCCTTGAAAATCAAATGGTAGCGGTTAGGAATGCGTATATCAATTTGTGTTTGAAAAGATTGTAGCTGGTGGATGATGCAGTAAAGTGTCATGGTATTGGAGTTACATTGATGACCAAACTTAACCTAGTGTGTGACAGTCAAGTCGCGTTTGATTGCGATGGTGATTAGTAGCTGATAGACTTATCACATATTATATAGGACTATAGCAGAAATGTGCTAACTTGTTGGATATATGTGAAGATGCGGGTTAAGGTATGGTTTCAATACCTCGTATTATACTGTTTGGTATATATACATGATATATTAGCATATTGGTAATCATGCGTGTTAGTGATATTTTCTTTTCACCAGACTTTATGTCTGACCACGTCTGGTCTCTTTTATTATCCATTCCTTGAATGGGTTGACTTAGAGGAGGGATTCTGCTAGCTGGAGGCGAGTTTAGAGCTACAACCATCATCGCTAGTATAATACCTATCCAGTGTTTTGGGTTATTGACATGTTAGACTATTATGTATTATAAGATATATTATACATGGATTTCATGTACTATTTGTACACTATTAATTATGGAATATAATGTATCATGATGTTGAATTTTATAGCTCAATTATATGATATGCATTTAGTTTCATACATGATAATATTTATTCCTTTTGTTGTGGTAGATATGTTCCCTTAGTTTTTAAATACTACCATATGAACCATTATCCGTGGTACATATGTAATCCGAGTGCATTTGTTGATGAATTACATGTGTCATAAATGGCGGATTGTTACACAATGCTTCTTGCAAGCTCTTCTAAAATCCACTCCTAGATAAAGGACCTTTATCACTTGCAATGCTCTTTGGTACTCCATAGAAATGTACTATTCAATGCAGCATACAACTCGGCTGGTTTCAATGCTATTCTATTGGACAGTAATGTATGAAGTGGGCGCTCTTTATTAGCCTCTCGAGTATAAACCATATTCTATCATACCATCTCTAGTCATAGGCAGCCCATCTGTGAAGTCCATCAATATTTGCTCCTACTTCCACTATGGAACTTCAAGAAGTTGCAGCAAACCACTTGGTTTCTTTTGCTCAGCTTTGTTTAACAAACAATTCATACATTTGGAGATGAATGTCGCAGCATCCTCCTTCATTCCTTTTTAATAAAATGTTTGCTTCCTATCTTTATATATATTATTACCTTCAGGAAGGATCATCAATTTTGAATGATGGCACTCTCGTAGCACCTCATCTCTTGGTCCATTTACATTGGGTACATATAATCTCTCATCTATACAATGGCATCCATTTTTGTCAAATCCATACGGTCTCTTATCCTCATAATATACTTTTGTCTCTGTATTGGTAATAATCTCTGCTAGTTTGTTATCATGTCTCTGACTAACGCCAATCTGCTCTATAAGAGTACGTCTAATAACAAGCTTACCAACATCTCTAGATCAAGCTCACATCTAGGTCGGAAATCATATCCAACTATATAAATAATTGGGTCTACTCCAAAAAAACATGGCTCCTAACATGGAATGTCTTGAACTTAATGTATCCATGGCTGGATTTTTCTTACTGGGTATATAGGAAATGTCAAAACCATAGGAGGCCAAGAACTCTAATCATCTCTGATGTCATAGGATATGGTCCTTCTATGAGAGTAGGTACATCAATGACTTATAATCCATGAGTAACTCGAACCTTTCTCCTAGCAAGTAATCCATCCATGCCTTTAATGCAAATATTATATCTATTAGCTCTAAATCATGGGTCGTTGTGTAGTCAAAGCGCTTAATGGTTCTATAATGGTGGTGATGCAAAAAGTTATAGCGGGGATAAAGCGAGGATATAGTGGAAAATAGTGGAGGTGCAAAACGATTCATTAGACATAAACAAAATATTTGAAGTTAACTTATTCTTATTCTCACATCATTTGTATAGAAAAAGGAAATATTGTTTAATCTTATATAATGAAACTAGAGAATATCATGATATATACAGTCCATATTTGTTGACTACAATAGGTTTCTAACTCATATTAAGCACTTATGCACTAAAATTAGCATTTTATCCTAACTTTGTTGATTTGGTTTAAAAGAGAACTAGTCAAATCAAACTTTTAATATTAAAGTTGATAAAGCGAGTGCTGAAAAGCCTTGATTTAGTGGATGTAGTGGAAAATAGCAGGGCTTAAAACAAATAAACATTTTGTTAGCACTATATTGAATAAGTGTAGCGATCAAAGACAGTATGTGCTATAGTGGGGATTTTGCGGGGTTTTAGCAGGACTTTAACTGCACAAACTGGATCGGATATCTCTTCCCATCCAGTTCTAGTTGCCTACTCGCATAAGCATCACTTTACCCCTTTGCATCAATATCGCCCCAATTTCAATACTGCATGCATCCGTATATACAATCAACTACTCATTCTCACCTAGAATGATTAATGCTAGTGCACCTTCCAAATTTTCCTTCGGACTAGCGAACATGTGCTAACACCTCAACTCCCAAGCAAAAGTTGAATTCTTATTTGTCAAATGAGTTAATGGTGTAACTATCATAGAGAGTCCTTAATGAACCTCCTATAATAACTTGCTAATCCCAGAAAACTTCTCACATCTGTTACATTCCTAGATCTTTCCTAATCTTGGATTGCTGTTACTTTGGCAGGATCTACAGCAATACAAAGCTCCAAAACAACATGACTCAAGAACCTCACTTCTTTCCTCTAAAAGTGACACTTCGAAACCTTGGACTTCAATTGATGCTTTCTCAATGTCTGAAGTACCACATTCAAGTGCATCTTGTGCTTCTCTTCTATTCATGAATAGACATGAATATTGTTGGTAAACACAAGTACAAAGTTGTTAAGATAATCTTTGAAGACACGCGACATTAGATCAACAAAATATGTCGGTACATTGGTTAGTTCGAACGACATAACCAAGCACTCATAAAATCTCGATGGCATATAGATGCAATAATCGGTGCACCATCCCTCACCACTCTTAGTTGGTAAAAACCTATAGTCGGGTCCAACTGAGACAACACTTTTTCATCGTGAAGCTAGTCAAAGAAGTCATCTATACATATAAGAGGATAATTTTTCTTTCTCGTCGCATTATTTAGCTCATGATAATCGACAAAAAGTCATCTATACATGGAGCTAGTTGAAATAGCCATCTATACTGGATTTGACACTACTAAGGATCTGTTAACTAAGTTAGGTCTCAACTCTAATCCTTTGCCAAGTTACTAGATATAAATAATTTTGATGCACACATATCAAACAAAACTAAAATAGGTATATCATAAATAAAAAAACACCAAATCATGATGCCCTTCCCCTTTTGTTTCACCAAGGAGCAACCGATGAGTTGGGAATATCATTCAATGCATATACCTTCATCATTTGCTTATCCTTAGCTAGTTCTAGATAATCCTTCTTGATGTTCCCAAATTTGCTGCAATCTTTATGCTTGAAATTCTTGCTAAGATGTCATTTTTCTCTATAGTTGTAGCAAGTTTGCTCTCACTTGCCCTTTTCTGGCCTTCTTTGATTTATAGCTATTGCTTCCCTTATTATTCCTGGGTAATTTCCTCTTTCTCCTCCGCATACTTTCAGTTTACTTTCCTACTTGGGGACACTAGATTTATTTGGCTTTTGGTACAAGCTCTCATGCCTCAAATCCTTCTCTATAATCTTCTTGAACCTTTTATCAATATGCTTCACCAAGCGTTCTTCTAGGTGGTTATTTAACCCTATAATGAACTTCTCGTTCTTCTTCAATGGAGTGCGGATAAATGACACCAAAAAAGATTTGAACTTAGCTACAATCTCTAATACATATATGCCTCCTTGCTTCAAGAAAACAATGTTTTTGAACAAGATGGAAATCTGAGCAGCATGAATGAACTTCTCCTTGAAGAGAGCCTTAAACTGATCTTATATAAACTAATCCTTAGAGTAACATCTTTGATTGCACTTCGTCAATCCATAACTCTTCCTGAAGTTGTCACGAGGCTAGGTTCCTTATTTGAGAATCCTCCAGCTCAAAATCATAAAAGATATGCTCATAAGTGTCTAGTTTGTCCTACATTTTCATAGTAGATTTCGTCCCCATGAATGGTTTTCCTCCAAGGCTAGCATAGTATTTGTTCAACTTAGTAAAATCAACATTAGGTGCTTATACTTGCACACCACCACCAGTCACTATACCAGCAAACCCTCCTTATGCATTCTGCCTCTACTTGTGATACTGAATTTCTTGTTGTGTCCTTTATTTGCCTCTCATTCTCAAAATCTGTAGTAAGAACAATCAGTCTCTCATAAAGGATAACAACGTAGGGTGAGGTGTGTGCAATGTGTTTTGCTATATATATATATATATAGTTTTAGAAATATCAAAATTAATAGTAAGTCCCTCATTTGTTGTTTGGTCCATTCTAAGGTACCTCTTACCCCATCTCTAATGGACAAAACTCGTGGATACTTAGGTTTTCACTCAACCCAAACTCTAATACCAAATGTGACGACCACCCCCCATCTTAGGTACCAAAATATCAATAAAAGTAGGAACACATCCTATAGCGCTAAAACGGTACTCGACCAATAGAAAGAACCATCATGGGATAAATGAAACAATGCAATCAAACGTTTAACTTGTCATATATCTCACACCGATAGATAAATTATTATACCGACACTAAAATAAAACAGGCAAGATAGTAGCATAATAAAATGAATCCAAGTAATTATTATCAGAATGTAGTGTGGTTCATGAGATTATACATCACAATTATACACGAGTCAACACATCATAAGTACATAATAAACTGCACAATACAAAGAAGTCTTTGATACATACAAAAGTGCTAATAACCCTATAGCACTATATAGCGGAATAAGTGGTAGTTTCATATAGTAGTACATGACAAAAACATATGCCTAATGCTCATCCTCCATACAGCTCCGTGCACTATCATCATACCGGACTCTCGGTCTACCTATTTAAATGTACTAGAGAGTGATAAGAAACACAAATACAAATAATCTCGGGTCAGACAACAGTTTGGTATGAGTTGACTATAAGCCTAGAATAATAGATATAAACTTGATATATCATAAAGTAAGAACAATATTGTATGGAAAGTCATAGCTCAATTGCTTCTGCTCCAATACGTTAGCATATATGAACATTATGTGCTAAACTATCATGGGTATGTGTGTGCTACTCTTTCTAAGTACATATTACAGTATTGGGTTATTAGACCCGATAATACCTAATATCATCAAGACAACCATAACAACCATCAATCAAGCATCTCATACACATAGTGCATTTAGATATATGATGACACAAATGACTATCATCAAAAGGTCAATGATTGCTCATGTGGCGGGTCCATCAATGTAGAAACCTCAAGCCACTAAAACAGATAGGAAACTAGACCCACACAATGGCCCAAAGATACAAATCCACTAAAACGATCCTTGGTGAGCATCCTCACCTACTGCTTTACGGGCATAAATCAAGCCTTTATTCATTAATGAACCCTTAGCACACATACCGAAAGTTGAACCCCCTTTTGGCATTCTATAAGTCATCTCCATATAGAACTTTCCTGCTCAGACCAATCCCATATGCTCCAATCACTATCCTCTTAGAGTCGTTGCTGATTGATACCAATCCATGATGGATCGGTAGCGGTCCACGACTTAGCAAAGTTTTCGTCTATATTCGAACTCTTCTTCATGCATCTGCTCCAAGGCCCTACATTGGTATATAAAGCATGGTTCGGTTCCAATCCATCATGGATCGGTACTGATCCATTCACTTAGCCAAATATCTTCGCAGCATTGCCTAATCAATCCCTTTGCGAAGATCCTACCTAGGTCTACAACTAATCCATACGGTTTGGTGCTAAACCATGCCTATTGGTATCAATCCATTATTTAATAAAATTGTTCACTAAGTTCCCTTCTCTGTCTTCTAGAATCAAACTGAATTTAGTCTCTCAATTTTGATCATCATGCATACTCAAACTGCAACTGTTAGATCCAAACTCTCTAATGCTAATCCATCAAAGTTCTCTCTGATTTGAACTCCTCCTCTTAATACAATCATCAAATACCCCATCATATATGGACTTCCCATAAACATAAGAGTTCTCCATTCATTGACTCATCATCAACATCTCGAAACACTCAAAATGCATGTTTTCATCCATTCAAACATACATGCAATTATAGAATACAACAAACAACATCAAACCAAGTATTACAGATCATCAATCATTTCAACATACACCTAACCTACATGATATGCTCATATCATCCAAACACATATTTAAAATACCTTCAAAAGATCAATTTTAGATCGGGTTAGAAATTACAAATAGGTTTCTAGACTGAAAAGAAGATCAAAAATATTTTAAACATATATTTCAACTTATATGAGTAACAAGCTATAAACCGCTCATTAAATGATGATTAAATTACCAAAATAGCTCTAAATAAATATGAATCCAGAATAAATGGCAAAAGTGATGAAAATCCCTTCCAAAAATGTTGGTTAGTTGACCTTTAATGATGTCACTAAGCTTTGGCATTTTAATCTATTCATTTATCTTTAAACAGTAAGCTTTTAGTTGTTTTTTAATGTAGAAATATTAATGGAGGATTAAGGATGTTTTTAAATCTGAAAATAAGTGATATGATGGATGCTTTATCTCTCAGTTGCACCAAAAATCTGAAATTAATAGACCAGCGAAAATGAATGGGCTTTTTAGGCTTAACTACAAATTTGTCTAATTATGATGAAAACTTAAGACTGCCGTTAACTCTTAAACCGCTGGGCCAAATTTCTATTATGACCACTCTATAGAATCAATGTTCACCAAAGCTTTCATTTAAAACAAGGATTGGCTAAATTCGGTTCCTATCAAGAGTTATGGCTTTTAAAAGGCTTCAATCTTAAAAATATACATAATTTGGTCTAAAGTCCAAAAATATCAAATTACACTATTTTCCAAGTTCCAACTCAGTTTAAAGTCTTTTGGTTATGTAAAAAATGTTTTACTTATGTAACTTTATGTAAAAGTGTACATCTTACAAAATCAATGTAAATGAAGATGAGTTTGGCTCCGATTATGATAATTTAATTATTAACAATGAGGATGAAGATCGATGTTGGTAGTATGTTGATTTGGTTTTTTATTTTTTATGTAAATTCAACATAATTGATCAACTATAATTTCATAATTATTCATCGTTCAATTAATGCGAACATATATAGTTGTTATCTACATTTTCATGTGTACATAATTATTCATATTTTAGTTAACTATTATGGTCAATGTATGTAACTCCGTATGTTTTCGAATCAATAGTTGTAATCATAATTGAATAAAATGTACAAACACAGTTATATAATTGTCTACAAGTACACAGTCATACAAATTTCATATTATTTTGTATGTACTGTATTCTTGTAATCGATATGACTTGTCATGGATGTTGTAGTGGCAATTATAGTGTTCTTAGAGATGGTCATGATATGATTTCGTGACAGTGCCATCCATGCCCACTCAACATGACACATCTTCATCATAGATACCCGACCATGGTTATCCATGCAGCACTCCTAAACTGGCACCACCACCTCTATGGGTCAGCTTTCTATTTGATGCAATGCTAATAACATGTATAAAATTTATAAAATATCAACATTACATTATATCTCTACAATGTAGTAAAAGACTAACATAATATATGCATTAAGGTTCAAGTTCTTAGATACCAACGTCACCCTCCGATGTATCACAAGCCTAATGAATTCTCATATTATAGATTTCTGGCCTACTCTCGATAGCGTTGATGTTGATACGAAGACTGCATGGTTCGATGAGTATGTGGTAAAATAATATTGTTTCATACATATAATAACCACTTAAATATTCTTGTTTCATGATAAATCAAATGTTGCATGTACAGGAAAAATCACTTCGGCGCCTAAAACTTTGATGGTTATCATGCATCTGTTATGGGCTTCAGAGGCATCTACAAAGTATATGAAGATTCTCTCTGATATGAAGAGAGATAGGAAGAGAACTCCATGCATTTCGACCGAGGTGAAAAAGTTTGAGGAGTATCAGGAGCGAGTGGACATAAAGGAAGGTAGGAAGAAAAACTCTGAAAATCACTTGAGAAATATTAGATTGCATATGAGTAGGTCAAGAGGAGTGACACATCATAGGAATGATTTGGTAATTTAGTTACATAAGAATAATAAACAATCTATTGTAACAAGTTCATTTTAATTTATTTATCTTTAATTTTTTCAAATGCTAGAGTTAAATAAAGAGCTAACATATATGAGGTATATAATCGCATGCACAAGGTCACTACACCCGGTGGCACCAGAAGCAAGTGGGTTGATGCATGGTCCTTATAATTCAGTATAGGTCATCTAAAAAAAATTTGTATCAATTTAAATTTCATTTGAGTATATGCGATGAACATGGCACTAAAGATATGAAAATATATAATAGAAAAAGTGTGAACCCCACCCATAGCCGCTCTGAACTACAAAACAATGGGCAAGAGGTATCTATCGAGCTTGTGAACTGCGTAATTAAAGAGGTCATATTGCCTAAAGAGACAACCATAAGTTCGAGAAACACACACATGTTGGGCTTTGGCAAAGCCACTATTGTAGTATTCAAAACTTAATTAAAAATTAATCAAATATGTCATGTAAGTTAATTACCTTTTAAAATAAAAATATAAGTAATCAAATATTATTTAATTATTATGATATATATATATATATATATATATATATATATATATATCCATATAGTGGAAACACTTATGGTGTTTTTTTGCAACTGAAGAGGAGAGAAGAAGATACGAGGGTGAGATCCAAACGTAAAATGTTAGAATTCAAGGTTTGAGGACCGAGAAGAGCAGCATCCAAGAGCAGTTGATGTTAGTGATATACTTCACTGCTAAGATGCGAGAGATGCGATAGTGTAGGGATGATAACGAGTCATTGCGTAATGCATGATTTTTTTATATTTATCCATAGTATGCATATTATGTGGATATTATACGTCATTGTATAAGTTGGACACAAGAGATGTTGATTGTTTTATTATGTGATGACTGGCTTGATTGTTTTTTATTGTGTGATGACTGACATCCGGTAGATGGTTGTTGGACTATATTTGACATTTTTACATCTATCGCATGTGTGTTGCATTGATTTATTTATCTTTATGAAGTAAATAGTTGTTTTGATGACGTATAATTACCTGTGATGATATTCATTGTTGATATTTCCTATTTGACCCATCTTGTGTGGCTATCTTCAATGTTGGATTGTGTTGTGGGCTGAATGGAAGCAATTGCAATAGAAATTTGTTGAAAGATGCAGTAGATTGGGGTCTGGAATGCATTGGGAAAGTCTCGAGAAAATATGTTTTGGTAATTAATAAATCAATAAAATTTAGTAGGTAAATGTAACAACCTGGAAAGTTGGACATTTCATATTTAAATATCTGCAATATTTAAATATTTGAACTTTGGTTAAGTGTGATAAAAGTGATTTAATAACCTTGTTAACCCTTTTTTAATGAATAACACTTCATATTTAGACAACAGGAAATGCTTGAAGGATTTCTCCAAAGGATGGGACAATAAGGAATAGCTGGAGCTGCTGGAATTCAAAACCAAGGTCGGGGAATTGATGCGGGAGCATCTGAAGTTGGAGCGGAGCAAGTTGGAGCGATGCCCCCACGAACAGAACTACTTGATACCAACCCAAATCTACTATGTACCAAGAGAACTATACTAAGAGGCAATGTTGGAGTGGATGCAGGGATTCTAGGAACGGAATGCTGGAGCTAGAAACGCAAATCAAAATGCGAATTGTAACGGACCAGGATTTTCGACCCTCGAAAATCAACATCAATACGTCCACTGTATAAAATGTCAAGCAGTTGAGTGCCGAAAATACCAGTTTATTAGGGGTGAAGAAGAAAAAGGTGGAAGAAAAGAAACAGAACAACACAGAATCTCACAATCACAGCGGAACAAAATATAATATATAATAACAGATTTTAAACACAAAAACTGTACTGTTACTATACATACCACTATTAGAGTACAACAATTCAATACATCAAATGGACAATTATAATAACTTTTCCTCGCACAGCGGAAATAACCAAGTACGTGATATACGTCTGATCTCCTCCAGCTCGTCTCCTGAGCTCCATAGCATTTTACCTGAATCTGTAATACTCGGTCTGATCCGAGCATTATAATAAAATAACACCCTAGTCAGTCTGAAAACCAGCGTGAGAAAACACACTCAAATTGAATTATTAACTTTTATCAAATCTTTTGAAAATCAAAGATATCTCGTAAGACCACGCCACACATAAACACGGTGGGTTTTAACCTTACGATAACCAAAACATTTTTATCAAATTCGTCTGATATTATAATAGTGTCTATAGAAAGTAAATAGAAAATAGCTGAAATGCTTACATCTCACGTTTCAGCATAGTTAGGCACAATCAAAACCGTACGGCGCTTATTGGAGAATGGATTCCATCGAATGACTGGGCCACTGGGATACCGCCCACCACAGTACACCTCTTGAACAATGTACCGAGGACCACGCCGGGATCCCCTGCTACACAAGACCGGCCTACCCCTAACCTGGACAGACCGAATATGTTATCACCCCGGGTGTTCCCACCCTCACCATCGAGCGCTTCTTCTTTCATGTATACCCATATCTAAGATAAATAGGGTTTTCGAGGACATCTAGAAAGGTGATACCCTACTTCGGTGCAACCCACTTAGCCTTGCTGCATCTCCCATGTTTTAGTCATTCTCGATTGATGAGACTCGAGCTAAGCATTACCTTTCAAGGAACGATTTCTCTTAGAATGCTCATTGTCCTCCAATGACGATGTTCTGATAGCATTCATCCATACAAGTTACCCTGGGACTGGACAAACTGAATCATCGTCTTCATCATCTTCATGGTATTCATTTGTAACGTTTCAACTGGGTCGAAGTGGTTTTCGGATAATTAAATCTGATCCCGGTCTCTTCGAAACGAATAACGAAATTGGCCAAAATTGATAGTCAGTTATTTAACTATCAATACACATCCATAAATTATCATCAGGCCTTATTATAAATTCTCCAAAATTTATTCCAAAATATCTTTATAATAGTACTTCAATATTTGACAACAATTTTTCAAATCCTTATATTTCCAACGGAACATTTCCACCCCTTTCCAATACTTAGAATATTTTTCCCACTTCATTTTATATTTAACACTTAGAAAGTATTCCTTTTACTTCCTATTTCGTTTTCTCAAAATCATTTACAATTTTATTTGTAAATTCCTTGACTAGTTTATAAAGAGTTCTATAAATTTCGGAATTAATTAATTAATTTCCTTAATATTTTCAAAACTAATTATACTTGCTTATAAACTCAACTCCCTTTGTACTTCTTTATGAATTCTATCTTCATTTTCGAAGTTCACTTTATTTAACCACTTCGGGAATTTTCTTACTTTTCTTCCTAATTCTATTTTTGGAGAATTCTCTTATAGGTCCCATTTACCAAATAACCCTTTCACAATTCTCGAGAAGATTTATAAATAAATTTAAACCCTTTTCAAAACTCTATATACACACACACACATGTAAATAAAAATAAGTTTTTAAAAGAAAAATAATGATCATATATTTTTAGACATGTTCAAATAATTATTTAAAATATTGAAATACTCTTTATACCTCGCTTTTCAAGCAGGTTTAAAAATGTGGGATTTATTAAATAAATAGTAAGCATTTGGAAAATTAACTTATGAAGTATCTAAATACTGACCGACTTTAGATTACATAGTTTAAGAAATAAACTTTCCTTTTTAAAAATAAAAACATAACTTGTTAATAAAAATATATTTTTAAATCTCAATAACCAAATAAATTATTAATTTATAATCCCTCTCGATTTCTATCACATCACTTCCTTAACCATTTTTACTTCAAAAATAGTATCCACTATCTTCCGCTCACCCTATTTCCATATTCAAATATAAATTATTCCTGTAAATTTATATTTCCAATTTATCATCTGATAGCGATTTCTTTTATTTATAAACATCGTTTATAATTTTTCTATAACTCCTTTGAGTTTCACTAAAATAATCTCATTTATAAATTTCCATTTCTATAAATTCAATTTCTTATAAATTCCATTTATTTTTGCCAATCTATTTTTAATATCAATTTCAACTTCTTTCTACATTTTCCTAATATCATTTTAAAATCCAGTCTTTAAAAATTCCTTTATATAATTTATCTTAACTTCTCTATTTAAAATATATTTTTTCCGCATTATTTAATACGATAAAAAAGTCACCATTTCTTATCCAAACCAATCTCCTTTAAATAGTCCAAAATTTCAATATACATATTTTTATATTAAAAATCTCTTATTAATTCCTTTAAAAATTAAAATAATATTTATGGTATTTAATATTCCCAAAATTAATTTCCATGTCATTATATCATTTAAAAATTTACAACACACAATAATCCAACATTTTATATATATGAAAAATACTAATATATTTGAGGAATCCAGTTGGATCCCTCCAACCTGTTTCTTTGCATCCACAGATGTTAGATAACAATAAAATTACCAATCCCACTTCGAGGGGGATATCGTGGTATATAGGGTCATCCGCTATTATGCGGGACGCATAGGGTCTCATCCGCTATAATATGCGGGAATATCACTCCAATTACTAATATATACACTACTATATATATATATATATCACATCCAACAGATAATAATTTATAAATTCATCCAATCATTCAATAATTAATTTTCAATAATTTAATTTAAAATAGTAATCCAAGATGAGTGAGATTTACTCACCTTGATTTTCATTTTGCTAAATGTTCCAATTTTATTTCTTTGAACAAACTCCAAAGTTCCGAACCTCACATGGCTGATTCTGTTCGATTAAACCTCGTATAAGAAAATTTTCGAATTTATATAAATTAATAATTTCACTTTAATTAATTAACTAATTACTAATTTAAACTAATTACGTAAATTTAATTAACCATAATTTGCAAAATTTCAATTACCTTTACTCACTCGCTTAAGCGCTAACCATCCCTACTTTCCACAACCATGCGCGACATCCACCATCAACTATCGCAAGTGCCATCTCTAGCTCATGCTCACTTGACTCGAGCAGCCCAATCCCTACTGCGCTCGAACGCGCCACACCATCGACTTCACCTACCGCCGCGACTCTGGCCACTAACCTTCCTCCCTACGCTCTGCTCCAACCGCACCTCTCTCGAGATCGCCTAAGCACCACCGAGGCACACCCTATACGTGCTGCTCCACTCGCTTCACATCGGAGACCACTGCATCAATGTCTGAATAAGCCATGAACCTCCTCTGCAACAGTCGCCCTACCTTCCCGCAACTCCGATGTCTAACTCGCCGCCTTCCTATCACCACCAAATCGAGACTTCCCCAATGACAATGCCTAACACGGCCCCTCCCTACTAAACCAACCAAAATTCGAGCTTCAATCTCGCCTTTCTCACAACCGTCGTCGCCCATCTTCACGCCTCCATCGATCGCACTCACCTCTACTCGTGCTTCTGCAATTGTGATTTAATCACGCGACTATATATATATATATATTTCAGACTACGATTTCGTTCATTGGAGGAAGAAGGGAAAGTCAAGATTTAAACTGAAAGCGAAGAGAGTTGCATGATTTTGCATTTTTTTTATACAGGCAATTATCGATTCGAATTTGATTTGGAAAGGAGGAGGGATGATCGGTTTTGTTAATCTGTAGAACGAAATGAGAGAGAGAGAGACTCGATTCCTTTATCTATCTTCTTTTTAGATTTGTTCTGGTATTTCATTTTGAATGAGATCGGTTGTATTTTAAAAGGAAGAGAGGGAAGTGATAGAAGAGGAGGGAGGTGTGTAGGAGAATATGTACAGTGACTTGAAATGAAAGAAAGCAGCTGATGGTAATATGGTTAAGTCAATATATTCATATACATATATAATTTAATATTTTTTAAACCGTAACGTTTACGTAACTCAAAATTTCGAATCCCTATCGAGGCGTGCCGCTAAACGTTTATAAAGTTATACCCCTATTCCGAACGCAATGGAAAAGGTTTCGAGTTCTAATTCGATCGTATGGAGAAGATAGTTTTTTGGACCCAATTATTATATTAAATTTCGATATTAATTTCAATGCGTTTATATCCCGTACGATCAAACAATAACTCCAAATACTACGATATTTGAAATCCAATAATAATACACTATAACGGATCTAATGGAACTAGTTTTGTTGAATTCCGAGACTGTGCCTCGGATCGCTATTTTAACGCGTCGATAAATTGACGATTTCAAAATTTTGCAAAATTGCTTAAAATTCCAGTTTCAAATCTTACTAACTAAATTATAAAATTCCAAATTCAATATTTAAAACCGTTTAAATATTTAAAATTAATCGTTGAAAAATTCGGGTCGTTACATGAATGGTCAATGCCCATAGAAATATTTGCCAGAACTTCCTCGTAGGAATTGAGGAAAGAATAAGCCCAGAGGAGCATGTCAAAATGCTAATGTGTGGCTAGAGAAGTATGTTCTAGAGTATGTGTCGGAGTTCCCCCATAAGAGAAGGAGGCAAAATGTAGTTGGTGTTCTGAGACTTCTGTTAGATAAAAGCAACAGATGGCTGAGATGATTAGAAGAATAGATAGAGGTAGACCCCAGATCAGAGTTTGGAGGATGTAAATAGTAATCCATTCACTTATAATATCCAAAATGAGAGGAATTCCCCCGATTTTAAACATACAACGTTCGGAATGTACAATAGAAAGTCGGATTTGATGATTCATCTGATGAGATACATCCGACATATGGAAGTGTTGGGTTCTTCTAAGGAGGTAATGGGGTGGTGCTTCCCATTATACTTAATAGACTTTGCGGCAATATATTTCAAACAGCTAGAGAATGGGTCCATAAGAGTGTGGATTGATTTGGTGAATAAGTTCTTAAGACAGTTCAGAGTTCATGTCTTGCAATTGCAGAATGTGATGACACTATCAAGTATAAAGGCCCGAAGAGACCTTGTTCAATGCGGCTGTTGTAGTCGTCGATAAACTGGATCCATCTATAATCTTAATGGCAGTAGTATTTAGAGTCGCAAACAAGACTGGCTTCAAGATTTCTTTGGAAAGGGATCTACCAATGGATCTCATGGAATTCTACCATGAAGCTGAGAGATATTTGCATCAGGAAGACGCCGAAGCAAAGGACGCTGAAATTAACGTTGTGGATGACGTAGAAATCTATGGAATATAATATGGAAAGGATAAAGAAAAATGAAAAGTTGATGAAAACTTCAAGGAACCGAAACGACAAAGAAGGGTGTCGAAATTATCTTCCTACATTGATTTAGATGAAACTCCAAAGAGGACATATCTAGACACTAAGGCGCAGATCCTCTATCGGAAGCCAGCTAGGAGAAAACCTACTGAATGGGAGAGAAGGTCTAAAAAAATTCATCTTCTATGAGTTAGAGGGGCATGAAACAAATAGGTGCCGACATCTTCGTGATATGATAGAAGAGAGATGGTTCGGAGCAACAGCTACAACAGTATGTGAGGAATCAAGCTGTGATGGTGCAGGCAGACCAACCATCATCTGCGGCTAATGCATCAAGGAACAACCAGGGACCTGGATCGAGCTCGTAATCCCATGATCGGGATGGACAAGAGGCAAGTTCACTTCCCACGTTTTGCCTTTTGCTTTGAATAATAAAGATAATAATAACCTCAAACCACTTACACGTATATGCGACCTAGATTAGTCTCCAGGCATGCTTTTAGTCGGATGTCTAAGATGACTACTTAGGACAATAATAACCTTGAACTGCTTACACATGTATGAGGCCTAGATTGACCTCTAGGCACGCTTAGAGTTAGATGTCTGAGATGAAAAATTAGGATTTCCATTTGCTTGTTTGCCTTGGTTTGAATATTTGATTTTTGAAAAATCCACATTGAATGTGATGATCGATATTGATAGCTTTAAGTTCCGTTCGGAGAGATAGGACCAGTGTGTAGGATGCAAGTCCCTCGTCGGAGAGCGAGCAGATGGGCTTGCACGAAATTGATTGCTTTAAGTTCCATCCGCAGAGATGGAACCGGCATGCAGGGTGCAAGTTCCCTTATCGGAGAGCAAGTGGATGAACGTGTACGATATTGATTGCTTTAAGTCTCGTCCGGAGAGGCGGGACTAGAGTGCAGAGTGCAAGCTCCCTTGCCCGAGAGCGAGTGGATAGGCTTGTATGAAAAGTAAATCCCCTCACCAAAGAGTGAGCGGATGGGCTTTCTTAATCGTTGGATCCCCTATATTGGACTCAAAAAGAATCTAAAGATATTAAAACCCTATATTGGACGATAGACAATGTAGAGAGATCAAATCCTATATTAGAAGATTAATGGTCTGGGGAGGACAAGTTCCAAAGTGGATGCAGACTTGATAAAAGGATCTAAACGCCTTGCAATCAGTTTAAGGAAGATAAGCCCTGGGAAAACACAAGATGGCTTGGATATGTGGAATGACACTTTCGGATAATTCACTAGGAATCAATGGCTGCCGGAAAGGTCAACTATCAAAAACTAATTTTTGAAACTTGCTCTCGAGCAAATTACACTTTACGTTCGAAAGGCATACTTTGGGGGGCAAGTGCTAACCTACTTTTGAGCCAAAGAATATTTCAACTGGACTTAGAAGATCAAACCGAGACGAAATGATTCACGAACTTGAAAACACGGTCAAAAGGACTAGAGAATTGGACATCAGAAGTTGAAGTGGAAAATTGGCTAAGGAAACAACTCGGCCTCGAGCTGTTTAGGTCAACACCGAGTTATTTCTCCCCCTTATTTTTACTTTCCGAACACCATATACCTCTTATACTGGTCCAACAACTCGTGATCAAGTGGTTTCTTCAAGATTCAAACGAGCAATTCTAAGGATTGACGAGAAGAAATCAAAAAAGGAGGCTGACAGAAAGATCCTTAGAATCAACTCAAAACAGAAGGAAAAGAGCATGGAACACATCAACTTGAAGATAGAAAAGCAGAACAAAGAGTTGGAGCAATTTTCACTAAAGGAAATAACTCGACACCAAGTCAAATGACTCGGTACCGAGTTATTATTTTAACTCCATGGACTCTGAGTTCACTTGTGCGACCTTGGGTAGACTCCTAGTCTCTACTGCAAGAAGGCTTCTGACCTAACACATCCGTTTTCCTATAAATACTAGCCTACCTGCAACCAAAGAGGGATCTTCTTCGGTCTGACCTTTTGGCTCTTCACTCTAGATCTACTTCATAGACTCTGGAACTTAGGAGCTGCCATCTTCTTCAATTCTACTCTCTTCATAAAACATTCTAAAACTCCTTTGTAAATCTAAGATCCACTAGATAGTGCTCAGATCTGATATAACTAGTTGTAATCCAGAGAGATAACAACAAATAACAAAGATTGAAATGGACGTAGGCTGAGATTATGCCGAACCACTATGAAAATTCTAGTGTCTCCTTTTACTTTTCTACTTTTTATTTTATTTTGATAGAACTGGTGTTTTTTTTAAAACAAGAAAATGGCGTCTGTTATTCCTCGTTCTGGATATCAAAATCCATCTTTTTTGTCTCAATCTTCCTGGAATTATCCATATCATCGATCTACCTCTGCTATTCGATCATATGCACAAGTAGTGAAGGATCGTTCTCCGATTAGATTCAGAGCTCCACTGTTGCAATCTTCGAAAAAATCATGGATTGAATCAAAAGATTGGAAAAAATTTTGTTTCAGATGTGGTGATAATAACCATTATGCTTCTCATTGTAGGGATCCAATTAGATGCTTTTCTTGTGGTAAGTTCGGTCACAAAAGAAATTCCTGTTCATCCAAATCCAACCTTTTGGTTTCTTCTGATTCTCTGGTAGAACATGGTTTTCTTTTCGTGCTTAAATGTATGTTATTGAAAGGGATCTTAATGGATAATCTTCAGCAAAAAAGAATTGATGGAATTAAGTTGTTAGAGGATATGTTATTTCATTTTAACAATGTTAATTCACCTAATATCGGCAAAGGCTACAGAAAGAGATTTGGAGATCCTGAGATATATTTCGGCAAGACGGATTCCTCCTCAACTATTTCATCCTCATTTTTGGTGGAGAATGGCTTTCAATTTGTATTAAAGTTCTTGCTGATGAAGGGTTTAATGATGGATTTTCTTTGGAAATATAGACTTGAGGGTTTTAATTATCTTGAAGATTTGTTGCATCACTTTAATATCATTAATTCACCAAACATAGGAAGGGGATACATTGAGAAATTTGGAAATCCTGAATCCTATCTTGGTAATATTGATCTAATTCATAATGCCTCTGCAAAGAATTCTGTTCAGTTTTATGCTAGTGAGTTTATAAAGTTTGATTTCGGTGATTGTTCTTCTAGTTTTGATCCTATTTCATTCGATCCTGATGTTGTTCATTACAATAATGGTCCTTATTCTTCTGCTATCGAGTTTAATGGAAAAGATTCGCTGAATGGTTTTCTCCAAATAAAGAAAAAAAGCAAATCTTCTTCTAGGAACCAGGAATGTTTTGAAATTCATACGTCAAATAAATTTGAAGTTCTTAACTCTGAATTTTTATCTGAATCTGATTCAATGGAGAAAGGTGTTGATAGTGATTCGACCACTGTTTTTTCGTCTGATAGTTATGTCGCAAACCATAAGAGCATTATGACTGCAAATGATGAGGTCTCTGTTGAGTGTGAGTTCGACAGTGTTATGGCTGTTGCTTTTTTGTCTGGTGGTAGTGTCGAATTACATACGAGGGAAGTGACTGTTAGTGATGATGTTCCTGTTGGAAGCGGACTCAATAGTGATATGGATGTTGCTCTCTTGAATGTTGGTTGTGTTGATTCTCACTTGAGGGATGTGATGGCTAGTGAGGATGTATATGTCGAGAGTGGAGTTAATAGTGATATGGTTGTCGCTCTTTCGACAGATGGTTGTGATGCAAATATTATAATGGGTTTGGCTGTTTTCGATGAAGTCTCTAATGATATTCTGGGTAAACAATCTGATATCAGTAATGTCTCTAATGATTTTTGGGCAGATCTTGACTGCCAATATTCCATGCTTGCTGAAACCAGTGCTCCTAATGTTAATGTTGATCACCATAGGCTCAACCCTGATTTTTGGGCGACTTTATCAGAATTTGTCGAATGCGATGTTCATATTGGGGAGCTGGAATCTTGTAATTGGGATGGTGTAGTTTTGGAAGAATTAGGAGACTCTATTATCTTTGATATTCCGGCTTTTCCAGCCGATGATTCTTTGCTTGAATTGTTGTTTGAACATTAGCAAGATGATATGGCCGTTGATTTAAAGCCTCGTCTTTATGATGTTTTTTATAATCCTTCCAATGTTTCTCTGGGTGACTTGCACATTGATACAGCTGTGCACGTTTTACATGACATTGAAGTGTTAGCCAATGTGATGGATGATTCTATTTTAAGTGAGGAATCTGTTACGCACCCTATTTCTGCTGAAGGAATGAATTCCTTTATTGCTTCTAAACCAGAAATGATAGGCTTTGTAGAAGAGAGATTTTCTGATTTCGTGAATTCTGGTGATGTTGCTTTAATTACTGAATCGCATGAGTTGCCAGTAGGAGTCTCTTCTGATGTTTTTGATTCAGATATTTTAAAGTCAGACGGGTTGGAGTATTTCTTTTGCTTAGCTCCTAGCTCCGCTTCGTTGAAAAGAGGAAAGCGTAAGCGATCAGTTGTTTCTAGTGGTTCAGTTCATCGAAGTGCGAGAATCCGTAACTTCCAGTCTTCTTCCATAGGTGAGATTCCTGGATCGAGTACCGTTAGTGGTGCTACGTATCCAGGCTCAGGTACGTGCTCTATTTTGGGAAGTACGTTTTCTACTTTTGCTTTAGGTAATCTTTCTTCTGCTGAGTTTAGCCAGTTAGCTCGCGACACTTCTTTTATTTTTACTGATATTGAGTTAGATCGGGAGTTTATTAGATGTAAGGAATTAGAGAGGGCCAACTCAGTTCTTTTATGAGGATCATTAGTTGGAACATTAGAGGTTTGAACGACTCGAATAAATGTGATAAGGTTAGAGTATTTTTTAAAGACTTCTCTATTGATATAGCTTTACTTCAGTAAACCAAAATTAACTGTCCTGATGTTCGTTTCTTTAGAAGATTAGGTGGTTACCACTTTAGAAAATGGGGTTTTTTTACCTTCCGTTGGCTCTTCAGGGGGTTTGATGATAGGTTGGCGTGATAATTATTTTAAACTTCTTCAATGTATTGTTAAACAGCATTCTCTTCATGTTATTCTTATTAATCTTTCTGACAACTCCTTACTAAATATTTCCAATGTTTACGGGCCAAATTCTAAAATTAATCGGAGAATTTTATGGTCTGAATGTCTAGATTTTAGATCACTAGCCCTGGGTCCTTGGATTATGGGGGGCGATTTTAATGTTACGCGGTTCATAGGTGAGCGATATCCTAGGGAAGGGGATTACTCTGCTATGGAGGATTTCAATCAATTTATTTTTAATTCTAATTTGATTGAAATTCCCCTTTCTAATAGAGAGTTTACTTGGAGTAACGCTAGAGAGTCTCCTTCCATGGCTCTTCTTGATAGATTTTTTGTTAGTGATGAAATTGAAGACAAATTTCCTATCTGTAGAGTCAATGGCTTGCCGTATACCTATTCGGACCATTGTCCTATTATCCTTTCTTGTGAATTCCATAGAGTTATTATTAACAATTTTAAATTTGAAAAGATGTGGCTTTTGGATTCTAACTTTATGAACCTTGTTATATGTAAATGGAATTCTTTGAGTTTTCATAATAACAGAAACAAGGAAAATTCTGCAAAAGCTTTTATTTCTAAACTTAAAGACCTTAGGATTTTTCTTAAAAAACGGAACAAAAATGTTTTTGGCAACTTAAAAATCAAAAAAGACAATATTCTTAATGAAATGCTTAAAATTAACAAGATAGAAGAATCTAGACCTCTAAATCTAGGTGAACGTAACGTTCTTTCTAATTTAAAAGATGAATTAAATTCTATTTTAGAAAAAGAGGAGGTGATGTGGAGGCAGCGATCCAGAATTCAATGGATCAACGAAGGAGATAATAATACCAAATTTTTTCATAATATTGCTAATGGTAGAAAATGTAGTAACACAATTAACTCTATATTTGTTAACAATATAGAGTTAGTTGATCAAAGTGATCTCAATAAGGCTTTTACAGACTATTATAAGGATATTTTTGGATCTAAAATCAAACACAGAATCAATGTTAGGTGGGCTGATCTGTATCCATCAGATTCTATTGTTGATTTATCAGAGTTAGATAATTCTTTTACAGAAGAGGAAATTAGGAAAGCAATAAATGATATGCCAAGTGATAAATCTCCGGGACCTGATGGGTTTCCTATTTTATTTTATAAAACTTTTTGGGATATTTTAAAATTTGACTTAGTTAATTTGTTTAATGATTTTTATAGTGGTAATTTGCAATTAGGGAGATTCAATTTTGCAAATGTTATTTTGCTGCATAAAAAAGTAGGATCAAACAACTTAAAAGATTTTAGACCTATTTCTTTGATTAACTGTTCAGTTAAAATCATTTCTAAGGTTCTAGCTAATAGACTCAGCTCAAGAATGAACGATTTAATTGATTGTTCACAATCGGCTTTTATTAAAGGGAGAAATATTACTGATGGAGTGGTTGTTGTTCAAGAATATATTAATTACTGTTGTAAGAATAACATAACCTGTGCGATTTTAAAACTCGATTTTGCTAAAGCTTTTGATTCAGTAGATTGGGATTTTCTTGTAGATATTTTTCATGCTAGAGGATTTGGACATAGATGGATTAGTTGGATTTTGACTTTGCTTAAAACTGGAAACTCTAGTATTATGGTTAATGGTATTCTAGGCAATAAAATTCAGTCGAAGAGAGGTTTAAGGCAAGGGGATCCCTTATCACCTTTGTTGTTTAACCTAGCCGCTGATGTTTTTGCTAAAATTATTAAGAAAGCTGTGGATAATGGTTCTCTAGGAAGTGTTGGAAATGACATATCGCGTAATGGTATATCGGTTCTGCAATTTGCGGATGATACCTTACTTTTTACTTCTCATCTTCCTAGACACATTATTACTCTCAAATTTATTCTTTATAGTTTTGAGCTTTTATCTGGTTTAAAAATTAATTTTGACAAAAGTTCTGTTCTAGTTTTAAATGATATTGATAAAGTAGAAAACTTAGTAGCTAATACTCTAAATTGCAAAAGTATGAATTTTCCTTTTGAATATCTAGGGTTTGTGATTAGACCTACAAAACTCAAACCTGATGATTGGCTTATTATTATTGATAAAATAAAAAATAAGATATCTAATTGGAATGTGAGATTTCTTTCTAGAGCAGGTAAGCTTGTTTTAATAAACTCGGTTTTATCAGCCTTACCGATCTATTGGATGTCTATGCATTTGTTTCCAGATTGGGTTATTGATAAAATTGATAGAATTAGAAGAGATTTTTTATGGAGTGGGGATAATATTAATAATAGTATAAATTGTCTAGTTAACTGGGAAACTGTTTGTAAAGCTAAAAAGGAGGGTGGTTTAGGAGTTATAAATTTGCGCAACATGAATTTGTCTCTTTTAGGTAAATGGCTTTGGAAGTTTAAAGATATAAATGATAATGCTATTTGGAAAGAGATCATTTCCAAATATTATTATAACGGTAATATCAATCTACACCATATTGATTATTCTCTTTCTAATAAATTTTCTAATTTTTGGAAAAAAAAATTAAAATGTTTTGAAATTTTTAACTTAGGAACTAAGACAATAGTACATTCAGGAAATTGTACTTCTTTTTGGCATGACTATTGGATTTCGATATTGCCCCTTATGTTTGAATTTAAGGATTTGTATGATATTTGCAACTTTAAGCATGCTTTAATTATTGAAGTTTATTCTCCGGAAAAAGATCCTCCTTGGAATTTCAGTTTTAACAGTATTTTAATAGGATCAACCCTTAGGCAACTTTCTTTGCTTTATGCTAGATTAAATCTTTATAACATTGATAATGATAATGATTTTATTAGTTGGGAATGGGATAAGAGTAAGAAATATACTCCAAACTCTTTTTATAGATTTATCAATTTTTCGGGTACTTTAAATAACTTTTTTAAATACATTTGGAAATCTAATGCTCCTCCTAAATCCAAAATTCACATGTGGTTAATACTTCATGGAAAACGTAATACAATAGAATTTTTAAAGAGAAAAAACATTCAAATTGATAATAAATGTTATTTTTGCAATCTGCATCTTGAGGACATAAATCATCTATATTATGATTGTTTGGACTCTAATTACATCCTAATTAATACTCTTAAAATTTTTAACTTTAATATAATAAATAAAATTATGGATTGTGAATTCTTCTGGAAAAATTACAGATTCAAATTCAATAAAAATATTAGATTTTTACTAGACACTTTATTTATTATTATTAGTTGGTTTATTTGGTTTGAGAGAAACCAAAGAATTTTCAACAATAATCATAGTCATCTTAACAAATTGATTTTTTCAATTTCTACATTTTGTTTTAATTGGATTTCTAATCCCAAATATAATTTAGCTAAAAATATCATTTTCAAACGGTATCTTAACAAGGTTAGTTATAATATTAACTTTTTTAAACATAACAATAATTTTTTTAGCTCTAATAATAGTATTATTAATATTTTTCCAAATTTAAATGATAATTTCACTTTAAATCATAGTTTACTTATGATCAAAGATAACTAAGTGTGACCCGTCTCAATTTTTGTTCTATTCTCTCTTTTTTAGGTTTTATTTCATTCCTTATAAATACATATATATATATATATATATGTATATTTACTATACAAATATACATATATATATATATATGTATCATTCTAATTTTTTCCTAGTCTTGTTTCAGATATAGGTTTTTGGGAGAGAGGTTTTCAGTTTCTTTTTGCAGGTTTCTCTTGTATTCAGATTGATGGATATCAGATTGTAGAGAGGTCATCAGAGTAGAGTTTCTTCATCCAGGACTTCCTGTAGTTACCCCCATAGATATAGGATTCTGCTATCTTTATTATGGTGTACTTTGGTCCTATTTCTCCAGATTTTGACACCCCTTCTCCTTATTCAGAGCCTTCAGAGTGGTCTCTCTATTCATCAGATCCTTTTCAGAGCAGATGCTTATGGAGTACTTTGTTGTATTCTCTTCAGTCTTTTCTTTTCTGGTTCTTCTAACATCTTAATATCGGGCGGTGGCCATGCCGGAGCTTGATATTGAGGTGTGATGGGTGGTGGCCTTGCCGGAACTCATCTTAGGAGTATTTGAGATTAGCTATATGTATTTTTTGCTCTTGTTACCTGCTAGGCATGTTGGCAGCTCCTTATTGTTTGTGTTATATATATATATTCACATGTGTGCTCTCCTCTATCCGTAGAGGATCACACATTTTTCTCAAAAAAAAAGATAGAACTGGTGTTTTTATTTGATTTTTGGGTGTTGATCTATATTCTGGGTTAACACATAGATATTTAAAACCTATATATAAGTATTTTTAAATTATATATATAAGTTTGGAAAAGGTAAGTTAAGTATTTTATAACGAAATAAAGGAAGTTTGAATTATAACACTTAATTAATAGTGAACGGTTTTCTGAAGTTAGGTAAAAGTATACTATCTTTTAAATAAGTATACTTAGATCTTTAAAAAATATATTTTAAAGATAATGATAAGTAAGGAATGGTTTTGGGTTTGTTGTGACAATGTGTTAACAACATTTTTATTTAACCCTTTTTTATTATACTTATGAATGTAAATAGATCTTTGAAAAGAATGTTTTAAAAATAAGCATAAGTGAAATGGATTTGGGTTTTTAGCGATAATGTTTTGAGTAAAAATTGTCTAAAACCTTCTGAATTAGATTTGTGAATATAATTAGACCTTTTGAATGGATATTTCAAAGGTAATAACAAGAATGGAATCTTTTGAAAAAGAGATAAAACGTAAAGGTTTAAAGTAAGAAATCTTGTTAATGAAGTGTGAATATACTTATATAAATTGAGATAAATATATGAATACTTTTTGAAGTACTAAAAGAGTACAAATGAATAGTAGAAATTGATAAATGAAGTTTTATTAGATAAAATAAGTTTTACTAATAAAAGAGGTTTTAATTAATAAAAGTATTAACTAAATAAAAAGGGATTAATTAGAAGTCACTTATTTGACTTAATCGTGCTTCTATGAGTTAATCGTGTTTTTTGTGTTTACTCGTTTATGGAAAGTGTTTAATCGTGTACTTAGCACTAAAAGCTGACTAAGTAGACTTGTCTATCCATGAGAGTTAAGAATGAAGTGTCTAGGCAAGGCTTTGATGCAACCACTGCTCTAACTTACCTGGCTTCACTCTTGATCGAGGGATAGTATAAGTTGAGAAGTTCGAAAATGTGATAAATATACAAGACTTAGTTTCCATATGCGATCGTTTTAATTGTTGTTGAAATTAACCAAATTCATCGATTTAGTTTTAAAGAGACCGGGATCGGTAAATGTTTTACTTATTGAAAACCACTTCAAAACTGATATACAGGTTCTATGTTTTAGAAGCGGTTATGAAGGGGAATGTTACAGAGTTGAACCGTCTATCCTAAGGTTAAGTCCAAGGGAGAGTTTAGCGTTAGCATTCATCGAAGGACCTACGTCGAAATCCATTTGGGGATTCGTGTTCTGTTCAAGTGATGAAGACTTGTGTGAGAGATGTCGAATGTGACCTCAACATCGGAAATGACAGAAACATAGTAGGCACATAGCTTGGGGTTTGGCTGACCCACGACAAGATATTATCACTACATATCTAGAGTATGCTTATCGATGTTGCATGCACCAGTTGATAATATTTGTGATCATGTGTTTTAGACATAGACCGACTATGTTGACTTATGGTATATTCTATCTAGAGATATATGACACTCGATGGTAGTTTCTGACCCTTGTGTAGGAGATTGGATTTTAGCTTGATCAAAGGGGTCTCCATGGAAAATCCATTATGTGAACGTACCCCAACGGTTTTGATTGTACAATCAACATTGTTGTGGTGTGATCAATGTCAGCACCAATAGCTATTATATGATTTATATTCTCTACCCTAGGCATTATTTATTATATCGCAATATGTACTTAGTATTGAAGGAACTGGGCCAATCTACGCAGCGGTTTAAACGGTGAATTTCAAAAAATTTCGTTTAGAATCTTATTGGGCCTATGAAGTCTAAAGATTATTAGATCCAATCTAACTTTTATTTTTAAATAAAATCCTATTTCATTTAAAATTAATTTGAATTTGAATTTCAAATTTGAATTTTGAATAAGAGAAGCAATATATTTATATATATATATGGGAGGTGTATAAGTGTATCAAAATGCACTTATACGTGTATGGGTGTGTACGTGAACATATAAGTATCATAGTATGAAAGTGTCTGTATTTAGGTGTTGGTCTTTACATCACAACGGACACCTTAGCCCATTGTGTGTATTTATATTGTCCAGCTTTTAATTTAAAATTATATATAAATAATGTATGTAAGACTAAACTATATATATATATATATAACTTATAAAACATTAAATGTGTGAACATAAAACATGCAATGCAAAATATTATTTATATGTACAGTGAACATTAAAACATGTAAAAAGTAAGCATATAAAAGTGATCACGTTATTTTGTTTTCCACTGTAATAGTAATGTACTACAAAACTTATACAACATAAAATAATGTATTGAATAAAACATGCAGCATGATATAAAATAATGTATATAAGAGTAATGAACACGTTATTTAATAAAACATGCAGCATGATATAAAATGTGTCAGCATGACATAAATGTGTCAGGGAAGGTATATAATATATATTGTATACAAACAAAGGTAAACTTTATTAAACATGCAGCAAGTGTTTTTTTTAATGTATAAACCGTATACAGACAAGATATATAAAACGTTATTATATAACATGCGAAACCTTTTATATTAGATTAAAAAAAACATACGTGAACGAAACTCATCACCATTGCAAACAAAATTATTGGCAAACGAAAAGTAATCATGTTAATGGTTTCAAAATCTACCGTATATAAATATATGTACACAATAGAATTGAAAAAAGGGACAATATTTGTACACCCAAGATTGTGATAAGCATGTAATTAAGTATGATAAGAAACAAAAATTGTACCTTTGTATGATGCCAATGATTCGTACGTCAAAACGAGTTATCCTTGAATTGCTATATAATCCAAGCTCCAAATCACCCTTGCTTATGTTGATTTTGTTTTGATTTTGAGGCAAAAAATTTGTTGTTTTCGGTTGCAGGTAAGCTAAGACGAAAATAAGCTTTTATTGGAAGTGAAATACTTTTGTATTGATTTGGTGAAAAGAGTTATACTTGAATTGCGTGTAGCACTCTCTTTATATAGATGTGGTAACCTATATATATCATGCTGCGCATACTCATTCAAACAAGGCTAAGGAGTCCTTATTGTTTGCTCCTTTTACTCTTTCACATTTTTACCAAATCAAATACAAACATTTCTTATTAGCTGCTGCCGAAAACTACTTTTGGACATTTTGGGCTTCACAAGCCTAAGGTCTAATATTTATACAACCGGATAAAAAATCGTTCCAATATCGTATATTGATAAGATCGTATATATAACTTTTATATATACGTATCCGATTAATTTCAATGCCTTATAAATCAAATAAAAATCTAATAATTAATATTTCATAAATATTAATTAATATAATTATTTTTATAACAATTATAAAATAATTAATTGAGTGATTTTTCCGGAGTATCATCGTTTCGGTTGTACGACTCAAAGGTGTAAATTCAGTCAGCGATTAATATCGAACAATTCGAATATTAATGTTCACACGTCACTAGTGCTAGTAGTGTGACAGTTTGGCCGAATTTATCGCTTACTCATATTTCGGTAAAATCCAATTTTAAGCGGTACCCTGTAGTAACGATTATTTACACCAGTTCTCTTCATCTTAACTGTACCACTTTAGAACTTATGGAATTTGGTTTTGGTCAAAATTCCAATATCGTTCACATTTAACTTAGTTGGTCCAAACACAATGTCCTTGGTTCAATAATAACAATTATTATTAACCGATTTGCTCTGGCCAGAGACTTTGACTTTGAGTTGACCATAGTTGACCGTGATACTAATCTCATGTAACTGAGGAGACGAATTCTCTATCGGATAGTGTTTCACTTCAAATATTTTAACTTAGACCCAACTATAGTCATTCAATGATCATAATACCATGATTTAACTATAATCAAAGCGGAGTCTCCATATCGAAGTTCAACAGTATTCTCAAGTCCAAAGAACTGTATAATATCGTCACATCGAGATTCTCTGTTTGACCTTAGTTACACTAACCACCAGAAAACTCTCGAGTGAGTCATTCCATAGTTATCCAATAACTATCGGTACGTAACCCCTTGATGCCCTCAGCAGCAATGAGAAAACACTGCCCAATATTTGGAGAGCGTTACGTACTCTAGTCTCAACAGATGTATCGATATCCTTTCTCGATACATCTTGACTTGGAATATTTAAAATGATATGTTATTTTAATGTGATAAATTTCTCATGATTACAACACATTGTAATTACTATCACTTGACATAGCATTTAAGGATTTTCTATTGAATATACTTAAATTATTTAATTAATTAATATATCACAATATGACAAGTATATAATAGAAATGAAAACACCTTTTATTTCAAACGAGATTTTATTATAGAGTTCATAATTTACAATAAATTATAGAATTGCCCCTAGGGCATACCCCTAACTCTATCAAGTATATGGTTTGGCTCTTTTAAAGGTATAACCATTACGATAGTCTCAAAAGATGTTGTTATATGTTGTACACATATTTTTTATTTCTCAGATCAGACTTAGATATGACACGTGGTTTTTGTTTTCCCTAAATTCCTCGTATGCTCTTTCAAGTAGTTTGAGAAAAGCAGGTTTTATTTGGATATTCTTGAAGCTCGAGGAGACGAGCTGGTTGTTTCACTTACCATAGTATCCTTATTTCCATTGCATTACTATATTTTACATATCAGCATTTGTGAGGACATGTTATTATAATTGTTTAGTCTGATGATAGTATTTAGAATTCTAGCTCTGAAATGCTATGTATCTTAGAGTGACAATTTTGTACTGTCTTTTGATATTATATGTTATAGTTCAACTATGAGATTCTATATCATGTTCCTTCTTTCTTGTTTTTTTCCTTTTCCTTTTATTTTACCCTAACAATCTGTCTTTTCGACACTTGGATGCTCGGCATAAGAATATCGTGGATGTATTAGCGTCAACATTTGAAGGTTGAAAAGGTAGATCGTTACAGTAAAGCTTCTTAAATTCATAGGTAATCCGTCTTTAAAACGTAGGAAATCCGTTGAGAAATGCATGGTATAGTCATAGGTAATTCATCAGTAATTTTTCCTAGGAATTCCTTGGTAAATTTTATAGTTAACCATCTCAAAGTCGTAGGTATTTCTTCTCAAATTCATAGAGAAGGCATCAGTAAATGCATGGTAATGACGTAGGTAAATCATCGACAAATCCTCGTAAGGAATTTTCCGGTAAATTCCCTACGGGATTTGTAGGTAAGGCATTGAAAAAATTTCTTGACGTCATTTTTTCCATCGAAAATACAAGCATTATGGGACATGAGTGACTTTTTGACGGTTTGTCGATACCTATTCGGTGATGGAATATGTTAAAAGTTTTATAGTGAGATAGAAATTTAGCAACATTTTAGGTAAATTTCAAACCAACACTCGGAACTGAAGCTAAACTACTTCTTGAACTAAGGCATTTTGCTATCTCAAAGCCCGAGTTTCAATTTTGTTCTATGGGATCCTATCGATTGCAATCTTGATCCTCGATAAATTAACAATTAATTTCTTTTGGAATCTAAATTAATTTCTTTTGGAATCTAAAAGAAGAGAATCTAAGGGAAGAGAGCTATTAATTTTATTTTTTCATGAACCTCTTTAACTCTAAATTAATTTGGAAATAATTATTTTATTTTAATTTTTATATTCCTTCGTAAATGAATTTTCTTTTTTAAAAATATCGACTCTTTTGAATATTATAGGTTTTATCATTATTTTCTAACCTTTTATAGAAAATAATTGTTTTTCACGGGTTTTTTTTTTAATTTTATATTCCAATTTTTTTTAATATTCTTTAATTATTTTTAATATTAACAAATTTTTGAACTGAAAGTAATGTGTTTTATTTATTTATTTTTGTGAATTTCATGAAGAAAAGGAAACCGACATTTATCCAAAAATTAACTTTTTATGAATGTTGTAGAAGATTTTGTTTTGAGCCAAAGGTGGTGTTGCCAGTTGATTTCAAGTATATCCTATAGGTAGACACAAGAGAAATTTAGTTATTAATAAACCTAACAAAATATAGCCAATAAATATATATGGCAAAATTACACAAATATATGGAAAATAAGACGCGTCCTCAAAAGTTACAATTCATACGTGGATTGTCCTACACAACCAATTAAATATTATTAACAATTTAAACTCTAAGCTAGCTAACAACTTTAACCATGACCCATGCTATTTAAACTAACACACATTTTTTTTAGGGTTGTCAATTCACTGGATATATAATCTACACCCTAATTAATATAAACATTAGCGACTCTGTGTCTCGCGCTACTCAACCGCTATTTTTGCTTGATCACAGCTCGGAAAGATAGTTTACTCAGCTGCGCATTCTTTCAACATAGCGACACCCTCTGCAATTTTGGTCTTGCTCTCTCATTCTTCAAGCTTCAAGCTGCTAGCTGTTCCTTATATCTCAACCTGCTGCACTCGCTTGCCTATCTCAACCACCGTCACTTGCTCGTGAGCCATACCCTGCAAGCATGTCTCCGCTGTACTCTCTAGACCTGCTTTACAGTATTGCCTGCGTTTTAGAACGCATGTCCTTTCAGTTGTGTGCACCTGCCTACTCGCTTCAGTGTAGGATTAAGTAAGTTGTGTGCCTGCATGTGTTTCATTCATTAGCAGTTTTTAGCCTGTCCCATTTCAGCAACCTTCAGGCTACAGCGCATCAACTCACCCAATCTCAAGCATCTTCAGCGACGCTTCTCACTTCAGCAACCCGCAAACACATGCACCAGCACTTGATTCATTTCAGCAACGCCCTTCAGGCCACAGCACCCCAGCAGCTTCAGTATATGCTTCATGCAAACACTCATGTTCCTGCAGATGTTGCTATATGATCTCAGGCCATCAAAGAATATAATTTTGTTTACATCCCCGTATAACTGCAGTGAACAGACGTCGGCCTTGTGTGTTTTTTTCCCCCTCTTACATTTCGATTATCCATGTGATGATCCCTAGTTACCCATTTGTACAATTTGCATGTTATATATAATTAATAATAATTATAAACCAGTGATCTCTCTTTGATTTTTTTAAAAAGTACATAAATAATGCTACTGAAGGTTTTTACCTTTTAGAGTGTTTGTTCATTGAAAAAATACAAAACATACTTGGTTCAACGCATAAATAATCATCTATGACAAAAGCTTGCACGTGAAAAAAGGCTTCTTGAACAGTGCAAAAGCATCTACTTTCCATTTTTTTTTTTTATGTTCACAAACTCATTGACTGCAACACAGAGTTGTCAACTTATACCCACACTCGTTACAAACATATTGAACAACTGAACATCAGTGGAATATGCATTCCTTATGTTCACAAACAAGAAAACGTCGATATATAGTAATATTATATAGTAGATAAGGAAATTTTAGTTTCCCCATCAACTACTTATCTTTGTAATTTACCTGAAGTACGTGTTGTGGGTTTGGTATATTCTTAGAGTTTACAAACAAAGTTTGCTTTTCTAGGTATTCAACAAAAAAAAAAAAAATAATAAAATAAATAAATGTATATAGTACAATGCTAAACATTATTGTGATACTAACGTCATTGTTTCGTCTTCAACACCGTTCCAAACTCCTCGATTAAAACACAACCAAACCTCAGTGAAGCAGCACACGTTTGGCGGAATAGAGAAATTATATTGTGTAGCAGCACACGTTTGGCGGAATAGAGAAATTATATTGTGTAGCAGCACACGCTTGGCGGAACAGAGAAATTATACCGTGTGTATATATATATATATGGCATTTTTGATTGCGAGCACACCAATTACACTTCAATTTCAGCTATATTCCATTTAAATAATTGAGTGAAGGGCGAGTTAATCGAAAAGGAGAGAAACGGAAATATGAAAGGAATCTTATGACTTACAGAAACAATAGAAGTGGAGGGTTTTTTTTTTTTTGCTTTTTTCCTTTTTCTTTTGGAAGAAGGTAGAACGACCTTCATGAAACAATCGATAAAAAATTGCATTAAATACTCTCATTTCACTTGCCAATGCTCAAAAGTATCTACTTTCCATATTCAAAGAGAAACCCAAGAGCGGAGCAATAAAAGAAAACTGTTGTGTCGATTAAAACTGCCATTTAAAACAGTGAACAAGACAAGACAACAGAGTTCTGCTTTCCATACTTTTTTCTACATGATACACGGCTTACAGAAAACAACTCACTTTCAGCTTAGAATCTTTTGTAAGACGGAAAGGAAGAAAAACAAACGTAGAAATCACAGAAACCAAAACTAATAATTCTAAAACTAACCTATATATAAGTTCTTGATATTATATATTACAATATAAGTGATATCTCCTTCTAAGCAACTTGTACTAGAATATTTGCCGTCTATTTTGACTAAATGCACAAACTACAAAACTGTAGCATGCAGCCACCACTCTTTGCCATCTGCTTTTTCAACCTGAAAATAGTTCAAATGAGATTAATCCACAGAAAGGTAAATAAATATAGAAAAGTACATACACTTAATATAAGTTCTTGAATATCACGTAGTTAAGAAACATGTAGGTACAGATTAAATTTGTATACTACAACATTTCCATACACTATTTCACATTATAAAAAGAAGTCATTCAACATATTTAGCTGTCAAGCTTAGGAACTTAAGCGATACTTACACAATTCTTCAGTATTTTAAGACTGTATTATAAAAAGAAGTCAGTCAACATATTTAGCTGTCAAGCTTAGGAACTTAAGCGATACTTACACAATTCTTCAGTATTTTAAGACTGCCTTCTGCTATTCTCAGTATCCTCGAAAATCTGTGATGGTTGAACCATAACTTGACTCTGTATTCATAAAAGAAACTATATTCATATTTGTGGCTTCTGACTTTATCAAACATATAACAAGTAAACTAGACAGGTGTATATAGATGCGTACAATGAAGGATACTAGACAACTGAAATTATATCATCTACACTATCCAGAAACTGTAGAGGTCACTCTACTCTAGTGCACTTTGCAATACCACTGCATTTTAGTGTGTGTATACAATGGTTAAGATAAATAGAAACCTGAGTTGGTGCTTGATGGTAGTGAAGGCCAGAGCAATAACGATAAGGTTCAGATATACTGGGCAGTTGCACCATGCCGGAGCTGACCATAGCGACCGGGTTTGATATTTGATCATGATGATTGGAAGCTTCAATCCTTGCATCAGGGATAGAAGCAACACCCATATGAAATGATGGATTCAGCTGTGCATGACTACTAGCATACTGAGGCAGCATCATAGTAGGGTAGGGCATCAAAGATCCTAAAGGCATCATAGGTCTTTGCATCTCAACCGAAGGCCTGTTCATACCCATACCCATGCCTAAGTTACCCATACAACCCATGTAGCTTTGTGTGTTTGGGAATATCATTTGACCCATGTTATACTGCAGTGTAGTGGACATCATCTTCAAGAAATTTAAGTGGTTAGCATCTGATCATGTGCATAAACTTAACTAACTCGTATTTTGGTCCGGTAAGGAAACGAATAATACCTGCACTTGCAGTTGAAGCGACTTCAAGTATTCAATGGCATCATCCAACATTGAAGCTTTGTTCGACTAAAATAATAAATAGAGATTTTAGGAAATAAAACATTACTCAAAATGATGCTTGTAACTGTAGCTGATATACCTTATTGCATCTGGGTATTAATTTTTGTAGAGTCTTCATCTTCTCATTGATCCTATCCCTGCGCTTCTATACCAAGTAAAAACAATAAAAACGATTTCCGAGCTTAAAATATACAAATTGAGCATGATAATTGACAAATATTATGTTATAAATCCAAGTCATTCCACCTTTTCGGAGATGTTATGAATATCGGCGGCACGTTTTCGTAATGGAGCGGGCTGGCTAGTTTGTAGAGTCTTACCAAATATATCGTCTACATCCTTTAATTAACAAATCAAAAACAATGTGATCAGTTGCACTAATGAAGAAAAATCTGATGATGATAATAATTTGATAACTAAACTTATTAAACAACAGACTGGTAATAAAAGAATATATTGGCTTCCTCATATTTATTATGTGTCCAATTATAGAGTTTTAAAGTTTCGAAGAACCGAAAATACCAAAAAACCGAGTTCCCATTGTTAAATACATCAACTTTGTCGTATTATTTTTATTTAATGGCCATGTGAACAAAAATATAATACAATCAAATGAAGTCTACTAAATGTATTTAGAAAAGTTTTCTAAATGCAAACAATACTAACCTTTCTATATACTTGCATTACACGTGTGTGAACTCAGATTCACTCATATTATGATATATTTTTTCATATTAAGAGTTCAAAATTTACATGCACAAATATGATGGTAAAAGCCAGTATTTTATGATTTATGTGGCTCAAAAGTTAATCCAGTATAATAGCAAGCATTTTAACCTCAAAAACGTAAATACTAAAAACGAAACAAGCAATACGAACCTCGTTGTAGAATCCGATGTTTTTACCAACTCTCTCCTTCCTTTTCTTTGAATTACAATTGCCATGAACACTACATTGAACTAAAGCTCTTTCATGAACAGTTTCATCAACTTTGCTTGCATTTTCAATATCCGCCGCTATCAAACTTTCCTCACTCAAATTTATAACATTTCCTTCTTTCTCCTTAACTTCATCCTTACTAATATTTCTAAGTGAATGCTCAACAAATTCACAAAAGAAATCAGCAGTTGCTCTTGTAGTTTCATCAAAACAATCAAGTGTCCTGCTCATTTCATCTTCTCTAATAAACAATTGATTATTTTCTTCATTCATGACCGGTTTATTAACCGACTCTTGATTCCATAACAGCTCTAGAAGCTGTTCATTTTCTTCTATGTCATGCCTAAACAACCATCAAAATATACAATCTTATGACATTTGAAGATAAAAACGGCATTTACGATATTTTGTGGATTTGAATATATTAGGAGATGTATAAATCTTGTAAATGTTAAAAGATACACAAATAACTCATATAATTAAGTTTTAAACTATGAAATACAAATAATGTTAATAAACCAAATTATATTAAAATAATAAGAACGGAAGATTATGAAGGTTTGATGGTACCAAGAGAAAGAAGTGATTATGAGATAATAACACGTGAATGAATGTTCTTATTCTCTGTAAGTGTTAAGATTGAAAAACTTAAACCAACAAATTATATAAAATAAATAAATAAATGATCCAACAAAATGAATTGAGTTATCATAAAACTTTGTCTTATTAAGATGTTTCAGTGACAATTTACAGAAAAGCCAAACGTGCAGCTTTTCATGATTGCGAATTGTCCGACAGCACAGTCTTTGTTGGATCGAGTTAGCACCATATACAACAATTGTACTAGTACACGAAACAAATTAGAATCAAGACCGGCCCCAGGTGTTAATGGTGGGTTAGCGACTGAACACTGATTGTTATTCTCATTATTTAAAATTGTTTATACATTTGCTATCAAAAGATAGTTACAGTATAACAAACTTCGGGATTAACTTATTAAACATGTACTAGACATAAATCAACTTTTAACAAAGCAAATAACAAAATCAAGGAAAATAAAAGTACAGTGAATCACCAAAACAAAGTGCAAGTGGTTGGATTTGTAGAGGTAGAGCGTCCGACAAGGGAGCAGCAAGAGAGAGGCGTGAAGCGGAAGGAGAAAGAGGCGCAAGGAGGAGAAGAGAGTCCCCAAGAATGAAGCAACGATTAGAAAGAATTAAGGAAACCCTAATTTAGTAATTAGGAGGTGGGTTTGACAAGTAAATTTGGTTTTAGCTGTTCAAATGAATGTTTGGATTATTGGATGAGTGAATGAAATTTAGATAAATTGGACTGGGCTAAAAGCTTAAAAAAAATGTTAAAACCAAACCATAAATTCTTGAATTGTTTTAGATTACTATAAGTTGGTTTTTTCAAATAATTAAATTCCATTTTCAATTAAAAATATACTAACAAAAACAATAATACTGTGGCTGAAGTATTTTTACAGACTTTTTCATTAGCCAACACATTTTAAAAATAAAAAAATTACTATTGTTATTGCACTAAGAAACAACTAAAAATTCTAATAGATTTGAAGTAAAATGAATTAGTTTGGTTAAAAGATAACCAAACAAACTTTTACACACATAACCAAGTTTCCTGATCAAATAAGCCATAATGAACCCTTTTTTAAACAAATAATCAATGACATTGTAGTTGTTCAAAACTTGTCTTTTAGCATTGTGTTTGATAGTAAAAAGACAAAATAAATATGTAGATGTGTCCATATAATAAAAGAGTGCATGTAGTAAAGAAGACACGTAATCATGTATGGCAACTTGAATTAATATTCAAAAAATGTTAGCATGTCCACAAAAATCGATCACTAGGTGCATGATGCGTTTATACAAACTATCATAAGTTTTATAATCATGTATAACTAATCGCTATAGTTTCAAATGCCCATTTATTAATTAAATTCGGTGGGCTAACTGAGTGATTAAATAATAAAAATAATTTTAGTAGTTTAAGAGTTAGATGTTCAATCCAGAAGTACATTTTTTGAAAATAAACTTGCAAGACGTTACACTCCATATCAATAGTTTAAAGTTTGTGTGATGGGTTTGGTTTAACTTCCGAACTTTTTATTTTAATAGTTATTTACCTTTTTAGTGGTTATGCCTAGGTTTGTCAATGGTACCGGTTTTGGTTTAAACCCGGTCCGAACCTACCCTTTTAATACAGGTAAGGAACTACCTATGTCCTACCCGGGTCCGATCCGGTCACCATTAAGGTCGATTACTTTTACATCACAACCCATCCAATACAAGAGTATGTATGTTATTTGTTTACATTTTTTCTTTTGTATGTGTATATTTTTGTATGCTTTTATTGTGAACTTGGCTTCATCGTTAACATGTTTGCATGATAATATTGTTTGTGAAATTTAAAAAAAATTACGAGCTTAAGGCATGGTTTTAGTATAAATGGTATGAGCTAGGTTGACATAAATTACTCAATCCGCCTCAAGACTTTTTGATGCCCTGGACAAAAACAAATCATTGCATGTTTATAAGTAACATTCATGTATATTCATTTATAAAATTCTATGCTCTTTTTTAAAATAAATAGGAAAAAAGTTTATAAAAACAAAGCATAAACGGTTTTCGAAATCTACACTATTTTTCTTTTTCTTTTTTTTCTTTTTTTGAAATATAAGAAGAAAAATTATCAAATAGAGTGTATTGATTTGCAAGAATATACATCCCGTTTTTGAAATAGAGTGAAGATTTGTAAAAGATATTTATGTGTTGTTAGAAATTGAATACATGGTCCGTGAATGATTAAATGTAAAATTAATTCACTCAATCGTAGAAGTTTTATACTTAAACATTACATTTAATATTATAGATTAAATATCTTATAAATTCCAATAATAAGATCAGTGTCCTCAAAAGATTTTAGATCCTAAATGGCTGCCTTGTTATTTCCGAATAAATTAAGGATTAAATAAAAATATAATAATCAATTTGACCATATTACCTAAAAATTAATATAAAAAACATGATAGAGGAGAATATGAGATTAAATTATTGTACCAGAGTTCTTGATGAGTTTTTTCCGAAGAGCACAATATGTCCTACATTGAATTTGAGCAAACGAAACAGATGTGTTAATTTTTATACGAAATTTAAGAATAATTAGAAATTTTGATGAACGTATACATTTTTTTGCAAACTCAAGAGCTCAATATGTCACCATGGATACATTCATATATGGAACGGGTTAGGAATTAATGAAAAGGTCGTTTCAAATTATTTAAGTAGCTAAATGAATGGACAAACAAGTTATATTGAAAATAATTTTAATACATGCACATAACATTATTTTAAGGACACTTTAAAATAACAAAAAAGAAAAGGAAAAAATGCCCAAAATCAAACAAACTACTATTCACAATTCTTTTAATGTATAATATATCAATTACTTACATGATTTAACTAGTCAAATCCTACTATCAAATGAGGACCTATTTAATAGTATAAAGCAACAATATATTTAATTTGTACAGTAAATTCAATTTTTAAGCATTGATGTTCAGTCAGAAAAGAATAGGGTAATGATAAAGCAATTTATACCAAATTTATACCAAAAAGCTTAAGTACCTCAAAATGATTTTCAAGTTCTTTGTTCTTTCTAGTTATGATGTTTTCTTCATCTTCATCTTGAATTGCTATCATAGAATTAATAATAGCAAACCCACTAGAGTTACTTCTGCATCAAATAATAAACTTAAGATTATTAGAAAATATATCTTCAACTAAATTATTGAGATAGTAAAAAGATGACATAAAAGCTCACAGTTCCATTGTTATGGAAACGAAGAAAAATACTACTTTGAGATAGCAAGAGTGCATAAAGAAACACTTATTTATATATGCATATAGCATACATACAAACAATGTTTACTTTAAGTTGGTGCGAACAAGTTTTGTCTTATTAATTCTATTATTATTTTAGACGATGAATCAAAACTTTTGTTCTTTCGTAAAGATTCTTAATTTAGGAGTAGATATCTGGAATGATAAGTTAAATGATGGTTTGAACATCTCAATGAATGTATGGAAATAATGTAAGAATATATGGATCTATACAGTGATATTTATAAGTTATGAGTTCAGCTTTCTTGAGTATCCATAAGATTATGCATTTATCCAATGTGAAGGTGTCGATGAAGGTTGTCTTGGTTTTCTTCCAATTTATATGGTTGTTGACAACGATTGATAATAGTGGTATATAATTCTCTAATGCATGTTATGAAATGAAGAAACATGCAGTTTTGCATGAAGTTGGAATCAAGGAAGCATAGTCCACAAACTGCCTTGTATTTTAATTGACAATGATGGTTGTATGATGTATTGTATGAGCTAATTCAGTGAGGAAGGTGCCAAAAACAGTCACTATCTTATCATAATTGCGAATATGTCTTGACCTCGTAGTAAACTGAATGATATTACATGTAATAATTTCAAAATAATAAGGACTTAACTGTAATAACAAATCTAATTTAAGACATATTCTTATATAATTTCTCATCATTTATTTTTAATTATTTTATACATGCATGTACATGCAAGAGCAAATCATATCAACTAAAGTGAGCTTGCGACAAGATCTATATTAGTATGTTTTTTCAAGGTGAGACCAAATTATGAAATTTGAAGATTATGTTAGCATATATCATCTCGACACATGTTATACATAATTATTACACAAATAGTTATAATGAAAATTATATACATAAAAATTAATAAAATAATCACTATACGGTTAAATTTAACATATAAGAAATATTTTATTTTTTTTGCCACGGTTAAGTATATGTCACGTTGCATTGCTTTTAAAAAAATAAAATAAAACAATTAAAATCAAATAAAATACTTTTAGATATTAATGACACTTGCAATTTTGAAATTATGTTTATATGCATGTGTTTTTTATTGCTGTTTAATAAAAATATTTAGTGGTTATAATTATTATGTGAGTGCAGTCCACATGAATTAAAAACTTTAAAACTCAAATTTGTCTTCACCCTTTAGCGGGCCACGGTTATAGATGTTAAAAGTTTGTGTGGTAATCAATATTTTATCCAGTTTTAGCGTCTGACTCCTTCAATGCGTCCGACGTCTTCGATGCGTCCGACGCAAGAACGGGATAAAAGACTTTCCTAACCAATTTATGTTGCATGAAAAAAGGGTAAGTTGACGTCCGAAGCGTTCGACGTGACCGACTCTTTGATGCCAACAGCTATTTTCCTTTAATATTTCCCTTACCATTTCCAATACCCATTTTCCAAACTCTTTTACTATACACCTTTCTAAACAAACGCAAAAACATATTACTCTTTCACAAACTTACCTCATTCAAAACTCCTCAAAAACTAAACAAAGAACACACTTTGGTGTAAAAAAACAATAAAAATTAGATTTACTGATGACCAATCAAATTTCAACCCATCAAGAAACGAATGAGGCCGGAATGTATGAGCAAGTGCTGTCACTTTAAGCAAATTCAATGTGGCCATCAATGTTGCAACTAAGCTACCTATTTTAACTATAAATGCACACATGTATAACATGCAAGAGGTTGTCTTCTTCTCTTTCTATTCCACAGTATTTTTTTTGTTTCTTAGCTTGCTTTCCTTCCTCTAGTGTATAACTAAGATGTAAATAAAATATCATATTTTTAACTTTAGCTAACAAAGTATTATCAAGAACCATTGAGTGGACCCCACAACTCATAGGAAATGTATATCTTTTGTTTTAATGTCTCAAGTGAATGAACGCAAAAGCACTACATCTAGATACACTATCAATTTGAGCTACATTGGAAATTGAAGTAGAGAAAGAAACAAAAATATATTGCCCTTTACTATTAGTATATTTACATGCATATTGATCCTATTTTGTTTAAACTAGCATACTACATTTCTTCTTTTGTTGTGAAAACATTTTTGGTTTGCACAAAATATTTATAAAAGATATAATTATGAAATACTATTATCAATATATATTAGTTTTAGGAAATGGATTGGATTTTAAGAATTAAAGTAGTCTTGCTCAAAAGACCATTACCAACAATGTGGCTTGTTCACTTCACTCTCTCTCATGCTTTTGGACTGACCGAACGAGCTTTCGCGACCAGGTAAGGTACAAACTAGTCACTGATCCGTAAAAAAAATTTCACTTTGCTTGTAACGGCGAAGTCTTCGCCGTTATAAATTGAATATAACGTCCACATTTTATAAAGACGAAGACTTCGTCTTTATAAATTTATAATGGCAAAGTCTTTGCCGTCATACTCACCGGTCTCTGTTCACTCAACTAGCCACAAGGTCAGCTCAAACTAGCCACGGGGAAATGAACAAACCACACCTGGTTGCTCCATGGCTTGTTTAGCAACTGAACAAGCCATTGTTGGTTGTGCCATAACCGATCCACTAACTAAATTTTCAAACGGAAACAAATCGTAAAAGAATGAGCGATCAAAGAAAATTCCAACTCCGTCACAAGTGTGTGTGGATTGAAATCATATATTGGTCGGAAAATCCGATCGGTGCCTGCATGTATCTGTATATCCATATTAATTTTGATGGTGTGCACATTTGCATATAAATTTTATAAATTTAGAAACTTGAAACTTGTTTATAAAATTCAAAACAATGTAGTTTATAAACTAATAAAATTCAAAACAATGTAGTTCATAACTAAGGTAGAAGAATAACTAAGTTATACTGAATTCCTTTATATTATTAAACCTAACAATGACTTGCATTTTATGTAGCTTGGTTACCTACATGGTTGCTCTATATTTTGTTGATCACTTAATCAAAAAATCCAAGGCTTAAAATAGTGAGAAACAAAAGTAGCAAGCTAATTATTCAACATGCATAATAAACTATATAATAAATGGTTATATAAATACTTCTTTACGTTCAAATGATGGTGGGATGTTAACCTCTTACCATATATTCAAAAAAGGTATGCATTTGTGTAATGTGCTAGTGCGTATACAAGGAATGTGTTAGGTTAATGCACATTTCGAGGCCAATGGTAGTGTGATCGACAAACACGATTCATGTTTGAGCTGGGTGTTTTTTTTATAACAATGTTTGAGCTGGTTTCTTTCTAACAAATAACAATTCGGCACGTTTGGCATTAATGCAATTGGTAATGATGAACGGTGATCAAACGTTTGAGCAAAACATGCATGAGATGCTATGATAGCAAAGCAGATGGACAATCTTATATGGAGAGGTTCTTAATCTCCTCGAAACGCTCGCTAAATATTAATGCAACCGATAACGGTCAACCGTTCATGTTAGTTATTTTGGAAATAGGGATGTAAATTTTGTACGAGTGTCCCACGTCCGGCTTGGTCCGAGACTGTAATGCGTCCGATCCTTGTCCGTACGATTCTCATTTATGACACAAATTAGAACAAGAAAAAATGTACGGAAATACGTATGTCCGAAAATGTTCGATGTTTTTCTATTGTCCGAACATTCTCCGTCCGTTGTCCGGCTCGTACGAACAATGTCTGAACTAAACCGTTGTCCGGTCTGTGTCCGTCCGAATCTCTTATAGGACATGACACGAACATACCTACGTCCGGTTCAATCCAACCCATTTACACCCGTATTTGGAAATGACATCAATTAACAGTTCATATTGATGTCGTGCTCGATGTTAAGCATCCGGTAAAGATTAACGATTCATGTTGGAGTTAGCTTCTTTGGAACCGTACCGATTATTGATTCACAGCGACGCCGTACTCAATGTTAATGCAACTGGTAACGATTAACGGTTCACGTTGAAGTTAGCTTTTTTTTAAAGCGGTAACGACTCACTTTCTACATTTAATGTGGCGCCCGAAATATTTCAAATTGGATTTTTTGATTGCACTTACCTTTTTAAACCAAGGTATATCCTTTGAGTAAAGAATTACACTAGACTTATAATTCTAAACCATAGGTAGAGAGTAGTTCAAACCAAGGTTCGAGAACTCGGTTTCGGTCATTTGAAATTTTCTTAGTTTCGGACGATTTCGGAAATTTCGAAAGTTTTGGTTTCGGTTTCGGTTTAGATTTCGATTTTAAATGGTTTGTTAATGAAAATATAACAAAAATCTTTGTAAATAAAACAATCAATTAAATTTTACTAAATTATATTCAACCTAAAATTGTCTATAGATTCAATTTAATAATAAGTTAGCTTCAATTAAACAAGAACTTAAAACCTAATAATAAAAAGTACAGCCTACCACAAAAAAACCCTAAGCCCAAGTTAACAAAAACTAGCCCAATCAAAACATACTAATAAACCACTGTCACTCTCAAAAAATAGCCCAATCCGAACATAGTAAAACAGCTACTCTCTTCTCCCTCTCAAAATCGATTGTCGCTCTCAAATCGATTGCCGAATCTTAAAAAAAAACAAAAAAAAATATTCATTCTTAACATTGCTCTCTAAACAACTCCCACTCTCAAAATCGATCGCGAGCTGCTAGATGGCCGAGGATGAAGCTGCTGCTCTCAAAATGGGGTCGAGAATGCTAGGGCAAGGAAGAAATCTGAGTCGACGATGCTAGAATTGAGGTCGAGTATGCTGATTTAGATGGATTTTGATTTTGAATTTTTTTTCTAAAACCCTAACCGAAACCAATTTTTGCCTTCGATTTCGGCTCGGTTACGATCGATACCGGTACGGTACACCCGAAATTTCGGGGTACCGTCCGATACCTCAAACCCTGGTTCAAACATATTTGACTTGAAATTTATGCTAAAACATCATATAGTGGTTTTCTAACGGTTTTCTTTTTAACTTATTGATTGATATTACTTATTAATATATTATATATTTACTCACATTTAATTTATTTAGTTTCTTACTATTTAATTAGACTTATGTAACTTACTCAAAAAGTTAATTATTTTCCATGCATAATGAACTTAACATCTTAAACTCATCTGTATATTCAAATGACACTAGATGTGACCTTCTACTATATTTTTAACAAATTATATGTATTTATGCATATGAATATTAAAAATGAACTAGATTAGGGCATATTTTTATTTGTTGTATATATTAACCATCATGCCTGCTCAATGCGACTCCAGCCTGTCTTTGTGTTTGAATTCATTTCTTCATCTTACATTAAGACCATACGGAAATAGATTTTGATATTTTATGTATAAATTTTGGAAAAAGAAAGTTAATGCTTTGTATTTTGAATCCTGCCAGCGTTACTTCATTGCACTTAGTTTTAAAACCAGCATATCATTATCTAAAAAATTATAAAAAGTGTAAATTGTAACTCAGACAACCTATTAGCTTTGAAATTTATGCTTAAACATCATACAAATATTTTTCTTTTCAAGAGTAGAAGGGTTGAGCCTTTATCTATACTTGAAGTACTTTAATATATATTATATAAAATAATAAATATAAACTAACAAAAATAATAAACATCAAAATGTTTAGTAGTTTAATTAATGTTTCTTTTTTTAATGATGTGTCTTGCTGGTTTATTGAAATGTTAAATGCCAGCAGCTAAAAGTATTAAAACCTTGAAATTAGTATAAGAGGAGGAATCCAAGATAATATAGCAATGTACAAGACAAACATGATCAAGTAATTTATTCAAGATAGGCCTTGAGAGATAGTAGTCATCATATTATACATTTAAATGGTGTAATATATTTACTATATGGTTTCATAATCATATAATCATCAATATTATCATATATGTGAAACCGTGATCACTTGCTGCTGCTGCAAAGAATACAGATATAACTTAACAGTAGACGTATCATGCATGAAAAAGATTGAAGAAATATGACAAATAAATCCAATTTTTAGTTAAATTATGTAACTTATTGTGTTATTAATTGTAGTAGTTGGATGTTTGTTATTACAAGATGCAGATATTGTGTTGTTTGTGTGCAGTATGCGGGCATTAGAGCTCACAACTAGAACCGAAGAGATCCGCAAATTCGAACCGAACCGACAAGAAAAGTTCCGAATTTGATCCGAATCCGAATCCGAGTAGAGTTTTAAACCAGTTTTGGAAGACGAAGAATACCATAAGTATCCGATTAAAAGATACAAAAAAACTTTGATCAAACACGGCCATATGCAACCTAAACCGATCCGTATCGAAGAGGATCAAAAGCGATAAATAATGCATGTATTTTTTAATGTTATTACTAAACCGGATCCGAACAGATCCCGTATCGAACGAGCTGGATTTTCGACGGATTTACATTTTAAAATGCATAGTTTGAACCAAACGATTCTCGGTCCGTCAAGAATCGAGATCCATGGCTTGGATCCGGTCCGGATTTAAATGAGTAGATATTGATAATGTACAACTATACAGATATATTTGCACCAATATTTTCGTACACCTAACGTTCTCTTTGTAGTACATTAGAATTGTAGTACATTAGAACTGCTCGCGATAACGGGGAAGAGATGCAATGCATGCACCCAATTAAACAACGTAGCGTATTCATTCTGTTATTATTTTGGGCTACGTAGATGTTGGAAATTTATAACTATAGAGTGTACCAAGTCTCTTTGTTCCTAATATTCTCTCTTTTAAAGGACTTGGTAGAATAGGAGTACCTTGTTAAACTTTGTCAAGTTCATAAACACAGGCTCGGTTTCTCTCCAATATCATGCTTACTTTTACTATGAGGGCACATAAATTACAAATTGTGGGGAATACTAGCACTAAAAATTGCTAATTAATTTTGGCTTGAACTGGTGGCAAGAACGGAACTAATGTACTATCATAAACAATCCAGGGGTTTAATCCTTTACTATGATTCAGTTATGAATATGAATTTATAATTTAATCATTCATTATGATTCAGTCCTAAATATGAATTTTGAATTGGAGTGTACTTACATGATTAAGCTTTCTTTTGATCTTCCATCACATTTTGATCCTGAGCTTGAGATGTAGTGAATCCAAACCCTAATCTTAATTTATTTCATAGTTTTGGAGATTAATGAGATTTCTTTTGTTGCTGCAGAATAATGATACTCCAACAAGGGAGGGAAAAGTCAAGGAGGAGAAAAGTAACAAATGTACTATGTTTCATTCACGTGCATCACACGAGACTAAGCTTTGTATGTAATAAATGACAAACTGAGGTTGGTATATAATTTGCTTACTGTTTAAGCTTTTGATTTGGTATATTAACGCCACTTTCAATTAGATCGTAAAAAGTAATAAAAATCCTGCAATATGATACGTACATTTGGTAGTAGAAACATTTCTGATAGAGATAAATTAACAGTCGAGTTTAAGCAAATCTTGCATACATAATTCAAGAACAGCACATCAGTTGTACAAAAAATCATACAAAAATAGATTGTTTCTATTCGGCCATCTAAATTATAAGCTTGTAATAAACACTGTGCACAATTGCTGAAGGCCTTGCTCATGCCACCACAAAAGAGAAGCTTTTCTTGTGCTCTCCCACTCTAAATTTTTGTGCATATTATCTGAAACATAATGAATAAAACTATCAAGTTGCGGTACATAACATTGTTGGAAAACAAACACATCATGTGCATTAACATATCCACCTCTTGCCTTAACAAACTATCAGTTTAAGAGCGAAAAAAGACATGGTTGATCAAATAAATTTAGTTCTAGTAGAAACTTGAAAATCCTAACTATGTGGGTGTTCGTAAAAACTTCAAAAAACAAAACTGATATGTTCTACCGTATTCAAACAATGTTAGTAAGTGTCGTCCGAACATGCTCGAACGATTGTAGTATGTGTTAGCATGTCACAACAATTTTCAAGCGTGATCAGATGAATCCGTACATTGTTCGAACATCTTTTGACGTGTTCGGACGGCCTGCGGATGCGTTCCGACGGCCTGCGGACGTGTTCGGACGGCCTGCGGACGCGTTCGGACGGCCTGCGGACGCGTTCGGACGGCCTACGGACGTGTTCGGACAGCATGTGGACGTGTTCGAACGTTGTATGATCGTGTTTAAGATGTTTGATCGATTTTTGATTGTGTTCAAACAATGTTTAGACGTGTACGTGTTCCATCGGTTTTCAGACGTGTTCAAATAGTTGTATCCGTAGGTTGGTCGGACATTATTTAATGTGTTCGGACGACGTGTGGACGTGTTCGGACGTTGTTCGATTATGTTTTAGACGTCCGATCAATTTCTGAGCATGTTTGGACATATTCAAACAATGGTTGAACGTTTTAGAATGTACTCGGACGACTTTTAGGTTGTAGTCAAAAATCAACATAACACATCTGAATACATACCAAGTCCTGACAATGTTCGAAAATATTCTAAACATGCCCAAACATGATGCGTCTTGAACATTGTCCGATTATGCCTGGAAATCGTTAGACTATCTAAGAACTTCCAAACATCATTGGATCACATGCAAGCATTGCCAAATGCGTCTGAACAAGTACAAACGTTTTAAACATATCAAACCATGTCTGAAAATTGTCATAACACGTTTGACGGTTTGAGCACATCCTAACATCGTCCGAACATGTTTAAAATCTCCCGAACGCGTCCATATGTCATATTCAGTTGTCTAAACATGTTCGGTCCGAACACTGTACAAACATGTCCAACTCCGTCTGAAATCAAAGAATGTTCAAACAGCGTTTCAACATCGTTCGAACATCTAAAAATTGGTTCCGAGTTTATACGTCCTTTATGTCCCATGACAAAAATGAATGACAAACAAATTATATGAACTCAGAAACTGTATTAAAAATAATTCTTGCTTGCTTTTTAAGCTTGCACTGCTTAAGCTTTTGTACTGGAAAAACATGACTGAATCTGAATTCTGTAAGTGTAGTTTAGCAAAAGAATGAAAGTTTTACTCTGTTATTTAATACTTTGGGACCGCTTTTTATATAAAGAGACAAGTGTAGGCAAGGATATGAATCACCGCTTCAATTCCCAGTGTTTATAGCTTTTCTCTTGGTATTAATTAGAATAACTTACTTGCTTCTGTTTTAATTTTTGATAACAATGTTTATCTATTATCATTTTCATAACTAATAAATCAGAAGTACCCCTGTGCTATGCAAACTAAAGATAACAAGGAATAATTTCATTTCATGGTTCACTTACTGTGAATCTGTGATAGTATTGATGAATCCCTTGCTCTTACCACCACAAGCCAATTCATCGTCGAATATTGAGAAGTTGCTTTCTCTTGTATTCTCAATTTAGATTTTGCACAAATTATCTGAGACGTAATGAATAAAATATATATCAAGTTATGATACATAATATTGTTGTACTAATAGGAATAACGAAAACATATTCACTATACATACCTACCTCTTACTTTAACAAACTATCAGTTAAAGTAAATTTGACATATTAATCAAATAATATAGGTCTAATAAAAAGGCTGAAGGTCCCAATTTTTATGGGTATTCATAAAAACAATCGTTTATGGGTATTCATAAAAACAATCGTGTGTGCGCTATACTTATGGTATGTAAGTTATCTTCAGAAAACAAATCAAAATTAAAGGTTAGTTGTGAGAATATCTGTAGTAAGTGAAATAATAAACAGCTATATGAGCCAGTGTATAACACAGAAAATCTCCTCTGTTATATAACACAGTATTTCACACTATTACCCCTATATTGTCTTAAAGACCCAAATACACTGGGGGCATAACTGTAATACTTTGTTATAACACAGACAATAGTCTGAATTATAACACAGGTTAATTTCCCTGAATAATTCATTTTCAAATATTTAACCATAAACCATAGGTTGTGATTCTTCTCTGCTGAGAGAAACTTGCTACCCACGAAAGTTTATCAACAGGCAAAATGTATAATGACAATATTAGCCACCCCATACAACTAACTTGATTTGGTAAGTGTATAGGAATCCAAATAATATTTTAAGTTCTCATCTCGTTTAACAGACCTTCAGCAGACACGAGCCCATAAGTTTATGTATAATAATCATTTTTGGTTTAACCATTGTGTCAACAGATGCCAAAATAAGACATTCTGATAATATAGAGGATACAAAATAGGAAGAATATATTAATAAGCATTAACTTATTTTCGTGACATAGCTCATATGACATTGCTCGGTATGATTCAAAGGTCCCTATTTTTATTGAACATTCTGAAATCCAGAACCTTGAAGTGCAGACTACAGATTGATATACTTCAACTCGCCTGGTAATCTTAAAATAAAATAGTGGCATAACCGTACGGTGGTACCATTACCTGAAAGATAAAAGTCTGGCTTAATGTTGCAGCATATTGATAGAATTAAGGTAGTGAAAGTCAATTTAAACACAGTTAAGTGAATAGTGTGAGCAAATAAAAAAAAGTATATGTGCAAATATCATCAAGAGTATTTAGTTAAGTAGCGTACACCGGGGAAAATCCCAGTTGAACGAATAATGTATATAATCTACTTATATAACATGAATATTTCATCCAATGCTCTATCGTTTCTGGAATAATCTACTTATATAACAATATAAAAAATTTAGTTAAAGGTTCATGACAACATAAATTGAAACTCCTAAATGGAAATAAAAGAACACTTGCATAAGAATCAAAAAACTCACTATCACTGGATCCATGACAACCCCAAATTCAATTATACCCAAAATTACAAACTGTAAATCAAAGGAGATGCCGCCTTTCAGTAAAAATTCCATTTGAGACACAAAACTGCATAAACCACATAAATTTCAGATTAAAAGAAAGCCAAATGAAAACAGATCCTAAAACAACGATTTAACAGCTACAATTGCCATCCATTAACTAAAAAAATTGACTTACGTGAACTTGGTTCCAATAGATTTGAGCAAATCCTGAAGACTATCTCGTCGTCAATTAAAGAACGGCGGTGATAGAGCGACGAATGATTTCTTAATGCCACGAATTAATTGGCCATGGCTCAATTAAAAGTCGGTGTTGTTTACCTTATTTTTTTTTCATTAAAAAAAAAAGGAACTATTTATATTACGTTCTAGAAATCAGAAGCGGAAAGGAAAAAACAGAAGTATTATAATATAATTATTTCGAAGGACCCATTTAATATTAGTTTGGACGAAGGTACCTTAATTTCCTCTTATTAAATTTTCACACCTTTTAATACCATAAGTATATTTTTATTTTTTCATCAATCAATTACAAAAACAGGAAATTATTGTCAAGGACAAAATTTCTCAGAATTTTAGCCTCAAGGACAGACCTTCAGTAATTTAGTCTGAAGGACAACTTTATTTAGGTATCAGATTTTAAGTTTTTGGTATCAGTTTGTAGTTATCGGTAGCAGTTTTTAGGTATCGGTTTTTAGTACGGTAGCAGTTTTGGAAAAATGTTTGTCCTTATGAATAATTTTAAAAGAATGTTTGTCCTTATGAATAATTTTTAGGAGAATGTTTGTCCTTGTGGATAAAATATTAAGGTCGTGTCCTTGAGGTTAAAAATATACAAATTTTTGTCCTTTAAATTAATTCCCCCTTACAAAAACATAAGATATGGTCGTGCAAACCAAATCCACCGATTAATTTTTGTCAAATGAAAAAAAAAACATTAATTGATCATGAGACATAAGATGTAAGGTTCAACATACTTCGGTATAAGAGTGTCATTGCTCACCAACTTTCATCTATCTTTTTTCTTTAGTTTTGAAGAGAAACTTAGAAATGAATTTTATATAAATATTCATCAATCCCAGCATTTGTAAAATACTATTTTCTTAATTTCAAATTTTCAATAAATATTATTCTAATTTTCTACATTTTAATTTTTTTGGGAAAAAACGTAATTCATTTTACAGAAATACGTATGATTCGAAAGATTTTTTAAACATTTTATTCATGATTATGTCAGCATTAACTTGATTTACTTATTATCACTTGAGCATTTTTTTTATAACGAGAGTGATACTTTTAATCAAGCAGAATATTCATTTTGATGTCTTAATGGTTCGAACCCATGACCTTCATAACCTTTGTCCAGAGCGCTATATCACGTACCAATTGAGTTGATTGATCTTATCATTAACAAATTAGAAGTATTTTTTCAATCATTTACGATTTTTTTTAATTTTGTAATTATTGGTAATCCATATATTATTAATGGTATTATTAAGTATATGGTAGACAAATTTAGTGGTATTTTTAAGAAATGGTATTACTAAGAGGAAATCAAGGTGTCTTAGCAATACACTAAAATTAAAGCAAACTTATTAAATAATAATGTATCTTCTCTCTTCTTTTGCAAACTATTCAAACCTATCCAAACCATTCTTCTTATATTCAAACCCAAAATGGATAGCAACCCCGGTTCTGGTAAAGAAGTCGAATGGGAAATGGGGAACCTGCATAGATTTCACAAACCTCAACAAGGTCTACCCCAAGGATAACTTTTCGTTGCCTAGGATAGTAGTTGGTTGATGCAACTAGTGGACACGAACAACTAAGGTTCATGGATGCATATTCAGGATACAACCAATTAGCCATGTTTGAGCCTGATCAGGAACAACAAGCCTCATTACTGATAAGGGGTTGTATTACTATAAAGTAATGTCGTTTGGGTTAAAGAACACGGGGTTGATGTATCAGAAGCTAGTTAACATGATGTTCGAAGACCAGATTGGGAAGAACGTTAAAGTTTACGTCAATGATATGTTAGTCAAATCTAAAGTAGCTTCAAACCATGTGCGAGATTTAGAGGAAACCTTCACTACCCTAAAGCAGTATGGGATGAAGTTGAATCCACTAAAGTGTACTTTCACAATCCGTTCCGGAATTCTTGGATACTTAGTGAGCGCAAGAGGAATAGAGGCCGACCCATAAAAAATTGAAGTTACTAGAAAAATGCAGGCTCTGGACAAGCCCAAAGATGTGATGAGTTTGAATGGGAAGGTGACAGATTTGAGTAGGTTTATCTCCAAGGCTTTCGATAAATGCATTCCATTCATTGATCAAGTCAAGAAGAGCAGAAACTTCAAGTGGACCGAAGAATTCAAAGCAGCTTTTGAGGTGATAAAGGATCATTTAGTCGATCTGCCCATACTTTCAAGCTAGTTTCAGGTGAGGATTTATTTGTATACTTGGGTATAACTAATCAAGCTATGAGTGCAACAATAGTAAGAGAAGAAACCAATGTATATATAAAGGCTAATATATTTCACTAGAAAGCGCATGAAGGGAACGAAATTAAATTACTTCATGGTAGAAAAGCTAGCTTATAACCTATTACTTACAGCCAGAAAACTACGACCGTATTTCCAAGCACATCTAATCAAAGTACTGATAAATAAACCATTAAAGAAAATATTGCAGAAACCAGAAACATCTGGTCTCCTTTTAAAGTAGGACATTGAATTAAATCAGTATGACATCTCCTACTGCCCTCGAAATGCCATCAAAGGACAGGCTCTGGTCGATTTCATCGTAGACTGCACAACTCCAACAGTGCAACCAAACGAGGGAATAGAGGAGCCTCCGCGGGTATATAAACTCTATGTAAATGGCGCATCAAATGAATAGGGGCGGGAATTGGATATGTACTTGTTACTCCAGATAAGAAGATGTTTTATGGGGCAGTTCAACTAGAATTCAAAGCAATGAATAATGTTGTAGAATATGAAGCACTCATTGTTGGCCTGAAAATGGCGTAAATAATGAAGGCAACTCATATTAAAGTCCATAGTGATTCCTAACTTGTTGTAAATCAAGTGCAGTGATATTACCAAACTAAAGAAGCAACCATGACCAAGTATGTGGAACTGTCCAAAGATTTATTAAATTAGTTTGAACAATTTGACATAGAGCAGATTCCTAGATAAGAAACTCTTCATCGGATTCTTTAACTAAGCTGGCAAGCACTAAGGTTGAGTAGGAAATAAAGGCAGTTCCTATGGGACATTCACAATAGGTTCTAGTGCTGATGCGAGCTCACGGGCAGTGGGTCAGGAGGGTGCAGGTCAAGAGGAAACATGGGGGATTAAAGATAATCATCCCTCGCCAGTAATGAATCGGGAAGAAGTAGAATCTTAGATGACCCCTATCAAATGTTTCTTATTAGAAAGAATTACACTAAAAGATAGAAATACAACAAGGAAAATTAGGTCCTAGACCTCCTACTTCACGTTCTTTGATGGGATACTTTATAAGAGGGGTTACTTAACCCTCTACCTAAGACGTGTGACAAAAGAAGAGGGAACTAGAGTCATGAGAGAAGTCCATGAAGGATACTGCAGAGATAATTCAGGAGGAATGAAGTTAGCTAAGAAAATATTAAGATAATGCTACTTATGGCCAATTGCATTGAGTCATGTAGATGAGTTCGTTCGAAGATGCGATATGTGTCAAAGTTTAACTAGTATCCCAAGGTTTCCATCACATGAACTTACCCCTATGATCAGCACATGGTTGTTTGATATATGGGGAATTAACTTGATAGGCCCACTCCTAATGTCTAAAGGGGAGCAAGGTGTGCAGTGGTGGTAGTGGATTATTTTACCAAGTGGGTGGAAGCCGAACGACTTGCAACCATAACTTCAAAGAAACTAATTACCTTCGTGTTTAGGAACATCATCATCATATTTGGAATCCTACACAAAATAATCTCTGATAATGGAACGTAGTTCGAAAGTAGAGAAATTTTCGACCTCTGTGAGAAAAACGAAATAGTCAAAAGCTTCTCATTAGTAGCCCACCCACAGACAAATGGGCAGGTCGAAATAGCAAACAAAACAATAAAGAAGCTGCTAAAAAAGAGACACGAAAGCCAAAGGAAAATGGAAAGATGGACTACCTTTAGTTTATAGGCATACAGGACATCCATGAGGTCTCTTACGGGTCATACCCCATTCTACGTAACATAGGGTTATTAAGCTATGCCGCCAATTAAAGTAGACATATCATCACATCGATGCTGTATCGTACGTAGCCTAACAAAATTCGTGCCTGAAGGAAACTTCCTTAGACTTCATACAAGAAAGAAGGGATGAGGCAGCGGTTTGATCTATAGTCTAAAGGAAAAAAAGAGCTAGGACTTATAATTCATGATTCAGAGAAAGAAAGTTCTACAAGGGATATCTAGTCCTAAGAAAAGTAATGGCTAATACAAAGGACCCAATAGAGGGAGCATTTGGTCCAATTGGATGGGACCCTTTGTAGTGGCTGAAACGCTCTCAAACGGCATATTGCCTCTCAAGACCTAATAGAAACCTAATCCCAAGGGCATGAAACTCAAAACACTTTGACCTTACTTTGTTTAATATTTCATCTCTTGTAATAAAGTATAATGTACCAAGTTGTGATTGAAAAAGGTTAATAAAATAATAAACTTGATGTGGGGATATTGGACGACGGTACAAAAGTTTACTTGTCAACTTTATTTGCTAGTAAATTGCATAAGAATTGTAACGACATAACTTGGCTTTCTAGGTAGAAAAAAATTCACTAGATGTTGGGATATTAGACTGCCCGAACCAGTACAAAAACCATGTGCGTGAAATAAGGGGTTGTAAACACACGACCTAACTTCACTGTCGAAATGCAAAAATTTGCACATGAAAGTGGGGTAGGTCATATCAAGCGCATGACAAAAATTATATCATATTTAGATTCAAGAATTGTTGCAAAAATAAGAAATTCATGCAATACGTGTTAGGAAAAATCTAAAGAAATTCTACGTGAAGCTCGAAGAGTTGCGCATAAAAATATACAATTTCTTTTGCAATTACATTACAATTCGTCATTATGCTAAGTATATAGAAATGAAAGGCACATCATAAGCTAAGATTCAATATACTCGCTAAAAACACCTTAGTCAACCTCTGAATCCTCCCTCGTTAGGAGCCTTCTCTTCTTGCTAAAATCTTGAGTAGTATGAAATGGAGGTATCTCGGTTATAATAACTTAAGAACGACAAGCCGCACCAAAAGTAGGGAGCCTCGGATCATAGTTTGCACCGGCTCATGGGTTACCTAGATCTTACCTCCTAAAAACGTAATCAGACTAATTATAAAGAAAATTTATGTCTAATTTAGGGAAGAAATGAGAATACATATCAACTGCACGCTTTATAGCTATGTCAACCATAACACGCCTTCCATTCTCTTGTTTGAGCTTTTTCACCATATCGGACTGCACGAGTCTATAAACACTAGACGTTAAAGAGTGCAAACACGGGGGAGTCATAATCAAGGATTGTGTGTTGGAACCCAATTCAGATATATGATCTTCCAACTCATTGATTTGCTCAATACCTATACGCCACAACCATTCTGGATCGTCCATGACTTCCACCTTCGTCTTTTTGGTTTTCTTTAAGAATGCACTAAATAGTTTATAAGTGGTTAAACGTCTTCCACCTTCTTATCCCTCTTTGAATCCTCCAACCTTGTTTCATATACAACCTTTAACTCGTCAACTTTGTCTTGAAAATAAGCTGTTAATTCTTTTTTTCATTGTAAGGCTACTTCACTATCCAAATTGGAAGAAGGAGCCGGAGCTACCCCAGTAGAAGATAGCATATGAGGAGTGGTATCAGAAGAAGGATTCCCTTCTTCGATTAATTGATAAGCAACTTGCTGGGATAGCTCCTTGATAGTTTCTTTAAGCTTCTTAATCTCGTCCTCATAGGAAACTCTGTACAACCCTTGGGCATCTTTTAACAACTCCAACACAACGATGTGGTTCTACACAGTCTTTAACTCCTTTTCCAGCTCTTGTATTTTATTTTGTACGGATATTAAGTCAGTCATTTGTTTAGCAATACAATTGTAGTTTTGAACATTAGCATGCTTAGACTCTTCAAATTTTCACGTCTGCTCTTTGTACTCTAAGTGTAGTTTATCCCAAATGTCATCAATGATCAACTCTTTCTCTTTTATGAGGTCCACATTAGCAATCTCAAGTAATATAATTTGAGTTTCATAACTTTCAAAAACATTTAATGAAGCTTTCTCACTTAGACGGGCACTGCAAAGAACGTGAGAAGGGCTACTCCTTCCATAAAGAGAATCCTGGGAAGTTTTTATCACAGGAATAAGAGAAGCCTATGAATAACATAACCAAGTAAGAAATGGATGAAAAATTGGATGAAGCAAACATAAAAAACGTGTGCACGATAAATAAAAGAATATAAGGGGTACCTAAGTTATGAAAATGTTTTATTTAACCAAGACCAAAGTATAGAAAACATTATTCTTGCCTACGACTAAGTTTGTTTGTAAACCATAACAAATAGGGATGTCTTAAAGGAAGCAGTTCACTCTGCAACAAAGTATCCCATATGCGTAGTACTAGGTCATAGAGTGCATCCCTCTCACTGGTAACTTGGGTAATTCTACATAAGAGTTCCTGAGATTCCCTACCCAATTGGATGATAGACCTTTCCAGCTCAGTTTCTCTCCTACAAATAAAGGCGGGCCTCCTTAATAATCTTTCCACAGCTTGTTTTTCTAAAATTTCAACACACCTCTCAAATACTTAACTAGGTTATCCTTTTTAAATGGCTCTAATAAAAGAGGTTTATCAATCCGCAACCAAATCATAAATAAACTTATTAATGGGGATAGAACCTTAGCCGCCCATCATTCACTCATCTCGTCATTCCCTCCCCGCCGCTCAGCTCTAGGGTTTTCTTTCTATTTTCTGGGTTCTGAAAATAGTGCATTCACCTCCATTAATTATCAAAATGGGTTTCATCAAATCACCTACATCCGATATTAACTTTTCTACTACGCAATCTAGTCGAGTTCGACTGTCGGCATTCCTCGATGAATCGGAATTTCCTAAGCTCAAACCGAAGAAGAAGGGGAAGGCTAGTACTTGCTCATCCTCGGTTGCTATTCCAGTAACCAAAGCCTTTGGCTCTCCTTATACTTTTGACATTCCACCAGGATTACAAAGCATTTTCAATCAATGCAGCCCATTGGCAAATTCAAACGCTGCTGACGTTGGAGACATGCCTACTGTTTCCAACATCGCTGTCGGTTTTGAAGTGCCTTCTACTATCAAGCCTCATATGGCTGATATAAATGATTTGGTATCTACTACAGAAGAGTTATCCCCTTCTCTTATTTTACCTCTACTTCCTGTAGTTTCAAATACAAAAGATAGTCCAGAATAGCAAAATGAAATTGATGGTGTTTTTCCGAATAACAAAAAGAAACTCCACCTTGTGCAAATAATTGGGCGTCATTGTTTACTTGCAAGCCGAGTAATGCCGAAAGGTACATATCTAAGAATTTTAAACCCGGTGTCGGTAAAGTTCTTGTCCTTCCAAGTGAGGTTGTAGATGTCAGCAAGGCGTTTTGGAAGAACCATCTTGTAGGGTTCTTTTTAGATAAAAACCTGTCATACAAAGTAATGAAAAATCATCTACTAAATGTTTGGAAATTTAAAGGCATGGTTAAAGTCATATTTTATAAAGACAAGTTATACTTTGAATTTTCATGTTTGGAAGATAGAGTTCAGATCCTTGAATCGGACCCATACATCATATTTGATAAAGTTTTTATTATCATTAAATGATCTTCCACCATTAATTTTTCTTATGAATAAGTGCAATCTTTTTGTGTCTAGGGACTCACAAATATTCTAAATCGCTATATCAACCTTTGGAAGGATTTAATTGGCTTGTCAACCATATAGGGAAATTAGTATGTTTTAATGAGGCGACTGAACTTCGAGATAGAATGGTCTACGCGAGGGAGTTGGTTGAAATTACCCAAGATAAGGAACTCCCTACATCCCTCCCGGTCTTTCTTTTAGGCACATCATCGATAATGTGGAAGTCTATTTTTTATGGAGACCGTCTATTTGAAAATGATGTCACTCTTTCGAACACCTGGCCTCTAAATGTATTCACGCTCCATTCCTGGCCTTTCTATGTCTCTCCCTCTGAAGATTCCTTTACAAAAACCTCTATCTAGATAATGGCGAGTTAAGGTACCTGTCTTGGCACCCGATGTGGAAGCTTCGCCTACTACTCCAGATATCATCGTCGTTTGTCCACTTGATCCTATTGCTACTATTGCTGATGAGGTTGTTGATATTACTACTTCCTTGGTTGTCGATGCTTCTGGTCGGTCCTCCATGCCTACATGCCACTTGTTTTTCCAATGGTCCTACATTCCTCTTCAGATCTTAGCTTGCTTGATTTGAATGATCTAGACGATGGCATAGATTACAGCATGGCCCAGACTGCCCTTTTATCTGCCAGCTTTACTTCCACTTGATACTCGTTACCTATTTGATTAATGAACTTGTAGTTGTTGTTGTCTGCAGCTTATGTCTAATGCAACATATGTGTATTCTACTATTTGCGGGTTTGTTGTTTTCGGAGGCGTCTTTGATTATTTTGTAGTTGTTAAGGCATCTTTGCCTCACACCTGTTAAAATTTTTGTAAAGTGGTACAACCACTGTAAATCCGGCTTGCCTATGCAAAATAATTATATTTTGTTTTGCCTTTCAAAAATAAAAGAGGTTTATCAATATTAACAATCCCTACCTAAAAGGAATAGAATATTAATTTAAGCACATTGTATCATCCAACGAAAGTACCAAAAAATTAGAAACTATAATAATGTGCAAATAACAAATCTCGGGTCAAATGTCTAAACACCCAAATCCATTCATCAACTACAAAGTTCTCATAAAAACCACCACAATAACTAAAATTTAACAGTATCAAAAATATTATTACAAATTTCACAAAACCGAAGCAGCAACTAAAGATAAGAAAGCCAGGGTATAAGGATTTACTCCAATGGAATGGGAGGCCTAATTGGTATGCTCAATTTTAGAGTCGTCCTCAGAATGGGTGTTATTCGATAGCTCATGTACAAAGGCTGAGTGGGAAGCTTCATTGCATTCCTTGACCTATAACTTGCGACAATCCTCTTGGGCAAACTTGGTAAGCCTTAGGTTAATCAAGAACTCGAAGCTTACTTTTGCATCAGGGTAGTTGAGATGCTCTATGAAAAAATTGTATCTTAACCTATGCATAGACCTTTTAAAGAACATTAAAAGCAGTGCCCTCAACATCTCTTATCATTTTGGCTAGCTTCCTTTCCAGTTGTTTCTCCTTTTTCTTCACTTTGGTATGCACATCCTCCGCTTTTGTTGCACGAGTCTCCATCTCCTTGTATTTTTCACTAAGCTCATCAAGCTGTTTCTTGTAGTTCTCAATGTCAAGTATAGCTGCACTCAAGTCATCCTTAAGTTTTTGAACCTCGGCTAGTGTTCTTACTAACACGGGCTTGGAAGTCTCAATCCGACAGTGCAGTTTCATAGCTAAGGCTGAACCTACTAGAAATGCAAATGAGTGAAAAAATAATAGTAAACAAGAGGAATAATAACCCAACAGATTAAACTAATAAGCTTATAGAAGTAAGGACAAATTATTACATGAACGAGCTTCAATGAATACTCTAGAAAACCTCTACAGAAGGGGCTCCAAAGCTGGGAGAAGCAGCGGTGGTGAAGGAGTAGAGCCTAGGATCGAAACATCATCAATCGTGAAGCGCCCCATCTGCTCGGCCAGAGTAGAAACAACCCTACTATCTTGAATAGGTAAGATACTGAAAGCATATTGAGGGAAGGCATAAGCATGGCAAGAGTGCTAGCAGAAGACACTGGAGGAGGAGAGGGGAAGAACCACCTATAGATAATCTGCCCCTACCATCACCAGCAGGGGTGTCAATCTTCCTTTTCTTATTCGACATCTTTATCTTGAATGCGTGAAGTATCTCAGACATTGTTCCTATATAATTCAATCAACGACAAATGTTAGAACACATATGACGATAAACAAGAAAATAATTAAAATAGGATCAACCATCACTCGATGCGTATATCACAACACATGCACAGTAATATATTCATAAAAAATAATACATATACCATATGGCGTAGGAGTATCGAGAACATAAACGAACACTAAATGCGAGAAATGATGTTGCTTGCTTAAGAAACCATACTTGTGCAACAAGGCTTCAATATAGTTATTAAATACCTTGCAAATGTCTTTATCAAGTCTAAGCACTTCAACACTGCATATCGAAAATGAATCTCGATCCACGGTAGAGAAGTTAGGGCATTTAACTAAAAAGAACGAAAAAAGAGAGAAAGAAATACGCAAGTCAATGCAGTATAAAAAATTAAAAAAGAAAGAAAAGATTAGAATACCAAGGGATTAAAAGGAAGAAATAAATCCATCTCAATTTGAAATGTAGAAAAACTAATTCGCCCACCTCTGAGTTTTGCGGGGAGAAACTTAAAAGATTGATTTCGTAACTTGAACATAGTAAAACTCATCACAGCCCACAATGGCATTTTCACGAATTGAATATAAGAATAACAACTCTTAACAAGTAGAGGCAGTCAAATGATCAACATACAAGATGAAAGAGCACGTAAGTAGATAATAGGAGATGAGAGATAATTGATCAGAGAAAAATTTACAACGGTTAACCATTCCCTTATAATGGGATGAAGTGGAAGACAGAACTCATTTCAGCTATATTCAAATGTAATAGATATGGATGTGACTAAAAGGGGTAGGAATCCTAAATGCGTAATCCCTAAACCTAAATGGTTGAGAATCCCCTCTGCTTGGTTATCTTCACAAATAGCCAAGGCCAGTTCAATGAAAGGAGTTAAACTCTGACCTGAAGTACTTGAAAGGTCATTAGTAGCCATGAAAACTAAAAGAGAAACATGAAACGTAGTGGGAGGATTCTTTTAGGACCTTTAGTCAAAATAATAATTTTTTGTTCAATATCGAATCACCAAAATAAAAAATGAATAAATAATAACGATGATGATGATAACAAATCAATCCAATTTAGGAATAAATAATAAGTTACATCCTCTAAGTATTGAATCAATCAAACAATCTACCTAGACATTTCGCTAAACATATTAAAGGCATGAATATATATGTTAATAAATATAAAATAAAAAGGAAAGAGAAAGGTACGAAAGAAAGAATGCATTAAAGAAAACTGTAACGATGGAGAAGAATATAACTTATGATGTAATATGGATTGAAGGCCTGAAACGAGTGAGCGATGTTGAGAAGAGAAAAGCACAATAATTCAAAGTTAAGATCTTTTTGAGCAAGTAAAAGGGAAATAGGAAGGAGAAGGTAAAACTTATATAGTTTTGGCAAAAGAATATCTACCCTAAAACTTAAACTACACGAAATCAACAACCGTTAGATGATAATAATGACCACACAAAATACACAAAGAACGAGGTGGATTTACTAGAATTTGAAACGATTTGTATGCAAAACGGTCAAAAAAGTAACCATTCACGAACATACACATGTAAAGCTCATTAAATACGACATGATTAACCAGACAGTTGAGAAAACTGGGAATGAAGATGACAAGTCTGCCCTAATATATATTAGTGCAGACTTGGGAGGCAATTGTTATACCCATTTTTCTCCTATAAATACATGTGATGCAGGTCTGCAATGCAAAGCGTATGAAGTAGATAAACTACACGATTTAAAGGAGAAAACAAATCAAAGGGAACTATGCAAAAAGGGACACATGAAGCCTAACAGATCATGTTCAAAGATAACAAAACAGTTCACAGTCCATACACAACCAATAGTGCGGCAAAGAAGTCGAAGTCCAAAGGCACTGCAAAGATCAAGTCAAATCAAAAGCAAACACGTAACATTTATAAATGAACTACTCTAATGCCATAAAAGAAAATAGCAAGGAACAAGTTAGAAGATCTCCCTTCAGAAAACATCAAAACTGAATGCTACATACAAGCAAGAATAAACCCAAAGGATGTCTTGCCAAAATGGAGCAAAGAGTAGCACCGCTTGACTTTATAACTACGCCGCCATCTCATTGGTCACTACTCTGCCACCTTCGTAGGATTTACGCTAACACCATGTACACGGACTGCATCACCATCAACTAAGGAACTACACCTACACCCAAAGAGGGCTACGCTAACTCTTCAAGAAGTGGATCATGCCCAACCTCAAGCCATACCTATGCTACCATATTTCATGCCAACTATGACACCATAGACAAGTAAAGCAGAGTTTCTAGACTAGGCTCGAAAGCTAATTCTTAATGCCAAAGTTCAAATCTCCCTCTTAATTCAATTCAGCCAGATCTTCCTTCCTAAAGAAACCACCCATACCTTCAGCCATTTTGATAATTCGTGCACAAAACAACGTGCAAAGTGATGAATAACACGAGAAGGACAAACGGCGGAGAAGAAAAGCTGCGTTAGGGAATTAGCAATCCGTCCGATGTCATAGTACTATAAATGACTTTTAACAGTTTCTCTAAATTCCATAATAAATATACTTCTACTCTTTTCCATTAAAAAGTTTGTACCAACTAGAAGAATATAAAAAAACTTTGATCCATGGACGCAAGATTCCTCAAAATCTTAACCACATAAATCTTTCTGTCTTTTATCTTTTATGTACCTTATATTTATTATTTTCTATACTAGATTCTCTTTGATCTTACTTAAATTGGATATGAATTGAAGTTGACATGTTAACAAACAGTTAAAGTACAACTACATAACCGTGTAAGCATACAACATCATAACTTCTACCCGTCAGGCGAATTTAACACTACTTAAATACGTTGATTCACAATTACAGAAGCATACAGCACTGTAATTGCTTCATAACTATTTTGGTGTTGTAAGACAAAAACACTAATATGTCCATACACACACCCAGACAAATACAATTATTTATACATTCATTTGTTCAAACATAACCATCAAACATTGGCAATTAACATTATGAAATACCTTCTCTAGTTCAACGAACACATCAAAAATAAAAATGGGAACAAACACTTTTCTATACAGGTCCTGCTGGGTCCAGTTTCAACCAGGCCCCTTATAGGTCTAATCACCAACTGGTCGACCAGTTGGTGGCCTTGCCAAACCTTCTATGCATTTTATTCTTTTCTTTTGCTTCGATTTTTGATTTCTCTGTTTATCGATTTGAACCCACACTTTTACATGCCATTTCCAAATCATATTACTTCATTTTAACATGAGTTCCATATAAAATTTATTTACATTTATTTCATGATTTCTAAATATTTATAAATCAACTTTATACAAATTTAATGTCCCTCATCTTCGAAAATACCTTCATAAATACTTAAAAAATAATATTAAATTTTGAGATAAATTGCCTTATTCTTCGAAATAAATATATTTCATTACTCACTAATATTTCATACCTTTTAACATCATTTTTCTATGTGTATATGAAATAAACATTATTTTACTATATAATCATACTATTTTCTTTACTTTAATCATACAATATATTATACACTAAAAAATAATGTAAATTCGTTATTATTTACCAATTATCATACATCGATGTCAGGAATTCATATTATACCCTTTTGATCACATTTTTATAGTATTTAATCATTATACATCTAACCGTGCACTCTTTTTAATGTTTAGATCACCAGTGCAATTCATCAATCAAAGTCAGAGTTTCTAATACCAATTTAATTAGTTTAGATTATAAATCATCATAATTATCATTTCATTTCAGTAATTAACATTCTAATCCCTAAATTATCTTCCTAATCATAGAAACCATAATATCTTAAGAGTAAAGTCAAGTATGACTTAAATTAGAAGAGCCACGCTTGTAATGATCTGATTACTCCTCAAACACCAGTTGTCCAGAATCGAGTTTGCCTCCAAATCCAAGCATTTGCTCAGGAAATTTGTATTAGATCATAGCCCTTGACATTCTCTTTAATTTGATATTTGATTTGTGAATTATATTGGAGATTTGGGGTTAAATCTGCTGATGGAATTGAATTGAGGCTCTAAGTTCTTGAGAGAAAGAAGATACAACATACATAAATGAATTAGTTTCTCATTTTGAATTCCGACGGCCTATTTGTAAATAAAGTGAAGTTTCCATTCAACCAGGTTAGGTCATGCCCATTTAAAATTTGAATTTTTAAATTACAAATATTTCAATATCTTCATCATACGGACTTCGATTCAAATAAAAAAATATACGATGCAGATCAAAGAGATGATCATAATGGCGCAAGTCTCATCGCCAAATTCACTCATTTATAAAATTACCATTTTCCCCCTATGGTTAAAATTATCGAAATACCCTTGTTTTAATTTAGTTATTGCAATTACATGGTATTACACTCTCCCCATGTTAACCCGCCTTTTGGCAAGGCAGTATACATGCAGATTTAACCCAACAGACGTCACGATTATCAAAGCCAATGAGTGCAAAGCAATGATTGTAGGGCACATAAATCAGGTACAGACGATTATACGGAGCCAAAGTTGGATGGAGTTGGTAGATAAACGATGCAGGATGGTTGAAATATGAATATTGGCTTGGATAAGTTAGGGATCAACATAACTTGGTGGAAGCCCAGGGATCAGCATAGCTTGGATCGGCATGGAATGTAAGCATCATAGGGCTCGATACAGATGAAGACAGAGAGATCAGCATAGCTTAATAGCATAAGAGGGATTGACATAACTTAATAGCATAAGAGGGATTGGCATAGCTAGGTAGCACCTTAGGGATTGTAACAACCCGGGATTTGCATTACCAATTAATAAATAAAAGTTAGGATTTTTATTTATTTTAATGAAGCATAAAAGGATTTGGAATAACAAAATTTATTTGAAAAAGACTATTTTAATTAAATGGAAAATATCGGATTTTAAAATGAGGATAAAATGTTATTTTTGGAAAGTTAAATATTTTAAGAGAAGTTTTAAAACGGGTTTGGGTAAGAGAAAAAAATGAGTTTTATAAACATATATGAACACTTAGACTAATTTTTGGAAAAACATGTAAATAACTCTCTTCTTATTGGGTTACTAAACCTAGCCCAATAACCCACCCTAAACCTCCTCTATAAATTATCTCAGACTCTCCTAACCTCATTCATTCAACCCTAATCAAAACCCTAATCATTTCCTAAAGCTTTCATAACAAAAATGGTCTCTATCTTCATCAAGTCATTCTATGCAAAGGTAATGTAAATACCCACCTCAAATCCATTTTTATATCTCTCTAATTTCTGAAATTTAATTGGTAACACATGTTTTATGTGTTTTTTTGATCTTATAGCCTTCTAATCATCTTTTGCTAACTTGGGTTGATGCTATAGTAGTCTTTGTTGCTTTTGTGAGAGGTATTTTGCTAAAAACCTCTTCTAATATGTGTTTAATCATCTTTTGATTTCAGTAATCATTTAGTAACACATGTTTTATTATGTAACATATGAATCATAGCTCTTTGATCCTCTTTGCTTTCATTTTGGGTGTGCACACAAGTTGCTTGCTATATTGGTTAAGGTAAAATTGCTAGCTAAATCCTTTTTTTACTTGATGCTTCTATAATTTTCGTTTTGGAATTGTAGCTGAAACGAAATCAGGCATAACTTCTTCATTTCTCATCCGTTTTTTGTCAGGTTTTTTTGCTGCAAACTAGATTCAATAAGGAACAATTTTTGTTCAGTGAGTTTTCTGTAATTTTGCCATTTAGATGACCTGAAATGCATTCAAAGACAGAAGACCAATTCTGTCTTTAACAAGTTATCTTGAGTTTCAATCTGATATTGTTTTGCATGTATCTCTCTCGATTTTGATCCGAATTAGATAATTTTAGATGTTCCGGAAAGCATAAAACATATGCTACAATTTTTGTTCAGTGAGTTTTCTGTAATTTTGCCATTTAGATGACCTAAAATGCATTCAAAGACAGAAGACCAATTCTGTCTTTAACAAGTTATCTTGAGTTTCAATCTGATATTGTTTTGCATGTATCTCTCTCGTTTTTGATCCGAATTAGATAATTTTGGATGTTCCGGGAAGCTTAAAACATATGCTACAATTTTTGTTCAGTGAGTTTTCTGTAGTTTTGAGTCTAACTAGGTCAAAAATTGATTTTTCTACTATCTTCCCGAGAGTGATACACATATTAGCTCTGTGGATGAAACTGAAACTATTTTGGTCATAACTTTTGAGCCGCTAGTCGGAATTTGACGATTTTGGTCTCGTTGGAAAGATGGAGTTATGAACTCCATATCTGGAAAGTTTGGTCATCATCTGAGTTCATTAGACCCTTCGAATTTCCTGTCAGAGTTGAACCCAGATCGCTGTGCAAAACAGTGCATTTCATGTTTCTGTGTCCGAATTTGGAACGTCGCTACGCCTTCGTTTCAAGTCGGAATCGAGTAAATCTTTTTGCGTTCTGAAGTAGGAATGTCGGACTACGTTCCTACCAATTTTCATGCAATTCGGATTCAGTCTGCTGGTCCGAATAATTTTCCGAACTTGGGTTCGCGTCAGTTTTGGACTATTTTCCAACACTTAGAATATTTTCAGTGATTTTCTAGTTTTATCGATTTCTTTGAGATTTGTCTCTGGATTTTGTACACGGGCCTTATAAAAAGGTTTTAAAAGGATTTTTCGCTCCAAAATGGCTTTCGAAATTATTATATAATATTATTTTTAATTAGTAAACTATTTACTCCATAATAGGAGAGTTTTCAAAAGCCGTTTTAAAGTGTTCTCAAAATCAATTATAAATCCATTTCGAACCATTATTTTCTATAATAAAAATCTCACACTCACTTTTTAGCATGTCGAGCGAAGTGGAAAGATGCTTAAACGGTTAGGAAATCTCCGGCCTATGGAACCGTGTGTATTTTCTTTCCGGTTAATCCCCGACCTATTCGATTGATCATTTTGACCTTTGGGTCTAGTTTACCGATGATACGAGGTGGACTTTTTATTGTTTGGAGTATGAGCTTGCTATTGGTTAGTAAACCGTTTAGTGCGAACGTGGGGTATGGGACTCATTGTTAACACTTTACGGGTTCCTCTCCAAGAAGTTTGTGACACATTAGCCTCGGGCGGCCAGTACTGGACCTCTGGGTCACCACGCCTCTGGGCAACCGTCTCTGGACACCTGTTCTATGGAGCAGTTTATTTTTCGGCATGTGCCACTGGGCCTTTATTCTTCTGGGAAGGATCTCGTCGTCTCGCGCGTTCCGCATCTGTGCGAGTGATCGATCACAACTCTACAGTACTTGGCAATAACGACTCCGGTCGGTGCACGTGCTATACTTGTATTATCTGATGATTTTTATATCCATTCGAGTACCGCCATTCGGTGTTGGTTCTATGGAACCATACGATGTAAGTGCGATTACCTTGTGGATTCACAGTGTCTCTGGACACTGCTTTTCAGTGTCTGATTTCATTGACTTTTCAGTATATCCCCATTGCTCTTTGGAGCATCGATCTTTGCTTGGGCATTGATTGCAGACTCTGGTCACTCTTGGGATTATTGCCTATGGGCAACTTTATATAGCTTTGGCTACGCCGATGATATGAGGCGATTTTATTTATTCAACACTTTAGTGCTGAGATTCTCTTTGGAGATTTTTTTCTGTTGATTGATGATTAGTGACCGTCATTATATTCATGTGGTCCAAAATACTCTTCTCTTAGGAAAAGTACTGTTTCTTTTATGTACCGCATTATTATATATCTCAGTTATTACTGATTGTTTAGCTAGTCTGACCCGAGTGTTTTTCGCTCGGGTCAGACCGAGTTGTTTCAGGTTAGGTCTCTGGACTTAGCTTCTGTGCTTCGGCTTTGGACATTATCTGCTATGCTGATAGATAGCGCTTTTATTTGTCCACTATTCCGCTATTCTGTTATTATTCAGACTTTGATATGTACATATTTTTGACTCACATGTGTGAGCAGTGGCTTTGTACCCACTTATGATATTTGGATCTGTATTGACGATGTATTGTCCTGGGATTTTATATCTGTTATGTGATTCTGTTCTGTGATGTTTTATCATTTTATTACTATGCTTATTCTGATAGATCTTTAGCCATTGTAATTTTGTTATAAATATTTATTGATTATGTCGAACCACTTGAAAAAAAATAGATACCACCCTTTCGACGTATTCAGTAGATAGTTATAGCTTGATTACAAATGGTCGCTTCCACTATACTCTATTCTCCGCTTTAACAGACGGTATTACTCCCGTAATACTCTTTGTTACAGTGGGTCTCAGAGTGGGGCGTTACAGGGATCGACATAGCCAGGTGGATGAAGTAATAGAGGGATCGGCCTGAGTAGAGGAGAAGGAGGCATAGCTTAGTGGAATTAAAGGGATCGACATAACATGATGGAACTCGATGGTTCGGCATAGGCGTTAATGCATGGGTCGGCATGGTAAGTTATCAGATGGATCGACATACTTGAATCAATCATGAAGGGATCGGTATGCGCTTGGATCCAAGTATAAATCTGCCTTCAGTAATCAATATTTTGGGATCTAGAGGTCCAAAGCTGGAGAAACTTGGAGAACAAGGTGTATGAACCCTGAGGACCCCACCTTAGGGATCTCATGTCAAAATAGCTAAGGGATCGACATTATCCATTTGGGGGGTTCGGCAGAAGGTAATTTGCAAGTGGGTTTGAATAAAAGATCAATCAAAAGTACGAGCTTCACTAGTCTGATCAGTATGATATTTGGATAGCCATCATATCTAAACAAGAAGAAGTCATCATAGGGATCGTTGCCTAAGAGTCAAACAATGATGGGGTCGGTACTGATCCCTATTCATTGGGTTTGGGCCTAGCGACCCCTATGGTGGGTCCATATGAATAAGATGGTCCTGTAGTCGAAGTTTCAGAGAGATTGGTGGTCGTCTTCACCTATAAATGCAGCAGTTATGTCTTCAGAAAATGGAATCTTCATTTTTCTCCTCTTCATCTTCTACCTAGGTGATACTCTGCCATTTTCATTCTTGAATTTCATGGATTTGTAACTGTAATCAGCAGTATAAACTAATAAAAGGAAAATCTTTGGAGTGACGTAGGCCGGAGTTTGTCGAACCACTATAAATCTGTGTCTCTATTTATTTGCTTTCTAATAGTTTTAGTTTTGTTCTTTATTTATTTCTCTTCATACTTCTGTGATTGGATTGGATATTGGTGCTTTCATATAACTGGGTGTTGGTGGCCAATTTTGACGCCAACATTTTTATGCTCTCACTAAGTAGACTTGCATAAGCGGATTTGGAAGCTAGGAGCTCAGATTTGGAAGCATGGATAGTTGGATCTAGAAAGCAATGACTAGGCAATCAACAAGGAGAGTGCTACCAGAAAGGAGCCACCATGGAGGGCGTTAGGAGGCTTCCTCAAGAGCTTGAGCTAATCAAGCATCAATTTACATCACTAGGAATGAAATGAAAATAATGATGGATGCTATGCAGAAGAGGATGCTGAAAAGGCAGGAGGGGATGATGCAGAATTTACTCCAGCGGATTAAACAAGCTGGAGCACAAAATCAAGGAGTTAAAGCAGTAGGAATCATTGGAAATCAGAACCGGGAACATGAGAATGGAGCTAATAGGCAAAGGAATAAAACAGAGCAGCCATGGGCGTTCCCCTCCAAACCAAGAGGGATCAGCACCGATCCCTCCATAGGGATCGGTATTGATCCCCAAAAGCTTGGGGGCATGCCCCCGGGTCTTATTGATCGTGATGCTGGAGGACTCGCAATCGACCCTACAGAGCTTGGTGCGAATCGGAATTTGGATGCTCGCCTGAAAGAGTACATTCCAGAATTCCCTCGTAGACTCGGGGGGGGGGGGGGGGCAGCTTGGACATGGTGATAGGAGACTACCATCGGAAGAGAATGACAGGTTTACAGAGATGATAAGGCGAACTATGCATGGAGGATTGGTGAATACGGATTTGAAAGATGTAAATAGAAGTCCATTCACTCCAAATATCAAGCAAGCTAGGAATCCACCAGAGTTCAAACTACCAACGCTTGAGACATATGATGGAAAACTGGATCCCACTATTCATTTGACGAGATTCATGACATACATGGATGTATTGGGGGCATCAGAGGAAGTCATGGCACGGTGCTTCCCCTTGTACTTAACGGATATAGCTACACTATGGTTCAGACAGTTGGAAAGCGGCTCTATTAGCACATGGACGGAATTGATCGAAAGGTTTATGAGGCAGTTTAGGGTTTACATCTCGAGACCCAAAAATGGGATGAGTTTAGCAACACAAAAATAAAGGACCGGAGAGTCCCTGAGGAGTTTCCTAATACGGTTTAATGCCACAGCGGTATCTATGGATTGTCCAGATCCATCCATGGTTTTGATGGTAGCTATATTTGAAATAGCCGATGGCATGGAGTTCAAGGATTCACTGGCATGAGATCCACCTGTGGATCTCGGAGAGTTTTATCATGAAGCAGAAAGGTTCCTGTGGCAGGAAGATGCACGAGTAAACAAACCGAAGGTGAATGCTATGCAAAATATAGGATCATCAGGAGATGTAAACAAGAATGATAAAGGCAAACGGAAAATGAATGATGGCATTAATGTGTCGAAGAGGCAATGGAGAGAACCAAAATTCTCTTCTTATACAGATTTGACCGAATATGTGGAAATGATTTATTTGGACACTCGAGGACGTCTTCAGTATCGAAGGCCGGCAAGGAGGGAACCCTCCGAATACGAACGGGCATCGGGAAAGCATTGACTATTCCATGAGCTAGATGGACACAATACAAATGACTGCAGGCATTTGAAGGATATCATTCAGGAACGCGTGAGGAATGGTCAATTACAATGATACATAAGGACTTGGGTTGGAGAGGTGGAACAGGAGCAGCCACCGTCCACCTCGAACGAAAATGGCACTGGATCAAGGCATCATCATCAACCTGTCATCAATTGATCGGGATGACACATAATAAGTAATAAACTCTGCAGTAATACGACTAAGTCACTTACACATGTACGGGATCTAGGACGGTTCCTAGGCATGCTCTGAGATGATGATAAACCGTTGTGCTCGGGTTTGTGAAATTCATTTTATTTCTTCTTATTTGCTTCGAACTTTGGTTTATTGGTTGTACAAAATCTTATCTTATGGACATAGGGATGATTAAGTCAGGATTAATATAATAAATAACACAGGTCACGGTTATGGCCCCGACCGGAGAGATGGGGCAATAGCTGCGAGTCACGAGTCCCTTCGTCGGAGAGCGACAAGATGGATTCGTACACGGATTAAGTCCTCGGCTGGGGATCAAGGCCAGAGAAGGATACCCCATGGATTAAGAACTCGACTGGAGGGTCGAGGCTAAAGAATAAAACCCAATAGGTCGTCGAGTATGGATTGTGCTCGGCAAGGATCCGAAGAGATCAAGGTCGTGGGAATAGACTATGCCTGGCAAGGGGTAGGCCGCTTCGCCGGAGAGCGACATGATCAGCCTACTTAGGTCGTCGAGTATGGATTGTGCTCAACAAGGATCCGAAGAGATCAAGGATTTGGATTAGGCTAACGACCCAGAAAGGTCTTGTAACGACCCTGAATTTTTGACATTTGAAATTTGAGTATTTAATTAAGTTTAAATATTTGAATGATAGTTTAATTTGAAATTCGAATATTTGAATGAATTTGGTAATTAAATTATTGAATTTAATTATTAAATCTGGGTAAAAATTTGAATCTTCAGTTTTAAGCTGATTAAAAATAATTTAAAGGCTTAGAAATTTCATATTGATTATACTGAAGATAATAAAAGCTTCAGAATTGAATTTGAAACTGTTTTGTTCAGTTTTGGATTTTATTGTTTAAATTGAATTTAAAAATAGCCTTCCGAGGCACAGTCTCGGAATTCGACGAAACCAGTTCCATTGGATCCGTAATATTGTATTATTATCGGATTTCAATTTCCATAGCATTCGGAGTTGTTGTGTGATCGCACGAGATAAAAACGCCTGGCGGCACGCCTTGACAGGAGGTCGAGATTTCAAGTTGTGTTTATCGAGACAATTTGAATTTAAATTAAATATATATTCATATATTAGTCAACTTCAGCCGTAATTCAATCACCTCAGCAAACTTTTTTCAAAATATCTGTAGCAGAGAAATTTCTACATGCGACCATCTTCACGTGTTTCCCCTTTTCTTTTCAAATCACGCATCTTCTCTTCATAGTTGAAAACGAAAAAAGAAATTCAAATAATGGCCGAATAAAAACCCTTCTCTCGTTCAAATAAGAATGGTCGAGCAGTTCTTCCTTTCCTCCTACTGTTCGAAAGCTACTACCATTCCTTTTCTCGACGATATTTTTAAAGTCGAATTCAAAACAAAATCGATAGTAATGGCCGATCGAAACCACCTCCTTCCGCTCCTCCTTTTCAATTCCATTCAAATCGAAATCCTCGTTCGATTTCAAAATCAAAGTCGCGATCGAATCAGGGGCACGAGCCATGGTGGTCTCGAAATCGGCAGCAGGTCAGACTCGCGCACTTGAAGTCGCGAAGGAGGGCGAAGCCAAGCAGGCGCACGCGGTGATTCGTGGACATCGCGGTGGAGTTTTTTGTGGTGGCACGCGCGTTTGGGGTCGCGTGGGTTGATTCGCAATAGGGCAGGGGTTGGATGCTGTGGCGTCGAGTACGGTGGAGGCGCGAAGTCGAGCTCGACATCGAAGGGAGGCGTCATAATGGCATGTCGATTGTCGAAGTCTGGGTCGCGAAGTCGAGGCTTTTCTGGTCAGTAAGGCATTTACAAATTGTTTCAATTTAATTTAAATTTGAAAATGAATTTGAAAATGTACAGGAAAAGAAAACAGATTCTATTTTACTAAATTTTAAATATATATATATATATATATATTTAGATTAGTAGGAAAAAAATTTACAGTAAGGAATTTATAGCTCCGGTTTAATTTAATGTTAATGAAAACTTTAATTTAATTTGTGTTTATTTTGTGAATCATCAGAAAATTTACAGTAAAATAAATTTGGTTTTTTTAGAAGGAAATTGATTTGAAATCAAATTTTTAGATAAAATAAAATTTATCAAATGGAGATTGAGTTGTTAGATTTTTTCAAATATTAATAAATTGTATAAAAATTGTTTATACAAGGTTTAAAATCGAGAAACAAGCCGAAATGGAAATGGATTGCAAAATAAAAAGCAAAGGTGAGATCTTCTCACTCAAATAAAAATTTGAATTGCAGTTATTGATTGATTGCCTGATTGTGATAATATATATAGTAGCATATAGCAATATATATATATATATTGGAATATATATATATATATTGGAATATATATATATATATATATATATATTGGAGTTGTGATTTCCCGCATTATATAGCGGATGAGACCCTATGCGCCGCATAATAGCGGATGATATTTTATAAATCCTATATACCGCGATATTCCACCTCGAAGTGGAATTGGTATTGTGCTAACGTCTGTGGATGCAGGGAAACAGGTTGGAGGGATCCAACTGGATTCCTCAAATTATGTGAATTTGTTTCATATATTGTGATGTGATTGTTTATAACCTGTGTGTGATTATATTTGTAATTGGAACTGTTGAAGGCTAAAATTTAGCCGAATGTATTTTTGGTATCGTTGGATACCAGAAATAAATAAAATTGGATTTTGGAAATTAAAGTGGAAAACTTTAAGTAAATTGAATTTTAAAAATGGAAGGAACTTGAAAGAAAGAAATTAATAATAAAAAGTTGATTTTTGTAATCTAATTTAATTATTTCCAAAATAGGGGGAGTGATTTTTATTAATTAATGAGTTTTGAATAATATCGTTTAAAAGTTGAAGAATTTATTGAAAATGAAATTTTTAAATAATTTAGAAAGAAATAAGGGATTTATTTAAAAGGTGATAAATTTCTAGAAATTAGTTTGATAATTGATTTGGTAATTGGAAATAAATTCAGAAATAAATTTGCAATGTTCTGTTCTATTGAAATTAAATCTAGAAATCAATTTGTAATTGATTTGGTACTTGAAAGGAAATTAGAAATAAATTTGGAATTGATTTAATATTGTAATGTAAATTTGAAATCAATTTGGAATATATTTGGGGTTTGAAATGAAATTGTGAAATCAATGTTTTTTAATTTGATTTTGGAGTTGAAAGTGAATATTTGAGAAATCGATTTGAAAATCGTATAAAAAGTGAATATTTGGGAATGTAAATTCAAAATGGAATTTATAAAGGAAAGGGAAATTTGTTTTAAAAATAAACACTGATTTATTTTTAAAGTGTGGAAGTAATTTACAAATTTGGAATGTAAATTTGAAATAAATCGATAAGGATTTATTTAATTGATTTAAATGGACCATTTTGAAATGGAAGTGTATTTTCCTTGAAAAGCCGAGTATATTTCCAAAGTAGTTTTAAATTATAAATAAAGAAATTCTGAAATTGGATTTTAAGGAATATTCTGGAGATAAAGTATTTGAACTCGACAGATTTCCAGTGGGAATGAATAAATATTTGGAAATATATCCCGTATAGGGAAATTGATTTGAAATTTGTTTTCAAAGGTTCGAAAAGTGAAAAGTTATTTGAAAGTAGTTTTCAAAGTGTTGAAGTGGAAAAATATATATCTTGTGAAGATATTTTGAAATTAAATAATTTGGGAAAATTATTTAAATCCGATGATTGTTGTGAATGTTGTTTGATAGTTAAATCACCGACTATCAATATTTGCTTTTGAAATGGCACTTGAATTTGTTTTTAAAACAAGCGCTCATTATTCGGCTTAGCCGGGAGAGGACTTTGTGTTATATAACCCATTTCGAATAATGATACGACGTTATGAATTGCAATTGAAGACCGGTGTTGAAGACTGGGTATTTTCGAAAATGAAAGGACAACCTGTCGAATGTCTCTACACCGAGTTGCTCCGGTACAGAGATTTATATCACTCTTCTTGTGATGGGAAGTCCGATCGGGATTGTGAATACCCGGATTGCAAGGGCTTCTTTGGAAGTGCCTTCGGTTCTGTTCGAACCCGGAACAGACTTGTATGGTTGTATGTCTGACACTACACTTTGAGATATAAAGCTGATTTCTTTCAAATACATTTCTGTTTGGTGGCGGAGATTTATTCTCTTAGCTTAACACCCTTCTTTGAGACGTACGAGCTCAGAGGTTATGTAGTTGAAGGTTATCAGTGATATACTCCCAATTTGGTAGTGTGGCATGCTAAGTGTTGATGTGTGTTGATGATCATTCGTTGATCAATTGTGATCAAAGCATGGCTTTCATGTAAAGCGTAGCTTTGTGGACGAGACCTCATCGAGCCTCATAGACCGGAAATGGTCGAAACAGGAAAGATGCGGCAAGGTTTCAGGGGTAGCTCCCCTAGGGTATGGCCATTCCTTCTGGAAAAAGATGGTATCATGGTATGGAGCCCAGATATTTACCTGTGTGGTTGCTCTAATATCATTTACTCTGTGTGATTGTTGCTTTGTGATCGAGGCACCTCGGATAAAGGTCCCAAAGGACCGGGGGTGGCATATCTCAGGTTTACTACCCGAGAAGGGGGTAACCGGCCTTGTGTTGGCAGAGAGCCAGGTGGTTCTCGAGACGTCCTGCCAGAGGCGTTCCCATGTAGCAGTAGGAAGTTCCTTAGCCTGAACATTTGTTGGAAATCCAATTCCCAATACGAACCTTGTACGGTTTTAGTTGTAGAACCTGCCATTTACTTATGGTGGTCACCACTGTTTAGATGGTAGCTATAGTAGGCATAGTTCGAAATGTCTATGCTGGCTAAGATTAATATTATACTTTCAAAATGTTTTCCACACTAGACATTAATAATAATATCAACTGATCTTTCGTAGTAAGCGTCTTTGACTATCATAAGGGGAAATCTCCTCCAATTCTGCGTTTGCATTGTGTGTGTGGTGGGAGGCCTTATGGTAGTTTCATTTTCCAAAAGCATTGCGAATTCATTTTATTTTCTTTGTGAAAATAAATATTTTACGATCTCACACCAGTCACCATGACTGACTCGGAGTTTATTGTTCCCTTTCTAAACTCTGGGTGCCCATAATTTTCCACACGGGCAGCCTAGAGTTATGTTATCAAGATATTCTGGAGCTTTGGAGGCAAGCTGGATGGCGAGACGTACTCCTATACTTGTTTATTTATTCCGCTGTGTATTTTGTATGAGGACAAGTTTATATAACTGTCCATTGTTGTATTGAGTTGTATATTGACTCTCATTGTTGTATTGTATAAACTGATATAGTTCTTTGTTTAAAAGACTAGTGATTATCTATTATATATTGTTCCGCTGCGAATGTGAGATTCTGATATTGTTTATGTTTCTGTTTTTCTGTTCTTTCTTTCCTTCTATCTTCTTCTTCCTCTTCTTTTTAACCCTAATGGTTCGGTTTTCCGGCATTCGATTTCGCGGCTTTTGATAGAGTGGACGTATTAATGTCGACTTTCGAGCGTCGAAAGATCTTAACCGTTACATGTGGTATTAGAGCATTTAGTTAAGCGACAACCCTGGCTCTGTTGGGAATTACTCATTAGAGATAGAGTCAGTAGTACTCTAGAATGAGTTTGAGAGTAATAATAGATAATGAGCACGTATTTGTTAGTGAATATAAAATTGTTTTAAATTGTGATGATTGGTTTGTTGAGTGGTATATGGATTCTGGTCGGTATAGTCTGGACAACTCTATCGATAGGGATCTCTAAACACTCGTACAGAATAATTCGACACGATATTGTTTTAAAATAGGGTAAATGAAATAATTTTACCCAAAACTATTTTCGTAGATAAAGGAAATAATCTTTGTAAATTATTATAGTATATATGACTGCTTGGTTGTTTGGAAGTGATAACATTAAATTATCATTAAAGTTGAAAAGGAAATTGTAATTGTAACTCCAAAGTTAAGAAATAAAAATCCATATACAAATGGAATTTGTAAATATAAATTGTAAATGTGATTTGTAATTTGAAATGGAATTTCAAAGAAATGTTTTGAAAAGAATTTGGAAATTTTGGAGAGTTGGAAAAGTTTAAATTCCTTGAGTTTGGAAATGAATTTCAAAGGGTTTTTGGAAAATTGTTTGGAAGGAATGAAAACACTAAACTCTTTTAGGTCGCTGGAAAATAATTCCGATGATGATCGCGACATCACCGGTGTTCATTTTTGGGTTTCCAAAAGAGGAATTGCTACCAAATTGTTTTAAATGGAAGTTGTTGAAAACTGGGTTTGGTTTTGGAAATTCAAAGGATAATTTGAAAAGATTCTGGAGTGTTATATAAAATGTTTATGGAATATCATTAAGTTGTTAACTTGTAAAGTTTGAAGTTGTTAAAATAAAAATCTAACTTAAAGAGAAGTTGGATGAAAGTAAATATGGAAGCGAAAATAAGTTGGATAAAAAGTGGATTGGAATAAAATTATTACGGTGGAAAATAAATTGTAAATGAATGAATGAATAAATTTACAATTGCAAGTGCAAGAAAATGAAATTGGATGTTGAAATTCATTTTGAAATTGTAAGTAAATAGAACTGGAATTGGATTTGATTTGTGAAGAATAAAGCGAAGTATTGAAAAAATTTAGTAAGTGAAACTAATTGAAGAAAAGACCAAATAGATATGGTTTGAAATGAATTCAATATTTATAAATAAAAGGTAAATTAAATTCATGTGGAGTTTGAAATCCAGTTTCATATAAGTGGTTGTAAACTAAAAATGGTGAATTGAAATTGAATTGTGTTTGGAAATGAATAAAAGAATAAAACTGGAATTGAAACTGAAATATTGATAACCAATTTGAATTGTGTGAAATAAAATGAAGTTGTAAAATTGGTTTGAAATGAACTAAAGATAATAAAGGTGGATGGAATAATAAAAATTGGTTTGAGTAGAAATAAATTGGAAATGGCCTTGTTATTAACAAAATGAATTCAGAAATGAATTATTGAATGTGAATCCAAAGCTATATTGGTTCAATGAACTCAAGTTAAATAAAATAGAGTTGAATTGAAATAGCGACGATTTGAGTGGTAAATAAAATTTAAGTGGATAGAGATAAAACTTGAATTAATTTTATTATAAATAAAGTAAGTTCGGAAGTGGATTAAAATGTGAAATCATAATGGTTTTGAATGGAACTAGTTAGTTAAATAAAATGAAATGTAAGTGAATGGATTCGAATTTTAAATGCAATGAAAGTGTGTTGTGACCTATTGAAATTGAATGGAAATGATGTGTTGTAGTTGTAAGAAATTAAAATTTGTATTGAAACTTTATAAATTGCTAATGGAATTTAATTTGAATGTTTTGCTTATGAAAAACTATGTGTTTGCTATTGAAAATAAGTGAAATGTTAATAACTTCTTATATATGTCGCTTACACGTTTAAATTGAGTAAGTACAGGTACCGGGGCTACCGTTTGGCTGGATTTGGTTGCGTTAATAAGCTAATAAATAACTACTTTGCTTAGAAATGCTAAAAAGGTACGCCTACGCAATAAAAATAGGAAATATGAACTGTTTTTGCTTTTCCGACAGTGTGGGTTGATGTATATATATTTATATCCCTTGTCAAATTGCAAAAGCTCCTTCGTACAAGGGAGACTCCGCCAAAATTTTCCGAAAATTTTGAGAGTTAGAAAAAATAAAAAAATAAATAAAAAATTTTGGAAAATTTTTGTTAACGGAAAATTGATATTTCAAATTGTAATGGAACTTAGGAATTGAACTAGAAAATGAAAACCATTGTTTTGGTTGAAGTTGAAAGCTTTGGAAAAAGTGAATATTGAGTTTTCACCAAGTGAATTTTTGAAGATAAAATGAATTCAAATAGAATTGAAATTGTAAATTGAATTCAAATGGAATTGAAAATGCAAAGTTGAATGGAAATGAATATATAACTTTGTTAGTGAAGTGAAAATAAATATAAGAAGTATGTAAATACTTATATTGAACTTAAGAAATGAATGGAGAAAATTCTTAAGTAAATGGTATTGGGAATCCAATAAGTTAATAATTGGATATTATTGTTAAGTAAAGTGTACAGGGATTATAAAGGCTATAGGAAAATGGAATTGGATTTTGATTTTGAAGGTAAATTTGAAATTGTTCGACAATAAGGTATGTATTTAAAATTTCAGTATGAAATTTGACGAGTTTCTGATTTTGCCACTTGGCATTTTGTTTTCTATTGGAGTTTGAGAGTCCGTAGGGACATTTTGTAGTAGTACCGAGTTAGCTGCGGAAAGGAGACGCTGGCGAAATTTTTCAAAAATTTAGAGAGTTGGAAAATCTTTGAGAAATTTTGGATAATTTGAAATTTGAATTTGAATTTAAATTTGAATTATGAAGTAAATAAAGTTGTTTGGAAACTATGAAAGTGTTTGGAAAGTTAGTTGAAGTGATAACGAATCTTTAATAAAAAGATTGTTTTAACAAGTTGATAAAACTATTTGAATTTGAGAAAATAGTTAACGGGTATTGGAGCATTCTTTTTGACTTGTAATTTCGGGACAAAATTCTTTTAAGTGGGGAAGATTGTAATGACCCTGAATTTTTGACATTTGAAATTTGAGTATTTAATTAAGTTTAAATATTTGAATGATAGTTTAATTTGAAATTCGAATATTTGAATCAATTTGGTAATTAAATTATTGAATTTAATTATTAAATCTGGGTAAAAATTTGAATCTTCAATTTTAAGCTGATTAAAAATAATTTAAAGGCTTAGATATTTCATATTGATTATACTGAAGATAATAAAAGCTTCAGAATTGAATTTGAAACTGTTTTGTTCAGTTTTGGATTTTATTGTTTAAATTGAATTTAAAAATAGCCTTCCGAGGCACAGTCTCGGAATTCGACGAAACCAGTTCCATTGGATCCGTAATATTGTATTATTATCGGATTTCAATTTCCATAGCATTCGGAGTTTTTGTGTGATCGTACGAGATAAAAACGCCTGGCGGCACGCCTTGACAGGAGGTCGAGATTTCAAGTTGTGTTTATCGAGACAATTTGAATTTAAATTAAATATATATTCATATATTAGTCAACTTCAGCCGTAATTCAATCACCTCAACAAACTTTTTTCAAAATATCCGTAGTAGAGAAATTTCTACACGCGAACATCTTCACGTGTTTCCCCTTTTCTTTTCAAATCACGCATCTTCTCTTCACAGTTGAAAACGAAAAAAAGAAATTCAAATAATGGCCGAATAAAAACCCTTCTCTCGTTCAAATAAGAATGGTCGAGCAGTTCTTCCTTTCCTCCTGTTGTTCGAAAGCTACTACCATTCCTTTTCTCGACGATATTTTTAAATTTGAATTCAAAACAAAATCGATAGTATTGGCCGATCGAAACCACCTCCTTCCGCTCCTCCTTTTCAATTCCATTCAAATCGAAATCCTCGTTCGATTTCAAAATCAAAGTCACGATCGAATCAGGGGTATGAGCCGTGGTGGTCTCGAAATCGGTAGCAGGTCGACTCGCGCACTCGAAGTCGCGAAGGAGGGCGAAGCCAAGCAGGCGCACGCGGTGATTCGTGGACATCGTGGTGGAGTGTTTCGTGGTGGCGCGCGCGTTTGGGGTCGCGTGGGTTGATTCGCGATAGGGCAGGGGTTGGATGTTGTGGCGTCGAGTACGGTGGAGGCGCGAAGTCGAGCTCGACATCAAAGGGAGGCGTCACAATGGCATGTCGATTGTCGAAGTCTGGGTCGCGAAGTCGAGGCGTTTCTGGTTAGTAAGGTATTTACAAATTGTTTCAATTTAATTTAAATTTGAAAATGAATTTGAAAATGTACAGGAAAAGAAAACAGATTCTATTTTACTAAATATTAAATATATATATATATATATTTAGATTAGTAGGAAAATTTTTTACAGTAAGGAATTTATAGCTTCGGTTTAATTTAATGTTAATGAAAACTTTAATTTAATTTGTGTTTATTTTGTGAATTATCAGAAAATTTACAATAAAATAAATTTGGTTATTTTAGAAGGAAATTGATTTGAAATCAAATTTTTAGATAAAATAAAATTTATCAAATGGAGATTGAGTTGTTAGATTTTTTCAAATATTAATAAATTGTATAAAAATTGTTTATACAAGGTTTAAAATCGAGAAACAAGCCGAAATGGAAATGGATTGCAAAATAAAAAGCAAAGGTGAGATCTTCTCACTCAAATAAAAATTTGAATTGCAGTTATTGATTGATTGCCTGATTGTGATAATATATATAGTAGTATATAGCAATATATATATTGGAATATATATATAATATTGGAGTTGTGATTTCCCGCATTATATAGCGGATGAGACCCTATGCGCCGCATAATAGCGGATGATATTTTATAAATCCTATATACCGCGATATTCCACCTCGAAGTGGAATTGGTATTGTGCTAACGTCTGTGGATGCAGGGAAACAGGTTGAAGGGATCCAACTGGATTCCTCAAATTATGTGAATTTGTTTCATATATTGTGATGTGATTGTTTATAACCTGTGTGTGATTATATTTGTAATTGGAATTGTTGAAGGCTAAAATTTAGCCGAATGTATTTTTGGTATCGTTGGATACCAGAAATAAATAAAATTGGATTTTGGAAATTAAAGTGGAAAACTTTAAGTAAATTGAATTTTAAAAATGGAAGGAACTTGAAAGAAAGAAATTAATAATAAAAAGTTGATTTTTGTAATCTGATTTAATTATTTCCAAAATAGGGGGAGTGATTTTTATTAATTAATGAGTTTTGAATAATATCGTTTAAAAGTTGAAGAATTTATTGAAAATGAAATTTTTAAATAATTTGGAAAGAAATAAGGGATTTATTTAAAAGGTGATAAATTTCTAGAAATTAATTTGATAATTGATTTGGTAATTGGAAATAAATTCAGAAATAAATTTGCAATGTTCTGTTCTATTGAAATTAAACCTAGAAATCAATTTGTAATTGATTTGGTACTTGAAAGGAAATTAAAAATCAATTTGGAATTGATTTAATGTTGTAATGTAAATTTGAAATCAATTTGGAATATATTTGGGGTTTGAAATGAAATTGTGAAATCAATGTTCTTTTTAATTTGATTTTGGAGTTGAAAGTGAATATTTGAGAAATCGATTTGAAAATTGATTTGAAAATCATATAAAAAGTGAATATTTGGGAATGTAAATTCAAAATGGAATTTATAAAGGAAAGGGAAATTTTTTTTAAAAATAAACACTGATTTATTTTTAAAGTGTGGAAGTAATTTACAAATTTGGAATGTAAATTTGAAATAAATCGATAAGGATTTATTTAATTGATTTAAATGGACCATTTTGAAATGGAAGTGTATTTTCCTTGAAAAGCCGAGTATATTTCCAAAGTAGTTTTAAATTATAAATGAAGAAATTCTAAACTTGGATTTTAAGGAATATTCTGGAGATAAAGTATTTGAACTCGACAGATTTCCAGTGGGAATGAATAAATATTTCGAAATATATCCCGTATAGGGAAATTGATTTGAAATTTTTTTCAAAGGTTCGAAAAGTGAAAAGTTATTTGAAATTAGTTTTCAAAGTGTTGAAGTGGAAAAATATATATCTTGTGAAGATATTTTGAAATTAAATAATTTGGGAAAATTATTTAAATCCGATGATTGTTGTGAATGTTGTTTGATAGTTAAATCGCCGACTATCAATATTTGGTTTTGAAATGGCACTTGAATTTGTTTTTAAAACAAACGCTCATTATTTGGCTTAGCCGGGAGAGGACTTTGTGTCATATAACCCATTCCGAATAATGATACGACGTTATGAATTGCAATTGAAGATCGGTGTTGAAGACCAGGTATTTTCGAAAATGAAAGGACAACCTGTCAAATATCTCTGCACCGAGTTGCTCCGGTATAGAGATTTATATCACTCTTCTTGTGATGGGAAGTCCGATCGGGATTGTGAATACCCGGATTGCAAGGGCTTCTTTGGAAGTGCCTTCGGTTCTGTTCGAACCCGGAACAGACTTGTATGGTTGTATGTCTGACACTACACTTTGAGATATAAAGCTGATTTCTTTCAAATACATTTCTGTTTGGTGGCGGAGATTTATTCTCTTAGCTTAACACCCTTCTCTGAGACGTACGAGCTCAGAGGTTATGTAGTTGAAGGTTATCAGTGATATACTCCCAATTTGGTAGTGTGGCATGCTAAGTGTTGTTGTGTGTTGATGATCATTCGTTGATCAATTTTGATCAAAGCATGGCTTTCATGTAAAGCGTAGCTTTGTGGACGAGACCTCATCGAGCCTCATAGACCGGAAATGGTCGAAACAGGAAAGATGCGGCAAGGTTTTAGGGGTAGCTCCCCTAGGGTATGACCATTCCTTCTGGAAAAAGATGGTATCATGGTATGAAGCCCAGATATTTACCTGTGTGGTTGCTCTAATCTCATTTACTCTGTTGTATTGTTGCTTTGTGATCGAGGCACCTCGGATAAAGGTCCCAAAGGACCGGGGGTGGCATATCTCAGGTTTACTATCCGGGAAGGGGGTAACCGACCTTGTGTTGGCAGAGAGCCAGGTGGTTCTCGGGACGTCCTACCAGAGGCGTTCCCATGTGGCTGTAGGAATTTCCTTAGCCTGACCATTTGTTGGAAATCCAATTCCCAATACGAACCTTGTACGGTTTTAGTTGTAGAACCTGCCATTTACTTATGGTGGTCACCACTGTTTAGATGGTAGCTATAATAGGCATAGTTCGAAATGTCTATGCTGGCTAAGATTAATATTATACTTTTGAAATGTTTTCCACACTAGACATTAATAATAATATCAACTGATCTTTCGTAGTAAGCATCTTTGACTATCATAAGGGGAAATCTCCTCCAATTCTGCGTTTGCATTGTGTGTGTGGTGGGAGGCCTTATGGTAGTTTCATTTTCCAAAAGCATTGCGAATTTCTTTTATTTTCTTTGTGAAAATAACTATTTTACGATCTCACACCAGTCACCATGACTGACTCGGAGTTTATTGTTCCATTTCTAAACTCTGGGTGCCCATAATTTTCCACACGAGCAGCCTGGAGTTATGTTATCAGGATATTCTGGAGCTTTGGAAGCAAGCTGGATGGCGAGACGTACTCCCGTACTTGTTTATTTATTCCGCTGTGTATTCTGTATGAGGACAAGATTATATAACTGTCCATTGTTGTATTGAGTTGTATATTAACTCTCATTGTTGTATTGTATAAACTGATATAGTTCTTTGTTAAAAAGACTAGTGATTATCTATTATATATTGTTCCGCTGCGAATGTGAGATTCTGATATTGTTTCTGTTTCTGTTTTTCTGTTCTTTCTTTTCTTCTGTCTTCTTCTACCTCTTCTTTTTAACCCTAATGGTTCGGTTTTCCGGCATTCGATTTCGCGGCATTTGATACAGTGGACGTATTAATGTGGACTTTCGAGCGTCGAACGATCTTAACCGTTACAGGTCTATGGATTAGGATATGGACCCGGAGCGGTCTTGGATTTGGATAAAACGACCTGGAGAGGTCTATGGATTTGAATATGGACCCGGAGCAGCCCCGGATTTGGATAAAATGATCCGGAGAGATCTTGGATTTGGTTAATGAATTCAAAATAGATTCGGAATTGGATATCGACTCAGAACAGTCATGGATTTCACAAATGATCCAGAGAGATCAAAGAATTAGATTGGCAACGGATTGTATTCTAATTGGATAATATGGCAACCAATATATTATGGACTTCGGATTTTGGATTTATGGAAAGTCAAAACACGCCTTCCTATCGCAAGGCATGTTTTGGGGGGCAAAGTGTTAACCCGCCTTTTGACAAGGCAGTATACAGGCGGATTTAACCCAACAGACGTCACGATTATCACAACCGATGAGTGCAGAGCGATGATTGTAGGCTATAGAAATTAGGTACAGACGATTATATGAAGCCAGAGTTGGATGGAGTTAGTAGATAAAAGATGCAGGATGCTTGAAATATGAATATTGGCTTGGATAAATTAAGGTTCGGCATGACTTGGTGGAAGCCTGGGGATGGGCATAGCTTGGATCGGCATGGAATGGAAGTATCATAGGGCTCGACATAGATGAAGGTAGAGGATCGGCATAGCTTAATAGCATAAGAGGGATTGGCATAGCCTAATAGCATAAGAGGGATCAACATAGCTAGGTAGCACCCTAGGGATTGGCATAGTCAGGTGGATGAAGTAATAGAGGGATCCGCCTGAGTAGAGGAGAAGATTGGCATAGCTTAGTGGAATCAAAGGGGTCGGCGTGACATGATGGAACTCGAGGGTTCACATAGGCGTTAATGCATGGGTTGGCATGGTAAGTTATCAAATGGATCGACATACTTGAATCAATCACGAAGGGATCGGTATGCGCCTGGATCCAAGTACACATTTGCTTTCAATAATCAATATTTTGGGATCTAGAGGTCCAAAGTAGGAGAAACTTGGAGAACAAGGTGTATGGACCCTAGGAACCTCACTCTAGGGATCACATGTCAAAATAGCTAAGGGATCAGCATTATCCATTTCGGGGGTTCGGCAGAAGTTAATTTGCAAGTGGGTTTGAATAAAAGATCAATCAAAAGTATGAGCTTCACTAGTCTGATCAGTATGATATTTGGAGAGCCATCATATCTAAGCATGAAGAAGCCATCACAGAGATCACTACCCTAGAATCAACCAATAAAGGGATCGGTAACGATCCCTATTCATTTAGATTTGGGCCTAGCGACCCCTATGGTAGGCCCATATGGAGAAGAAGGTCATGTAGCCGAAGTTTCAGAGAGATTGGTGGTCGTCTTCACTTATAAAAACAGCAGGCATGGCTTTAGAAAAGGGGACCTTCATTCTGCTCCTCTTTATCTTCTACCTAGGGGATACTCTGCCATTTTCATTCTTGAATTTCATAGATTGTAACTGTAATCAACAGTATAAACTAATAAAAGGAAAATCTTTGGAGTGGACGTAGGCCGGAGTTTGCCGAACCACTATAAATCTGTGTTATTATTTATTTGCTTTCCAATAGTTTTAGTTTTGTTCTTCATTTATTTCTCTTCGTACTTCTGTGATTGGATTGGATATTGGTGCTTTCATATAACTAGGTGTTGGTGGCCAATTTTGACGCCAACACCCCCGTTAAAAGAATTTCACACTCGAAATTTGCAATGGTCAAAGAATGTAATTCGCAAACTACCTCATTAACCCAATACTAATTATAGCATACATTAGCAACCATTAAAACAGCCATCCATACATTCCACATACAATTCTATTACTAAACCGTTTTTAGCGAATATATACTTCAATAATATAATAGCAACATATATGTATGTTTGCTTGATTATGTCATAGAAGATACTAAGTTGATGAAAAAATGCAACTGGTAGTCATCCTCCTAAACTAGTCAGCCTACTAAGATGTATGCAAATGACATGGCATACTAGGCATGATGCAAGCACTTTAATATGAGTGTAAAATTTCTATATGGATACAATTGTCATTCGATACAACATATCACAAAATAAATATAGAAATGGGTGACTTACATACATCAAAACATAGCAACATAATCAAAAGTCGAACAACATAGTCTATATAATATCAAAACATCCAAATTAACCAATCAATCAATCATATACTGACAAAGAAATATTAATCTATAGCAGCCACTCAACCATACCAAGATAATTTAATTAAAGTAACAAGTAAACAAATTGGAAACATCCTAGAAAAGAGTAAAAATGAAAAGGTTGGATCTTCCCCTCCACTTTCCAAACACCCTCAACTAGATCATTCTTCCCAACTCCACCTAATAAGCCTTACTACTATTATGTATACTCATATGGAAACACTAATCTTAAATGTACGTGCACAACTTATTGTGGATTGTGGAATTATGGATCTTAAGGCTTTATTAACACTAAAGGGGGGTGAATAGTATTTTCTAACTTATGTAAATCTTTTTAATTTTCTTTTAAGATTAATATTAAATCATAGATTAACAACACAGAACTATACTAACAATCGGTCATATATGCAATCATGGATAAAAATAAAAGCTAAAGTAAAGTAAGAGTTAAAAAGGTAAGAGTTAAAGAGCTGACACCGAGGATTTTATACCAGTTCGAATTTCTCCTACATCTAGTCTCGTACAATTTCTTGTACAAAATTCTTTTCAAATGCCTACTTTAAACATGTAGCAAGCAAACCCATTACAGTCTTGATTTCAAGGCTACGAGACACACCCTCATGATTATGGAGTTCACGGTAGACTCACTTGATTTAAACGGGATACAAGCGCACTCACTTGATTTGAACGAGCTACAAGTACACCCACTTATTTGAATGAGCTACAAGCACATCCACTTGAGTTGAACGGGCTACAAGCACACCCAACAAACAAAAATAGAGTTGATAGTTTTTCCAAATACAAATTATTGTACTTTGGATACAATGGATCCTATGGCCTCTTGGATAGCACTTTGATCTTTGAATTGAGATAAAGATATTTCCAAAAGAGTAATAAATTAGTATTGAATCAGTACAATGAAGTATGAATTGATTCTATATAATTTTGAAGAGAATAAAGTATATTTTTCAAGAGAATTTTCAAGAAAGTAAAGAGGGAAGAAAGTAAGTAATTAATTATCAAAAATTTGTTTGCACTACCCTTTATATAGCAAATTAATAGATGTATCATTCGTGAAGAGTTGTGTCGAATAAACAGTTCCATTCAAAATTTTAAAAACCATTTGGTGGCATGTATGTCGACATATCCTAGATATGTATGTCGACATCTAGTGAAAAATGAAAATTGTTTTATCTAAAATGATTTGAAAATTCTATCCTTCTCTAAAATAATCTGAATAAAGTTTTTAAATATTTTTAGATTTAAAAAACTTATGTAAAATATTTTAGAAATATATTTTGTAATTAAAATAATTTATTTTTGTTTAAAATATTAAAGATCAAAAATTGGATATAGAGATCAAAAATTGCTATTAAAGACTTTAACAATATCTACTAATGACTTTATACACTAAATTATAACCTTAAGGTCTTCATTTCTTTGTCTTTGAACTCATAAGTCTTCACATCTTTATCTTGAGTTTTTATACTGTACAGTCTTCGATTCAGCACCTGTGTAACATTCTACACTATATAACTTGGGAAAGCAATAGTATTTATATTTTATATGGTTGTTGTCATCAAAATCAATAATTGAGATATTAATAGTCTCCCCCTTTTTGATGGTGACAACCATTAAATATTTTTGTATATAAAATATGATATAACTTCTTTTGAGTTACATAACTCCCTGTGAATATATGCATGTTTATATTTTATATTTTTTCCACCTTTGTCATTAACAAAAATGGGTGAAAAATTAAAACTCCCCTAAATGATACACATATAAACTATATTAGAATGCTAAGCAATATAGATTTAATATATGGCATAAATGAACGATGATAGATATTAAAGACATTAAATAAGACAAACCAAATTTTATTAAATAAATTTAACTTAAACTATTTATTTAATTAATACCAAATATGAATGTGGGATACTGTAATCATTACCAATAAAAATGGGAATAAACTCCTAACTAAGATGATATATACATCAAAACCAATACCCAATGTATTAAAAACAATATAAACTAGATGACATATATGAAATCAACGATAAGAGTATGGAAAATAATTCAATATGACATAAATGATTTTATTATATAATCTTAAGCATCCAAATTTGACAAAGAAATTTATATATTAGATTTATTAAATAAATTCATATATTTACATAACAAACCATATTAATTAAGAAATTTAATCATAGACTAATCACAATATTTGATAAGTGTAACTACGTATATAATCAACTTTATGTTTAATAAATAAGTTTATGAAGTAAATATTATTTTATTCTTATACATTGTTTATTTTTAGAAAGACATGATAATTTATAATAATTTTTTAGTCTAATATGCAAAGTATAAGTGAGATATGTAGAGTTAAAAAATATCACTAAAAAATCATCATATAAATTTAATAATAAAAAGAACCTGGGAATGGCAATAAGATGGTTGCTCATATGTTTTGGTGTCATTGCCATCTTCAAAAAAAATTCGGAGAATATCATGATTTGATTGATCATATAAAAGGTCTTCATAGTCATTTTTTCATCTTTCTCATCTTATTGTATGTAGTGCCTGAAGTAATAGAACATATTTATACTAGTATCCATACTATCTTTCAGAAATCAAACCCAATATTTTTAAGAGTTTATGATCATGAATGTTTAAATCATGAAAAGCCTGAATGATTACGTACAATGAAAAATATAATAAAAAATGAGATATTCTACTAAACCTTTTATTTTCAAATTTTGATTCAACACAAGTAGAATTCTAAAATTCATTCATAACACTATTATGTATGAGATAATGTGACTCTAACATATAACATATTGTATTTTGTGCCTTATTGATTATTTAAATTACAAGTGTATTAACGAATAACATGTGTAAAGACACTTGGCATCATGCATGTATAAAATGATCTTCCTAAATGACAGGCATAATGACATATGTCATTTTGTATATGTGTTACTATTTGTTTATATGACAAGTGTCATACAATGTGGCGCGTTCTCATTGAGAGAAGAAATTATATAAATATAGCCTTATTGACATACCCTAAGTATATTTAATTAATTTCATGAAGCCATAAAGTTAATATCTCATCATAAATTTAGTAAGAAAGAAGTAAAATCATCATTAAAAAAGTTGAAATCATGGAAGAAGTTATGCTATCCTATTTAGTATAGTCATGATAAATGATTATTGGAATGTTATTGGAAAGTAAACATTTTATAAAAGTCAATAGCGAAGAAGTATGATAATCACGAAGAGGCATGACCGTTAGAAAATTAAAAATTAAAAGCACAATTTGGCAGTTGAAGTATCTATTCAATTTAACAAAAATAAAAGAAAATATTTCGTTAATTTAAAGTACTCATAATTTCTATGTAGTTATATATACTAATTATATTCTAGAAACTGATTTTTTATGTTAGAAAATTATTGTAAAATGACATAAAAAGTTCAAAATTGCAGTGGCCCACGTCAAAAGTATGGTTGTTGTAATACCAAGTGACCATTTATCTATGCTATTATATTATTACTAAGTTGCATTCTAAGAGCGTGCAAGCCTCCTGAGTATTTTCTAAAATGAACAGTCACGTTTTTTATTTTCTTCTATTCATTCGTACCCAACTCTCCGCTACTCCCTTATCCCCCAAACATATATTACGTCCTCATACCACTTCCTTTTGATGAAAAGCCTAATCTTAATGGCCGATTACTTCAAGTGCCTCACTCTGTTAACCGTTCTTCCAAAATTGTGGTGAGTAGGTATTTTTTTTGCCATCTCCTTTTACATATTTTATTTACTTAAATTCAATTTTTATTTCAACCTACAATTTATAATCCAAGTGTGTTATGTTCAAATTTACTTATTTTGATTATATCGCTCTTCTTAATTTTGCGTTTTCCCTAATTTATGGATTTTATTTTAATTTTTTCTATGCATAGTAAATCATATTAGGATTCTCTGAAGGCTGTTCTTCGTGGCAAGCTCATCAATTTCCAACCTTTTCCCATCGCTCTTTTCTGGAAACTTTCCTCCCCTTTCTCAGCCTGGTTCCTGCAGGGAGACTATCATTTATTAGTAGATCCAGGGCCGCTCTATCTTCCTTTGCCTAATTGTCTACCGTATTTGAGGTTTAATAAAACCTAATTCTATCGGGGCAACCATTCTATTATTATCGCTTTACTACTTCAGCTTGCGTCTATTCGATTTTCATTTTTTTCCCTATTGTTTCTTCGTACAGTAATATAAAATGTCCATGAGTAAGTCGACATCTTGATGTTGTACCTTTTCATCTCCATCTTTTATGATTAATATATTTTTTGTGCTGAAATTATTGTTTTACTACATAGATGATGATAACAATAAATTCAAGAAGCTTAAAATATTTGTTTTCTATTATATATCTTGTTAAATTTTGGTGATACAAAATCACAAATAGAAGGAAACAAATATGAAAAAAGAAAAGTAATCACGTGTGTTCATTATGGAAATGCATAAATTATTGGATCGCATTTGCATGAGATGGCAAGGAAATAAATGCATGCGCACGTTATGAAAATAATATATACACAAAAGGATATGCATATTATTTCTTTCTCAGTAATTGCATTGCTTTGGGATTATTTTCCTCCATCTTTGCTAATTAAAGGAATGAGTGAATTACTTACTATCTTTGCACCATTTGTTACCATTGTAATTTGCCTCTATTATCTTCTTGCCATATCTTGGTAATTTAATCGACGACTCACATAAATTTACACTGACTATATATTGAGGTAGACTCATTATAAATCTATCGTGGCATTCAGTCAGCGATGCCCAAATAGAATGTCTCTTCTTGTTAACTCTAATTTAGAGTCTTAGTTATGTAAACTATTATCTTGTAATCTCCTGTAACTCTCTCATGTGTAATAAAATCTCTCTCCTTGGACTAGACGTACACTATCTTGATGATAGTGGAACCAGTATAAATATTATGTGTTTCTTTTCTTCTTTAGAGTTATTTACTATTTATTTGGAGTAATAGCATAATTGTTGTTATATTGAGTGATGTCCAATTGGCAAATCTAGATCTTGTCGACTTGTCGACTTGTGATGCCGTATTAGAGAGTTCAGTTCATAGAGCTGGTTTTTGCGAATTTGGTGCCGATGAGGTACATTTTGTGATGCCATCTTAAAGGAGTTTTTCAAATCATATTTGGATTTGAAAGTCTATATGGATCGATAATATAGTTAAACTACGACTAGCAAGTGCGGAATTATAAATAATAGTAAATGGCAATAATAAAAATGACACCAGGGATTTTTATACTGGTTCGAACTTCTCGTTCTACGTCCAGTCCCAGACTGCTTCTGGAATTTCTCGAATAACCCTCACTTAACCCGGAGGAACAGGTATTACACCGCCTGAGCAACCGAACAGGACTTTTCCGCCTAAGCAACCGAATAGGACTTTTCCGCCTAAGCAACCGAATAGGACTTCAATTACAATTTGGTAAATTGTTTCTTGACTTGTGTGTTCTTTGAATAACACGAATATAGTCAATGTAGTACACCCTTCCTATAATCTTCTTGATATGATGATTTGAAAGTGCAAAGATAGGAAGTAGAGAATTGAAAATCACTTGAGATTATAACAATATAAGATCAGAAAAGATAGAAAGAATTAGTTATTGAAATAGTGGATTTTCATCTCTATTTATAGTATTGAATAGTTTTAATTCAATAGTTGCAACTCTTTGAAGAAGTGCAACTCTTGGTGAAGAGAACAACTCTTCAGATTTTGATATTTTATGAAGAGATGCTTCAGTTCGTCAAGTTCAGATGTCTGAGATAAAAGTGACAGATGTCTGAATAATTTTGAATTTCAAAAAATCAAAGGAAACAATAAACAGTTAATTTAGACGTCTGTCTTTTAATTCAGACGTCTGTCTAGGATGACAGACGTCTGTTATTAAGTGACAGACGTCTATTTCATATAGAAATAGAGGCATTAACAACATAGTGCTTAGACGTCTGTTATCTTAATTTAGACGTCTGATATTGATGTCAGACGTCTGAATTAATATACAGACGTCTATTTCTGTACTGTTTTGTTCCTTTGTCCATTTTAGTATTTTTGAACTTGAGAAAATATATAATTTTGAAAATACCTTTTTATATTTATTTTAAAGCATGATTTTCAAAAGTATATTTGTGTGTGTGTGTGTTTCATCACCATATCAGAGATTGTACAAATATATCTAAATAGATTTTATAAAGAACTTTAATCTTGTTGATGATAATAGCTTCTTTTGACGATTCCTGCAAGAATATTTGACATAATAATATATAGATTGAAATATATAGTTGTCGCATTAAAATCGAAGAAGTCAGGTTTCAACATTCTCCCCCTTTTTGATGATGACAACTATATAATTCATCGATTAGTATAATCATACATTTTGCTCCCCCTGTCAATATGACCATATTATATAGCAGAAATATAATTATTTCTCCCCCTTTGTCATTAACAAAAAGAATTGTTGGGGTTGATTTGGATAAAAAAGAAGTAACAAAACTGTGAATAACACACTAATTAAGAGATGTAAACAAACCAAGCAAGATATTAATAAAACAATGTTTAGACTACATCATAGTTGATTTTAAAAAAGACAGATAAAATTATACAATCTTATCATTCACCATTGTTTGAACCAAGAAAAAAAATTTATTAGAGAAGACATTGATTGAACCAAAAGAGAAACCAAAAGAGAACCATCTTCATTCACCATTCTCCCCAAGTTGGAGAAGAAGGAGGTGAGGATCCAAGAGACTTTTTCCATAATTGACGAAGAATTGTCTTGATATTTCTCAATTCTCGTGCATTCTCTTCGACTTTGGCATCAAAGTAATCGAATCTAGAATTGATGGAAGAAAAGCCTTGTGCTATCTGTTGAGAAATTTTCTTTTGATTTTTAGAAATAATGATGTCGGATTTGAGCTTTTCATTTTTAGTATACGAGCGAGAAGTACCAGAAATTAGTTCTATCTCGAAATTTTCCGAATTTGGGCTTTGGATAAAAGCTTGCTCAAAAGCTTCATCTTCATCTTCTTCTTCATCTTCCCTTTCTTCATCATTCTTTTCTTTTTCAGTATTGCCTTCATTTCCATTATGTCCGGAACTACTTACTTTTGCTTTTCCTTTTTCTTTTTGTAAAGCAAGTTGTTCCGCTTTATAATCATTAAATGTTGGAAATGTCGGAGGAGATTCTGGTAATCCCATTAAACTGAAGAAGCGAATGTTGGATACCTTGATTTTTTCAAATTCAATTGATGGACTTTGAATAGAGAAGGCAGTTAAAATTCGAGTAATATAGGGAGCGTAGATAATTGAGCGTTTCTTGGAGTCATGATAAGTGCGAAAAGCATCATAAAAGTATTGAGCCCAATTGATTTGAGTATTGGATAGAATTGATTGAAGTGCCTTATCTTCATCATCGTAAATGACCTCATGGCTTCCTTGTCGGGGAAAAATTGTTTTTATTAGCATTCTAAGCAATAGTCGAGGTCGAGGACGAAGATGATTTGATCTATCTGTGGATTTTTCAGGTTCAAAAAGATAATATTCGATTTGTTTAAGTTCTTCTCCTTCTAACTTAAAGTCATCTATGTCGACTCCTTCCGAGCTACATTTTAAAATTCGTCCAATGTCAGAAGGAGTTATTTGCAGAATGTTTCCAAAAACGCTTGTCCAAAGCGTTCCTTTTTCTCGATGAAGTCTAATTTTTGGATTGTTAACATTTGCTAGAAATAATAGAACACTAAGTCTGCAAATGTTGACTTGATTATCTTTGAAATAAATAAGGCTTGTAATCTGAGATCTATCAGTATAGAGCCTAAGTTTGTAGAAAGGAAAATGATCAAGATTATGAAAAATACCATGAAATGATTGAAGAGAACATAAATGCTTGTAACGAGCCATGCTTCGAGGTTCGTGGTATAACCAAGCTTCAATTTGATCTTCCGAAGGAAAAATGTGAGAAGGTTGTTGAGATGAATCTCCTTTTTGTTTCTTAGATTTGGGCGCCATTGAAAAATTGAAAAAAGCTAGGGTTTGGAGTTTGAGAGACGAGAAGAAGAAAATAAACCGTTTGGAATAACGTATATAGATTTTCTTCTTAACAGTGTTTCGGACGTCTGAAAAATAAACAGACGTCTGAGATTCTGTAGAATAAAAACAAAGACTAGAAGAACAGACGTCTAAAAATTTATGACAGACGTCTAAGACGTATGACAGACGTCTAAAAATAATTGACAGACGGCTCAGAAGGTTTAAAATGAAACAGAGAGTAAAAAACATTTTGCACTAAATTCAGACGTCTGATAGTTTTATGTTTAGACGTCTATTATGAATAACAGACGTCTGTTATCTTTAAACAGACGGCTAATTGTTGGCTGCAAAAGTATAGACATATTTAGACGTCTGTGAGAAATGACTCAGACGTCTGTGTGGCTGAAAATAGTAAAAAATAGTTGTTTCTACAGACGTCTGTTGACAAATATAGACGTCTGTCTGTCTGATAAAAGATTTTATTTAGCTTAGGCTTAAAAATAAAATTAATAGTTTATTTATTTCTATTGATAAGAACATAAAACAAGTATAAATCAACAAATCAAACAAACAGACATATATATATATTATCTATTTAGGAGTCTTTGGAGTTTTTGGAGACTTCGGAGACTTCCCTTTGGATAATTCGCATTGATCTTGTTTAGCAGACTGATAAATAGGAGACCAATGAGGTTGACGTTCCCATGAATTTGGGGATACAGGAGGACGTTGAGGTGAGAGGATATGTGCATTTGTGTTGATCGGAGATGAACCACATATTTTTGCAGCACATCGTTCAAGAAAGCTAAGTCGTCTTCCATGACTCTTTTGTTCAAAATACATTTCTCGCTGAAGATCAAGTGTTTCCCTCTGATAGTGATGTAAATCATCTATCTTTTCCTTAGTAGATGGAGATGGAAATAAATTTCTTCGCGTACGTTTATTTTCCGGCGTATATCCCGTATGATGACTTTGTGGTGGACATATCGGAATATAAGCTGGAGTTGGAGTCGGAAGTTCGGAAGACCCAGAACTAGGAGTTTCAAAATTAATTGAAGAAAATTCAGATGTATAGGAGGGCTCATCTGAAGATGAACCAGCCATGGTATATAAGAATAATGCAAAGTTAAAAAACATATTTGAATAATTTTTTGCTTTCACCTTTGTAAAAAGAATAGATAAGCTGAATGATAATTTTCTTTGGTAAGAAGAAATTTATAGACAACTAAAAGCTAAAAAATAAATGGTTAAGATTAAAAGAAGAGAAAATTTAATGTTAACCAGAAACAATATGTGTGGGTGAAAAAAAAATAAATAAGGATAGAATAGCTGAATTATACTTCATAAATTGTTGAGAGAGATAATACCAAGTTCTCGTCTCAATTTTACAAAACTGTTTTCATTTAAAGGTTTGGTAAAAATATCTGCTAATTGATTTTCCGAAGATATAAATTCTAGATTGATTATATCTTTTTCAATATTATCACGAAGAAAATGATGACGAATATCAATATGTTTTGTCCGTGAATGATTTACTGGATTTTTAGATAAATTAATAGCACTAGAGTTATCACAGAAGATTGTAGATTTAGATAAGTTAAAACCAAAATCTTGAAGAGTTTGTTGCATATAAATTACTTGAGCACACGCCAAAGCTGCAGATATATATTCTGCTTCACAAGTAGAAAGTGATACGCAATTTTGTTTCTTACTGAACCAAGATACTAGAGACCGTCCAATGAAGTGACAAGTCCCACTTGTACTTTTTCTATCCGTCCGACTTCCTCCAAAATCAGCATCACTATATGATACTAATTCAAAAGGACATTCTTTCGGATAAAATAGTCCAAAATCTTTGGTTTTGTTGAGATAACGTAAAATACGTTTCACTGCTCTAATATGTGATTCTTTAGGATTGGCTTGAAATCGTGCACACAAACAAACACTCATCATTATATCGGGTCTACTAGCAGTTAAATATAATAATGATCCAATCATACTTCGATATAACTTTTGGTCTACACTCTTGCCATTTTCATCTTTTTCAAGATGTATGGTTGTACTCATAGGAGTAGGTTTGGCAGAGGTATTTTCCATACCAAAGCGTTTGATTAAATTATTACAATATTTTTCTTGATTTATAAAAATACCATTATTAATTTGTTTAATTTGAAGCCCAAGAAAATATGTTAATTCTCCCATATGAGACATTTCAAATTCATTTGTCATTATTTTAGAAAATTCTTGACATAATTTATCATTAGTTGATCCAAAAATAATATCATCTACATAAATTTGAACAATTAAAATATCATGTTTCTTTTTCTTAATAAAAAGAGTTTGATCAACCTTTCCAATTTCAAAACCAGAATTGATTAAATAAGTTTTTAAACGATCATACCAAGCACGAGGTGCTTGTTTCAAACCATATAAAGCCTTTTTAAGTTTATAAACATGTTCTGGAAATTGTTCGTGTATAAACAAGGGAGGTTGTTCAACATAAACATTTTCTTTAATAAATCCATTTAAAAAAGCACTTTTAACATCCATTTGATATAATTTGAAATCATGAAAGCAAGCATAGGCTAATAGAATTCGTATTGCTTCTAATCTTGCGACAGGAGCAAATGTTTCTTCATAGTCAATTCCTTCTTCCTGATTATATCCTTGAGCTACTAATCTAGCTTTATTTCTAGTGATATTACCATTTTCATCAGCTTTATTTTTAAAAACCCATTTAGTGCCAATAACTGTTTGATTATTTGGCCGTGGAACTAAATCCCAAACGTCATTTCTTTCAAATTGGTTTAGTTCTTCTTGCATCGCAATAATCCAATAATCATCAGTTGAGGCTTCCTTAATATTTTTAGGTTCTATATTAGAAAGAAACGCTATATGACCCATTTGATTTAGCTGATTTCTTGTTTTAACTCTTTCATCAATTTCTCCTATAATATTTTGAATTGGATGATCTTTTAAAATTCTTGGTGGAGATTTTAATTCAGTTTCAAATTGATTTATAGAAGTGATATTGTCAGGTGTATTGTTGTCAAAAGTAGAATTTGAATTTGTTACAATGTCTTCATCATCATTTGTTTTAATTTTGAATTTTTCATCAAATGATACATGAAGTGTTTCTTCAATAGATTTAGTTCTTAAATTATAGATTCTATATGCTTTGCTTCGTTCGGAATATCCGATGAATATACATTCATCCGATTTCGGATCAAACTTACCTAATTGATCTTTTGTATTTAAAGCAAAACATTTAGAACCAAAATTTTTAAAGTAAGATATATTAGGTATTCTACCGATGAAGAGTTCATATGGAGTATGTTTAGTTAAAGGTCGAATAGATACACGATTTAGGACATAACAAGCAGTAGCAACGGCTTCTGCCCAAAATTGTTTTGGAAGAGTGGTTCCATTCAATAAAGTCCTAGCACATTCTTGAAGTGTTCTATTTTTACGTTCAACAACTCCATTTTGTTGAGGCGTTCTTGGAAATGAAAAGTTATGAAATATTCCTTTTTTATTACAAAACTTCTCAAACATTTCATTTTCAAATTCTCCTCCATGATCACTTCTAATATTTTTAATTTTTAGATTTTTAATATTTTGAATACGTTTAGCAAAAATTTTGAAATTTTCAAAAGTATCACTTTTGTTTTTCATAAATAAAGTCCAAGTATCTAGAGAAGTCATCAACTATTACAAAGACATATCTATTGTGATTAATAGATTGAGTCTGAGTTGGTCCAAATAAGTCTAGATGCAACAATTCAAGAGGTTGCAAAGTTGAGATGATCTTCTTGGATTTAAAAGTAGTTTTAGTTAGCTTTCCTAGTTGACAAGCATCACAAATGCTATTTACCTTAAAATTCATTTTAGGTAAACCTTTTACCAAATTATTTTTGGATAATTTATTAATAGCTTTGAAATTTATATGACAAAATCTTTTATGCCATAGCCAAGGATCATTTTCTTTGACTAATAAGCACATATTTGTATTATGATTTATTTTCATATTTAAAATATAAATATTATGATCTCTTACTCCTTCGAAAATGATATTTTTGTTATGATCAAAAATATTGCATTTATTTTCAGAAAATACTATGTTAAAGCCTTTATCACATAATTGACTAATACTGAGTAAGTTATGTTTTAAATTTTTAACTAATAAGACATTTGTAATAAGAGGTAATTTAGATGTACCGTCATTTCTCACATCGCCTTTGCCAATGATGTAACCTTTTGAATTATCTCCAAAAGTGACAGATCCTCCATCTGAGTAGATAACGTTAGTTAACATATTTTTGTCGCCTGTCATATGTTTTGAGCAACCATTGTCTAGAATCCATTTTCCTCTTTTCTTAATCGGTACCTGCAAAAAATATTGAAATTCTATTGGTACCCACTTCCTCTATAGGGTCCTAAGGGTTAAATCTTAGGAAGCCAAACCCAGTTGGGTTTAGAGTTCCCTTTAAAAATAAAATTCTCATTCTTATGTACAGACATAATAAAAGATTTAATGTAGTTTTTCCTAATCAAATTATTATTAGTTTTTGGAATCCAAATCATAATTGATTTTGGATGAATAATTTTTGAAGAAGATTTTTGAACAGATGTAGATTCTTTTTTCTTAAAATTAGTATATAAAGACCCATTATTTTTAGAATGGTTTTGTATTGGTTTTTTATATCCTAATCCCTTTTTATTTGAACAAGTTTGAGAATTCTCAATTATTTTAGAGAGACTTTCTCTTCCACTGTTAAATTTAGAAACATTTTTAGAAATATTTTCCAGTTTTGTTTTAAGATTTGATACTTCTATATCAAGTGTTTTAATATTAGAGTTTAAATCATAATTTTCTTTTGCTAATTTAACATTCTCATATTTCTGTTTTTCTATTTCACTGCTTAAATCAGTCAATTGAGATGTTATATTAACATAAGATTCTTGAGATTTTACTAACTCTTCCTCTAATATTTTCTTTTCATCTTTTAACATGTCAGTTTCTATTTCAGTTCTATTTAATTTTCCTAAAGCATCTTTATATTTACTCTTTAGAATTCTAAGTTTATCTAACAATTCAGAGTTTATTTCTATTAAATCGTCAAAAGATAGATCACTTACTTCATCATTTGTTGCCATAAAACAAACGTTGGCTTGTTCTGAATCACTTTCATTTTCACTGTCTGATGAAGAAGATTCTGTATCATCCCATGTAACTGAGAAGGCTTGTTTCTTTTTATATTTGTCCTTTTTGAGATTATTTTCTTTCTTCCGATCAGGACAATCTTTCTTTATGTGGCCCTTCTTGTGACATTCGTAGCATTCAAGAGATGAACTTGATGGCTTATTCAAACCCTTGTTATTTCCAAATTTATTACCCTTTTTGAATTTTAAAAACTTTTTGAAATTCTTAGCTATAAATGCCATATCATCTTCTGATTCAGAGTCTTCTTTTTCTGCTTGAAAAGCGATAGTTTTCTTGTCCTGTGCTTGTGCTCGTCTTGCCTGCAAATTTACTTCATAGGACATTAGATTTCCTATTAACTCATCTGTTTTTATGGTTGAAATATCATTAGCTTCCTCGATAGCTAAGACTTTTCGTTCCCATTCATCAGTTAAAGAGTTAAGGATTTTTGATACAACATCAGATTCAGTAAAAGTGACTTCTAAAGCTAAAAGAGAGTGATAAATATCCTGGAATCTAGAATACATTTCACTAATACTTTCTCCTTGTTTCATCCTAAAATTTTGAAATTGGTTTTTAAGCATAGAGATCTTGCTTTGTTTTACTTTATTTGTTCCTTCGTGTGTAACCTTAAGAGTATTCCAAATTTCATAACCAGTTTTACAAATACTAACTCGATTAAATTCATTTTTGTCTAATGCGCAAAATAACATGTTCATTGCTTTTGCGTTTGCAGTAGCATCTAGTTTTTGTGTTTAGACCAAGCAGCATATCCTGTAGTAGGAATATGATATTCAGTTTGAATGATATTCCAAGTTTCAAATCCACTTGCTTGCATAAAAATTCTCATTCTAGTTGACCAATAACTATAATTTAATTCGTTAAACAATGGTGGTCGTGTAGTGGCTTGTCCCTCAGTAAAACTGTTGCTAGTGTTATTGTCCATATTTTTTTTAAAAATATCAGATAACTGTGTTATAGTTATGTGATGACCTTGCTCTGATACCAAATGAAAGTCTATATGGATCGATAATATAGTTAAACTACGACTAGCAAGTGCGGAATTATAAATAATAGTAAATGGCAATAATAAAAATGACACCAGGGATTTTTATACTGGTTCGAACTTCTCGTTCTACGTCCAGTCCCAGACTGCTTCTGGAATTTCTCGAATAACCCTCACTTAACCCGGAGGAACAGGTATTACACCGCCTGAGCAACCGAACAGGACTTTTCCGCCTAAGCAACCGAATAGGACTTTTCCGCCTAAGCAACCGAATAGGACTTCAATTACAATTTGGTAAATTGTTTCTTGACTTGTGTGTTCTTTGAATAACACGAATATAGTCAATGTAGTACACCCTTCCTATAATCTTCTTGATATGATGATTTGAAAGTGCAAAGATAGGAAGTAGAGAATTGAAAATCACTTGAGATTATAACAATATAAGATCAGAAAAGATAGAAAGAATTAGTTATTGAAATAGTGGATTTTCATCTCTATTTATAGTATTGAATAGTTTTAATTCAATAGTTGCAACTCTTTGAAGAAGTGCAACTCTTGGTGAAGAGAACAACTCTTCAGATTTTGATATTTTATGAAGAGATGCTTCAGTTCGTCAAGTTCAGATGTCTGAGATAAAAGTGACAGATGTCTGAATAATTTTGAATTTCAAAAAATCAAAGGAAACAATAAACAGTTAATTTAGACATCTGTCTTTTAATTCAGACGTCTGTCTAGGATGACAGACGTCTGTTATTAAGTGACAGACGTCTATTTCATATAGAAATAGAGGCATTAACAACATAGTGCTCAGACGTCTGTTATCTTAATTTAGACGTCTGATATTGATGTCAGACGTCTGAATTAATATACAGACGTCTATTTCTGTACTGTTTTGTTCCTTTGTCCATTTTAGTATTTTTGAACTTGAGAAAATATATAATTTTGAAAATACCTTTTTATATTTATTTTAAAGCATGATTTTCAAAAGTATATTTGTGTGTGTGTGTGTTTCATCACCATATCAGAGATTGTACAAATATATCTAAATAGATTTTATAAAGAACTTTAATCTTGTTGATGATAATAGCTTCTTTTGACGATTCCTGCAAGAATATTTGACATAATAATATATAGATTGAAATATATAGTTGTCGCATTAAAATCGAAGAATTCAGGTTTCAACAGGATTGGCGATTAAGATGATATTTTTTGGCCTTGGTGGTGTTAAGATTATTTTGGTATCTACCTTCTTTTGATTTTGGATATTTGCAACATTTTTTTGGCAGGTTGAAATCCATCCATACATCTCTTCATGTGAGCAACATAAGGTTTGGTCAACACCTTTTAACAAAAGGAACCTTTTGTTGTTACATGTGACCAAACTCATATATATACCACTCTACTTCCATTATTTTTCACAATATGGGACTAATCTTTTTTCAATATTCGCCTATTACCCACATACAATGCGAGACACCCCAACATATATAAGCATGTAAAGTTGAACTTAAAACTGAGTTAGTAATCAACACAAAGGGAAGATAAAAGAAGTAAATTATATGTGGTTCACAATTTTTCTCATAGTTATTTACTTATTTTCTATGTTCTATCCATTTTTATTAGCAAATTGTACCTACCATATACATTGATTCAAATTCAGTATGCAAACCTTAGTGTAATTAGTCCACCTCACCAAGTATCATGCAGAACAAACAAAGGTAGATGTTCAATCTGTGAAACTCTACCTGCAACGGAAGAAAAGTCTCTATATGAGCATTAATATTGAGCAAAACAACTTAATCTTTCAAACTTTCCACCTTTATTGACATTTTCAATTTATTGGTAATGCTAATGATGATATGGGTTGAGCTTTATCTCATTTATGATTGGAGAATTTGTTTCGTTTTCCTTTGAATTTTATTTTTGGTTCCCGGTTTAATCTTTGTTTAGGGCGTACCTTAACAGCTACCATAGCTACTTTTTAACTAATTTGATATTTAATTATAATAACGCAAGAGATATGATAATCGATATGTCTTTTGAGATGATACTCTGGTAATTAAAGGTCACTGCACAAATCTCTAAAATGGTAAAGCGAGTTATGTTTGAATAGATAGGTTCCACTTGATCAAATGCATACGTCAAAAAATAGGGATTGTCATTTTTTCATAGTGATCTTACAACTATTAAAACTAAAAACGGTCTTATTTTCCATGGCTTCCTGATTTTTTCTCTTGTCTGCGACTCTCCTCTTCTATCTCCACGCTTTAATTATTCTGACCTAGGTCATGCGTGCTCTCCTATTTGGAGTGCGATCGTCCCTCTCTATCGCTGTGGTACCTACGGTTTGTATGGATTTGGGGCTTTTTTACTTTCGTGGCGATTTCGTGGGTGGTTGTCCCTCCTTTGCTGATGTAGCTGATGCTATGTTGAAGGTTGTGGCCCCGCCGTTGTCAGTTTGCTTTACTGGCCCTGAATCTGTTGAGATCTGTGTTTTTTCCCATTTTTCGGCTGCGGTGTTGACTCGGTTCCGGTTTCTTGTTGTGGGTGGGCGGTTCATGGAGTTATTACCTTGTTTCTCGTATTCCGTCTGTGGCACGTCCACTTTTGCTTCGTTGTCCACCGCTGCTGATGAGTGTTTGCTTCCTTCCGCCTCCCCTTGCTTACCGGAGGCCTTCGGCGGTCGGGAATTCATCACCCGATTTGTTCCGAGCCTTCATTTTGGGGCAGAGGTGGGAGACTTGGATTTGTCTACTATTGGGACGTGCTTTGGCTCGTTGGAGTTTGGTCTTGGTTCCGAATCTATTGGATCTCCTTCGACTGAAGAGCGAGGTTGTTTCACTCCTCGTCTTACTGTTCTCGGGGCAGAGTTTTCGGCGAGTTTGCTTGAGGTAGATTGTGTTTTTGGTTCGATTGGCTGTTTCGGTCTTGCTGGTGGCAGTGGGGAATTGGATTTGACCACCGTTCCTCCGCCTTCGGCCGTTTGTTTGGTTCTCTCCTGGTGAGTTGACGTCAGGTTGCTCACCTGTCCCCTCGGACGCAGCGCCTTTGGCGACTCCATTGTCAGTAGTTGACTCTACACTGCAGAGGGCTTTGTCCTCAGTTTGGCAAGATGGTGGCTCTTTGGGTAGGCAGGTTTGCATTACTGTTTTTTCTGATTACTATTACGTTGAGTTTGATGGATTTTTGTTATTTGTTGGGTTGTTTGCTTTTGAGGCCAACTCTTTTCGGCTGAGCTATGTCACACGCCTTTGTGTGATCTCTGTCAGCACTCATGACAGGGTTTCATCACCTTTTGCTGATTCCCTGTCTGGCCCCTTATGCTTTCCTCTGGTTTCTTTGCAGCTCTCCCACTGCATTATCGGTTCCGTTCGATCATTTATTCGAGCTTGGTTCGACCATTTGGAATCCGCTTGTTGGATTCCTTTTCGTTGCCAAATCGACTTCCCTTTTGTGTCGTCTTTGGCTTGTTCTGTATTTTATGGGTCATCCCGGGCAGCTTCCTATTGGGACTGCCGATGGATGGCTAAGGCCTGGTGCGGTCGGCGGGGGCGTTCTCCTACATCTGGACGTATAGCGATCGCATACGACCGTTATATGGGCAGTTTGGATTCTTGCCAGCCACTCTCGGTCTGCGCGGGCGATCGAGGCACCTGGGATGAGCCGAGACTCCTATCCTATACGCGGGGCTGTCTGATTAGTGACAGTCCGGCAGTGGTAGGAGTCCAACAGCAATTTGGGAAGCAATCTGGTTGCTCTCCTACACTATTTTGTAGTCCATCTGCTACTGCTTCTCTCGTTCTCTTGTCTGTCTCCTCCTCCTCTGCATTGTCAAAATCGGCGGTTGATTCAGCTATTGTCTCCTACATCAGTCCGTCGATTGTCACAGCAGTTTGTGACGTGCCTTCTTTTGTCTGGCTCGACTGGCATTCCGGTTTGCGAGTGGATCGCATCCCGTCTTGCTTGCGTTTTCCTTCTATCTTTCCAGGCCGGGAAGACCTCTCGACCCCTCGATGCTCTTCGGAGTGCTCTCTCTCTTCTTCTTCGTGCCCTATTTCCATCTCTATTCCTCTGATGAGCAAGGCAGAGATTGCGCTCCTTAATGAGCGGCTGGATTGTTTGGCTAGGAAATCCTCTCCTTCATCCTTTATGGACAGCTCATCTTCGCCTTCTCCGTTCGAGACTGGGGGAGTTGTGATGGTTGAGTCGACCGACCCTCCTCCACGATCGTCTCGTCGTAGGCCGCGGAGAGCCATTTCCACTCCTCGCACCATTCGTACATGCTCTATAGCGGCGTCCGAGCAGATCGACCCATCGGCTCGGTTTTCTCTGTATCTGGTCTGAGACTGGGGTGTTTATCGACCCGGTCTCCTCGCTATTGGCCGATTTTTTCTCATGGCGAATTTTCTTTTCTGGAATATTCGTGGTGTTGGCAACGACGCGTCTTTGGCTAGGCTAAAACGCATTGTTAAGAAGCATTCTATTGGGTTGGTTGCGCTCCTGGAGCCCATGATTGAGCCGGCGAACCTTCCCCGAATCATTCTATCCCTAGGATTCGGTGGTGGCTCGGCGAATGTCTCGGGCAAGATTTGGATTTTATGGTCCAAATCGTTTGTGGTTCATCCCCTTTTCGACTCCTCTCAGCTCCTTTCTATGGTCTGTTCGTCCTCCTTTTTTGCTCCCTCTTTTATCTTTTCGGCAGTCTACGCCAAATGTGATCGTTTGGGTAGGTTGGCTTTGTGGTCTAATATCCTAGCTCTCGATTCTTTTGGCTTCTCTACTTCTGTGGTTGGCGGAGACTTCAATGTCGTCGCTAACCAAGAGGAAAAAAGGGGTGGGGCGGCCATTAACCGAGGGGCGATGGATGATTTCAATTCGTTCATCGTCTCCTCTAGCCTTTCGGAAATCCCCTTCGTGGGATCGGCTTTCACCTGGTCCAACAACCAAGAAGGTCCGAATCGTATTCTTTCTAGACTGGATCAGGTTTTCGGATCGGAGGAATGGTTTCGGCTTCCATTCTCCTTCGCTGTCTCTCATCTCCATCGGTCCTTCTCGGACCATGCTCCTATGATTGTTCGGTGCTCTCCACTATCGCTCTCGGGACCCTCTTCTTTTAGGTTCCAGAGCATGTGGAGGTCCCACCACTCTTTCCTTCAAGTGGTTTCTAGCTCTTGGAGCTCTCCTGTTTCTGCTTCTCCCTGTTCGGCTTTTGGGCGCAAGCTGTCGCGTCTCAAGGCGTGCCTTAAGGTGTGGAACATTAAAGTTTTCAGGAACATTTTCGACCGCGTTCGTTTAGCCGAAGAGGCGCTTATCGTTGCCGAATCTTTGTTTGACGAACATCCGTCCGCTGCCAACAAGGAGGCGTGGGCCCTAGCCCAAGTTTCTTTCTCCTCCGAACTTCGTGTCGAGAATGACTACCTCCGTCAAAAGGCGAGGGTCAAGTGGGCTATCCACGGTGATGCGAACTCCAAATTCTTCCAGTCTTCTATTCGTAAGAAGAATAGTCTTTTATCGATCCGTGAAATTTTGCGTCCTGATCTCACAATGGCCTCTGCGCCCGAGGAAGTAAAAGATATCATTCTTTCCCACTTCTAATCCTTTCTGGGCTCCCCGTCAGTCTCAGTTACTGACCCGACCCTTTTAGCTTTCATTCCTCCGTTGGTTCTCCCCTCGGAGAGCGCCGAGCTCACAGACATCCCGTCCCCTGAGGAGATTCGTGCTTGTGCTTTTGCTTTGAGCAAGGACAGTGCCAGTGGTCCTGACGGATTTAATGGTGTTTTTTATAGGTCTACTTGGTCTATTATCCAGGCTGATTTTTGTCTTGCTGTTCAATCCTTCTTCTCGGGAGGGAATCTTCCCGCTGGTTGGACCTCCACCAACCTGATTCTCATTCCGAAGAGCGACAACCCTCGGTCTTGTTCGGATTATCGTCCGATTAGCCTCTGCAACTTTTCAAACAAGGTTATTTCAAAAATTCTGGCCACTCGTCTGGCGCCTTTCCTTGAACGTATCATCTCCTCTTCGCAAGCAGGTTTTGTCAAAGGTCGTCTTATCTCTGATAACGTCCTCCTCGCCCAGGAACTGATATCTCAAATTGACCGGAAAGTCAGGGGTTCTAATGTCGTTTTTAAACTAGACATGGCTAAGGCCTACGATCGCATGTCTTGGTTTTTCGTCATCAAGATCCTTCGGACGTTCGGGTTTCCGGAGGCATTGATTGACATGGTGTGGAGGCTTATCTCCAACGCTTGGTTCTCTGTCCTCATTAATGGCTCAGCCCATGGGTACTTCAAAGCTGGGAGGGGTTTGCGTCAGGGTGATCCGCTCTCGCCTTCTTTGTTTGTGATTGCGGCTGAGGCTTTTGTTCGCGGTCTTCAATCCTTAACCATTTATGGTCAAATCCAACGTTTCGGTATCCCGATGGGTTGTCCCCTAATTTCTTCTTTATCCTTCGCTGATGACATTGTCATTTTCTCTAATGGCAGCCGTTCCTCCGTTAGGCGGCTCCTTAGTTTTATCCATCAATACGAGAGATCTTCTGGTCAGCTCGTTAACCCCTCCAAATGTTGCTTCGTTCATTCGAAGGACTTGTCTCCTGCTAGCGCTTCTTGGATCGAGTCTACCTCTGGTTTCAAGGAATCTTCCCTTCCGCTTCCTTACCTTGGTATTGTCCTTTATCGGGGCAGGAAGCTAAATGCACTTTTCGATCCCTTGATAGACAAAGTGAGGGGAAAGATATTACGCTGGAACGCGTCTCTTCTATCCCAGGCCGGCAGGCTTGTTCTTATCAAATCTGTTTTGGATTCCATGGGAACTCATATTTTTGCGACTATGACCCCTACTGCCTCTTTCTTCCGGACTTACCGGTCCTTGGCTTCTTCTTTCCTCTGGGGAAACAAGGTAAACGGCCGTCGTCACCATTGGGTGTCGTGGGACGTGGTTTGTCGCCCCAAATCTGAAGGTGGTTTAGGGCTGCGTAACCCATCCGACCTTTGCAAGGCCTTTGCGTGTAAGTTGTGGCACCGGTTTGGGGTTAACAACTCCCTTTGGGCTTCTTTCCTCCGAGCTAAATACCATAGACTTGCGGGCTCTAATTTCTCAGGTTCTCCATCTTTTGCTAGTGAGACCTGGAAGCATATGCAGTCGGTTAAGGCTCTATCTGACGCTCACGGCGGCATGACAGGCTGGGATGGCGACTCTTTCTCCATTCTGAAAGCCTGGTCTTCTATCAGAATTCCGTCCCCTATCCGTCCTGAATTCTCATTCATTTGGGATGCTCGTATTCCGCCCAAGGTTTCTATGCTGATGTGGCGACTCCTTCACGATGGTTTGCCACTCGACGAAAATATCCAAAAGATCGGTATCCCATTGGTCTCCCGTTGTCTTTGCTGCGGCAATGGGGAAAGGGAATCTTCGAGCCATTTGTTTTTCGGCGGCTTCACTGCCAAAGCTTGTTGGAATTACTTCGGTAACTTGGTTGGGGTTCGGAGTAATGCTAGCATGCCTTCTGATCCTCTATTTTCCTGGTGGGCTGGGAACTCGGGAAAATCCCTACGTGCTATCGTTTTCAGATTAATCCCGTGTCTTATCTGCTGGCACGACTGGTGCGCTAGGAATAAGGCCATCTTCGACACCGTTCCTATGGATCCGCTTTCCATTATTCATCGCGTGAGGAATGATGTGTTCATGGCCTTTCGGGAAAGACCGTTCAAGGGATCCATGAGCCAGAGGTCCCGGCGGTTAGTGGGACTCCTATCGATCTCCTACGCTCAATCGGCCGCCAGACTAAGAGTTGGTTGAGCCTTCATTGTAAGGTGGTGCCTTTCACACACCGCCTTATCCCCCTGCCCCCCTCTTTTTATTTTAATGTGTTTGCTAGCCTTCTGTTCAGGAAGTTGCGGTTTTTTCATGGTTTGGCTATCTCTTCTGCTTGCTTGGCGGGTTTTTTCTGGATTCTTCTAGGGATGTTTGAGCGGGTCGTTTTCTTTTCTGCTGATGGATCCCTGTGGTTACTCGCCTGTTGCTCTTGTGCTGGTTTTCATTGGTATAGCTTAGACTTGTTTCCACATCGCCGGGCTCTGTCCGAGGTTCCGTCGCCATCTTCATTGGTCAGGGGTCTTCTGTTCTGGTATTTCCTTCTGGCCGGCATTAGGCTCCTTCTCTAGGAGTTAGTTTGCTCTGGTTTCCCTGTTTTGGTTGTTTTCAGTTCAGTCGCTTCAGTGGATTTGCGTGGAGGTCTGGTCTTTACTGTTGGTAAAGACGGGTGGGTGTTTTGCTGGTGGTTTCTCTTTCTATTTTCTTTTCTGTGTACAGTGGGGTAGTGCTGTCGTTTTGATTTTGTATTTCTGGTTTTTGCTTCTATTGTTTCAATTTTTGGTCTTTGGGTGGTATATGTGGTTTTATGCTAGCCCCTGTTCTGTGAGCCACCGGAGAATGACATTTATTCTCCTTTTTGTTTATAGACTCTTTTCTAAAAAAAAAAAGGGATTGTCATTTTTTCTCTCTACTATATTATTACCACAGAGGTGTATATCTACCCATTTTTGATATTGCACATCATTAGAGCATATGTGAGAGTTACCTTGTTTTTTATTTCATTTACATTATTTGCTAACATGTTAAAAAATGGAAGGGGGTTTTTTGTTGATGCTCTTTCCAATCAATTTCCATAGTAACTCTACAAGTAACGTTTTAATTTAATTTTAAATACGCAGTTCTGTAACTTCTATTTTTTGTTCCAATATGCAGCCAAATACACCTTTCCTGTATCCAAATTCAACGAAGATAAATTAATCTACCATGCCTTTTTTAAAGAGCTTACTACAATGTTATTTTTGTAAAGATGCTATAGTTGCTTAGTCATTTAGAGTTTTGCATATTTTTGCATATGGATGTAATAATGTCAGACTGTCAGCGTAGGTCTGTCTCTACCAGGTTCAAGCTTAATCAAACATTAAATAAATGGCGGTTCAAAAAGTTTTTAAGTTTTCTAGATAATTAATTATAGTCTTTTTTTGGGACAAAATAAGTATAATAGTAGTAATTTGAAGTTCATAAATTGTCAAAAAACTTCTAACAAATTGAGCATTTTAGTTTATATTTAGAAATTTGAAATCATCCGGAAGCTTAAAAAACATAGAAGTATGGAAATATATAGTATGGCTATTATTTAGAAGCATTGCAAAAAAATCAGGAAAATGAAAATATATTCTAATAATATAAACGCATAAATTCATAAAGTTGAAGTAATGCCAAAAGGTTCGTAAATAATAAAAGGTTCTAATCCATTTTTGTCAATTGAAGAAGTTAAAGAGTTATTAATTGGCATGTAATTGTTCAATATTCAAATTACGTAAACTTTAATTTATACCCTTTTGTTGCATTTAATAATTAGTATACAATTATGTTTTGTTGGCCTTATCCGTATGCTCTTAACATCGTGATTCATTTATGATCTTCAGAATTACTGGGTTTCTTAGCTGAACTTTTGTTTATTAAGCTCTTTTGATACGCTTAACTACGTTTAGAAAACTTTGTTTTCTAACCAAATTTGTTTTGACTCAAAAGTTGTTTACATCGGGTTGTATAACCCTCGTATGAAATGCATTACAATTTATTGTATACAGTACTATGAAATGCATTACAATTTATTGTATTGCGGTAATATAAAATGCATTACAATTTAATGTGTGAAGTGTGAGTGGTTGAAATAACTATTGTCTGTTTTCAGATATAAAGCAATTTTAGGCCGGTGTTGCTCAAGTTTGACAAGGCAGCAGCATCTGAAAGCATCCAAATAACATGGTATTTGCTATATGTTCCTATGTAAATCAATTACTTATCTACCTACATCCATATTTCCATTTGTTTATTGGTTTAGGATATAGATGCTAATATATTATAACCACCTTTCGTTTACATTTTTCAAACATTCTAGACTGAATGGTTATTTGATTAGATGCTCACTTATAATCATGTTTTTCTACTAAAGTTTCCTATTTCATTATGAAATATAGGATAACTGAACAAAAGCAGTTAGGATGAATACAAACAGCAAAAGTGTATATTTTCTCAATATATCCATGCTGAGTAGAAATTTGGGATATTTATACGATTAGTTTTTCACCACATTAGTTTTATTATTAAAGTGCTTCGTACTACCTTTTTTGTAACTGCAAACCTGAGAAGAGGAATTTTGTGTTCTTATATGCTTGGTGCTTTTTATTTTTGGTGTTGCAATTATTGTTTCATATCACAACCGAATTAGAAAAATTCCTATCATTTTATCTGGTTACTTGTTTTAAATAATGATACTATAATGATACTTGTAGAAGCGAAATTGCCTACTCCTTTGAATTTCTATTTACTTAAGCTCCAATTCTAGCATCATAAGATTCTACAAAGATGGTAATAATAGTAAATTTTAAGAAGCTTAAATTATTTGTTTTTTTATATATAAGCATACGTGCAATTTAAAATTGAGTTAGTAATCAACATCAAGAAAAGATAAGACGAGTAAATTAATTTTTCAATAAATATGGGCCACAGATCCTTTTCTAAGTTTTTTTTTGAATAAAGGTAAACGGGCCAAGCCCAAAAGTTTACAAACAGGTAGAAAAGGCAACCCACTCGATGATAAACAAAGTAATCAAAACCCTAGAGAGGGTAATATGCCGACATACTCTACTATCTCTCAGAAAAAAAAAAAAACTCAAAAATGGCATAACGACGAGTCCATTTTCTACGAAGCTCTACCACGTTCCTTAGCTTTGCTAGCTGTAACGATCCCAGATTTAAATTCATTTAAATCGATAATTTATTGAATTTTTGAATAAAAATTGTAAAATTAAATTGATAAAATGACGCGAGTTTTCCCGATATCCAAGTATATTTTGTATAAATCGTTTAAAAATTTAAATAAATGATTGAGATAGAAATACATATAAAAGTTAAATTATGATAAAATATAAAGTAAACATATTAAAATAAATTTTTAACAACATATTAACAATAGGGAATTTTTCAAGTAATAAATAGTAAACCAAAGAAGTAATAAAATTTATATCAAATATAAGTATGCAGATTAAATAGTGAATTATTAACTTTTAAAAGTAATAAACATATTAGCTAACAATATAACCACATAAATTCATTCACATTGCAAAGGCAAATAAAGTGTTCAAAACAAATAACTTAAGAGGTAGACAAGGAAATAAAACAAGGTAAGAATAAACATATGCTGCTGTAAATTTCGTATGAACAAAACAAACCATACAAATAACTAAACAATTATCTTCAGCCGAAATGAAACAAAAGATATCAGCCACCATATATGAGAATATATGTATATATAAGTATGATGATGGGAAGATAAAGATAGAACACTCAATATAAAGATATGTATGAACAACAAAAATTGGACAAGTTGTACAATGACAATTAATGCAAGTCCATCCTAGCACACAACATAAATCACCTCAGCCACCAAGCAAGGTCTGCAACCACCGAAATAGAAACATCTTTAGTCAACAAATGAAAAATGATTTCAGCCAACAAAGAAGAGAAAAATCTCTGGTATTGTACTAGACAAAATTATATCACCTGTGAACACTTTTTCTATACATATACATACTCTATTTCATTTCGTCCATTTAAAAAACTGAAAGGAAAAGAAAAATGAATGAAGTAAAACCATTTTATACTTAAAACAAAGCTTCAGCTCAAAACTAAAAGAAGAAGAAAAGAGAAAATTCAATCAAACAACAACTTAGCAAAGATCAAATGGAAGACTTCAGTTTTGCAACTTTCAAACAACCTGTTTCATCATCAGCTCTGTCTTCCTCTGGAAAATAAGTGAGTAACAATTTTCTTTAAAAAAATTAAAATGTTAAATCTGTGCAAGTATATCTGGATATGTGTGTGGTTGTGCATATATATAGTTATCTGTATACATATGGAAGCTGGAAGTATGTTATTCATGTTGTTGTTTAAAACTTTCTCTGTTATTAGTTTATAAATACAAAACTGTGATTTCAAAAAATCAATTCCTCTCTTCCTAGTTGATGGTTGAGCTTGAGATTCAAACAAAAGATGTTTGCATCATTATAAACTAGGTATAGGAATTCATTTAAGATTTAAACACTCAAGAATCTTCTCTGGAAACCCAAATGGTTGATCAAACTTATAATTAGCTAAATCTCGAATGGCACCGATCATTGATTCAGGCATCTAGTTGGAATCCATATTAAAAACGATGATTTTTAAGGTGGGTTTTATGATTTTTAGTGGGGTGGTTTGGTAGCAGTTCGAGGTTGAACGGAGTGGGTTTTTCGACTGATTTCCGGTGATGTGGTGATCTATGGAGGTCGAGTTTCCTCGTGGAGATAGAGGAGCCTAGGGTGGTCACGGGAAAAATGCATTGATGGTCGAACGTTAACCATGGTGGCGGCAGAAGGCAATCGAAGTCTGGTGACCTAATTTTTGGATGGCCGGAGTTTTGATTCGCGCGACGTCGACAGTGCATCGAGTTCGACGTGGTTTTGTGGGAAGGTAGAGGGAAGAGTGACGAAGCTGAGGCCGGAGTTTGACAGCGAATGGTGATCGGAGTTGCGAACACGAGGCTGTTCCAGGTTTTTGCTATGGGTCTATGTGTTTACAGTTTTGGAACGAGGGGATCGATTTTGATGGGTCGTGGTTATAGGCAATCGGGGAGGTTAGTTCGTCAGAAGGGATAAGCGGCGACTTGCCTGAGATCGTGGTGATGGTCGGAGCAAGGCATAGTAACTGTGCACGTGCACAGTGTCTGTTCATTCCTGGTGGAGCGTTGTCTGATATTGGCTTTGTGAAGCAGGAGTTGCTCGAATCAACCCGGGTAATTCAAACGTGGGACTCGAAGTAAACCAGGATTTTGCTCGGGGAAAATAAGGGTTGTCTCGGGTCATACATTTCCAAGTGTTAACAGTAACCAGATTTTAAACTCGAGTACATACTCGAGTAAATTCTATTATGGCTCGGGTATTTCCATGCTTTTCTCGAAGCAAAAGTGAAGGAACCCGGGTTGCATTGTTTCCAGTGGTAAACAGTATCAGCTTAAACAGTTTTAAATTATTATGTTTAAGAATGTAATCAATGTTAAAACTGAGTTTAATTAAATGTTTAGAAATCCAGATTTTTGAAATAAAGGAAAGTTTGGAATTTTAATAATTTAAATTTTTTTTTATTAAAATTGAGAATTAATTAGTGATGTGATTAATTTAAAAGATTTGTTACTTAGATTAAGTACTCAATGGGTAGTTAAAGTAGGATCATTAACTAGTGGTTAAGAGATGATTAATTATTTAGGAAATTTATTAAATAAAAGGTTAGTTAATGAATATAAAGAAATGTTTAAGAATAATTACAAATTTGCTTAATTAATTATTAATGGTTAATAAATGGGTCATTAAGGATTAATTAATTAAGGAATTATAAATTAATGAAGGTGATTAAGGAAAGATAATAAATTAAGGGCTAATTAACCAATGTGATTAATTAAGGATAATTAATTTAAGAATAATTAATTAATTATTAATGGTTAGTTAATAAATGATTTAAAGGATAATTAATTATATTGGTTTGTAATTAATTAATGATTAATTAACCCGGATTAGAAATTCATAAGTAATTAATCTAATTTGAATAAATCAGATAATTAACTGACCTTACTTATGAATATTTGGATTTGATTGGATGATTGAATTATTTGATATTTCCTGATCTGTGATGCTTTGTGATATATTATGATTTGTGTGTAATCTTTACTGCAGTTTATTTATCTGAAATTTATATATATCTGTGATCTGTGAATAAAGATAAGCGATATAGTTTATATCGTTTATCAACTATATTTCTGTGTTTTAATCTGTGATGATTGAATAGTGTTGCACTATTGTGTTAAACCCCTGGACTACACCTTTACACACACAAATATGGATTTCACGTGGAAATCGGTTAAGTCACAGATAATTTAAATTTGATGTTTTTGAAATTGAAATTTTAATTTCAATTGACTTTGAAATTAGAAATTTGGGTTTAAATGTGAAAAGCTTTTGAAATGGAGTTTCAAAGATAAGACTTATTTTTGAATAACTTAATCAAGTTTTGGAAATTTAAATAATTTGATTTAAATTCAAGATTTGAAATCGAATTCTATAATTTGAAACTAGGGATTAAAGATGTTTATATATGGGTTAAATTATTTTAAAAGATATTGATTCGGGAATTTGAATTTAATTCAAAGGCTTTAACTCGAGCAAATATAACTGGAATTTTTCTGAAACGAAAATTATTTGTTTTCAAATAATAACAGCTTTCATATAAGAAGTGAACTTCCAATTTGTGTTGAGAAGTTTCAAGTTTGGAATTGAAATGAAATTGTTTTGAAAGCTATGAATTAAATCTGTTATTTTCAACAGATTTAAAATGATGATTCGAAATGAAATTGTTTTGAAAACTATAAGTTAAATCTTTGATTTAAAGATTTAACGAATTAATTTAATTGAAATGGAAATCGATTTGGAAAATCTGTGAATGAATCTTTGTGAAATTAAGTGAACTTTGTGAATTGAATCTTTTTTGTTTAAAAAGATTAAAATGGTAATTTGTTAAACCATTTGAAAAGAAGTTTGGGTTTAAGTTGTGACTTAATTGAAATCCCAATATCCGTATGTTTTTAAATATTTGGCTCACTATTCGGGTTAGCCGGGAAAGGACCTTTGGGTCGTATAACTCATTCCGAATAGTGATACGTCGTATATGGATAGCATTTGAAGACCGGTGTTGAAGACCGGATATTTTTCGAAAATGAAAGGACAACCTGTCGAATGTCTCTGCACTGAGTCGCGCCGGTATAGAGATTTATATCACTCTTTTGTGATGGGAAGTCCGGACGTGATTGAAAATTATCCGGAATTGCAAGGGCTTCGTGAGAAGTGCCTTCGGTTCTGTTCGAACCCGGAACAGACTTGTATGGATACATGTCTGACATTACACTTTGAGATATAAAGCCGATTTCTTTCAAATACATTTTTGTTGGTGGCGGAGAATTTATTCTCTTAGCTTAACACCCTTCTCTGAGACGTACGAGCTCAGAGGTTATGTAGTTGAAATTTATCAGCGATATATCCCAATTTGGTAATGTGGCATGCTGAGTGTTGCTGTGTGATGATCAGTGTTTGATCATTTGTGATATGATCATTTGTTTGATCATTTATCTTTGTGATCATAGGTTGATCATCTGTTGACCCAAAGCATGGCTTTTTGAAAAAGTGTAGCTTTGTGGACGAGACTTCGTCAGCGCCTCACTACCCGGAAATAGTCGAAACAGGAATGTTGCGGCAAGGTTATGAGGGTCGCGCCCTTTAGGGTATGTCATTTCCTTCTGGAAAGGGGTGGTATCATGGTATGGAGCCCAGATACTTACTCATGTGGATACACTTTCTTTATGATGTGTGATGTTGGATACCGAGCTCGGATAAAGGTCCCAAAGGACCGGGGGATGGCATAGTCGTGAGTTACCTGTTACAGGGGTAACCCGGCCTTGTTGGCAGAGAGCAGTTTGTCTCTCGGAGCGTCCCGCCAGAGGCGTTTCCTTCGTGGCATAGGAAGTTCCTTAGCCTGACCATTTGTTGGAAATCCATTCTCCCAATACGAACCAGTACGGTTTTAGTTGTAGAACCTGCCATTTACTTATGGTGGCGCCCCACTGTTTAAATGGTAGCTATAGTAGGCATAGTTCGGAATGTCTATGCTGGCTAAGATTAATATTATACTTTCGAAATGTTTTTCTACACTATGCACTAATGATAATATCCAATTGATTTGCGTAGTAAGCATCTTTGACTATCATAAGAAGAAATCTCCTCCAATTCTGCGTTTGCATTGTGTGTGTGGCGGGAGGTCTTATGGTAGTTTCATTTTCCAAAAGCATTGCGGATTTCAACGTTTAAAAGCCTTTTGTGTTTGTTTAAAGAATAAACTGTTTTTGTTGCTCACACCAGTCCCATGACTGATCCGGAGTTTATTGTTCCCTTCCTAAACTCTGGGTGCTCATAATTTTCCACACGAGCAGTCTAGAGTTGGGTTTCTTTTCAGATATTCAGGTTTAGTAGATTATCTGGAGCTAGTTCATTCATCGGAGTTGCTTATCTTGGAGTTGTGGTTTCATTCTTGTCTGAAGATCATTTTGGAGTTATCATTTCTATTGATATTGTTCCGCTGCTGTTGTTATCATTTCTGTTTTCCACTGCTATTTCTTGTATCATATCTCTGATGTATATTGATATATGTTGTATCACTCTGTTGTATCAGATATTGTATATCAATGTATTATTCTTTTCTTCCGCTGTGTTATTTACTTAATTGTGTTATAGCTCCGGCGAATCGGATTTGAACGGTCGAATCTGCGGCATTCTAGTACAATGTGAAGTACGGATGTTGATTTTCGAGCGGGCAAAACCCGAGTCGTTACATTGATATAATGTGAAGTACGAAGCTCTACCACGTTCCTTAGCTTTGCTAGCCACCCTCTCTCCCAATACGATAAACAGTCATTAAATCTTCCTCTCATCCCTTCAATAGCCTTGTTGAAGTCGTTCTTCTTCTGATAAAAGGAAATCGAAGAAGAATTAATAGATTTGAGGTCATCGCGACTCAGATCTGTTAATTCCTTCTAAGGGATAACAATATAGCCTTGATTCAAGTCATGATCTATCATATTGACATTAATGACTTGCTGATTTGTCTGGAAGCCCTTCGAATGAGATAAAAAGTGCTCCAACTGCTTGCTGCTGGCTTTTTTGCTCCACTCTTCGGCTAAAAATGCAAACTTGGTTTGATCTCTAACTTTTTTCTTTGACTTTTGGAGGATAACTCTACTGTTAGTCTCGATAAGTAACCATCTTTGCTCTTTATTCATACTGGCTTTATTATGAGTTCGAAAATTTCTTTCCTTCCATATATGAAAGACTGCAGTAGTAAGTAGTATGTGAGCAAAATCTCTTTCAGTAGATTTAGACTTAAATTCATTGTTGATATGTTGAATTGCTTGCTTGAGATCCATATTTCTATTGTTCGAAATACCCAATACAGTTTGAATGCAATTCCAAATAAAATAAAAATAACAGCATTCAAAAATCAATTGATTAGCACTTTCATCTACTAAATTGCATAGGGAACAAAGTGAATTTGTTAGATTACCCCATTTATTTATTCTGTCCCAAATTGACAATCTGTTATTGATAGCAAAATAAGTACAAAATGCCATCCTGGGACTATTCACTTTATTCCATATATGCAATTATACCATTCAACATCGAGCCGTTTATTTCTGATAACTTCCCAAGTATATTTAAAAGAGAACTTCCTGTTATTGCTACCTGTCCATTCCCAATAGTCACAGTCTGCAGTAAGATCAAGAGGAATTTTGCAAATATCATGTTTATGTGGATTAGTAATTGGATGTAATTGTGGTTGCCATTGATTGTCGTTAATGATCACTTACACTATTGCATTAGAACCACCACAAATGACTAAATTATCCCACTCTACTTTATTTATGAAAAATTCATTTTTAAACCAGGGGTCAAACCATAAACTAGTTTCTTCACCTAGTTTAAATTTTCTTTCAAGTAAAGATTTGCCGATATTCTACATGTTAAAATTTGCTTCCAGGCATAAGATTGATTGTTCTTTGGCAATATATTCCAAAAATTACCATTTTAAAGGTATTTAGACCTCTTCCACTTGGCCCACGGTGAATCAGCACTAATAAATCTCCAAAATAATTTTAAATGACAAGTTAAACTAAGATCTTTCATGCTTCTAATGCCAAAACTCCCTTCTTTTTTAGGCCTACAGACTTTACCCCAGCTAATTTTATGATATTTACCCCTCCATAAAAAGTCAGCACATCTACTTTCTATTTTTCTAATGGATGCAGCTTAAATATGATATGTTTGTAACCAATACAAAATGATAGGATATACAACAGTTTTTATAAGTTCCATTCTGCCTGTAATAGAAAGTAGTTTGCATGACCAAGTTTCCATTCTCTCTTGAATTTTTTCTATAAGCATAGAGCAGTCAAAGTCTTTAATCTGATTAACAGATAAAGGTAAACCCAAATATTTAATATAAAGACTACCTTCTACAATATTTAGAGAATCTAAAACTTCTTTTTTATATCTACTATGCTTACTGAAGTATGCTTTACTTTTACATTCATTAAGTTGTAACCCTGCATATTTATATAGATTTTCAATTTTTTTTAATAGTATCTGCATTAACTCTGTTTGCCTTAACAAAAACCACAAGATCATCTGCATAAATAAGATGGTTAATAAAAGGCAGAACTCTTTTAACTGGAGTAATATTACCATTACATGCTTCAATTTCTGTTAAGATTGAAAAGTATTCCATAACCATAGTAAACAGATAAGGTGATAATGGATCACCTTGTCTAATACCCCTATTAATTTTGATAAAATCCTCTGATTTACCTTGAATAAGTATAGAAAAAGTAGAAATATTAATACATTCAAAAATCAAATAACAAAACCTAATAGGGAAACCCATACACCTCATGATATGATAAATGAAATGTCTGTTAACTTTGTCATAAGGTTTTTGCAAATCTACTTTAATACAAACATTATCTCCATTTTTAGTATTAAAATTTCTTACCATTTCATGTGCTAAAAGAGAATTCTCATAAATGAGTCTACCTGGCACAAAAGCACTCTGATTTTCTAAAAGGAGAAAAGGCAAAAATACTTTTAATCTATTACTTAACAAAGTAGCAATAATTTTGTAAATAAAATTGCAACAAAAATAGGTCTATAGTCACCAATATAAGTGGGGTTTTTATTTTTGGGAATTAAAGTAATAAAAGTATGATTAATGCTTTTAAGAATTTTGCTTTTTCCATAAATTCATCAATTACTTCAAAGACCCAACCCTTAATTCTTTCCCAATGACTTTTACAAAATTTTGCATTAAACCCATCAGGACCAGGGCTTTTATTATCACCAGCATTAAAAATAACATATTTAATCTCTTCAATTATGGCTGGAGCAAGTAAAATTTCAGATGCATTCTCATTCAAAATATTTTTACAAACAATTTGAGGGAAATTTTTTTCATTAGATTCGGAAAAATATAGCTTTTTATAAAAAAAATCAACTGCATCTTTAACTACTTTATCATATGCATTAGAGAGATTACCAGCATTGTCTATTACATTGACTATGTTATTTATATATTTTCTACTGCTCATTTTAGCATGAAAGAATTTAGTACAATCTTCACTTAGAGTGAGCCAATCTACCTTAGCCTTTAGTTTAGCATTAACTGTATTTATATATAGCTTTGTAGAAAGGTTTTTCTGATTAGTAAATTTTTTTTAACAATATTTACATCCTCTGGATTTTTATCGGCAAGATCTTGTAACAGTTTCCCTTCCTTTCTCAATAGATCCAACTTGTTTGTATTCAGAAAATTAGTTTTATTCCAAAATTTAAGTTTATTTTTAGCATTTTTCAGAAACATGCTAAACTGATACTGCTTAGTACCATTACAAGAAAAATTAAAGCAGTCTTCCATCCGAGCTTTATAATCTTCTTCTAAAACCCAACCATTTTTGAATCTAAAAGGAGTAACTTTTTTTACCAAAGTCTACGTTTTGAAAAAGATTGATATGTAAAGGAGTATGGTCACTTGTATTTTGTTCAAGTGTAGAACATGTAAAATTAGGAAAAATGTTTGAAAAATCTTTGTTAATTAAAATCCTATCCAGTTTACAATGAATATTTTTTTCCAAACCAGATTTCCAAGTAAATTTATTTCCACTTATATTTGGTTCTAATAGACCAGTTTCAAGTAAAATTTATTTAATCTATCTAATTTGCTTTGAAGAATTTTGCTACCCCCATATTTTTCAGAAGCACGTAAAACAATATTAAAATCACCCATAATAAGCCAAGGAAAATTATAAACTAAATTCATAGCTTTTAGTCTACACCACATACCATTTCTTTCACTTTCAAGATTAGTGCCATATATACTAGTGATTTGCAAAGAGAAACCCCCAATATTTTTAAACCGGTAATCTATATATATTGTTTATCCATATTAGTACCATATTAGTCCAAACATTGGAATTCCAAATAATTATAATTCTACCTTTATAGCCACAATTATTATTATTATTATTATTAAATTTTCAATTACTAGACAATTTTAAACAAAACTTTTCAAAATTATCGTCATTCAATTTATTTTCAATAAGGGCTATTGTAGAGGATTTATAAACACTTAACATATATAATATATCAGTCTGTTTAAAAGAGGAATTTAGTCCTCTAACATTCCAAGCAAGAATAGATATTAATCAAATATAGTAAACAGAAAAGAAAGTTTAGGTAGTACCTGACACAGCAGTGCCCTTACCCCTTCTTTTGTTTTCAACACTTTTAGCTTTAAGCCTTGTAGTCATTTCATCCCAATCTGGATTAATTGAAATGTACTTCTGTTTGAAAGCTTTTTTCTCTTTATTACCCTTATTCTTACCAGCTGCCTTTACTTTTGGGATGTGCGGCTCTGAAATATCAAATTGATCAACAACATCCACCATCTCTGATTCAGTTCCAGCATTATTCACCACTTCTAGAATTTTAATCAGTGATATATCAAACTAACTAGCAGTGCGAGGCATAGCTGAGTCAATATCCTCAGCTACTGCAACATGCTCTAGTGGAGGGGCTTTCTCTGTGATCCTATTCAGATCCTGATTATTGCATTGCTGAGGGACTTTATTAATTGTTGTATCATTATTGTCTGTAATTAAACATGGGTTTGAAACTGGAGGGGTTTCAGACTCAAAGACCATTGTATTCTTTTGTCCCTCCTCCGAACTGCTCTAGATGTTTTCTTTTGATTTGTTTTCTTCCATAAGATGAGGAACTTCCTCGGCAATGACCTGATCTTCTTGATCAGAGAGCTCTGTAAAATTTTCTCTTTGGTTGAAAATGATACCTTCTTGGTTGATTCGATCACTTTCTCCAAATAAGATTATCTGTTTTTGTAATACTTCAGTATTTCTTGGATTTGTAGATTTTTTTCAGATTCATTTGCTTGACTTTCTTGATTACAAGTTTTGAGAATCCATGCTTGTTTTGGACCGCAATGATCTCTGGTGTGGCCGAAGCACTTGCATATATTGCATTTCAGTGGAACCCATTCGTATTCAAATTTTTGAATAATATTTTCACCATTGTACAAAGAAAAATTAATTTCATTAGGATGTTCATCATTTGCAGACACTTCAACAAGGAGGCCAGCATAATTCAATCTTGTCTTCATATTTATGGCTGCATCCATTTTAGCGGGTTTTCCAATGATACTAGCCTAACACTAAACGCCTCATGGTCCCACAGATTTAGATTTACACTGTGTAATCTTACCCAAATCGGCATTATTGTTAATAGATCTCTATCCATTTTTAACGATTCAGACCATCTTCTCATAATGATGAGTTTGCCATTATAGAAAAATTGACCATTTTACAAACCGAGTTACAATCTTCAGATTCTTTGAATTTCACAAGAAAGAAACTGTTCACTCTTGTGTAAATTTCAAATTCACCTTCTGGTTTCCGTACTCGCTGAATATAAGATTTGAAATACAAGTAGTATGGTTTGGTACCCACCACATAAACAAAAACTGAATTATTCCATGATTCAGTTTGCTCTTTTACACACTGTTTCTTTAACCAGGTCATACTTCTTGTTATTAATCTTGATTGGTGTTATATGCTCAAGATTGCACTCATCGTCCATTGGTTCTTGAGGATGCTCTGCTACTATATCTGCCCATGTTTTTCGGCCTTGCTCCTTGTTCAGTGAGATGGCTACCGGCTTTCTTTGTTGTGACATTAGATTTCCCTTTTTTGTCTAAGGAATAGTGGTTTTTTGACCATCTTTACCCTTTAGAATGTCTTTATTGGGAGCCGGTGGCAACTCCTGACCTTTCTTGGCCTCTCTCCTTCTTTGCATCTTGGATTGGACCAATTGGAATCCATTGTTATCAATGATGACATCCCAATGGCTTTCTGATATGAGAAACCTCAGGTGGTCTGAATTGAGAGATTGAATCGGAGAATTTTGTGAGGAATTTGGTTTTCCCCCATGACTGAGTGGAAACCCTAATTTTCAATTTTTTTACGTAGCGCTTGAGTACTAGCTTCTCTCGAACCTAGAAGATAATTGTTTGTTACCCTTTACTTATTGTTTGTTAAGTTCCCTTTTCTAAGTTATTTATATTTCCATGTTCTATCCTTTTTCTATAGGGGCTTTGCACTGAAGGTCCCTATTTTTGATGTTGTTGTAAGAAAAGTCCCTATGATAATGAGTATGTAAATTAAGTCCCTGTTTTTTCTAAATTAGAAAGCGCAAACTATCTTGCGCTTTTCAAAAATTTAAATTTTTTTGAAAATTTCGAAATTTTCAAAAAAAATTTCAAAATCAAAAAGCGCAAACTAGCTTGCGCTTTCCTGATAAAAAGTGCAAGTTAACTTGCGCTTTTCAAAAATTTTAAAATTTTCGAAAATTTTAAAAAAAATTCAAAATTAGAAAGTGATGGAAAACGCAAGTTAACTTGCATTTTTCAAAAATTTAAAAAAAAATCAAAATAAAAGCGCAAACTAGCTTGCACTTTCTTAATAGAAAGCGCAGATTAACTTGCGCTTTTCAAAAATTTCAAAAGTTTTAAAATTTTCAAAAAAAAAAAATTCATAGTCAAAAAGTTGCAAGTTAGTTTGCATTTTCTGTCAGAAAAATGCAAAACACCTTGCGTTTTCTATTTTTCAAAAAATAGGGACTAAATTTACATATTCATAACTACATGGACTTTTCTTATAACCACATCGAAAACAGGGACCTACGACTTTTTTCTTGTTTTCTATATGCAAAACTATAGCTACCATATATAATGATTCAACTTCAGTATGCAAACTTTAGTGTAGGTAGTCCACATTACCAAATATCATGTGGAAAAAATAAAACTAGATGCTTCCTCTGTGAAACTCTAACGGTAAGGGAAGAAGCCTCTCTCAACTAGAGCATTGATATTAGCTTATCACAAGCAGTTTCATAGTTTTTGGCTCTACTGAAATTATGAAGGTTGAAGATAAGATATTCTGTAATGAATGCTCCAGGTTTGTTTCTCATAAATCCATGTTCTTTGTTTTCTTATATTTATATCATATAGAAATCCAATTTTTAATGGGATTTTATGATTATATTCTATTAATGACCACATATTGCATTCCTTAAAGGAAAATGTGCAGTTTGTAAACTTTTTTTAGATGTGTGTGTGTATATATCTCGTAGCTACAATCTATTATCCAAAGTTTGATAGCAGATGCAGGGGTGGCTCTAGCTTATGGCAACGTAGGACCCTAGCTGGATTTGTGAAATATTACTGAAAATATATTCACATCGGGCAATAGACCATACCAAAATAGCTTATCTCCTTACTTGACCCAACAGATACTATAAAGCCCACATTAACTAACAATAATTTCCACCACTCATTTTAGTACTGTTAAATTTTATTCACTCCCTCAATCTTAGAACGTGGGACTAAACATTTTACTTAACTTCTATATATTATCATATAATTTACATTTTAAAGGCATACCAAGGCATAAGATGTGAACTGGTTTTTTTATCTTTGACTATACAGTTTTGCAACTATTATTATATTTATGCTCATTTCCTTTATTATATTTATTCGTCCAACATCTTTCAATCATAATTGACTTATTTCAATGGATTTGCCGATTCATTTAGAATCACTTTTACATGGTGATACAGCACTAATTTGTTTGAGGAAGAAGGAGAAGGAAAGAAGAGAAATCAGAGAAGAGAAATTGATTTAATTCCAGCCTACTGAATCCTTTTCATTCCACCTCTTTTATAACCGATACATTTTGTTTTACATATAACTAATTCAACAAGTGGAATAATTCTATTTGCTCATGAAATGTATAATTCAGAGCACATGATTTGTAAAAGAAGGCAAATGAAAATAAAGTTGCTACCATTCTTGTCTTTAGTGCCTTGTCATGCCCACATAACATTGGTGCACCAAATTGTAACAGTTACTACTAATATTTAGTTGGAATTTTGTAGCTGCCGGGCAGCAATGTGTGATGTAGTAGAGCATATCATATCATTGCCATAATCACTGTATCATTACCAACCCCTCGAAATCGACCTTGTCCTCAAGGTCGGAAGTTGGTGGTGGCGGTGTCGAAGTGATAAAGCTTAGATTAAGATTGGGTTATGCATCATCATGCATGAGCCACACAACAAAGGACTCGAATTCCATTTTGCCCACCTGGATCAAAGATGAGCGGTTTCCTTTCACCCAAATTTTGCAAGGAAGCACTGGTGGTGTTAGGATTGGATAAGAGTTTGGCGAGGTGGAGGTAGGCATTATTGTCGATGAATGATAGTACTGATGGCTTGATCATTTCAACAAACAGGTTGCGCGCATCAATTGATACGGCAGCTGAGTACAACAGACCAGTACATATTTGATAATGTTGAAGCTCGTTAGCTGAGTTGTAGACATCAGTAGTCATGATGGCCTTTGGAACAGCTGCTGCGACACTGACATGTGAGTTGAGGAGCTTGCAGTCGGGTTGGTCAAATGTAGATGTGAATGAAGGAAGACAGAGGGGAGGTGCTGGGGACTTAGGCGAGGGAGGTGCTGGGGACTTAGGCGAGGGAGGAGCTGCTTTCGTAGAACCAACGACAGTGGTAGGCAGCGAAGTTGGAGGAGTCGGAGATAGAGGGAGAGGCGGTGGTAATGTGATTTGGAAGCCAAGTTTTGTGGCAATCTCGGACACATAGTGAATGATATGATTAATGGAGGTTCGGATATCGACGATGGAGGTTTTGATGTCGATGATGACTTTTTGTTGAGTTTCAAAGGTGGCTTGAATGGTGTTGATGGCGGTTTGATGTCGGATGGTGGTGTCATGGAGTTGTTGGATGGATTTCTCGGTAGTGTGGTTGTGGTTGATGTTTTCGACCATGGTTCAATCTTGCGAAATGATGAAAGAGATGAGAGATAGACGAAGGAGGTGAGAACAAGAGTGAAAGCACCAAATGATACGGCACTAATTTGTTTGAGGAAGAAGGAGAAGGAAAGAAGAGAAATCAGAGAAGAGAAATTGATTTAATTCCAGCCTACTGAATCATTTTCATTCCACCTCTTTTATAACCGATACATTTTGTTTTACATATAACTAATTCAACAAGTGGCATAATTCTATTTGCTCATGAAATGTATAATTCAGAGCACATGATTTGTAACAGAAGGCAAATGAAAATAAAGTTGCTACCATTCTTGTCTTTAGTGCCTTGTCATGCTTGCATAACATTGATGCACCAAATTGTAACAGTTACTACTAATATTTAGTTGGAATTTTGTAGCTGCCGGGCAGCAATGTGTGATGTAGTAGAGCATATCATATCATTGCCATAATCACCGTATCACATGGACGCAAGCCTTAAATGCATCCGCAAATGGCATTCTGTTTGCAGTTAAATGTGGTTGATCAAGCCAAATATTTGCCATTAGATGTGTATTTTATTATAATTATGTTTCTTTATTTGGAAGCTAATAGTATAGATTTATGTATGATATTAATTATGTATTTTACACTATGGTTTCATGCATTCAATATATAATTTTGGTACACTATAGATGTAAAAATAAATTCAATTTCATGAATAAGTGGATGTGCACATATGTCCATGTTAATACCACTTTAACGATCAAAGTAACAACAAAAAGCATTTTTTGGGGTCAGTTTGATGATTATGCAACTATGTATGGAACATAATTTGACTTTGGGATTTATACAAAGAAATGACCGTTCTGCAAAGTTCTAGTAACAAAAAGATAAAGTAATGGGAAGATATCTAGGTGTAGAGCATGCATTTTTGAATTCAGGTTGAATTTCCTTCCATTTCTCCCTTGGTGAGGTTCTAAATGTACACCTTCAGGTATTACTGGATTTAAAAAATTGTAACATTTATATTGTTTTGTTTGCGTCCAAGAGTGCAGTAACTGGAAACATGGTGGTGGGAGACTTTTTGAATCCACTAGTGAGAGTTTTTCTTCAAACAAAGCCAAGTTAACTGCCTTTTTTTACTCATGGATTTTTAATTCATTTACAAATGTGTTTATATTTCAACGATATAAGCTCACTAAGAAGACAAAAATTGATGAAAATGGTAGTGTTTTAGACAATAAATCCAAATTTATTAAAACACTAAAAATAAGAATCTCAAATATATTAGTACTTCAAATTTACGGTTTAATTTCATTGTTTCACTGTGCATTCTTTGAAAAATAACAATGTCCTGAGATTCAGTTACAAAAGAGTATCAATTTGCCTTCTGAACCTGAAATATATAAGGAGATAATTGGTTTGCATTAATTTTCCTTTTTTGTTCAAGGTTTGGCCTAGGTTACTGATAACATCAAAAGCATTGTACCATCCACTGAGAATAATAACCAGATGTGAAGGCAAATATATGCTGGCAAAATGTTAATGGTTCAACGACTTGGGCTACATGTAAAATGGTTTGTACGTTGGTTAAATTACTTTATGTCCTAACTCTGGAAAAAAAAAATATGAACCATTTGTTGATTTTAGTTTAATAGCTTTACAATGCAAAGTCTTTGTGAACATAAAGCCAGTAAGCGGCTCATAAATACTGACAAACCGTAAAGCTGGTATTTAAAAAAATTATACATGAAATATGAAATGGTAGCTTTATGTATAATATGACTTATACGATTTAGCTAAATAGTTTTATGTGTGGTTTCCCACATAGCTTTTTAAATCTTTTTGTTATATAAATGGATCATAATGAATTAGGAAACATAAAAGGCAGTATTCATAACTATACATTTATGGTTATCAAACCATTATGGTACAATATAAAGCTATTTGTGTGGTGTATTGCTAAAAATACCCAAGTATGCACTTCTTACCACCATAATGTGATATCAAGAAATGTGAAAGCCAGTGTCTTTAAGGCATATATACCGATCCCTCTGCAAATATGCCGATCCCAATTCCACCGATCCCTTCATGTTACTGATCCTATCATACTCCATATAACCAACTCGTTCACATCCCCATAGCCGATCCCTCTTATATAGCAAACCATCGATCCATCACCAAGGCATTTCAGCCGAACCCTATATCACCAATCCCTCTCTCAAAAGCCCATGTGATCGATCCCTATACCAAAAAAATATGGATCTGGTACGATCCATTTTTTGAAAAAATTACGAATCGGGGACGATCCATTTTTATAAAAAAATAGCTCTAATTTTTTTTTTGGGTCCCATGCCACAGCGCAGTGCCCCCGTATTCTGGATTCGGAACTTAACTTATACACGGTGCATTTTATCCACTTTCCTTGCGTCCTGTGATTGATGAAGGCATAGAGGATCAAGCGGCAGCTTCTGAATTACAACCAAGGAATGGACAAGCAACTGCTACTCAAATGATACTCCTAAAGGTCGAAGAACATAGGTGATGCGACTCTAAGCAAACCCAAGAAACTTTGGGCCAAAGCCAAACTCGGGTAAAACCAAGGTTTTCTCTAAGCAGACGCCAATATGACTTCAAGCACCGTTCTTCACTAACCCAGCACTTCGAGTTCAGTGACTCCAAGCAAATAGCAGTTTTCTCGAGTCCGACTCCAAGCAACTTACCACTGATCCGTCAATTAATACCACTCCATCTTGCTTTGCTCATATCTCAGGCATGCATACTTCATTCACAAGCATAACTAGTAGCTGTAACTTAAAAATGAACCAGATCGACGATGACTGAATCATCTCCCCCAATCGAGGCCTTCATTGAAGTCATTCAGTGTGCAGAACATCCGAGGAAATTCAATATGCCAATAATGCCGGCGTATTCTGGAAGTACAAACCCTGGACTACATCTCATGAAATTCGAGTGGCATATGAATTCCACCAGAGTGATATGTGCCATCGAATGTAGATGCTTTCCTATATTCCTCGAAGGTGTATCAATCATGCGGTTTATGTGATTATTGCCCAAATCTATCTCCTCATTCAATCAACCGGATCAAAAGTTTGTCGAGCAGTTTAGAATGCATGCAACTCACACCGAGGATGTGATATCATTATCCAATTTATTCCAAATGCTAGAGATGATGTCATACTGATGGCGTTGATGAGGGGAATCGACCCCTAGACTGATTTTGGCAGCTAGTTAGCTAGAGAGCCTTCTACGACCTTGGACCATTTCTGTTACAAAGTGAATCAAAAACTAAGCAAGGAGGAGGTAGAGCAAACTAGGAGAAAGAATAATACATGCCTATTGGCTAAGAACTCAGATTCTAAGAGACGACCCAGGAGCTTAAAATTTGACTCATATACTCCTTTGAATGATTCAATCGATAACATCTACTTGGAGACTCACAACTCAGAGCAGTACTGAAAACCAGCCTCGAGAAAGTAAATCGAAGCCTAAAGAAAATCCGGGGAATGTTGTATATTCCAAGATGAACACGGTCCTAACACTGGCGATTACAAACACCTCCGAGATGTGATCGGAAAGTTGATTCAAAAAAAAAAGATTCAATAGTATATGCAAGCCCTACAGAATGGTTGGCAGGGAACATCCGATGCCTATCAATTAAGAACTCCGATTATCAATTGGACCGTTGACGGTCGACATCCCGCTGAAAGGAGCTAGGGGCAAAGTGGAATAGCGAGCATACGACATTGCTTCACTTATCAATGAGATTTATTCCAATCTTCTTTGAATTATTTCTATTTCAATTTCAATTGTGTTGTGAACTACTACAAACTTGAACTAAACTACTTCCAAACGATGCAGGTGACCAAGTACTTAGAGCTGGGCACCAACCAATCTCCGCGGACCATGATCAGACCTTTGGAGTTTCATCAAGATCAGCATGATTCAACCAATCATCAGCTACCATATGCCCCTGACTTAAGGCCAAGGACCCGAAATGGAAAAGCCCAATAAGGTTAGGATCCAACAAAAAGTGGACACGACTGATCATCTACTCATCAACTTCCACGCCTGACTTGGAGACCAAAGAAAGACTTGGAGTGGATGTGACCCAACCATCCACTCCCAGCTCATACTTGAAGTTCGCAAAAATACTTATGCCTCTCCCGAAGCTCAGGATGACCAAGGTCCAACTAAAGTGGACGCGGTTTGACCATCCACACATTAACTCCTGCCCTAAACACAAGAGGCAGTTCGAAAGCTCGACTTAAAGTAGGCGTGACCGAATGCCTACTCATCAACCACCGCTCTCAACATATGGACACGACTGCAGCTTGAGGTGGATGTGACATAACCGTCCAATCCAAGCATGGATGTGATCCGACAATCCATCGCTCACCCCCTTCCTTGACTTGACAAGAGGAGCTATAACCACTAAGGGATATGAATCAATCGTCTCACTTGCCAAGTTCTATCCTTAATGCTGGGGGTAGAATTTCGTTCCATGAATGAACGTGATTCGATCGTTCATTTGATAACTCTTACCTCGACTTGGCAGATGAAGTATAAATAAAAAATGGGTGCGATTGACCACCCATCAAACAACTCCAAGTCCTCGAAGTGCAGACTGGAGTATAAACAATTCGAGCGGAAAAACGACTGCTCCAGGCGAAAAAATGACTGCCCATGAGAAAACTCTAAGTCCCCGAAGTGCAGATTGAAGTATAAATAATTCGGGTGGAAAAACAACTGCCTCGAGCGGAAAAATGACTGCCCACGAGAAAACTCTAAGTCCCCAGAGTGCGGACTGTAATATAAATAATTCGGGTGGAAAAACGACTGCCTCGGGAGGAAAAATGACTGCCCACGAGAAAACTCTAAGTCCCCGGAATGCGGACTGGAGTATAAACAATTCAAGCGGAAAAACGACTCCCCCGGGCGGGAAAATAACTGCCCACGAAAAAACTCTAAGTCCTCGGAGTGCGGACTGGAGTATAAACAATTCGGGTGGAAAAATGATTGCCCCGCGTGGAAAAATGACTGTCCATGAGAAAACTTTAAGTCCACGGAGTGCGGACTGGAGTATAAACAATTCGGGCGGAAAAGCGGCTGCCCCGGGTGGAAAAACGATTGCCTCGGGCGGAAAAAATGACTTTCCACGAGAAAACTCTAAGTCCCTGGAGTGCAAACTGAAGTATAAACAATTCAGGTGGAAAAACGATTGCCCCGGGCAAAAAAATGATCGCCTCGAGCGGAAAAATGACCGCCCCGGTCGGAAAAACGACTGCTCTGGGAGGAAAAAACAACTGCCCATGAGAAAAATCTAAGTCCCCGGAGTGCGGACTGGAGTATAAACAATTCGGGCAGAAAAACGACTACCTGGGTGGAAAAACGACTGCCCCGGGCCCGGCCGAAAAATAGACTGCCCCGGGCGGAAAAACGTCTGCCTATAAGATAACTCTATGTCCTTAGAGTGTGGACTGGAGTATAAATATGAATGAATAGATGAGTGGATTTCGACCGTTCTCTATTCCACAAACTCCGACCTGAAATCGACAGGAGGAGTATAAACTTGCTTAGGATGGAATTCGACCGTCCGACTTATGGCCTCGCCAAATCAATTCTGGTGACAGAAGTACAAATCACTGAAAGTTGAATATGACAGCTCATTATAGCTCTGGCTTGGTGTTCTTTATAACTTAAGGCAACGACTGCAAGGAGTCCTCAATACAAAACCAATCAGAATGACATCTGAAGTTACGGGTGACCGACTATATCGTACCATCAGATCGAGAGTCAATATCGATCCACACCAACCATAAATGGATGTGGCCCGAATGTCCATCGAATAACTCCGATCACCATAGCACAGATAGGAGAATAAACCATGAAGACTTGATCATTAATTCTCCAGCACCCTCCTTCAATCCGTCAAGAGTAGTATGAAACCAGATGAGCATGACCCGACTGCACCTGAGCTAATTCTACCCCAAGATCTGATTAGAGAACATGAATCAAAGTAGATGTGGTTGACCGTCCAGTACCCAACTCATGCCCGAAATCCGACAGAGCATCGAAGCATTCCCCTTAGAAGGAAAAACCAAAATACAATCCAGGATAGGCGAGACTCAGCCTTCCATTAACTAACATGATCCCATGATTCAATGGGAAAGAGTGTAAAGCTAAAGTGGGCATGGCTTGCCTTCCTACTTATCGATGTATGCCCTAGACTTGGGGGCACGAGCGAGAAACAAGAGGAATGTGAATTGACCATTCATCGATCAACTCTATGTCTTTGGAGATTAGGTGGAGTATAAACATGGCTAGGATGAGACTCGACTGTTCATGTAGTACATTTATCAACCCAAAACTGGGAGTAGAAGTGTGATCATCCAAAGACTGGCTACGATTGCTCAATATTGTAACTTATATATAGTGTTTACAATGACTCGAGGCTACAACCGAAAGATGCCTAGAGATAGAACCATCGAATTGATACCCAAGCTCGTGGGCAACTGACTATCATTCCAACCTAAATGATGAGCAACAGATCGCCAGTACATTGAATGGAAAGTACGTTACTCAAATACACAAGCAGATTTAAACTCAAAGCAAGAGTCAGCTATGCAGCTGCACACAACTCGAGGCTGACCATTACTCGACTTTTCAACATGCTTCTAAGCCTGATCTTTGGCCATTTGCAGATAATCACTCAAAGCATTTAGAGCCCTTCACTATCAAACTTAATAACTCATGACAAGACTCTGGGATTTGACCGGTAGTAGCTGCTATTTGGGAGTGTGTCTCGAGATGGGTGGTAGTAGATGCTATGCATTACCACCGGTCCGGAAGTGCAAACGGTAGAATCCTACCCTAGCATTGCCTCGTCTGCCTTGTCACATGCCTTATCGTGCCTTCTATAAGTTTGGTTTGTGTCGTATCTATGGAGTGCTCCTTGATAGCCCACCAGTTTGGTGGAGTTTACAGTACTGTATAGACTACGACATTATATAAAATATGTCAAGGGGGATATCGGTAACGCCTTAACGCTATTTTAATAGTTTACTTTACTATAGACATTATCTATGTAGCGTATTGTACTATGTATGTAGATAGTTTAACGGATCCTTAAAGGATGGAATCCTGAACATCCTTTAAGTTATTTTGTATTTCACTTGACATTTCACTTGAGTTGATTTACTGGTATAAGAATGTTAATCCTGACTCGAGTGTTTTGTGTTTTGCTTTTTGCTCGGGTCAGACTGAGCGTCACAACATTTGGCTCACCTTTGGAGCTTGGAGATTTACTTGGAGTCATCTATTCAACTTTTATGTTATTTCAGTATTTCCAGTTGTTTATGATTCAGACTTGTCAGTTGATTTTGTATTTGTGACTTCTATGTACTTGGAATTTCTGTTGTAATTATTTCAGACTCTGATGTTCTATAGTAGCTTCATGAACTACTATTTATCTATTACCACTGCTTATTGTTATATTACTCTGTGTCTGTGATTCTGCGATTGATTTATTTACTGTATATGCTAAGTTTTGCCAAATATGAATTAACAATCTGTTGTTTTGAGCAATTCAAGTATGACATGTGTGGATTATTGTCGATTTGAATGGTTCGAAATGCCAGGTCGTTACACTGCATATAATTTACAATGCAAAAAAGTAATGTATTAGCCACCTCTAAAATATTTAGGTACAAAAATATTTTATTAGTACACATCCACCAGATGCAAAAACTATTGCACTTGCCATCTAAACAATTACTATATTAGTTTAATACAGTTCATTATTCATCAACTCGTATTGGATGATGGAATAAATAGAACAAATCAAAACTTTAGCAAACATCCAAAATATGTAATTGTTGTGAATTTGATTGGATAAGTGAAGTAAAAAAATTTCTCATCTGAAATTAAACCTTACAAAATATGATTGTAAAGAATTGAGCTATATGCTAAATACTAAATAATCTCTACTAAATGTAAGGCTTAAAACCGTCCTTCCAACATTGAATTATTTTTTTCCCACCTTTGGCCAGTATCTTTATCTACAGCAAAGTATCTTGTAATAAACATATGTTTATCAGTCACATGATGATGCCTGTAACATTAAGTTTTATTAAACTTTTAATCTTTAAAAGAGAAAATGAACAATATTCAACTCACTATGCATTGTTATGTGTGGAATAGTGATTCATAAGCATTAGGAAAATGTGGAAAAATGAAGATAAATACATTATAGAGTTTGCGATAGTGGCTAACTTTATATCAATAAATTGTGAACTATAAACATATAGGTTGTGCTACTAATTCTCATCTTCATACTGCTAACGCGGATACAATTAATAACATATAAACAAACAACTAAAAGAAGCAACATCTACCTCAAGAGAGTGCAACACAACCATCACATGCGGTGCAGTTTTATTTAGCTCTTCTCGAATGCGATATACAAGTTGGATGATATGTATCTTGCTACTATCACTACATTAAAAAATACTCTATGAATTTTAGCAATTTCTTGTTTTACTTAAAGTGGTAAGGTGATTATTTAAAGTATAATTTGAGATAATTGGTCTAGAGTACGATTCAATATGGTTAAGTTTAATCTCCACAAAGACTCCTCTCCCTTCAATACAGTAAATAAACGTGGCAAGTAGACAAAATAAGGAATAGATGACTTATGTGAAAGGAATCACATGACTAATCGAAATAGTTCAAATATATTTGATAAGCTATAGATTCAAATGTATGGGTGTTCATGAGGAGTAAGTTCACTAATATGTATATACATGGCCTGGTAGGGTTATAAATCAGGAAATGAATGTAAGAGAGAATCTTAATGGAACAACTTCATAATTATTGTCATCTTAATAAACTTTTCTTGTTATTATATGTGAAAGCCATTAATGCAGCCATGAGAAAACCATTGTGAAATCTAGATAATGCTATTTACACATACTTTTATAATGAACTCTAACCATCTTGTGATTCCCATTCCATGAATGAAAGAGTTAATTGCAGTAGATGAAACCTCATGATGTATTAATCAAGATAGTGTCAAAAAACATGGATCACCCTAACCATCAACCCACTTTTCCATAACTAATCCATTCAAATGAATTGGATATTTACATTATTTGGATATATATTGACATAACTGTTTTATTTAACCCACAATTAAATCATGTAAAATACTTTTTTCTTTGACATCACCGTGTTTTAACCTTTGACCTCGAATACTCCCAGACATACGGTTGGAAAAGCCCAAGGATTCTAACAACCAATAGTAAGAAAGCCGGTCTATTTCAAATTTAGGAATGCATAGCTTCAAACATACTATAAGTAATAATACTCAGCACAGAAAAATGGATACATAGTCTTAAAGGTTGACACACACATAAACACACACGTCATATAGTTAAAACAAGTCTACACCTATCACTATGAGATGCCAACAACATTTCTAAGAGAAATGCATAAAGTCACCAATATTGGTGCACTGACAATATAATACAATACAAATATAGATGCTTATGTGAATTACAAGTCACTAAGGAATTTATAAAAACATAACACAATCTTTTGTTAGGGCCAAAAGAAATTCAAAAGCATTATCCCATTTCAAACAACTCCATTGTTTATTTTTTCTCCTTATTTTGAACACAAGGGACAAAATATTCTCAAGAAATTCCCATCAATCATGTACCTTCATTATTCATATTGACTAGTAAATTTCCATCTTCAAAGCGATCAACAAATCTAGTTTACTTAGATCAAAAGTTATTATAATGCATAATTATTTATACAAAATTACCTACCTAATTTATTAAAGCATATTGAAATATTAATCAGCAAATGGAGATACGGAGATAGGTCATAGAAAGCAGCAAATAATGCAAATGCAACTCATATCTCCAAATGATCAATCTTGACATATTCAAAAACAACCAATCGATACTGTTAAAATTCAAAAAATTATTATCAATTCTAAAGTAGAATAGCAAATAATATGCTATAACACCAGATTAAGATCTAAGAAACAAACACAGTCATCATAGGGAACTGTATTCATTTCATACCAAAATGATTGAACGAGATCTGCTCTAAATCCAAACACCCAAACACCCAAACATAAACTTTCAGAATATGGAAAAAAATAGATACCACCAAAGCTATAACGAGTTCTTCCCTAATGCTTGGGAGCATAAACCACGTCCATCGCCGTCACTGTCTTTCTATGAACGTGCTTTGTGTAGGTTACATCATCATGAATAATGTATCTCATAGAGAAGCGGCTTGATGAGAAGGAACTTGGAATTTCGGATTTTGGTGGCGAGGTGGTTGCCTAAAGGAAATTATGTAATTTCTTACCTATATCTAACCCAATAACCCATCTTGGTCGAAATAAAAGGTGTTTTCTTTCTATTTTATATTTGAAATAATGAGTTATATTAATTAATCAATTTAACTAAAAGTATATATTTAATAAAAAATACATAAATGGTGGGTTTTGTGCAAATAGTTAGCAAGTGTTCTAACCAGAGTAATTTATCACAATGAAATTTAACATACTATTTTAAATATTCCTAGTCAAGATGTATCGAATCGAGACTATATATTGATACATCCATTGTGATTAGAGTGCATAATGCTCCCCAAATGTTAGACAGTGTATTATTTATGACTATTAGAGGCACTAAGGGGTTACGTACTGATAGTTATTAGATAACTATGAAATAACCTACTTGATAGTTTTCCGTTGGTTAATATAACTAAGGGCAAATAGAAAATATCGATGTGACAAAATTACAGGGTTCTCTTGACTTAAGAATACTGTTGATCTTCAATATGGAAACTACACTTTGATTATCGTTAAATCGTGCCACAAGGTATACCGAACAACTATAGTTGGGTCTAGTGGAAGTATTGAATATAAAAAACTATTCAAGAGAGGGTTCGTCTCCTCAATTATATGAGATTAGTATCACTGTCAACTGAAGTCAACTCAAAGTCAAAGTATATGGCCAGAAAAGTTCTGTCACATACCGAAATTTTCGACTTTCGAAAATTCGACATCGATACTCACTTTATCGACTGCCGAGCAATCGTGTGCCGGAAACTCCAATAGTGAGGGTTTTAAGAAAAAGAAAAAGTCAGAAGAAGAAGAAGATAGAAGAAAAAGAGAAGAAAGAAAGAAGAAGAACAACAGAAAACACATCAGAACAGAAAACAATATCAGAATCTTACACATCGCAGCGGAACAATATATAATAGATAAATGAATAATCTTTAAACAAAGAACTATATCATTTTATAACATACATCAATCATCAGAGTCACTATACAACTCAGTACAACAATGGACAGTTATATAAACTTGTCCTCATACAGAATACACAGCGGAATAAATACTATCAGATACAAATACTACGTCTCGTCATCCAGCTTATCTCCAAGCTCCAGAATATCCAGAATATCCTGATAATATAACTCTAGGCTGCCCGTGTGGAAATTGGTGGGCACCCAGAGTTTAGAAGGGAACAATAAACTCCGGGTCAGTCATGGTGACTGGTGTGAGATCGTAAAACAGTTATTTATCTTTAAAATAAATAGCAGAGAATTTTAAAGTCAATTCGCAATGCTTTTGGAAAATGAAACTACCATAAGACCTCCCGCCACACACACAATGCAAACGCAGACTTGGAGGAGATTTCTTCTTATGATAGTCAAAGATGCTTACTACGCGAAAATCAAATTCTTTTTGATATTATTATTAGTGCATAGTGTAGAAAACATTTCGAAAGTAGAATATAAATCTTAGCCAGCATAGGTACCATTATAGTATGCTTGCTATAGCTACCATATTAAATGGCAGGTTCTACAACTAAAACCGTACAAGGCTCGTATTGTTTCTTTGGATTTCCAACAAATGGTCAGGCTAAGGAACTTCCTTTTCCACGATGGGTACGTCCCTGGAATAGACGACCCGAGAAATAACCTAACATTACGGTTAGATCTCTGCCAACACAAGGCCGGGTTACCTCTGCAAAAGTAGGTAACTACTGACACGCGTATGCCATCCCCCGATCGTAACCGATCTTCCCGAGGATCCCCGATTTCCAACAAACCACATAGATAATAATGCAGCAACCACATAGGTTAAGTATCTGGGCTCCATACCATGATACCACCTTTATCCAGAAGGAATGACATACACTAAGGGGCGCTACTCCCTAGAACCTTGCCGCATCCTTCCTGTTTCGACCATTTCCGGGGTGTGAGGCTCGACGAAGTCTCGTCCACAAAGCTACGCTTTCTACAAAAAGACCTGCTTCGGGTCAAACAAAAATGATCAACCTATAATCACAAAGATATAAGATCAAACAAATGATCATATCACAAATGATCAAACACTGATCATTTCACAGCAACACTCAGTATGCCACGTTACCAAATTGGGATATATCGTTGATAAATTTCAACTACATAACCTCTGAGCTCGTACGTCTCAGAGAAGGGTATTAAGCTAAGAGAATAAATTCTCCGCCACCAATAGAAATGTATTTGAAAGAAATCAGCTTTATATCTCAAATTGTAACGTCAGACATACAATCCATACAAGTCTGTTCCGGGATCGAACAGAACCGAAGGCACTCCTCACGAAGCCCTTGCATATCCGGATAAATTTCTAATCACGTCCGGACTTCCCGTCACTAAGGGTGATAAATCCTCTAAACCGGAGATCAGCCGATGTAGAGTAACTCGACGGTAATCCTTCCGTTTTCAAAAATATCCGGTCTTCAACACCGGTCTTCAAATGCGATTCATAACGACGTATCACATATTCGGAATGGGTTATACGACCCCATGGTCCTTTCCCGGCTAACCCGAATAGTGAGCGTTTATTCAAAAATAAGTATGGCATTCAAATCCATCCAATTCACAACAAATACCTACTCAAGGTAATTATTGATAGTCGGTTATTTAACTATCAATAAAGATGCGCAACATCATCAGATTCCAAATAATTTTCCAAATTATTTTTATCTTCCAAAATATCTTTTACTAGATATAAAATTTCCACACTTAATCATTTGAAAACAATTTCAAATCAATTTCCACATTTCATTTTACCTTTGAAGATAAAATCTCAAAACAGTTCATTTCATATTGGAAAAGCATTTCCATACTTATTTAAAAATAAGTATTTCACAAATCATTTATTTTCAACATTTGAAAATATTCAATATACTTAAATCAATATTAAGTATATATTCATTCTTTAAGGAAATCATTCTCTTTAAACACATTTATTCGAGTCAAAACGAATGTTACGTAAAACATCGTTACGACGACTCAAAATCACTAGTATAGGGATTCGAAAATTAAGATAGATATATAAATCCCAATACTACATAAAAACATTTCCTTTCGGAAATCATTTACTATAACAACAGTGTTATAGTCCATCATTTCCTTATTTTTCGAAATCGTCTATTTCAACAATAAATGTTGAAATCTATGGTTTCGATATTTAACACGTTTTAAAACATCTTTTAAAATAATTAACTTCATTTATAATATCGCTTTCCCAAACATAACCATTTTTACTTAAAAATATATTCACTGTCCAAAATCGTGAATATACTTCATTTAAACCAATTCCAATGATTTCTACACATTTATTCCAAGAATTATCCACTATCCAAAATCGTGGATAAAATTTCCTTAATAACCTTCTATATTAAATTCATCAAATTTAATTGATTCCGAATTTATAAACACGTTTATAAATTCTATTTCTATTTTAATAACAACTTCGACTTATAAATTTTCTTTTATTTACTTCTATAATTTACTTATCAAGATAAGTGATTTCGGATTTATAAACGACGTTTATAAATCGCATTTATACTTTATAACAATTTCCACTTATAAAATCATTTCATTTATCAATTTCTATTCATATCTCATCTAAGTGTAAAAGTCAAATTTATAAGTAAATTTCTTATAAATCCTTTATTCTACAGTATCTATTCACTTTATAACTTCACGTTATAAATCTATTTATTTCATTCACTTATACTTCTTTTTAACACTTATAAAAAAAATCGTTTTGTAAGTCCAATATTTTGATTTATAAAATATCAATTTTAGAAATCTTTCTATACAAATCGTTTATAGTTATTCAAAAATCCCAACTTAAACCATTTTACAAATAAATCGACTTTTATTCCAAAAAACGACACTTCGGTTATATTTCACTAAAAATTATAACTTTTATAATTTTAAAATTTTACGTTTATAAATCGATTCAAAAATTCCATAAAACGTATATTTTCAAAAATCACTTTAAAAACCCTTTTTAAAGTAAAAGTCGTTATTTTAAAATTTCAAAATTTGAATCCGATGATGCAACAGCACCAATTAGTCCATCACAACAGTCAATATCATATATCAATATGATAATAGAATATACATCAATATCTGTAAATAAATAAATACAGTTGAGGAATCCAGTTGGATCCCTCCAACCTGTTTTCCTGCATCCACAGATGTTAGCACAATACCAATTCCGCTCCAGTACGGAATTATCGCGGTATATGGGTTTTATAAAAATATCCGCTTACTAACGGCGCAATAGGGTCTCATCCGCTATACGAGGCGGGAATCAATCAATCCAATATATACATATGCCAATATGTATATATTGCTATATATATAGATATATCCTATCATATCTAATATCACATCCAAACAGTCAATCATCAATCAATAATTGTAAATAATTCCACATTCAATTGAGTGAGAAGATCTCACCGTGATTTTAATTCTGATTCCAGCGTTTATTTTCGAATAAAATTAAACGCGCGTTTAATTTTACCCGAAATTCAAACTAGCTCCAAACGACTCCAATCTAGTTGCATCGCGTAGTATTCGACGATACGATTCCAACGCATTTTGTTTCGTCATTTTCTGATAATGTATGACAAAGATATAGCTTTTTAAAATTCGTACGATTTTAATACAAATTGATTTACAATTTTATTATTATTTTTATACCCAGATTTAAATCTCTGCCGTTGATTTCATTTCCAAGCAATCCAGGCCGCGTTTTGTTCTTCTTCTCCATCGCGTTTCCCTCCCAGGCAATTTTGAACGCAACCAAACCCATAGCCGGCCCTAACCCTAAATCACGCAACCACCTTCCGACCTCCAGACCCCATCAAACTACCCCCACCGGAACCGCCTCCGCGAATGCCACCCACGGCCATGAGCACGACCAGCTCGGTGGTCCCACGCCTTCGAACGACATGCACGAATGTTGCACGTTCAAGAGAGATTTTCCGTTGATTGGAAGCCCCATTTACGATCACCACCGTATGGATAGAAAGGTCTTACGAAGCTCTACGATCTTCTAGTTAATAACTTTTCTCGAGAGTGAACGGATTAGAGGAAAAACGTGGAGGAACGACGTGAGATGCTGGCCATTGATAGTGAAGAGTGGCGGCCTGTAACCTTGAAACCCTAGCTAGGAAATGTTTTGCAAAAGTGAATTATTTAGGTGCTTTTATAGAAAATTTCTCAATTTACTATTCATCCGAAATTTTTCGATCTCCAAATCGAGCGTGCCGGCTGACGTTTCTAAGGTTTACCCCGCGTTCCGAACGCAATGGAACAGGTTTCGGAAGCTAATTCGATCGTCTGTGCGAGATATGGAATTAAACGATCAATTTAAATTAAACCGATTTAAATCGATTTCGAGGCGTTTCGAACTGCCACGGTCAAACGACAACTCCGTTTGCTACGAAAATTGAAATCCGATAATAACTAACTATTACGGATCCAATGGAACTGTTCTCGTCCAATTCTGAGACTGTTCGAAAATTGGCTATTTTTACAGTCGATAATTAAATATTAAAATATTCAATTTTCACAGATTAACTCCAAATTCAATTTAAAAAGTTCTATAACCTTTCTATAACTCCAGTATGATTAAATAAAATTTTACAAATCATTTTCAATCATTTTTAACTCGATTTTTTAATTATCCCTGGAATTCCACTATTTAATCTATCGATTTAATTATCAAATGAAACCCAATATTCGAAAAATAAATCATTCAACTTATTAAATTCATTTATTAATATTTAAAATCAATTAAATATTCGAATTTAATTATCAAAAATTCTGGGTCGTTACAGACTTCCCCCCTTAAAAGAATTTCGTCCTCGAAATTACAAGTTAGGAAGAAAAAAGGTCCTTAACTCGTCTACTATTTTTCACAATCCAATAGTTTTATCAATTTTCAATTCATCAAAACAAATCTTTCTATTAAAGATTCGTTATCATTCAATCTCGTTTTCCAACTTCAATTATAAGTTTCAAACAGATTGTTTAACTTCAAAATTCAAATTTAAGTTTAAATTCAAATTTCAACTTTCAAAATTTTCTCAAAATTTTTCTAACGCCCTAAATTTCCGAAAAATTTCGCCAGCGTCTCCTTTGCGCGGCTAATACGGCACGACTACAAAACGTCCCTACGGACTCTCAGATTTCAAAAAGAAAAGGAAAAAGCCAAGCGGCTAGGGAAATAAGTCATCAAATCTCATATTCAAATTTAAATACATACCTTTATGTCGAGCAATTCAAATTATCTTTGAAATCCAAAATTTCCAATTCCTTTATAACCTGTATATCCTACTAGCCATTATATCTAGTTACATATATTCAAACTATTTTGCAAATTTAATTACAAAATTTTCAATATAAACTGCTTATACATTCAATTTTACATTTCACATTCATTTGAATTCAATTCACAATTCCAATCTAATTTGGATTCAGTTTAACTTCTGAATATTGAATTTTCATCGATTAACTTTCATTTATAACTGCTTATTTTGGATTAGTTTCAATTACTAATTCATTTCAAATTCTAATCCACTTATTCAAATCTGTTTCTACTTACTTGAAGTTATTTGTAATTTCGAACCATTCTTTATTTAGTTCAAAATTCAAGTTTCAATTTAACTAATTCAACTTCCATTTCATGAATCAATTAATTATCAAAGTAGTTTATTCGGATTCAATCCTTATTCATTTTTCCATATCAATTTACTTTCATTAGATTGATTAACATCCAACACATTTATTTATTCAATTGCTAATTCACTTAACATTTCAAGTTGAATTTCACTTATATAACTCAAGTTCATATTCATTTCAGTAATAAATTTTGATACCCAAAATCAAATTCATTCATCATTTCTTAAGTTATATTCCCATTAAACATTATTTATTTCACTTTCATTTTCTCATTTTATAAGTTATCCAACTTATATTCAACCTTTCAAAACCATTTTTGAAAACAATTCAAATTATCCTTTGAATTTCAAAAACAAAATCCAAATTTTTCAAACAACTTCATTTAAAATAATTTGGCAGCAATTTCTCTTTTGGAAACCCGAAAATGAACATCAACGATGCCGCGGTCATCATCGAAGTTATTTTCCAGCGACCGAAAAGAGTTTAGAGCTTTTCATCTCTTCAAAACATTTTTCAAAACCCTTGAAATTTATTTTCAAATCAAAAAGATTTAAACTTCCAAATCCTCAAAATTTTCAAATTCTTTTCAAAACATTTCCAAATACTTTTCTGGAACTCCGTTTTAAATTACAATTCGCATTTATAATTTACATTCTTTAAATTTCATTTGTATGTGAATTCATTTCTTAACTTTGGAGTTATGATTTCAATTTCTTATTCAATTTTAGTGATGATAATTCACTATTATTACTTTCCTAACAACCAAACATCCATGCAACCATATACTATAGTACTTTATAGAAAAACATTTCTTTTATATACAAAAATAGTTTTGGGCAAAATTATCTCATTTACCCTATTCAAAAAATTACTATGCCGAATTGTTCTATTCGAGTGTTTAGAGATCCCTATCGATAGAGTTGTACGGACAATACCGACCAGAATCCATATACCACTCAACAAACCAATCATCACAATATAAAACAATTTTATATTCACTAACAAATACGCGCTCATATCTATTATTACACTCAAACTCATTCTAGAGTACTACTGACTCTATCTCTAATGAGTAACACCCAACAGAGCAGGGTTGTCGCTTAACCATATGCTCTGATACCACTTTGTCACATACCGAAATTTTCGACTTTCGAAAATTCGACATCGATACTCACTTTATCGACTGCCGAGCAATCGAGTGCCGGAAACTCCAATAGTGAGGGTTTTAAGAAAAAGAAAAAGTCAGAAGAAGAAGAAGATAGAAGAAAAAGAGAAGAAAGAAAGAAGAAGAACAACAGAAAACACATCAGAACAGAAAACAATATCAGAATCTTACACATCGCAGCGGAACAATATATAATAGATAAATGAATAATCTTTAAACAAAGAACTATATCATTTTATAACATACATCAATCATCAGAGTCACTATACAACTCAGTACAACAATGGACAGTTATATAAACTTGTCCTCATACAGAATACACAGCGGAATAAATACTATCAGATACAAATACTACGTCTCGTCATCCAGCTTATCTCCAAGCTCCAGAATATCCAGAATATCCTGATAATATAACTCTAGGCTGCCCGTGTGGAAATTGGTGGGCACCCAGAGTTTAGAAGGGAACAATAAACTCCGGGTCAGTCATGGTGACTGGTGTGAGATCGTAAAACAGTTATTTATCTTTAAAATAAATAGCAGAGAATTTTAAAGTCAATTCGCAATGCGTTTGGAAAATGAAACTACCATAAGACCTCCCGCCACACACACAATGCAAACGCAGACTTGGAGGAGATTTCTTCTTATGATAGTCAAAGATGCTTACTACGCGAAAATCAAATTCTTTTTGATATTATTATTAGTGCATAGTGTAGAAAACATTTCGAAAGTAGAATATAAATCTTAGCCAGCATAGGTACCATTATAGTATGCTTGCTATAGCTACCATATTAAATGGCAGGTTCTACAACTAAAACCGTACAAGGCTCGTATTGTTTCTTTGGATTTCCAACAAATGGTCAGGCTAAGGAACTTCCTTTTCCACGATGGGTACGTCCCTGGAATAGACGACCCGAGAAATAACCTAACATTACGGTTAGATCTCTGCCAACACAAGGCCGGGTTACCTCTGCAAAAGTAGGTAACTACTGACACGCGTATGCCATCCCCCGATCGTAACCGATCTTCCCGAGGATCCCCGATTTCCAACAAACCACATAGATAATAATGCAGCAACCACATAGGTTAAGTATCTGGGCTCCATACCATGATACCACCTTTATCCAGAAGGAATGACATACACTAAGGGGCGCTACTCCCTAGAACCTTGCCGCATCCTTCCTGTTTCGACCATTTCCGGGGTGTGAGGCTCGACGAAGTCTCGTCCACAAAGCTACGCTTTCTACAAAAAGCCCTGCTTCGGGTCAAACAAAAATGATCAACCTATGATCACAAAGATATAAGATCAAACAAATGATCATATCACAAATGATCAAACACTGATCATTTCACAGCAACACTCAGTATGCCACGTTACCAAATTGGGATATATCGCTGATAAATTTCAACTACATAACCTCTGAGCTCGTACGTCTCAGAGAAGGGTGTTAAGCTAAGAGAATAAATTCTCCGCCACCAACAGAAATGTATTTGAAAGAAATCAGCTTTATATCTCAAATTGTAACGTCAGACATACAATCCATACAAGTCTGTTCCGGGATCGAACAGAACCGAAGGCACTCCTCACGAAGCCCTTGCATATCCGGATAAATTTCTAATCACGTCCGGACTTCCCGTCACTAAGGGTGATAAATCCTCTAAACCGAAGATCGGCCGATGTAGAGTAACTCGACGGTAATCCTTCCGTTTTCAAAAATATCCGGTCTTCAACACCGGTCTTCAAATGCGATTCATAACGACGTATCACATATTCGGAATGGGTTATACGACCCCATGGTCCTTTCCCGGCTAACCCGAATAGTGAGTGTTTATTCAAAAATAAGTGTGGCATTCAAATCCATCCAATTCACAACAAATACCTACTCAAGGTAATTATTGATAGTCGGTTATTTCACTATCAATAAAGATGCGCAACATCATCAGATTCCAAATAATTTTCCAAATTATTTTTATCTTCCAAAATATCTTTTACTAGATATAAAATTTCCACACTTAATCATTTGAAAACAATTTCAAATCAATTTCCACATTTCATTTTACCTTTGAAGATAAAATCTCAAAACAGTTCATTTCATATTGGAAAAGCATTTCCATACTTATTTAAAAATAAGTATTTCACAAATCATTTATTTTAAACATTTGAAAATATTCAATATACTTAAATCAATATTAAGTATATATTCATTCTTTAAGGAAATCATTCTCTTTAAACACATTTATTCGAGTCAAAACGAATGTTACGTAAAACATCGTTACGACGACTCAAAATCACTAGTATAGGGATTCGAAAATTAAGATAGATATATAAATCCCAATACTACATAAAAACATTTCCTTTCGGAAATCATTTACTATAACAACAGTGTTATAGTCCATCATTTCCTTATTTTCGAAATCGTCTATTTCAACAATAAATGTTGAAATCTATGGTTTCGATATTTAACACGTTTTAAAACATCTTTTAAAACAATTAACTTCATTTATAATATCGCTTTCCCAAACATAACCATTTTTACTTAAAAATATATTCACTGTCCAAAATCGTGAATATACTTCATTTAACCCAATTCCAATCATTTCTACACATTTATTCCAAGAATTATCCACTATCCAAAATCGTGGATAAAATTTCCTTAATAACCTTATATATTAAATTCATCAAATTTAATTGATTCCGAATTTATAAACACGTTTATAAATTCTATTTCTATTTTAATAACAACTTCGACTTATAAATTTTCTTTTATTTACTTCTATAATTTACTTATCAAGATAAGTGATTTCGGATTTATAAACGACGTTTATAAATCGTATTTATACTTTATAACAATTTCCACTTATAAAATCATTTCATTTATCAATTTCTATTCATATCTCATCTAAGTGTAAAAGTCAAATTTATAAGTAAATTTCTTATAAATCCTTTATTCTACAGTATCTATTCACTTTATAACTTCACGTTATAAATCTATTTATTTCATTCACTTATACTTCTTTTTAACACTTATAAAAAAAATCGTTTTGTAAGTCCAATATTTTGATTTATAAAATATCAATTTTAGAAATCTTTCTATACAAATCGTTTATAGTTATTCAAAAATCCCAACTTAAACCATTTTACAAATAAATCGACTTTTATTCCAAAAAACGACACTTCGGTTATATTTCACTAAAAATTATAACTTTTATAATTTTAAAATTTTACGTTTATAAATCGATTCAAAAATTCCATAAAACGTATATTTTCAAAAATCACTTTAAAAACCCTTTTTAAAGTAAAAGTCGTTATTTTAAAATTTCAAAATTTGAATCCGATGATGCAACAGCACCAATTAGTCCATCACAACAGTCAATATCATATATCAATATGATAATAGAATATACATCAATATCTGTAAATAAATAAATACAGTTGAGGAATCCAGTTGGATCCCTCCAACCTGTTTTCCTGCATCCACAGATGTTAGCACAATACCAATTCCGCTCCAGTACGGAATTATCGCGGTATATGGGTTTTATAAAAATATCCGCTTACTAACGGCGCAATAGGGTCTCATCCGCTATACGAGGCGGGAATCAATCAATCCAATATATACATATGCCAATATGTATATATTGCTATATATATAGATATATCCTATCATATCTAATATCACATCCAAACAGTCAATCATCAATCAATAACTGTAAATAATTCCACATTCAATTGAGTGAGAAGATCTCACCGTGATTTTAATTCTGATTCCAGCGTTTATTTTCGAATAAAATTAAACGCGCGTTTAATTTTACCCGAAATTCAAACTAGCTCCAAACGACTCCAATCTAGTTGCATCGTGTAGTATTCGACGATACGATTCCAACGCATTTTGTTTCGTCATTTTCTGATAATGTATGACAAAGATATAGCTTTTTAAAATTCGTACGATTTTAATACAAATTGATTTACAATTTTATTATTATTTTTATACCCAGATTTAAATCTCTGCCGTTGATTTCATTTCCAAGCAATCCAGGCCGCGTTTTGTTCTTCTTCTCCATCGCGTTTCCCTCCCAGGCAATTTTGAACGCAACCAAACCCATAGCCGGCCCTAACCCTAAATCACGCAACCACCTTCCGACCTCCAGACCCCATCAAACTACCCCCACCGGAACCGCCTCCGCGAATGCCACCCACGGCCACGAGCACGACCAGCTCGGTGGTCCCACGCCTTCGAACGACGTGCACGAACGTTGCACGTTCAAGAGAGATTTTCCGTTGATTGGAAGCCCCATTTACGATCACCACCGTATGGATAGAAAGGTCTTACGAAGCTCTACGATCTTCTAGTTAATAACTTTTCTCGAGAGTGAACGGATTAGAGGAAAAACGTGGAGGAACGACGTGAGATGCTGGCCATTGATAGTGAAGAGTGGCGGCCTGTAACCTTGAAACCCTAGCTAGGAAATGTTTTGCAAAAGTGAATTATTTAGGTGCTTTTATAGAAAATTTCTCAATTTACTATTCATCCGAAATTTTTCGATCTCCAAATCGAGCGTGCCGGCTGACGTTTCTAAGGTTTACCCCGCGTTCCGAACGCAATGGAATAGGTTTCGGAAGCTAATTCGATCGTCTGTGTGAGATATGGAATTAAACGATCAATTTAAATTAAACCGATTTAAATCGATTTCGAGGCGTTTCGAACTGCCACGGTCAAACGACAACTCCGTTTGCTACGAAAATTGAAATCCGATAATAACTAACTATTACGGATCCAATGGAACTAGTCTCGTCCAATTCTGAGACTGTTCGAAAATTGGCTATTTTTACAGTCGATAATTAAATATTAAAATATTCAATTTTCACAGATTAACTCCAAATTCAATTTTAAAAGTTCTATAACCTTTCTATAACTCCAGTATGATTAAATAAAATTTTACAAATCATTTTCAATCATTTTTAATTCGATTTTTTAATTATCCCTGGAATTCCACTATTTAATCTATCGATTTAATTATCAAATGAAACCCAATATTCGAAAAATAAATCATTCGACTTATTAAATTCATTTATTAATATTTAAAATCAATTAAATATTCGAATTTTAATTATCAAAAATTCTGGGTCGTTACAAGTTCAGTTAATAATAATTGTTATTATTAAACCAAAGAATTTATGCTTGGACTATAAAGTTGAATATGGATGTTATTGGAATTTTGACCATTACCAAATTCCACAAGTCCAAAGTGTTATAGTTTTGACAAAGAGAATTTATGTAATTGATTGTCTGTAATGGGTAATGCTTATAATAAGTAAAATTATATTTTACCAAAGGATGTATAAGCAATAAATTTAGCCAAAATGTTACACCACAAGCTAAGGTGATGTGTGAATGTTAATTATAATGAATCACCTTTTCGACCCTCAAAAGTTGACACTAATACATCCACTATATTCATATGCCAAGCATCTAAGTGCCGAAAAGACAGATAGTTGGAGTAAAAGAAAAGAAAGATAGGATAAAATCTCACATCGTGACGAGTAATATATAAATACAATAGATCTTTAAAAAAGAAAAATGTAGTATACATAAATCAATCAGAGTTAACCAACTAATCATCAGCCTGGACAATTATAACAACCTATCCTCATAATTGCCGATAAATATAAACAACTAATGCAATTGAAATAAAAATATACATGAATACGTCTTAGAGGCATCCAGCTCATCTCCTGAAGCTCCAAAGCATCCAATCTAAATCTGTAAATTTGCTTGGTCTGACCCGAGCATCAAAAAAAAATAACATTCGGATCGGTCTGGTAAACTAGCACGAGAAGCACACCTCAATTGGATTTCAATTTTATAAAACCTTTCAAAATAAAGGTATTTCATAAGTCCACGCCGTACATAAACACGAATGGGTTTTGCCTTACGATAACCAAACCATTTCATATGAAATCTTCTATCATTGTAATACTAGAATTTAAAATAAATATTGAATCATAGTTGAAATTGTTACACTAATTAAATTCCAGCATTATATGTATATAACAAAGTCCGAAAGGCACTTATTAGAGAATGGATTTCATTAATGACAAGGCTACTAGGGCACCATCTGTCACAGTACACCTCTAGATAAAATGTATCGAGGGCCTCGCATGGACCCCTACGTGGCAAGACTGGCCTAACCCTTACTTGATGTACTAAATATTTCATCACCATGGTTGCTTTGCAACCTTTTCTCGGGAGCTCTCATGCACAACCAAATCCTTAAATAATAATCAAGAAAAGGTGATGAAAATACCCTAATGAGTGCAACCCATATAGCCTTACGGCATATCTCCTATTAGTCATTCCCGGTTGGTGAGGCTAGAGGTTGCATTTTACCTTTTTAGCAAATCCCACTTGGAATGCTAACACTGCCCTCCAGGCAATAATGCAATGCCATCCATACAAGTTGTTTAGGAACAAACCGAAAGCACTACTTCTACTACATCCAGTTTGGAATCACTCTTAAGATTAATAGCAAGCAACCCTTGGATTTCAAAGAACTCCATCTTCAATCATCTTCAAGATGTCTTCCATTTGAACGCTTATGCCGATTTGAAGTGGTTTTTGGATGATATATCCGATCCCGGTCTCTTCGAACCGACAACGATAGTTTTATAAAGTGACAAACATTTGATAGTCAGTTATTTAACTATCAAATAAACAAACAATTCAACCAGAGATTTAATTCTTAGGGAAAATAACACTGATTAAGTACATAAGTAAACCTAAGCCTTTTTAATTAACCCCCTCATTAATTCAACCCACTTTGTAAATTCTCGTATGAAAATACTTTTACAAAGATATATTCATAAATCTCCTCTACTCTTTTAGTACATGAAAACTGTTGATATACTTATCTCAACTGTATAAGTATACTCACAGACATTTCACTTTCAAAACTTAGGAAAAACTTTTCCATATACTTATATTAACAGTATAAGTATATTCACAAAACAATAAATTTTCAATACTTATAAAATGCACTCATTTACTTATTTCAACGGTATATGTGTATTCATAAATCTTAAGAAAGAGTCCATTTTCAAACCATACTTAATTGGGTTAAAGTAAATGTTAATTAAAACACTTTGCCTTGGTGTAAGTAAATAGGTCATATAGAAATTAGACCAAATATACTTAACACCATTTTCCATTTTCAAATAGTACTATCCCTCGATCAATAATGTGATCGAACAAATTAAAAAACTATCCTTACCTTGATACACATTCTTAATTCTCAAGATAGAGACAAGTTTCTGTACCTTGAGATTTGGTTTTAAGTATGAAAAGAACATTTTTCATATCATCGTATTTAAATGGAAATCGAGTCTCAGTCTTTTCGTGAATCCCTTCTTTATAAAATGCCTTTATATAACTCCTTATATTTACAAATTCCTTTTATAAAATATTGTTTTATAAATTATAAATTTCCCTTTTAAATATTAAAACATAAAAATCTCCTTTTATAAATCTCCAGATTTATTTAATAAACTCAATTATAGCATCCCTTATTATTTATAAAACTCTTTTATAAAACTTCCTTTATAAAATATCTTTTATAAAGCTCATTTTATCAATTGCCAAATTTATTTGCAACTCTTTCTTAAAAAAAACCCAATTCATTTATAAAAACTCCTTTTATGCATTCCCAAATATAATTACAAAATTCATTTTATAAAACAAAACCCTAAATATAAACAAAACTCCAATTATAATTATAAATCTTATACAGTTTCCATGACACGATCATTCCATATATTGCAATAAATTCACTTTGTGATTTATCACTCCAATTTATCAAAATAATAATATTTCCCTTTTATAAAACATTATCTATAGAACTATTCTTTTTAGTATAAAACATAATTTATAAAACTATTCTTTTATTTATAAAATAACATTTCGAGATCAATCCCCTTTTAATATAACATTTCATATGAAGTGTTTCACAAACATTTATTCCAAATATTTCTACCTTCTTTTAACATAAGATCATTTTTAAATAAAAGATAAACCGCTTTCATTTCCTTTAAAATAAACATTCATTATTATAATAATTTTTCTATAAATGTAGCTACTCTCCAACATAATTCTAAAACTTTTACATACATACACACACACACACATACATCCATAGACAAACATACACACACACACACATACATATATTAGAAAAAAATAATAAAAGAAATTAAAGACAAATAGCGAAGTACCAAAAACTATTTTTGAATAAAATATCAAGGAAATCCAAAAGGTCATATTAAAAACCATTTTTCCAAAGCGAAACCACTTCTAGATCAACAATCAATTTATTGTATTTTTCAAAATATAATAACAAGGTCAATAGTTACTGTAGCACTTAACCAGTGCTATTACTACCTTTCCAATAAAAAGGTTCAACTTTTAACAATGTCAGTGTCCCATCCAATATGGCTAAACTATCAAATTATAGCATTTAACAATCTATATAACGGGTATATAACTAAAATAAAAAACAACAGGTATATAACTGGAATTAAAAATCACAATGTCGAGAAATTCGGATTTCTCTATAAAATTCTTGTATTTTCAATTTAAAGGTCAATCGCTTTTCAAAAATGGATATTTACCTGTGACAACCCAGAAATTTAGCAATATTTTTTTTAAAATATAAACTAAAACAGATATATATATATATATATATGTATTTGGGAAAAACTATGATCTGGAGATTTAAAATAAAGAGTTTTAATATATTCAAAATTTAATTTAGCTTATTCACAATAATATTTTAAAGGAAAAATATATCTTATCAATATTTAAACAATTATATGGTTAGAATAAAATAAATCTTATCAATTTAAAGCTGAAATATAAAATAAATATATGATCAAAATAAATATAAATATTTAAACATAAGCAAAACAAGTATATGATAGTAACATAAATATAAATTTATATACACACCAGAAAACTATGTAATTAACATAAGTATGATAAATAAATAATAAATAGGAAATTAAATGTTTGGTAGTTATGAAAAATATAAAATGAACACACAAAAGAATTTTAGAAACCTATATGTATCCTAGTGAGATACATGATAAAACAAAAGAACAATCTAAATGAATACGAGTAGTATATATAAAAAAAGAAAAGAAAGAGAGATAAGCATAAGATTGTAAAACAAGACAAGTATAATTAATGATAGCACAACATACATCATTTCAGCCTCCAAACTAAAGAGGGAAAAAAAATCTCTGATCAATATACAAAAAAATCTACCCAGTACGATACACTTCCTGTACCTACAATACAAATCTGTACACACTATCTTATATATATATATATATACACACATCATCCCCTAATTCATTTCGAGTCATCAAAACTGAGTATTTTAAAAAAAATATAGCAAACCTGAAACTAGATCAACAACAGTTAAAATCAAACAAGTAAGAAGATCAAAGATCAAGGATCTGGAAACAAAATAGGACTGTGTTCTTGTTCAATCCAGAAGCTACTCTCTGCTCAATTACTTTTCAAGTGAGTAAACATTTAGACCATGATCTGTTCATCTCTGATTCATGTGATTGAAACCATGATATGAAATATATTGTGTGAATGTAAATTATCATTGCATGACTGTATATATGCAAATGTCTGAGTGTATATGTCTGGATATATGAAAATAGGGCTTTGTTCTTAGTTGCAGGCTTTCAAATCAAGACCAAAATTTCATATATCTTCATATAGTTGATGTTATGCCATGATCCTTAAAGAAAACTTGTTCATATTAACCTAATGCTATTTTTAAAAATATTTGTAAGTAAAATCAGTAAGATATTTTAATAGAAATAAAAAAAATTACAAAGAAACTTTTAAAACTGAAAAATCAATATTCTTAAATTCATGTTTCGACTTGATAATTTGATTCACACTAGAATATGATGAATTTTAACGTAGAAATCAGAATTTAGAAGTTTGGGGATGCCAAGAATTTTCAAGTTGAACAGAAAATGCATTTTCGTCAATATCCGATCAACGATGAAGTTTCGTGGGTCGTGCCTTACGTCGAAGGTAGATTGGAAGTCATAGATCGATGGAAAAATAGTTAGGGATTTTTCAGATGATCGGCGCGGCGTGGGTTCATCGATTTAGGGTTTAGATAGCCATTTTGATTGACAATGTTTTACAAGTTCATGCGTCATCGAGGAAGTACCGAAGGTGATCGGACCAGTGGAGATTGGAGCGAGGGACGGTGGAGCGGCTCTGGGTGGAATGGCAAGGTCACTGGTGATCGGGATTATCGTCGGCAAGGCAGTTTTGTTGATTAAGGTTCGAATGCCTGGGTGGTCGAATAGTTTGTTTCGAATTCCAGTCGAACTCGATGGAATTGGGTGGTCGGGAAGCGTGTGGAAGTCATCGTTGACTTATCGAAGGGAGCAACGTTGGTCGGAAGTTGTCCTGGTGATCGTGCACGTGCACGTGGTATTGTTTGTGTCTGTTATTTTTAAAGGTTTAGGAAGAAGGTTTTGTCTCGGGGCGAACTCGAAGTACTTTGCAGATTTACTCGAAGTCAAGTGGGGTTGCGAGTGTCTCGGGGTTGGGCTCGAGTATTCCAAGCATTGGCTCGGGTTTTTGTTAAAGCTTGACTCATCAGTTTTTTTAAAAAGAAATAATTATATAACAAGTTCTAAAATTTATCAAGTTTATTCAAACAGGTTTCTTAAAACACTTTTCTTTTCTAAATAATCAATATTGTTTAATTTGAGATTACTTGAAGGTTTAAAAATAAATTATTTCAAATTTATTAAGTTAAAAGTGTTTTAATCTATATAACTTTTGTTTAAAAGTTTATAAACTTAATTTTTGTAATTAAGTGAATAATTGAGAAAATGAAATGTTTTATAATCCTTAATCTAACTTAAAGATTTTAAATTAATTAATGTATTGATGATGATTTATTTCCAAAGGTTATTAAATAAGGATTAAATGATAATTAAAATAATAAAGATAAATGGTTTATCTTTTAATTTGATTAAAGTCTTAAGTGATTAAAGATTTATTACTTAGTTAAAGTAATTAAATGAAAACTGCTTAATGAAAGTAATTTAAAAAGATAATTACCCAATGTAATGAAAAGGATTAATTATTTAAATTACTTAAAGATTTATTTATTAATGTGATTAATTAATTAAGGAGATTAATTAAAAGTTAATGTGAATGGTTAAGGTTAATTAATCTATGGGGTAATTAAAGGTTAATTACTTAATGTAATTAAAGGATAATTAATCAAGATGATTAATCAAGATGGATGATTAAAGAATGATTCATTAATTGGGTTGTATTTAATAAATGTTGAGTATGCATGATTAAGGTAATCTAAATGATTAAAGTTGGTAATTAATTTAATTGGAGATTAATTAAATTAATTAGGAATTATATATCTAATAAATCTTGTTATGGATGGTTGAATGATATTGGATGACTTGGATTGATTTTATCACTGATGGGCGATTGAGATGTGTTGTGATATGAATGGGTTAAACTGTGATAATGTAGGTTACCTATCTGAGTTTAATTGTTGTATGATATCCTGGATATGAATTGTATTGGTTAAAACTTAACAACTTGGGTTAGAGATGACATTGAATTCGAAGAGACCGGGGTCAGGTATCGGTAAATACCCGAATCCACTTCGATTCTTTATAAACTTGAGTTTGGAAGCAAACAGGATGGATTGAAATAAGTTAAGTATCATGGATATTTAGAACTGGATAACGATTCTTGGATATTGTTTTGAGATAAATGATCAACTTAAATAAGATTAGAACTCGTAGAAAAGTACAAGTTACCCTGGTTTGCAAATAAGTTATATAGTTTGGTATTTCATACTATGTAGGTTTACTCACGCTGGTTTCCAGCCTGACTCGGGTGTTACTTTGATGTAATGCTCGGGTCAGACCGAGTATTACAGATTTTCAGGTAAGGACGTTCTGGAGCTCAGGAGGCGAGCTGGATGGCAGGAACGTATGGAGTGTATTCCGTTGTGATATTGTTATTTATCTGGGACAAGTTATTTTAACTGTCATGTGATTGTGAAATGTTGTAACTCTGATGTATAAAAATGTAAATTAACTAATACAATTTTCCTTTGTATAACTGCTATTTATTTGATATTATATTTTGATCCGCTGCAAATGTGAGAATCTGTGTTGTGTTCTGTTTCTTCTTCTTCTATCTCTTTCTTCTTTTCCTAACTATCTGGAATTTTTGCGATCGAAAATTCCGGGTCATTACATTTGGTATCAGAGCCAGGTTAAGCGATAACCTTGGTTCTGGTGGGGGATACTAATTAGGTATAGGGTCGATGGTACCCTAGAATGGGTTGAGTGTATATGTATATATGAGAGCGTACTTGTTATTTTCTTATATAAAGATTTTAAATGACTTTATAAGAATATATTTTGATATATATAAAGCAATATTTCGACTAATAAATGGTAAGGAAATTGGTTGTTAAAAAAATTATTGGAATTAAATTAAGAAGTAATAGAAATACAACTAAATTAAAATGAAATAAAGGTAAGTTTGAAATGGATTCAAACTAAAAATTAAATCTTGAATTTGGGGAAAAGTTTCAGAATAAGATAATAAAGAATTGGTTTCCAGATATGATAATCTTGGTTATTATCATAAATGATTGTTGTGTTTAATAATAAGATGTGTATTAATAAGTAAGAAAAATGAAATGTTTTAGAAAAGTATGACTTATAAATTGGAACTGAAGGTGATCTAGATTGTGAAGTTTTAAATCTAAGTCAGAAAATTTGGAATTTGTTTCAAAGTGTTAAAAGAAATAATAAATAAGTATTATTTGAATAAAAAGGGACTTATTGCAAACAAGGGTTGTTTGAAAATTTGTTTTGAATTAAAAGCAAAAGGTGATTTAAAATTTAAGGATAACTTAGTGTGTAAAGGAAATAATATGTGTATATGGGGGATATACATAATATCAAAGGTGGTTTGAAATAAACTATAAATGTTGAGTTTTAAATTTGGAATGAGATGTGATACCCAAGGTGATAAGTTTTTGAACTTATAAGATTATTAATATGAAGTTTAAAATTTGAAATGGGAATTCAAATTGGGTAAGGTTGACTGGATTAAGTAAATTGAATTTAACTTTGGGAAAGTTAAATAAGTTAACAAGCAACCTGAATTGGAAATTTCAAGATGAAATTGAGATTTAACTTAGGAAGTTTAATGGTTAATTGAATTGGGTGTTTGTGTGATCTCAAAATGGGATCGAGATATGGAAATTGGAAATGGGTGGATGTTTTAAAATAAATTGGATAATATCATCCTATTGTTATTAATAATCTTTAAATTGTGGATTGAATTTGTTTAAATGAATGAGGAATGGAGTGGGGTAATATATCCACTATTGTGATAAAAGGGAAATTAAACTTTAATTTGAAATTAAGGATATGGAAATACTTTGAACTGAAAATTTAAATAATTAAATTTGTAAATTAAAATTTGTTTAAGAACTGGTTTCAGAACTGGAAGTTAAAAATTGGGTAATAAATTGAATTTTTAAGATAAAATTGTTTTGAATTCTTATTTGAACTTTGAAATAAGTTAAGTAAAGATGATTTTAAATGGAATTTTGAGAATTCGACTCAGAATTAAATTGTTTAAAGATTTGGATTACTAATTTAAAAATAAAGGTTAATTTGATTTAAGGGGTTAAATAAACATTTGAAAATTTAACTCGAATTTATATAAATCGAGATGGTTTAAAGTTGAGATTTAAATTGAATTAGTTCGAACTAAATTTGATTTGAATTAATGGGAATTGTGATTTTAAGATGGATAAGTTTAGAATTCAAATGGAAATTTGAATTGGGTTAATTTGAAATAAAATTGAAGATTGAATGAGTTCAAATTCAAATGGAATTGGGATAAATTCATATAGAAATTTAAATGATTTGAGATTGAAGTGGATTCAATTTGAAATTAGTCTAAATTAATTTGAATAATTTGAAATTGTAACTGATGAAATCAAATGGAATTTGATTTGAATCTGGAAAGAAATTGGGGTTAATTCAACTTGATTTGGGAATAAATCAAGCTCAAGGAAAATTGAAGCTATTCAAATTAGAATTGAGTCAATTTAAATGGAAGTGGAAATTTAAATTGAATTGATGGGGAATTGAACAGTTTGACTCTGGACTATTTTCAAAATAAATTGTTTTAATATAAATCTATTTTTCCTAACTATTTACTATACAACTTTTCTTTTTGAATTCCAAGACTATCTTATATTTATTTAGCAACTACTTTTGGAACTATTTAACTATTTTACAACTATTTTATAAACTAATTACTGTTTTTCCCGCTATTTTATAACTTGTTACTATTTTACAACTATTTTGCAATTATTTTACTATTTTTCCAACTATTTTACAATTACTTAACTATCTTACAGCTACTTTACAAACTAATAAGTATTTTTCAACTACTTATCTATGTTAGTTTTCAAATTATTTTCTAAATATAAGTTGGTCAGAGTACAAACTGTTTAATGGTTAAATACCCAATTGAGATAGGAATTGAGGTGATAATCCAAATAAGGATTGATGCAACTGTGAATAAGTGAATAGTAAATAAAGAAATGTGAATAGAAAGGAGAAATTGATTTAGCTAATAATCAATGAAGATAAATACGTAGGATGTACGTATATTATTCTATTCGCATAGTGATTTGATCCAGATTCGAGCATAGAATTTCGAGATAGTATTATCGATCCGAGTTGGGATTTTCCGCTCGATTTCCGACGGCGAACCTGGATATGGATTTTTGATTGGTTCTGGATATTCTCTATCATAGTTGTGACTATGCAAGGAGAATGACAGTTTCTGATCAAGAAACCAGATCTGAATCCGCACTAGGAAGTCGGGTGGACAATACTAGTTTGGAAGTGAAATTGTGTGATCAAGTGAGTGATCAGATTGATATAGCATACGGATGATATGTGTACATCGTACGGGTTTTGAATGAAATTGATATTGAAAATTTATGGATAAGAACTGTAAAATGGTCTTTGAAATGAAAAGTATATTTTGTGGAATATATGATGAGGTAAAATGGAAATTGGAAATTTCTATGATTAAAGATTCACTTTATAAAGAAAAGTAATGTGGTTAATAACTTTATAAAAGAGTAATCAAATTTGAATATTTGATTTGGGATAAACAAAATTATATATCTTTGTTATATATGGTAAACTTCCCTTGTTGAATCTATTGACAGAAGAAAAGGGTTTTGAAAATATTTGAAGTATAAAAGTGAATTTATACAAGTATGAAGTGATTCAAAAATTTCCTAAGGTTATTATATATATATGTATATATAAAGGATTTTCTGAAAATGATTTTGGGGAAAAGTTTTGGGAACCTATGGATTTCTAAAAAATGGCTTTTGATTTTTGAGGAAAATCAAATTTGGAATTTGGAAAACCTAGTTTCTGAATTATCGATTTTGGGATAATTGATTTTGAGAAAGGAGATTTATATGAAATTCATACTAGGTGTATGATTTGGAAAATACTATATGTGTATAGTATAAAGTGATTTGAAGTAGCTCTAGGGAAAAAGGCGCTCCCTTGAATGAACTTCTCAGGAGTGCCACAGGGTGGTACTGCCTTGAGCCTCTAAGGGGAGGTTCTAAAGTTAATCCTGTGAGGAGTCCGGACAAAACTAGTTCCTGAGGATCATGTATAGTTTGTAGCGGAAGTCAAGGGCGCTGATGCCTACAGAGGCATTTGGGTTATGCTGTGACGACAGTTTAACTCGATGTCACTGCGATCTACTGCAGACCATAGCGAAAGTCGTGTGTGCCGCTGAGAGCCAACAGTCTACGTTTGATTTTATATCGGTAGACTGCGACACTATGGTAACATAGCGAAAGTCGTGTGTGCCGCTGAGAGCCAACAGTCTGCGTTTGATTTTACATCGGTAGACTGCGACCTATGTGGGAGTGGAGAAGTTTCATTTTTGACAGCGAAAATCGAGGGCGCTAATGCCTACAGTTACATGGACTTTTGCTGTGATGGCAACGTAACCCTGGAATGTAACTGCGATCTATTGTGGGTTCCATGGCGTAATCGAGGGGCGTGGAGTGCCTACAGTTACATGGACTTTTGCTGCGATAGCAACGTAACCCAGGATGTAACTGCGACCATGGATGGGGGTGATGATTTCCAGAGCATTTTCACCAAAGATATTTCCTCTCTTTTCAAAACTGTTTTCTATATTTTCAATAAAATTATTTTCCAAGTATTTTCACTGGGTGTTGAAAACGGGTTTACTAAGTACTTATAGATTTTCAGTCCTACGCCTGATCAACGTAAGACCAAATTTCTGTGAGAACAAGGATGGACTTGTCGAAAACATCGAGTTATAAAGGTATTTTATAAAAACTATGTTAGTAATATTATATAGATTTTTTTTTAAAAAAGTATTTTAAAAATGATCAAAGAAAATTTATCTGATTTTAAGCATTTTAATAATTCTGGCTTCGTTCCTTTTCGAGGACGAAAAGTTCTAAGGGGGGAGGAATGTGATAACCCGGAAATTTAGCAATATTTTTTTTAAAATATAAACTAAAACACACACATATACATATATATATATATATGTATGTATTTGGGAAAAACTATGATTTGGAGATTTAAAATAAAGAGTTTTAATATATTCAAAATTTAATTTAGCTTATTCACAATAATATTTTAAAGGACAAATATATCTTATCAATATTTAAACAATTATATGGTTAGAATAAAATAAATCTTATCAATTTAAAGCTGAAATATAAAATAAATATATGATCAAAATAAATATAAATATTTAAATATAAGCAAAACAAGTATATGATAGTAACATAAATATAAATTTATATACACACCAGAAAACTATGTAATTAACATAAGTACGATAAATAAATAATAAATAGGAAATTAAATGTTTGGTAGTTATGAAAAATATAAAATGAACACACAAAAGAATTTTAGAAACCTATATGTATCCTAGTGAGATACATGATAAAACAAAAGAACAATCTAAATGAATACGAGTAGTATATATAAAAAAAGAAAAGAAAGAGAGATAAGCATAAGATTGTAAAACAAGACAAGTTTAATTAATGATAGCACAACATACATCATTTCAGCCTCCAAACCGAAGAGGGAAAAAAAATCTCTGATCAATATACAAAAAAATCTACCCAGTACGATACACTTCCTGTACCTACAATACAAATCTATACACACTATCTTTTATATATATATATATATCATCCCCTAATTCATTTCGAGTCATCAAAACTGAGTATTATAAAAAATATATAGCAAACCTGAAACTAGATCAACAACAGTTAAAATAAAACAAGTAAGAAGATCAAAGATCAAGGATCTGGAAACAAAACAGGACTGTGTTCTTATTCAATCCAGAAGCTACTCTCTGCTCAATTACTTTTCAAGTGAGTAAACATTTAGACCTTGATCTGTTCATCTCTGATTCATGTGATTGAAACCATGATATGAAATATATTGTGTGAATGTAAATTATCATTGCATGACTGTATATATGCAAATGTCTGAGTGTATATGTCTAGATATATGAAAATAGGGCTCTGTTCTTAGTTGCATGCTTTCAAATCAAGACCAAAATTTAATATCTCTTCATATAGTTGATGTTATGCCATGATCCTTAAAGAAAATTTGTTCATATTAACCTAATGCTATTTTTAAAAATATTTGTAAGTAAAATCAGTAAGATATTTTACTGGAAATAAAAATTTTTACAAAGAAACTTTTAAAACTGAAAAATCAATATTCTTAAATTCATGTTTCGACTTGATAATTGGATTCACACTAGAATATGATGAATTTTAAGGTAGAAATCAGAATTTATAAGTTTGGGGATGCCAAGAATTTTCAAGTTGAACAGAAAACGCATTTTCGTCAATATCCGATCAACGACGAAGTGTCGTGGGTCATGCCTTACGTCGAAGGTAGATTGGAAGTCGTAGATCGATGGAAAAATAGTTAGGGATTTTTCAGATGATCGGCGCGGCGTGGGTTCGTGGATTTAGGGTTTAGATAGCCATTTTGATTGACAATGTTTTACAAGTTCGTGCATCATCGAGGAAGTACCGAAGGTGATCAGACCAGTGGAGATTGGAGCGAGCGACGGTGGAGCGGCTCTGGGTGGAATGGCAAGGTCACTGGTGATCGGGATCATCGTCGGCAAGGCAGTTTTGTTGATTAAGGTTCGAATGCCTGGGTGGTCGAATAGTTTTTTTCGAATTCTAGTCGAACTCGATGGAATTGGGTGGTCAGGAAGCGTGTGGAATTCATCGTTGACTTGTCGAAGGGGGCGACGTTGGTCGGAAGTTGTCCTGGTGATCGTGCACGTGCACGTGGTATTGTTTGTGTCTGTTATTTTTAAAGGTTTGGGAAGAAGGTTTTGTCTCGGGGCGAACTCGAAGTACTTTGCAGATTTACTCGAAGTCAAGTGGGGTTGCGAGTGTCTCGGGGTTGGGCTCTAGTATTCCAAGCATTGTCTCGGGTTTTTGTTAAAGCTTAACTCATCAATTTTTTTAAAAAGAAATAATTATATAACAAGTTTTAAAATTTATCAAGTTTATTCAAATAGGTTTCTTAAAACACTTTTCTTTTCTAAATAATCAATATTGTTTAATTTGAGATTACTTGAAGGTTTAAAAATAAATTATTTCAAATTTGTTAAGTTAAAAGTGTTTTAATCTATATAACTTTTGTTTAAAAGTTTATAAACTTAATTTTTGTAATTAAGTGAATAATTGAGAAAATGAAATGTTTTATAATCCTTAATCCAACTTAAAGATTTTAAATTAATTAATGTATTGATGATGATTTATTTCCAAAGGTTATTAAATAAGGATTAAATGATAATTAAAATAATAAAGATAAATGGTTTATCTTTTAATTTGATTAAAGTCTTAAGTGATTAAAGATTTATTACTTAGTTAAAGTAATTAAATGAAAACTGCTTAATGAAAGTAATTTAAAAAGATAATTACCCAATGTAATGAAAAGGATTAATTATTTAAATTACTTAAAGATTTATTTATTAACGTGATTAATTAATTAAGGAGATTAATTAAAAGTTAATGTGAATGGTTAAGGTTAATTAATCTATGGGGTAATTAAAGGTTAATTACTTAATGTAATTAAAGGATAATTAATCAAGGATGATTAATCAAGATGGATGATTAAAGAATGATTCATTAATTGGGTTGTATTTAATAAATGTTGAGTATGCATGATTAAGGTAATCTAAATGATTAAAGTTGGTAATTAATTTAATTGGAGATTAATTAAATTAATTAGGAATTATATATCTAATAAATCTTGTTATGGATGGTTGAATGATATTGGATGACTTGGATTGATTTTATCTCTGATGGGCGATTGAGATGTGCTGTGATATGAATGGGTTAAACTGTGATAATGTAGGTTACCTATCTGAGTTTAATTGTTATATGATATCCTGAATATGAATTGTATTGTTTAAAACTTAACAACTTGGGTTAGAGATGACATTGAATTCGAAGAGGTCGGGGTCGGGTATCAGTAAATACCCGAAACCACTTCGATTCTTTATAAACTTGAGTTTGGAAGCAAACAGGCTGGATTGAAATAAGTTAAGTATCATGGATATTTAAAACTGGATAACGATTCTTGGATATTGTTTTGAGATAAATGATCAACTTAAATAAGATTAGAACTCGTAGAAAAGTACGAGTTACCCTGGTTTGCAAATAAGTTATATAGTTTGGTATTTCATACTATGTAGGTTTACTCACGCTGGTTTGTAGCCTGACCTGGGTGTTACTTTGATGTAATGCTCGGGTCAGACCGAGTATTACAGATTTTCAGGTAAGGACGTTCTGGAGCTCAGGAGGCGAGCTGGATGGCAGGAACGTATGGAGTGTATTCCGCTGTGATATTGTTATTTATCCGGGACAAGTTATTTTAACTGTCCAGTGATTGTGAAATGTTGTAACTCTGATGTATAAAAATGTAAATTAACTGATACAATTTTCCTTTGTATAACTGCTATTTATTTGATATTATATTTTGATCCGCTGCGAATGTGAGAATCTGTGTTGTTTTTTGTTTCTTCTTCTTCTATCTCTTTCTTCTTTTCCTAACTATTTGGAATTTTTGCGATCGAAAATTCCGGGTCGTTACATTACCCAAATCAACCAATAGTTCATCCAAACGCAAACAGTAATTTTTATCTACTATATATCATACTAATTAACAAAAAAGTTGAATTAACTTACCAAAATTCTAGCGGATGCTTAGGCGTTCCACTTTGATTCAATTTAAGCCTAAAATTTCACTTGCTTCAAATTCAACGAAACGAGTTCCATCGCGTTGCTATTGCTATCACGAGTGCAACACAAAAGACCGCGTCTCAACTGAACCTCTTATGGAGAAGATATGAATTTATTAAGTTTCGAATTAAAACTTTAATTAATTATATAATTAATTATCATTAACAAGTTAATTACCAACATAACTCCATCTTCCCCAAAAAATAATTTGTGCACGCTGATATCACTTGCACACAGCCATGGCCAAACTTCAACCGCCCCTAACTAGAGTTATACCCCACGAAACGACGCGTCGCCACCTCCAATGATTTCCTCTTCGCGAGAGCTTCGCCAGGTACCTGCCCAACAGACACGCACACCACCCCACAAGAACGCGACCTAACAGGTCCGTTCACTGCTCTAAAATCACATGACCCTAAAAGCACGACCACACCCTACCTTATTCGGGTTGGAAATTCTTTACGACATAAGAAACTTGATGACAACCTCCACAACGCCTAACTCCTCCCTTAGCTTGCCAATACCTTAACCCCGTTTGCCAAGAACTGCCCCCAAACTATCAAGCACCCTAAACTTCAACCATATACAACCAAACTTGCCCATATCATAGATCCCTCCATTCTACACTCAAAGGTCTAAACTTTTTATTTTTTTGAATTATAAATTTTTTTGTTTGAAATTTTAAAAGAGTGGATTACTAAATTTCTTGTTTCAGTGAAAAAAATGAATAGCATAGTAAAGGAAAGAAAGCAGAGTGATTTCACTCTAATTATTGAAATATATTTAATTTGCAAATCTCGACATCTTGCCGCATAGATTTTCGTTCGTGTACGAACCGCGAGTGACGAAACAAAAATATGATCATGCAAAAAATTCGATACAATCCCAAAACAATAGTAATACACACAGGTTAACTGATTCTATACAAATCCAAAAATACCACCGTTTGCCGTAAAATCGTCAAATGGTGATATAAATATTTTCTAAATTAAAAATTATGAAAAAATCAAATAAATTAAATTAAAAATACGTCAATAAAAATTGAGTCATTATATTAAAATTTTATTTTCTTATTATTTATTAAATTTGAATCAAATCTAAATTTTTAAACAAATTAGATATTCCTATTCAAAACGTTAAAAATTCCAAATCGTTATATTCTCCGCCTTGAAAGAATTTTGTCCTTGAAATTATCAAAGGAAGAAAAATGTCTTCACACCCTTAGACTTAGAAAACTCTTATACTCAAAATGAGTTATTAATTTTAAAATCTCATGTGTTATGGAAAAATCTGGCAGCACCACTTTTGCGCGGCTCAATCGGAAAACTACAACTTGCCACAACTGGCCCAAACCAACAACAAAAGAAAACAAAAGCCAAGTGGCCTTCTATATCTGGGGCATAAACCATCAATAACAATATAAATACCTATTAGTCGAGCAAACCAACTCTATTCATAAAACCAAAAGCATGAAACTTGCCTTTGCTTCCATATACATGTATCTCACTTACAAATGATATCAAACCATATAACTTGTGTCTCAAGTGTCAAAAACATATAATTATATTAAAGTTCGTATGATGTACATATGCCATCCATACGCAATCACTTTTGATCGCTTGTTCGATCATACAAATTTCATTTTCAAACTAGTATCGCTTACTTGACCATTCTAGTGCAGACTCTGAACCGGTTCCTTGATTAGAAACCTTTATTCCCCTTACATAGACCTATGATAGAAAACTTCAGAATCAAATCAAAAATCTATATCAAGTGTTCGCCGTCAAGAATCGAGTGAAAAATCCTTATTCGGATTGGTGTGAATCATTTCAAAATCGTGTACTTGAAACTGGATCTAGAATAGTTATGCGAATAAAATGATCTATGTACAAGTTTCGTACTTATTCAAATGGTTCCTTAACTACACCAATTACTTTTATTTCACATTCATTTTAAATCACAACTTATTACTCCAATAATATACTTCATTTAATAATAAAATCTATTTATGAAAAATTCCTAAAATCATTACTTAAGTTTATAAACATCTTATAAAACACATATGGGGTTCAATAATCACTTTGAAACTTAAGTTCATATTCGTATAACACTCTTCTACATCCTAAGAGTATATATACAAATTCAGATTGTTTTATTTAACTAGGATATTCAACAAATTTTATAACTCTTTTTAACTTGCTATTTTCTCAAATTTATAAGTTACATAAACTTATTTCCTTATAACTTTAACAAAACATTTACCTCAGTTTTCCAATCAAATCGAAAGTTTTGACTATCCAAAATTACCGAAAATTCCATTTCATTTCAACAAATGAAAATTTCCAAATAACAAATCAATGCATAAACCAAACTTATCCTAAAGGATAGGATGCATGAGTCTATAATATCACTTAACTAAAAATTTAAGAACTAAATACCCAGTTTTATTTCAAATCATTTTGAAATAATAACATACATATTTGTTTCTTGTATAATTTGGGAGTTTGAAACAAACTTTATTTTACCAAACAACTCTATAGTAACTTGCTATGGTAGTAGTCCCTCACTTGGGAACATGAAAATGAACACTGATGATGCTGCAGTCACCACCAGAATTATTTTCTAACGACGGAAGTGAATTCAGTGCTTTCTATTCTTTTTAAAATTCATTTTTAGAATATTCCTATCCATATATATTTTCAAATAATGCTATTATTATTTTTTCTCAAAACTCTGAAAAACAGAACTATATGAGAGCACAAGGTGTTCGTATTTAATTTAACCAAAATAATAAATGCTCATAAACTATATGAGAGCACAAACAATCCATCAACAACAATAATGAATGCTCCTAAACTGGACGGGCATGACTAATCAAACAGTAAATGATAATAATTGAATATTATCATTTCCTAACAACCAAACACATCAAAGATTAGTATATCAATTTCTAAAAATTATTCTTTTATATATAAAATATAAGTGTAAATTAATTCTTTTACCGAATTTCAAAATAATACAGTGTCGATTTGCCTTGTTCAAGAGTTACAAACCACTATCGATACAGTTGTTCCTTTAGTATCGACCAGAATTCATAATCCACTCAACAGATAAATCAACACAATGTGAAACATTTTTATAACACTAACAAATACATGTTCATACACACACACACACACACTCAAAATTATCTTAGATTCTCACTTGCCCTATCTTAAATGAGTCTACCCCATCAAAACCTGGGTGTTCGCTCAACCTAAGCTTTGATACTAATTGTAACAGCCCACCTTTTGACCCTCAAAAGTCAACAGTAATACATTCATGGTATTCACATGCCGAGAATCCAAGTACTGAAAAAATAGATTATTGGAAGAAAGAAAAGAAAGACAGAACATAATCTCACTTCAAGACGAGTAATATAAAATATACAGCAAATCTTTATTAAAAAAAATTGTAATATGCATATATTAATCAGAGTTAACCAACTAATCATCAGCCTGGACAGTTATAACAACATGTCCTCACAAGTTAATCATCAGCCTGTTCCATATTATATATAATTTAATGTTGGAAGAAATAAAAAAATTTGAGTTATTAATGAAATAATAACTAGAATGAAGGGTAGTAATGTCAATTTAAGTTAATTATTAACAATTTTAATGAAAGTTCAATTAATTGAAATGATCTAAATTTATACTTGGTTATAAATTGAATACAAGAAACAAATGTAAATATCGAATTAATTAATGAGATAATATATAATTTATGGTAATTGAATAAAATCAATATTATGTAAGTAATTATAACATTTGGTTGTAAATAATAACCTTACAAATGTGATTAAATATAGAAATGGTGACAATTGTTGTTTGTTACCAATTCATTTAAGGGGCATTTCACCAAAAGGACAAACTATGCAGTCCAATTAGTTTCTTGGACACACATTCAAAGAAATTACTTTCAAGGCCAAAGTCAGAAGAATAATTACTTTCAAGGACAAAGTCAGCAGTCCAATTACTTTCAAGGACATAATTTCATAGGTTTTTAGGCCCTAGAAACTAATTATTTTACATTTTGTCCTTGAAAGTAATTATTTCATTTGTGTGTCCTAGAAACTAATTCCACTTGCTAAAGAGGCCCTTGTGACTAATTTCCACTTCATTTAATCTATTACGATTGAATGTCATTAAATGTTACATTAATGTGAGTTAAGACAATAACTGTAAATTGTGAATGTAATAAAATAAATAGAAATGTTAATTTTATTCATAAGGTAATAATTTATTTAATAAAAGAATGAAACCAAGGTAAATAAATTAATTGGGATTTTAAAATTTTAATTACTGTGTAAAATTGACAAAAATTCATTATAATTGGAATATAGCAGTCAATACAAATAAAGATGGAAATTGTAGCATATTAATGGAATAAGATGTCAACAAATGTTAACTATGTTAAAGTAATAATTGATTGAATATAAAGATTTCAATCAAATTTAATTAATTTATTGGAACTAAATTTTAATTAATTGGATTAATTGTAGTTGAAACTGAACACTGTTTCTGGAAAATAATTAACATTGAAATTTTTGGTAAATTTGCTTTAAGTTATTATAAATGTCTAAGAAATCAAAAATGATAAAATTTGTTAGTTTATAAATATTGAATTCAAAAGTGATAATTAATTTAATATTAATTTATTTAATTAATGTAAAAATAGCCATTTTGGCCACTGTCTCGGATTTCGACGAAACCAGTTTCATCGGATCCATAACGGTGAATTATTGTAAGGCTTCAAGTTTCGTAGCGATCAGACTTGTCGTTTGATCGTACGGGCTCGAAACGCCTAGAAATCAATTTAATTGAAATCAATTTGAAATAAGCTGATTTTAAGCTAACTTCTTCATACGATGGAATTAGGACCTAAAGCCTATTCCATTGAGTTTAAAAAATATCAAAACATCTATTTTGGTATATGGGATGACCCATTTTCGTTCCGGAGACAGAACGGGCTTTTCGGGTCGTTTATCGTTTCAATCCAAATCGATCTGGTCCAATCTTTCTGTTTTCAGCTCTACCTATAAATATCTCTTTATAAACCCTAGTTGTTTCTCATTGTCTAATTTCAGTACGTACAACTCCATCTATCTGCTTCTTATTCCTTCCAATGGTTGCAAACCCTAATTCAGTTTCAAATTCAAAATCAAAACCAAATCGAAAAATCAAACTTCTCTAAACTATAGCAAATTATATATCGTTTTGAAGCTCTCGACGAGCGCAAGTCAAATTTGCAGTTAGTTTTTTTTATTTTGGTTTCTATGTGGCTGGAATTCGAGGAACAATTCTCGGCCATTCGTTTGGGGTTTGATCAACGACGATGGATCGTCGATTTGAGGATACAGTTTTGTAGAGGGGACCGAGGGGAATTCATCCGTGTGGTTCGTTTGGCGATTGGACGGTTGGATTTGGCTCGATAATTGGTTTAGGGTTCAAGCAAGATGGCGGCGGCTGTTGCCTTCCATCGCGAAACGTAGCCACGAGTGTCGTGGGGAGGCGCGACAAGGCCGTGGACACGCGGGGTGACGAGGCGCACGCTGGAGGTGTTCGGCGTGGCGTACGATGGTGGGCACGTTGACAGCGGCGTGCGATTTGGGATAAGCAAGCGGGCTCGGGAGGGTTTCGATGGCCTGATGGAAGAAGGTGACGTTTAAACTATTTTTTTAATTTTAATTATTTTCTAATTTAAATCGTTTAATCTTCTAACCTTAATAACTTTTGCATACGAGGTCCGATTTACGCGCGGTTTTTACCTTTAGGATCGTATTGAAATTCCGGACATTTTGACGCTGGTTTGGACGAATTCTGGGACTGTTCAAATTTGAGCCCTATTTTGGATTTCAAATCGATTTGAAATCAAATATGGGTGTTTTAACCCACTCACAATTACTAAACTATCTTATGTTAGTTAAATTTAATTTATGATATGATTAGAAATTTATTGATCGATGTTTGGTATATTTAAATTGTCATTCTGATTAAATTTGACTTTTATTGCATTTAATTATCATTTAATTTAATATTGAGTTAAATTGTCAATTTAATACCTGTATTAATTATCAGTTATCTATTGATGTTTATTGATTGATTTGGATGATGATTGTGATGTACGTTTGATTTTTCGATATTGGATGACTGGATGTTGTCTTTTATATTGTTATAATATTGCAAGTTCCTTATGGGTTGAAATGATACACACCCGAATGATCTATAGATTAGGGAAAAATCATTATGGGTTAAATTGATAGACTTGAGCGATTTTATGGATTTTTAATTAATTTGGGATTGCGGTTTGAAATGGTATATAACCGTAAAATTTTAAATTGTGGATTGAAATGATAAGTATCCGTATCACTTGACCCTAGGGTAGTGAATTATATACGAATGCCGGATTGGTTAAATTAAATGATTTGAATCTTAAATTTTGAGTTCAGTTAACTGGTAATTTGAAATAGAAATTGATTTATACAAACTGAACTATTTTCGATAATCCAAGTGTTAAATGTTGAAATTGGAATTGGTTTAATGAATTGCTCAAAGAAGTTAAATTGGAATTTCAAAGTTGAAGTGTAAAATATAAATGAATTTATTGGAATTGATTTATTGAAAATGTTTTGGATGTAACTTTGAAATCTATTTTAAACTAATTTAAACTATTTCCATTTAATTAAATATTTTAATCAATTAAACTAATTTAATTTATATTAATATATTATAACCTATTTAATCCAAATTAATCCATTTTACCAATTTTAAACTAATTAAATTTATTTAATCTATTTTAAATCTATTTAACAAAATTTAAATCTACTTAATCTATTTTAAATTTATTTAATCTATTTAAAAATCTTCTTAATATAATTTAAATCTATTTGACCTATATTTAATTTATTTAAATCATTTGAAATCTATTTAAATCATTTTAAATCTAATTAAATTTAATTTAAATCTATTTAAACTATTTTTACTATTTAAACTATTTTAATCTGTTTAAACTATTTTAATGTTTAAACCATTTTAATCTATTCAAACTATTTTTAAACTATTTTCTAAAATTCAGACTGTGTAAAGTTAAAGTATTTTATCTAAATCCTTGATGTTGATACAACCTAAGTTGAAATTTGGAATTGATATCTTTTTGAAAACGACATATTTAAGTGAATAAGATGATTTTGAAATGGAGAATTAATTAACATAACTTATCAATAATTTCCAAGTGAATATGATTTCAAAAGTGAATATGATTTTAAAGTGAATATAGTTTGGAAGTGAATATGATTTCAAAACAAATATGATTTGAAATTGAATATGATATTTTGATATAAATTGTGAATTGACCTTTTGAAATGTAAAAGAACCATCCGGTGTGAAATAAGCGTTTGGTTGTTAAGGAGACACTAGATAGGAGATAGTTTAACAGATCCTTGGGGGATGGTAATCCCGAACATCTCTTAAGTTACTGCACGCACGTTAGACACTGGATAGGAGATGTCAAACCCTGTAAACATCTTTGACGCCGTCACACTCATATTTACCGTTGATTTAACTTACATAAGATTTTTAGTTCCGACTCGAGTGTTTTGTCTTTTCAATTCGTTCGGGTCAGCCTGAGCATTTCAGGGTTGAAGACCTTATTTCCGAAGGATGAAGACGAAAATTTGTACTATTATTACTTATGTATTATATTTATTCCACTACATCATGTTGTTCCACTGCATTTATTATTTATTTATTCATGTTTTCTATTACTTTGATTTTGTGTTGTAAAAGAATAATCAAATGTATTTATAAAACAGCTTCATGAACTGTTATTTGATTATTATATGTTGTCATTCTGCTGCGAAATTCTAATTGTTTTATTTCTTTCTCTTTTTCTTATTTACCCTATAACTACCTGCCCTTTTGAATGGTTGGAGTATGAAATGTGTGTGTGACGACCCGACTTTTTCTTCACAGAAAAAGTCGTATCATCATGAAGAAAGAAAGGGATAGAAGAAGAAAGGATAGAAAAGAAGAGAAGAAAGAAAGAAACAACAACAACGATCTCACAGCGGAACGAATAAATTATATTAATAACATAAACTATTACATAGTATATAACACTTATCAGAGTTTACACAACTATACAACACATACTAGACAGTTATAAACATCTGTCTAGATATTACAACTCAAATACAATACAAGACTCTAACACAGATATCAACACAGCGGAATACTATATCTACGAACGTCGAAGCCTCCTGCTCCATTGCTCCTCCACAATTCGTCAAAGCTAAACCTGAATCCCTTGGCTACTCGTAAAAATTTGAGTACCCAAGAGTTTATAAAACAGAAATAAACACTTGGGTCAGACATGGGTCTGGTGTGAGTAAACGGTTAGATTGCTTAACTTTGAAAACCTTTGAAAACAAAAGTATCACGTAAGACTCCCCACAAATAAACATGGGTAAGTTTTTACCTTACGCTAACTAAAACATTTGATAGGAAATCCGATTGTATTATAATAGGGTCTAGGGTTTTCAAGTAAAATACAGAAATAGCTGAAATGCTTACATCTCACATTCCAACATAGTTGGGCACAACTAATATGTACGGCACTTATTGGAGTTTGGATTCCATACAATGGCAGGGCTACTGGGGTACCGCCCGTCACAGTACGTGGCCTACATCACCGTACCGAGGAGTACGCCCGCTCCCCTGCAACACAAAGCCGGAACCATCCCTTACTGGATAATCCCGAACAAGATAATCCCGTAGTTGGCGCGACCAACCACACACTAAGCCGAATAAAAGAAAAGGGACCTCTAGACAGGGATCTATCTTGCTCTCAGTGGGTGCTACCCACGAAGCCTTGCTGCACCTCCCCTGTTTTAGCCATTCCCGGTTGATGAGGCTTGAGGTTACGATTACCTTTAATCAGAACATATCACTTAGAATGCTCATCGTCCGCCTGACGATGTGCTGAAAGCATTCAATCCATATAAGTTCGTTCCGGGTTCGAACGAAACCGAAGGCATTATCTCGTTACACTCGTTTTGGAATCACCCTCAGAGTTAACGACAATAACCCTTGCACTCTAAATCTTCATCTTCACTTGAGATTCACGACCTATCGTTAATTTGGATCGATGTGGTATTCGGGTCTCCAGACCTGGAATACCGGTATACGGAAACCCGATCCCGGTCTCATCGAAATCCAAAACGTATCTTTTAAGGCCAAGTTGTTTAAAGGTTAAAACAATTCAATTCAATACTTGAATTCATACAGCATTTAACATAGATAAATATCACACATTTATCATGGATATATCCAATATCATATCACAGAATATCATAACATATCATCCAATAGATATCCAATTCAGATATTCTACACAAACAATCATCCATAAGCAACAATTTATTAACCCTATGTTATAATTAATTTAATTAACTTAAATTAAATTAATTACTTAAGAATTAATTATCTAATCTTGCTTAATCCATCATTAATTAATTACAACCTTTAATTAATTAATTACTCATTAAATATTAACCATCCTTGATTAATTATTCATTAATTACATAAAGTAATTATCCTTTAATTAATTTCACAAATTAATTATTCTTAACCATTTAACAGTAATTAACCTTTAGTTACTTTAATTAATTACACCAAATAATTAATCCTTAATTACTTCTCATTAAGTAATTATCCTTTAATTAATTACATCTTGTAATTATACATTAATTACTTATACTAAGTAATTACACTTTTTAACCTTATTAAGTATTCATACTTAATTCTTTATCAAGTGATTATCTTTATTTAACTTAAATTAATCACATCCATTTATTATTTACAATTGAGTAATTCATTCCTTAATTACTCTTAATTAAATTAATTAATCTTTAATTACAGATTAATTATTCTTTTAATCATTAATTAATAAACCTTAATTATCAATTAATAAAACTTAATAACAGTTTAATAAATCCTTATTTATTAGTTAATTAATTCTTAATTAATCTTTACAAATTAATTATCTCTTAATTATTAGTTGATAAACCTAATTATAAACTTAATTAAGTATTCCTTAATTACAAATTAATCAACCTCTAATTTCTTAATTAATTTATTACTAATTACAACTTAATTACTTAATTAATTAATCACTAATTATTAATTAATTATCTTTAATTATCTTATTAACAATTCTTAATACAAAATAATTAACCCCTTAATTAACTTATACTTATCCTTAACCATTAATTAATTAATTTCTTAATCAATAACTAATAAAATTAATAACACTTTAATTACTTCATTAAATTATTAAAATCTTAATTACCGATTAATAATTTAAATAAATGGTGAATCATTTATCTTAACTATCTTCTCAATTATCATTTCAAACTTACTTAAATTTTAAAATAACTCTAAACTTATTTAATAAAATTTTTAAATTAAATAAAGTTCCAAAACTTCTTAAACAATGCTTAAGAAAAACAATTATTATTTAAAAAGAAATTTTATAAAAGAAAATTCAAACTAAATTTACTTAAATTTTAAACACCTTGTTTTAAAAACTTTAAAACTTGATTTCTTTAAAAAACTTTTGCTTAAAATTAGATTAGAAATCCCCTCAGGCCTAACCCGAGTCAAATACAAAAATACCCGAGCCAACACACGAGAAAATCTCGTTCCTCACCTTCTTCGAGTCATACGCGAACCCCCACTCGAGATCCAACCCGAGAAGCTCCTTCTCCCCCAATATTACGACAACCCAGATCCACAGATGTGCACACGTGCACGTGCACATCCCCTCCGGCCACCAGAGATCGACACTCCGACCTTCGACACATCGCCTACGACCTCGTCGTTTAACTCGAGCATCCAGTTTGTCGAAATAATCAAGAATACGAAATCGAGCTGATCGATGAAAAAAAACTGTAGCTAATCGATCGGAAATACACCCATCGCCGATGATCTCGTCCACGATCATCCACGCCTTCATCATCCAAACTTCGCCGTAGACCCATGCTTCTATTCCCCTTGGTCCGATCTCTGTTAGTCCACCCACGATGACGAAATTTCTCTGAGAACAATATCGACCAAAACTGGTCGTCGAACCCTAGTTCGACGTCATGCTGCCGCCACGACCACTTAAAAACCCTCTAGCCATTTTTCCCTTGAACCCCGATTCACGAGCTACCTCTAGGCCCAAGCTCGACCAACCACTTGCCATCGTTCATCAGAAATCGACGAAACTTCCAATTCTGATCAACTCGAATTATCTCCCCGTTTCCAAGTTTAAAAAATCATGAATTTATTATCTAAAATCATCATTCCCTACTACGAATCAATTTACGAAATCCAAACTTGAATTCGTGATCTTTGATTTTCCTGTTTTGAATCATATTTTACTGTAATTCCATTTTTCTAAATATTTCCTAAATATTTCCACTTGGAATTATTTTTAAAAATGAAAGTACCTTATTATAAACATTTTTCATTTATAGATCATAGCCTAAAATTGATTAGAGAGAAAGGAATTGATTTTTACACTTGTGATTCCCCTTATGATCTAAAAACAGAGATATGAATCTGGGTAATCACAGACATGCACATGTAAACATTTACATATATATATGTATACTGGCCTATTTACATCTATACAAACATTATTCATAGCATACTTCAAATATTTTTCACAAACACCAAGTTATATACTAAAGCTTTTGATAGTTTACTTACTGGAAACTAGAACAGAGAATAATGAACATTCATATGCATAACAACACTTATGTAAACATCCATTCATACCCAATATTCAAGTAAACATTGCATATCATTTTACTTTGACATTTATCAGGTATATCAAGACATAATAGCAGATTTTAAAACTGTTTTTAAAATTAGATTTACTCACCTGATTTAAAAAGACAGAGGCTTGAGATTTGAAACAGGAAACTTTGAAAATTTGAAAACTGCATCTTGATATTTGATTTCTTTAAAAACTGAAATGCTTTGTCAAATGGACTGAAATGCTCGGTTGAACTGGAAAGAGTTTTGCTTTTGATCTCTGAAATGCTTTGAAACTGGAAACTTTAAATTGCTGTGATCTTCTTAAAAATGCTTTGTTGATGAGATGATTTCTTTAAAAACTTGAAGTTTCGATGATACAAGTTGAAGATGATTACAGGCTTTTAAAACTGCTTACAGGTTTTGCTCTGAGTTTTGAAAATTGATTACAGATTTTGATTTTGAGCTAGAGCTTTTGTAAAATGCTTTCAGGTTGTTTGAGGAAAAGATTATAGGTTTGTGAAGAATGTTTTACTGAGTTTGGCTTTGAGTTTGAGAATTGTCACTGGTTTTAGTTTATGAAACTTTTCTGATTTTGATAAAATATTTCAGGTGGAGTTTTCTTGCTTTAGGAATGAGAATAAAAAAGAGAATTGGAAGAGGGAAGATGTATGTTTATATAGAGTTAAATTATGATTTATTAAAAATTAAAGACAAAGAAAATAAAAGTACACTTGTTCAATTTGATTACATTTGTCAAATTCTCACTTTAATCTACTTACACATGTATTTACAAGCTTTATTATCCTAACACTTGTAAACATATCATTTTTATTTATTTCTAAAAGATTTTAAAAGCTTTTATCATTAATTTCCTAATTGATTAATACATTTCTTAATTTATAAATACTTTTCTAAACCTTAAGTAAATAAAATCTTTAAAAGGAAATAGAATATAAACCAATTATATTCTAATAAAATCATATATATAAAATTAAATACACATTATTAGATTTGTAACTAATTATTTTATTTAAAAACAATTTTAATATATACATATATATATATATATATATACATTCAATCAATACTTATTAAATTTGAAATATACCTATTTAAAATCTGTTTATAACTATATTTAAAAACAACTCATTATTAAATTGTTTGAAAACAACAATTTTACCAAATTTAATAATAAATTTAAAGGATTATCATATTTTAAATCCCTTGGAATCCCGGGATATCACATTCCTCCCCCCTTAAAATAATTTCGTCCTCGAAATTTAAAACAAAAGATAATCCAAAGTTTTTATTTTATTTCAACCAATCTAAGCATACCTATCAGCCAACACAAATAAACAACCAATTTTATCCAAACAACAATTCAAATCAAACAATCAATATTAGTTATCCGGACACAGATCCGGATAAGCTTCCTAAATTTCCACGAGTTTCCCCAAGTATATATATATCGGGATACTCGTTCTACAGAATTCAAACAAAATCAACACTACTAAGCTACAGAACTTCTACTCATCTAGATCTACAGAACTAAACAAGATATCAGACTACAGACGAGTCTGACTCAACAACCAAATCCTCCAGAACTGCTGGTTCCAAAACTAGAGATAGATCAAACACGTACTTCCTCAAAGATAAGCGATATACTCCGAATCCCAGTTATCCAAACTGGCAATTCAAATCTTATAAGCCAAACACTTATCCTTACAAAAACTCAGAAGAATCCAATACTCCTTGGAGTTAACCTCAAAGTCTTACCCAATCTTATTTCTCCTTTTACCAGAGAAAAACTTCACAACAACGAAGTCTCCAACTTCGAATTTCAAATTCCTTCGTCTCTAATCTTCAGGACTCTTCTGACGATCCTGGCTGCCTACATCCTTACCGATCAGCTCAACCTTTACTGATGCTTCCAGAGACAAATTGGATCAAAAATAACTCAACATAGTGATCCTCTCAAGATTTACCGAAAATCTACTCCACCATCAGTAGGCTACCACTTCTTCTCCTATCCGGAAAAGACAAAACAGATACACTCACCAATCTGGACTCAAATCTAAAAATATTTCCTGTAGAAATTCTCTAATCCCAAAACACTTCAACTTCCGGTTGCTTCCACTCTAGAACGGCTGCCATCTTGCTTCCGCTGCACCACTCTGATCTGGAGAAAATAAAAATGCCGTCGATGAACTCGAGCACAGACTAGACAACACATTCTGGAGATAAGGTTCAATAGATCCATAAAAATAAAACTCAGAAGTTCCATGAAATACTGAGCTGCTTCACCAAATCCTTTCTCTAGGAGACATCCTTCTACTAAGCTGAACCACCGTTAGCAATCCTGAAATCAAGTCGATACAGAACTCAATCTCAAATGCAGACAAACTCCTGACTTTGCTGAAGACATCCAGAAAGTCTCAGATAACTCAAGAGAATACTCACTATCGCAAGTCACTTTTGCGATTCACCCAGCTTAATTCCAAATAAACTGTTCTCTCTTAACCACTCAGAACAACTTATGCTTGACTAACCCATCCATCGAAGAACTGGGTCCACTCTGCTGCTTCTGAACTCCAACTCTAGAAAACTGCTTAGCCAGAAAACTTTCTACCGGCACACGAAACACTTCTGAGTTGCACCGCTGACACAGATGCCAAGGACTTCCTACTCCAAAGATCTTCGAGAAACTCGGACTCCAAACCAAACAGAAACACCATGCTGAACTCAGCCACAACACCGAAGCAGACACACTTCCTTAAACTTGTTCCAAAGAAAACATCTTCGGGAACATCCATATTCACTGCATCTCATCACACAGCTACTTCTTCCAGAAGATACCAAGATACCATCACTTGCTTCAGCTCATCCAATAGATCTAACTCTATTCATCCAATTTCAAAGATAAACTCCGAACCTTAACAGTTTCCTTCGGAGATCGATGAAATCTTACACCATAACAAAGTTTACTCGAGACGGTATTGGGTTTACAGTCTCGATATATACTTCCAACCTCAAACATTCAAACTCCAACTATTGGTAATTGTGTTACACACACTACCACCTTATCTACCTTTATAACTTATATTGGAAAACCTGTACGGGTAACCCAACAAATAGGTAGAATAGATATATATATTTAAAATGATACTTTTTATATAGAAATTATTTCTGGGTAAAATTATTTTATTTACCTCTTTAAAACAATATTGTGTCCGTTGGACTGGTTCAAGTGTTTAGAGATCCCTATCAATAACGTTAGCTACTCGTATTGACCAGAATCCATATACCACTCAACCGATCAATTAACACAATATAAAATCATTTTTATATAACTAACAATTACGCGCTCTCAAGATAGACACCACTTCAGAGCCTAGGTATTCACTCAACCTACTGCTCTGATACCAAATGTGACGACCCGACTTTTTCTTCACAGAAAAAGTCGTATCATCATGAAGAAAGAAAGGGATAGAAGAAGAAAGGATAGAAAAGAAGAGAAGAAAGAAAGAAACAACAACAACGATCTCACAGCGGAACGAATAAATTATATTAATAACATAAACTATTACATAGTATACAACACTTATCAGAGTTTACACAACTATACAACACATACTAGACAGTTATAAACATCTGTCTAGATATTACAACTCAAATACAATACAAGACTCTAACACAGATATCAACACAGCGGAATACTATATCTACGAACGCCGAAGCCTCCTGCTCCATTGCTCCTCCACAATTCGTCAAAGCTAAACCTGAATCCCTTGGCTACTCGTAAAAATTTGAGTACCCAAGAGTTTATAAAACAGAAATAAACACTTGGGTCAGACATGGGTCTGGTGTGAGTAAACGGTTAGATTGCTTAACTTTGAAAACCTTTGAAAACAAAAGTATCACGTAAGACTCCCCACAAATAAACATGGGTAAGTTTTTACCTTACGCTAACTAAAACATTTGATAGGAAATCCGATTGTATTATAATAGGGTCTAGGGTTTTCAAGTAAAATACAGAAATAGCTGAAATGCTTACATCTCACATTCCAACATAGTTGGGCACAACTAATACGTACGGCACTTATTGGAGTTTGGATTCCATACAATGGCAGGGCTACTGGGGTACCGCCCGTCACAGTACGTGGCCTAGATCACCGTACCGAGGAGTACGCCCGCTCCCCTGCAACACAAAGCCGGAACCATCCCTTACTGGATAATCCCGAACAAGATAATCCCGTAGTTGGCGCGACCAACCACACACTAAGCCGAATAAAAGAAAAGGGACCTCTAGACAGGGATCTATCTTGCTCTCAGTGGGTGCTACCCACGAAGCCTTGCTGCACCTCCCCTGTTTTAGCCATTCCCGGTTGATGAGGCTTGAGGTTACGATTACCTTTAATCAGAACATATCACTTAGAATGCTCATCGTCCGCCTGACGATGTGCTGAAAGCATTCAATCCATATAAGTTCGTTCCGGGTTCGAACGAAACCGAAGGCATTATCTCGTTACACTCGTTTTGGAATCACCCTCAGAGTTAACGACAATAACCCTTGCACTCTAAATCTTCATCTTCACTTGAGATTCATGACCTATCGTTAATTTGGATCGATGTGGTATTCGGGTCTCCAGACCTGGAATACCGGTATACGGAAACCCGATCCCGGTCTCGTCGAAATCCAAAACGTATCTTTTAAGGCCAAGTTGTTTAAAGGTTAAAACAATTCAATTCAATACTTGAATTCATACAGCATTTAACATAGATAAATATCACACATTTATCACGGATATATCCAATATCATATCACAGAATATCATAACATATCATCCAATAGATATCCAATTCAGATATTCTACACAAACAATCATCCATAAGCAACAATTTATTAACCCTATGTTATAATTAATTTAATTAACTTAAATTAAATTAATTACTTAAGAATTAATTATCTAATCTTGCTTAATCCATCATTAATTAATTACAACCTTTAATTAATTAATTACTCATTAAATATTAACCATCCTTGATTAATTATTCATTAATTACATAAAGTAATTATCCTTTAATTAATTTCACAAATTAATTATTCTTAACCATTTAACAGTAATTAACCTTTAGTTACTTTAATTAATTACACCAAATAATTAATCCTTAATTACTTCTCATTAAGTAATTATCCTTTAATTAATTACATCTTGTAATTATACATTAATTACTTATACTAAGTAATTACACTTTTTAACCTTATTAAGTATTCATACTTAATTCTTTATCAAGTGATTATCTTTATTTAACTTAAATTAATCACATCCATTTATTATTTACAATTGAGTAATTCATTCCTTAATTACTCTTAATTAAATTAATTAATCTTTAATTACAGATTAATTATTCTTTTAATCATTAATTAATAAACCTTAATTATCAATTAATAAAACTTAATAACAGTTTAATAAATCCTTATTTATTAGTTAATTAATTCTTAATTAATCTTTACAAATTAATTATCTCTTAATTATTAGTTAATAAACCTAATTATAAACTTAATTAAGTATTCCTTAATTACAAATTAATCAACCTCTAATTTCTTAATTAATTTATTACTAATTACAACTTAATTACTTAATTAATTAATCACTAATTATTAATTAATTATCTTTAATTATCTTATTAACAATTCTTAATACAAAATAATTAACCCCTTAATTAACTTATACTTATCCTTAACCATTAATTAATTAATTTCTTAATCAATAAATAATAAAATTAATAACACTTTAATTACTTCATTAAATTATTAAAATCTTAATTACCGATTAATAATTTAAATAAATGGTGAATCATTTATCTTAACTATCTTCTTAATTATCATTTCAAACTTACTTAAATTTTAAAATAACTCTAAACTTATTTAATAAAATTTTTAAATTAAATAAAGTTCCAAAACTTCTTAAACAATGCTTAAGAAAAACAATTATTATTTAAAAAGAAATTTTATAAAAGAAAATTCAAACTAAATTTACTTAAATTTTAAACACCTTGTTTTAAAAACTTTAAAACTTGATTTCTTTAAAAAACTTTTGCTTAAAATTAGATTAGAAATCCCCTCAGGCCTAACCCGAGTCAAATACAAAAATACCCGAGCCAACACACGAGAAAATCTCGTTCCTCACCTTCTTCGAGTCATACGCGAACCCCCACTCGAGATCCAACCCGAGAAGCTCCTTCTCCCCCAATATTGCGACAACCCAGATCCACAGATGTGCACACGTGCACGTGCACATCCCCTCCGGCCACCAGAGATCGACACTCCGACCTTCGACACATCGCCTACGACCTCGTCGTTTAACTCGAGCATCCAGTTTGTCGAAATAATCAAGAATACGAAATCGAGCTGATCGATGAAAAAAAACTGTAGCTAATCGATCGGAAATACACCCATCGCCGATGATCTCGTCCACGATCATCCACGCCTTCATCATCCAAACTTCGCCGTAGACCCATGCTTCTATTCCCCTTGGTCCGATCTCTGTTAGTCCACCCACGATGACGAAATTTCTCTGAGAACAATATCGACCAAAACTGGTCGTCGAACCCTAGTTCGACGTCATGCTGCCGCCACGACCACTTAAAAACCCTCTAGCCATTTTTCCCTTGAACCCCGATTCACGAGCTACCTCTAGGCCCAAGCTCGACCAACCACTTGCCATCGTTCATCAGAAATCGACGAAACTTCCAATTCTGATCAACTCGAATTATCTCCCCGTTTCCAAGTTTAAAAAATCATGAATTTATTATCTAAAATCATCATTCCCTACTACGAATCAATTTACGAAATCCAAACTTGAATTCGTGATCTTTGATTTTCCTGTTTTGAATCATATTTTACTGTAATTCCATTTTTCTAAATATTTCCTAAATATTTCCACTTGGAATTATTTTTAAAAATGAAAGTACCTTATTATAAACATTTTTCATTTATAGATCATAGCCTAAAATTGATTAGAGAGAAAGGAATTGATTTTTACACTTGTGATTCCCCTTATGATCTAAAAACAGAGATATGAATCTGGGTAATCACAGACATGCACATGTAAACATTTACATATATATATGTATACATGCCTATTTACATCTATACAAACATTATTCACAGCATACTTCAAATATTTTTCACAAACACCAAGTTATATACTAAAGCTTTTGATAGTTTACTTACTGGAAACTAGAACAGAGAATAATGAACATTCATATGCATAACAACACTTATGTAAACATCCATTCATACCCAATATTCAAGTAAACATTGCATATCATTTTACTTTGACATTTATCAGGTATATCAAGACATAATAGCAGATTTTAAAACTGTTTTTAAAATTAGATTTACTCACCTGATTTAAAAAGACAGAGGCTTGAGATTTGAAACAGGAAACTTTGAAAATTTGAAAACTGCATCTTGATATTTGATTTCTTTAAAAACTGAAATGCTTTGTCAAATGGACTGAAATGCTCGGTTGAACTGGAAAGAGTTTTGCTTTTGATCTCTGAAATGCTTTGAAACTGGAAACTTTAAATTGCTGTGATCTTCTTAAAAATGCTTTGTTGATGAGATGATTTCTTTAAAAACTTGAAGTTTCGATGATACAAGTTGAAGATGATTACAGGCTTTTAAAACTGCTTACAGGTTTTGCTCTGAGTTTTGAAAATTGATTACAGATTTTGATTTTGAGCTAGAGCTTTTGTAAAATGCTTTCAGGTTGTTTGAGGAAAAGATTATAGGTTTGTGAAGAATGTTTTACTGAGTTTGGCTTTGAGTTTGAGAATTGTCACTGGTTTTAGTTTATGAAACTTTTCTGATTTTGATAAAATATTTCAGGTGGAGTTTTCTTGCTTTAGGAATGAGAATAAAAAAGAGAATTGGAAGAGGGAAGATGTATGTTTATATAGAGTTAAATTATGATTTATTAAAAATTAAAGACAAAGAAAATAAAAGTACACTTGTTCAATTTGATTACATTTGTCAAATTCTCACTTTAATCTACTTACACATGTATTTACAAGCTTTATTATCCTAACACTTGTAAACATATCATTTTTATTTATTTCTAAAAGATTTTAAAAGCTTTTATCATTAATTTCCTAATTGATTAATACATTTCTTAATTTATAAATACTTTTCTAAACCTTAAGTAAATAAAATCTTTAAAAGGAAATAGAATATAAACCAATTATATTCTAATAAAATCATATATATAAAATTAAATACACATTATTAGATTTGTAACTAATTATTTTATTTAAAAACAATTTTAATATATACATATATATATATATACATTCAATCAATACTTATTAAATTTGAAATATACCTATTTAAAATCTGTTTATAACTATATTTAAAAACAACTCATTATTAAATTGTTTGAAAACAACAATTTTACCAAATTTAATAATAAATTTAAAGGATTATCATATTTTAAATCCCTTGGAATCCCGGGATATCACAGTGTGTCTGCGTAAAGCGTCCAAAAAGGCAGGCCGTTACAATTGGTATTAGAGCCAGGTTTAGCGATAACCTTAGCTTTGTGGGGTCTGACTCATATAAATAGGGTAGTAATACCCTAGAATGAGTCGCTGAGTGTATATATATGAGAGAGCGTATTTGTTAGTGTTGTAAAAGGGTTTTTTTATTGTGTTAATTTATTCTGTTTTGTATTTATAAATTCTGGTCGGTACATATGACGCTATGGCATCGATAGGGATTTCTAAACACTTAATAGGGTAGACCGACACAATACTTGTTTTGAAATATAGGTAATGAAATAATTTTGCCTATTATATATTTTTGTATATAAAATAATAAATTTTGCAAATGATATAGTTGGATGTAATATGTTGTTTGTTAGGTAGAATAATTTTATAAATACTGATTTGAAAATAAGATTTACAAACAAAATGAATATAAATTGGCAATTTTAGAACTTAAGTTCCAGGATTTTTGAAATTTCTTTCAAAGGATTTTGGAATATAATGTTAGTATTATTTGGAAGTATTTTCTGATATAAATATTTCAATGTGATTTGTAAGAAAGTTTTAAAAATAATTTAAAAGGAATAAGTTCTGTACTCCCCTCTCCGTCGTTGGAAAATAATTTCAGAGATGAGTGCACGCATCATCGACTTTCATTTTCGAGTTTCAAAGTGGGAAGACTGCTGTAGTAGTTTTACTGCATAATTATTTTGATAAATTAATCTTAATTTTGAATTCCAATTATGATTTGATATATATAAAAGATATGATTATATATTATTATTTTAAAATAATTGAAATGAAACCCAGTTGTTTAGTTCTTTAGTTTCTGCAAATTAGAAATTGAAATTTATTGTAATGGATGAAACCTTGACTATATTAATAATTGGAAACTTCTAAAAATGAAAATAATAAATTTGATGTTAAAATGATTAATGAAATAGATAAGAAATTGGAAATTTGTAAACCGTGGATAAAATGGAAATGAAAATAAGAAATGATAACTATTGAACATTTTTTTGTTAACTAAATAAATAAGAGAAACTTGTGTAATATTCAATTGCATTCTAAAAGACACACACACACACACACACACACACACACACACACACATATATATATATATATATAACTTACCAAACTATTAAAAGTGGAAATGTTAAAAAGAATTTGTAATAGAATATTTTACAAGTAAAGCTTAAGTATAATGAAGCGCTCAATGGAATATATTCTGTAAATAAGAATTCTAATAATATAAATTGTTATAAACTAAAGTTAATAGTTGAAATGTTACTGATTAAATGTAATAAAAGTGAATAATGTAAGAAAAATGATTATAAACTCAGGTAACATTTTAAGCTATTTATAATCAGAATTAATGGAAAGGTGAATACTGTAAGTAAATAATTATAAACTTGAATTAATATTGAAACCATTTATAATTAAAACGAGTACTATATATATTGAATGACTATAACTTCAGAACCATTGAAATGATTTAGAAATGAAGTTAACATTCAATGATACTATATATGGAAGAATGAATGTGAAAAAGAAATAATCTAAAAATAGTAAATTGAATTGTAAAGAAACTTACCTAATAATGATAATCCAATAATTGAAATAAAAATAACTTATTTAGGCAATGAATGTAAAGTAATAAAATGAAAGAAAATGGCATTGTATGAATAAGGAGAAATGAACTTTTGTAAGTAATAATGAATGTAAATTAATGAAAATAAACATTATATGAATGAGAAAAGAAAATTAATGATGAAGAAAAAAAAGAAGGAAATCAAACTAAATTGTAAATGTGAAGTAAACTGAAATATAATATATACAATACTTCAATAATTAATCCATTTATAATTCAAATAATTGAAATGGATATAACATATGTAAGTAAAGAATGTAAATTAACGAAGTAAGCCTTACATGAGTTTAAATTTTTGTAAGTAATGAATATGAGATAATCATTGTATAAATGAATGTGAACTTATTTACAAAGAAACCTATATAATATTTTAAGAATTCATGTACATATGTTTGGATAATTGTATATGAATAAAATATGTAAGAAATGTAAATAACATATGTAAATAAATAAACGTGAATAAATGAAATAATCATTGTATGAAAAAAAAATTAAAAAAAAAGAAAAATATGAACAATAAATGATGTGAAAAAGATTAATAGGATAAACTTAAATATTATTTGAAATTAGTGTTTGTTTGACTTATGGTTTGGTTGGGAAAGAATACTTTTATTGTGTAGGATGTATAAATAATCTATAAAGTTCTCTACGACTGTTGAGTGTATGGTTTACTTCATAGTTTATTTATCATTTTATATGATTAGAAGTTCTAAACCCGAACAAACCATTTGTTTTCGGTTGCTAGGGATGGATGATTTCTCTTTTGGTTGAAATGATGTTTGTACTGTTTGTTTGTAAAACGATTGTGGTTATGTTGTATTGATGTTTTGTTATTAGTTGAAACAACTTAAATATTTCTCTTTTATAAAATTATTAACCTCTTTGGATTATATAAGTGAAATACAGGTATGGAAGCAATAGCTACTGCTTTTGGTTTCATAAAATTAAGCGTTGTTTGCCCGACAAATAGGTACGTTCTTGGATTACGGTTTTCTAGCGATATTATATTGTTTTTCCCGTGGTTCGGGATATATTATTTGAAAATTATTTGATATATATTATTTTATTGATATTATTATTTCTCTCAGACCTCTCCGTACAAAGAAGACTGTCGAAATTTTTCATGAATTTTGGACTTAGAAAATTTTATGAAATGTTTTCCAAATTTTATAAGTTTAAGTATAAAAGGATTTAATTGTTTATAAATTGATATATTTTATTTAAATTATTTAATTTTGTAAATTAGTTGTTATAAATTTAATATTTTGAATAAAATATATTGACTATATGATTCCTTCTTTTCCCTTCTTTTCCTTTTTGTGGATAAAAAGTTTTGTGTGAGGGAGAGTGTAACGACCCGTAATTTTCGATAATTAAAAAAAATGGTTAATTAAATAAAGATTTGTAATTTAATGTTGGAAGAAATAAAAATTTGTGAGTTATTAATGAAATAATAACTAGAATGAAGGGTAGTAATGTAAACTTAAGTAAATTATTAACAATTTTAATGAAAGTTCAATTAATTGAAATGATCTAAATGTTATACATGGTTATAAATTGAATATAAGAAACAAATGTAAATATTGAATTAATTAATGAGATATTATATAATTTATGGTAATTGAATAAAATCAGTATTGTGTAAGTAATTATAACTTTTGGTTGTAAATAATAAACTTACAAATGTGATTAAATATAGAAATGGTGACAATTGTTGTTTGTTACCAATTCATTTAATCTATTGCGATTGAATGTCATTAAATGTTACATTAATGTGGGTTAAGACAATAACTGTAAATTGTGAATGTAATAAAATGAATAGAAATGTTAATTTTTATTCATAAGGTAATAATTTATTTAATAAAACAATGAAACCAAGGTAAATAAGTTAATTGGGATTTTAAAATTTTAATTAATGTGTAAAATTGACAAAAATTCAATATAATTGGAATATAGCAATTAATACAAATTAAAGATGGAAATTGTAGCATATTAGTGAAATAAGATGTCAACAAATGTTTACTATGTTATTAGATTAATAATTGATTGAATATAAAGATTTAAATCAAATTTAATTAATTTATTGGAATTAAATTTTAATTTATTGGATTAATTGTAGTTGAAACTGAACACTGTATTCTGGAAAATAATTAACACTGAAATTTTAGGTAAATTTGCTTTAAGTTATTATAAATGTTTAAGAAATAAAAAATGATGAAATTTGTTCGTTTATAAATATTGAATTAAAAAGTGATAATTAATTTAATATTTATTTATTTAATTAATGTAAAAATAGCCATTTTGGCCACTGTCTCGGATTTCAACAAAACCAGTTTCATCGGATCCATAACGGTGAATTATTATAAGGCTTCAAGTTTCGTAGCGATCAGACTTGTCGTTTAATCGTACGGGCTCGAAACGCCTAGAAATCAAATTGAAATAAGCTGATTTTAAGCTAACTTCTTCATATGATTTAATTAGGACATGAAACCTGTTCCATTGAGTTTAAAAAATATCGAAACATCTATTTTGGTATATGGGATGACCCATTTTCGTTCCGGAGACAGAACGGGCTTTTCGGGTCGTTTATCGTTTCGATCCAAATCGATCTGGTCCAATCTTTCTGTTTTCAGCTCTACCTATAAATATCTCTTTATAAACCCTAGTTGTTTCTCATTGTCTGATTTCAGTACGTACAACTCCATCTATCTGCTTCTTATTCCTTCCAATGGTTGCAAACCCTAATTCAGTTTCAAATTCAAAATCAAAACCAAATCGAAAAATCAAACTTCTCTAAACTATAGCAAATTATATATCGTTTTGAAGCTCTCGACGAGCGCAAGTCAAATTTGCAGTTAGTTTTTTTATTTGGGTTTCTATGTGGCTGGAATTCGAGGAACAATTCTCGGCCATTCGTTTGGGGTTTGGTCAACGACGATGGATCGTCGATTTGAGGATACAGTTTTGTAGAGGGGACCGAGGGGAATTCATCCGTGTGGTTTGTTTGGCGATTGGACGGTTGGATTTGACTCGATAATTGGTTTAAGCTTCAAGCAAGATGGCGGCGGCTGTTGCCTTCCATCGCGAAACGTAGCCGCGAGTGTCGTGGGGAGGCGCGACAAGGCCGTGGACACGCGGGGTGACGAGGCGCACGCTGGAGATGTTCGGTGCGGCGTACGATGGTGGGCACGTTGACGGCGGCGTGCGATTTAAGATAAGCAAGCGGGCTCGGGAGGGTTTCGATGGCCTGAAGGAAGAAGGTGACGTGTAAACTATTTTTTTTTATTTCAATTATTTTCTAATTTAAATCGTTTAATCTTCTAACCTTAATAACTTTTGCATACGAGGTCCGATTTACGCGCGGTTTTCTCCGCCAGGATCATATTGAAATTCCGGACATTTTGAGGCTAGTTTGGATGAATTCTGAGACTGTACAAATTTGAGCCCTATTTTCGATTTCAAATCGATTTAAAATCAAAGGTGAGTGTTTTAACCCACTCAGAATTACTAAACTATCTTATGTTAGTTAAATTTAATTTATGATGTGATTAGAAATTTATTGATCGATGTTTGGTATATTTAAATTGTCATTCTGATTAAATTTGACTTTTATTGCATTTAGTTATCGTTTAATTTAATATTGAGTTAAATTGTCAATTTAACACATGTATTAATTATCAGTTATCTATTGATGTTTATTGATTGATTTGGATGATGATTGTGATGTATGTTTGATATTTTGATATTGGATGACTGGATGTTGTCCTTTATATTGTTATAATATTGCAAGTTCCTTATGGGTTGAAATGATACATACCCGAATGATCTATAGATTTGGGAAAAGTCATTTCGGTTGAAATGATAGACTCGAGCGATTTTATGGATTTTTAATTAATTCGGGATTGCGGTTTGAAATGATTTATAACCGTAAAATTTTAAATTGCAGATTGAAATGATAAATATCCGTATCACTTGACTCTAGGATTGAGAATTATGTACGGACACCGGATTGGTTAAATTAAATGATTTGAATCTTTAAAGTTTGAGTTCAGTTAATTAGTAATTTGAAATAGAAATTGATTTATACAAACTAAACTATTTTCGATAATCCAAGTGTTAAATGTTGAAATTGGAATTGGTTTAATGAATTTCTCAAAGAAGTTAAATTGGAATTTCAAAGTTGAAGTGTCAAATATAAATGGATTTATTGGAATTGAGTTATTGAAAATGTTTTGGATGTAACTTTGAAATCTATTTTAAACTAATTTAAACTATTTTGATTTAATTAACTATTTTAATCAGTTTAAACTATTTTAATTTATATTAATCTATTATAACCTATTTAATCCAAATTAATCCATTTTACCAATTTTAAACTAATTAAATTTATTTAATCTATTTTAAATCTATTTAATAAAATTTAAATCTATTTAATCTATTTTAAATTTATTTAATCTATTTAATAATCTACTTAATATAATGTAAATCTATTTGATCTATATTTAATTTATTTAAATCATTTCAACTCTATTTAGATCATTTTAAATCTAATTAAATTTAATTTAAATCTATTTAAACTATTTTTACTATTTAAACTATTTTAATGTATTTAAACTATTTTACTATTTAAACCATTTTATTCTATTCAAACTACTTTTAAACTATTTTCTAAAATTCAGACCGTGTAAAGTTGAAGTATTTTATCTAAATCCTTGATGTTGATACAACCTGAGTTGAAATTTGGAATTGATATCTTTTTGAAAATGACATATTTAAGTGAATAAGATGATTTTGAAATGGAGAATTAATTAGCATAACTTATCAATAATTTCCAAGTGAATATGATTTCAAAAGTGAATATGATTTTAAAGTGAATATAGTTTAGAAGTGAATATGATTTCAAAAGAAATATGATTTGAAATTGAATATGATATTTTTATATAAATTGTGAATTGACCTTTTGAAATGTAAAGGAACCATCCGGTGTGAAATAAGCGTTTGGTTGTTAAGGTGACCGGGATCAGATATTGTCAAACTCTCTGCCAATACCAAAAACCACTTTAACAACTGTGTACGTGGTGGAGATTCCAGAAATGAAGTAGGATGGTTTGGCGAACGATTTCTGTATAAGGTATGACGTGACCCTAACTCCCGTGAGTCAGCATAGATGTGACTAAAACAGGAGCTATACCTTGGCCAAGTGAGGTCGTTCCTCCGATCGGACATGCTTCTTCGATACCATATTATGACATTTGTGATGATTTGGTGGCCACCCCTTGATTTTTGATTATGGGAGTGTGTTCCGAGGCGGGCGGTAGTAGCTGCTATGCATTACCACCAGCCCGGTTCTGCAATTGGTAAATTTACCCTAGCATTGCCTCGATTGCTGTGTTCACATGCCCTAGAGCGCCTTCTACGAGTTTGCTTTGTACCGTACCTATGTGATGTCCTCTAGGTAAACCACCGGTTTGGTTTTGCGTACGACATTGTATATACTACGGGAATATATAAAATGTGTTAAGGGGGATATGGGTAATGCCTTAACGCTATTTTAATACTTTACTTTACAATAGACACTATTATAATAGCGTATTTTACTACATAGTAGATAGTTTAACAGATCCTTGGGGGATGGTAATCCCGAACATCTCTTAAGTTACTGCACGCACGTTAGACACTGGATAGGAGATGTCAAACCCCGTAAACATCTCTGACGCCGTCACACTCATATTTACCGTTGATTTAACTTACATAAGATCATTTAGTTCTGACTCGAGTGTTTTGTCTTTTCAATTCGCTCGGGTCAACCTGAGCATTTCAGGGTTAAAGGCCTTATTTCTGGACAACGAAGATGAAGATTTGTACTATTATTACTTATGTATTATATTTATTCCACTGCACATGTTGTTTCGCTGCATTTATTATTTATTTATTCATGTTTTCTATAACTCTGATTTTGTGTTGTAAAAGAATAATCAAATGTATTTATAAAACAGCTTCGTGAACTGTTATTTGATTATTATATGTTGTCATTCCGCTGCGAGATTCTGTATTTGTTTTATTTCTTTCTCTTTTTCTTATTCACCCCATAACTATCTGCCCTTTTGAATGGTTTGTGTATGACATGTGTGTCTGCTTAAAACGTCCAAAAAGGCAGGCCGTTATAACATCCAATCTAAATCTGTAAATATGCTCGGTCTGACCCGAGCATCATAAGAAAATAATGTCCGGATCAGTCTGGTAAACTAGCATGAGAAACATACCTCAATAGGATTTTAATATCATAAAACCTTTCAAAATAAAGGTATCTAATAAGACTACGGCGCGCATAAACATGGGCAGTTTTTTATCTTATGATAACCAAACCATTTCATATGAAATCTTCTAATATTATAATAATGTCCAAGGTTTAAAATAAATATTAAATCATAGCCGAAATTGTTACATTAATTAAATTCCAGCATAATAGGTATACAACAAAGTCTGAAAGGTACTTATAAGAGAATGGATTCCATCAATAACAAGACTATTGGGGTATTGCCTGTCATAGTACATTTCTAGATAAAATGTACCAAGGGCCTTGTGTGGACCCACTGCATGGAAAGATTGGCCTATCCCTTACTGATAGTACCAAATATTTCATCACCTCGGTTTCTTTGAAACCTTTTTTCGAGAGCTTTCATGCACAACCAAATACGTAAATAATAATCTAGAAAGGGTGATGACAATACTCTAATAGGCACGACCCACATAGCCTTGCGGCATATCCCATATTTTAGTCATTCTTGGTTGGTGAGGCTAGAGGCTACAGCAAATCCAAGTTGGAATGCTAAGACTGCCCTCTAAGAAATAATGGAATACCAGCATTCATCTATACAAATTGTTCAAGATATGAATAAACCGAAGGCACTACTTCTACTACATCCATTTTGGAATCACCCTCGGGATTAGCAGCAAGCAGCCCATGCACTTCAATTAACTCCATCTTCAATCATCTTCAAGATGTCTTCCATTCAAAATGCTTATGTTGGAACAAAGTGATTTTCAGATAATATATCTGATCTTGGTCTCTCCGAACCGGCAACGATAGTTTTAAAACTGTATAACATTTGATATTCAGTTGTTTAACTATCGAATAAACAAACAATTCAACTAGAGATTTAATTCCATAAGGAAAATAACACTGGTTAAGCACATAAGTAACCCTAAGCCTCTTTAATTAACCCCTTCATTAATTCAAACCACTTTGTAAATTCTCGTATCAAAATACTTTTACAAAGATATATTCACAAATCTCCTCTACTCGTTCAATACTTGAAAAATTGTGATATACTTATCTCAACTTTATAAGTATACTCACAAACATTTCACTTTCTAATTTAGGAAAAACTTTCCCATATACTTATATTAACAGTATAAGTATATTTACAAAACACTATATTTTCAATACTTAGAAAATGTACTCATATACTTATTTCAATGGTACAAGTATATTTACAAATCTTAAGAAAATAAATATTAATTTAAACATTGATAAAAATAAATCCAAAACACTTCGCTTTGGTGTAAGCAAATCAAACATATTGAAAATAGACCAAATATACTTAACACCACTTTCCGTTTCCAAATAATACTATCCCTCGATCAACAATGAGATTGGACAAGTTAGAAAATTATCATTACCTCGATACACATTCTTAATTCTCAAGATAGAGATGAGTTTCCATACCTCGGAATTTGGTGTTAGATATAAAAAGAACATTTTCCATACCACCGTGTTTAAAACAATCATTTATGGAATTGGTCTTTTCTTAAATCCCTTCTTTATAAAATGCCTTTATAGAACCCTTACATTTACAAATTCTTTTATAAAATATTATTTTATAAATTATAAATTCCCTTTTTAAATATCCAAACATAATTATAAACCTTCTTTTATAAATCTCCAGATTTATTTAATAAACTCCTTTATAAACCCCTTATACTATTTATAAAAGTCTTTATAAAACTTCCTTTATAAAATATCTTTTATAAAACTCATTTATAAATTCCTAAATTTATTTGCAACTCTTTTTTTTAAACAACCCCAATTCCATTTATAAAAACTCCTTTTATACATTTCCAAATTTAATTACAAAATACCTTTTATAATATAAACCAAATATAAACAAAACTCCAATTATAATTATAAATCTTATATACTTTCTATGAAATAATCATTCTATATATTGCAATAAATTCACACTGTGATTTATCAAAATGATACTATTTCCCTTTTTTTAAAACATTATCTATAAAACTGTTTTTTGTATAAAACCGAATTTATAAAACTATTCTTTTATTTATAAAATGACATTTCTATATCCATCCCCTTTTTATACAACATTTCTATGAAGCGTTTAACAAATACTTATTCCAAATTATTTCTACCTTCTTTTAACACAAAATCATTTTAAAATAAAAGATAAACCGCTTTATTCCCTTTAAAATAAACATTCGTTATTGAAATAATTTTTCTATAAAAATGGTTACTCCTAAAAATAATCTTAAAACTTATATATATATATATATATATATATATATATACTATTGTGAACCCGTGCTTCGCACACGGATGTTTAGACATCTATTAGAGCATGACATACATGATATTTGTAACAACCCTGGTTTTGGCGATTACCTGTAAATATTAAATTATAACGGTAGTTATAATTTAATATTATGAATTAAAAATAAATTGGAGAGATAAAAATTTGTTAAAATTGTTTATTTCAAATAAGCAATGGATTTGGAATAAATAAAATAGAATTAAGATAGTTTGGCTAGTAATAAATTGTGAATAATGGTGATTTAAGCATTTATTTTGTAAAATTGGTTATTTGTGTAAATTAAGAGTTTTTAATAATAAAATATTTTTAAAACTAAAATTTATCTTTTTTATATATATCCTACAATATTTTATTCAACATGTAAGATGTTTTTGAGATTTTTTTTGAGGGCTATGATGCCTTTCAATAGGTTAGCTATATTTGGAGAATTTGAAATTCACATGTAAATCCACTTACATGTTGAATAAAATATTGTACGATATATAAAAAAAGATAAATTTTAGTTTTAATAATATTTTATTATTAAAAACTCTTAATTTACACAAATAACCAATTTTACAAAATAAATGCTTAAATCACCATTATTCACAATTTATTACTAGCCAAACTATCTTAATTCTATTTTATTTATTCCAAATCCATTGCTTATTTGAAATAAACAATTTTAACAAATTTTTATCTCTCCAATTTATTTTTAATTCATAATATTAAATTATAACTACCGTTATAATTTAATATTTACAGGTAATCGCCAAAACCAGGGTTGTTACAATATTGTTATTATTTAACATGGTTGATTGATGTGGGTTAGATCCTAAAACTATCCTATAAAATATCCCATGACATAAATGTTATATTTACCTAAATTATTGCTATTTTACTACATAAAATCATCGTTAGATACAAATAATTTACTTGTACTATCACCTTTATAGACATTCCCACTTGAAAATACTTGATTCGCACCCTGATAATTTAAATGAAACTATCTTAATAACAAAGCTTCCAATTGTCAAATATCCTATTGATCTAAAATACATCAGTATCTCATTGATTTACTATACACAACATTTCAATATCTTATTGATTTACAATATACATCACAGTCATCTGCATATGGTTCAAATTATTTATTGCATAGTAGGAGACATAGGCCAGTGTAATTGAATAAATTACAGTGTATCGGTTAAAGGTTGATTGATGCAATAAATGTCCAAGAATTAAAAACCTGCATGCAAAATTAATTCATATAGATCAGCTATTATATATAAATGATTAAGAAAAATATCAAGTAAAATATATATAATCTACATGTACATAATATGTCATCAATAGTTGCATTGTTCATTAAGCATATTAACAGGAAGGCATCAAAAAATATTAGATTATAGGAAAAAATGTGTTATACCGGATCTTCAACTTGCGTAACTTTGACCTAGTTGATGTTACAAACATAGGAAATCTCCTCCTTTCTTAGATAATGCAAACAACATTTCATAAATAGTTTGGCCGTAATCTTCTCCAAAGCTCGTAACTCGGTATTGATTCTTGCAATTTTGAAATTCAAATATCAATTTCAGAATTTAAAGTAATTCTCGTTTCATGCGGTGTTGATAAACCTTTAACAGTAATAGTAATTCCCTAAAAGTCAAATAATAATTCATGACCACAAAATTCTTTAAGGAGATATATAAGGAGATTAGCTCATGTTGGGCATTCCACTTTCCGCAGATTGTGTTATAAGCTTAAGGAACTATGATTTTACTATTTGAATCAGCATGATGGATAAGCTATAGAAATTCTATAAAATCTTGGACATGTTCCTTGAACCACCATGCTATGCTCATGGGTACTATATACTCAGATTATCAGAGTATTAAGAATCAACATTGCTAACAGTTCATTATAATAAAAAAATTCCATATCGAACTAAAAAGAAAATTCAAATAAACAAAAATGAAGTAATTACAACAGTAACGACAATATGTTGACTTGCATAGAAACAACCAATTAATTACATATAAACAACCCTTTAAATATAAGCCATGGCATAAGAAAACTAATCATGATGATTGTTATGAAATAAAAATTATGTTAAAAGCCACATTTACACAAATAGCTTAGCCTTCAAAAGTCAGGAACAACATAAGTTTATAAATTACACCTTTTTTAAAGTGGATCATAGTTGCAATAAGATTAAATTATTTAAAAATTCAAGTTTTTATCATTTGCTCATTATTTGATCCAATGATTTCGTATATACATCCTCAACACAAACACATAAACCTGTTCTCAATGTTATTCAAGTATTTTAATATTCAATATAACTCTTTATGTTAAATATTAAGCTAGTTGTAACTAAATAAGTGTTTATTGAAGAAGAAACTAACGCGCCATACATTGATGTACATGTAGAAGAAGATCTTGAAAAATAATCAAAGAAAATTTGAGGCAAACAAATATAATAATACAAAACTTGCTGCTATGTGCAATTATTTCTAAAGTAAGTTTCCAATTGTTTTAAATTTTGTAAATTGAAGCTGAATGACAGGTGAAAGCCTTTCCAAAAAGGAAAAGGAATTATGTGCACACATTTTCCCTTGCGTTTAATAAATTATATTTTTAAATTAGATCCTTTTTTATAAAGTTGTTAGTTCAAGGCTAGCTAAGGGAAATCAAAATATAAAATTAAGGCACAAGAATGTTAAGAGACCATAGGTGTGTTGTTGGGTACAATATTTTTATTATTGAAGCAATCATTAGGGGACGACATGGTAATAAAAGCGTAGAATGAAATACTTTTCGCAAATAATTCTCTATACTTCAGAGCTACTGTAAACCCAAGGGAATACTCATGTATAAAAAAAATATTCGGTATCTGAGCTTTTTCCATGCATCATTTCAGATGCGCTCTGGGTATTCCATGGTTCTCTTTTTATGTTTTTTACTACCTCTAGTGTGATTGCATGATCATTTCTCTTATTTCCAACTTTTAGCCTCTAGACCTCCTGTTTAGTGAAATAGCATTGTGTAAGACAAAGATATTAAACTTCCTCGTATTTGAGAACTCTATAAAATACTAATGAAGTGGAGTCTATATCACATCAAAAAAATGCCAATTAAGATTTAACATAATATATATGTTAGTTAAATGCAAACTTAAACCCAAGGTTAGCTATAATGTCTTGAAGTTCTATGTAACATTGTAAAATTTCCCTAACTTTTTCTGTAGTTACATAATATCCCTCGCCAATGATGCAGGGTTGTAACAAAATTAATGTTGAATCTTAAGGATCAATTGCTAGACAAATACCATTGGCAACCAATCCTCCTGGTAATACAATAGTAGCATTGTAGAAATTTGATATTTATTTTTTATAAGTAGAATATTAATTATATTAGATGAAAATGCCAAACACATACAGAAATCATAATGATACTCAGAGCTATAAAATTGTCATAAATAATCAAGATTAAACTATTTTGGTATCATAACTCTGTTAAATAAATATATTTAACATAATTTTTAATGCGAATGTACATGTATGTGTGCGTGTGTATCGTGTGTGTGTGTATCGTGTGCATGTGTTCACATGTATGTATGTATACATCCATTTTGCAAGAGCACCAACTGTAAAATGCAAAAATAAACATGCTTAGAAACATTTGTATTGTGTATAATTTCTCTCCACTTTATTTAACTAATAATCAATGCTATTTTTTGTGCCAAACTAATGCCTTTTTATTTTCTTAAAATGGATCCAAGTTAAGATTCAAGATGTATTTTATGGTGTAACTTTTCAAAAAGCAACTTACATTGGAGTGCATGGTCCATATTTAGCATGAATCCAAGGTTATTGGTACATGGTATTATGAAAATAGATATTAGATATCATCAAACATTATACACAATGAACACCTAGAATTTGAGAGGCAGTTTAATATTCAATACACTTACTATGTGTATGCCATTTTTAATCTCTCTAAAGTCTATCCTGCACAAAAGTGAGAACTAAAATTGTTTGTAATGTAATGAAATATCAATTATAATTTGATGTACGCATTGTCACCATGTCATATATATATGTATGTATGTGTGTGTGTGTATCTGTGTGTATATATATCATCAAACATTATACACAATGAACACCTAGAATTTGAGAGGCAGTTTAATATTCAATACACTTACTATGTGTATGTCATTTTTAATCTCTCTAAAGTCTATCCTGCACAAAAGTGAGAACTAAAATTGTTTGTAATGTAATGAAATATCAATTATAATTTGATGTACGCATTGTCACCATGTCATATATATATATGTATGTGTGTGTGTGTGTATCTGTGTGTATATATATCTTAGATTTTCAGTTTTTAATTCAGATTTTCCATTATGCCATATATGATTCAAATTATTTAACCTGCTATTTTCCTTTATATGAAACTTTTCATGATCCTAAATCAATTGTAGACCAAAATTACAATGTATATCTGTAATTGTCTATGGAACATTGCTTATAATAAATGTTTTCCAAAGATTTTAGAAGCTCTATAGCCGATAAGATTGAAGAATAATTGAAGTTAAATTACATTATTTAGAAAAATTCAAAAAATTCATGACAATGATTATAATGGTAAAGAGTTGTAAGCTACACAGGCATGCACTTATTGATAAATTAAGTATAGAATATGCATAAAGATAAGTTGATTTCACTAAAAAAAATGGGCCAACGAATATGTTAATTAAAAAACACTCTATTGTGCATATACATGATTTTGTTTTTTACAAAAAAGGAAAATAAAATATTTTTGGTGTGTCTAAATTAATTATATATGTCTCGTATTTGCGTGATATAAAATATACATATAATATTTGAAAAACTTGCCTTTGCCTTAGCACTTTATAAATGATTGGTCACTACAAATCTTCCAAATCATCGACTATCTTATATATTTGTAAACTGAATTTGCTTGATCATCGGATATAAGTAAATTATTAATTTTGTTATTATTTAACATACGTGAACTGCTGATAAAAGAACAAATGAAAAAGAAAATTACCTATAAGACCTTACAAAATAAAAGATTTGATTCTTCCAATTCAAAAGAGGCACAAACAAATGGAAGAAGAAGATTAAAACTTTACACAATGAACAATTTTCATGTGAAAAGAGTCCAAGAAAATCATATAACATATATAGTTTACTAAAAATTATTTAACATATATCGATATTATTTATGAATAAATGACTTTTTAACAAATTCTGAAAACTGTATAACCAGTAGGTTTAATGCAAAACTGAAGCTAAACCACATTATTAATAATGGCTATACTAAAAAGATTTATATGGTATAAAAATGTCGAATATTGTACATATATAAAATATTATACAAACCAAACTAGATTTTCTTGTGAGGTAATAAATGTGGAAAAAAATAATCAAAGATTTATCTATTATATACGTACATGTTGTTGTTGCATGATGCATTAGCACGATTTTCCAAGACTAAAGCTTCTAGTGGATTAAGTCATGTTAAGGACACCATAAATTTCACATAAAACCATGGCGTTTGAACCTATAATATAATCTATGTAGTAGTAAATCCATCGTATCAATCAAATACAAATAAACGGAAAACATGAGTAAATTTAATGGCATATAGATTAGATTCATATGTATATAGTCATATGCATTCATTTTAAATATACCATATATATATATAGATATCGTTTAACCTATAATAAATTATTGTATCAATATGAAATTCTCTAACTACCATATTTCCATGCTAGATATGCAAATGCTCTCTCATGGCTCGTATAGATTGGTGTCTCTGTGTAAAGAGTCCAAGGAAGCCACATGCCTAATTAGTATAATATCATTATAGGATGCACAATGTAGCCTTTTATCCATGGTGTACCTTTTTTCCAAAGAATTTTTTTCCTCGTTGTATGTCATGTTTATATGCTAATTTATTTGATTTAGAACTCAACGGCCTTAATGATGGTTAATTGAGTGAATTTGGTTCAACTGTAAAATAATTCTATACATAGAAATAGAGAATGACATGGAAGAACAATAGGGATAGCGATTTGTGTTTTTGGCAATGGCATAGAATATCATAATGAGATGTTTGTGCGTGAAAGATTTGTAAAGCTGAGACTAATTTTAGATACCTTGCCTTAAACTGCATGATAAGCAGAGTAATACAAAGCATAAATAATTTACCAAATGACCTCTGAAAATGTTGCATTGTAGCTCGATTAAAACCAGACCATGAATGGCAACTTCCATTGCTTGATCAGTAGTAAAGCAAACGCCAACAATCTCAATAAAGCTTTGTGTCTCAAAACCTGTAGAGGTAGTATTTATGATAGATGAAAATGTGATTATATAAGTTATTAGTAATGACAGAGACAACCAAGCCAAATAGATAAACAATGGTTATTAGAACAAAATCAAGCTAAATATTGTTTAATTGTTTCATTTATCATTTTTGGTTTAAACAGGAAATGCAGAGATGATTGACATTTTTTAAAATATTTACCAAAATTAAATATGAGTTTTCTTAGTTTAAGTATGTTAAGAGGTAACATGTTTCATGAAATTATACTCTATACCAGATCCATCATGCTGCTTTTGGATTCTCCAGAAACTTCTTAAACAAAATCGATCAAATAATGTGATAGTGATAATCACAGATCCAACCGTCAGTTTTAAATTGCTCAGTTTCACGTATCCACAGCCTTTGACAATCTGAAAATAAAATGGAGCAAATTTTTATCAGATAATTCATAATTGGTTCGAACATAGTAGTAAAATACCTAGATCACAGATTCATTAAGGATGTTCTTGATTGAGTGTGGATCCAGCAAATCCGCAAAATCATTCTACATGAAATTCGCAAAATTAAAAGTACAAAACGATCTGAAAAAAATAATATAGAAAATTTTATCAAATAACTCGATTAAGAGCTGGAAAAAATCAAAAGTAAAAGTACAACCAAATATTCGCACATGACTACTACTTGATTTTATTTAACCAAAGATTGTAACTTGTTATAGTATTTTATTCCATTAATGAGTTGGCTGTTAACAAACATAAGACAAACAATGGACTATCCATTATATCCATGTGATTAATAAGTATTGCAAAGAATAACTTTAAGAATAACTTTAATTACTACATATAAATAGTAAATTGTTCTTAAGGCATTACTGGGGAGAGACTATTGTTTAATAGAATGTGTCTATATTTGAGGTTATCATACCACGATGTGAAAAAGTAGCAATCGCATGCACCATTGGCTATATAGAAAGGCAACAGTGAGCATAATAACATATAAAAAATATAAATGCACTATTATAAAGAAGGTTTATACATTAAAATAACATATTCAACTAATTAATTTAAATAATACATACAAAAAATGTTATGCGATTTGATGGAAATTCTAAACAATTCTTGTTAAACTTCAATTCTTACCATTTCCCCTTCATATAAAAAGTACAAATGGAATCTAGTATTACAACACTATCTTGGCCCTATCTTTAAGATCGATTGCTTCAAATTGGATGAACTTTTGTTGTTTCTCGGTGCATCGACATTGCGTATATGTGTTGATGTAATGATTTATGCTATATCTGTAGTGAATAACCTATAGAATTGATGAGTTGAGTTAATAATATGAATGAATCAATATACTAATATAATGTTTACTATAAAATATTCCGCTGGTCCATTGTATGAGTTTAAAATAAGCAGTGAACTTGTAAAATCAATATATTAAATAAACAAAGACATACTATTGTACAAATATATGTCAATGGATAGCTTATAAGATGCATAAATTTAAGCAAAAAAATGTATAGCATGTTTACAATGAAAATATTAAAATAGATTGATTAAATATTGGTTTGCATATAAAGTATTTACATAAAGGTGTAAATGTGACATGATTTACTATGCATATAAATCATAAATGTACATGTTTTGAGAGAAACAGAGAAAAGAACTAATTTACCTAATATGTATTTCTATACAAACATCTGTACAATTATCATAAATCGTGCATAACTCCACCTCCAAAGTTCCACAGAGTCATAGAAACTATGATCTTCACCCAACCTCAAGTAGAACATCCCATGAAAACAGAACTAAAATTATGCATAATCACACCAAACATGAGATCATTAATGAAACATATGTCAATATCAAGTGATCTATGAACAGGTTGACCTCCTACTAACATTATATTAAAGAAGGTGGTTCTCCACTATACTAATATATTTTTATGCATTTTTAAAAGAAAACATAGTGGACTTTCATATTTAGTGTGTAATTCTATAATGAATGTGTAATGATGTGTTAAACACTATTAATCTAAATTAAATTATTAATGAAATGATATTAATCATGAAAATAATACCAATATCATAGGATTATATGCAAAGATGAAACTTACAAAATATTTCCTAAATATACCTTTTTCCTGCCAAATATACATCACAGGTGTGATATCCCGGAATTTTGGCAATATCAATTTAATAATCTTTATTAATAATTAAATTGATTTGTTGATTTATTTTATAGATTGACAAGTTTATTTATTTTAAAAGGCTAATAAAATTTTAATATTGGAAATATTTATTTATATCTTTTCTAACAATTTTAAATTGGGAAGTTTTATCTTTCTAAAACTAATATAAGTGTTTATATTTATAATGTATATATATAGGTATATATATTATAAATAGGGAGTCTTTAATTTAATAAAAGGATAAGTTTTCAAATTATAATATATATGTATATATATATATATATTGTTATTTGAAGTTATGTATTAAATTCAATAGGATAATTATCAAGCTAATGTTAAAAGTACTTTTCATTTAGAATATATATATTTGCATATATTGGAATGAAAAGAATATTGAATTTGAATTTAATAAAGTATTTTCAAACTTTAATATTTATATAATTTGTAATTTGGAAATTGTAATTTGACTTAATACTTTTGAAAATGATATTTGAGATTTAAATAACAAGGATAATTTCTTATTTATTATAAAGATATATTTTAGTTTAATTTTTAAATAAGATTAAATTTAGAAGTTCAATTGTTTTAATATTTTTTTTTTTATTATTCAAACATAAGACAAATTGGTTTGTAAATATATATATAGAGTTAAAATAATTTCTCAAGCATATAAAAATATGTTATATTTATTTGATCAAAGCATAAGTTATTTTAAATAATTGTTTTTCACATTTGTATATTTATATAAATCTAAAAGCTTATTTATAAAAAGATAAATACATTATATACATATAAATAATTCATAAATACATATGTATTACTTAAATAAATTAATAAAAGACAAGTTTAACACTTGTAAACATATGGAAGCTTGGAATGTTTAGGTGTAAGTTAATTAACTCTTAAGAGGACAAGTGGCTTTATTTTCTCTTTGGTAATTAAAGTTTAAAAAATTTAAAAGATAGAAGAAATCTGGCATTTTCTTTCTTCAGCTCTAATCTATCTTCTTTTCTTTCTGTACTAAAATAAAAGTAAAAGTACAATTCAAATCTAAAGAAGATAAAACCTGAAATCTAAAATAAAAAAAAGAAGAAGTAAATCTGGAAATACAAAGCAAAACAAAACCAAAGGCAACATCAGTTTCAAAATCTTCAACAACCGGAGGAACCATGCAAATGATAATAAAGATCAACCGCTAAATGGAAATCAAACAACAAGATTAAAATTCAACAAGGCAAATAGAAGTTCTGGAATTTATATACATTATCTGTCTGGAAAACATCAAGCCTGGAACAAAATCTGCTTCTCTGTTTTATAATTTCAGGTGAGTAAACATATTTTAAAAACAGTTTTATAGTGTTGCATGTGATAAATCCATATAGAAATTGTTATATTATGTTTGCATGTATGCCTGAAGTTGAATATATGTATATATTACTTTGAGATGTCTGTGCATATGAATGTGTATCTATATAATATGTTCTCTGTTTAAATGACAGTCCCAAATATTTCCGAATAAATTCCATTCCTATCATATAAGCATAGTTAGGCTTTGATCATTAAAGTGAATTTGATCACATGGCTATTACATCGTTTTTAAAAATGAATTCAAGAATTGATATTAGGAAGTTCTTCTAGGAAGTAAGATTTTACAGTGGAAATCTAATACCAATCTAAAACCAAAAATTTTAATTCTGTGATTTGATCCTATAAACAGATTCTTGTGATAGAATAATGATTTTTGACATAATTTATATGATTTTAAAATATGTGAAAAGTGAGAATTATTGGAGTTGATTGATTTGGGTATTTTGACGAATTCTGTTGATCGCCGGTGACTGGAGGGGTGTGGTTGTTCCTGGAGGTGGAAGGTAGTTCAGTGATCACGAGAAAAATAACCGTGAAGGTTATTGATCACCAGATTGGATATTCGAAGGCGAAGTAGGGTTTAACACTGGTTAAGTCGCCAATGTTTCCAGAGGAGATCGCGACAACGTGATGGAGTCGGAATCGATCGCGAGGCGTTGGTGGGTGCTGGTAGACGTGACGTAGACTGCGGTGAAGACGGCAAGAGGTCTCGAGGCAGAGATCATCGGCGATGGTCGATTTTTCTGGTGAGATACGTTTCCAGGTGATGGGTTTAATAGCTCGTTTCGATGTGCGTTCGAATCGAGAAGATTGGGATGGTCGAACGTGGTGACGAGGTGAAGGCTGACTTGTCGGAGGCCGGAGTAGAGTTCATCAGCGATTAGTTATGGTGTGCACGTGCACGAGCACGTTATCGTGCATCTGGGTTTGGGATTTGGGGAAGAAAGGGGTTGCTCGAGTTTTCATTTGGGAATTTTCGAGTTTTACTCGAAGCAGGAAGCATGGTGAGTGACGCGAGAGTTACTTCGAGTTCCTGATGGTTTTACTCGGGTTAGTGGTGAGTTGGTCGAAAGAAATTTAACAGCAAATGTTTTATGTTTTTAAATCAAAAGAAATTTGATTTTTGTAATGTTTCTAAGTTTTAAAAACAAAAGTTAAACAAGTTTTTAATTGTAAAATAAATTGTTTTCAAAATTAATGTTTTAACAAGTTTTAATATTTAAATAGATAAGTTTATTTTAAGGTAGATAAGTAGATTTTCAAAAATACTTTTTGTATTAAAGTTAATTTAATAACTTTGGAAGTTTTAAAGATTTTGAAAGTCGAGTAAAAGTTTATAATGCTTTAATTATAATTGATTTCTAAAAATGTTTTATTTTAAATAAAGTTTAAATAATAAGGATTAAGAAATTAGTTCATTTATAAAAATATTAGTTAAATAATTAACTAAGTAATTAATTAGTAATTATTAAAGATAATTACTTATAAATTAATTTAGTATAATTACTTGATGAAGTAATTAAGAAATAATTACTGGATATAATTTAGTAAAGATAAAATATTTAATAAAGTAATTAGAGGATAATTATTTTATTAAATGAAAATGATTAAGAGTTAATCACTTGTTATTAATTTAATAATTTATTAAATTAAATTAATTAAAGGATTAGATTAATCAAAGATGATTAATAATTGTGGTTTAATTAAGGTTAATTAATAATGTAATTAATTATTTGTGAAGGTAATTAATTAAAGTAATTAATTAATGGAATTAATTAAGGGAAGTTAAATACTGGATTTTATTAATCAAAGGTGATTAATAATTATGGATTAATTAAGAATAATTACTTAATGTAATTAATAAATAATTAAAGATGTAATTAGGGATCATTAGTTATAATTAATTAATGATTAAGAGTTGATTAATTAAGACTAATTAATCAAATGATAAGTGACTAATTGTAATTAATTAAGGATTAAAGTAATTGATTATAATTAATTAATTAATAAATGAAGTAATTAAAGGTTAATTACTGTATTGGTTAAGAATAATTAATTTGTGAAATTAATTAAGGATAATTACTTAAATGTAATTAAAGTATAATTAATCAAGGTGATTAATTAGGTGGATAGGTAGAGAAAGATTAATTAATTTATTTGTAATTAATTAATGATTATATAAGTAAGATTTATAATAAAGTGATTAATTTAATTTATTTTAAATTAATTAAGAGATGAAGTAATTAATTTAATTCACTTTAAATTAATTAAAGATAGAGATAGTTAATTTAATTCATTTTAAATTAATTATGTTGTGATTAAGTAAATCATTGCTTATATAAGAATGGATGACATTGATTGTCTTGAATGGATGTAATCTCAGAAATGAGATAAGTAATGTTGTATGGTATGAATGCTGGGTTGCATTATGATGGTAATATAGATTAACTATTGTGATGTTGATATGGATTACCTATTTGGTTATGAATCATCTATTTAAATGATAATGGATTATCAATTGTGACTTGTGAATTATCTATCTGTATAGATAAGTTAAATTGTTTAAACCTTTAAAACAACTTGGCCCTTAAAAGATACGTTTTGGATTTCGATGAGACCGGGATCGGGTTTCCGTATACCGGTATTCCAGGTCTGGAGACCCGAATACCACATCGATCCAAATTAACGATAGGTCGTGAATCTCAAGTGAAGATGAAGATTCAGAGTGCAAGGGTTATTGTCGTTAACTCTGAGGGTGATTCCAAAACGAGTGTAACGAGATAATGCCTTCGGTTTCGTTCGAACCCGGAACGAACTTATATGGATTGAATGCTTTCAGCACATCGTCAGGCGGACGATGAGCATTCTAAGTGATATGTTCTGATTAAAGGTAATCGTAACCTCAAGCCTCATCAACCGGGAATGGCTAAAACAGGGGAGGTGCAGCAAGGTTTCGTGGGTAGCACCCACTGAGAGCAAGATAGATCCCTGTCTAGAGGTCCCTTTTCTTTTATTCGGCTTAGTGTGTGGTTGGTCGCGCCAACTACGGGATTATCTTGTTCGGGATTATCCAGTAAGGGATGGTTCCGGCTTTGTGTTGCAGGGGAGCGGGCGTACTCCTCGGTACGGTGATCTAGGCCACGTACTGTGACGGGCGGTACCCCAGTAGCCCTGCCATTGTATGGAATCCAAACTCCAATAAGTGCCGTACGTATTAGTTGTGCCCAACTATGTTGGAATGTGAGATGTAAGCATTTCAGCTATTTCTGTATTTTACTTGAAAACCCTAGACCCTATTATAATACAATCAGATTTCCTATAAAACGTTTTAGTTAGCGTAAGGTAAAAACTTACCCATGTTTATTTGTGGGGAGTCTTACGTGATACTTTTGTTTTCAAAAGTTTTCAAAATTAAGCAATCTAACCGTTTACTCACACCAGACCCATGTCTGACCCAAGTGTTTATTTTCTGTTTTATTAAACTCTTGGGTACTCAATATTGTATTGAGTAGTCGAGGGATTCAGGTTAGCTTTGACGAATTCTGGAGGAGATTTGGAGCAGGTGGCTTCAGCGTGTAGATATATTATGGTGTTTCTGCTGTGTTTGTATTGAGTCTGTATCTCTGTGATGTTTGAGATGTATGATAGACAGGTGTTTATAACTGTCTAATATGTGTTGTATAAGTTGTGTAACTCTGATGTATATGATACTATGTAATATTTTATATGATATATTATATTTCATTCGTTCCGCTGTGAGTTTCTGATGTTGTTGTTCTTTCTTCTTTTCTTTCTTTTCTTCTTCTATCCCTTTCTTTCTTAATTAATGATACGTCATTCTGTAGAATGAGTGGCGGGTCGTTACATATGGTATCAGAGCAGTAGGTTGAGTGAATACCTAGGCTCTGAAGTGGTGTCTATCTTGAGAGTGCGTAATTGTTAGTTATATAAAAATGGTTTTATATTGTGTTAATTGATCGGTTGAGTGGTATATGGATTCTGGTCAATACGAGTAGCTAACGTTATTGATAGGGATCTCTAAACACTTGAACCAGGCCAACGGACACAATATTGTTTTAAAGAGGTAAATGAAATAATTTTACCCAGAAATAATTTCTATATAAAAAAAAAGTATCATTTTAAATGTATATGGTATTTGTGATGATTGGTTGAGATGATAATAATTTATCATCTAGGATTAGGAGTCTGAGTGTTGAGGTTGGAAGTGTATTTGTCGAGACTGTAAACCTAATACTGTCTCGAGTGAACTTTACAGTTGTGTAAGGATTTCATAATCTCTGAAGGAAACCTGTTAAGGTTCGGAGTTTGTCTTTGAAGTTGGATGAATAGAGTTAGATCTATTGGATGAGCTGAAGCAAGTTTAAGGAAGTAGATCTGTTTCGGTGTTGTGGCTGGGTCCAGCGGGGTGTTTCTTTTTGCTTTGAAGTCCGAGTTTCTCAAAGAGTTTCGGATAAGAAGTCTTTGGTATTTGTGACAGCAGTGCGGCTCGGAGTGTTCTGTGTGTTAGCAGAAAGTTTCTGGCTGAGCAGTTTTTCTGAAGGTGAAGTTCAGAAGCAGTAGAGTGAATCCATTTCTTCGATGGATTGGTTAGTCAAATATAAGCTGTTCTGATTAGTGAAGAGAGAACAGTTATCTTTGGAAATTAGGCCGAGCTGATCGCAAAAGAGACTTGCGATTATTTGAGTATTCTCTTGGTATTATTGGAGATTGAGATTCCGTATCGACTTGATTCGTGGAGTTACCGATGGTTCAGCTTAATAGAAGGATGTCTCCGAGAGAAGAATTTGGTGAAGCAGCTCAGAATTCTTTGGAAAGGGATTGATCACACCGAGTTTTTCTGGAGAAGTTTCTGCGAGATGTTTCTGACCAAATGGAATGGAGTCGCTAAGATTTTATGGTCTGATGAACTTTGGATGATCAAGTTTGTGCTCGAGTTTCTCCGATGGCATTCTCATCTGTTCCAGATCAGAGTTGTGCAGCGAAAGCAAGATAGCAGCTATTCTAGAGTGGGAGCAACCGGGAGTTGTAATTTTCTTGGAGTAAAGGATTCCTATAGGAAATTCAAGTGTATCTCTAAGTGTGAAGAAATTTTCAGGATTTGGAGATAAGGTTGTCAAGTGCAACTGTTTTGGCTATTCCAGATAGGAGAAGTAGTTCATAGTTCTCTAATGTTTGTGGAGTAGAATTGTGTTCTGGATTTCGGTGATTTTTGGGAAACCATTTTGTTGAGAAGGATCCGGAAATTGGTTTGATGTTGGTCTAGATTGTTCCAGGAAGCATCAGCAAGGGCTAAGCTGATCAGGAAGGATGAAGTTGAAATTGGATATTGTTTAAGTTTTCTTCAATTAAAGGAGATACAAGATTTGGTAAGATTGGAGAGCTAGCTCTAGAAGTATTTTGAGATTTTCTTGTGTTCTCAAGAGAATTAGTTCTTTGATATATAGGATTGAGTTGCCAGTTCGGATAACTGGAATTCATTTTATTTCACGTATCTCTGAGGGAATACGTGTTTGATCTGTCATTGGTTGTGGGATCAGCAGTTCAGAAGGATTTGGTAGTTGAGATGGTTTTGAGTTTAGTCTGATATTTTGTTCAGATTTGTAATCTAGATGGGAAGGAGTTCTAGACTATTGTAGATAGTTAGTTAAGATCCTGTAGAACGAGTATCCCGGTATATATATATATACTTGGGGAAACTCGAGGAAATTCTATCCAGAATTTGTCTGGATAGTTAAATTTGTTTGATTAAATTGTTTGCTATGGTTGTTAGAATATGATTGATATGTATGGTTGCTGTTTAAAATTAAAATTTTACTGGATTATTAAATTATCTTTGCTTTTAAATTTCGAGGACGAAATTATTTTAAGGGGGAAGGAATGTGATATCCCGGAATTTTGGCAATATCAATTTAATAATCTTTATTAATAATTAAATTGATTTGTTGATTTATTTTATAGATTGACAAGTTTATTTATTTTAAAAGGCTAATAAAATTTTAATATTGGAAATATTTATTTATATCTTTTCTAACAATTTTAAATTGGGAAGTTTTATCTTTCTAAAACTAATATAAGTGTTTATATTTATAATGTATATATATAGGTATATATATTATAAATAGGGAGTCTTTAATTTAATAAAAGGATAAGTTTTCAAATTATAATATATATGTATATATATATATTGTTATTTGAAGTTATGTATTAAATTCAATAGGATAATTATCAAGCTAATGTTAAAAGTACTTTTCATTTAGAATATATATATTTGCATATATTGGAATGAAAAGAATATTGAATTTGAATTTAATAAAGTATTTTCAAACTTTAATATTTATATAATTTGTAATTTGGAAATTGTAATTTGACTTAATACTTTTGAAAATGATATTTGAGATTTAAATAACAAGGATAATTTCTTATTTATTATAAAGATATATTTTAGTTTAATTTTTAAATAAGATTAAATTTAGAAGTTCAATTGTTTTAATATTTTTTTTTATTATTATTCAAACATAAGACAAATTGGTTTGTAAATATATATATAGAGTTAAAATAATTTCTCAAGCATATAAAAATATGTTATATTTATTTGATCAAAGCATAAGTTATTTTAAATAATTGTTTTTCACATTTGTATATTTATATAAATCTAAAAGCTTATTTATAAAAAGATAAATACATTATATACATATAAATAATTCATAAATACATATGTATTACTTAAATAAATTAATAAAAGACAAGTTTAACACTTGTAAACATATGGAAGCTTGGAATGTTTAGGTGTAAGTTAATTAACTCTTAAGAGGACAAGTGGCTTTATTTTCTCTTTGGTAATTAAAGTTTAAAAAATTTAAAAGATAGAAGAAATCTGGCATTTTCTTTCTTCAGCTCTAATCTATCTTCTTTTCTTTCTGTACTAAAATAAAAGTAAAAGTACAATTCAAATCTAAAGAAGATAAAACCTGAAATCTAAAATAAAAAAAAGAAGAAGTAAATCTGGAAATACAAAGCAAAACAAAACCAAAGGCAACATCAGTTTCAAAATCTTCAACAACCGGAGGAACCATGCAAATGATAATGAAGATCAACCGCTAAATGGAAATCAAACAACAAGATTAAAATTCAACAAGGCAAATAGAAGTTCTGGAATTTATATACATTATCTGTCTGGAAAACATCAAGCCTGGAACAAAATCTGCTTCTCTGTTTTATAATTTCAGGTGAGTAAACATATTTTAAAAACAGTTTTATAGTGTTGCATGTGATAAATCCATATAGAAATTGTTATATTATGTTTGCATGTATGCCTGAAGTTGAATATATGTATATATTACTTTGAGATGTCTGTGCATATGAATGTGTATCTATATAATATGTTCTCTGTTTAAATGACAGTCCCAAATATTTCCGAATAAATTCCATTCCTATCATATAAGCATAGTTAGGCTTTGATCATTAAAGTGAATTTGATCACATGGCTATTACATCGTTTTTAAAAATGAATTCAAGAATTGATATTAGGAAGTTCTTCTAGGAAGTAAGATTTTACAGTGGAAATCTAATACCAATCTAAAACCAAAAATTTTAATTCTGTCATTTGATCCTATAAACAGATTCTTGTGATAGAATAATGATTTTTGACATAATTTATATGATTTTAAAATATGTGAAAAGTGAGAATTATTGGAGTTGATCGATTTGGGTATTTTGACGAATTCTGTTGATCGCCGGTGACTGGAGGGGTGTGGTTGTTCCTGGAGGTGGAAGGTAGTTCAGTGATCACGAGAAAAATAACCGTGAAGGTTATTGATCACCAGATTGGATATTCGAAGGCGAAGTAGGGTTTAACACTGGTTAAGTCGCCAATGTTTCCAGAGGAGATCGCGACAACGTGATGGAGTCGGAATCGATCGCGAGGCGTTGGTGGGTGCTGGTAGACGTGACGTAGACTGCGGTGAAGACGGCAAGAGGTCTCGAGGCAGAGATCATCGGCGATGGTCGATTTTTCTGGTGAGATACGTTTCCAGGTGATGGGTTTAATAGCTCGTTTCGATTTGCGTTCGAATCGAGAAGATTGGGATGGTCGAACGTGGTGACGAGGTGAAGGCTGACTTGTCGGAGGCCGGAGTAGAGTTCATCAGCGATTAGTTATGGTGTGCACGTGCACGAGCACGTTATCGTGCATCTGGGTTTGGGATTTGGGGAAGAAAGGGGTTGCTCGAGTTTTCATTTGGGAATTTTCGAGTTTTACTCGAAGCAGGAAGCATGGTGAGTGACGCGAGAGTTACTTCGAGTTCCTGATGGTTTTACTCGGGTTAGTGGTGAGTTGGTCGAAAGAAATTTAACAGCAAATGTTTTATGTTTTTAAATCAAAAGAAATTTGATTTTTGTAATGTTTCTAAGTTTTAAAAACAAAAGTTAAACAAGTTTTTAATTGTAAAATAAATTGTTTTCAAAATTAATGTTTTAACAAGTTTTAATATTTAAATAGATAAGTTTATTTTAAGGTAGATAAGTAGATTTTCAAAAATACTTTTTGTATTAAAGTTAATTTAATAACTTTGGAAGTTTTAAAGATTTTGAAAGTCGAGTAAAAGTTTATAATGCTTTAATTATAATTGATTTCTAAAAATGTTTTATTTTAAATAAAGTTTAAATAATAAGGATTAAGAAATTAGTTCATTTATAAAAATATTAGTTAAATAATTAACTAAGTAATTAATTAGTAATTATTAAAGATAATTACTTATAAATTAATTTAGTATAATTACTTGATGAAGTAATTAAGAAATAATTACTGGATATAATTTAGTAAAGATAAAATATTTAATAAAGTAATTAGAGGATAATTATTTTATTAAATGAAAATGATTAAGAGTTAATCACTTGTTATTAATTTAATAATTTATTAAATTAAATTAATTAAAGGATTAGATTAATCAAAGATGATTAATAATTGTGGTTTAATTAAGGTTAATTAATAATGTAATTAATTATTTGTGAAGGTAATTAATTAAAGTAATTAATTAATGGAATTAATTAAGGGAAGTTAAATACTGGATTTTATTAATCAAAGGTGATTAATAATTATGGATTAATTAAGAATAATTACTTAATGTAATTAATAAATAATTAAAGATGTAATTAGGGATCATTAGTTATAATTAATTAATGATTAAGAGTTGATTAATTAAGACTAATTAATCAAATGATAAGTGACTAATTGTAATTAATTAAGGATTAAAGTAATTGATTATAATTAATTAATTAATAAATGAAGTAATTAAAGGTTAATTACTGTATTGGTTAAGAATAATTAATTTGTGAAATTAATTAAGGATAATTACTTAAATGTAATTAAAGTATAATTAATCAAGGTGATTAATTAGGTGGATAGGTAGAGAAAGATTAATTAATTTATTTGTAATTAATTAATGATTATATAAGTAAGATTTATAATAAAGTGATTAATTTAATTTATTTTAAATTAATTAAGAGATGAAGTAATTAATTTAATTCACTTTAAATTAATTAAAGATAGAGATAGTTAATTTAATTCATTTTAAATTAATTATGTTGTGATTAAGTAAATCATTGCTTATATAAGAATGGATGACATTGATTGTCTTGAATGGATGTAATCTCAGAAATGAGATAAGTAATGTTGTATGGTATGAATGCTGGGTTGCATTATGATGGTAATATAGATTAACTATTGTGATGTTGATATGGATTACCTATTTGGTTATGAATCATCTATTTAAATGATAATGGATTATCAATTGTGACTTGTGAATTATCTATCTGTATAGATAAGTTAAATTGTTTAAACCTTTAAAACAACTTGGCCCTTAAAAGATACGTTTTGGATTTCGATGAGACCGGGATCGGGTTTCCGTATACCGGTATTCCAGGTCTGGAGACCCGAATACCACATCGATCCAAATTAACGATAGGTCGTGAATCTCAAGTGAAGATGAAGATTCAGAGTGCAAGGGTTATTGTCGTTAACTCTGAGGGTGATTCCAAAACGAGTGTAACGAGATAATGCCTTCGGTTTCGTTCGAACCCGGAACGAACTTATATGGATTGAATGCTTTCAGCACATCGTCAGGCGGACGATGAGCATTCTAAGTGATATGTTCTGATTAAAGGTAATCGTAACCTCAAGCCTCATCAACCGGGAATGGCTAAAACAGGGGAGGTGCAGCAAGGTTTCGTGGGTAGCACCCACTGAGAGCAAGATAGATCCCTGTCTAGAGGTCCCTTTTCTTTTATTCGGCTTAGTGTGTGGTTGGTCGCGCCAACTACGGGATTATCTTGTTTGGGATTATCCAGTAAGGGATGGTTCCGGCTTTGTGTTGCAGGGGAGCGGGCGTACTCCTCGGTACGGTGATCTAGGCCACGTACTGTGACGGGCGGTACCCCAGTAGCCCTGCCATTGTATGGAATCCAAACTCCAATAAGTGCCGTACGTATTAGTTGTGCCCAACTATGTTGGAATGTGAGATGTAAGCATTTCAGCTATTTCTGTATTTTACTTGAAAACCCTAGACCCTATTATAATACAATCAGATTTCCTATAAAACGTTTTAGTTAGCGTAAGGTAAAAACTTACCCATGTTTATTTGTGGGGAGTCTTACGTGATACTTTTGTTTTCAAAAGTTTTCAAAATTAAGCAATCTAACCGTTTACTCACACCAGACCCATGTCTGACCCAAGTGTTTATTTTCTGTTTTATTAAACTCTTGGGTACTCAATATTGTATTGAGTAGTCGAGGGATTCAGGTTAGCTTTGACGAATTCTGGAGGAGATTTGGAGCAGGTGGCTTCAGCGTGTAGATATATTATGGTGTTTCCGCTGTGTTTGTATTGAGTCTGTATCTCTGTGATGTTTGAGATGTATGATAGACAGGTGTTTATAACTGTCTAATATGTGTTGTATAAGTTGTGTAACTCTGATGTATATGATACTATGTAATATTTTATATGATATATTATATTTCATTCGTTCCGCTGTGAGTTTCTGATGTTGTTGTTCTTTCTTCTTTTCTTTCTTTTCTTCTTCTATCCCTTTCTTTCTTAATTAATGATACGTCATTCTGTAGAATGAGTGGCGGGTCGTTACAACAGGCCTACATGCAAACCTTGAAGAATTTATTTAGTACATTGCCTGAAAAGAAAAAAAAGTACATAAAAAATGACTAATATATGACTTAACAGTAGCAGAATATATTCAGATGGTATATCAAAATGTTCAAGTGACAACAATTACAAAAACCGAGTCTTGCATTTGATAAGACTCAGACATATTCAATTTAAATCCAAACATCTTAAAAACCAGATGACAAAGGTGGAAATAAAAACAGCAAGTTCATCATTTCCATTTACATTTGATGTATAGAGTTTAACTTGAAACATAGATACTAAAACACTTTTGGTACCAAATTGCAGTACTGTCATACTGGAAAACCACTAAAACAATCAAATAATACTCAATTTTAATATTTTAATAATTTTTTGAGTTAATTACAAAAGGGAAAAACCATAAATGCAAAAAATTAAATGTGTGTAACCTTAGCATATATTTGATAAGATTACACGATATATCATTTGGTGCAGATGAAATAAGCGAAGGTTTGAAATTAGGAAGCCGATCCATGGTCGATTGGAAGGAGGACCTGCCATGCCGGAAATAAACGAAAACAGGTGACCAAATTCTAGCGTTTCAAGCAAGTAATAGATTTGGGTCGCCTGCTGGAGTAAATTTTGGATAGGTAGGCTTATCCTCTGTAATCAACCGCTTCCATTTGTGAAATGCGCCGAAGTACTGGTGGTGGCTTAGCAGAGGTTTTGAAGGCCTGATATAGGTGTCGAAGACCCACTGTAAAGCCATATTCAACATATATTATTATCCTTGCCCACAACTGATTTTGGAAAATTCATGAATATTTAATTGGTGGAAGATTCAGATCGAGAACTGAGAAATTTAATTTGAGCTAGAAAGGTTGGCGATGGCTAGAGTAGAGGTCGGCGTCCTTGTATGGGCAAAGGCACAAATAAGGGGATGAAGAATAGTTAGGGTTTGGCAGATAAGCAATAAAGAGAACGGGAGGTTTCGGTGAACGAAAAGAGTGAAGATAAAAATATATAAATTTGGAGACGGTTCAACTGTCCAAATTCAAGGGGCTTCTGTGCTCTTGAAATCAAACTCACTAATCATAATATAGTATAGATTAGAAAAGAATAATAAAAGAAATTGAAGTAAAATAGAGAAGTACCAAAAACTTTTTAAAAAAAAAGTATCATAGGAAATCTAAAAGTTCATACTAAAAATCATTTTTCCAAAACGAAATCACTTCCAGATCAACTAGAATTGATATTATTTTTCAAAATATTATAACTAGGCCAATAGTTACTATTGCTCTTAACCAATGCTATTACTACCTTTTCACTAAAAAGGTTCAACTTTTAACATATGTCAGTGTTACATTCAATATGGTCAAACCATCAAATTTTAGCATTTAATAATCTATATAACGAGTATATAACTGAAATAAAAAAACAGGTATATTACTGGAATAAAAAATCATAATGTTGAGAAATCCAGATTTCAATACAAAATTCCAGTTTTTCAATTTAAATTTCAATCGCATTTTAAAAGCGGATATTTACCTTAATCAACCAATAATTCATCTAAACACAAACAGTTAATTTTTATCTACCATATGTCATATTAATTATCTAAAAAGATGAATTTAACTCATTGAAATTCTCAAGGACACTTAGGCATTCCAGTTTGAATTTAGCCCAAAATTTCACTTGCTCCAAATCCAACGAAATGAGTTTCATTGCATAGTTATCACCATTACAAGTGCAACGCAAAAGATGCATCTCGATTGGACATCGTATGGAGAAGATATGTATTTATTAAGTATCAAATTAAAACTTTAATTAATTATATAATTAATTATCATTAATAAGTTAATTACCAACATAACTCTATCTTCCCCAAAAATAATTCATGCATGCCGATATCACTTGCACACAGCCATGCCAACCATCAACTACCCCTAACTCGAGCTATACCCCACCAAACGACGCGCCACCACCTTCAATGATTTTCACTTCGAGAGAGCTTCGCCAGGCACCCGCCCAACACTCACACCACCCTATAAGAACACGACCTAACAGGTCTGTTCACTGCTCCAAAATCATGCGGCCCCAAATGTATGATTGCACCCTACCATACTCGGCCCGAAGATGCCCTAGGACATGAGAAACCCAATGAAAAACTCCACAACGCCTAACTCCTCCCCTAACTCGCCAAAACACTAACCCTAGTTTGCCAAAAACTGCCCCCAAACTACCAAGTACCTTAAACTTCGACCATATACAACAGAACTCGCCTAGATCATAGATCCCTCCATTCTACACTCAAAGATCTAAACTTTTACTTTTTTTATTTATAATTTTTTTTAATTTGAATTTTTGAAAGAGTGGATAACTAAGTTTTCTTGTTTTGATGAAAAAAATGAACAGAATAGTAAAGGGTAGACAACAAAGGGGTATGATTTCTCTCTAAATGTTGAAATATATTTAGTTTGCAAATCCCGATATCTTGCTGCACAAATTTTTGTTCGCGGGCGACAAAACAAAAATATGATCTTGCAAAAAATGCGATATGATCCCAAAATAATAATAATACATACTAGTTAATTGATTCTATAAAAATTCAAAAATACCACTGTTTACCATAAAATCGTCAAACGGTAATTTAAATATTTTCTAAATTAAAAATTATGGGAAAATCAAATAAATTAAATTGAAAATATGTCAATAAAAATCGAGTCGTTATATTAAAATTTTATCTTCTTATTATTTATTAAATAAATTTGAATCAAATTTGAATTTTTAAACAAATTAAATACTCCTATTCAAAATGTTAAAAATTCCGGGTTGTTACATTAATATTTGATTGTTCAATATTAAGTGCCGATGAATTTACACCTTTAAGTCACACAACCCAAATGACGAATATTCTGAATAAATCATACGTTTTGATTGATTTTTAATTATTGAAAATTAATTAAATTAATTAATATTTATGAAATATTAAATTTTATTTAATTTATTGGTTGCCATTAATATTTAGTAAAGTGCGTATATAAAAGTTATAAATGCGCGTATCGATATATGATATCGGTAGAATGTTTAAGTTTGGTTTAAACAAGATAAATACTAAAATTGGCTTTAAATAAACTAAAATAATTAATATTCATGAAATATTAATTGTTAGAAATATTTCTTGTTTGATTTCCATTAATATTTAATAATATGCGTATATCAAAGGTTATAAACGCGCGCATCGGTATACAATACCTCGATAGAAAATTTAAATTAGATATAAACGGAGATAATACCAATTGGATTTTGGAATTTTTTTGGACCTAAAGCTCAAGATGTTAACCGGCTATGACGTAGAGGAGGGGAGGTTCTTTTGAATTTGAAATGAAGGGGCAATCTTAATTAAAGAAGAGTAAAAAAACCATATATTCATTACACATTTATTTCCTCCTTTAATTAGATTTCTCTATGTCATTTTCTTTGATCTCTCTACAAAAAATCTAAGCTAAATTTTCCATGGTGAAAAATCAAATAGAAGTAGGTGGTTATCTCTTGATTATTATAGATCTAGAGAGTGATCTATCAGATCTAGGAATTATTCTTTCGTTCGAGGTGTTTCTCCGGGCATCATCCTAAGGTAATTCTATATCTTTATATATCTTTTAATTTTGTTTACATCCCCTTAATTCCCTATCTCTCCCTTCTGTTCATATGCGCGAATTTGGATTTGGATTTAAATGTCTCGGTACTTCCTTTTAATCTAATGTATATTATTATCCCATGGAAAAAAAACACTTGTTATGTCCTATGCTATTTGTTTGTTATGAACAATAATAATTTCATTTATCTATGTTCTATATGTTTACTTAACTAGTTTGTTTAACCTAGATCTGGAGTTTCTTATCATAAACGGTAATGCTCATATCTTCTGATTTTATTACCATTATCAAAAAAACAAAATTAATTCTTGGAATAATCTTGTTAAATAAGTCAGTTTTCATACCAGAATATTTATATTTGAATGTTTACATATAAATTGCTTTGTGAATAAAACTTTGAAATAAGTGCACTAATTAATCATTGATTTAATTGTCTTATGTTTAAATAATTCTGAAACAAATTTAGCTAATTGAAACAAAAGAGGAAATATTAATTTGGTAGTTTATTTCTTATTTACAGTTGTTTACTAATTAAATCAAAATAGGAAACATTAATTTGGTGATTTATTTCTTGTTTTTACAATTGTATTTAAACCAGTACTAAATCACTATTTAAAAGGCAAACATTCCTTTTCACAAACTGCTTGGATATCTTTTTTTGGTTTATTTCAAATCTTATTCTGATTTGTGTACGAATACAAGTTTATATACATTTACGTAATAACATTTACGTGTGTGCATATTTGTATTTTAACTCAAAATTTCAAAAGTGGTCTTATGTAAGTTATAGTAGTAAACTTTTAAACTACTTTATTTAGACATTGTATCTATTGAGATATATTGCATACAATATAAATAAAGTATCTTTCAATGTAAACTGTTATGCAAAATATTTATTTGGATGTATATATATTTACATGTGTGAACATATGTATACACACACACGTTTATTTACTTAAACAAAAACTTTCTTGTTTTAGATGACAAAGGCATGTATAGAAGAGGAAATGTGTCTGTTGCGGTGTTTAAATCCCAACATTCAAACAATGTTAACATTAACTATGTACACATTTCATATATTGCACTTAAACTTTACACATAGGTGAATTTGATGTGCTCATCATATCATATAATTAGTTAAAGTTAAATAAATAAATTTTAAACAATTATAATAAAATGAAATAATTTTAAAATGGAAATTTAGAAAATTTCTTAATGAGTTTAGACTACATAGGTCCAACTAAGATCCAAAATGGTAAAAAAATTGAAATTCACCCACTTCTTCCCCTATGGACTGCCCTAATTCCAACAATGGTATCAGAGCGAGGTTGATTAAGGCGTTCACTAGTACATTAGTTGTCTCAGGTACGATCCCTGCAACTAGCATGACATGGGGTTCTCACATTGTGATCTGTGAAGGAGCATTGCCTCTTACCCCTATATGTCCTGGATGGTTGTGCTAGTCTGCATGTGAAACTCACTCGTGTGGTATTTAGTTTTGTCACCCCAAAGGAGTTTAGGTCGGAGAAACAATCATATCGGAGCCCAATAACCTATGTGGTCTAAAGTAGTCATGGTAGGGCTAATTAATTAAGCTTTCCCACTTAGTACGGTGTTTAGAAAGGTAATGTCTAAGATTGGAATTGGATAATAAAATACCCTGTCCTACTTGGTTACTGACCTGGCTTGAAAGGTGAAGTGAGCCTAAAGGTTGCCCCTGACAGAAAATGTCCAATTTGAATTGGGCCTTGGGCTAACTTTCAAAATTGTTTTAAAAATGAAAATAAAAGATTATGAACTTAAAAGTTAAATCTAAAATAAAAACATATTTATTATAAAAGTTATAATACAACATAAGTTTTCAAAATATTTGAAAAGATGATAGTATTTTCAAAATGTTTGAAAATATTTAAATACTAGTTTCAAAATTTAAAATTTATCAATATAATTAATAAAATGAATTAATTAAATAGGTTAATTAACTAATACATACATGCATGTACTATATATATTGATATATGTTATGTTTTTAAGGCGTTTAAGATAACATAAGTGTATATGTATGTATATAAAATAAAATTTTAAAATTAATGTAATTTAATTAAAATTGTTTAATTAAATAAATTAATAAAGATTCATTAATTAAATAAATTAAAAGTTGAATAATTGAATAAATAAATTAAATAAAATTAAACATATATAAGATATATGCATTATACTATAAAGGTTATAACATATATTTATGTATAATTCAATATAATTATTACACTAGAATAATATAAAATTAATTAAAGAGTTGATTAATTAAAATTAATTAAATAAGATTCAAATAATAGAATGTGATACATAAGATTATTATAAAAGTTAGTTAAAATATAAAAGTTATATGATAATTGAAACTTATATAATATGAATGTATAAATCAAAGGCGAGATTGTAAGAAACCCAAATAGACTTAATGAATAAATACATGGGTATAGTATGTACATCGTGATTTTTGATGTGTCCGACACTTGAATCACGAGGGTATTTCATAAGAAATACATTATTCCGTAAGTCGATATCACTCAATTAAATATATTAAAGATATGAATCTTTAGTATAAATGTTGTCCTCTATCATTTATATATTAATAAATTACCAGCATACTCTTTAGTTGTTCAGCGAACTCAAGCTAGAGATGTTATGTGTAGTATTATTAATATATTGAATAGATGATGTAAGATAACTGTATGTATTTGTTGAGTAAACTCAAGGTACATATACTATAATAAGGCCGTCGCAAAATGGTTGGTACAAGCGAACAATCTCTTTCGCTTCGTTGAGCAAACTCAATATTGAAATGAGATTAGGATAAGAAACTACGGGTTAGGAGTTGTATATGATAAAATCGATAATGAGTTATCCATTGTTTGTAGTCTATGACTTATGGAGAAAACTCAAGGTCAGAATCCCAAGACAGGCGAGTCCTAACATCCACTAGTGAAGTTTCAAGACTTCTATGTTTTGTCTTGGGGTTTGGAGAAATATAAAAGACTAGTAGAAGCCTTATTAGAAAAATGAAATTGTAACATTTAACCTTTCTAATGTTGTAAGAACATCTGCTATGTATAACTAAAATAATCTACTTCAATAAATTTGTGTATTAAATATGATTGAAAACATGTTTATCAATTAAAATATACAAAGGAACAAAATTAAATATTGATAAAGAAATATAAAATATACTTACTAATAAAAAATTTCATGTTGACCCATGCATGCACCTAATTATACAACTACTAAATACGTTTGTAACTTGGACATTTACAATTTTACTTGCCTAAGACTGTGTTTTTTCAATGAGTTTCAAACTCTAAAAGCAATACAAGAATATAGATATTTGATCCACATGCGATCACATATAAATGTTATATGGTGAATTGTCACAATTCGTAATTTATGAAACTTCAATAAAATTAGCTCATTGAAATAAGCAAGTAAATTGTAGTGTGAGAACATGTATTCAATATGATTGATTATAATCTCTAATAATAGTTGTAATACCTTTGGTGTCACACTTTTTTGGTGTCGGCGTGAACTACCAATAATGCCCCTCTATAGTATTAACAAATCTTAACAGTCCTTAAAAATAGGATCTACCAGTTAAACTTGCTCGATATTAACAAATTTTAATATCCCCTAAAAATAGGATCTAATAGTTAAATTTCTTTACAAATTCAAAACGTTCATCTATACTTAAAAGCTGGATCTAACAAATAAACATTTTTTCTTTAGTTAACTACAAATTCATTGTTTATTAATTAATAATACAAATAAAATTCAAACTAACAATAAAAATTAGATGTTGCAACTTAGAAATAAAAGTTTAAATCAACTATACATTATTTCAACGTAAAAACATGGCTAAATATTTTTGCAAACCATTTTTTCTTGAACGTGTTAATCACACACACACACACACATATATATAATCTGTAGTAAAATAATTCATGCGTGAGGTACATGCAACTAGATGAATGTAACTAGATGAATGGAAGGTGAATGCAACTAGATGAGAGAAGTATTTTACAAAATATTGATGGATGAGAAAAAAGGTGGATCATAGAAAGAGAAAAGTGAATGTATATAGTGACACCCTTTTATCCATTGTAATTATGTACATAATCTTTAATAATAGTTGTAATAGCTTTGGTGCCACACTTTTTTGTGCCAACGTAAACTACCAAAAACGCCCCTCTGTATATTATTAAATCTTAATCACTTAAAAATAGGATCTAATACTAAACTTCTTTATAAATTCAAACGCTCCTAAATATAGGATCTAAAAATTAAACATGCTTTACAAATTCAAAACGCCCCTAAAAGTAGGATCTAACAAATATTTTCTTTTCAAATTCGTTTTTTATTAATTAATAATAGAAATAAAATACAAACTAATAGAAAATTAAATTCATTCTTTATTAATTATTAATAGAAATAAAAATTCAAACTAACTAAAAATTAGATGTTGCAAATTAGAAAGTAAAATTAAAACTAACTGCATATCATAAAAAGGTTAAATAATTGTGCAAATCATATTTTTTCGAATGAGTTAAACATATACGATTCGTGAAAAAACAATTCACACATGAAGTGCATGTCATCATCACGTGCGGAGCGCGTGCCATACCACTTGTAATAATAATCTTGTTGTGTTAAATTTAATACTAAACCAAAGGCTACATGATAGATATTAAATTTGATCACCGAAATGTCAGTTTGATCACTTTACGTAAGGTGTAATTTATTTGATATCCTTAAAAGTTAAGGATGACCAAATGCATTTTTGTAAAGAGTATGTTGTGATATAGTGGTAAGGATTTCCTTTAATGGTTCGATCGTTTAGAAAGGAAATCGAATGTAGAAGAGTGGATGTAACTTAAGGCACAGTCGGAATGTAGAGAGTGAACGGTCACTTCTGCTTCATAAAGAAATTTGAAAACGAGAATTATAAAATAATTATAGATATTTAACATTGGAATGAGAAATATAATTTCTATTCTAAAATTATTTTCATATAGAAAATGGTTTTCTATGATATTTATTTCTTTGAATTTAAGATACTTGATTTAAAAATTCTCAATTGCATACTAATTATCGTACATGAAATAAATAGCCTATATTAAGTGACTTAATGGAGCTTTGTATTTCACACACTATTATAGTAATGGCAGTAATAGTGGGAGCATGCCATATAACACTTATTGGTCGCATCAAGTTACAAAAATTGTTTTCATAAAACACACCAAACATTATTTATGAAATAATAATAATTTTTCAGTATTGATCGAAAAGTAGACATATTTTTATTTTAATATGAATATTATGAATATTCGTTATAAAATAAAACTATAATAGTGGTAATTATTATGCATTGGAAAATACCGAAGTATCTAAATTATTTACAATTGTTTTGGAATTATGGACTAAGCCAAGGTTTGGAGAAATAATTCTCAGGTTATATGGTTGTGAGTCATATGGTACTAGTAAATTATATCTCAAACAATAAAAGACAACACACCTATTCGGTAGGAGCGATCATAAAAGTTGATGAACCCTATGGTTTGATACCTACGGATATATGTCTTGGATTTTATGTTTTGATTAATGACAAGAAATTCAACCGACACGAAGATTCATGAATCTACGACAAAGAACTACGAAGACCGAACTCAACAATATAAAGTATGGTTCATATATATATATATATGTTGTTTAGAGTCAAAGTCCAATTTAGCTATGTTAAAATCTATCCTCAAGTAGTTCACAAACATACACATTCGAAACATTCTATAAAAGTAATAAAAGTTTTATTTTAAAAAATAGAATAAAATAATAACAATAATAATATATGAAGTAATACTTGAACTTGGGTCATTGGTAAAATCATATTTTAAATGAAAAATCAAGTTTTCAAAAAATGCATGGAGCAGGGCTCGAACCCGGGTCACTAGTTTAGAAGGCAAGTGCTCTAACCAAATGAGCTATGGTAATTTTTGTTTATCAATAGAACTCAGTCGACCGAACAAGGCCATTCAGTCGACTGAATATCTATAGGCAGTCTACTAAACTTGTGCACATATGTATGCATGTTTATATTTTCAAATTCAGCTGACTGAAGTTCATAGACCAGTCGACTGACCTGGTTCCAATTACTATTTTCTGAATAGACACTTCCTTTCATGAACGGTTTTCTTCTTCGCAGAAGGTTATGACCATTGTTGTTCGATAACATCTTTTCACCAGAAGTTATAACTTTCTATTTACTATATATATGCATGAATTTCAGGAACAAATAACTTCACTTACTTGCTTTTACTTGAATCATATTTTCTGAATTAACTGCTCTCTTAAATTCATATATTCATTGCTTTTGATCACGACTTCATATTTTTCAAAGCAATCTAAACTTCCTATTCTTCATATACACACAACTATACATATCATACTTGAGGAAAAGATTATAGAAAGGGTGTACTACAAGTGACAAATCCGTGTTACTAGAAGACACAAGTTCAAGACAATCTACTTTGTAATCAAGTCCTGTTCGGTTGCCTAGGCGGTCAAGTCCTGTTCGGTTGCTCAAGCGGTGTAAACCTATTGCTCAGGGTTAAGTGAGGGCTACTAGTTTTAATTCTAGAAGGAGTTTGGGACTGGACGTAGTATGAGAAGTTCGAACCAGTATAAAAATCTCTGGTGTCATTATTTACTTTACTGCAATCTTATTTTATAGTTACTTTCAGCATTAGTTAACAAGTTTAGTTTATATATATATATATATTCCATATCATACGATCCTATAGCACAGTCACTTTTAATATGTAATCGAGAGCCTATTAATTCCAAAATGGTTCCACGTATTTCATTGTATTCACTGATGAGTTATCACAAACATGAACATGTGTATTTGATACACATGTAGTATGTCTGTGATAAGCTCATAGAATACAAGTCAAAAGTAAATTAAATAATGCACAAAAAATGATTCGATTTGATCAAATATATGAGTATATAGGAAAGAGTTCCAAATGTACCTAAAAAAATGAATAAAGGTTCAACCTCAAAATCCAATCATCCATCCTCCCTATTACACATAATGATGTATCGATAAGGTGTAATCAAACTTTACTGAACAAAGTATGCTTATTGCGAGTGAAGTTGAGTTAACTTCTTTCTGTGGTCATGTACTTAAGACTAGTACACAAGTTCCAAATTAATTTCATATAAAGAATGATTTACAGAATCATACAAGGTAAGGGTTAGTAAAAAACCCCAATATATCCTAGGCCAGGGAGTTGGTAGGTTGTGCAAATCGAAAGATTACACGTAATAATTGTTCGTAAGGGATCTTGTATGAATCGTCCCAAAAGGAGCTTAGAAATGACTGTCAATGGATGACCGATTCATGTTTTTAATCTAAGTTTTGTAAACTAAAATACTATATTAGTTTTATATATAAGGAAATAAAATGTTTATGAATGTCTATTTCGTTGCACTGAGAAACAACTCTTGTTTCATAATACCAACTTCGTAGTGAAGAAACTTCTTTGAAAAATCATTGGTATTAAAATGGATTTGGATATGATCCAAAGATGAAACTGAATATGTGCGATGAAATATAATTAACCTAACCTAAATGAACACATCACATTAGAGTGACCAATAAGTATTTTCACACATTAAGGAGATACTATGAGTTTCTTATCAATATCGAGAATAGATAATCCTCAGTTGTCAATTGAGCCATTAAGAGTAATGACTATATGATATGGTACGATGCACAAATCCGAAAAGGATTCTAGGTACATTTTCAAAATATAACTTTGGTAGTTGTACCCAAAGATATGAACCATTGATCATGAATGAGTCTTCAAGAGCAAGACTAATGTAGTTGGAATATAATGAGCAACGTTAATAAGAATAACACCACAAATTTCAATTGTTGAAATTTGCATAATAAGTTTATTATTTAACATGCTCAAGTTAATTTGGATTTACTCACAAAATTATCGCTTGGTATGACTTTGTGTTTTAGTACATATGTGTTGAAATGGAAAATTCTAAATAATGATTTAGAATTGACTATTTGCACATAACAACCAAAGTGTCTCAAAGTCAGTGGGAGCGACATTGAGTTTATGGGTTTTTGTATATGATCTAAGAACAGATACGAAAGTGTCATTCGACATGCATCAAAATCAAAGTGTCTTGAAGTTTAAACAGGTTGAACACTAAAGACAGGATCAACAAATGGAATAATGGTATAGATAAATCTTGTGCTCTCTACTTAAATCTAGTCGAAGACAGAGACCACCTATTTTTCTACTACACTTATTCTACAATTTTTTTTAAAAGAAATGATGAATAAGCTTTGTATTAACATGGGTAATTCTTTGGATATAAATTCAATATTGGAAATTATTTGTCAAACTCAAAACAGAAATACTCTTTCCAACCAATTCAAGAACATGGCATTTACTACGATGATTTGGCACATTTGGTGCAAACGTAACTCTAGGATTTTCAATGGAATCGAGTTTCCAATTCAAGTTAGAAATATTCTATTAACTCAAGATTGCACAAATTTATTTCAAAGTAACCTGGATTCAAAGAAGGTAAACAATGAATTGGAACTTATCTTATCCAACCTCGGGATTAAAATCGAGTCAACGCCAGAGCGCTGTCCTCCTTGAGCTTGTAATTGGCTTTTCATTCCGAGCTGCTTGTATTTTGACCATCTCTTTTAGTTATCAAGTAGAGTAATTGCTGCCATTAATGCCGATTTGAAGAAGTTTTGAGATCTAATTAGATTAGTAAAGGCAACTGTCGGTTTTCTCTCTCCTGTACTTGGTTTAGATTAGGACTTAAGTCCATTTGTTGTTCCCTGTTATGAGATATTAGGTTGTAACGCGTGTATTGATCTTGTTGTATTTCTGTAACGACCCGCTATTTCGAACCATTCGCATCCACACATGTCGGACTTGAATCGTTCAAAACAACAGATTGTTCATTTATATTTGGCAAAACTTAGCATATACAGTAAATAAATCAAACGTAGAATCACAGATACAGAGTAATACAACAATAAGCAGTGGAATAGATAAATAGTAGTTCATGAAGCTACTATATAAACATCAGAGTCTGAAACAAATACAACGGAAATTTCAATTACAATGAAATCTCTATTACATAAGCAAATAACAAGTCTGAACATAAACGACTGGAATAAACTGAAATAACTGAAAGCTGGATAGATAGATCTTCAAACAAAGCTCCAATCTCCAAAGGTGAGTATCAAATGCTGTAACACTCGGTCTGACCCGAGCATAAAGCAAAACACAAAACACTCGAGTTAGGATTAACATTCTTATACTAGTAAATCAACTCAAGTGAAATGTCCAAATGAAATACAATATAACTTAAAGGATGTTTGGGATTTCCATCCTCTAAGGATCCATGGAACCATCTACCATGTAGTAATATATGCTATTATAATATATCTATCAGTAAAGTATTAAAATAGTGTTAAGACGTTACCCATATCCCCCTTAACACATTTATAAATTCCCGTAGTCTATACAGTACCGTAAGCTCCACCAAAATGGTTGTTTACCCAGAGGGCACTCCATAGGTTAGGTACAAAACAAACTCGAAGAAGGCGCGATAAGGCATGTGACAAGGCACGCGAGGCAATGCCAGGGTAGGATCCTACCGTTTGCACTCCCGGACTGGTGGTAACGCATGGCAGCTACTACCGACCACCTCGAGACACACTCCCAAATCAAAGGTGCACCCAATCAAATCACAAAGTAATAGAGTGGTATCGAAGAAGCATGCTCGATCGGAGGTGCGACCTCACTTAACCCGGTACAACTCCTGTTTTAGCCACACCAAGCTGACCCGCGGGAGTCAGGGCTGCGTTAATACCTCATACAGAATTGTCGCCAAACCATCCTACTTCATTCTGGATTCTCCACCACGTACACAGTTGTTAAAGTGGTTTTTGGTATTGGCAGTGAGTATGACAATATCCGATCCCGGTCTCTTTAACAACCAAACGCTTATTTCACACCGTGGTCATTTTCATTTCAAATAGTTCATAATTCATATCAAAATACCATATTCATTTCAAAATCATATCACTTTCGAAATCATATTCACTTTAAATTATAATTCACTTTAAAAAATCATAACCACAAATAGGCTGAACCATCATATCAAAGTATTCACATTTAAATCCGTTAAATTTAAATCATAACAGTTCCAACTTAAACAGTTTAAATATTAAAAATAGCTTATATATATTGAAATAGTTATAAATTAAAATAGTTTATAGATGAAAATAGTTTATATATTAAAAATAGTTTATATATTAAAATATCTATATCGAAAAATAGTTTCAAGTTAGAATTGTTTTTTCCAATATCACAAATCAATTCCCATCAACTTTAGTTCCAAAAATTTCAATTTAAATCAATCTCAATTCAAATTCTCATTCAACCATTTTTAATCGATGTCAAATGTAGGTTCAAACTACAAATTTAAACCACTCCCAATTCAATAGGTTTCAAAGTTTAGATATTCAAACAATTTATAATAACTCAATTTGATAAATTTAATTTATATTTTCAAAAATTCAATCATAAATTTATTTAAATTGGAAAATATTCATTTAATCATTTCTAATAACATTTAAATAAATCTCAAAATTACCAATTTAAATAAAATAAAAATTAAATACCTAACTTCAATTATATTTAATTCTAAATTATTCACTTAATCACTTTTATAAACATTTAAATGAAATCTCAATTTACACATTTAAATCAAATTCAGATATTCAATTTCAATTTATTTAAATTCGAAAATATTCATTTAATCACCTTACTCAAAAATAAGTTATAAAGTTATAAAATCTTATTCTTAATATCTCAAAGTCAATAAGTTCAAATCAATTCTTAGTTATATCCAATTCATAAACAAATAATATTTCAAATCAATTTCAATTTACCTTTCCAACCATACTTTGTTAAAGTTATTACAAAATCTATTTTTAACATATTAATATAATTTTATATAAATACTTAAACATATTATATAGGTATACTAATTAAATTAAATTTTATCAAATTAAATCTTATTATTAAATTTTATTTTATATTAAATCTTATTTTATATATATTTAAAAAATAATAATAAAATTGTAAGTACAATCTTAAAATTTATACTTTCACAACTAACTTATAAATTTAAAATTTTCGAATATATAACTAAAATAAAATCTAAATTTTACACATATATTAAAATTAAAATCTTTATATTATATTTAAAAGAGAGAATTAGGGAAAAGGAAAAACTTTGAAAAAAATTTAGGTTGAAGGACATTAAGTTTCATTTTTAAGCTGAAGGACAATTGCTAGTTATATTAGCATTATATTCAACTTTTACACTATACAAATGCTAGCTATATCTAGCTTTATATTTAGTTTTACACTATACAAAATGCTAGTTATAACTAGCATTATCCTTCAGCCTAAGAAACAAACTTGTTGTCCTTCGGTCTAAATTTTTTTCTATGTTTGTCCTTGTGTCTATTTTACTATATTTAAAAATCACTATTTATTAAAACCCATATTTTTTCCTTTCAAACTTTGGAAATCATTTCAAAAATAGACCAACGGTGTCCGTATAAAATTTTCTATTCTATGGTCAAGTGATACAGATATTTATCATTTCAATCCGCAATTTAAATTTAATATTTGCGGGTATATATCATTTCAACCCGCAATCCCTAAGTTTCAAAATAAAATTGCTTGGGTTTATCATTTCAACCCATAACGATTTTTCCCTATTCTAAAATATCGTCCGGGTATATATCATTTCAACCCATAGGGAATTTCTAAACTAATAGGGAACTTGTAGAGTGAGAACAATAAAATAAAATTATAAAATGACACATATCAATAGCAGACATATACCATCATTAACAATACAAATATAATGTATACAACAGGTTATGGTTTCATATATCATAGGTAAACAATTGCAGATAATGGCATATCATAATTAACAATTAAATAACTAACAATTCAAATTTACAGCATATTTCAATCGTCATTTCATGTGAATTAAATTTACTAAATATAAGAATGTTAATCGTGATTGATTGCTCACCTTTCAAGGCTACAGAACGATGGAAATGAGAAGCAATGGGCACAGATACGTATACGGATACAGGCAAGACACGTCAAAGAGCTGCGACAACCCAAAAGCGGATTTAGCCCGAGAATTCGATGGAACGAATATATATATAGTATATACACTTTTATACATATCTATATATATAGAAAGAAACAACACAAGCTAGCAATGATTCAATAGATCAGTGGATATAAGTACACACATATATACACTTATATGTAAACAAAGCAACAACTCTGGACAGCTGCTGTAATTCACAGGACCAATATATATGCGAGTGTACTTATATATAAAAACTTTACAACCGAGAAGCAAGGAAATATATATGTGTGTAACACACACACACACACTGTGATGCCCCACCTCTATACCCACGCTAGCCAAGAACACTACGGTGTAATGCTGTCAACGAGCCCGGAGAATAAGGCTGTTGAGGAGCGACCAACCATGTAATTTCTTTATGCGAGCACCGATATGTCAGATAGTATAGCATGTATTTCATATGAGGAGGAAATCCGACATACCGATACAAACTCAAAGCTATCACACAGTGGCTATATATAATCTTCGGAAACAAATATAGAAATAAACATAACACAAATCAGTCACAGACAATTCATATCACAAAGGCGGAATAAGATATGAATATTACATCTAAAAGTGTATATCAGAGTAGCGGTCAAATAAGATCCACAATAACACAAAAGAATAGATACAAGTGCTATACAAAAGATTAGGATACAACATGCAGTCTACATCTCAAATGTGTATAACCAAAAACTACTAAACTAAAGTAGTTAACCAAAAGTCAGATGATGGTTCCAGATAGGAAGTCAAGAGGAAGCACCTGTAAAATCTCAGTCTGACCCGAGTATTATTTAATAAGAAAATATTAAACGGATCAGTCTAGCTATAATTATCAGATAAAATGAGATAGAATATGAGATATGATAATAAAACGTATGATAACAAAAAGATGTCATACTATGATAGGTATACATTAGAAAACCCACAAAAGTCATACAATATCTCGAGAATCTCAATTCGACAGAAAAGAACGTCATATTCTTAATTTAATTCACCAAGCCACAAATAAAGACATACATATCAATGCCCATCGTAAATGCTGGTGAAACATAAATTCCAGAAATCACAAAAGTTAATGACACACAAATTCTAGATATCATCAACAAGAAATCCAGAAAGCACAAGAAAGAGGATGGCCAATCCTATAAAAATGAGCCGGAGCTCCTCCTGACAGGGTATAGTCCCCCATTGCGGACTTTGAGCCGAAGCTCCTCCTGATGAGCCGAAGCTCCTCCTGATGAGCCGAAGCTCCTCCTGATGAACCGAAGCTCCTCCTGATGAGCCGAAGCTCATTAAAACGAGGAACAATCCTCCACGTGGACAAAGAGACATCGCACATTGCTAGTCTAAACCATAAAATGATCATCATCGATCATCAAGAAGTGTCGATTACACTAAGCTAGTAAATATAAGAGTTTAGCTTCATGTCCCATAACCACTTGCTTAACTCAAATATTTACGAACAGATTGTAGATATGCACTAGAAAATTGTCACAAGAGTTTCAATATGTGTGAATCGAAATCACACCAATGAGGTATAGACTAACCTTGAAGATAAAGAGATATGTGTGAATCGAAATCACACAAATGGTGTCTAGTCTAACCTCGCAAACAAAGAGACATCGCTCAATCGCTAGTCTAAATCACAAAAATGATCGTCATGATCATTAGGAAGTGTCAATTACACTAAGCTAGTAAATATATGAGTTTAGCTTCATGTCCCATAACCACTAGCTTAACTTAAATATTTACGAACAAACTGTAGATCTCCACTAGAAAATTGTCACAAAAAGGGTTCAATTGAACAAGTCCAAGAGCTAACCGACGAAGTGAACGCAAGCGTTTCATACCACTCGTTTTACTAAGTCGTTTAAGTCGATTTCTCATCCGAGTGAAGTAAAGGCTTGTATATACTAGTAGATTGGAAATCGGTTTGAGAAAACGAACTTTTGATATTTAAAATAGTGTTGAAATCGCTTTGATGAAAGAGTTTTGATATTTACTACTAGTATTGAAACCTTCATATCTTTAAAGTGACAAGTCACAAAATGATTGTTGAAACAAATCGAATCACATCAATTCACGTTCAAAGACGTGAGTAAAGTCCAAAGAAATCAATCCCAAAACCATCATAGTAGAAATTCTGATGAATGTTTTTCAGATAAGATCCCCTACGAAGGGGGGTACGGGGTTCGACCTATGTGAAGACAAGTTACAAAATGATTGTAGAAACAATCAATCATCAAAATTCACATTCGAAGACGTGAATAAAATCCAATTAAACCGATAAAGAATTAATCGAAATGGATATTCAAAAATCCCGAAAAAGGAGTCATCAAAGTCATAATAAATGATAACAACCACTAAGAACCAACAAGAATCGATAAAATTTGGAAACCATGCAAAACTGGTGAAATAGGCAAAATAGCAGCAGGTCGGTCGGCCTGCTACAGGGCTCGGTCGACCAGACCCTGTTCTGGAAAATTCTCGGGAAGCAGGTCGGTCGACTGAGCTCTGCAGTCGGTCGACCAAACCCTGAGGTAGAGAAGTGCTTTGCACTTTGGAAGCAGGTCGGTCGGCCGGCTACAAAGCTCGGTCGGCCGGACCTGTTTCCAGCACTGCCCAACTTACCAAGTTCAATGGCCAAATCTCAACCAAATTGCATTTTCGCGAGCAACGACACTAAGGATTTAAGCCAAACGACAACCCGGCCTTATAAGCTCTTCAATGCATCACAAAAATCATGATCAAAGATCAAAGTTTGGATTTTTAAAGAATTGAACTCAAAACACTAAAAGTTGGAATATTCACCAAATCAATCCAAACCAAGTGCAATTGCAAAAGAATAAGTGTTAGGAATTCATACCTAACAATCGAAGATAAATATAGTTTAAGATGTGAGATAAAAATCTCACCTTTGAACCCAAACAAATGAAGAAGAAGCTTTGGAGCAATGGCAAGAGCAATTACTCTTCAATTCCAACACAACAAGCTTGAATCAAAGCTTAAAAGAAGAACATTCCCAAAGTTAGGTTTAGAAATTTCTGAGATTGAAAGGAGAAAGAGTTGGAGAAGAAGAAGAGGATGCTTACCAATGGGTTCTCTTTGAATTTGGAGCTAGAATTTGGATTTGCAAGAGGAACTAGGGCTTGGAGTTTTAATTTCCCATTCCACTCACCATTGTTGCTCAAGAACTGAAATGAGGAGGAAGTGAGGGAGAATGGGGAGAAGTGGTTCAGATTTGGGGGTTAAGTTGGCAAAGGGGCTGAACCCAAACCCAAACCCAAAGTGCAAATAGTCAAATTTTTGACTAACTCCAAACATATCAAAGTTTATACTCAAAAAGGTCGCAAACGGCATTTTGGACTCAATGGGGGGTGGTCTCGAGTCCCAATTCGACTGTTTGCAAAAAGTAGTTTTTCAGACTAAAATCCGACGAATAACGAAATATTTAAATAAAATATTTAAATATAAAATTGATAAATATGCGCGTTGTTACACACACACACACACACACATATATATATATATATAAACGGCTGTCCAATATATTTGCATAAGCTTTTGTATACCTACAACAAGTATAAGAAAACTGCTCGGCAATATATGTAACAAAAGAGAAAAACTACTAGGGGATGGAAGACGCGCAACACGGCTGCTGTGAGGGTGAGAAGATAAGGTGAAAGAGAGAGGGTGCTTGCGTGTGAGGCACGAGCAGATTAACATGAATATGACAGCTTTATATATGAACATGTTTTTTTTTTCATTTTCAATTTTTTTTAAATATAAAGGAGGACTGATCATGCTCATGGTGGGAGGAATACGGGGAAAAAGGAGGAGGATAGCCGAAGATCTGAGTTACGGAGTGCGGTCACGGTGGATTTTGGCAGCAAGGTGGTCGGGTAGGCTTGGAGGCGGATGTGGGTGGGTTGATGGACGCGTGGAAGGGGAGAGGTCAGTGGTGGTGGATGATGCTTGGCCAAGGGACTAATGGAGGCGGAGATAGTGGGAGGGGTCTTGGCAGAACGGGTTGGCGGATCTGTGGGGTTGGTGGACTAGCTGTGGGCGGTTGACTGGGGAGGCTATCTTATCGGAGTGGAGCACGTGGCGAGGTAATGGGACGAAGCAGGTGCAGTAGCTTTCGACTATGGGAGGTTGGTGGTGGAAGGTCGGAAAAGGTGGGGAGAGAGGCCATCGGGTTTTGGTGGAGGGAGGTTCGAAGCGGATGGTTCAAAGCACATAGAACGACCATGTAAAAGGAGGAGGAGAAATCAAGCTTTACATACTTTATTTTATATATAAATTTTTTTTCCAGAAGAATCAGAACGAAAGAAATATATTGGAATGGAACCAACTGAAACGAACCAAAAAGAAATATTTTGAAAAGTTGGAATTGCAGAAGCCAGCCATTGAATTTTGAAAATATTTATGGCTAGTAGCTGTTTGTTTTACACGGTGGAAAACAAAAGGACATAAGGAAAACCAAAAGCTTCCAAACGGGTACCAATACAGCTAACCGTTTCGTAGATTTCACCGTGTACCTGACTCCGAGTTGCACAAATGAATATACTGTGGAGATCAGTACGACGAAATGAATAGAATGGTACACAGATATCAATGATACGACCATGCTATCAAATCTCGATATTTCACTGCCCAAATGCTGTTACGCCGAAAATAAGATAAACGGAGCTATAACAGTCCAAATTTGGCGAAACGAAATACGACGTCTCTCTCAGAAAATGATTTACATTTTTATTATTTAAAAATATTCAGATTTCAAAAATATTAAATTTTCATCAAATAAACTGATTTAAATTGAAATTGAAATTTACACAATAGAATTAACCTTTATTTTTTCCATTGAAAATCTGCCATTTGCTATGTTTAAATAGACGCATACCAATTATCAAATTTTCATTGCTAAAGTTAATTGTTTTATTTTCAAATTTTTTTTAGTTAATTACGTTATAAAAATCGTTAAATTTTTTGGGTCGTTACACTCTCCCCTACTCAAGACTTTTTGTCCCCGATAAGGAGGGAGGTAGAAGAATAGAAACAATCCGAAAGATAAGATAAATTCAAAGAACATGGTGTCAGATATAACAATTAATTCAAGATCATATAAATTTCATTAGTTTTTAAATTGATTAATATTTAACAAATTTTGGTTTCAATCCATTTTATTTAATCAATAAATATTTATTGTATTCATGTTTTAGTTGATTTTAAATTCAATGTATTTCCATTCAGTTGATTTAATTTCAATTTATTTGTTACAAAATTTTCTTTCAAAATAAAATTTATTTTATTTAACTCATTTATTTAATCTATTTGACTTCACTTAATTAAATTCCACTAAATTACAGTGTATAACATAGATTAAGTGTATAACATTTATTATAACCACCAAAATTTATTTATAAATTCTCTTATCAAAATTTCATTTTTGACATCTTATTACTTATATTATATTGTATATTATTCAATTACATATTCTCATTAACATTCTAACTTTTTGAATAATCAGGTATGTTAGATATATCTTTTAGAATGCAATTGAGTATTATACAAATAATTTCCTAGTTTAATTGTTTCAAGCTGTTTAAATTTCATTCTCAATTTAGACACTCTAATTATTCAAAAAAATTCTTCACTTCAATAATTGAAAACCATTACTTAACATATTACTTAAGAGTTAAATTTTCGGTTGCACTTCAAACCATTTGAAATAAATATATACATATATATGTTTTGTACATCAAACCATACTTAATAATTTCAAATCAAATCTATTGTCCAAAACAAAAGTGTAGCAAAGCTACTATGTGGTTCTCCACTCTGAAACTCGAAAATGAATGTCGATTATGTTGCAGTCATCACCGAAATTATTTTCCAGGGAGAAAAGAGGAGAGTACTGACTTACTTCTTTAAAATTCTTTGAAACAATTTCTATTCGAAAATACTTTCAAATAATATATGTTCAAAACTTTGAAAATAAAATTTGGAAAGCACTGGAAATTTAATTCTCAAATCCTTAATTTAAATTAATTTCATTTGCAAAATTAGATTTATAACCCATGTTTTAAAGTTTCATCTCCTTATAATATACAACAATAGTTAATGATTTTGGAATGCTGACAAAACAATAAATGATAATCTAGTACCATCATTTCTAACAATCAATTCATTTAACTATCTAATTTCAGAAAAATATACTTTATATATAAAATAGATAATCATACATAAAATTATTTCATTACCAATTTTGAAAACAATATTGTGTCAGTTTTCTCTGTTCAAGTGTTATGGAATTTCTATCGATAGCGTTGGCCAGACGAATCGATCGAAACCGAAAATTCAAACTTAACAACTCAAACAACATAATATAAAACATTTTTATATCAATTACAAATACATCCCTCATAGGATGATTCAAGAATGGATTCTAAAACAAGGATAGAGATTCAAATTGTAACGACCGGGGATTTTCGACCCTCGAAAATCGACACTAATACATTCACTGTATAGAGTGCCGAGCAATCAAGTGCCGGAAATTTCAGATCGTTAGGGTTTAAGAAGAAAAGGATAGAAGAAGAAACAGAAACAACAACATAGAATCTCACAATCGCAGCAGAACAAATATAACAACAGATTTTATACAAAGAACTGTAACTGTTAATATACATACAAATTATAGAGTACAATCATCAACATATAAATCTGGATAGTTATAATAACTTGTCCTCACAAATGATGAATATATAGCCTACAACACACAGCGGAATATAATCAAGTACGCGTAATATGTCTCTGCCATCTAGCTCGTCTCCTGAGCTTCAAAGCAGCCTAACCTGAATCTATAATACTCGGTCTGACCTGAGCATTACGTTAAAGTAACGCCTGGGTCAGTCTGGAAAACCAGCGTGAGTAAACACACTTAATTTGAATTACTTAAGTTATCAAAATCCTTCGAAAAACAAAGATATCTTGTAAGACCGTATCACACATAAACACGACGGGTTTTTATCTTACGATAACCAAAACACTTTTATATAAAATTCAGTGATATTATAATAGTATCTAAGTACAAATACTTATTCAAAATAGTCGAATCTTTTAAATTAAATAAATTCCAGCATATTAGATTTTATAATCAAAACCATAAAGGTTCGTAGTGGTTATTCGAGTCGAAGTGGTTTCGAATAACGCTGATATCTGATCCCGGTCTCTTTGAATCTAAACGATAAGTTTTAAAAGTCCAAGTCGTTTAAATAACATTTCACAATCAGCGTGTCAATATTCTGTAACGACCCAGAATTTTGAACAAATTAAATTGAGGATATTTAATTAATTTTAAATATTTGAACGATGATTTAATTTGAATCCCGAATGTAACTTTGAATTTGACGATTAAATTATATAATTTAATATATTATGAGTTGAATAAAAATTTGAATCTCCAATTTTAAGTTGAAGAAAAATATTTCGAAAGCTTGTAAATTTATATTGATTATATTAAAGATAATTGGAGCTTCAGAATCAAATTTGAAAATGATTTGTTCAGTTTTGAAAATCATAACGTTTAAATCAATATTTAAAAATAGCCGTCCGAGGCACAGTCTCAGAATTCGACGAAACCAGTTCCATTGGGTCCGTAATATTGAATTATTGTCGGATTTCAATTTTCATATTTTTCGGGGTTGATATGTGACCGTACGATATGCAAACGCGTTGAAGTTAAAACAAATTGATTTAAATTTAAATTTTGAACTAAGTCAACTTCAACACATTATCTTCCCTTTTATCACGCGCCTAAATTTTCACCTAAATTCACGCAGAGAATCACGAACAAAAATCGTGCAAAGTAGTGGCCGCGTACTTCTACCCCATACCTCGTTCAATTTTAAATTATATCTCCTCACTTCATTCTCGTTTGAAATCAAAGAGAAAAATGGCTGAAGCCCAGAAAACAAAACAAGAAATTAAAAATGGCCGCCTTTATTTTTCTTTCTTTCCCAAATATTGAATCTCGCGTTCGACTAATCAAACGACCAGGGGAGATTCGCGAGGGCAGGCGTGAGGTGGCGGCACCCATAGGGGGTGGTCGAGTCGTGAATGATGGAGGGGTTTCGATTCAGGCATTCGCGATGGTGAAATGAGGTAGCTCAAGTTCGAGCGAATCTGGGCGAAGAGGGAAACCAAGCAGGGGTCGCGCATGCTCACGGCATCGAGCGTCGCAAGCTCGTGGCAGCGACTGGACATCGCGACGGCGAGCTCGCGTCTATCGCGATTGAGTCAGGGTTCGGTCGCGATAATGGGAAGAGGTGCTAGGGTTCGTCGGCGTGTGGTGGCTCGATTTCGAACATGGATTGGAAAGCGCGATCGTTCATTAGTCGAGGCCGGAGACGAGTTCGTCTAAGTGGTGAAACCTGCGTTTGTCTGTGAGGTACATTTTCTATTTTAAATTTCAATTCAAAAATTATATACAGTTGGATCTCTGTTTGTAAATAGATGTATGGGTTGAAAAGAAATTGTAAAATCAGATTTTTATTTTATAGAGATATATTAAACGAGCAAATTTATAATAATAAAAGAAAATTAGTTCAAAATTTAATTGGATTGTTAAATGGTAATTAAGGGTTCGATTTATTCGAATATTAATAAAATGTAAAATGGTTTTTACAAGGTCTGAAAATCGTGGAAAAGAAAAAAAGTTAAGAATGGAAAAGCAAGCCGGAAATGAAAATGGATGGCAAAAATAAAAGCTAAGGTGAGATTTTTCTCACTCAAAATATATTTGGTATTGCAGTTATTTATTGACTGATTGATTGCTATTTGGATGTGATATTAGATATAGTAGGATATATCTATATGTATATATATAGCAATATATACATATTGGCATATGTATATATTGGATTGATTGATTTCCCGCCTCGTATAGCGGATGAGACCCTATTGCGCCGTTAGTAAGCGGATGATTTTTATAAAACCCATATACCGCGATATTCCACCTCGAAGTGGAATTGGTATTGTGCTAACGTTTGTGGATGCAGGGAAACAGGTTGGAGGGATCCAACTGGATTCCTCACCAGTATTTATTTATTTACAGATATTGATGTATATTCTGTTATCATATTGATATATGATGTTTGTTGTTGTGATTGACAAGTTGGTGCTGTTGCATCATCGGATTCAAACTTTGAAATTTAAAAAAATAACGATGTTGATTTTAAAAGAGATTTTTGGAAAGTATACGTTTTATTAAATTTTTGAATCTATTTAGCTTAATAAATAAATGCTATAAATTTAAAGTTATGGAAATTATAATGTTTGTGAAATATAACTGAAAGGTAATTTCTTTTGAAATAAATAGTTAAGTAATTTATAAAATGGTTTTAATTGGAATTTTTGAATTATTAAAACGATGTATGTAAAAGATGTACAAGATTGATATTTATAACTTTAAAATGTTAAACGAGTTTTTATAAGCGTTAAAATGAATTTTTAAGAATTTATAAATAAATGAAATTTATAAATTGTGAACTTATAAATGGAAATGATTTTGTAAAATAAAGGAATTATAAGTATTTAACTTATAATATGGATTGTTGGTATAAGATCTGAGTTATGAATCGAATTGTTAATAAAGGAGATTTATTAAATATAAGTTGTTATAGAAAATAGAAATAGAATTTATAAACGTTGTTTTATAAATTCGAAATCAATTGGATTTGATAAATTAAATATAGAAGGTTGTTAAAGGAGATATATTCGCGATTTTGGATAGCGAATTATTATTGAAATAAAATGTGTAGAAAATAGTGAAATGTAATTAGTGAAGTATATTCACGATTTTGGATAGTGAATATATCGTTAAGTAAAATGGATAGTTTTGCGAAAGTGACATTGAAATTGAAGTTAAACAGTTTAAAGATGTTTTTAAAATGTATTATGATATCGAATACATAGATTTCAACATTTTTATTGTTGAAATAGACGTTTTCGAAAAATAAGGAAATGGTGGACTATAACACTGTTGTTATAGTAAATGATTTTCGAAAGAAAATGTTTTATGTAGTATTGGGATTTATATATATCTATCTAAAAATCCGAATCCCTATACTAGTGATTTTGAGTCGTCGTAACGATGTTTTACGTAACATTCGTTTTGACTCAAATAGATGTTGTTAAAATAAATGATTTCCTTAAAGAATGAAATATGTACTTAATATTGATTTAAGTATATCGAATATTTTCAAGTGTTGAAAATAAAATAGATTTGTGAACTACTTATTATTAAATAAGTAAGGAAATGCTTTTCCAATATGAAATGAACTGTTTTGAGATTTTATCTTCAAAGATAAAATGAAATGTGGAAATTGATTTGAAAATTGTTTTCAAATGGTGAACTGTGGAAATTATATATCTAGTAAAGATATTTTGGAAGATAAATAATTTGGAAAATTATTTGAAATCTGATGATGTTGCGCATCCTTATTGATAGTTAAATAACCGACTATCAATAATTACCTTGAATAGGTATTTGTTGTGAATTGGATGAATTTGAATGCCACACTTATTTTTGAATAAGCGCTCACTATTCGGGTTAGCCGGGAAAGGACCATGGGGTCGTATAACCCATTCCGAATATGTGATACGTCGTTATGAATTGCATTCGAAGACCGGTGTTGAAGACCGGATATTTTTGAAAATGGAAGGATTACCGTCGAGTTACTCTACATCGGCTGATCTCCGATTTAGAGGTTTTTATCACCCTTAGTGACGGGAAGTCCGGACGTGATTAGAAAATTATCCGGATGTGCAAGGGCTTCGTGAGAAGTGCCTTCGGTTCTGTTCGATCCCGGAACAGACTTGTATGGATTGTGTGTCTGACGTTACAATTTGAGATATAAAGCTGATTTCTTTCAAATACATTTCTGTTGGTGGCGGAGAATTTATTCTCTTAGCTTAACACCCTTCTCTGAGACGTACGAGCTCAGAGGTTATGTAGTTGAAATTTATCAGCGATATACTCCCAATTTGGTAACGTGGCATACTGAGTGTTGCTGTGAAATGATCAGTGTTTGATCATTTGTGATATGATCATTTGTTTGATCTTATATCTTTGTGATCATAGGTTGATCATTTGTTTGACCCGAAGCATGGCTTTGTAGAAAGCGTAGCTTTGTGGACGAGACTTCGTCGAGCCTCACACCCCGGAAATGGTCGAAACAGGAAGGATGCGGCAAGGTTCTAGGGAGTAGCGCCCCTTAGTGTATGTCATTCCTTCTGGATAGAGGTGGTATCATGGTATGGAGCCCAGATACTTAACCTATGTGGTTGCTGCATTATTATTATGTGGTTTGTTGCGAATCGGGGATCCTCGGGAAGATCGGTGACGATCGGGGGATGACATACGCGTGTCAGTAGTTACCTATTTTTGCAGAGGTAACCCGGCCTTGTGTTGGCAGAGATCCGGTTAGGTTCTCGGATCGTCTTTTCCAGGGACGTACCCACCGTGGCATAGGAAGTTCCTTAGCCTGACCATTTGTTGGAAATCCAAAGAAACAATACGAGCCTTTACGATTTCAATTGTATAACATGTCTCCTCAGGAAGCAGCTATAGCAGGCATAATATAATGGTACCTATGCTGGCTAAGATTTATATTCTACTTTCGAAATGATTTTCCACTATGCACTAATAATAATATCAAAAATGATTTGATTTTGCGTAGTAAGCATCTTTGACTATCATAAGAAGAAATCTCCTCCAATTCTGCGTTTGCATTGTGTGTGTGGCGGGAGGTCTTATGGTAGTTTCATTTTCCAAAAGCATTTCGAATTGACTTTAAAATTATTTTTTTGTTATAAAGAATAACTGTTTTACGATCTCACACCAGTCACCATGACTGACTCGGAGTTTATTGTTCCCTTCTAAACTCTGGGTGCCCACCAATTTCCACACGGGCAGCCTAAAGTTATGTATCAGGATATTCTGGATATTCTGGAGCTTTGGAAGCAAGCTGGAGGACGAGACGTAGTATTTGTATCTGATAGTATTTATTCCGCTGTGTATTCTATATGAGGACAAGTTTATATAACTGTCCATTGTTGTATATTGACTCTGATGATTGATGTATGTATAAAATGATATAGTTCTTTGTTATAAAGATTATTCATTTATCTATTATATATTGTTCCGCTGCGATATGTGAGATCCTGATGTTGTTTCTGTTTCTGATATTGTTCTGTTGTTCTTCTTTCCTTTTCTTCTATCTTTTCTTCTTCTTCTACTTTTTCTTCTATTTAAAACCATCACTATTCGAGTTTCCGGCATTCGTTTGCTCGGCAGTCGATAAAGTGAGTATCGATGTCGAATTTTCGAAAGTCGAAAATTCCGCTGTCACGTACGGGAATTTTCGACTTTCGAAAATTCGACATCGATACTCACTTTATCGACTGTCGAGCAATCGAGTGCCGGAAACTCCAATAGTGAGGGTTTAAGAAAAAAAAATAGAAGAAAAGATAGAAGAAAATGAGAAGAAGAAGAAAGAAGAACAACAGAACCACATCAGAAACGAAAACAATATCAGAATCTTACACATCGCTGCGGAACAATATATAATAGGCAAATGAATAATCTTTAAAACAAAGAACTATATCGTTTTATACATACATCAATCAGAGTCAATAAACAACAATGGATAGTTATATAAACTTGTCCTCATACAGAATACACAGCGGAATAAATACTATCAGATACAAATACTACGTCTCGTCATCCAGCTTATCTCCAAAGCTCCAGAATATCCTGATAACATAACTCTAGGCTGCCCGTGTGGAAATTGGTGGGCACCCAGAGTTTAGAAGGGAAACAATAAACTCCGAGTCAGTCATGGTGACTGGTGTGAGATCGTAAAACAGTTATTCTTTATAACAACAAAATAATTTTAAAGTAAATTCGAAATGCTTTTGGAAAATGAAACTACCATAAGACCTCCCGCCACACACACAATGCAAACGCAGACTTGGAGGAGATTTCTTCTTATGATAGTCAAAGATGCTTACTACGCAAAAATCAAATTCTTTTTTATATTATTATTAGTGCATAGTGTAGAAAACATTTCGAAAGTAGAATATTAATCTTAGCCGACATAGGTACCATTATAGTATGCCTACTATAGCTACCATATTAAATGGCAGGTTCTACAACTAAAACCGTACAAGGCTCGTATTGTTTCTTTGGATTTCCAACAAATGGTCAGGCTAAGGAACTTCCTTTTCCACGATGGGTACGTCCCTGGAATAGACGACCCGAGAAATAACCTAACATTACGGTTAGATCTCTGCCAACACAAGGCCGGGTTATCTCTGCAAAAATAGGTAACTACTGACACGCGTATGCCATCCCCCGATCGTAACCGATCTTCCCGAGGATCCCCGATTTCCAACAAACCACATCAAAATAATAATGCAGCAACCACATAGGTTAAGTATCTGGGCTCCATACCATGATACCACCTCTATCCAGAAGGAATGACATACACTAAGGGGCGCTACTCCCTAGAACCTTGCCGCATCCTTCCTGTTTCGACCATTTCCGGGGTGTGAGGCTCGATGAAGTCTCGTCCACAAAGCTACGCTTTCTACAAAGCCCTGCTTCGGGTCAAACAAAAATGATCAACCTATGATCACAAAGATATAAGATCAAACAAATGATCATATCGCAAATGATCAAACACTGATCATTTCACAGCAACACTCAGTATGCCACGTTACCAAATTGGGAGTATATCGCTGATAAATTTCAACTACATAACCTCTGAGCTCGTACGTCTCAGAGAAGGGTGTTGTTAAGCTAAGAGAATAAATTCTCCGCCACCAACAGAAATGTATTTGAAAGAAATCAGCTTTATATCTCAAATTGTAACGTCAGACACATAATCCATACAAGTCTGTTCCAAGATCGAACAGAACCGAAGGCACTTCTCATGAAGCCCTTGCACATCCGGATAAATTTCTAATCACGTCCGGACTTCCCGTCACTAAGGGTGATAAAACCTCTAAACCGGAGATCAGCCGATGTAGAGTAACTCGACGGTAATCCTTCCGTTTTCAAAAATATCCGGTCTTCAACACCGGTCTTCGAATGCAATTCATAACGACGTATCACATATTCGGAATGGGTTATACGACCCCATGGTCCTTTCCCGGCTAACCCGAATAGTGAGCGATTATTTAAAAATAAGTGTGGCATTCAAATTCATCCAATTCACAACAAATACCTATCTAAAGGTAATTATTGATAGTCGGTTATTTAACTATCAATAAAGATGCGCAACATCATCAGATTCCAAATAATTTTCCCAAATTATTTCATCTTCAAAATATCTTTACCAGATATAAAATTTCCACACTTCAAAAATAAATCAACGTTTATTTTTCTAAAACAATTCTCCTTTCTTTTATAAATTCCATAGTGAATTTATATTTTCAAAATATCTACTGATATACGATTCTCAAATCGATTTCAAATATTCAATTTCATTTTATCTTTAAGAAGATAAAATCTCAAAACGTTTCATTTCATATTGGAAAAGCATTTCCCTACTTATTTAATAATAAGTATTTCACAAATCATTTATTTTCAACACTTGGAAAATATTCTATATACTTAAATCAAAATTAAGTATATATTTCATTCTTTAAGGAAATCATTTACTTTGACAACATTTATTTGAGTCAAAACGAATGTTACGTAAAACATCGTTACGATGACTCAAAATCACTAGTATAGGAATTCGAATTTTTTAGATAGGTATATAAATCCCAATACTACATCAAAACATTTCCTTTCGGAAATCATTTACTATAACAACAGTGTTATAGTCCATCATTTCCTTATTCCTCGAAAACGTCTATTTCAACAATGAATGTTGACATCTATGATTTCGATATTCCTTTTATTTGAAAACATCTTTAAAACAATTAACTTCATTTCAAATATCACTTTCCCGAAACCATATCCATTTTACTTAAAAATATATTCACTATCCAAAATCGTGAATATACTTCACTAACCAATTTTCAATAATCTCTACACATTTTATTTCAAGGATAATTCGCTATCCAAAATCGCGAATATATCTCCTTTAACATTTTAATTTATCAAATCCAATTGATTTCGAATTTATAAAACAACGTTTATAAATTCTATTTCTATTTATAAAAACTACAATTTATAAATCTACTTTATTAACTAATTCAATTCATAGCTCACTCTTTTTTTTATACCAACGATCCATATTATAAGTTAATACTTATAATTCATTTATTTTCAGAAATCATTCTTTTAAAACTTTACAACTGTAAAGTTTATTCCTTTATAAATCATTTTAACATCGTTTCCATTTTATAAATTTCTTAATTCTTTATTTCAAAATAAATTACTTTTTGGTTAAAATTCACAAAATCTTAACTTTTATAACTTTAAAGTTTTAACGTTTATTTATTTAAAATAAATCAATTCAACAATTTAAATAAACGTATATTTTTAAAGATCACTTTTAAAAATTCTCTTTTAAAATCAACATCGTTATTTTTAAATTTCAAAATTTAAATCTGATGATGCAACAGCACCAATTCGTCAATCACAACAGCAAACATCATATATCAATATGATAACAGAATATACATCAATATCTGTAAATAAATAAATACGGGTGAGGAATCCAGTTGGATCCCTCCAACCTGTTTCCCTGCATCCACATATGTTAGCACAATACCAATTCCACTTCGAGGTGGAATATCGTGGTATATGGGTTTTATAATATATCTGCTTACTAACGGCGCAATAGGGTCTCATCCGCTATACGAGGCGGGAAATCAATCAATCCAATATATACATATGCCAATATGTATATATTGCTATATATATAGATATATCCTACTATATCTAATATCACATCCAATAGCAATCATATCAAATCAAAAATAACTGCAATAATTCCACTTTAAATTTTTGAGTGAGAAGATCTCACCTTAGCATTTATTTTGCAATCCATTTTCATTCCGATCATTTCTTCATTGTATTCGACCTTGTATAAATAATTATACAATTCGTTAATATTTGAATTAAATCGAACTATTAAATTTCTAACTTGATATGTTTTTATTATACAATGACCTCATTTCTTAACCCAGTTTCCTTTAAATAAATTTAATTAACTATAAATTTAGTTTTAACTAAAAATTTTCTTTTTAGTAACTAAAATAGATAAAACAAATTTATTATCGTAAACTATTGTCTATAACAACTTAACAAATAAATTTTAAAATTATATTTCTTTTTATATAAACAAAATAGGATTTCCTTTTTATTTCTCTTTAAATAAATCTAATTAACCAAAAACTATATTTTAAACAAATACTTTTAGATTCTAAACCATTTTTTTTTATGGAATTATTTAACAAAAAATTAAATTTAAAACTAATTTCTTTTTTAACAGATTATCTTTATATAAAACTTTCCAATATTCATATATTTCCTTCTCTGTATCTTTTCTGTCCAATGTATATATTTTTTTCTTAACTGTATATATATATATAAATTCAACCAAAAATTAAAATAAAATAAAAATATATATATACCTCACTTCACTGCCGATCGCCATCGCCAACCTCTGCCTCGCGACGCGACTCCCCCGGCACCGTCGCTGCCGCGTTGCCCTAAACCTTGGCACCACAAGTCGTCGCCGCCGATTCGATCGCCTCCACCTGCTCACGAACGCCACGCTGTTGCCGATAAACTCACGACTACCACCACGTCGCGATTTGACTGCTTGCCGCCCCTACGCGAGTCGCCTCGACCTTGCGAGTTTCTCGAATAAGCCTCTGACATCGCGATATCATCCCAGACGAGCCCCCAATTGACGTCGACGCTGCTTCGCTCTTATTTCCACGCGATTATTATCGCGAGCCTTCCCTTTGATCTTGCGACGAGGATGCCTGCGCGATAGGGTTTCGGCCATTATCCTTCTGATTTTGTGAAGAACGAGAAAGGGGAAGACGATTTCTTTATTCCCTAATCGATTTCGAACGAACGAAAGTGGCTCGCCTGGAGTTCGATAGAGCGGCCATGATTTCTTTTTATTTGAAACAAAAATGGTTTCGTTTGATTTAAAATGAAGGAGGGAGAGACAAAAGAACATGGTTAACAGGAGAACGTGTTTTGTTCCGTGATTCTTTGCGTGGTATTAGGCGAAATTTTAGGAACGAAAGTGGATGATATTGACCCAATTTAAAATTCAAAATTTAAATCGAATCTGTTTTAATCTTAAATGCGTTTAGGTGTCGTATGCTCACATATCAGCTCCGAACGCTATGAAATTTGAAACCCGATGATAATACAATCTTACGGACCCAATGGAACTGGTTTCGTCGAATTCCGAGACTGCACCTCGGACGGCTATTTTTAAATATCAATTTGAACGATAAATTTTCAAAACTTATCAAATAAATTTGAAATTAGATTCTGAAGCTTCTGTTATCTTCAGTAATATCAATACGAATTTTAAAAGCTTTTAAATTATTTTTCTTCAGCTTAATATTGAAGATACAAATTTTATTCAACTTACAATAGATTAAATTTTATAATTTAATCACCAAATTCAAAGTTATATCGGGGATTCAAATTAAATCATCGTTCAAATATTTAAAATTAATTACATATTCTCAATTTAATTTGTTCAAAATTCTGGGTCGTTACAGACTTCCCTCCTTAAAAGAATTTCGTCCCGAAATTACAAGTCAGGAAGAAAAAGTCCTTAACTCGTCTACTATTTTTCACAATCCAATAGTTTTATCAATTTATCAAAACAAATCTTTCTACTAAAGATTCGTTATCATTCAACTAAATTTCTAAACCTTTCATAGTTTTCAAACCAAATTGTTTTCTTAACAATTCAAATTCAAATTTAAACTTTCAAATTTTTCTCAAAAATTTCCTAACACCCTAAATTTTCGAAAAATTTCGCCAGCGTCTCCTTTGCGCGGCTAATACGGTACGACTACAAAACGTCCCTACAGACTCTCAGATTTCAAAAAGAAAAGAAAAAGCCAAGCGGCTAGACAAGAAATCATCAAAATCTCATATAGAAATTTAAATACATACCTTTTCGAGCAAACTCAAATTTATCTTTGAAAATCAAAATTCTCATTCCTTTATACACCTGTATATCCTACTAGCCATAATATCTAGTTACATATATTCAAACTATTTTGCACATTTCACTACAAAATTTTCAATATATACTGTGTATACATTTTAGCTTACTATTGAAGTTAAATATTCTTTTCATTCAACTTTACATTTAATTATTTATTTGAATTCAATTTACCATTTCAATTAAATTTGGATTCAAATTAGCTTCTGAATATTGAATTTTATCAATTAACTTTCATTCACAACTGCATCATTTTAAATTAGTTTCATTTACTAATTTATCACAAATTGTAATTCACTTTATTCAAATTTGTTTTCAACATTCAGTTTTAATTCCAATTTTATCTTCATTTATAATTATTCAATTCAATTTAATCCCTACAAATTCGAAATGAATTTTAACATTCAATTTTATTTTCTCGCATTTGCCATTGCAAATTTGTTTATTCGTTCTCACATTCTTTCATTTTCAATTCGAATCCCAATTTTATTCTTTTGTTCAATCATCAACTTAGAATAATTTCAATATCAAGTTTCACTTAAAGAATTTCACTCTTCATTTAATTTATTCACTTATACTTACTTTGATTTAACTTCATTCCTTAAGTTAAATTTATTCGATCAAAATTCAAATTGTATAAGTTATCAACTTACTTATATTTCATAGTATACCAGAGTCTTAGCAACATTTCAAAAATCATTTTGAAAACAATTCAAATGATTCTTTGAATTTCCAAAACAAAACCAAAATTTTCCAAACAACCTCCATTTAAAACAATTTGGCAGCAATTCCTCTTTTGGAAACCCGAAAATGAACACCGGTGATGTCGCGATCATCATCGGAATTATTTTCCAGCGACCGAAAAGAGTTTAGAGCTTTCATCTCTCAAAATACTTTTCAAAACCTTTGAAATACATTTTCAACTCCAAAAGAATTTAAACTTTCCAAATCTCCAAAATTTTCAAATTCTTTTCAAAACATTTCCAAAAACTTCTCTGGAATTCCATTTTAAATTATAAGTCACAATTATAATTTATATTCTCAAATTTCATTTGTGTATGAATTCATTTCTTAACTTTGGAGTTACGATTTCAATTTCGTATTCAATTTCATATAATAATGATAACATTCCAATATTATCACTTCCTAACAACCATGCAACCATATACTATGATAATTCATAGAAAATTATTTCTTTTGTATACAAAAATAGTTTTGGGCAAAATTATTTCATTTACCCTATTTAAAACAATACTGTGCCGAATTGTTCTATATAAGTGTTTAGAGATCCCTATCGATAGAGTTGTACGGACAATACCGACCAGAATCCATATACCACTCAACAAACCAATCATCACAATATAAAACAATTTTACATTCACTAACAAATACGCGCTCGTATCTATTATTACACTCAAACTCATTCTAGAGCACTACTGACTCTATCTCTAATGAGCAACACCCAACAGAGCAGGGTTGTCGCTTAACCATATGCTCTGATACCACGCTGTCACGTACGGGAATTTTCGACTTTCGAAAATTCGACATCGATACTCACTTTATCGACTGTCGAGCAATCGAGTGCCGGAAACTCCAATAGTGAGGGTTTAAGAAAAAGAAATAGAAGAAAAGATAGAAGAAAAAGAGAAGAAGAAGAAAGAAGAACAACAAAACCACATCAGAAACGAAAACAATATCAGAATCTTACACATCGCAGCGGAACAATATATAATAGGTAAATGAATAATCTTTAAAACAAAGAACTATATCGTTTTATACATACATCAACCAGAGTCAATAAACAACAATGGACAGTTATATAAACTTGTCCTCATACAGAATACACAGCGGAATAAATACTATCAGATACAAATACTACGTCTCGTCATCCAGCTTATCTCCAAAGCTCCAGAATATCTTGATAACATAACTCTAGGCTGCCCGTGTGGAAATTAGTGGGCACCCAGAGTTTAGAAGGGAAACAATAAACTCCGAGTCAGTCATGGTGACTGGTGTGAGATCGTAAAACAGTTATTCTTTATAACAACAAAATAATTTTAAAGTAAATTCGAAATGCTTTTGGAAAATGAAACTACCATAAGACCTCCCGCCACACACACAATGCAAACGCAGACTAGGAGGAGATTTCTTCTTATGATAGTCAAAGATGCTTACTACGCAAAAATCAAATTCTTTTTTATATTATTATTAGTGCATAGTGTAGAAAACATTTCAAAAGTAGAATATTAATCTTAGCCGACATAGGTACCATTATAGTATGCCTACTATAACTACCATATTAAATGGCAGGTTCTACAACTAAAACCGTACAAGGCTCGTATTGTTTCTTTGGATTTCCAACAAATGGTCAGGCTAAGGAACTTCCTTTTCCACGATGGGTACGTCCCTGGAATAGACGACCCGAGAAATAACCTAACATTACGGTTAGATCTCTGCCAACACAAGGCCGGGTTACCTCTGCAAAAATAGGTAACTACTGACACGCGTATGCCATCCCCCGATCGTAACCGATCTTCCCGAGGATCCCCGATTTCCAACAAACCACATCAAAATAATAATGCAGCAACCACATAGGTTAAGTATCTGGGCTCCATACCATGATACCACCTCTATCCAGAAGGAATGACATACACTAAGGGGCGCTACTCCCTAGAACCTTGCCGCATCCTTCCTGTTTCGACCATTTCCGGGGTGTGAGGCTCGATGAAGTCTCGTCCACAAAGCTACGCTTTCTACAAAGCCCTGCTTCGGGTCAAACAAAAATGATCAACCTATGATCACAAAGATATAAGATCAAACAAATGATCATATCGCAAATGATCAAACACTGATCATTTCACAGCAACACTCAGTATGCCACGTTACCAAATTGGGAGTATATCGCTGATAAATTTCAACTACATAACCTCTGAGCTCGTACGTCTCAGAGAAGGGTGTTGTTAAGCTAAGAGAATAAATTCTCCGCCACCAACAGAAATGTATTTGAAAGAAATCAGCTTTATATCTCAAATTGTAACGTCAGACACACAATCCATACAAGTCTGTTCCGAGATCGAACAGAACCGAAGGCACTTCTCACGAAGCCCTTGCACATCCGGATAAATTTCTAATCACGTCCGGACTTCCCGTCACTAAGGGTGATAAAACCTCTAAACCGGAGATCAGCCGATGTAGAGTAACTCGACGGTAATCCTTCCGTTTTCAAAAATATCCGGTCTTCAACACCGGTCTTCGAATGCAATTCATAACGACGTATCACATATTCGGAATGGGTTATACGACCCCATGGTCCTTTCCCGGCTAACCCAAATAGTGAGCGATTATTTAAAAATAAGTGTGGCATTCAAATTCATCCAATTCACAACAAATACCTATCTAAAGGTAATTATTGATAGTCGGTTATTTAACTATCAATAAAGATGCGCAACATCATCAGATTCCAAATAATTTTCCCAAATTATTTCATCTTCAAAATATCTTTACCAGATATAAAATTTCCACACTTCAAAAATAAATCAACGTTTATTTTTCTAAAACAATTCTCCTTTCTTTTATAAATTCCATAGTGAATTTATATTTTCAAAATATCTACTGATATACGATTCTCAAATCGATTTCAAATATTCAATTTCATTTTATCTTTAAGAAGATAAAATCTCAAAACGTTTCATTTCATATTGGAAAAGCATTTCCCTACTTATTTAATAATAAGTATTTCACAAATCATTTATTTTCAACACTTGGAAAATATTCTATATACTTAAATCAAAATTAAGTATATATTTCATTCTTTAAGGAAATCATTTACTTTGACAACATTTATTTGAGTCAAAACGAATGTTACGTAAAACATCGTTACGACGACTCAAAATCACTAGTATAGGAATTTGAATTTTTTAGATAGGTATATAAATCCCAATACTACATCAAAACATTTCCTTTCGGAAATCATTTACTATAACAACAGTGTTATAGTCCATCATTTCCTTATTCCTCGAAAACGTCTATTTCAACAATGAATGTTGACATCTATGATTTCGATATTCCTTTTATTTGAAAACATCTTTAAAACAATTAACTTCATTTCAAATATCACTTTCCCGAAACCATATCCATTTTACTTAAAAATATATTCACTATCCAAAATCGTGAATATACTTCACTAACCAATTTTCAATAATCTCTACACATTTTATTTCAAGGATAATTCGCTATCCAAAATCGCGAATATATCTCCTTTAACATTTTAATTTATCAAATCCAATTGATTTCGAATTTATAAAACAACGTTTATAAATTCTATTTCTATTTATAAAAACTACAATTTATAAATCTACTTTATTAACTAATTCAATTCATAGCTCACTCTTTTTTTTTATACCAACGATCCATATTATAAGTTAATACTTATAATTCATTTATTTTCAGAAATCGTTCTTTTAAAACTTTACAACTGTAAAGTTTATTCCTTTATAAATCATTTTAACATCGTTTCCATTTTATAAATTTCTTAATTCTTTATTTCAAAAGAAATTACTTTTTGGTTAAAATTCACAAAATCTTAACTTTTATAACTTTAAAGTTTTAACGTTTATTTATTTAAAATAAATCAATTCAACAAATTAAATAAACGTATATTTTTAAAGACACTTTTAAAAATTCTCTTTGAAAATCAACATCGTTATTTTTAAATTTCAAAATTTAAATCTGATGATGCAACAGCACCAATTCGTCAATCACAACAGCAAACATCATATATCAATATGATAACAGAATATACATCAATATCTGTAAATAAATAAATACGGGTGAGGAATCCAGTTGGATCCCTCCAACCTGTTTCCCTGCATCCACAGATGTTAGCACAATACCAATTCCACTTCGAGGTGGAATATCGCGGTATATGGGTTTTATAATATATCCGCTTACTAACGGCGCAATAGGGTCTCATCCGCTATACGAGGCGGGAAATCAATCAATCCAATATATACATATGCCAATATGTATATATTGCTATATATATAGATATATCCTACTATATCTAATATCACATCCAATAACAATCATATCAAATCAAAAATAACTGCAATAATTCCACTTTAAATTTTTGAGTGAGAAGATCTCACCTTAGCATTTATTTTGCAATCCATTTTCATTCCGATCATTTCTTCATTGTATTCGACCTTGTATAAATAATTATACAATTCGTTAATATTCGAATTAAATCGAACTATTAAATTTCTAACTTGATATGTTTTTATTATACAATGACCTCATTTCTTAACCCAGTTTCCTTTAAATAAATTTAATTAACTATAAATTTAGTTTTAACTAAAAATTTTCTTTTTATTAACTAAAATAGATAAAACAAATTTATTATCGTAAACTATTGTCTATAACAACTTAACAAATAAATTTTAAAATTATATTTCTTTTTATATAAAAAAAATAGGATTTCCTTTTTATTTCTCTTTAAATAAATCTAATTAACCAAAAACTATATTTTAAACAAATACTTTTAGATTCTAAACCAATTTCTTTTTTTTTTATTTTTTTTATGGAATTATTTAACAAAAAATTAAATTTAAAACTAATTTCTTTTTTAACAGATTATCTTTATATAAAACTTTCCAATATTCATATATTTCCTTCTCTGTATCTTTTCTGTCCAATGTATATATTTTTTTCTTAACTGTATATATATATATAAATTCAACCAAAAATTAAAATAAAATAAAAATATATATATACCTCACTTCACTGCCGATCGCCATCGCCAACCTCTGCCTCGCGACGCGACTCCCCCGGCACCGTCGCTGCCGCGTTGCCCTAAACCTTGGCACCACAAGTCGTCGCCGCCGATTCGATCGCCTCCACCTGCTCACGAACGCCACGCTGTTGCCGATAAACTCACGACTACCACCACGTCGCGATTTGACTGCTTGCCGCCCCTACGCGAGTCGCCTCGACCTTGCGAGTTTCTCGAATAAGCCTCTGACATCGCGATATCATCCCAGACGAGCCCCCAATTGACGTCGACGCTGCTTCGCTCTTATTTCCACGCGATTATTATCGCGAGCCTTCCCTTTGATCTTGCGACGAGGATGCCTGCGCGATAGGGTTTCGGCCATTATCCTTCTGATTTTGTGAAGAACGAGAAAGGGGAAGACGATTTCTTTATTCCCTAATCGATTTCGAACGAACGAAAGTGGCTCGCCTGGAGTTCGATAGAGCGGCCATGATTTCTTTTTATTTGAAACAAAAATGGTTTCGTTTGATTTAAAATGAAGGAGGGAGAGACAAAAGAACATGGTTTACAGGAGAACGTGTTTTGTTCCGTGATTCTTTGCGTGGTATTAGGCGAAATTTTAGGAACGAAAGTGGATGATATTGACCCAATTTAAAATTCAAAATTTAAATCGAATCTGTTTTAATCTTAAATGCGTTTAGGTGTCGTATGCTCACATATCAGCTCCGAACGCTATGAAATTTGAAACCCGATGATAATACAATCTTACGGACCCAATGGAACTGGTTTCGTCGAATTCCAAGACTGCGCCTCGGACGGCTATTTTTAAATATCAATTTGAACGATAAATTTTCAAAACTGATCAAATAAATTTGAAATTAGATTCTGAAGCTTCTGTTATCTTCAGTAATATCAATACGAATTTTAAAAGCTTTTAAATTATTTTTCTTCAGTTTACTATTGAAGATACAAATTTTATTCAACTTACAATAGATTAAATTTTATAATTTAATCACCAAATTCAAAGTTATATCGGGGATTCAAATTAAATCATCGTTCAAATATTTAAAATTAATTAAATATTCTCAATTTAATTTGTTCAAAATTCTGGGTCGTTACATTCCGGTACGTGACATATTCACATATGGAAATTCATTCCATATGTCCGCTCTATCAAGACCAGTCCATCGAAATAATTCGCTTGTAATCATTCCATTTTCCGAAATCGGAATAGCGATTAGTTCCAGTCGATTTACTTTCAGTAAAACACGTCAATGTTTTATTCTAACTACTTTAATTTGTTTGGCTACTTAATAGTATATACAATAGATAATTGAAAAGAATATCAGCTAAACATAGATCATTAACTCAATCGATAATTTATAATTGATATTAAATCAGTTTATAATTCAGGATTGAGTTGGTTCCAATTAACGGGACGAGTTGCATTTTTATTCCAGATTATTCGTTAACTAGAGAAATTAAATAAAATGATTTATTTTAAATTAATTAAAATTAGACAATCCATTTAAAATCCATTGATTAATTCAAACTAAACACTCCATTTAAAATCCATTTATTTATTTAAAAGATAATTAATCAAATAAAAGATTTCTTATTTGTTCACTATAATTATTTAAATTGTTAAATGTTACATTGCGTAAAAACCAACGACATTAGCTCAGATAAAAATACATAGCGATAGGGTCCCGATGTAAAAATTCTATTTTGATTGGGTCTAAACTGAAATAGAGATAGAGTTTTAAATTTAGATTTATTAAATAAATTAATTTACTTTTTCTTTAAACCCAGACTACCTAATCACGGCCCGACCCATCCAAACTACCCAAGCCCGACCCCTTCTTTCCCTCTTCAGTTCCTCTCTTCTTCCCAGTTTCTTCCACTCCTTATCTCATTTTGAATACACAAGATGTGCATGCACGCATGCACGTACACACCTCTTCCGATCATCCATTCTTGCCGCCGATTATCTCCACGAGTCACGCTCGACCATCTCAACGCGCCCACCACCTGAAACACGGGACAACAACCCTCGTTCAAAATTTTGCCTCAGCCCAAAAAATGGAACATGCCGATCTACAAAAACGCCACGCTACGTCACCATAGTCTACGTCCACCACCAAAAAATCACCTAGAGCTCCGCCACCACATCCTCTTCCTATTCCTCAAGGTGCGCACGTCCATCTCATCGCCTCGTCATCGTCATTTGCTTGAAACGAAACCAAACACAAACGCGCCTAAAACCCTAACGCCACCTCGCCTGGCCACCACAGGCCATTACAAATAGCCACACCATTTTTCGCCGATCATCCATCACCCAAGCATCCTCCACACCCAACGACAAGCCACCCAATCGCCTCGGTCGCCTAAATTGAACAAAACCCCAATTTCATTCAACTCTCCATATCTGCACCCCTACGCAACTAAAAATCACAAAACTACCTCCAAAAATCATGAATATAAATAACGATCGTGATCATATAATCCAAACATTAAATTACGTAAGTTGAATTTCAACCATGCTTTAATCACTTACTGTAAAAAGGTTTTTTCTCTTTCCAGATTTCATGAAATCCAATGAAACAATTTTCAAAATAATCTATACACAAAAAAATAACTTTCCTTTTTGAATCATGTTCTAAAACTAAGTGGTTGTTTAGCTGTTGATTTTTGAAGTTAATAAATTTACTATTTTACCAAAAAAAGAACATGCCAGAGCAACTTTAGGAAGAAGCACAGTGTCTTTGATGACCTGATATGTTGAATACACTCATACATATACATTAATACACATATCAGGTTCATCTACAATTAACATAACCCAAAGATTCATCCATAATCACAGAATATATATGTATATATAATACTAGTAAACAAAACAAGGTTGTTTACTCACTGTTTTTGATATAGATTATCATTGCTGCTTTGTTTTCTCCTTCAAGCTTGAACACTTCCGTTTTGTTTTAATGGAAGATCCTTTTATTGTTTCCCTTTCTTTTTTTTCTTTTTATATTATTCGTGAACAAGTAGACAAGGCCATGCTCTCTATATATACATAGAATGGAGGGGAACATTTCAACAAGAAAAGAGGCTGAGATGTTTACAGGCTTCACCTTTTTTATATTTTATTTTATTTTATTTTTGATTTGATTTTTGAGTGATTGGATCTTTGTGTTTGATTTGATTATATAAGTTGATTTGATATTATGGGATGATTTTATATCATGATATGCTTGATTTTATATCATGATATGCTTGATTTTATGTTTTGCCATCATGCTGTTTTCCTATGTATATATAGATGTAGATATATATATTCTTAAATACATATTTTTACCATGTATATGTTTACATGTTTGCATATCTACATATTAATTTGTTTTCATATATATTTACACACATATATTTTTGTCATTATAAAGTTTACATTTATATGTATATATATTTACATTTATACATATTTTCATATACATTACTTCATATGGGCATATATACATATATATATACTTATATATATATATATATTTAAACATCATAAAGTCTGTATATATATTTATATATATATATACATATATGGATATTCTATCTTAAATTTTAATGGTGGAGTTTATATACATATATCTATAAAATTTATCATATCCAGAAAATTAAATTTTAAAATTAAATATAGTTTAATCAATTTATAGATACAGATTTTTTAAATATCAAAAAATTTATCTATTCAACTAATAAAAATTAATATTTCAAAAAATTAAAATTAGTTAATTACCCATTATCAAATGTCTAAAAATCCGGGTCGTTACAATCTCCTCCCTTTAGAACTTTTCGTCCTCGAAAAGGAACGAAGCAAGAACTAGAATTTTGATGTATACTACTAAATTAATCATCTTTTAAACATTTTAAACTCATACTCCTTTACTAAACATTTTAGGATACATAACTTTAAATTACATAGCATTACCAAGCTAGTTTTATATTAAAACATTTTTCCATAACCGATGTCTTAACAAGTCCATCCTTGTTCTTACAAAAATTTAGTCATACGTTGATCAAACGTAGAACTAAAAATCTCTAAGTACTTAGTAGACCTATTTCAACATCTAGTGAAAATATTTGAAAAACTTTCATAAATGATATGGAAAGTATCACCCCCTTTTTCCTTCTTTACCACCATGGATTGCGATTTACATGATGATTGCATCGCCATCTCGACGAAATCATAAGTAAACCGTAGGTATCTACACCCCTCGATTGACGCCATAGGAACACGATAGATCGCAGCTACACAATGGTTGCATCACTATTCTAGCGAAACTGTAAGTAGTCTGTAGGCAATCTCTGCCCCCCGAATTACACTATCAAAACAAAACCATATAGATCGCAATCTATCGATGTTACGTCGCTATACCAGCGAAATTAAATGTAGACTGTAGGAAATCTTTGCCCCCCGAATTACGCTATGGAACCACGATAGATCGCAGTTACTCAAAGGTTACCCAGCAATACCATAAGTAAATGTAGGCAATTCCTGCCTCTCGAATTACACTACCAACTCTCATAGATCGGAGTTACACAAAGGTTGCGTTGCTATCACAACAAAACGATACGTAACTGTAGGTATAATACCCCTCGATTTACGCTATGCAGATAATGATCACCAAGAACTCATGAGTTTTTTGTTCGGACATCCTCTAGGATCCCAATTCTCATTGAAACCACCCTGTGGATTCCTAGGTAGACCCACCCAGTGGATCACCTACTCCAAATTTCAACTTTCGTGGGGGTGCCTTTCCATACTTTTAGTTTCAAAACATATCATACTATATAGATAATACCTTTCAAATCATACACTTCGTATGTATCACATATAAATTTTATCTATATAAAATCGATATCTTCTAAATCGATAGTTTTTGAATTTGGTTTACCCAATTTCCAAAATCGACTATTTGCCAAAAATCAAATGTCTTTAAAAATCAATAGGTTCCAAAACTTTTTCAGTTTCATTCTCATATACATATAAGATCATCCTTTTCAACTTGAATAATTTTAGGATCAATAGTTTTGGATCCGCTTCATATTTACATAAACTCCATTTAGTATTTCAAATACTTTTCAAATATCATTTCCTTCTGGTTATAAATTCAACAAGGGGAGTTTTGGATATATAACTAACATATAAAATCTCATTAATGTCAAATCAAAAATCTCCAAGTTTGATTACTTTACAAAGTTATTGGTAACATTTCTTACTTCTTATAAAGTAGATTTCGGTTATAATAACTATTCAATCTTCATTATAATAAATTTCCACATTAGTAATTATAAATTTACGTTCAAATCAATATAAAAAGTGATTTTATATAAGATCGTATTTCTTCAAAAATATTTTACAACATCGATAGACTACGACACTGGTAAGCTAAAAATTTCATCCATTCATCCACCAATTTATTCCATTTAGTCCGTTCCACTAATCCATCTCCGAATATCGTCTATTGGATTTCCACTACCCAGTTCTATATTTATTCCATTGAGTTATTTCAATTACAATTCAATTTCATCTGGCTCCAACTCCATTTCAATATTCAATTCACTAATTAATTTAACCAATTGGTTCATTTCCATCTTCCAAAATCCAATTTTTTTCCTCAAACATCACTTCATTTGGGTTTTACTTGGGTTCAACTTTATTTCTCATCCAAATCGAATTTCATTCCTTTATCCAACACTTAACCATTTTTAAATTATTAGTTCATTCAATCTATTTATCTTGATTAACCATTAATATCTTTTATTAACACATTCAAAACGTATTTAGTTGCTAGCCCCTTTTTAAGTCGAATTCTATTTATGACCCAAGTCCACATCTATTCATTTTAATTCATCACAAAGTAAATTTAATTTCCTTCGACTTCCTTATTTAATTAGCACAAGTTAAATTTTACATATCCAAGGTTAAATTTTATAATTTAATCCACTAATTCGATAATTTGGTTCATCACAAATTTTCAGAATTCGAAACCAATTTTATTTAAAAAAAAAATCATTTTGAATACATAACTTCTTTTGCACCTTTTAACAAATATATACCCTTTCATTTATAATTTTATTTTATTTAACTTCCATAAGTTAAATTTTAATTTTATTTTGAAATTTCCAATTTCAGGTTATAAGTTCAAAACTTATTTAACTTAGCCTGAGTTAATTTCCAATTTGTTTAATCCATTTAAACTTACTCAATTTAAATTTTACATTCCAAAATTCAATTTTCACACTTCTTTTCTTATTAATAACATTTCCCACTTATAAGTTCAAAACTCATTTTCCCTTTGGGTCTACTCCTCATTTCAATGGGAATCCCAAAATTAAAACAACCGGTATTTATCTCAAATCACCTTGAAACCATATATATATACCCCATTTATATACCAAATCACACCTTTTAAATTTAAACCAACGTTGGTTTTTTTTCCAAAAAAAATTCTTCGTAATTTCCAAAACAACCCTTGTTTTCAAAACAAAATTTTAATATCAAAATATTCTAATTAATACTACTTATTATTTCCTCAAACACTTTGAAACACATTTCAAAATTTTCGGGACTTAGATTCAAAACTTCTCAATTTAAATCCATTTTAATTTATAAGTCACATTTGTAAATTATGCTTATATAATTCCTTTTCCTTAAAACACTTCACAATGTTTTATCATTGTTTATGTTGTAATAAACATCTTTTATTAAGGCCCAACAACCAATTTATGTGTCACGAACAAGAATTTTCGACTTTCGAAAATTCGACATCGATACTCACTTTATCGACTGTCGAGCAATCAAGTGCCGGAAACTCCAATAGTGATGGTTTAAGAAAGAAGAAAAAGGCAGAAGAAGAAGAAGATAGAAGAAAAAAAGAGAAGAAGAGAAGAACAACAATAGAAACAGAAAACAATATCAGAATCTTACACATCGCAGCGGAACAATATACAATAGATAATTACTAGTCTTTTAAAACAAAGAACTATATCAGTTTATACATACATCAATCAGAGTCAATATACGACTCAATACAACACAGCACATCAATGGACAGTTATATAGACTTGTCCTCATACAGAATACACAGCGGAATAAATACTATCAGATACAAATACTACGTCTCGCCAACCAGCTTGCTTCCAAAGCTCCAGAATATCCAGAATATCCTGATAACATAACTCTAGACTGCCCGTGTGGAAATTGGTGGGCACCCAGAGTTTAGAAGGGAAACAATAAACTCCGAGTCAGTCATGGTGACTGGTGTGAGATCGTAAAACAGTTATTTTTCACAAAGAAAATAAAACAAATTCGCAATGCTTTTGGAAAATGAAACTACCATAAGACCTCCCACCACACACACAATGCAAACGCAGACTTGGAGGAGATTTCTTCTTATGATAGTCAAAGATGCTTACTACGCAAAAATCAAATTCTTTTTGATATTATTATTAGTGCAGTGTAGAAAACATTTCGAAAGTAGAATATTAATCTTAGCCGACATAGGTACCATTATAGTATGTCTACTATAGCTACCATATTAAATGGCAGGTTCTACAACTAAAACCGTACAAGGCTCGTATTGTTTCTTTGGATTTCCAACAAATGGTCAGGCTAAGGAACTTCCTTTCCCACGATGGGTACGTCCCTGGAATAGACGACCCGAGAAATAACCTAACATTACGGTTAAATCTCTGCCAACACAAGGCCGGGTTACCTCTGCAAAAATAGGTAACTACTGACACGCGTATGCCATCCTCCGATCGTCACTGATCTTCTCGAGGATCCCCGATTCGCAACAACCACAAAGTAATAAATTTGCAGCAACCACAGAGGTTAAGTATCTGGGCTCCATACCATGATACCACCTTTATCCAGAAGGAATGACATACACTAAGGGGCGCTACTCCCTAGAACCTTGCCGCATCCTTCCTGTTTTGACCATTTCCGGGGTGTGTGGCTCGACGAAGTCTCGTCCACAAAGCTACGCTTTCTACAAAGCCATGCTTCGGGTCAAACAAATGATCAACCTATGATCACAAAGATATAAGATCAAACAAATGATCATATCGCAAATGATCAAACACTGATCACTTCACAGCAACACTCAGTATGCCACGTTACCAAATTGGGAATATATTGCTGATAAATTTCAACTACATAACCTCTGAGCTCGTACGTCTCAGAGAAGGGTGTTAAGCTAAGAGAATAAATTCTCCGCCACCAACAGAAATGTATTTGAAAGAAATCAGCTTTATATCTCAATTTGTAACGTCAGACACACAATCCATACAAGTCTGTTCCGGGATCGAACAGAACCGAAGGCACTTCTCACGAAGCCCTTGCATATCCGGATAAATTTCTAATCACGTCCGGACTTCCCGTCACTAAGGGTGATAAAACCTCTAAATCGGAGATCAGCCGATGTAGAGTAACTCGACGGTAATCCTTCCGTTTTCAAAAATATCCGGTCTTCAACACCGGTCTTCGAATGCAATTCATAACGACGTATCACATATTCGGAATGGGTTATACGACCCCATGGTCCTTTCCCGGCTAACCCGAATAGTGAGCGCTTATTCAAAAATAAGTGTGGCATTCAATTTCATCCAATTCACAACAAATACCTATTCAAGGTAATTATTGATAGTCGGTTATTTAACTATCAATAAAGATGCGCAACATCATCAGATTCTAAATAATTTTCCAAATTATTTATTTTCCCAAAATATCTTTACTAGATATATAATTTCCACACTTCAAAAATAAATCAATATTTATTTTTAAACAGATCCCCTTTTCTTTTATAAATTCCATAGTGAATTTATATTTTTCGAATATCTACTGATATTCGATTTCAAATCGATTTCAATATTCACTTTCAATTTATCTTTAAAAGATAAAGTTTTCAAACCCTTCGTTTCATATTGGAAAAGCAATTCCATACTTATTTAAAATAAGTAATTCACAAAACTATTTATTTTCAACATTTGAAAATATTCAATATACTTAAATCAAAATTAAGTATATGTTTCATTCTTCAAGGAAATCTTTTATTTTAACAACGTTTATTTGAGTCAAAACGAATGTTACGTAAAACATCGTTACGACGACTCAAAATCAATAGTATAGGGATTCAGAATTAAGATAGATATATAAATCCCAATACTATATAAAACATTTTCTTTCGAAAATCATTTACTATAACAACAGTGTTATAGTCCATCATTTCCTTATTTCTCAAAAACGTCTATTTCAACAATGAATGTTGAAATCTATGTATTCGATATTTTATACATTTTAAAAATGTCTTTTAAAACAATTAACTTCATTTTTATTCAATAATATATTCACTGTCCAAAATCGTGAATATAATTCACTAACCAAATTTCAATATTTTCTACACATTTATATTTTAAGAATTATCCACTATCCAAAATCATGGATAAAATTCCCTTAATAACTTCTATATTTTAAAATCAATCAAATTTGATTTATTTTCGAATTTATAAAAACAACGTTTATAAATTCTATTTCTGTTTTATAACAACTTCGATTTATAAATCTTCTTTATGGACCTATTCAATTTATAACTCAATGTATATAACAAAGGTCCATCTTATAAGTTAATATAACTTATAATTCATTTATTTTAAAAGAAATCGTTCTTTTAAACTTCACAAAATCTAAAACTTTCAGATTTCATTAACTTATGAAATCCCATTTACACTTCATTTTAACACTTATAGAAACTTGTCTTATAATCCCAATATTTCAAATTTATAAATATCCATTTTTGTACATCTTTCAAATAAACCGTTTATAATACTAGAAATCCCAATTTAAACCATTTCATAAATTTCTTAACTTTTATTTCAAAAACCACACTTTGATTTTATTTCACAAAAATCTTAACTTTTATAACTTTAAAATTTTAGACGCTTATTTATTTGAAATAAATCAATTCAAAAATTCAATAAAACGTCTATTTTCAAAAATCACTTTAAAAATCCTTTTAAAGTAAAAGTCGTTATTTTTAAATTTCAAAAATGAATCCGATGATGCAATAGCACCAATTAGTCAATCACAACAACAAACATCATATATCATCATATGATAACAGAGTATATATCAATATCTGTAAATAAATAAATACAGTTGAGGAATCCAGTTGGATCCCTTCAACCTGTTTCCCTGCATCCACAGATGTTAGCACAATACCAATTCCACTTCGAGGTGGAATATTGCGGTATATGGGTTTTATAAAAATCATCCGCTTACTAACGGCGCAATAGGGTCTCATCCGCTATACGAGGCGGGAAATCAATCAATCCAATATATACATATGCCAATATGTATATATTGCTATACATATATAGATATATCCTACTATATCTAATATCACATCCAATAGCAATCAATCAAATCAATAACTGTAATATCATATTTCATTTGAGTGAGAAAAATCTCACCTTTGCTTTTATTTTGCAATCCCATTTTCATTCTCGGCTTGATTTCTTTACAGATTTTGACCTAGTATAAATAATTATACAATTCGTTAATATTCGAACAAATCGAATAATAAATTTTCATTTGATAATTTCGATTCACTAGTGGTTTCATTTTAATAGTTAAATTAATTGATATTTTTATTTAAACCAATATTTTCTCCTTTAATAAATTTATCTAACTAACCATTTAAATTTAAAACTAAATTTAATCCAAACTTTATTTTATAAAAGATCTTTATTGATTAAAATAAATTAATAAGTTCATTAATAAATAAATCCCATATTAAATTATTTAAATAAAATTAGTAATTGAACAAATGAATATATTACATTATTTAACAGATTACTTTTTACTGTAAAATCAAACTTTCAATTTATAAAACAATACCTTACTGTTTAACCGTTAACTTATAATTTTCCCAACCTGTATATATATTTATACTTATACTACCCTTATCCTTCTCTGTGTATACATACTTTTATATATACATCCTTAAATAAAACATATTCACTGTAACTTAATCTGGAACTGAACTATGTGCATATATATATTTATCCTATTTTTTAAAACGCATATGTTTATCAGAATAAATTTATATTCCCAGTTAATAACTTTTGCTAATTCAACTAATTCAAATGCTTAGCTAAAATCAAGATTATACCTCGTCTAGTCGCCAATAGACCTTCGATCGAGAGTCGCTATTATTTCTAAACTGCCGAACATCCCTCAGGTTCGAAACCCTAGCCCATCTTTGCTCCCTTCGACGATGCAGTACCCGGTGTTCGCTCGGCCATCGCGTGAACGAGATCGCAACCGCCTTGACCCCATACATACTCGAGAATCCCACCTCGACGCTTCGCCGCGATCAAAACCCAGCCCTAGTGTGACGACCGCCCATGACCCCTGCACCAAATCTAGAAATAGTGCGCTGTAAAGTGTGCCAGGCGACCATGGACGATTATCAGGGTAGATTAAAAATAACAGGATCTATCGTATTACTCACAGCGCATAGACAAAATACAATAGAACATATGTATAGTGAAGCTTTACAGAACAAAATGACATCATATAAAACTCCATAATAGTTGAATACAAGCATCCACATAGTCAATACATCCAGCCTCACTACATATCTCTCAGAGAATACAAAACAGCGGAATATCCAGTACATATAATAAGAAGATAATATGCAACCCTCCAGCTCGTCTTCGATATCAGCATCGTGAGAAGAGAACAGCACCTGTCACCTGCTACCTAGTCTGCCCGTCCCAAAATGGACGAACAGCCCAAGGCAATAAGAATTAAAAACATAAAGCCTTGAGTCAGACAACAGTCTTAGTGAGCAGTAAATTAACTAACAACATACCAAAAGAACATAAAGGAAAAGGAATAGGAATACAACCCTCCCACTCCAACCTCATTCTACAGTGATAGCCCCAGACACACACTAAGCAGAAGCAAACATAGCAGAGCATACAATTTAAAGTAAAGATACTATCACTCGAGTCAAGGGCAATGTTTTCCAAGTACCAAGGCCTAAATCAGATAAGCACCCAGAAAAATACCGCTCTTGAGTTCGAATGACGATACAACCAAACATCCATGACTCTGGCTATCACTGATATCATTGCTTCGATATCACCGTTAATTGAATGACCGGCACATTCTTTCAGCCGTCCGTCAAGGGCTAATGGAAACCCCGGTTCTAGACATAACTCCCGCACGTCGTCGCAGCCCGTGCCTAGGACTATCGAATCTGCCCAGAGTACTCGACCATCAACAGTTAGTCGTTGGGACTATCGAATCTGCCTAAACGTACTCTTGCTTAGAGCATGCTAGAACCTTCAACAACGATGCTATCCAAACCTCCTAGTCATCCTCCTCGACGACTATTCTCATATCCATTCATTATCCTCAACTCGAATCATATCACCGAGTTATCAACATGCTTGGAATGATCCCGTCTGGATTAGACCAAGTCTTCATCACATGATTGCCTCGCTTCATCACATCCTCGCAAAGCCTCATCTCAACATTACATCATCAAATCTATGCATAAGAGCTTCATCATCCCGCTACATATGCCACGAGCAGCTTTCCCAATTCAAGAGCCTTTCCCTTAGCTTTTGAATCATCTTCGATCTAAATCTAATCATCAATCATCTAGTTCACAGCAATCAATCAAATCAAACATCAATCCGAGCAATCAAGCATTCAAATATGATCTAAGTAGACAATTATAACAATAATGGCATTTTCGTAATTAAAGAGTTGAAAGTCCAATAAGCATGAAAACATGAATTATATCTCTACAAACTTGATGAATGAACTTGCATAGGTTAACATATGATAAAATGGATGTAACATCATCATGAACAATGGATCTATATGGATCTACACTTAGGATGAAGAAAATGCATGGAAATCACTATTTTAACACCAAATCGAGCCAACAATCCGATATACTCCTTTGGATCCGTGTGAGAGATAATCACCACTCACCAAATCACCTAAACAAACCCAAATCAATACGCTTCAGATCTGGACAGCGAAGGATCAAGCTTGATCTATCACGAATCCGCTTCAAACGAAGAAATCTCTCTTGAAAAGATGAAGATCTTCAATCTAAGCTCTTGAATCTTCAATCTTGATCTTCGATGTGGATGAAAGGAAGCACTAGATTAGAGTGGAGAAAAGAAGTGAAGAAGTGTAGAAGTCGAGCTCTCAAAATGGCAGCACTTCGTCGCTTCAAAATCCGGATCCCAAAAAGTGAGAACAACCCCCTCTATTTATAGCAGAAATCCCTCTAAGTCGTAACTCGGCTATCTCCTAAGTCATCTCCGACCTAAGCCTCTCCGACCTAAGCCTCTCCGACCTAACAGATACGCGCGCGCCTCAACTCCTACGACCTAACACTTCTGCGCAAACGACCTAACCATTAAGTCGACCTACGACTTAACCACTTAGCGCCTAACAACCTAACGACTTATTCCCCAGGCGCTTTGACGACCTAACAAGGTTACGACCTATGAATTAGCGACTTACCCATAGGTGCGACCTAGCAGTGCTACGACCTAACACACCAATGACCTAAAGCACTGCGCGACTTAACAATACTACGACATAACTTCACAGCGACCTAACACATGAGTGTTTCCTCGCGACCTAACAACTTAGGTTTCTATGCGACCTAACACATGTCGACCTAAAACACATACGACCTAACACTTAGCTATACTAGCGACCTAACAACTCACGCGACCTACGACTTAGCAAACTCGCGACCTAACACACACGCGACCTAACCATCTTAGGTCGCCTACGACCTAACTCAACACAGAACTAACGACCTAACTACGCTAACACTTAGGTCGATCAATTCCATAGGTCGCTAACTCGAACTGCCGACCTAACACTTAACTCACCCAAACACTTAGGTCGCTCTCAACATTTCCTTAGGTCGTTGCCGACCTATCCCTTAGGTCGCTCAAAACCCTTAAGTCTCCTATCTTAGGTCGTCTACAACATAGCTCTTAACTTGCTACCATCCTATAGGTCGGTCACGACTTAGCTCTTAGGTCGTTCACGACCTAGGACTTAGACAAATTGCACCAAAATCTGAAACAACTAGAAAATGCTGAAAATCCCAGATTTTGACAAACTTGTCGATCCGTAAAAATACGAGTCGTTACACCTAGTCGAAGGCTACCGCGTTAAACAAGGGTCGAGCCCACTCCAGGCGTCGCGCCATCGATTCATACATCGAATCTAAGTTTCGATTCGCTTGAAATAGGATTTGGCTCAATTAAAACAAGAGCTGCCATTTTATTAGAAGAATGAATCTTCGAAACTGAAGAGGGGAAAGGAAGAAGAGGAACGTCGGCCATCATTTTGTATTTTGATTTTTCGGTAGATAAAGGGAAAGGGAACGATGAATGAAGTGGCTTTGGTTTAACTGATGATTCGCGATTTGTTTTGAAAGGGGTGGAAGTTAAAACCTTGTTCGGCCATTATTTTTTTTCATTTCGTTTATCTGTTCGATTTTAAATCTGAGGAGGGAGAGACGTGATGATTTTTTTTAAAAGGAATGGGGAAGAGAACAAAGAGTAAGCGGCCATGCTTCACACGATCTCGCATCGTGATTTTAGGCGAAATTTATGGAAGGACGTTTGACTTAATTTTAAGTTTTAAATTTAAATTGAATTTCATTTTATTCAACGCGTTTGCATATCGTACGGTCACAAAACAATTCCGATCAATACGAAATTGGAAATCCAGTAATAATACAATATTACGGACCCAATGGAGCTGGTTTCGTCGAATTCCGAGACTGCGCCTCGGACGGCTATTTTTAAATTCGGTTGAACGATATAAATTTCTAAACTGAACAAAATAGTTTTAAATTCGATTCTGAAGCTTCTATTATCTTCGGTATTACCATTACGAATTTTAAAAGCTTTCGAAATATTTTTCTTCGGCTTAAAATTAAAGATTCAAATTTTTATTCGACTATCAATAGATTAAATTTTATAATTTAATCGCCAAATTCAAAGTTATATTCGAGATTCAAATTAAATCATCGTTCAAATATTTAAAATTAATTAAATATTCTCAATTTAATTTGTTCAAGATTCTGGGTCGTTACAAACTTCCCTCCTTAAAAGAATTTCGTCCCGAAATTACAAGTTAGGAGAAATGGTCCTTAACTCGTCTACTATTTTTCAATATCTAATAATTTTATCAATTTATCAAAACAAATCTTTCTACTAAAGATTCGTTATTAATTCAACTAACTTTTTCCAACTTCAATTATAGGTTTCAAACAGTATTTTTTTACCTCTCAATTCAAATTTAAATTTAAATTCAAATTTTAACTTTCAAAATTTTCTCAAAAATTTCCTAACACCCTAAATTTCCGAAAAATTTCGCCAGCGTCTCCTTTGCGCGGCTAACACGGCACGACTACAAAATGTCCCTACGGACTCTCAGATTTCAAAAAGAAAAGAAAAATGCCAAGCGGCTAGAGAAGAAATCATCAAACCTCATATCGAAATTTAAATACTTACCTTTTTGTCGAGCAATTCAAATTTATCTTTGCAATTCAATTCCAATTCCTTTTATAACACCTGTATGTCCTACTAGCCATAATATCTAGTTACATATTCAAACCGTTTTGCAAATTCTATTACAAAATTTCCAATATAAACTACTTATATCATTCTTAGTTTACTATTGAAGTTACATATTCTATTTCATTCAATTTTACATTTCAAATTTCATTTGAATTCAATTTACAATTCCAATCTAATTTGGATTCTATTTAACTTCGGAATATTAATTTTTATCCATTAACTTCATTTTATTTCACACAATTCAAATTCGTTTTCAATATTCAGTTTTAACTCCAGTTTTATTCTTTTGTTCAATCATCAAATTTTTACTTAAGAATTTCACACTTTATTTCTTAAGTTCAACGTAAATATTCCATATACACATTATATTTATTTTCAATTCACTATTATGGTTTATAACCACTTATGTTAAACTGGATTTCACATTCGAATTCAATTTACATTCATGTACTTGCAATTGCAAATTGATTCATTCATTCACAATTTTATTTTCATAATTCAATACTCAATTCCAGAGTCTTTTCAACCTTTTCAAAACCATTTTTGAAAACAATTCAAATTTATCCTTTGAATTTTCTAAAACAAAATCCAAAATTTTCAAACAACTTCCATTTAAAACAAATTGGCAGCAATTCCTCTTTTGGAAACCCGAAAATGAACACCAACGATGCCGCGGTCATCATCGAAGTTATTTTCCAGCGACCGAAAAGAGTTTAGAGCTTTCATCCCTTCAGAACATTTTTCAAAACCTTTGAAATTCATTTTCAAATCAAAAAGGAATTTAAACTTTCCAAATCTCCAAAATTTTCAAATTCTTTTCAAAGCGTTTCCAAAAACTTCTCTGGAATTCCGTTTTAAATTACAATTCACATTTATAATTTACATTCTTTAATTTCATTTGTATGTGAATTCATCTCTTTATCTTTCAATTCACATTTATAAATTTCATTCGTTAAATGGATTTATTTCCAAATCTTTGGTTATTATTTTAATTTCTCATTCCATTTCATATAACAATGATAATAATTCAATGTTATTATTTTATAACAATCAAACATCCATATACTATGATAATTCATAGAAAATCATTTCTTTTATATACAAAAATAGTTTTGGGTAAAATTATTTCATTTACCCTATTTAAAACAATACTGTGTCGGTTTATCTTGTTTAAGAGTTTAGAAACCCCTATCGATTACAGTTAGCTAGACTACACCGACCAGAATCCATAAACAATCAACCGATAAGTCAACACAATACAAAACAATTTCATATTCACTAACAAATACGCGCTCATATCTATTATTACACTCAAACTCATTCTAGAGTACTGCTGACTCTATCTCTAATGAGTAACACCCAACAGAGCAGGGTTGTCGCTTAACCATATGCTCTGATACCACGCTGTTATGTACAAGAATTTTCGACTTTCGAAAATTCGACATCGATACTCACTTTATCGACTGTCGAGCAATCAAGTGCCGGAAACTCCAATAGTGATGGTTTAAGAAAGAAGAAAAAGGCAGAAGAAGAAGAAGATAGAAGAAAAAAAGAGAAGAAGAGAAGAACAACAATAGAAACAGAAAACAATATCAGAATCTTACACATCGCAGCGGAACAATATACAATAGATAATTACTAGTCTTTTAAAACAAAGAACTATATCAGTTTATACATACATCAATCAGAGTCAATATACGACTCAATACAACACAGCACATCAATGGACAGTTATATAGACTTGTCCTCATACAGAATACACAGCGGAATAAATACTATCAGATACAAATACTACGTCTCGCCAACCAGCTTGCTTCCAAAGCTCCAGAATATCCAGAATATCCTGATAACATAACTCTAGACTGCCCGTGTGGAAATTGGTGGGCACCCAGAGTTTAGAAGGGAAACAATAAACTCCGAGTCAGTCATGGTGACTGGTGTGAGATCGTAAAACAGTTATTTTTCACAAAGAAAATAAAACAAATTCGCAATGCTTTTGGAAAATGAAACTACCATAAGACCTCCCACCACACACACAATGCAAACGCAGACTTGGAGGAGATTTCTTCTTATGATAGTCAAAGATGCTTACTACGCAAAAATCAAATTCTTTTTGATATTATTATTAGTGCATAGTGTAGAAAACATTTCGAAAGTAGAATATTAATCTTAGCCGACATAGGTACCATTATAGTATGTCTACTATAGCTACCATATTAAATGGCAGGTTCTACAACTAAAACCGTACAAGGCTCGTATTGTTTCTTTGGATTTCCAACAAATGGTCAGGCTAAGGAACTTCCTTTTCCACGATGGGTACGTCCCTGGAATAGACGACCCGAGAAATAACCTAACATTACGGTTAAATCTCTGCCAACACAAGGTCGGGTTACCTCTGCAAAAATAGGTAACTACTGACACGCGTATGCCATCCCCCGATCATCACCGATCTTCCCGAGGATCCCCGATTCGCAACAACCACAAAGTAATAAATTTGCAGCAACCACAGAGGTTAAGTATCTGGGCTCCATACCATGATACCACCTTTATCCAGAAGGAATGACATACACTAAGGGGCGCTACTCCCTAGAACCTTGCCGCATCCTTCCTGTTTTGACCATTTCCGGGGTGTGAGGCTCGACGAAGTCTCGTCCACAAAGCTACGCTTTCTACAAAGCCATGCTTCGGGTCAAACAAATGATCAACCTATGATCACAAAGATATAAGATCAAACAAATGATCATATCGCAAATGATCAAACACTGATCACTTCACAGCAACACACAGTATGCCACGTTACCAAATTGGGAATATATTGCTGATAAATTTCAACTACATAACCTCTGAGCTCGTACGTCTTAGAGAAGGGTGTTAAGCTAAGAGAATAAATTCTCCGCCACCAACAGAAATGTATTTGAAAGAAATCAGCTTTATATCTCAATTTGTAACGTCAGACACACAATCCATACAAGTCTGTTCCGGGATCGAACAGAACCGAAGGCACTTCTCACGAAGCCCTTGCATATCCAGATAAATTTCTAATCACGTCCGGACTTCCCGTCACTAAGGGTGATAAAACCTTTAAATCGGAGATCAGCCGATGTAGAGTAACTCGACGGTAATCCTTCCGTTTTCAAAAATATCTGGTCTTCAACACCGGTCTTCGAATGCAATTCATAACGACGTATCACATATTCGGAATGGGTTATACGACCCCATGGTCCTTTCCCGGCTAACCCGAATAGTGAGCGCTTATTCAAAAATAAGTGTGGCATTCAATTTCATCCAATTCACAATAAATACCTATTCAAGGTAATTATTGATAGTCGGTTATTTAACTATCAATAAAGATGCGCAACATCATCAGATTCTAAATAATTTTCCAAATTATTTATTTTCCCAAAATATCTTTACTAGATATATAATTTCCACACTTCAAAAATAAATCAATATTTATTTTTAAACAGATCCCCTTTTCTTTTATAAATTCCATAGTGAATTTATATTTTTCGAATATCTACTGATATTCGATTTCAAATCGATTTCAATATTCACTTTCAATTTATCTTTAAAAGATAAAGTTTTCAAACCCTTCGTTTCATATTGGAAAAGCAATTCCATACTTATTTAAAATAAGTAATTCACAAAACTATTTATTTTCAACATTTGAAAATATTCAATATACTTAAATCAAAATTAAGTATATGTTTCATTCTTCAAGGAAATCTTTTATTTTAACAACGTCTATTTGAGTCAAAACGAATGTTACGTAAAACATCGTTACGACGACTCAAAATCAATAGTATAGGGATTCGGAATTAAGATAGATATATAAATCCCAATACTATATAAAACATTTTCTTTCGAAAATCATTTACTATAACAACAGTGTTATAGTCCATCATTTCCTTATTTCTCGAAAACGTCTATTTCAACAATGAATGTTGAAATCTATGTATTCGATATTTTATACATTTTAAAAATGTCTTTTAAAACAATTAACTTCATTTTTATTCAATAATATATTCACTGTCCAAAATCGTGAATATAATTCACTAACCAAATTTCAATATTTTCTACACATTTATATTTTAAGAATTATCCACTATCCAAAATCATGGATAAAATTCCCTTAATAACTTCTATATTTTAAAATCAATCAAATTTGATTTATTTTCGAATTTATAAAAACAACGTTTATAAATTCTATTTCTGTTTTATAACAACTTCGATTTATAAATCTTCTTTATTGACCTATTCAATTTATAACTCAATGTATATAACAAAGGTCCATCTTATAAGTTAATATAACTTATAATTCATTTATTTTAAAAGAAATCGTTCTTTTAAACTTCACAAAATCTAAAACTTTCAGATTTCATTAACTTATGAAATCCCCATTTACACTTCATTTTAACACTTATAGAAACTTGTCTTATAATCCCAATATTTCAAATTTATAAATATCCATTTTTGTACATCTTTTAAATAAACCGTTTATAATACTAGAAATCCCAATTTAAACCATTTCATAAATTTCTTAACTTTTATTTCAAAAACCACACTTTGATTTTATTTCACAAAAATCTTAACTTTTATAACTTTAAAATTTTAGACGCTTATTTATTTGAAATAAATCAATTCAAAAATTCAATAAAACGTCTATTTTCAAAAATCACTTTAAAAATCCTTTTAAAGTAAAAGTCGTTATTTTTAAATTTCAAAAATGAATCCAATGATGCAACAGCACCAATTAGTCAATCACAACAACAAACATCATATATCATCATATGATAACAGAGTATATATCAATATCTGTAAATAAATAAATACAGTTGAGGAATCCAATTGGATCCCTCCAACCTGTTTCCCTGCATCCACAGATGTTAGCACAATACCAATTCCACTTCGAGGTGGAATATCGCGGTATATGGGTTTTATAAAAATCATCCGCTTACTAACGGCGCAATAGGGTCTCATCCGCTATACGAGGCGGGAAATCAATCAATCCAATATATACATATGCCAATATGTATATATTGCTATATATATATATATATAGATATATCCTACTATATCTAATATCACATCCAATAGCAATCAATCAAATCAATAACTGTAATATCATATTTCATTTGAGTGAGAAAAATCTCACCTTTGCTTTTATTTTGCAATCCCATTTTCATTCTCGGCTTGATTTCTTTACAGATTTTGACCTAGTATAAATAATTATACAATTAGTTAATATTCGAACAAATCGAATAATAAATTTTCATTTGATAATTTCGATTCACTAGTGGTTTCATTTTAATAGTTAAATTAATTGATATTTTTATTTAAACCAATATTTTCTCCTTTAATAAATTTATCTAACTAACCATTTAAATTTAAAACTAAATTTAATCCAAAGTTTATTTTATAAAAGATCTTTATTGATTAAAATAAATTAATAAGTTCATTAATAAATAAATCCCATATTAAATTATTTAAATAAAATTAGTAATTGAACAAATGAATATATTACATTATTTAACAGATTACTTTTTACTGTAAAATCAAACTTTCAATTTATAAAACAATACCTTACTGTTTAACCGTTAACTTATAATTTTCCTAACCTGTATATATATTTATACTTATACTACCCTTATCCTTCTCTGTGTATACATACTTTTATATATACATCCTTAAATAAAACATATTCACTGTAACTTAATCTGGAACTGAACTATGTGCATATATATATTTATCCTATTTTTGAAAACGCATATGTTTATCAGAATAAATTTATATTCCCAGTTAATAACTTTTGCTAATTCAACTAATTCAAATGCTTAGCTAAAATCAAGATTATACCTCATCTAGTCGCCAATAGACCTTCGATCGAGAGTCGCTATTATTTCTAAACTGTCGAGCATCCCTCAGGTTCGAAACCCTAGCCCATCTTTGCTCCCTTCGACGATGCAGTACCCGATGTTCGCTCGGCCATCGCGTGAACGAGATCGCAGCCGCCTTGACCCCATACATACTCGAGAATCCCACCTCGACGCTTCGCCGCGATCAAAACCCAGCCCTAGTCGAAGGCTACCACGTTAAACAAGGGTCGAGCCCACTCCAGGCATCGCGCCATCAATTCATACATCGAATCTAAGTTTCGATTCGCTTGAAATAGGATTTGGCTCAATTAAAACAAGAGCTGCCATTTTATTAAAAGAATGAATCTTCGAAACTAAAGAGGGGAAAGGAAGAAGAGGAACGTCGGCCATCATTTTGTATTTTGATTTTTCGGTAGATAAAGGGAAAGGGAACGATGAATGAAGTGGCTTTGGTTTAACTGATGATTCGCGATTTGTTTTGAAAGGGGTGGAAGTTAAAACCTTGTTCGGCCATTATTTTTTTTCATTTCGTTTATCTGTTCGATTTTAAATCTGAGGAGGGAGAGACATGATGATTTTTTTAAAAGGAATGGGGAAGAGAACAAAGAGTAAGCGGCCATGCTTCACACGATCTCGCATCGTGATTTTAGGCGAAATTTATGGAAGGACGTTTGACTTAATTTTAAGTTTTAAATTTAAATTGAATTTCATTTTATTCAACGCGTTTGCATATCGTACGGTCACAAAACAATTCCGATCAATACGAAATTGGAAATCCAGTAATAATACAATATTACGGACCCAATGGAGCTAGTTTCGTCGAATTCTGAGACTGCGCCTCGGACGGCTATTTTTAAATTCGGTTGAACGATATAAATTTCTAAACTGAACAAAACAGTTTTAAATTCGATTCTGAAGCTTCTATTATCTTCGGTATTACCATTACGAATTTTAAAAGCTTTCGAAATATTTTTCTTTGGCTTAAAATTAAAGATTCAAATTTTTATTCGACTATCAATAGATTAAATTTTATAATTTAATCGCCAAATTCAAAGTTATATTCGGGATTCAAATTAAATCATCGTTCAAATAATTAAAATTAATTAAATATTCTCAATTTAATTTGTTCAAGATTCTGGGTCGTTACATTATGATAATAATCAATATTATCATATCTAGAAACCAAACACACCATATATTCCATTATAATTTTCTAAAAAATTATTTCTTTATATATAAAACATAATCATGGTAAAATTATTTCATTTCAAAACACTTTGAAAAACACTTCCGAAATTTTCGAAATTTAAATTCTGGTTTGGATCTATTTTTAGCTTAACTTATTTGTTCATTCTTATCAATTTTCTATTTGGTTATATATATAACCACTTAAATTTTATAACCTTATTTGATTACAATAACAACAACCAATCTTCTCAATATACTATAATAATTTCAGAAAAATTATTTCTTTTTATATCAAAATATAATCTTATATAAAAATTATTTTAAAATCATTTATCCTTTAAAATTACTATATAAGAAAATAACAAGTATGCTCTCATATATAATACACTCAACTCATTTTAGAGTACTACTGACCCTATCTTTAATGAGTAATCCCCACCAGAGCCAAGGTTTTCACTTCACCTTCAGCTCTGATACCACATGTGACGACCGGGGATTTTCGACCCTCGAAAATCGACACTAATATGTTCACTGTATAGAGTGCCAAGAAATCAAGTGCCGATGTGACGACCCGCCTTTCTATCCACAGAAAGACGTATCATCGTTAAGAAAGAAATAGATAGAAATAGAAAGAAAGAAGAAAGAACAACACAATTCAGAATCTCACAGCGGAAATGGAACAAAATATAATACATCACATAACTATTACATAGTCTTACATATATCAGAGTTACACAACATCATTCAAACAAGACAGTCATATATACATATCTGCTATTTCATACATCCCAAAATACAACATACATCACTAACACAGTGGAACTAGATAGATAGATATATACGTCTGGATTCTGCTTCAAGCTCCTCCATAACTCAACAATCCAAGACCTGATCACTTGGCAACTCATAAAAATTTGAGTACCCAAGAGTTTAAGAAAACCAGAAATAAACTCCGGGTCAGACATGGGTCTGGTATGAGTAAACGAGTTAAAGTTGCTTAACTTTGAAAAAACATTTGAAACAAAGGTATCACGTAAGACTTCCCACACATAAACACGGGTAATTTTTTGTAACGACCTCGGATTTTAATTTAAATTTAAATTGATAATTTATTGAATTTTTGAATAAAATTTGTGAAATAAAAATAAGCACTTGTATTGGAAATAAAAGTAAATCCATAAGTTAAAAATCTATAAACAAATAACTAAAATCAAATGCAAAGTAAAGTAATAAAAAAAATAAAAAATAAATAAATATGTTGCAGGAAAGTACACGAATTAAAAAGGATAAGTATGACAATATATACAAGATTGTACATACAAGATAAAGGAAATAGTATTGAAAACTTGATAAGGTACCTTAGCATTAAATGTTATTATCTCTAGTACTCAAGACATATCATTTCAGCCTCCAACACTTAAAAAAATCTCTGATAAAATATGAACACTTGTACCTGTATACAAACCCAGATATCACCTTTCCCTGTAATCTGTTCCTTCTACATATACATCTTCTCATTTCTAATTCAATTCGTTCAACACTGCAAACCAGAGATAATAACAAATACTTCCATATATACAAACTTAAATAATATTTACAACTCAACAAAGGCAAGAAGGTTAGGAAGATCAAAGCAAAGCAATTTCCAGTTTTTAAAGTCCAAAGCTTTGCAAACAATTGTGCTCTGTCCCTTTTCTCAGATCATAGGTGAGTAACTTAAATTTAAAATGCTTAAGTATATTCACATATATTGCTTATGGCTGAAATGAGTATGTTATATGTATATATATTTATGCAATTCTGTGTATATGATGCCTGCCTGTTTAATGATCTGGAAAACATATCTGTTTACAAAATTTTAAGCTCTGGGTTAGTTCAAAAATCATTACGGCTAACCTATTGATTGTTGGAACAAAGTATATAAACAAAATATGTTTGTTCGATCATAAAGTGAATTTTAAAATCTGAATTCAAGTTAAACGAAGTAGGTCTGCTCTGGAAACCTTAAAGAACAGTTAAAGTTTGAGATAAATGATATTTTTAAATATCTTGGATTATCAGTTTAAGTTTATAAACTGAATCTCTAAGCAAAAACTTGATTTTTAAAACTAAAATCAAGAATTTTAGTAATAGGGGTTAAGAGCAGTTTGTATATGAACTGAAAATGGAATTTTGGAAATTGTGGGTGATCTCTGCTCTCTAGGTGGTCGGGTTTTCTCGTGGTGATAGAGGAGGCTAGGGTGGAGATGGGAAAAATAGTCGGAGGTGGCCACAACCACGGTGGTGACAGCGGCAAGCGGTTGAAGTTGATAAACCTAGATTTTTGCTTTGATTATGTTTGGTCTCGTTCGATCACTAGAGACGATCGAGCGTTATGGGATTTTGGGAATTTGTAGAGGGATGGTTGACGAAGCCATGGCCGGAGGTGATGGCTCTCTGGTGGTCGGAGGAGCGGGGGCGAAGTGATGACAGGGTTCGAGGGGAAAACTGGTTGTGTTTCCAGGTTTTGATTTTGCTCGAATTTCGTATACGTGACTATTTCGAGAGTCAGACGATCGGAGTCTGGAATTGAGGCGAAGGTCGACTTGCTCGTCGATGAAGTGCTGGCCGGAGATGACGAACTAGGTTGTACACGTGCACGAGCACGTTGGTGGATCTGAAGTGTTTGCTTGAGTGCTTCAGGATTGAACTCGAGATTACTCGAGTAGTTCGAGTGTTTTACTCAAAGCAGCGAACGGGGAAGGCTCGAAGCGATTTAGAGGGGACTCGGGTCAAGTATGGTGACAGTTTCGGGTTTGAAACTGTTCTCTGTTTAAAGTTTTTAAACTAAATTAAATTTGTCAAGCAAGGTTTAAAACTGGGTTTAAATTCAAAGTTAAGTTAGTTTTCAAATAAACTTTTGAATCCTAAGATTTTAAAATGAATTTGGATTTTAAATCAAGAATTTAAAATCAAGGTTGAAGGCAAGTTAAAACCAAAGTTTTTAAATCAAAGTTAAATATGGATTCAAGTTTCTTGAATTCAAAACTGTAAATTAAAATCAGTTTTTATTTAAAATCTGAATGTTTAAACAAGTTTAAACCAAATAGCTTTTTTAAGGTAATTTGTTTTCAAATAAATATTTCAATTGGATTTTGATAAAGTTCTTTTATAAAAATGATTTTGAATATATAATCATTTGGAATCTTAAATTCAAAATGAAATTTGAATCTAAATTTAGAAGTGGAATGTTTTAAATACACTTTAATATTTATGAGATCGTTAATGAAGGAATAATTTATCTTAGAGATAATTAAAAATATTGAAGTGGATTAATTAATAAGATAATTAAGGAATGATTTATTTGTCAACTTTATAAATTAATGATTTAGATTAATTAAGATAATCAATTTTAAATTGTTAATTACTTAATGAAAGTAATTAAAGGATTAATTACTTATTGTAATTAATGTTGGATATTATAATAAATTAAAGTTAATTAATAATCACTTGTTGTAATTAATTAAGAATGATTAATTAAGGGTTGATTTATTTATTAATGAATTAATTAAAGGAAATTAATTAAAGGATAATTGAATAATTAAAGGTTAATTATTAAATAATTTAAGGTTAATTAATTTAATTAATAAATGATTAAAGGATAATCAATCAAATGATTTGAAATTAATTTATGTTAATTAACCACGATTGATAACTTATCTAATTTAAATTAATTAGATAATTAATTGAGCTTACTTATGGATGTTTAATTCTATTGATAGTCGAATTGTTTGATATTTCTGATACATGATACTTTGTGACATATCCTGATTTTATGTTGTGATCTGTAGTATAATTGATTATCTGTGCTGTAATTTATTATCTATGATATATATATATATATATATATATATGATCTGTATATGAAAGATAAGCGATATAGTTTATACCGCTTATCAACTATATTTCTGTATTTGATCTGTGATGATTGAATGATGTGCACTATTATGTTAAACCCCTGGACTACACTTTTACACACACAAATATGGATTCCACGAGGAAATTGGTTAAGTCACAGATGATTTAAATTTGATTTTTTTGAAATTGAAATTTTAATTCCAATTGATTTTGAGATTGGAAATTTGGGTTTAAAGTGAAAAGCTTTTGAAATGGAATTTCAAAGATAAATCTTATTTTCGAATAACTTGATTAAGTTTTGAAATTTAAATAATTTGACTTAAATTTGAATTCAATATTTGGAATTGAATTCAATGATTAGAATTTTGATTAAAGATATTATAAATGTGTTTTATATGAATTTAAACTACTTTTAAAATATTGGTTTGAGAATTTGATTTAACCTAAGAACTTTAACTTGTATAAATGAATCAGATTTCCAAAATGAAAACTATTTGTTTTAAAAGAATAAAAGCTTTCAGATAAGAAATGAAATTCCAGTTTAATTAAAGGAATTTCATGTTTGAAATGAAAAATGGTTTTTTCCAAGTTATGAATGAATTCTTTTTGAAAGCTATGAATTAAATCTGTTTATTTTTAATAGATTTAAAATGATGATTTGTTTAAACCATCCGAAATGAAATTGTTTTGAAAGCTATGAGTTAAATCTTTGATTTAAAGATTTAACTAATTAATCAAATTGAAATGGAAATTAATTTGGAAAATCTGTGAATGAATCTTTTGTTTAAAAGATTAAAGTGTGGCAATTGTTTAAACCGTTGAAGGTTGTTAAAATGAATCTTTTTGTTTAAAGATTTGAAATGGTAATTTGTTAAACCATTTGAAAAGAAAGTTTTGGGTAATAAGTTGTGACTTAATTGAAATCCCAATATCCATATGTTTTAAAGTATTACGCTCACTATTCGGTTCAGCCGGGAGAGGACCTTTGGGTCATATAACCCATTCTGAATAAGTGATACGTCGTATATGGATAGCATTTGAAGACCGATGTTGAAGACCGGGTGTTTGCGAAAACGATAGGATAACCTATCGATTGTCTCTGCACCGAGTAGCGCCCGGTATAGAGATCTCCTAAGTAATGGGAAATCCGATCGGGATTGTGAATACCCGGATTTGCAAGGGCTTCTTCGGAAGTGCCTTCGGTTCTGTTCGAACCCGGAACAGACTTGTATGGTTACATGTCTGACATTACACTTTGAGATATAAAGCATATTTCTTTCAAATACATTTCTGTTGGTGGCGGAGAATTTATTCTCTTAGCTTAACACCCTTCTCTGAGACGTACGAGCTCAGAGGTTATGTAGTTGAAGGTTATCAGCGATATACTCCCAATTTGGTAATGTGGCATGCTGAGTGTTGCTGTGTGATGATCATTGTTTGATCATTTGTGATATGATCATTTGTTTGATCATTTATCTTTGTGATCATTACTTTGATCATCTGTTGACCCAAAGCATGGCTTTGTGACAAAGCGTAGCTTTGTGGACGAGACCTCTTCGGACCTCACAACCCGGAAATGGTCGAAACAGGAATATGCGGCAAGGTTATGAGGGTCGCGCCCTTTAGGGTATGTCATTTCCTTCTGGAAAAGGGTGGTATCAGGTATGGAGCCCTGGTATTTAACCTATGTGGATACTCCGATCTCATTTATTGTGATTGTGTGTTTATCGAGGCGCCTCGGATAAAGGTCCCAAAGGACCGGGGGGTGGCATATTCGTGAGTTACCTAGTTACAGAGGTAACCCGGCCTTGTGTTGGCAGAGAGCAGTTTGTCTCTTGGGACGTCCAGCCAGAGGCGATCCCATTCGGCAGTAGGAGAGGAAGTTCCTTAGCCTGACCATTTGTTGGAAATTCATCTTCCAATACGGAACTTGTACGGTTCTAGTTGTAGAACCTGCCATTTACTTATGGTGGTCACCACTATTTAGATAGTAGCTATAGTATGCATACGATACTGGTCGTATGTTGGCTAAGATTAATATTATACTTTCGAAATGTTTTCTTCACTATGCACTAGTAATAATATTCAATGATTTGTTTTGCGTAGTAAGCATCTTTGACTATCATAAGGAGAAATCTCCTCCGATTCTGCGTTTGCATTGTGTGTGTGTGTGCGGGAGGCCTTATGGTAGTTTCATTTTCCAAAAGCATTGTGAAATTCAATCTTACTTTGTTTTAAAGATAAACTGTGTTTTTGTTTACTCACACCAGTCCCACGACTGACTCGGAGTTTATTGTTCCTTTCCTAAACTCTGGGTGCTCACAAATTTCTACACGAGCAGTCTAGAGTTGGGTTATTCAGATATTCAGGTTGAGTAGATTATTTGGAGCTAGTTAGTCTTTAGACGACTGACCTTGCTTACCGCTAGCTATGGATTGGAGCATTCTATTGGAGATATTCTATCCGCTGCTGGTGTTATCTATTTTCTTTCCACTGCTATTTCTTGTATCATATCTCTGATGTATATTGATATCTGTTGTATCATTCTGTTGTATCATATTGTATCAGATTTTGTATCTGTCATTGTATCAATGTTATATATGTTGATATATTCTTTTTCTTCCGCTGTGTTGTTATACTTAATGGTGTTATAAGCTCCGGGAAGCCAGATTCGGCGTTTGAATCTATGGCATTTTGAGTACAAGTGAAGTACGGGTGCCGATTTTCGAAGGCCGAGTTTTTGGACTCTTACAGTTTTTACCTTACGCTAACCAAAACATTTATAGGAAATCCAATGATATTATAATAGTGTCTAGGGTTTTCAAGTAAAATTAAAAAATAGCTAAAATGCTTACATCTCACATTCCAACATAGTTGGGTACAATCAAAACATACGGCGCTTATTGGAGATTGGATTCCATACAATGGCAGGGCTACTGGGGTACCGCCCATCACGGTACCTGGCCTAGATCAGAGTACCGAGGATCACGCCCGACCCCCTACAACACAAGGCCGGAACCATCCCTTACTGGATAGTCCCGAACAAGATAACCCCGCAGTTGTGGCCAACAACTGCCCACTAAGCCGAAATAAAAAGGGACATCTAGACAGGGGTATATCTCGTCCTACTTGGGTGCTACCTACTTAACCTTGCTGCACCTCCCCTGTTTTAGCCATTCCCGGTTGATGAGGCTTGAGGCTACGATTACCTTTATTGGACACATCTATCTTAGAATGCTCATCGTCCACCTGACGATGTGCTGAAAGTATTCAATCCATACAAGTTCGTTCCGGGTTTGAACGAAACCGAAGGCATTATCTCGTTACACTCGTTTTGGAATCACCCTCAGAGTTAACGACAATAACCCTTGCAATCTAAAACACCATCTTGATCTTCACTTTGAGATATCACGACCTATCATTTAACTTGGATCGATGTGGTTTTCGGATAATCAAATTTGATACCCAATCCCGGTCTCATCGAAATCCAAACGTATCTTTTAAGGCCAAGTTGTTTAAAGTTTAAATAAGTTTAATTCAATTTAATATTGAATTCACACAACATTTAACACAGATAAATATCATACATTTATCACAAATATATCCAATATCTCATCACAGAATATCACAGATTATCATCCAATAGATATCAATAAATCCAGACATTCTACACAAACAATCATCCAAAACAGGAATTATTAATCCATATTATAATTAATTAACTTAAATTTAATTAATTACTTAAGAATTAATCACTTAACCCTTAATTAATCTCTATAGATTAATTATCTCTTATTTATTAATTAATAAAACCTAATTAATTAATAAACTTAATTAAGTACTTCTTAATTACAAATTAATCAACCTCTAATTACTTAATTAATTAATTACAAATTAATTAATCTTTAGTCATTAATTAAATCAATCTTAATCATTGAGTTAATTAAATTAATTAATTACTCTTAATTAATTTCTTAATTAATCCTTTATCATTAATTAATTAAATAATTAATTATATTTAAAATTTCTTAATTAACTTAATTAATCTCAAAACATTAAAACTTTAATTAACCTTAAGATAAAACATTATCTTTATAAATGACTTAATTATCATTTACATATTTAAAACATTTTAATTAACTTTACTTAATTAAATCATTAATTAAGTTTAAAACAAAATGATCACTTAACATGATAAATTAAAGTTACCAAATCATAACTTACTTTTAAATGTTTTAAACATTATCAAGTAATAGTTTTAAAAACTAACTTCAATTTAAATTTAAAAACTTGCTTTTATACAAACTTTTAAAATTTCATTTCTAACTTAAATTTTAAAATAATTTTAGACTTTAATTAAATTTAAATTAAACAAATTTCAAAACCTCTAATTCAATGTTAAAGAAAACTACTATTATTTCTAAAGCAATTCATACAAGAAAACTTAAATTGAATTTATTCTTAAAATTTCAAACTTGTTTTAAAATCTTTTTGAAAAACTGGTTTTTAGACTTACTTCGGGTCGAACCCGAAGATTACTCTGGTCAAGCCCCGAGTTTCCTCACTTTTCCCCCTTTTTACAAAAACTTAAAAAAAATTAAAGTTTAAAACCTGTAGACTAACACCCACAAAACACTCGAGTACCAACTCGAGTCAAATACCCAAAAACCCGATATCTACTTCGAGTCAATCTCCTTCCCCAAACCCACTGACACAAACTACACCGTGCACATGCACTGCCACCAGAACCACCTCCGGCCTCTGTTCATTCTTCCGGCACGTCACTCATCACCAATGTAACCAATCGCAATCACCAGAACACACGCACGGGCCACAGATCAAATTCGAGCATTCCAGGCAGACCTGGAACCAAAGACCCACACCTGAAAATGCCTCGACCAACCAACTGTAACAACCCGGGATTTGCATTACCAATTAATAAATAAAAGTTAGGATTTTTATTTATTTTAATGAAGCATAAAAGGATTTGGAATAACAAAATTTATTTGAAAAAGGCTATTTTAATTAAATGGGAAATATGAGATTTTAAAATGAGGTTAAAAGGTTATTTTTGGAAAGTTAAATAATTTAGGAGAGATTTTAAAATGGGTTTGGATAAGAAAAATGAGTTTTATAATCATATATGAACACTTAGACTAATTTTTAGAAACATGTAAATAACTCTCTTCTTATTGGGTTACTAAACCTAACCCAATAACCCACCCTAAACCTCTTCTATAAATTATCTCAAACTCTCCAAATCTCATTCATTCATCCCTAATCAAAACCCTAATCATTTCCTAAAGCTTTCATAACAAAAATGGCCTCTATCTTCATCTCCTTCTAGTTTTAGCTTATGCAAGTCATTCTATGCAAAGGTAATGCAAATACCCACCTCAAATCCATTCTTATATCTTTTTCATTTCTGAAATTTATTTGGTAACACATGTTTTATGTGTTTTTTTGATCTTATAGCCTCCTAATCATCTTTTGATTTTGGTAATCAGTTAGTAACACATGTTTTATTATGTAACATGTGAATCATAGCTCTTTGATCATCTTTGCTTTCATTTGGGGTGTGCACATAAGGTATTTGTAATATATGCTAGCTGAAATTATAATTAGTTTATTGCTGTTAGTAAATTAGGCATATCTCATTCATCTTAAATCAGAATTAAGATTTTCTTGAAGTTCTGGAAAGCTTATTCTGTAGGCTATAACTTTTATGTTTTGAGCTTTGCCTAATTTTGTTGTTTGAATGGTCGAAATCACGTATGTTTGTCGCTGACCTGACAACAAACACAGGGTTGATAAAATAAAACCATGAAATTGATTTGGTCATAAGTTACTCGTTTCTTATCCAAATCTAATAATTTTGGATGTTCTGGAAAGCTTAGATTTAGAGATAAAACTTTCATATTTTAAGTTTCATGAAATTTCGAAGTTAATTTGGTCAAAACTGTGCATTCTTACCACTGTCTCGAGAGCACAACGACAGTGATATAAAATTTAGATCTGAGAATTGTTTTAGTCATAGAATTTTCATCTCTGGTCGGAATTTGACGATCTTGGTCATTCCGGAAAGCTTAGAAACTAAGCTACAACTTTAATTTTATTCATTTTGCCAGAATTTGAAGTTTACTATGCCAAAATTGTGGTTTTTCATCTCTGGCCAGTTAGTGCATAGCTATAGGCCTTAGTCTCTTTTCTTCCGTTGTTTTCAGCGTAGAACCCCGACTTTGCGACGCCATCCCGGGCTCGTCCTTTGTCGGATTTCATCGTTTTTGGTCTCTTTAAAATGATGAGATCGAGATCTTTAACCATGCAAAGTTTGGTTTAGATCTGGGTGCATTAGATACTTCGTTTCTATTGCCGAAGTAGCACCCAGAAACTGTTTTACAATAGTGATCATTTTCAGTTATCGTCGGACCAACTTTGAAACATTGTCGTTTCTTCGTTTCAAGTCAAAACCGAACGATTCTTATTGCATATCAAAGTAGGAGTACTTTACTACGCTCCTGCAAATTTTCATCAAGATCTGAGTTCATGTGACCCTTCGACCATGTCGTCGAAGTGGGACCTTTACACTGTTTTGACACAGTAAAGTTTTATGATTTATGTCCGACTTTGAGACGACGCCGTTTCTTCGTTTCAAGTCGGAATTTCCCGATTCTTTTTGCAGTTTGGAGCAGGGATGTTGGACTATAAGTCTACCAATTTTCATGCCATTCGGATTCAGTTTGCTAGTCCGAATAATTTTCCGAACTTGGGTTCGCGTCATTTTTGGACTATTTTCCAACACTTAGAATATTTTTCAGTGATTTTCTGGTTTTATTGATTTCTTTGAGATTTGTCTCTAGATTTCGTACACGGGTTTTATGAATCATTTTCAAAAGATTTTTCACTCCTAAATGGCTTTAGAAATTATTATATAATATTATTTTTAATTATTAAATTAATTACTCCATAAGAGGAGAGTTTTCAAAAGCCGTTTTAAAGTGATTTCAAAATCAATTATAAATCCGTTTCGCACCATTATTTTCTATAATAAAAATCTCACACTCACTTTTTAGCACGTCGAGCGAAGTGGAAAGGTGCTTAAACGGTTAGGAAATCTCCGGCCTATGGAACCATGTGTATTTCCTTTCCGGTTAATCCCCGACCTATTCGATTGATCGTTTTGACCTTTGGGTCTAGTTTACCGATGATAAGAGGTGGACTTTTTATTGTTTGGAGTGTGAGCTTGCTATTGGTTAGTAAACCGTTTAGTGCGAACGTGGGGTATGAGACTCATTGTTAACACTTTACGGGTTCCTCTCCAAGAAGTTGGTGACACATTAGCCTTTGGGCGGCCAGTACTGGACCTCTGGGTCACCACGCCTCTGGGCAACCGTCTCTGGACACCTGCTCTATGGAGCAGTTTATTTTTTTCGGCATGCGCCTTTGGGCCTTTATCCTTCTGGGAAGGATCTTTCCGTCTCGCGCGTTCCGCATCTGTGCGAGTGATCGATCACAACTCTACAGTACTTGGCAACAACGACTCTGGTCGGTGCACGTGCAATATTGGTATTATTTGATGATTTTACATCCATTCGAGTACCGCCATTCGGTGTTGGTTCTATGGAATCATACGATGTAAGTGCGATTACCTTGTGGATTCACAGTGTCTCTGGACACTGCTTTTCACTGTTTTGATTTCATTGACTTTTCAGTATATCCCCATTGCTCTTTGGAGCATCGATCTTTGCTTGGGCATTGATTACGGACTCTGGTCACTCTTGGGATTATTGCCTATGGGCATCTTTTTATAGCTTTGGCTACGCCGATGATATGAGGCAATTTTATTTATTCTACACTTGGTGTTGATTTCTCTTTGGAGATTTTTATTGTTTATTGATGATTAGGGATCGTCATCATATTCATGTGGTTCATAATATACTTCTCTTTGGATAAGTACTGTTTTATTTATGTACCGCATTACTATATATCTCAGTTATTACTGATTGTTTAGCTAGCCTGACCCGAGTGTTTTTGCTTGGGTCAGACCGAGTTGTTTCAGGTTAGGTCTCTGGACTTAGCTTCTGTGCTTCCGCTTGGATATTATCTACTATGCTGATAGATAGCGTTATTTGTCCACTATTCCGCTACTCTGTTATTATTCAGACTTTGATATGTACATATTTTTAACCCACATGTGTGGGCAGTGGCTTTGTACCCACTTATTGTATTTGGATCTGTATTGACGATGTATTGTTCTGGGATTTTATATCTGTTATGTGATTATGTTCTGTGATGTTTTATCATTTAATATTATGTTTTGTCCTGATAGATCTTTAGCCATTTGTAATTTCGTTATAAGTATTTACTGAATATGTCGAACCACTTGAAAAAAATATATAGATACCATCCTTTCGACGTATTCAGTAGATAGTTATAGCTTGATTACAAATGGTCGCTTCCACTATACTCTATTCTCCGCTTTAACAGACAGTATTACTCCCGTAATACTCTTTGTTACAGTGGGTCTCAGAGTGGGGCGTTACACCAACGCCGATCACCAGAAGTCCAGAGATTCCGACCACACATTCCCCTATCATCCAGGCTGCTTTCCCCCAAGCCTCGCACCACTCGATCACAGGGAGACGATACATCACTACCATTTCCAGCTTCGACCCATTCTAGGGTTTAAAACCCAAGTCGCCCAATATCCAATGCCACGGAGATCATTCGACACTACCTCCATTTTTCCGATGCTCCCTGAACACCAGCCTTGCTTTAGACGAAACCCTGAAACTTCTCTACCCTTAGATCGCCAAAGATTGCCACAAATACAATCTCCAGTCAAACCCAAAATGCAACCTCATTCATTATTAAAATTTTAGTTTTTAGTTTTAAAAATCCTAATTTTCTAAATAGATTCAAGTTATAAACATAAATCAGAAATCCATGACAATTTATTTTTAACATATTTTAAGGTTCCTCTGTTCTTCTTGATTTCCAAACAAATTTCAAACTTATTTCACATAAATATATATTTTTAAACTTTGATTATGTTTGTACAACATAATTTGTTTAAATCCCTAGGCCTAATAGAGATTAGTTGAGAAGAGTTGGAATTTTTATCTAAATTTAAACTGTGAAACTTAACAGAGATGATCACAGACCTATACACACCAGTATATTCATTCATACATACATGTATTCAGATTTGTATATATACATGCAAAGATAATTCATTCCAGGTATCACATGAAATCAGATTTAAATTTACTTCAGCTTTTAAAATAAAATGTTTACTCACCTGAAAACAAGTTTGAACAGAGAGCAGATTTTGTTTAAAAAAACACTGTCAGCTTGATCTTCTTGATCCTCTTGCTTGATTAGTTAAGTTGTTGTTTAAGCTTCAGTTGTAAGATTAGTCTCTGAAATGCTAAGTTTTGATGAACGAAATGGAGTGGAGAGATTGATATATAAGAAACAAGTATGCAGGCTGATATTTTATTTGTACAACAATGGTCAGAGATTTTTTTTTCTATGGTGGCTGAGATGATATATTTTGTGCTAGCATTAATTAAAATTGTCTTGTTTCTTATTATCATACTTATCCTTTTTTTTCATGCACAACTTGTATACATTTTACTATTTCTGTTGTCTTATTTCCATGCATGGTTATGCTTTCTACTCTATATGCTTCTATAAAATTGTTATATTTTTAGAATTATTCTATGTGTTCATTTTATATTTTTACATAACCATAAATTTACTTTATATATTTATTTCTATTTTAAGCTTAAACTACCAAACACTTCATTTACAATTAAATATTTTATTTTATTTTTAAACTTTATTACCAAGATTACATCAAATATATATATAGATCAAAAGTGAATAAGGTAGAGCTTACTTTAATTTAATGTGAATAAGATAGATTTTACTTTTAAATATTTTGAAACTCTTTATTTTAAATTCCAAATAATAATTTCCTTCCAAAAATACACACATATATATTCGTTTTTAAACTGATAAGTTTGTATTTTAATTTATCAGATTAAATTCTTATTAAAATAATATTGCCAAAATCCCGGGTCGTCACAGCCGAAAATGCCAGATCATTAGGATTTAAGAAGAAAACGATAGAAGAAGAAACATGAACAACAACATAAAATCTCACAATCGCAGCGGAACAAAATATAATATAATAATAGATTTTATACAATGAACTGTTATTGTTAATATACATACAAATTATCAGAGTAAAATCATCAACACATAAATCTGGACAGTTATAATAACTTGTCCTCACAAATGCTGAATATACAACCGACAACACACAACGGAATATAATCAAGTACGCGTAATATGTCTCTGCCATCCAGCTCGTCTCCTGAGCTCCAAAGCATTCTAACTTGAATCTGCAATACACGGTCTGAGCCGAGCATTATGGTAAAGTAAAACTCGGGTCAGTCTGGAAAACCAGCGTGAGTAAACACCACTACACCAAAACATGAAATTCGCAACAAAAATATTTCTAAATTACTAACAATCAAATGTCGTTATAAAATAATAACACTTAAATCCCGTCATAAAACCTTCAAAGCCGTTGTAAAAGGAGCTGTAAATAGTTTATCACTGCTTTACACCGTTATAAAATTTGGTAAAAATGAAAATAAATTGAAAACAAAAGGGTTAAAGATGGAAAATAACATCTGGACTCACAACGCTTAAGTTTGTTACGCTTCCCACTTTCTTTGGCCGCCAGATCTCCAAATTATTTTTGCTTTCTGCCAAATCCACATTTCCTCCCCAAATTCACGCTTCAGGATCGCTTTTACTTTTCTAATCGCAAAACCTTCTCAAGCAAAATCAAGGTACCCAGTCATTGATCAGTTCGTACCCAGTCATTGATCTTCTTCTTCGATTATTGGTTGATCAGTTGCTCTTTGTTTTCTCGTGTTGATTAATTTCGTTTTTTCGCTTGATGGTTCTCATATTCGATTTGCGTATCTTTAGGTGATTTTCCAACATAGTAAGGTACTAATTTCTGGGTTGTTTTTTTATTTTTTCAATCGAATTAGGGACTAAAGATTTAAGGTCTTGAAATAAACATCATTTCTTTTTTTTATTGATTTGTCATCCTCTTTCAGTTGTCACTTGTTTTAGGAAAAAATGAGCATAATATGCTGGTTACCGTATTTTTTGGTATACTCACTGGTTTATGGGCCTTATCATCCCTATCAACTAAGTTGTGGCCTTTGTGAGATTTAGGATTGATGTTAGTCACTTGAAACTTATGTTTCGGCCATCGATGTTGTGATATAATGTTGGAAGGGTGAGTTTGGGCAAGAAATTGGTTGTAAGTAGTATTTTATATCATTTGAGATTCATAACAAAACCTGTCAGTACTAGTGGTAATCTGTATTTCTTTTGAGATTCATAACAAAACCTGTCAGTACTATGAAACTACACTCATCAACTTGCTATGCGGTCATAATACAACAAGATGGTATAACATTAGTAGATGAAAACTTAATTATCTATACAGGTTGGAAAAAGTTCAACAAATAAACCGAAACTAGGATTAATTTTTTTAATGGATTGTTCGTTTTTTATGATTGTACATGTATACTTGTTAGTTAAGTATTATGATGTAAATTTAGAACAAAATCGCTTTGTTTTTCTCACTTTGTTTTTCGTCTATGTTCGTATGAGAGAACTCATGTGGGTACATTTAAATTTTACTTTGATGCTAAATGTGAGTTTTAGTTCGCATATTTGTTTATAAAATTTGTCTACAAATCAATCCTATGTTTTTATATAAAGAACAACAATATAAGATTCATACATTAAAGAGCTTCAGTTTTTGTAGGGAAGGCAAGAAGTATTTTGTTTATTGTCCCAAGTATCATACTAGGTTGGATTCTAGCTTCAACAAACCTATTGGCTACCCTATTACATTAGTTTTCACCTGAATTTAACTCATTAAGATCATCAAGTACACAAAACACTGAAGTTTTACTTTATTTTAATCCGGTTACAGAGATTTAACCTTCTTCGTTATGTTTCTTGGATTTTATGTAACATCGTTATAACCTCACCGAACTTAAGAAAAGCAACACAGTATGTAAACATAGAAGTAAACAAAAAAAGTCTTACCTTAATGCAGCTACGTCCTTAAGACCAAAAATCGTCCCAATCAATGTCAATTTTGCTTGGTTAGTTGATAACTCAAGAGCAAGAAAAGATGCATCTATAACTAAATCCGTCACATGTTAGATCCGCTGTTGCATTGTTTCTCTGTCACATGCCAGATTAATCATCTACAGCCTTCCGCTTTCTGCTACAAAGCCTCATATACACACTCCAATGCAAGCTTAGTCAGCTTGTTGATGGTTTAATCGACATCAGGCTGCTCACATACATTTTATGTGTCTAGCTATGTTTAAACTTTAGCGAATCCATGCACAAGCTATTATAACTAGTCTTGTTAAACAGAAACTGAAATACAAATTGAAATATACTAGTCATATATGAAGAAATTTATTGAATGACTTTGGACAGCATTTGCCTGGACATGATGGTCTCCCTTTTGATGTTCATTAATGGTGATATTGTAAATATTATTATTGTTAAGAAAAAGCACAAAGCCCCAAAGCTACATTGCATGTTAATAACCAGATTCTATTATTCCTCGTGGTTAGATGCATAAAGGAAAAGGTAAGGATTTAACCGGGATGCAGAAGGAAAAGCTATCGCGGTCCTTTCTGCATTTTTGTAAAAGCTGAAGAGGAATTATTTGGGAGTAAGTGTAAAAGCAACCAAACCAGCGAGAAAGCGAATTATTTGGGATAGCTATCAAATATTTTTTCAGCGAATCTTCTTGGAGGCAATTAACTACGTACCGGTAAATTATTCCCTAGCTGCTTGGCATATTTTTTTATCGTCTTAATACATATTTCTTGAGTTTTATTGGTTGTCAAAGAAATAGCCACTTGTATTTTATTGGTATCGTCTAAACAGAATTAAATGGATGTCTTTAAATATGGGATGTCAACTTGTATGTTATATCTTAACTTTTTTGTGAAACCTATGTATGAATCTATGACCATACTTAACTATATTTTAGTAGTTAAAGAAAATATCTTACATAATAGTCTTTAAACTGAATTTTTGTTTATATGTTAATAGTTTATTAATTCAGATATTAGATAGAATAATATAATTCTTTCATAAACTAGACTGATTTTATCTTGCATAACACAAATATGAGTTATGTTAAACTAATATGTAAACCAAGTATATTACAAAATTATATGAGAAGCAGGAAAGCAAAGTTCGGAAATAACGCGTTTTTAGTTTTTACTCTCTTCTTATTTTTTACAGCTTGAAGTATACACTTATTTATTGGCTAATCTATGCATGACTTGTAAGTTAGATTGTTGATAGTACAACATGCATGTAAACGTATGCTCGTCCGTCTCTGTAAACGCCATGCACACTGCCACCATGTAAATACTTGTTGTAAATTGCATTGCATAGGACCTTAGCTGATGCTTTCTTTTTTTCAAAAACCGTAATGTTCCTCTCTTGCCAAATTTCAGCTACAAATATCTTCAAAATCACCATGATTTGTAGAGTATTATGGTTTCTCGATGTAATAGCTTTGAATAATCGAATCCATTCATGGATGATGATTCGAAGGCCTTTGCATGTTGCACCTGTACAGAACATTGCACCATATACTATATATGTCCTTGCAATTGAAAAGGAGATGCAAACTATCTTCAACATGATTACTACAAAATTCACAAATATTAACAGCACCAGCTCCTCTAAATTGAAGATTAGAATTAGTCAGAAGACCATTTATAGCACTTTCCAAAGAAAGAAATTGATTTCTCTAAACAAAATTTGTTTCAGAGTCTCTGTTCCACCAAAACTCAGTATCAATCTCTGAAAATGATACAGCTTTATAAATAATTGATATAGAATGAGCTTTTTTCTTGCCTGTCCAAACATAATAATCTTCTTCGGCTATTAACTTAACACTTTGAATTAAATTCTAGACAGCCCAAATTCTCACATTACTTGTGAAGGAACAGAATAAAACCATCCATCACATAATCGCATGCTTTGGCCTCCATTGGAATTCCAGATTGACTTCTTCCATCATAAGATACCACATTTGCCAAAGATAAAACCAGATTGCAGAAAAAATTAGCCTCATCTCCCTTGTTAATCGATTGCTTTGCTTGCATGATGATTACAGTCGGTTGGTTCAAGTATCAAGTTAATTGTTGATTTTCATACGAATTAGTTTTCCCTTTTTAATATTTTATTCGAACTCGACTATTCTGATTGCCAATGACGAAGTAGGTTTAAATAGGATTTGATTTTCGAAAAGATTGCGTGATTTTCAATTTTAAAATATTTAAGCTTAATTTCGGTATTTAAATTTGATCATTGAGTCCTGATTGAACGACTTTTTGAAAAATGACTTGTTCATTATTGATATATATGTTTAATTCTCTAACTTGGATTTACTTAAGCCTTTGACATAATTTTTTGTATTGAGCTTCGGCCTGAAATTGAATTGTTTATCTTCTTGATGTATTGTGAAAATTCTATTGAATATTTCAATACGAGAATATATCATTCATTTACTATTTTCTGACCGTTTTCTCTTTTGAAATAATTTATTATGCAACTGAGTGTTATGGTTGTTCAGTAAGTTTGGTTGTTAACTTGATTGTGTAGTTTTGTTACTATAGTTGTGCACTTATCTGTATATGCATTTGAACGTACTTCTCCCTGTTGTACTTGTACCTTGTTACTACTTGCATGTAATTGGTTGTTTACTGTTATTCCTTTAGTGTAAGTGCTTCAGTCTTTTAATCTTTGAAGTTTACAAGGTTTTTCTATTTATTGTCCGTCTTTGTTACATGAGCAGACAATGGTAGTCATACAAGATATGCTTCGAGTTTTAATAGTTCGCATTGCCAGCAAGAGGCTTGAATCTGCTGGTATGCTTGTCAAGCAATTAGCTCTACATCGACTATGAAGCAAGTGAAGCATACACAAGCATCAAAAGCAATAGCTAATTTCAAGGAAGATGAAGATAGAAAATGGAAAGCAAAGATGGAGAGGTGATGAATGGGGAAAGAGTTGTATGGGTGGAGAAAGTGTTTGATCCAGAAGCACCTATTTATGAAGCACCACAAAATGGTAATTACAAGCTATTTGATATAATTGATGGAGGTTTTGTTATTTGGCCTGAGTGTCGTGTTTGTTGTTTGTAGGATCTAGAATTTATTTTGAAGTAATGTTAGAAATTGTAATATTTTGATTTCATACTCTTTAGTTATGTATGATGAACTTGTGAAATTTCGAATCTTCCTTTAATTTGTTGTCAAATAATTGTGCAATTTAAGTTGGATGTTTGGATGCGTAATTGCTTATTGTTATTGAAATTCTGTAATTTTTGATATGTATGTACCTACTGTATTATAATAGACAATTCTGTAGTGTAAATGATAGCAAAAATGCAGGTCTACATGGTTTGGTAGCTGTAACGAACATATTCGTTACTAAAGACGAAATTTATAACGAGCATAGTCGTTACTATTGATGAAATTTGTAACGAACAAGGGCGTTACTAATGATGAAATTTGTAACGGACAAGGTCGTGATAATTTAGAATGACAACCCCTTCTTCCACCATGAAAGGGGAAACTAAGTAACGGAAAATACCCGTTACAAACCGATGCAAATAATAACAACCTATTTCGTTACAAAAATTTAGATTTCTAACGACAAAGTCCGTTGGTAAGTGATATATGTAATAACGGGTAGAGGCCGTTATAAATATTTGTAACGACATTCCTCACGCCTGTACCGCTCACGACTATATCTGTTATAAATTTCATTTGTAACGACTATATTCGTTACAAATACACCTTTTTGGTGTTGTGCACACTTAATTTGAATTACTTAAGGTATCAAAATCTTTCGAAAAACAAAGATATCTCATAAGACCGTGTCACACATAAACACGATGGGCTTTTATCTTACAATAACCAAAACACTTTTATAGAAAATTCAGTGATATTATAATAGCATCTAAGTACAAATACTTATTCAAAATAGTCGAATCTGTTAAATTAATTAAATTCCAGCATATTAGACTCTATAATCAAAACCGTAAAGGTTCGTAGTTGTTATTCGAGTCGAAGTGGTTTCGAATAACGCTGATATCCGATCCCGGTCTCTTCGAATCTAAACGATAAGTTTTAAAAGTCCAAGTCATTTAAATATTATTTCACAATCAGGGTGTCAATATTCACATATGGAAATTCATTCCATATGTCCAATCTATCAAGACCAGTCCATCAAAAATAATTTGCTTGTAATCATTCCATTTTCCGAAATCGGAATAGCAATCAGTTCTAGTCGATTTACTTTCAATAAAACTCGTCAATGTTTTATTCTAACTACTTTAATTTGTTTGGCTACTTAATGGTACAGACAATGGATAATTGAAAACAATATCAGCCAAACATAGATCATTAACTCAATCGACAATTTATAATTGATATTAAATCAGTTTACAATTCAAGATTGAGTTGGTTCCAATTAACTGGGATGAGTTAATTTTTATTCCAGATTACTCGTTAACTAGAGAAATTAAATAAAATGATTTATTTTAAATTAATTAAAATTAGACAATCCATTTAAAATCCATTGATTAATTAAAATTAAACACTCCATTTAAAATCCATTTAATTATTTAAAAGATAATTAATCAAATAAAAGATTTATTATTTGTTCACTATAATTATTTAAATTGTTATTGCGTAAAAACCCGACGACATTAGCTCAGATAAAATTTCAGTTTTGATTGAGTCTAAAATGAAATAGAGATATAGTTTTAAATTTAGATTTATTAAATATATTAATTTACTTTTTCTTTAAACCCAACCCACCTAATCATGGCCCGCCCACCCAAACTACCCAAGCCCGACCTCTTCTTTTCCTCTCTTCTTCCCAGTTTCTTCCATTCCGTCTCTCTCATTTCGAATACACAAGATGTGCACGCATGCATGCACATACACACCTCCTCCGATCATCCATTCTTGCCGCTGATCATCTCCATGAGTCACGCTCGACCATCTCAATGCGCCCACCACCTGAAACACGTGACAACAACCCTCGTTCAAAATTTCGCCTCAGCCAAAAAAAACTTGAACATGCCGATCTACAAAAATGCCACGCCACGTCTCTATAGTCCACGTCCACCACCAAAATCACCTAAAGCTCCGTCACCACATCCTATTCCCCCAGGTGCGCACGTCCATATCATCGCCTCGTCATCGTCATTTTCCTGAATCGAAACCAAACACAAACGCACCTAAAAACCTAATGCCGCCTTGTCTGGCTACCACATGCCATTACAAATAGCCGCACCATTTTTTGCCGACATCCATCACCCAAGCATCCTCCACATCCAACGATAAGCCACTCAATCGCCTCGGTCGCCTAAATTGAACAAAACCCCAATTCCGTTCAACTCTCCTATCTCCATCCCTACACAACTAAAAACAACAAAACTACCTCCAAAAATCATGAATTACAATAATGATCGTGATCATATAATCCAAACATTAAATTACGTAAGTTGAATTTCGGCCATGATTTAATCACTTACTGTAAAAAGGTTTTTTTGTCTTTCCAGCCTTCATGAAATCCAATGAAACAATTTTAAAATAATCTATACTCAAAAAAATAACTTTTCTTCTGGAATCATGTTCTAAATCTAAGTGGTTGTTTAGCTATTGATTTTTGAAGTTAATAGATTTACTGTTTTATCAAAAAAAAAGAACATGACAGAGCAACTTTTAGAAGAAGCACAGTGTCTTTGATGACCTAATATGTCGAACACACTCATACATATACATTAATACACATATCAGGTTCATATACAATTAACCTAGCCCAAAGATTCATCCATAATCATAGAATATATATGTATATATAATACCAGTAAACAAAACAAGGTTGTTTACTCACTGTTTTTGATATAGATTATCATTGCTGCTTTGTTTTCTCCTTCAAGCTTGAACACTTCCTTTTTGCTTTAATGGCAGATCCTTTTCTTGTTTCCTTTTCTTTTTATTCTTTTTATATTATACGTGAACAAGTAGACAAGGCCAAGCTCTTTATATATACATAGAATGGAGGGGAACATTTCAACAAGAAAAGAGGCTGAGATGTTTACAGGCTTCATCTTTTATATATATATTTTTATTTTCTTTTTGATTTGATTTTTGAGTGATTGGATCTTTGTGTTTGATTTGATTATATAAGTTGATTTGATATTATGGGATGATTTTATATCACAATATGCTTGATTTGATATCTGGGTCGTTACACAAATTTAGGGGGACCCTAATCATAGAGAATTCTAACTGAGGAGATAGGTTCGAAAGGAAGATAATATAATTAAATTACAAAAGAGGAAAGATGGATAGACTTATACTACTTACGGTGACCTTAACCGGGTAAACCGAGATTTAGATAAGCGAGAATATCATCAAAGAAAGTGGGGACAAATTTGTTGAAAAAATTGTGGAAACGCGATTCATGAAATCGACGAAAAAGGTAGGAGCATTGGTTAATCCAAAGAGCATGACTAACCATTTGTTGAAACCATATGTTCAGAAGGAAGGACAACAGGTCGAGCTCCATGAATAAGATCGATGCGGAATTCAATTTCCCGAATGAGAGGAGGAGAAGTGACTTCACCAAACATCAGGATAATCCCCGACTATCAATATGGAGTCAAGATCACTGGAGTGAGAATCAAGCGAAAAGATAGATCTGCCTGTATAATCCTAAGGAAATCGACATTCGATCACAAGAGAATTACTCAGGTCGTCTACTAGAGAAACGATTCAGGATATTCAAGAAATAACAACATCAAAAACGAGGACATCAAAGTCTTAGGTAAATCGGTGCCTGTTGTAAAGGAGTTTCACTCCTTTACAAATCAGAATAAGATTGGCGGGACCGCCGATGGGATTAGTCCCACACAAGGATAAGGTTGACAGTTAAGGTTGAAGCTATGGTATGCTCCAGTCAAGAAGAACATGAACAGGAAAACAAGAATGGATTTCAGAACAAAGGGAGGGAAGTTCAAAAATTCAAAAGAAATCCTAATTCTAGGAGGATCCTAACAAAGAGTTTCAAGCTCGAACGAATATGATTCTATAATTGATTCTACTCATTCTAGGGTATCACTACCCTATCTTTAATGAGTTTCTACTCTATATGCTAAGTTTGCCTAAACCAGAGCTCTGATACCTCACGTAAAGACCCACTATTTCGAACCATTCGCATCCACATATGTTGTACTTGAATCGCTCAAAACAACTTATTGTTAATTTATATTTGGAAAAACTTAGCATACACAGTAAATAAATCAATCGCAGAATCACAGATATAGAGTAATACAACAATAAGCTACTGAATAGATAAATAGTAGTTCATGAAGCTACTATATAAACATCAGAGTCTGCAACAAATACAATGGAAATCTAAATTACAATTGAACCTCTATTACATAAGCAAATAACAAGTCTGAACATAAACGATTGGAATAAACTGAAATAACTGAAATTTGGATAGATCTTTAAACAAAGTTCCAATCTTCAAAGGTGAGTCTTAAATGCTGTGACACTCAGTCTGACCCGAGCATAAAGCAAAGCACAAAACACTCGAGTCGGGATTACATTCTTATACTAGTAAATCAACTCAAGTGAAATGTCAAAATGAAATACAATATAACTTAAAGGATGTTTGGGATTTCCATCCTTTAAGGATCCATGGAACTATCTACTATGTAATAATATATGATATTATAATATGTCTATCAGTAAAGTAAAGTATTAAAATAGCGTTAAGGCATTACCCATATCCCCCTTAACACATTTTATATATTCTCATAGTCTATACAGTACTGTAAGCTCCACCAAACCGGTGGTTTACCCAAAAGGCACTCCATAGGTATGATACAAAACAAACTCGTAGAAGGCGCGATAAGGCATGTGACAAGGCACGCGAGGCAATGCCAGAGTAGGATTCTACCGATTGCACTCCCAGACTGGTGGTAACGCATAGCAGCTACTACCGCCCACCTCGAGACACACTATGTAACAACCCGGTTTTTCGCGTCAGTTTATAAATGACGATTAAATCATTGTTAATTGCTAATGTAGATTTTAATCGAGTCGGAATCCTTTTTGTAAAAGTTTGTTATCGTCACTAGACGATTGAAATTGATAACAAATTTCTATCAGTTGTTTTAATCATATTGAAATACTTTTTAGGCTGTAAAATTCTTTAAGATGTTGAGTTAAATGTTGTTGGGCTTTAAAGAAAAGCTAGCCCTTTGTTCTTTTGATTGCCGTGATAACCTTGTAAACCGTCCCTCTTTATTTTATTCTCATTCCAAACCCTAAACGTTCGAAAGCATTAAAAATGGCGGCCTCGATTGAATTTTTGGCTTCGTTCCTGCTTCAAAAATTAGGGTTTCGCAACCTTGATCGCCGATCTAATTCTGGTCGTTGTTGCTTGCGATCGATTCCAGTTAGTTCGTTCCTCTGTTATTTGTATTTTGGCTCTTCAAAAAAATTGGGGCTTTGATTGGAATGCCGACTTGAGATGGATTGCGTTCGCTCGTTTCTCTGAGTTGCTCTTGGCCCTTTGTAATCGATAGAGTTGGAATGATCGTGTGTTTGAATTATCGATCGATCGCCATCCTCTTTACTCTTCGCTCGATTTTGGAATTAGGACTTCGACTGCTTCATTCGTGGCTAAGGTGAGTGTTCTCGGCATTCACATCTAATTCAAATGGTTAAGCTCGTCTACTTATTATTTTCGTGGTCTTCAACACTGACATTGTTAGTGGTTGGGTTTGATTCTCGGTTGCCTGTTTCTGTATAAGTTAGGCTTCGGCCATTTCTGTTGTTTTTGTGGACATCATTGTTCGAGTGCCGAATTCATTTTTATTTGACCTTTAGAAGTTTATTCGTTATGCCAGGTTGTTTAGAGATGTTCGTGTTCCTTTGATTTCGTTTTTGTTTAACTCGGTTTCGAACTTGAATTGTTTGATTTCCGTTCTTTTGACTTTGGGTTGTGAGGTTGTTATTGGATGATTTTCTGCTGGCTTAGGACTTAGATTGGGATTTCATTTAACTGTGCTTATATTAAAGTGCTATTTCATTTTTTGTTGGTATATATATGTATTCATACATATATATATACTTACGAGCATACTTGTTTTGTGTTGCTAGCTGCCTCAGTTTTGAAATTGTTCGAATCTGATATCTTTCGATGTTGCATTTTTGGGTTGGCATCGGCTTTGAGTTGTTTTGTGTTCCATAGCTTTGGCACTGACTTGACTCTGATGGTGATTTCTTTTGACTTCAGCCACTTAGATTCTAATTTGAAACTGTCCTTTAAATTTCTCTTGCTTCTGGCTTGAAGTCTTAATAGTATTCTGGTCTCTGCCCATTGGTCCAGTTTCATGTATGTTTGATACTGCAGTTTCTTCACTTGGTTCCTGCATATATATCACTACATGTTGCTTATGTTATCCTGACTTATGCGCATGTGTCTTTAGTTTGTGTTCCCTTGAGGCTGCTGTTCCACTTTGTTCATTACAGTTCATTTGCATGTATTCGTGTCCCTTGTTCATGTTGCTGTTGGTCTTCACTGTCACTTATTCATTTAGACTTGAGTTTGTTGATTTTACTTAAGTCTGTTGTCTTCACCTGTGTACATTGGTTGATCTTGTATAGTTACATGTTGTTGCCATATCTTTGTTGTAACTCTTGGAGTCTAGTTTGCTTTCATTGCTGTATTCGTGATGAACTGTACTTGTGCATTCATCTGAATTGCTTCCCTGTTACTATTGGGTATCTTCTCTGTCATTTGCAGTTGCACATCTGAGTCATTCATTCTGTTTTCATATTGTTGCATTGTTGCATGTCATCTATGCTTCACCTATGCTGCATGCTATTTGTTGTACATATAGGTGATCTGTTGCCTGTGGTCTTTACTCGAATACGACCATGTACTTGTAAAAATTTTGAACTAGTGCACTTGTGACCATTCACTGCTGCACTCAGGTCTGTGACATTTGTAACCTGTATATTCATGTTGGAGTTGTTCATTGAAGTTTTTCGCTGCTGCACTGCCTGGTTCTCAAATCTGATACATTGCATTGATGCCTTGTATCATTTGCATTTTGTCATTTTGCTTCACGGATGACCTTATTTTCTAATGAGGCTGATCTGCGTCTATTCTGTTGAGTGTTGTAGTGCCATATCTTTGGTGCTCTCGCCTTCAGTTTGCTATTTCCCTGTGCCTTGCTTTGCGACATGTGGAACTTGTTTCATGTGTTGCCTTTGATCTTGTTTAGTATTGCAGCCCTAGCAGGATTGACAGATTTAGTTGATATTTCGATCGTTAAATTATTTCGTTGGTTCCATTCAATATTTTGAGGTTGTATTTGAAATGGTTCATTTCGATTGAGTTGTATCCGTTGGATTTTGGATTCATTGATCTTCTGAATATTCCATAGACTGTATTGGCGAGGCAGTACCCAGGCAGTACACGTTAGCGTGTACTGCAGCTAATCAGCATCGTTGTTTTTAAATTGACATTTCAATTGTTTAAATTGATTTGGATTGCTGATTTATTGTTTAACACTGTTCAGTGTTATATCTGCTGTAATCCGATTCTTTTATCGAGGAGTCGGATATACGAGATTTCTGTGACTGTCGTCTATTTGATGTTGATTACTATTGCTTCTATGCACTAATAACTGAGTTTGAATTAGACTGACCCGTGTATTATTTTCTTTTGAATGTAATACTCGGGTCAGACCCGAGTTATTTCAGGTTGTAGATTTTCTTCTTTGAGTTGCTGTTCTGGATATGAAGACTTTTCACATCTTTTGAAGTTGTCAGTGTCATTTTGTAGTAGTCATGTCATTGTATAGAACGATATGTATTCATGTATATTAATCGATAATGTACTTGTATATATAACTTCTAGAGTCGAAGTTGTAGTTGTATCATATGTATCGTGTCAACTATATTGTAACTGACATCGGTTATATATATGAGATTTTTGTTAATCTGTGTTCCGCATTTATATTATCTGTGTTATTGTTATATCTAATGTCCTAAACTATTATGAACTATCGTAGTTTGTTTTATACTGATGATTGGATATGTTGATTGGAGTAAATAAATAATAAATGAAAAAAAGTATATACCACTCCTACCAAGATAACCAATATTAGTGTAAGGCCAATTATGGATGGTCGCTTCTATCCAGCCTTATTCTTCGTAATAATAGACAGTATTTCTTTTAATACTCTTTGTTATTATGAGTATAGAGGTGGGGCGTCACACACTCCCAAATCAAAGGTGCACCTAATCAAATCACAAAGTAATAGAATGGTATCGAAGAAGCATGCTCGATCGGAGATGCGACCTCACTTGGCCCGGTATAGCTCCTGTTTCAGCCACATCAAGCTGACTCGCGGGAGTCAGGGCTGCGTTAATACCTCATACAGAATCGTCGCCAAACCATCCTGCTTCATTCTGGATTCTCCACCACGTACACAGTTGTTAAAGTGGTTTTCGGTATTGGCAGAGAGTATGACAATATTCGATCCCGATCTCTTTAACAACCAAACGCTTATTTCACACCGTGGTCATTTTCATTTCAAATAGTTCATACTTCATATCAAAATATCAATTTCATTTCAAAATCATATCACTTTTGAAATCATATTCACTTTAAATTATAATTCACTTTAAAAATCATAACAACAAATAGGCCGAACCATCATATCAAAGTACTCACATTTAAATCCGTTAAATTTAAATCATAACAGTTCCAACTTAAACAGTTCAAATATTAAAAATAGCTTATATATATTGAAATAGTTATAAATTAAAATAGTTTATAGATTAAAATAGTTTATATATTAAAAATAGTTTATATATTAAAATATCTATATCGAAAAATAGTTTCAAGTTAGAATTGTTTCTTCCAATTTCACAAATCAATTCACATCAACTTTAGTTCCAAAAAAATTCAATTTAAATCAATCTCTACTCAAATTCTCATCAAACCATTTTTAATCGATTTCAAATGTAGGTTCGAACTACAAATTTAAATCACTCTCAATTCAATAGGTTTCAAAGTTTAGATATTCAAGGTCTTGAAATAAACATCATTTCTTTTTTTTATTGATTTGTCATCCTCTTTTAGTTGTCACTTGTTTTAGGAAAAAATGAGCATAATATGCTGGTTACCGTATTTTTTGGTATACTCACTGGTTTATGGACCTTATCATCCCTATCAACTAAGTTGTGGCCTTTGTGAGATTTAGGATTGACGTTAGTTGCTTGAAACTTATGTTTCGGCCATCGATGTTGTGATATAATGTTGGAAGGGATGAGTTTGGGCAAGAAATTGGTTGTAAGTAGTATTTTATATCATTTGAGATTCATAACAAAACCTGTCAGTACTAGTGGTAATCTGTATTTCTTTTGAGATTCATAACAAAACCTGTCAGTACTATGAAACTACACTCATCAACTTGCTATGCGGTCATAATACAACAAGATGCTATAACATTAGTAGATGAAAACTTAATTATCTATACAGGTTGGAAAAAGTTCAACAAATAAACCGAAACTAGGATTAATTTTTTTAATGGATTGTTCGTTTTTTATGATTGTACAGGTATAATTGTTAGTTAAGTATTATAATGTAAATTTTGAACAAAATCGCTTTGTTTTTCTCACTTTGTTTTTCGTCTATGTTCGTATGAGAGAACTCATGTGGGTACATTTAAATTTTACTTTGATGCTAAATGTGAGTTTTAGTTCGCATATTTGTTTATAAAATTTGTTTACAAATCAATCCTATGTTTTTATATAAAGAACAACAATATAAGATTCATACATTAAAGAGCTTCAGTTTTTGTAGGGAAGGCAAGAAGTATTTTGTTTATTGTCCCAAGTATCATACTAGGTTGGATTCTAGCTTCAACAAACCTATTGGCTACCCTATTACATTAGTTTTCACCTGAATTTAACTCATTAAGATCATCAAGTACACAAAACACTGAAGTTTTACTTTATTTTAATCCGGTTACAGAGATTTAACCTTCTTCGTTATGTTTCTTGGATTTTATGTAACATCGTTATAACCTCACCGAACTTAAGAAAAGCAACACAGTACGTAAACATAGAAGTAAACAAAAAAGTCTTACCTTAATGCAGCTACGTCCTTAAGACCAAAAATCGTCCCCAATCAATGTCAATTTTGCTTGGTTAGTTGATAACTCAAGAGCAAGAAAAGATGCATCTATAACTAAATCCGTCACATGTTAGATCCGCTATTGCATTGTTTCTCTGTCACATGCCAGATTAATCATCTACAGCCTTCCGCTTTCTGCTACAAAGCCTCATATACACACTCCAATGCAAGCTTAGTCAGCTTGTTGATGGTTTAATCTACATCAGGCTGCTCACATACATTTTATGTGTCTAGCTATGTTTAAACTTTAGCGAATCCATGCACAAGCTATTATAACTAGTCTTGTTAAACAGAAACTGAAATACAAATTGAAATATACTAGTCATATATGAAGAAATTTATTGAATGACTTTGGACAACATTTGCCTGGACATGATGGTCTCCCTTTTGATGTTTATTAATGGTGATATTGTAAATATTATTATTGTTAAGAAAAAGCACAAAGCCCCAAGGCTGCATTGCATGTTAATAACCAGATTCTATTATTCCTCGTGGTTAGATGCATAAAGGAAAAGGTAAGGATTTAACCGGGATGCAGAAGGAAAAGCTATCGCGGTCCTTTCTGCATTTTTGTAAAAGCTGAAGAGGAATTATTTGGGAGTAAGTGTAAAAGCAACCGAACCAGCGAGAAAGCGAATTATTTGGGATAGCTATCAAATATTTTTTCAGCGAATCTTCTTGGAGGCAATTAACTACGTACCGGTAAATTATTCCCTAGCTGCTTGGCATATTTTTTTATCGTCTTAATACATATTTCTTGAGTTTTATTGGTTGTCAAAGAAATAGCCACTTGTATTTTATTGGTATCGTCTAAACAGAATTAAATGGAAGTCTTTAAATATGGGATGTCAACTTGTATGTTATATCTTAACTTTTTTGTGAAACCTATGTATGAATCTATGACCATACTTAACTATATTTTAGTAGTTAAAGAAAATATCTTACATAATAGTCTTTAAACTGAATTTTTGTTTATATGTTAATAGTTTATTAATTCAGATATTAGATAGAGTAATATAATTCTTTCATAAACTAGACTGATTTTATCTTGCATAAGACAAATATGAGTTATGTTATACTAATATGTAAACCAAGTACATTACAAAATTATATGAGAAGTAGGAAAGCAAAGTTCGGAAATAACCCTTTTTTAGTTTTTACTCTCTTCTTATTTTTTACAGCTTGAAGTATACACTTATTTATTGGCTAATCTATGCATGAGTTGTAAGTTAGATTGTTGATAGTACAACATGCATGTAAACGTATGCTCGTCCGTCTCTGTAAACGCCATGCACACTGCCACCATGTAAATACTTGTTGTAAATTGCATTGCATAGGACCTTAGCTGATGCTTTCTTTTTTTCAAAAACCGTAATGTTCCTCTCTTGCCAAATTTCAGCTACAAATATCTTCAAAATCACCATGATTTGTAGAGTATTATGGTTTCTCGATGTAATAGCTTTGAATAATCGAATCCATTCATGGATGATGATTCGAAGGCCTTTGCATGTTGCACCTGTACAGAACATTGCACCATATACTATATATGTCCTTGCAATTGAAAAGGAGATGCAAACTATCTTCAACATGATTACTACAAAATTCACAAATATTAACAGCACCAGCTCCTCTAAATTGAAGATTAGAATTAGTCAGAAGACCATTTATAGCACTTTCCAAAGAAAGAAATTGATTTCTCTAAACAAAATTTGTTTCAGAGTCTTTGTTCCACCAAAACTCAGTATCAATCTCTGAAAATGATACAGCTTTATAAATAATTGATATAGAATGAGCTTTTTTCTTGCCTGTCCAAACATAATAATCTTCTTCGGCTATTAACTTAACACTTTGAATTAAATTCTAGACAGCCCAAATTCTCACATTACTTGTGAAGGAACAGAATAATACCATCCATCACATAATCGCATGCTTTGGCCTCCATTGGAATTCCAGATTGACTTCTTCCATCATAAGATACCACATTTGCCAAAGATAAAACCAGATTGCAGAAAAAATTAGCCTCATCTCCCTTGTTAATCGATTGCTTTGCTTGCATGATGATTGCAGTCGGTTTGTTTAAGTATCAAGTTAATTGTTGATTTTCATACGAATTAGTTTTCCCTTTTTAATATTTTATTCGAACTCGACTATTCTAATTGCCAATGACGAAGTAGGTTTAAATAGGATTTGATTTTGGAAAAGATTGCGTGATTTTCAATTTTAAAATTTCAAAGCTTAATTTCGGTATTTAAATTTGATCATTGAGTCCTGATTGAACGGTTTTTTGAAAAATGACTTGTTCATTATTGATATATATATTTAATTCTCTAACTTGGATTTACTTAAGCCTTTGACATAATTTTTTGTATTGAGCTTCGGCCTGAAATTGAATTGTTTATCTTCTTGATGTATTGTGAAAATTCTATTGAATATTTCAATACGAGAATATATCATTCATTTACTATTTTCTGACCGTTTTCTCTTTTGCAATAATTTATTATGCAACTGAGTGTTATGGTTGTTCAGTAAGTTTGGTTGTTAACTTGATTGTGTAGTTTTGTTACTATAGTTGTGCACCTATCTGTATATGCATTTGAACGTACTTCTCCCTGTTGTACTTGTACCTTGTTACTACTTGCATATAATTGGTTGTTCTCTGTAATTCCTTTAGTGTAAGTGCTTCAGTCTTTTTATCTTTGAAGTTTACAAGGTTTTTCTATTTATTGTCCGTCTTTGTTACATGAGCAGACAATGGTAGTCATACAAGATATGCTTCGACTTTTAATAGTTCGCATTGCCAGCAAGAGGCTTGAATCTGCAGGTATGCTTGTCAAGCAATTAGCTCTACATCGACTATGAAGCAAGTGAAGCTTACACAAGCATCAAAAGCAATAGCTAATTTCAAGGAAGATGAAAATAGGAAATGGAAAGCAAAGATGGAGAGGTGATGAATGGAGAAAGAGTTGTATGGGTGGAGAAAGTGTTTGATCCAGAAGCACCTATTTATGAAGCACCACAAAATGGTAATTACAAGCTATTTGATATAATTGATGGAGGTTTTGTTATTTGGCCTGAGTGTCGTGTTTGTTGTTTGTAGGATCTAGAATTTATTTTGAAGTAATGTTAGAAATTGTAATATTTTGATTTCATACTCTTTAGTTATGTATGATGAACTTGTGAAATTTCAAATCTTCCTTTAATTTGTTGTCAAATATTTGTGCAATTTAAGTTGGATGTTTGGATGCGTAATTGATTATTGTTATTGAAATTCTGTAATTTTTGATATGTATGTACCTACTGTATTATAATAGACAATTCTGTAGTGTAAATGATAGCAAAAATGCAGGTCTACATGGTTTGGTAGCTGTAACGAACATATTCGTTACTAAAGACGAAATTTATAACGAGCATAGTCGTTACTATTGATGAAATTTGTAACGAACAAGGGCGTTACTAATGATGAAATTTGTAACGGACAAGGTCGTGATAATTTAGAATGACAACCCCTTCTTCCACCATGAAAGGGGAAACTAAGTAACGGAAAATACCCGTTACAAACCGATGCAAATAATAACAACCTATTTCGTTACAAAAATTTAGATTTCTAACGACAAAGTCCGTTGGTAAGTGATATATGTAATAACGGGTAGAGGCCGTTATAAATATTTGTAACGACATTCCTCTCGCCTGTACCGCTCATGACTATATCTTTTATAAATTTCATTTGTAACGACTATATTCGTTACAAATACACCTTTTTGGTGTTGTGCACACTTAATTTGAATTACTTAAGGTATCAAAATATTTCGAAAAACAAAGATATCTCATAAGACCGTGTCACACATAAACACGATGGACTTTTATCTTACAATAACCAAAACACTTTTATAGAAAATCCAATGATATTATAATAGCATCTAAGTACAAATACTTATTCAAAATAGTCGAATCTGTTAAATTAATTAAATTCCAGCATATTAGACTCTATAATCAAAACCGTAAAGGTTCGTAGTTGTTATTCGAGTCGAAGTGGTTTCGAATAACGCTGATATCCGATCCCGGTCTCTTCGAATCTAAACGATAAGTTTTAAAAGTCCAAGTCATTTAAATATCATTTCACAATCAGGGTGTCAATATTCACATATGGAAATTCATTCCATATGTCCAATCTATCAAGACCAGTCCATCAAAAATAATTTGCTTGTAATCATTCCATTTTCCGAAATCGGAATAGCAATCAGTTCCAGTCGATTTACTTTCAATAAAACTCGTCAACGTTTTATTCTAACTACTTTAATTTGTTTGGCTACTTAATGGTACAGACAATGGATAATTGAAAACAATATCAGCCAAACATAGATCATTAACTCAATCGACAATTTATAATTGATATTAAATCAGTTTACAATTCAAGATTGAGTTGGTTCCAATTAACTGGGATGAGTTACATTTTTATTCCAGATTACTCGTTAACTAGAGAAATTAAATAAAATGATTTATTTTAAATTAATTAAAATTAGACAATCCATTTAAAATCCATTGATTAATTAAAATTAAACACTCCATTTAAAATCCATTTATTTATTTAAAAGATAATTAATCAAATAAAAGATTTATTATTTGTTCACTATAATTATTTAAATTGTTATTGCGTAAAAACCCGACGACATTAGCTCAGATAAAATTTCAGTTTTGATTGAGTCTAAAATGAAATAGAGATAGAGTTTTAAATTTAGATTTATTAAATATATTAATTTACTTTTTCTTTAAACCCAGCCCACCTAATCATGGCCCGCCCACCCAAACTACCCAAGCCCGACCTCTTCTTTTCCTCTCTAGTTCCTCTCTTCTTCCCAGTTTCTTCCATTCCGTCTCTATCATTTCGAATACACAAGATGTGCATGCACGCATGCACATACACACCTCCTCTGATCATCCATTCTTGCCGCTGATCATCTCCATGAGTCACGCTCGACCATCTCAATGCGCCCACCACCTGAAACACGTGACAACAACCCTCGTTCAAAATTTCGCCTCAGCCAAAAAAAAACCTGAACATGCCGATCTACAAAAATGCCACGCCACGTCTCTATAGTCCACGTCCACCACCAAAATCACCTAAAGCTCAGCCACCACATCCTCTTCCTATTCCCCCAGGTGCGCACGTCCATATCGTCGCCTCGTCATCGTCATTTTCCTGAATCGAAACCAAACACAAACGCACCTAAAAACCTAATGCCGCCTTGTCTAGCTACCACATGCCATTACAAATAGCCGCACCATTTTTGCCGACATCCATCACCCAAGCATCCTCCACATCCAACGATAAGCCACCCAATCGCCTCGGTCGCCTAAATTGAACAAAACCCCAATTCCGTTCAACTCTCCTATCTCCATCCTTACACAACTAAAAACAACAAAACTACCTCCAAAAATAATGAATTACAATAATGATCGTGATCATATAATCCAAACATTAAATTACGTAAGTTGAATTTCGGCCATGCTTTAATCACTTACTGTAAAAAGGTTTTTTTGTCTTTCCAGCCTTCATGAAATCCAATGAAACAATTTTAAAATAATCTATACTCAAAAAAATAACTTTTCTTCTGGAATCATGTTCTAAAACTAAGTGGTTGTTTAGCTATTGATTTTTGAAGTTAATAGATTTACTGTTTTATCAAAAAAAAGAACATGACAGAGCAACTTTTAGAAGAAGCACAGTGTCTTTGATGACCTAATATGTCGAACACACTCATACATATACATTAATACACATATCAGGTTCATATACAATTAACCTAGCCCAAAGATTCATCCATAATCATAGAATATATATGTATATATAATACCAGTAAACAAAACAAGGTTGTTTACTCACTGTTTTTTATATAGATTATCATTGCTGCTCTGTTTTCTCCTTCAAGCTTGAACACTTCCTTTTTGCTTTAATGGCAGATCCTTTTCTTGTTTCCTTTTCTTTTTTTTCTTTTTATATTATACGTGAACAAGTAGACAAGGCCGGGCTCTTTATATATACATAGAATGGAGGGGAACATTTCAACAAGAAAAGAGGCTGAGATGTTTACAGGCTTCATCTTTTATATATATATTTTTATTTTCTTTTTGATTTGATTTTTGAGTGATTGGAACTTTGTGTTTGATTTGATTATATAAGTTGATTTGATATTATGGGATGATTTTATATCACGATATGCTTGATTTGATATCCGGGTCGTTACACAAATTTAGGGGGACCCTAACCATAGAGAATTCTAACTGAGGAGATAGGTTCGAAAGGAAGATAATATAATTAAATTACAAAAGAGGAAAGATGGATAGACTTATACTACTCACGGTGACCTTAACCGGGTAAACCGAGATTTAGATAAGCGAGAATATCATCAAAGAAAGTGGGGACAAATTTGTTGAAAAAATTGTGGAAACGCGATTCATGAAATCGACGAAAAAGGTAGGAGCATTGGTTAATCCAAAGAGCATGACTAACCATTTGTAGAAACCATATGTTCGGAAGGAAGGACAACAGGTCGAGCTCCATGAATAAGATCGATGCGGAATTCAATTTCCCGAATGAGAGGAGGAGGAGTGACTTCACCAAACATCAGGATAATCCCCGACTATCAATATGGAGTCAAGATCACTGGGGTGAGAATCAAGCGAAAAGATAGATCTGCCTGTATAATCCTAAGGAAATCGACATTCGATCACAAGAGAATTACTCAGGTCGTCTACTAGAGAAACGATTCGGGATATTCAAGAAATAACAGCATCAAAAACGAGGACATCAAAGTCTCAGGTAAATCGGTGCCTGATGTAAAGGAGTTTCACTCCTTTACAAATCAGAATAAGATTGGCGGGACCGCCGATGGGATTAGTCCCACACAAGGATAAGGTTGACAGTTAAGGTTGAAGCTATGGTATGCTCCAGTCAAGAAGAACATGAACAGGAAAACAAGAATGGATTTCAGAACAAAGGGAGGGAAGTTCAAAAATTCAAAAGAAATCCTAATTCTAGGAGGATCCTAACAAAGAGTTTCAAGCTCGAACGAATATGATTCTATAATTGATTCTACTCATTCTAGGGTATCAATACCCTATCTTTAATGAGTTTCTACTCTATATGCTAAGTTTTCCTAAACCAGAGCTCTGATACCTCACGTAAAGACCCGCTATTTCGAACCATTCGCATCCACATATGTTGTACTTGAATCGCTCAAAACAACTTATTGTTAATTTATATTTGGAAAAACTTAGCATATACAGTAAATAAATCAATCGCAGAATCACAGATATAGAGTAATACAACAATAAGCAACTGAATAGATAAATAGTAGTTCATGAAGCTACTATATAAACATCAGAGTCTGCAACAAATACAATGGAAATCTAAATTACAATGGAACCTCTATTACATAAGCAAATAACAAGTCTGAACATAAACGATTGGAATAAACTGAAATAACTGAAATCTGGATAGATCTTTAAACAAAGTTCCAATCTTCAAAGGTGAGTCTTAAATGCTGTGACACTCAGTCTGACCCGAGCATAAAGCAAAGCACAAAACACTCGAGTCAGGATTACATTCTTATACTAGTAAATCAACTCAGGTGAAATGTCAAAATGAAATACAATATAACTTAAAGGATGTTTGGGATTTCCATCCTTTAAGGATCCATGGAACTATCTACTATGTAATAATATATGATATTATAATATGTCTATCAGTAAAGTAAAGTATTAAAATAGCGTTAAGGCATTACCCATATCCCCCCTAACACATTTTATATATTCTCATAGTCTATACAGTACTGTAAGCTCCACCAAACTGGTGGTTTACCCAAAGGGCACTCCATAGGTACGATACAAAACAAACTCGTAGAAGGCGCGATAAGGCATGTGACAAGGCACGCGAGGCAATGCTAGAGTAGGATTCTACCGATTGCACTCCCAGACTGGTGCTAACGCATAGCAGCTACTACCGCCCACCTCGAGACACACTCCCAAATCAAAGGTGCACCTAATCAAATCACAAAGTAATAGAATGGTATCGAAGAAGCATGCTTGATCGGAGATGCGACCTCACTTGGCCCGGTATAGCTCCTGTTTCAGCCACATCAAGCTGACTCGCGGGAGTCAGGGCTGCATTAATACCTCATACAGAATCGTCGCCAAACCATCCTGCTTCATTCTGGATTCTCCACCACGTACACAGTTGTTAAAGTGGTTTTCGGTATTGGCAGAGGGTATGACAATATTCGATCCCGATCTCTTTAACAACCAAACGCTTATTTCACACCGTGGTCATTTTCATTTCAAATAGTTCATACTTCATATCAAAATATCATATTCATTTCAAAATCATATCACTTTTGAAATCATATTCACTAAATTATAATTCACTTTAAAAATCATAACAACAAATAGGCCGAACCATCATATCAAAGTACTCACATTTAAATCCGTTAAATTTAAATCATAACAGTTCCAACTTAAACAGTTCAAATATTAAAAATAGCTTATATATATTGAAATAGTTATAAATTAAAATAGTTTATAGATTAAAATAGTTTATATATTAAAAATAGTTTATATATTAAAATATCTATATCGAAAAATAGTTTCAAGTTAGAATTGTTTCTTCCAATTTCACAAATCAATTCACATCAACTTTAGTTCCAAAAAATTTCAATTTAAATCAATCTCTATTCAAATTCTCATCAAACCATTTTTAATCGATTTCAAATGCAGGTTCGAACTACAAATTTAAATCACTCTTAATTCAATAGGTTTCAAAGTTTAGATATTCAAACAATTTAAAATAACTCAATTTGATAAATTTTATTTATATTTTAAAAAATTCAATCTTAAATTTATTTAAATTAGAAAATATTCATTTAATCATTTCTAATAACATTTAAATAAATCTCAAAATTTCCCAATTTAAATAAAATCAAAATTAAATATCTAACTTCAATTATATTTAATTCTAAATTATTCACCTAATCACTTTTATAAACATTTAAATGAAATCTCTATTTACACATTTAAATCAAATTTAGATATTCAATTTCAATTTATTTAAATTCGAAAATATTCATTTAATCACCTTACTCAAAAATAAAGTTATAAAGTTATAAAATCATATTCTTAAAATCTCAAAATCAATAAGTTCAAATCAATTCTTATTTATATCCAATTCATAAACAAATAATATTTCAAATCAATTTCAATTTATCTATCTAACCATACTTTATTAAAGTTATTACAAAATCTATTTTTAACATATTAATATAATTTTATATAAATACTTAAACATATTATATAGATGTACTAATTAAATTAAATTTTATTAAATTAAATCTTATTATTAAATTTTATTTTATATTAAATTTTATTTTATATATGTTTAAAAATAATAATAAAATTATAAGTACAATCTTAAAATTTATATTTTCAAAACTAACTTATAAATTTAAAATTTCCAAATATATAATTAAAAAAAATCTAAATTTTACACATATATTAAAATTAAAATCTTTATATTATATTTAAAAATCAATATTTATTAAAACCCATATTTTTCCTTTCAAACTTTGGGAATCATTTCAAAAATAGACCAACGATGTCCGTATAAAATTTTCAATCCTATGGTCAAGTGATACAGATATCTATTATTTCAATACTCAATTTAAATATAATATTTACGGGTATATATCATTTCAACCCGCAATCCCAAAGTTTCAAGATAAAAATCGCTTGGTTTTATCATTTCAACCCATAACAATTTTTCCATATTCTAAAATATTGTTCGGGTATATATCATTTCAACCCATAGGGAATTTCTAAACTAACAGGGAACTTGTAGAGTGAGAACAATAAAATAAAATTATAAAATGACATACATATCAATAGTAGGCATATATCATCATTAACAATACAAATATAATGTATACAATAGGTTATGGTGTCATATATCATAGGTAAACAATTGCAGATAATGGCATATCATATTTAACAATTAAATAACTAACAATTCAAATTTAACAGCATATTTCAATCGTCATTTCATGTGAATTAAATTTACTAAATATAAGAATGTTAACCGTGAGTGATTGCTCACCTTTCGAGGCTACATAATGATGGAAATGAGAAGCAACAGGCACAGATACGTATACGGATACGGGCAAGACACGTCAAAGAGCCGCGACAACAAAAAAGCGGATTTAGCTCGAGAATTTGATGGAACGAATATATATATATAGTATATATACTTTTATATATATATATATCTATATATATAGAAAGAAACAACACAAGCTAGCTATGATTCAATAGATCAGTGGATATAAGTGCACTCATATATATACACTTATGTGTAAACAAAGCAACAACTCTGGACAGCTGCTGTAATTCACTGGACCAATATATATATGTTAGTGTACTTATATATAAAAACATTACAACCGAGAAGCAAGGGAATATATATGTGTGTAACACACACATATATAAACAGCTGTCTTATATATATACATAAGCTTTTGTATACCTGCAACAAGTATAAGCAAACTGCTCGGCAATATATGTAACAAAAGAGAAAAACTGCTCGGGGATGGAAGACGCGCAACAAGGCTGCTGCGAGGGTGGGAAGACAAGGTGAAAAAGAGATGGTGCTTGCGTGTGAGGCACGAGTAGATTAACATGAATATGGCAGCTTTATATATAAACATGTTTTTATTTATCATTTTCATTTTTTTTCTAAATATAAAGGAGGACTGATCGTGGTCACGGTGGGAGGAAGATGGGGAAAAAGGAGGAGGATGGCTGGAGATCTGAGTTGCGAAGTGCGGTCACGGTGGAGTTTGGCAGCAAGGTGGTCGGGTAGGCTTGGAGGCGGATGTGGGTGGGTTGATGGACGCATGGAAGGGCAGAGGTCAGTTGTGGTGGATGATGCTCGACTAGGGGACAGATGGAGGCGGAGATAGTGGGAGGGGTCTTGGCAGAACAGGTTGGCGGATCTGTGGGGTGGGTGGACTAGCTATGGGCGGTTGACAGGGGAGGCTATCTTGTCGGAGCGGAGCACGTGGCGGGTAAAGGGACGAAGCAGGTGCAGTAGCTTTCGACGATGTGAGGTAGGTGGTGGAAGGTCGGAAAGGGTGGGAAGAGAAGCCATCGGGTTTTGGTGGAGGGAGGTTCGAAGCACAGAGGACGAGCAGGTAAAAGGAGGAGGAGAAAGCAAGCTTTACATACTTTATTTTTATATAATTTTTTTTCTTCAGAAGAATCAGAATGAAAGAAATATATTGGAATGGAACCAATTGGAACGAACCAGAAAGAAATATTTTGAAAAGTTGGAATTGCAAAAGCCAACCATTGAATTCTGAAAATATTTATGGCTAGTGGCTATTTGTTTTACACGATGGAAAATAAAAGGACACAAGGAAAACCAAAAGCTTCAAAACGGGTACCGATACGCCTAACCGTTTAGTAGATTTCGCCATGTACCGGACTCCGAAATGCACCAATGAATATATGCGGAGATCAATACGACGAGACAAACAGAATGGTATACATATATCAGCGATACGACCATCCTATCAAAACTCAATATTTCGCTGCCAAAATGCTGCTAAAACGCCAAAAATAAGATAAATGGAGCTATAGCAATTCAAATTTGGCGAAATGAAATACGACGTCTCACTCAGAAAATGATTTATATTTTTATTATATAACAATATTTAGATTTCGAAAACATTAAATTTTCATCAAATTAACTGATTTAAATTGAAATTTACACAACAGAATTAACCTTCATATTTTCCGATGAAAATCTGCCATTTGCTATGTTTAAATAGATGCATACCAATTATCAAAATTTCATTGCTAAATTTAATTTTTTTTTATTTTTAAGAAAAATTTAGTTAATTACGTTATAAAAATCGTTAAAATTCTGGGTCATTACAATTTCTCCTTTGTTTTTATGCCCTAAGTTGTTCGTATGGATGGTTTTGAGTGTGTTCTACTTTGTTTTACTCCTCCATCTATTTGACAACTTGGTTTTCTAGCATAATTGCTGATGTATTGTTAATATATGGACATGGTATGTACTCTTTTTTCTAGCAAGGCACCCATTTAGGTTAGAGCGATTGCAAGGTTTTAACGAGGCATATTATGGAAGTATATGCTTTTCATTAATATATAAAGTACCTTTCTTCAAAAAAAAAAATTAAACAAGTGTTTTATAAAACTATCAAATAGTTTGATTGTTAGTCAAAATGCAGAGAAAGTGTGTGTTCATAAGAAAGAAAGTTAAGAGAGACATAGATATTTTTAAATCATATGTAAACAACACATCGCTGATTATTAACGATGTACTTGTATTAAAATCAGTTTTAGTTATTGTAATACTTAAGATTAAATTTGCAAATGATGTCTCTCATAGATAGTATAAAGGACATTGTGAATATCTCAAGCAATATGCATAACACCTTATTAAAATGTTTAACAAGGAACATGTAAAATGGACTCCTTATGCATTAGAAATAGGACTTATCATACATATTATGTTGTTTGCAATATCGTGATTTGTTTATCTATTTTATACATGAAGCAAATATAAATCTAAACTGATATCACTAAATGGTTGTTTGAGGTGTTATTGTGTATTTATGAAATACTAGAAAATTGTTTATAGAAACAAAGAACTCCTTATGAAGGAGTGTTCAGACTCAAATTTCATAAGTGATATTGAGTATAATAAGTCAATAATAAATTCAAGTTAATAAGCTTTAAGTTGTAAATGTTCCAAACAAAACGTTGTAGCTGATTCAATGAAAGGTTACATATATTGCCTTTAATAGCACCACACTAAAAGCAACATATATAAGTATAAATGCACAAATTTGAAATTGAGCTAGGGGTGATTCCAAGTATTAAGAATAATACATTATTGTTATATTATAACAATGTAACAATAAGTGCTCACTAGAAGTCGAGAAACGTACTCTGAATAGTTCCACATGATAAAAATAGTTTATCAGCGTCGGAATAAGTAGACTGATAGAGTAGATAATTAAACAAACATAGCGGATCCATTCATGAAAGGTCAAATTCGACCAGTTCTCATCAAATTGTTAAAGGGATGGGATAGAGATTCCCTAATTGACCCCAATGCAAGTGAGATATCAATAGAGTTAGGGATATGCCATAGGGGCAATTATGTAATTTGTTACATATATCTAACTCGATAACCAATCTTATTCGAAATAAAAGGTGTTTTCTTTCTATTATATACTTGATATAATGAGTTATATTAATTAATTAACTTAGTTAAATGTATATTTAGTAGAAAATCGTAAATGGTATATTTTGTGATGATAGTTATAAGGTGTTGGAATCAATCATAATTTATCACAATGAAATTAAACATACTATTTTAAATATTCCTAGTAAAGATATATCGAGACTAGATATCGATACATCCGTTGAGACTATAGTATGTAATGCTCTCCAAATGTAGGACAGAGTATTACTCATGACCGCTGGGGGCACCAAGGGGTTACATACTTATAGTTATGGGATAACCATGGAATGATTCACTCGATAGTTTTCTATTGGTTAATATAACTTAGGTCAAATAGAAAATATCAATTTGAAAAAATTACACAGTTCTCTTGACTTGAGAATGTCATTGATCTTCAATGTGGAAACTCTGTTTTGAATATAATTAAATCATTACATGACGTCCATTGGATGACGATAGTTGGGTCGAGTGGAAGCATTGGAATTGAAACACTATTCAAGAGAGTATTTGTCTCCTCAGTTATATGAGGTTGCTATCATAGTTACTAAAGTCAGCTCAAAGTCAAAGTCTCTGGCCAGAGCAGTTCAGTTAATAATAATTGTTAATATTGAACCAAAGACTTTATGTTTGGACTATAAAGTTGACTATGGACGATATTGGAATTTTGACCATTACCAAATTCTTTAAGCCAAAAGTGATATAGTTTTGACGAAGAAAATTGGTGTAAATGATTGTCACTAATGGGTAACACTTATAATAAGTAAAATTAGATTTTACTAAGGGATGTGTAAGCGATAAATTTAGCCAAAATGTCATACCACTAGCTAAGGTGACGTGTGAACATTAATATTTGAATTGTTCAATATTAATCGTTGACTAAATTTACATTTTTGAGTCACACAACCAAAATGAGGAATATTTCGAATAAACCACATGATTTAACTAATTTTTATGTTAATTAATGAAATTAATTTATATTTATGAAATTTTAGGTACATATATAAAAGTTGTAAACACACGTATCGATATACGATATACGATATCCGTAGAATGTTTAAATTCTATTTAAATAAGATAAATACTAAAATGGGCTTAATTAAACTAATTAATATTTATGAAATATTAGTTGTTAAATATATTTCTTATTTGGTTTGTTTGATTTCCATTGATATTTAATAATCTCCATATATAAAAATTCGTAAACGCGTGCATCGGTATACCATACAATAACAACAACTAAGCCATTATTTCCAAACAAGTTGGGGTCGGCTAGAGATGGAACCCAAGACTAAATGACAAAGTCAGTTTAAAATTTATAACAACAACAACAACAATAATAATAAAACCATGATAATAATAAGATTATAATATCAAATAAGTAAACAAATAACAACAACAATAACAACAACTAAGTAAAATAAAAATAAAAATAAAATATATAAAATAAAAAATAAAAATAAAAAACCATGATAATAATAATACTAATAGTAATAATGGTACTAATAGGAATATTGATCGAAGATCAAACGCTACGTCTTAGGCTCAAATTCACTAGTCCTATAATCTAAAACTTATAACACTACCCCTAAACCAACCCTAAGCAAAAAAACTCCTAGCTCATGGTTTTGGTATGTGGATCGATAACTTCCACGTGCTCCTGTCCGACAACAGCTTTTCGGATATATTCCATTCCTTCAAGTCTCTTTTTACTACTTCCTCCCATGTCAACCTTGGTCGACCTCCACCTCTCTTTGAACATTCACATGGTCTATAATTCCAACGTGCACAGGTGCATTAGGAGGCCTCCGTTGGAGATGTCCAAACCATCTTAAGCGGTGTTGGATTAGCTTCTCCTCTATTGGTGCTACTCCAAGTTTGTCATGTATATCATCATTTCTAATTCGGTCTCTTCTTGTATGACTGATGCTCCTTCGTAGCATACGCATCTCTTCTACACTTATCTTTTGGACATGTTGGCTTTTAGTAGGCTAACATTCTACACAATACAACATCGCAGCCCCGATTGCCGTTCTATAGAACTTTCCTTTAAGCTTCTATGGGACCCAAAGGAAATTTAAATTAGATTTAAATGGAGATGATACCAATTAGATTTTAGAATTTTGTGGACCCAAAGCCCAAGATGTTGGTAGGCTATGATATAGAAGAGGGTGGGTTCTTTTGAATTTGAAGTGAAGGTGCATTCTTAATTAAAGGATAAAAAAGACCATATATTTATTACAAATTTATTGCCTCCTTTGATTAGATTTCTCTTTGTCATTTTCTTTACTCTCTTTATAGAAACTCTAAGTCAAATTTTCCATGGTGGAAAAGATTCCAAAATTTTATCAATCAAAATCAAATAGAAATAGGCGGTTATCTCTTGATTGCTGCAGGTCTAGAGAGTGATCTATCAGATCTAGGAATTGTTCTTTCATTTGAGGTGTTTCTCCTAGTTTCATCCTAAGGTGTTTCTATATATTTATATATATTTTAATTTTGTTTACATCTCCTTAATTCTTTATCTCTTCCTTCTGTTCATATGTGTGAATTTGGATTTTGATTTGAATGTCTTAGTACTCCCTTTTGAATCTACTGTATATTCTTATCATTTTGAAAAAAAACTTGCTATGTCCTTTGATGTTTGTTTGTTATGAACAATAATAATTTCATTTATCTTTGTTCTGTATGTTTACTTATCTAGTTTGTTTAACCTAGATCTTGAGCTTCTTATCATGAATCTGTATGTGCCTATATCGTCTGATTTTATTATTGTTATCAATTTTTTTTTGGAATAATCTTGTAAATAAGTCATTTTTCATACTATAATATTTAGATTTGAATTTTTACGTATAAATTACTTTTTGAATAAAACTTTGAAATAATTGCACTAATTAATCATTGATTTAATTGTCTTATGTTTAAATAATTATGAAACAAATTTAGCTAATTGAAACAAAAGAGTTATTATTAACTTGGTGGTTTGTTTCTTGTTTTACAATTGTTTACTAATTAAATCAAAGAGGAAACATTAATTTGATGATTTATTTCTTGTTTTAGAGTTGTAAACAAGTACTAAATCATTGTTTAAGGAAAATGTGACGACCGCCCATGACCCCTGCACTGAACATGGAAATAGTGCGCTGTAAAGTGTGCCAGGAAGCCATGGACGATTGCCAATGCTAAATTAAAATAGCAGAATCTATCGTATCACTCACAGCGCATGGATAAAATACAATAGAGAATATATATAGTGAAGCATCTCAAGATAGAATCTCATCAATTAAGCTTCATAATAGTTGAATACAAACATCTGAATAGTCAATACATCAAGCCTCACTACATATCACTCAGAGAATTATACAAAGCAGCGGAACATCCAGTACATATAGTAAGAAAAATAATATGCAAGCCTCCAGCTCGTCTTCGTCATCAGCATCGTCGGAAACTAAGAACAGCACCTGTCACCTGCTACCTAGTCTGCCCATCCCAAAGCGGATGAACAGCCCAAGGTAATAAGAGTTGAACATAAAACCTTGAGTCAGACAACAGTCTTAGTGAGCGGTAAATTAACTAACAACATACCAAAAGAGCATAAAGGTAAAAGGAATAGGAATCCAACCCTCCCACTCCACCTCTTTCTACAGTGATAGCCCCCAGACACACTAAGCAGAAGTAAACATAGAAAAGCAGACATTTAAAGTAAAGCAATTATCACTCGAGTCAAGGTCGGTGTTTTCCAAGTACAAACCCCCAAGGCCTAAACCAAGATCAGATAAGCACCCAGAAAACATCGCTCTTGAGACCGAATGACGATACAACCAAACATCCATGACTCTGGCTATCACTGTTATCATTGCTTCGATACCACCGTTAATTGAATGACCGGCACATTCTTTCAGCCGTCCGTCAAGGGTTAATGGCAACCCCGGTTCTAGACAGAACTCCGCACGTCGTCGCAGCCAGTGCCTAGGACGATCGAATCTGCCCAGAGTACTCGACTACAAACATAGTCTTTAGGGACTATCGAATCTGCCCAGCGTACTCTTGCTTTGAGTCTGCTAGAACCTTCAATAACGATGAAACCTCAGCCTTCTAGTCATCCTCCTCGACGACTATTTCCATACTAGCTCAAGCGCCTCTCGAGCAAACCATTATCCTCAAACCCGAACCATTTCACCGAGTTATCAACATGCTTGGAATGATCCCGTCTGGATTAAACCAAGGCTATCTCATACCATGCCTCGCTTCATCTCATCATAGCAAAGCCTCATCTCAACATCATCATCAAATCTATCCATATGAGCTTCATCAACCGCCACATATGCCACGAGCAGCTTTTCCAATTCAAGAGCCTTTCCCTTAGCTTTTGAATCATCTTCGACCATCTTGTCTAAATCAAATCATCAATCAACTAATTTACAACAATCAATCAAGTCAAACATTAATCCAAGTAATCAAGCATTCAAACACGATCAAATAAACAATTATAACAATAATGGCAATCTTGTGAATAAAGAGTCTGAATCTAACAAGCATGAATCATGAGCAATATCTCTACAACTTAATGAATGAACTTGCATAGATTAACATGTAGTAAAATGGATGTCAAATCATCATGAATAATAGATCTACACTTAAGTTTATGAAAATGCATGGAAATCACTATTTTAACACATAATCAAGCCACCAATCCGATATACTCCTTTGGATCCGTGTGAGAGATAACCACCACTCACCAAATCACCTAAACACCTCAAAAGCAACACACTTCAAATCTGGACAGCAAAGGATCTAACTCGATTCTCTAAAATTCAACTTCAAACGATGAAATCTCTCTTCGAAGAATGTAAATCTTCAATCTAAGCTCTTAGATCTTCGATTTGATCTTCAATTTGGATGGAAGGAATCACAAGATTAAAGTGGAGAAAAGAAGTGAAGAAGTGTAGAACTCGAGCTCTCAAAATGGCAGCACTTCGTCGCTTCAAAATCCGGATCCCAAAAAGTGAAGAAATGGACGTGAATTTATAGGCAGATCCCTAAGTCGTTCGCCTCCTTAAGTCGTCCACGACTCATGAAACCCCATGACTCACGACTCAGCCAAATCTACGACCTAGCACTTGCGCGACTTAACAAACCTTCCGACCTAGCACGTGCGCGACTTAACACATAACAGATCCTACGACTTAACTACTGCCGCATTTCTACCTAAGTCGTTTGGACGACTCAACGACTCAACGCTAATGCGCGACTTAGCGCTACCCGACCTAACTGTGCTGCCAACCTAACAGCTCCGACCTAACAAAGATGCGGCTTAACATCTACGCAACCTAACGACTCATGACTTAACACTTTTAGGTCGTCTAACGACCTAACACTAAGCCAAGCCCCAACGACTTACGACCTAACTCCATCACAGGGTCTTCAACGGCTTATGACCTAACTATAACAACTTAAGCCTTATCTCGTCCATGACCTAACTACACACACAGGGTCTTTCGACCTAAACTTCAACGACTTATCCCATATTCCTTAAGTCGTTAACCCCGCTTAACCCCCCTAGGTCGTTAAATCCCCTAAGCCGCTAACTCTTAAGTCGCCGCTTCCCTTAAGTCGCCAACTTCCTTAGGTCGCCAATTCCTGTAGGTTGCTCCAATCCTTAAGCCGTTCACTCGACCTAACCTACTACCCGACCTAAGCCACCACACGACTCATCTCCCAGACGACCTAAGCTACACACGGCTTAACGACCTAACAACAATAATTACAAACATTTGATCCGTAAAAATACGGGTCGTTACATTCTCTCCCCCTTAGGAATTTCGCCACCGAAATTCCAAACAAACAAGAGCAATCAAAACTATTCCGCATGCCTACCATCCATAGTAATCAACGAACCATGCATCTAATTCTAGCCTAGCTTGTAGAATTCTAAAACTAGACAAGTTACAATGTCGTGAGATGACACGACACCTTATGGCCATACCTCGAAGAGTTCTGGATGAGCTGCCTTCATCCTCTCTTCCACCTCCCATGTACAGTCGTTATCATCTTCACTCCATTGTATCTTAAGCAACCTAACTGCCTTCCTCCTAAGCTGTTTCGTGTCAGTTCCCACAACACGAAGCGGCTTACGAGGTCTCTTATCGACTGGGTAAATCTCAAAATCTTCACAGCTATCTGCAGAAACCACCGTATTCGAGTCATGCACATACTTCTGTAGATACGATACATGAAAAACATTGTGCACACCCACCATCTTTTCTGGTAACTCCAATTTATAGGCGAGCTTTCCAATTCGCTCGATGATCGGGAATGGTCCAACAAATCTCGGAGTCAATTTTCCTTTCTTCCCGAATCGAATAACATTCTTCAGTGGAGAAATCTTCACAAAAACCATATCACCTACGTCGAATTCCAAATCCTTACGACACTTATCGGCATAACTTTTCTGACGGTCTTGGGCTGCCTTCATTCGTTGCCGAATGATTTCTATGCAATCTGAAGTCTGTCGAATCATTTCTGGCCCAAGTATCAGCTTTTCTCCTGTTTCTAACTAACATGTCGGAGAGTTACACGGTCTTCCATACAATGCTTCATACGGTGCCATACCAATGCTTGACTGGTAACTGTTATTATACGAAAATTCCACCAAATGAAGATGATCTTCCCATGATCCTCCGAAATCTAAAACACAAGCTCTGAGGAGATCTTCCAAAACTCGGTTGACTCTCTCGGTCTGACCATCTGTTTGGGGGTGATAAGCTATACTCAAACACAACTCGGTTCCCAAAACTTCCTGGAAGCTCTTCCAAAATCCACTAGTGAACAATGGGTCTCGATCGCTCACTATACTCTTCGGAATACCATGGAATCGAACTATCCACTTAACATACAGCTCGGCCAACTTTGATGCAGTCCTGGTTGATCGAACAGGAATGAATCTTGCAATCTTAGTCAAACGATCTACGATGACCCAAATCCCTTCATTTCCCGCTCTGGTTCTAGGTAACCCATCGATAAAATCCATCGATATTTGCTCCCACTTCCATGTAGGAACTTCTAATGGCTGAAGCAATCCACTTGGCTTCTTCTGTTCGGCTTTTACCAACTGGCAGTTCATGCACTTGGAAATAAAATTTCCAACATCCTTTTTCATACCTTCCCAGTAATAGGTTCTCCTCATATCCCGATACATCTTATTTCCACCTGGATGAATTGTCAGCTTCGAGTGATGACTTTCCCTTAGAACTTCGTTTCTCAATTCATCTATATCAGGAACAACTAGTCGTCCTTGCTTTCGAAGCCAACCCTCTCGATCGACCTCGAATCCTTTATCCTTCTCTGGGTCCAACCCAGATTCCAAATCATGGATAATCTTGACAAGCTTATCGTCTCGCTTTTGGCTCTCGCCAATCCATTCCACAAGAGTAGGTCTTATCGATAAGTTTGCCAACATCTTAGGTTCCAATTCACATCTAGGCCTGAAGTCAAATCCAGCCAAATACTCGAGACTCTTCCATTCTGAAAACATGGCTCCCAATCCTGCATGTCTTCGACTTAACACATCTGCCACTGCGTTACCCTTTCCCGGAGTATAGGCTATACCAAAATCATATGATGCCAAAAACTCTAGCCATCGTTGCTGCCGAAGATTCAAATCCTTTTGGGAGAAAAGATACTTCAACGACTTATGATCTGTAAACAACTCAAATCGAACTCCCAATAAGTAATGTCTCCATATCTTCAAAGCAAATACAATCGCCGCTAACTCCAAATCATGAGTCGGATAATTCCTTTCATGCGGCTTCAGTTGTCGACTTGCATACGCAACAACTTTACCCTTCTGCATCAGCACTGCTCCAAGTCCAGTACCACATGCGTCGGTGTAAACCACCATCTCATCATTTCCACTTGGAATAGTCAAAACAGGAGCACTTGTCAGTCGCTCTTTCAGGATTCCGAAAGCTTGCTCACACTTAGCATCCCATCTGAATACTTGGTTCTTTTTCGTTAATCCTGTTAATGGTGCAGCCACCTTGGAAAAGTCTTTGATAAATCGACGATAGTATCCTGCTAATCCAAGAAAACTTCTCACATCAGATGCATTCTTAGGTCTAACCCAATCCTGGATTGCTGCCACTTTAGCGGGATCAACCGCTATTCCATTTTCAGAGATAATATGGCCTAAGAACCTCACTTCACTCTTCCAGAAGTGACACTTCGAAAACTTAGCCTTCAGCTGATGTTTCCGTAAGATTTCCAAAACAATACGCAAGTGCATCTTGTGCTCTTCTTCAGTTCTGGAATAAATCAAAATATCATCCACGAACACTAATACAAATTTGTTCAACTGATCTCTGAACACTCTATTCATAAGATCCACAAAATATGCTGGCGCATTGGTCAATTCAAATGGCATTACCAGCCACTCAAAGAATCCGGGTGGTGTCCTGAAAGCAGTCTTCGGCACACTATCCGTAGCCACTCTTAACTGGTGAAATCCCGTTGCCAAATCCATCTAAGAAAACACCTTAGCTTCGTGAAGCTGATCAAACAAGTCATCTATTCTCGGCAATGGATACTTGTTCTTCTTAGTCACTTTATTCAGCTCACGATAATCAACACACAACCTCAACGATCCATCCGCTTTGGTTACAAACACAACTGGTGCACCCCATTCGGACACACTACGCCGAATGAATCTTTTCTGTAAAAGATCCTCAACTTGCACCTTCAACTCTTGCTGTTCCCTAGGCGCCATCCGCCTAAGTGGCATCACAACAGGTCTGGCTCCTTCAACTAAATCGATACGAAACTCGATCTCTCTATGCGGCGGTAACCCTCTGACCTCATCAAAGACATCCTCAAATCCATTAGCGATTGGCACCGATGACAGTCCATCCCGTGGAACAACCAGCGAATACATGAAGCTCATGAAGACGCCTTCCTCATGCTTACATCGTATCACAACCTTTCGCCCTTCCACATTCTCGACTGTCACCTCCAACCTTTCACAATCAACCTTTGCCGCATACTTCCTAAGCCAGTCCATACCCAAAATAATTCCGAACCCTGCAAAGTTTAGAACAAAACAATCACAAACAAAAGAGCAATCATGACTCGATACAATCAGACCACGGCATAGCATACATAGACAAGACGAACCCCCAACTGGATTAGTCACAACCAATGGCCTATCAACGATATCCGGTTCTAAACCCAACCGGCCTACAAGTTCATTACAAACAAAAGAATGTGACGCCCCAGTATCGAATAACACTCTAACTGGAACACCACATATGGAAAGAGTACCTTGAACCACCACACTCTTTCCTTTCTCTTCAGAGGTAGGAGCTTTTGAAGATGATGGAACAGCCCCCAAAGCATAAGCTTGCACAATCTGCTTGTCCTTTCGTGGTTCTGGACAATTCCTCTTGACATGCCCCGACTTGTCACAGTTGTGGCATTTCACCGGCACCTTTGGATTCTTGCAATCTCTAGAGAAATGCCCCTTCTGCTGACAATTGTAGCAGGTCACTTCGCCCTTCGGCTTCTTTTGACCATCCTTACGCTTTTGCTGCTGCTGCTTCCTCTTCTTGTTTCCACCCTGCTGTGGTTTAGACTCCTCCTTGGTCAAAGCAACAACATATCCTTTTTTAGGAAACAGATTCTTGTTCCTGAGAGCCTTCTCTACAAGCTTCTCAAATGAATCGTCCAAATGATCCACCAACTGTCTCCCGAGATAACTGTCCAAGCCTGTCACAAACTTCTCGTTTTCTGATATGAAGATTCAATATACGACCGGGCATACTTGGACAAAGCTTCAAACTCAGAAACATACTCAAGAACTGGTCTTCCATTTTGCTTGAGCTCCACAAACTTCTTGAACAGAACAGATTTCTGAGCTGTAGAAATGAACTTAGCTTCAAATCTGGCTTGGAATTGCTCCCACGTAATTTCTTCCTCCGGAGTATCAATGGTGATAGAGTTCCACCAATCAGAAGCTCTTCCTTGAAGCTGTCTTGATGCAAGCTTCCTTTTAGTTGCATCCTCGATTCCCAAATCACCAAAGATCCTTCTACAAGCATCTATCCATCTCTGAACTTCAATGGTTGACTCTGTTCCCAAGAAAACCTTCCCTCCAAGAGCAGTATAGTCTTTACACAGCTTAGCAAAATCCACCGGTCTTGGAGTTTGAACTTGAACTCCAACATCTACTGCTGACCCCGGAGCTGGCATCCTCCTCATGATCGAAGTCATCATAGCTTCGAACATAGCTGCATAATCAGCAGCCCCCTCAGTAGCACGGCCTTCCCTAGCAGCTGGTCTCCCTCTTCGATTCATTCTTAATATCTATAAAAAGGAATGATTAATACACCTTGAGAAACAACTGCATAAGGGGTTCAAATCATTCTAAGCTACTATATTATATATAGTAATCATCCATCAAAGTACAATTACGTCTCTCATACGTAGTTACGTCAGCGAGCGTTGGGTAAAATCGATTAACCAAAGCTCCGATACCAAATGTGACGACCGCCCACGACCCCTGCACTGAACATGGAAATAGTGCGCTGTAAAGTGTGCCAGGCAGCCATGGACGATTGCCAAGGCTAAATTAAAACAGCAGAATCTATCGTATTACTCACAGCGCATGGATAAAATACAATAGAGAATATATATAGTGAAGCATCTCAAGATAGAATCTCATCAATTAAGCTTCATAATAGTTGAATACAAACATTTGAATAGTCAATACATCAAGACTCACTACATATCACTCAGAGAATTATACAAAGCAGCGGAACATCCGGTACATATAGTAATAAAAATAATATGCAAGCCTCCAGCTCGTCTTCGTCATCAGCATCGTCGGAAACTAAGAATAGCACCTGTCACCTGCTACCTAGTCTGCCCATCCCAAAGCGGATGAACAGCCCAAGGTAATAAGAGTTGAACATAAAACCTTGAGTCAGACAACAGTCTTAGTGAGCGGTAAATTAACTAACAACATACCAAAAGAGCATAAAGGTAAAAGGAATAGGAATCCAACCCTCCCACTCCACCTCTTTCTACAGTGATAGCCCCCAGACACACTAAGCAGAAGTAAACATAGCAAAGCAGACATTTAAAGTAAAGCAATTATCACTCGATTCAAGGTCGGTGTTTTCCAAGTACAAACCCCCAAGGCCTAAACCAAGATCAGATAAGCACCCAGAAAAATCGCTCTTGAGACCGAATGACGATACAACCAAACATCGATGACTCTGGCTATCACTGTTATCATTGCTTCGATACCACCGTTAATTGAATGACCGGCACATTCTTTCAGCCGTCCGTCAAGGGTTAATGGCAACCCCGGTTCTAGACAGAACTCCGCACGTCGTCGCAGCCCGTGCCTAGGACTATCGAATCTGCCCAGAGTACTCAACTACAATCATAGTCTTTAGGGACTATCGAATCTGCCCAGCGTACTCTTGCTTTGAGTCTGCTAGAACCTTCAATAACGATGAAACCTCAGCCTTCTAGTCATCCTCCTCGACGACTATTTCCATACTAGCTCAAGCACCTCTCGAGCAAACCATTATCCTCAAACCCGAACCATTTCACCGAGTTATCAACATGCTTGGAATGATCCCGTCTGGATTAAACCAAGGCTATCTCATACCATGCCTCGCTTCATCTCATCATAGCAAAGCCTCATCTCAACATCATCATCAAATCTATCCATATGAGCTTCATCAACCGCCACATATGCCACGAGCAGCTTTTCCAATTCAAGAGCCTTTCCCTTAGCTTTTGAATCATCTTCGACCATCTTGTCTAAATCAAATCATCAATCAACTAATTTACAACAATCAATCAAGTCAAACATTAATCCAAGTAATCAAGCATTCAAACACGATCAAATAAACAATTATAACAATAATGGCAATCTTGTGAATAAAGAGTCTGAATCTAACAAGCATGAATCATGAGCAATATCTCTACAACTTAATGAATGAACTTGCATAGATTAACATGTAGTAAAATGGATGTCAAATCATCATGAATAATAGATCTACACTTAAGTTTATGAAAATGCATGGAAATCACTATTTTAACACATAATCAAGCCACCAATCCGATATACTCCTTTGGATCCGTGTGAGAGATAACCACCACTCACCAAATCACCTAAACACCTCAAAAGCAACACACTTCAAATCTAGACAGCAAAGGATCTAACTCGATTCTCTAAAATTCAACTTCAAACGATGAAATCTCTCTTCGAAGAATGTAAATCTTCAATCTAAGCTCTTAGATCTTTGATTTGATCTTTAATTTGGATGGAAGGAATCACAAGATTAAAGTGGAGAAAAGAAGTGAAGAAGTGTAGAACTCGAGCTCTCAAAATGGCAGCACTTCGTCGCTTCAAAATCCGGATCCCAAAAAGTGAAGAAATGGACGTGAATTTATAGGCAGATCCCTAAGTCGTTCGCCTCCTTAAGTCGTCCACGACTCATGAAACCCCATGACTCACGACTCAGCCAAATCTACGACCTAGCACTTGCGCGACTTAACAAACCTTCCGACCTAGCACGTGCGCGACTTAACACATAACAGATCCTACGACTTAACTACTGCCGCATTTCTACCTAAGTCGTTTGGACGACTCAACGACTCAACGCTAATGCGCGACTTAGCGCTACCCGACCTAACTGTGCTACCAACCTAACAGCTCCGACCTAACAAAGATGCGGCTTAACATCTACGCAACCTAACGACTCATGACTTAACACTTTTAGGTCGTCTAACGACCTAACACTAAGCCAAGCCCCAACGACTTACGACCTAACTCCATCACAGGGTCTTCAACGGCTTATGACCTAACTATAACGACTTAAGCCTTATCTCGTCCACGACTTAACTACACACACAGGGTCTTTTGACCTAAACTTCAATGACTTATCCCATATTCCTTAAGTCGTTAACCCCCCTAGGTCGTTAACTCCCCTAAGCCGCTAACTCTTAAGTCGCCGCTTCCCTTAAGTCGCCAACTTCCTTAGGTCGCCAATTCCTGTAGGTTGCTCCAATCCTTAAGCCGTTCACTCGACCTAACCTACTACCCGACCTAAGCCACCACACGACTCATCTCCCAGACGACCTAAGCTACACACGGCTTAACGACCTAACAACAATAGTTACAAACATTTGATCCGTAAAAATACGGGTCATTACAGCAAACATTCTATTTCAAAAACTGCTTGCATGTTATTCCTATTTTTATTTTATTTCAAATCTTGTTTTGATTTGTGTGTGAATATATGTTTATATTGATTTCTGTATGTGTCTATTTGTGTTTTACTCAGAATTTCAAAATGGATTTTATGTAAGTTATGGTAATAAACTTTTAAACTACTTTAAGTTATGGAAAAGAAAGAAGAAAGAAGAAGAGAAAGAAGAATAAGAGAAAAAGGAACTGAAAACAACATAGAGTCTCACAATCGCAGTGGAACAATATATAATATAATATCTGTGATCTTTACAAAAGAGAAACTGTAATATAAATACATCAAATCAGAGTACATAAATAACCATTCATCAGCCTGGACAGTTATAACAACCTATCCTCACAATATTGATAATTTCAACAACAATGTAGCATAAAAATAAAAAAATACGGGAATATGTCATGAAGACCTCTAGCTCGTCTCTTGAGCTCCAATGCATCTAAAGAAATCTGTAAATATGCTCGGTCTGACCTGAGCATTATAATATATAATAGCCGAGTCAGTCTGGTAAACCAGCATGAGGAAAGAACACACCCAGTTGGACTTTTAAAGTTATCAAACTCTTTTCAAAATAAAGGTATCTCGTAAAACCACGCCACACATAAATACGGACGGGTTTTTACCTTACAATAACCAAACATTTTCTATAGAAAATCCAGTGGTATTATAATGATGTCTAAAGTATAATACTTATTAATCATAGTTGAAATTGTTGCATTAATTAAATTCCAGCATACTAGGTTCTACAATAAAAAACGTAAAGGGGCGTATTGGAGAATGGATTCCATACTATGACAAGGTAAGGAACTACCTTCTGATAGTACATCTCTAGATAAAATGCACGGGGGTCTGACAAGAACATCTTGTACCTCTGCCATACAGGACTGGCCTACCACTTGACTAGTAGTACTGAGTATGATAACCCCTTCCGTTAATAGGCCCCGAAGCATACATGAGTAGATAGTAATCGATCTAGATTTTGGAATGACCATACCCTGATAGGAGCGATCCACTTGGCCCTGCTGCATGCCCGATTTTTATCATTTCCTGGTTAATGAGGCTTGAGGCTACGTTTTAGCTTTATATAGCACTTCCCAGGTGGAATGTTAACACTACCGTTCATGAAATAATGCAATGCCAGCATTCATCCATACAAGTTCCTTCTGGGATTGAACGAAACCAAAGGCACCACTTCTACTACATCCATTTTTGGAATCACACTCGGGATTAGTATCAAGTTACCCTTGCACTTCAAAAGCTCCATTTCGATTATCTTTAAGATATTCCAATTCGAAACGCTTATGCTAGTTCCAATTGGTTTTTGGATAACATATCTGATCTCGGTATCTCCGAACCGACAACATTAGTTTATAAGCTGGTTAACATTTGATAGTCGGTAATTTAACTATCAAATAAACAAACAATCCAACTAGAGATCAAATTTCCAAAGGAAGCAACATTGGTTAAGCACCAAGCACACTAAGCCTCTTCAATTAATCTTTTCATTAATTAAAACACTTTTCAAGTATTTATGTCAGAATAACTTTACGAAGATATACCCATAAAGCCCTATATTTTCGATACTTGGGAAAAAATCTGTATACTTATCTCAACGTATTATTATATTCACAGAACGAAGGAAGATTTCATTTTCACACAATTCTAGAACAATTAATAAATTTCTTTATAAATCTCTGAACCTGTTTATAACCCCATTCATTAATCTTTGAAACTATTTATAAAACTCTCTTTTATACATTCCCTAAATCATTTATAAACCCTTTATAAATCCATAAAAAAATTTATATACTACCTTTATAAATCTATGAACCCATTTCTAAAAATCTTTTATAAATATCTAAGACCATTTATAAAACTCTTTTTATCCTTTAACTAATCTTCTTTTAAGTTTTCCAAAACATGTTATAAGATCCCTCTTATAAAACGCGCATCTGTTTATAAATCTTATTTATAAATTGCAAAAACATTTATAAACTCTAATCATTTACTTTAAAACACAATTATATAATAATAAACATTATAAATAAATAATAATTAACTTCAAAACATCTTAAAAGTAATAATTAATAATTCCAAAACATTCTTAATAAAACAATAATAATTTATCTTCAACATTATTGTAAATAATAATAATTAAATAATTTTCAAAACTTTATTGATAAACAACTTTACAACAATATTAATATAAATAAGCAACTTTTAAAACATAAATATGCTTCCTTGATAAAAATCCATACTTAAATTTCAACATAATCATTTCCATATTTATATAACTATATTTATAAATCTCTTTCTATTTTATATCATATCGTTTAACATCTTCAAATCTATCATCACTTTCAATTTCCAAAATAAAATCAACTATTTTTCTAAAATAACATCCCACTTCTTATTATAAATCAATTGTGATTTATTTTTCCCAAGTTATCCAATGATAAAAGTTTCCCTTTAGTTATAAACACCGTTTATAAATGTATCCTTTTATTAATAAAATACAATTTTACAAATCCTCACTTTGTTTGTAAAATATCACATTTATAATTTATCATATTAATAAATTTCCACAATTATAATTTAATCTTAACATATGTGTGTGTGTGTATATATATATATATCATTTTATATAAAACGCTTAATAAATATTTTTACCAAAATATTACTATCTTCTTTTTAAAACTGTATTCCTTTATTATAAAAGACGGACTTATTTTTATGATTTTAAAAGTCTTTATTATATAGTTCAAAAATTTCTATTTAAAATATTTCATAAAACTCTTAATTTACAATATCTAAAAATCATACCTTTTATTTCAAATAAATTCCTTCTTTTGATATTCAAGAATAATTATTAAAGCATATAAATTTTTGAAATCACTTAAAATCTTTTTTAAAACTAAATCTTCACTTTATAGTATTTCAAAATACTAAAAATATGGCCCAGTGCTACTATTGCACTAAATAAGAAAAAATCATCCATGTCATCAAATATGGCACTCAACACATCATATATCAAAATATATGGAAAGTAAAAATAACAGTGTGAGGAATCCAGTTGGATCCCTCCAACTTGTCCCCCTACATCACATATAGTATATAATTATGAAATATAATCAACCGCTTTGAGGCGGGATTCGTATACAAAGGATTATCCGTTCTTACATGGGAGCGTAATAGGGTCTCATCTGCTCCATGGGTGGGAATATATCCAAACCAACAAATAAAATAGTAAATCATCCAAACAGTCAAAAAATAATCAGCAATAAAATTATCCACACTTATATAAAAATATAAGTGGACAAGAGAGGTGAGTTAACTTACTTTGATTCTAGTTTTTCGCCAAAATACTCCGGTTTGAATTAAAATTGAACAAGCATTCAAATTTAACCCAAATTCCTATTAGCTCCAAATCCATCCAATCCAACTCCATAGCATAGTATTCACCAATATGATCGCAACACAACTCATCGCTTTCAAATCTGACCTCGTATGAAAAAGATATGAATTAATGAACGTTAAGATTGTATAAATTATAATTAACTTAAATAAATTAAATTAAAAACTTAAATCACCTTTCGCTCCCTCTCATACACTCGTTCCTAGGTCGTGCTTTAACCCAACGACAACGCGACTTTGTCTTGCCACCGCGCCGCCATCATGGCGCAATTCGACCAAGGCAGCCCCGACGCCGAGCTCCTCCACGCCGTTGACGATGACCCTTCAAGTGCCGCCGATCCTTGTGATTTCACGTATGAACGGACTCCGTTCATCCCCATTTTGCATCGCCTAGGGCCCACCGATGGATGATCGAAGGGGGTCGACGAGTCATGAGGATAAGAGTAACAGCTTTTGTGTTTTGAGTTTTAGCTAATGAGGCCCCTAGCTCTCGATAGATTCTTGGCTATTGATTTCGAGAAGGGAAATGACGGCTGAGCTAATAAGGTTAGGGTTTTTAAGAGAATGAATGGTTTGAGGTCCTATTTATTGACAACTAAAATATCTAAACACTATTCACATCAAAATATTTCGAACTCCAATCGAAGCGTGTTGCCTGTCGTTCTATACTAAATACCCTCATTCCGAACACAATGGAACTAGTATCAGGGCCTAATTCCATCATATGTAGAAGTTAGCTTTCAAATCAAATTATATTAATTTAAATTCCTTTAATTAATTTCTACGCATTTCGAGGTCGCACAACCAAACGATACATCTGATTGTCACGAAATTCGTTAACATACAATAGTTCACTATTACAGGTCCATTGGCACTGGTTTCGTCAAAATCCAATAAAGTGCCCTAGAAGGCTATTTTCACACGTTAATTAAAACAAATTATTATTAAATCAGCTTATTCACTTTTAAATTCAAAAGTTTACTATCTTCGTTCTTATTCAAATAGAATTTTAATCAACTTTCGAAGTCATTTTTATCCATATTAAATTCAAGATTCAATTATTTTAAACAGCTCCAAATATTCAAATAACCATTATATTTGAAATTTAAGTTATTTATCTTATAAAATTAACCTTTCAATATTTAAATAAATTAAATTTTCCAAATTCAAATAACTGAAATTCCGGGTCATTACATTCTTTCCTCCTTAAAAGAATTTCGTCCTCAAAATTAGCAAGTAAGAAATTACAATCCCATTAACTTTTCAAAACTCATTAGTTGAAATAGATTACCAATATCTTTTAAACCTTTAACTTCTCAAAATCAATTTGTTGAAATGGATTATAAAATTTCAAAGTCTTTTAAATTCACCTACCTATACCAACTAATTTCCATCCATTCATTTATTCAAAGTTATAACTCAAAATCAAATTTTATTTATCAAAAATCTCCTTTTCAAAATTCTCAAAAAATTTCTAACACCTTAAATTTACGGAAAATTTCATCAGCATCTCTTCTGCGCGGTTTGATCATAAAAATTTACAATATATATGTATATATATAATCACAAATATACATCTCATCTTCGAGGATAAGGCATCACGTAGGAGAAAAAAATATAAAAATACGATACGTATTCCGAGATGTGTACATTTTATTAGTATTAGCAAGCATATACAACCAATATAATGTGAAAACGAGCTCCAAATGAGAAGCATACGCCGTCCGCACCTACTAAACACACAACAACCAATGAGAACAAGTATAGGGAAAGTAATATCAATATATAACACATAGTAATACAATAACCGTATGCAATTGTAACAAATGCAACAAGAGAAACCATCCAACAAATATTATCCATCCAATTAATTCATAATCATATCAATTTACATTTTCCATTGTCAACATTTAATTTATTGAAGCCCGTACGATGTACATATACCATCCGTACGCAAAACCATACCTGATCGCTCACTCGATCACACAAATTTTTTTTCGAACTAGTATCGTTCACACGACCACTTGTAACGACCCGTAATTTTCGATAATTAAAATTAGTTAATTTAATAAGGTTTTGTAATTTAATGTTGAGAGAAATTTGTTTTTGATTTATAATAAGAATATAACCGAAATAAAATGAAATAGTATTACTTTAAGGTAATTGATAGCTACTTTAAATGTAATTCCAATTAATTAAAAGGATTAAAGAGTTATAATTGATATAGATTGTAAATAAATTATAGTGATGTATGTATTAGTGAATAATTGGATTAAAACAGCAATTGATAATTTAAACGTTGATTAATTAATGAAATAATGTGTAATAAATTATAATTGGATAAAAATAGTATGGTGTAAGTTGTTATAACATTTGTTTATAAATAATAAACTTACAAATGTTATTAAATGTAGAAATGGTGACAATTGTTATTTGTTACCAATTTAATTAATCAATTACTAATAAATGTTACCTTAATGTGAGTTAATACAATAACTGTAAATTGGGAATGTAATAAAATGTACAGAAATGTCAATTACACTCATAAGACAATAAATTGATTTAATAATAAAATTGAAACCAAGATAAATGAAGTTGTGGGATTTTAAATTATAATTAATGTCAAAATCAGCAAAGGTTCAATATTATTGGAATACTGCAATTAATATGGTAAAAGATGATAATTGTAGAATATTTGTGTAATAAGATATTAACAAATGTTAACTATGTCTATAGAGTAATAACTGAATGAATAAGAAGATTAAAACCAAATTAGATCAATTTATTGGAATTAAATTATAATTAATTGGATTTAATTACAGTTGAAATTGAACACTGTAATTAGTGTAAGAACCAACATTGAAATTTTATGTAAACTTGTTTAAATCATTGTAAATGTCTAAGTAATAAAAAAGGATGAAAATTTGTTAGCTTATTTGAATTAAAAAGTGATTAGTTAATTTAATATTAATTTATTTAATTAACGTGAAAATAGCCATTTTGGCCACTGACTCGGATTTCGACGAAACTAGTTTCATCGGATCCGTAACGGTGAATTATTGTAGGATCTCAAGTTTCGTAGCGATCGGACTTGTCGTTCGATCATACGGACTCGAAACACCTAGTAATCAATTCAATTGAAATGAATTTGGAATAAGCTGATTTTAAGCTAACTTCTTCATATGATGGAATTAGGACTTGAAACCTGTTCCATTGAGCTTAAAATTATTGAAATCATCTATTTTGATATATGGGATGACCCACTTTCGTTTTAGAAGCGAAATGGGCTTTTCGGGTCGTTATTATCAATTCGAACCAGTTTGATATGTTATTCATTCTTATCGGGCTTCGTTAGTATATATTGTTCCATTCTAACCCTAACAACCTTTCTATCTCTTATTCCTATATGTACAGCTCTATCTGACTATTTCTTCTATCTTCCTCAATGGCAGAAACCCAATTTACATTCAAACCCTAAATTTCAATCTCCAAATCAATTTTAAAATTTAAACTCCTCCAAACCTTGAAAAATTATATATCGTTTCGAAGCTCTCGACAAGTGTAACTCATCGCAACAACTCGTTTTTTGATTCGAATCACCATTTGTCCAAAAATCGAGGTTGAATCTCAGCCGTTCATTTTAGGGTTTGGACGATCCGACGGTGGATTGTCGTCCAATCGACGATCGGGAGGCGGGGTTGGGAAGAGGGAGCCGAGCAGCGCTCGTTGGTATCATTCGTTCATGTCAGAGGTTCTCGACTTGGCCTGGAAAATCGATAGAAGGTGGCGGCGGCGGCCACCACCAGGCGGCACTATATGGTCGCGCTCGGCCAGGGGAGGGGCGGCTCAACATGTTGGAGACGATGGCAGGCTCTGATCAACCTAAAGATGGCCGGAGTTGGAGGCATTGGTCGTTTTGTGGGGGCGGCTGTAGGGTTTCTTGAATGAGCATGAGGCGGGTTGGGTTTGCACGGTGATGAACGCATTGACGTGGCATGTTAGTGAGTACATTTCTTTTTATTTTTTTATTTAATTTAAACTTTAAAAATTCAATTGTTCTAATATGCATAACTTTTCCTTACGAGCTCGGATTTGGACGCGGTTTCTTCCATTACGATCGTATCGAAATTTCGGACATTCTGAAACTAGTTTGGTTGAATTCTGAGACTGTTGAATTTGGGCCCTATTTTGGATTTCAAATCGATTTGAAATCAAAGGTGAGTGTTTTGACCCACTCACAACTACTAGATTATCTTATGTTAGTTAAATTAAATTTATGATGTGATTAGAAATTTATCGATTAATGTTTGATAAGTTTAAGTTGTCATTCTAGTTAAATTTGAATTTTATTGCGTTTAATCATCGTTTAATTTAATATTGAATTTAATTGACAATTTAATACCTGTAAAGATAATCAGTTATCTATTGATGTTTATTGGTTGATTTGGATGATGATTGTGATGGATGTTTGATTGTTGACATTGGATGACTGGATGTTGTATTTTTATATTGTTATAACACTGCAAGTTCCCAATGGGTTGAAATGATACATAACTGAATGATCTATAGATTAGGAAAAAATCGTTATGGGTTGAAATGATAGACTCGAGCGATTTTATGGATTTTTATTTAGTTTGGGATTGCGGTTTGAAATGATATATAATCGTAAAATTTAAACTGCGGATTGAAATGATAAACATCCATATCACTTGACCATAGGGTAGAAAATTATATACAGACAACGTATTGGTTAAATTAAATGATTTTTAATTCCTTAAATTTTGAATTCAGTTAACTGGCATTTTTAAATAGAAATTGATTTATATAGACTGAATTATTTTTGGATAATCCAAGTGTTGAAGGTTGAAATTGGAATTGATTTAATGAATTGTTCAAAGGATTTAAATTTGAATTTCAAAGTTGAAGTGTCAAATATAAATGAATTTATCGGAACTGAGTTATTGAAATGTTTGGATATAACTTTGAAATCTATTTTAAACTAATTTAAACTATTTTAATTAAATTAACTATTTTAAACAATTTAAACTATTTAATTAAATTAACTATTTTAATCAATTTAAAATATTTTAATTTATTTTAATCTATTATAACCTATTTAATCCAATTTGATCTATTTTACCTATTTTAAACTAATTAAATTTATTTAATCTATTTTAAATATATTTAATATAATTTAATCTATTTAATCTATTTTAAATCTAGTTAATCTATTTTAATCTATTTAAACAATATTAATCCATTTTAACCTATTTTAAACTTATTAATCTGTTTTAATCTATTTAAAAGCTATTTTAAACTATTTTAAACTATCTAAACTATTTCTAAATTTCAAACTGTGTAAAGTTGAAGTATTTATATTTAAATCATTAATGATGATACAACGTAAGTTGGAATTTAGAATTGATGCCTTTTATGAAATGACATATTTGAGTAAATATGATGGTTTTGGAATGAGAATTTAGTTAACCTATCTTATCGATAATTTCAAAGGTAAATATGATTTTTGAAAGTGAATATAGTTTCAAAAGTGAATATGATTTCGAAAGAGATATGAATTGTAATCGAATATGATATTTTGATATAAATTGTGAATTGATTTTTTGAAATGTAAAAGAACCATCCGGTGTGAAATAAACGTTTGGTTGTTAAAGAGACCGGGATCAGATATTGTCATATTCTCTGCCAATACCAAAAACCACTTTAACAACTGTGTATGTGGTGGAGATTCCAGAAATAAAGTATTGGCGAACGATTTTGTATGAGGTATTTATGTGACCCCGACTCCCGTGAGTCAGCTTAGATGTGACTAAAACATGAGCTATACCGGGCCAAGTGAGGTCATTCCTCCTATCGGGCACATTTCTTCGATACTATATTTTGACTTTGTGATTGATTTGGTGGCCACCCCTCGATTTTGATTATGGGAGTGTGTTCGAGGTGGGCGGTAGTAGCTGCTATGCGTTACCACCAGTCTGGGAGTGCAATTGGTATATCTACCCTGGCATTGCCTCGAGTGTCGTGTTCACATGCCTTATCGCGCCTTTTACGAGTTTTTTTTGTACCATACCTATGGAGTGCCCTCTGGGTAAACCTTACGGAGGAGCGTACGGTACTGTATAGACTATGGGAATATATATAAAATGTGTTAAGGGAGATATAGGTAACGCCTTAACGCTATTTTAATACTTTACTTTATTGTAGACACTATTATAATAGCGTATTGTACCACATAGTAGATAGTTTAACGGACCCTTAGGAGGTGGAAATCCCAAACACTCTTAAGTTATTGCACTCACATTAGACACTGGATATGAGATGTCAAACCCCGTAAACATCTCTGACGCCGTTACACTCATATTTATTTACTGTTGATTTAACTTACATAAGATCTTTTAGTTCTGACTCGAGTCTTTTATCTTTTCAATTCGCTCGGGTCAGTCTGAGCTTTTCAGTTTATCGAAGACTGCTTTCTGGAGGATGAAGACGAAGATTTTGTACTACTATTACTTATTATATGTATTCTACTGCATCATGTTGATCTGCTGCATTTATTTATTATTTATTCTTATTGTATGTAACTCTGATCTGTATTGTAAAAGTATAATCAATGTTATTTGTAAACAGCTTCATGAGCTGTTTATTTGATTATGATATTTTGTCCTTCCGCTGTGAGATTTTGTATTTGTTTTCTTTCTTTATCTGTTTTCTTATTTACCCCAAAGCAATCTTCACTTTTGAATGGTTTGAGTATGACGTGTGTGTCTGCTTAAAACGTCCAAAAATGCAGGTCGTTACAGTTTGTATCAGAGCTTTGGTTTAGCGATAACCTTATCTTTGTGGGGTCTGACTCATTTAAAATTGGGTAGTAATACCCAAGAATGAGTCGTTGAGTGTATACATACGAGAGAGCGTATTTGTTAGTGTTATAAAAGGTTTTTGTATTGTGTTAATTTGTTCCGTTTTGTATTTATAAATTTCGGTCGGTACATAGGACGCTATGGCATCGATAGGAGTTTCTAAACACTTAATTGGACAGACCGACACAATATTGTTTTGAAACATAGGTAAATGAAATAATTTTGCCTATTATATATTTTGTATATAAAATAGCAGATTTTTTAAATGATATAGTTGGATGTAATATGTTGTTCGTTAGGTAGAAAATGTTATAAATATTGATTGGAAATAGGACTTACAAATAAAGTAAATATAAATTGGAAATTTAGAACTTAAGTTCCGGGATTTTTGAAATTTCTTTCAAAAGATTTTGGAATATAATATTAGTAGTGTTTAGAAGTATTTTCTGATATGATATCTCAAGATGATTTAAAGGAAAGTTTTAAAGGATGGTTTTAAAGGAAATAAGTTCTGTACTCCCCTCTCTGTCGCTGGTTTCGGTGATGAGTGCACGCATCATCGACGTTCATTTTCGAGTTTCAAAGTGGAAAGGCTGTTGTAGTAGTTTTACTGCACATCCATTTTGATAAACCAATCTTAATTTTAAATTCTGAAGTTTGACTTGATACATATATATATATATATATATATATATATGTAAGTTATGATTATATATATATATTATTTTAAATGATTGAAAATGGAACCCAGTTGCTTAGTTCTTAAGTTTTTGTAAATTAGAAATTGAAATTATTGTAATGAATGGAATCTTGACTATATTATAATAATTGGAAACTTCTAAAGAAAAAAAAGAAATTGAAAATTTGTAACTGTAAATAAAATGGAAATGAAAATAAGAAATGGTAACTATTGATCATTTTGTTAACTAATTATAAAAGAGAAACTTGGGTAATATTCAATTGCATTCTAAAAGACACACACACACACACACACACACACACATATATATATATATATGTAACTTACCAAATTATGAAAAGTTGAAATGTTAAATAAGATATGTAATATAATATTGTGCAAGTAAAACTTTAGTAAACGAAAGTGTTTAATGGAATTACTTTTATAAAGAAGAATTCTGATATTATAAACTGTTATAAACTTAGGATTAATAGTTGAAATGTTACTAATCAAATGTAATAGAAACGTGAATAATGTAAGAAAAATGATTATAAACTTAGGTTAACATTTTAAGCTATTTATTAACAGATTGAACGGAAAAGGTAAATACTGTAAGTAAATAATTATAAACTTGAATTAATATTGAAGCCATTTAAAATTAAAATGAGTATTATATAAATTGAATGATTATAACTTCAAAGAACATTAGAAATGATTTAGAAATGGAGTTAATATTCAATAATACTTTATATAAAAGAAATGAATGTGAGAAAAAAAGAGAAATACCTATTAATGGTGAATTAAATTGTAAAGAAACTTACCTCATAATGGATAATCCAATAATTGAAATAGAAATAACTTATTTAAGCAATGAATGTAAAGTAATAAAATGAAAGAAAATGGCACCGTATGAATAAAGGAGAAATGAACTATTGTAAGTAATTACGAATGTAAATTAATGAAAATAAACATTATACGAATGAGAAAAGAATAGTAAATGATGAAAAAAGGGAAATCAAACTAAATTGTAAATGTGAAGTAAACTGAAAAAAATGTATGCAATACTTCAATAATGAATTCATTTATGATCCAAATAATTGAAATGGATATTACCGATGTAAGTAAAGAATGTAAATTTATGAAATAAGCCTTACATGAATGAAAATTAAAATTTTGTAAGTAATGAACGTGAATTAAAGAAAATCATTATATGAAGGAAAAACGAACAATAATTGATGTGAAAAAGATAAATAGAGTAAACTTAAAAATGTGTTGAAATTCTTTGTTGTTGGGCTTATGGATTGGTTGGGAAAGGATACCTCTATTTTGTATAGAGATGTTTAAATAATCTATAAAGTTATCTACGACTATTGAGTATATGGTGTACTTCATAGTTTATTTACCATTTTATATAATTGGAAGTTCTGAACTCGAACAAACCATTTGTTTTCGGTTGCTATGGATGGATGATTGCTCTCTTTGTTGAAAATGATATTTGTACTGCTGCTTTCAAATAATTATTGTTATGTGGTGGTATTATGTTTGTTATTTATTGAAACAACTTAAATATTTCTCTTTTACATAATTATTAACCTCTTTGGATTATATAAGTGAAATACAGGTTATGGAAGCATTTGCTACTGCTTTGGTTTCATAAATTAAGCATTATTTGCCTGACAAATAGGTACGATCTCGAATTACGATTTTATAGTGATATTATATTGTTTTCCCATGGTTTGGGATATTTTATTTTGAAATATATTGTGACGCCCCACCTCTATACTCACGCTAGCTAAGGACACTACGGGGAAATGCTGTCAACTAGCGCGAAGAATAAGGCTGTTGAGGAGCGACCATCCGTGTAATTACTTTGTGCGAGTACCGATATGTCAGATAAATAACTTACATTTCATTTCAAGAGGAAATCCGACATACCGATACAAACTCAAAGCTACCACACAGTGGCTATGAGGCCTTCGGAACAAATATAGAAATAAACGTAGCACAAATCAGTCACAGACATTCATATCACAAAGGCGGAAACATATATGAATATAACACATAAAAGTGTACATCAGAGTGGTGGTCATAAAAGATCCACAATATCACAAAAGAATAGATACAAGTGATAGACAAAAGAATAAGTATACATCATGGAGTCAATATCACGAATGTATAACAACAAAAACTAAAAATGTAATGTAGTTAGACAAAAGTCAGAAGATGATCCCAGATAAGGAGTCAAGTAGAAGCACCTGCAACATCTCGGTCTGACCCGAGTATTATTTAATAAGAAAATAATAAACGGATCAGTCTAGCTATAAATATCAGGTAAAGGAATGAGATATAAGCAGAGATATAATAAGAACGTATGATAACAATAATGTCATACTAGAACAAATATGATTTAAACAACGTCAAAATCATACAATATCTCAAAAATCTCAAAGCACCAAAAAGAATATCATATTCTTTATTTTATTCACCAAACTACAAATATTGACAAACATATCGTTGCCAATCACATAAAGAGGTGAAACACAAATTCTAGAAATCACAACAAGAAATCCAGAAATCACAAAGGGGGAGGCCTATCACAAACGGGAGCATGAAAACTCACCAACACGTGTATCACAAACGGAACGCTATTCCATGGTTGCTAACCATAAATATTGAGCCGAAGCTCCACAAACGGTCCGAAGACCACGGGTCGCTACCCCGCCAAATTGAACCGAAGTTCCACAGAAACGGGGTTCAGTCTCCCTCGCAGACAAATAGACATCGCACATCGCTAGTCTAAATCACAAAATGATCATCATTGATCAATAAAAAGTGTCGATTACACTAAGCTAGTAAATATATGAGTTTAGCTTCATGTCCCATAACCACTAGCTTAACTTAAATGTTTACGAACAAATTGTAGATTCCCACTTTAAAATTGTCACAAGAATTTCAATCGAACAAGTCCAAAAATTAACCGACGAAGCAAACGCAAGCGTTTCATACCACTTGTTTTGCTAAGCCGTTTAATTATATTTTCTCATACGAATGAGGTAAAGGTTTGTATATACTGATAGATTAGAAAACGGTTTTATAAACGAGCTTTGTATTAAAAATAGAGTTGAAATCATCTTTGTAAAAGAGTTTTAATATTTACTACTAGTATAGAAACCTTTGTATTTAGGAGTGACAAATAACAAAATGATTGTAGAAACAATCAATCACAAGAATTCACATTTCGATAACATGAATCAAACCATGGAAATCGATATCAAATCGATCAAATAGAAACACCAAAAATCCAGAAAAGAAATCATCAAAGTTGATATTAATTGACAATAACTATATGGATAATCAAAAATCGATAAATTTGGAAATCCACATAAAAATAGGCTAATTTCCAGAAATCAACAGCCACAGACGTCTGTGGGAAATCCACAGACGTCTGTCACCTATTTCGGGAAATATTTTTCCTGAAGCCACAGACGTCTGTGGATAATCCACAGACGTCTGTCACCTGTTTTAGGAAACATTTTTCCTGAAGCCACAGACGTCTGTGGGAAATCCACAGACGTCTGTCACCTGTAGAGGGACAGAATTTTCAAAGCCCTTAAATGGGCAAACCTACACAACTTCTCGGATTCGGAGCGATTGAATGAGCAACGGCGACAAAGGATTTATGCCAAGCGACAACCCAACCCTAAAGGCTCTTCAATTCACCCAAAACAACATGTCTAAACACCCATACTAGGGTTTTCATAAATTTTGACTTCAAAATACCAAAATTAGGAAAATTCACCAAACCAATTTAAAAGCAAATGAACATGTAAAGGTTTTAGGAATTCATACCTAACAATCAAAGATAGTATAGACATAGATGTGAGATAAAATCTCACCTTTAATCCCAAAAACAATAAAGAAGAGCTTGGAAGCAAAAGAGGATCAACCACTCTTCAAACTCAACCCTAGAAGATTGAATCTAAGCTCAAAAGAAGAACATTTCCAAAGTTAGGTTTAGGAAATTTCTGAATTTAAAGAGAGATTGAGTTGGAGAAGAAGATGGAGATACTTACCAATAGTTTCTCTTTGAATTTGGAGCTAAAACTTGGATTTGCTAAAGAAACTAGGGTTTAGGATTTTAATTTCCCATCTCCACCACCATTTTTGCTAAAGGTTAAGTTGTAGGAAATATTATTTCTTTAAGGAAGAGGAGTGGAGTGGAGTTGGGTTGATATGTTAAGTTAATGGGCTGAAACCCAACCCAAAGCACTAAGTGAAAAGATCAAAATTTTAGCTAGCTCCAAACATATCGATGTTTATACTCAAAAGAGTCGCAAATGCCATTTTGGACACAATGTAAGTGGTCTCGAGTCTCAATTCGACTGTTTGCAAAAAGTAGCTTTTAGGACTTTAATCCAATTAACAATTATATTTAAATAAAATATTTAAATATTCAAAACTTTAAAATATGCGGGTTGTTACAGACTCCCCTCCTTAAAGAAATTGCGTCCTCGTAATCTTTAAGAAATAAATAAGAAGTAACAACAACAAAAGCATATCAACACAAAAAGAAGAAATTTTGAAATAAGAAGTTCACCTCAAGGAGCACGAGAGAGCAAGTCCTGATGTGTTCGCTCGATGAATTCTCTGGATTCCCAAGAGCAATCCTTAGGATTTGAGGACCATTGAACTTTCACAAGCGGGACATCTTTATTTCGAAGGCGTTTAACCTTCGAAGCAATAACACGAATAGGATGTTGCTCATATGTTAAATTAGGCGAAACTTCAATTTCTTCAACAACACCGGGCTCAAGAATAGTGTCGGAATCTCGAAGGCATTTCCGTAGTTGAGAGACGTGAAACATGTCATAAATAGCAGAAAACTGAACCGGTAACGAAAGGCGATAAGCCATGGAACCAATGCGTTCGGTGATGGGAAATGGGCCAATATATCAAGGTGCTAATTTTCCCGATCGACTAAAACGCACAACACCCTTCATAGGTGAAACACGAATGAACACAAAATCTCCCACAGAAAATTCTAATTTCCTTCTTCGATTATCGGCATAAGATTTTTTCTACTTTGAGCTTCTTTCATCCTATGACGAATAAGGTCAATATTTTCTGTGGCAACACGAATAAAATCTGGTCCTAAAACCAGCTGCTCACCGGCTTCAAGCCAACACAAAGGAGATCGGCATGGCCTTCCGTATAGTGCCTCGAAAGGTACAATACCAATACTAGATTGGAAGCTATTATTATAGGAAAATTCAACAAGAGAAATATGATCTTCCCAACTTCCACCAAAATCAAGAACACATGCACGAAGAAGATCTTCAAGAGTTTGATTCACACGCTCGGTTTGTCCATTGGACTGAGGATGATAAGCGGTGCTAAAATTTAGCTTCATTCCCAAAGCTTTTTGAAGACTCTTCCAAAATCCACTAGTAAACAATGGATCACGATCACTAACAATAGAAGTAGGAACTCCATGCAATTTAACAATTTCTTTAATAAAGAGTTTGGCCAAAAGAGGAACGGTCCGATTAGACCAAACGGGAATAAAATGGGCGGATTTAGTAAGTCTATCAACTATCACCCACAAGTTATCATGACCCGAACGAGAACGGGGAAGGCCGTCAATAAAATCCATGGAAATATGATCCCACTTCCACATTGGGATGTCTAAAGGTTGCAATAACCCACCGGGCCTTTGATGCTCGGCCTTAACAAGTTGGCAAGTCATGCAACGCTTAACAAAGTTAGCAATATCAAATTTCATCCCCTCCCAATAATATAGTCGCTTCATATCCGCATACATTTTACTACTACCGGGCTGAATGGTGAATTTAGAACGATGAGAATCTTCTAATATATCTTTGCGAAGATCACAAATATTTGGCACGATAAGTCTACCAAATTTTCGAATACCGCCACGAGCATCAATATCAAAGTCTTTCAAACCTTCAATATCAATTTTATCCATACAACTTTGGCTAAGAAGAACCAATTAGGGATCATGCTTTTGAGCTTCAAGAATGCGGTCTAAAAGAGAAGGATGAGCCTCGAGGCTACATAAAACAAGAGATGAGCATAAATCGGATTCACGATCTCGAATCTCACAAGTGGACAAAGTCTCGAGATCATTCCACTCGGATATCATTATAGAAACAACCGCTTGTTGCTTTCGACTAAGGGCATCCACAACACGATTTCCTTTTCCGGGAGTATAAAGAATATCAAGATCATACGATGCAAGGAACTCGAGCCAACGTTGTTGACGCAAATTAAGTTCCTTTTGAGAAAATAAATATTTTAAAGATTTGTGATCGGTGTAGAGAACAAATTTCTCACCCAAAAGATAATGATGTGAAACGACCCTCCTTTTTGGACAGTTCAAGTCGACAATAATCCACACATGTCCAACTCAAACCGTTCAAAAAGGCGGATGGTTATTGGGGTTAAATAAGAAAAGGAAAGAAAGAACAGAAGCAAACTCAGAATCTTGCAGCGGAAGGAACAAGATATAATAATAAAATAACAGTTCATGAAGCTGTTAAATATATAAATTTGATTATTATTATACATCATAAATCAGAGTTACATACATATCAGAGATAATACAATAATGCAGCGGAAAAATAATATGGTAGTATAATACAAATGATGTAATACCAAACTCCGTCTTCATCCTCCAAAATAGATCTTCAACCTTATCTGAAATGCTCAGGCTGACCCGAGCGTAATGAAAAGACAAAACACTCGAGTCAGGACTAAAATATCTCATGTAAGTCAAATCGAATAAGAAAATATGAGTGTGACGGCGTCAGAGATGTTTACGGGGTTTGACATCTCCTGTCCAGTGTCAACGTGAGTGCAATAACTTAAGAGATGTTACGGGATTTTCCATCTCTCAAGGATCCGTTAAACTATCTACTATGTAGTACAGTATGCTATTATAATATGTCTACATTAAAGTAAAAGTATTAAAATAGCGTTAAGCCATGGCCCATTCCACCCTTAACACAGTTTATATTCCCAAGAGCATATACAAGACCGTAATTTCCCCAAAACCGGAAGTCACCAGAGGGCAATCCATATACTAAAGGTACAAATCAAAATCGTAGTGGTCGCGAATAGGATAATCAGTATGACAAGGTACATGAGGCAATACCAACTAGGATACTAGTAGTTGCGTGATCCGGACTGATGTTGGGCATAGCAGCTACTACCCCAACACCGCGAAACAACACTCCCAAATCGCGGTGTTGGGGTAGTAACTGCTATGCCCAACATCAGTCCGGATCACGCAACTACTAGTATCCTAGTTGGTATTGCCTCATGTACCTTGTCATACTGATTATCCTATTCGCGACCACTACGATTTTGATTTGTACCTTTAGTATATGGATTGCCCTCTGGTGACTTCCGGTTTTGGGGAAATTACGGTCTTGTATATGCTCTTGGGAATATAAACTGTGTTAAGGGTGGAATGGGCCATGGCTTAACGCTATTTTAATACTTTTACTTTAATGTAGACATATTATAATAGCGTACTGTACTACATAGTAGATAGTTTAACGGATCCTTGAGAGATGGAAAATCCCGTAACATCTCTTAAGTTATTGCACTCACGTTGACACTGGACAGGAGATGTCAAACCCCGTAAACATCTCTGACGCCGTCACACTCATATTTTCTTATTCGATTTGACTTACATGAGATATTTTAGTCCTGACTCGAGTGTTTTGTTTTTTCATTACGCTCGGGTCAGCCTGAGCATTTCAGATAAGGTTGAAGATCTATTTTGGAGGATGAAGACGGAGTTTGGTATTACATCATTTGTATTATACTACCATATTATTTTTCCGCTGCATTATTGTATTATCTCTGATATGTATGTAACTCTGATTTATGATGTATAATAATAATCAAATTTATTTATTTAACAGCTTCATGAACTGTTATTTTATTATTATATCTTGTTCCTTCCGCTGCAAGATTCTGAGTTTGCTTCTGTTCTTTCTTTCCTTTTCTTATTTAACCCCAATAACCATCCGCCTTTTTGAACGGTTTGAGTTGGACATGTGTGGATTATTGTCGACTTGAACTGTCCAAAAAGGAGGGTCGTTTCATGATGCCAAATTCTAAGGGCGAATACAATAGCCGCGAGCTCTAAATCATGAGTGGCATATCTAGTCTCAGCTGGCTTTAATTGCCTAGAGGCATAAGCGATAACACGTTCCCTTTGCATGAGAACGGCACCCAAACCAACGCGACTAGCATCGGTATAAAAAACAAAATCTTGGTTCCCATCGGGAATCACAAGAATAGGAGCATCAGAAAGGAGTTCTTTTAATTTATGAAATGAAGCTTCACATTTGTTAGACCAAATGTATTTAACTCCCTTCTTTTTCAAACTAGTGAGAGGCACGGAAATTTTAGAAAAGTCTTTTATGAACCGATGGTAATAGCCCGCCAATCCAAGGAAGCTACGAATTTCCGTCACACTCTCCGGCCTCTTCCAATTTTGAATCGCTTCAATCTTTGAAGGATCCACGGAAATTCCGGATTCAGAAATGATATGCCCCAAAAATTTCACACGAGATTGCCAAAAGTGGCATTTAGAAAATTTTGCTTTCAATTGATTGCTCCTAATAGTCTTCAACACAATCCGAAGATGATTTTCATGCTCTTTCTCGGTTTTAGAATAAATAAGAATATCATCGATAAAGATGAGAACAAATCGATCGAGGAAATCTTTGAAAACTCGATTCATAAGGTCAACGAAATAAGCTGGAGCATTCGTCAAACCAAATGGCATAACAAGCCATTCATAAGATCCATAACATGTACGGAACGAAGTCAAAGGAATGCTATCCTCTACAATACGGAGTTGATGAAAACCGGTAGCTAAGTCCAACTGTGAAAAGACTTTAGCACCACTAAGCTGATCGAATAAATCATCAATCCGCGGTAAAGGATATTTATTCTTGATGGTGAGATCGTTAAGCTTGCGGTAGTCAACGCAAAGCCTAAGTGTACCATCAGATTTCTTCACAAAAATAGTTGAAGCTCCCCATGGAGAGGAACTAGATTGAATAAATTGCTTCGCTTCCAATTCGGATAATTGTTTGCGCATCTCCTCATTTTCTTTATTGGACATACGATACGGAGGACGAGTAATAGGTAGAGCTCCAAGGATTAGATTGATTCAGAACTCAATTGCTCGCTTAGGTGGTAATCCTAGAACGGGCTTAAATATGTCGGGAAATTCACGAACAATGTGAATGAGAGAAATGACATCTTCCTCATCATCGTTATCGTCATCATGAGGATTGAGAGAATATAAAGATGTTTTTAAGTTGGAATCTGAATCTTCAAGAACGAGAGGAATCTGCTTAATAGATTGAGGATGCCGAAGATATATAGTCCGTTCAGGACATAGAATATGGGCTTCATAACGGTTAAGCCAATCCATTCCCAAAATCATTCTGAAACCAAGGTAACACATAACATGCAAATCGGCACGGAAAGAGTAATCACATAAATTAATTTCGACATCTTTACATAATAAACTGAGTGTTGCAGATCCACCAACCGGATTCGCAATTCTCAAAGAAGTCATCAAGCCAATAACGTTCAAAGACAAAGCATCAACAAGTTCTTTTGATATAAAAGAGTGAGATGCACCCGTATCAAAAAGAACTCGAATAGGAAATTCATGAAATATAATAATGCCATCAAGGATAGAATGAGAAATACCTTGACCACGAGAAGTGTTAGCAGGGACTTGTACAACATTTAGCTTGCCCTCCTTCTTGCCTTGAAGTTTGGAACACAAAGATAAAGTATGACCCGAACTCTTGCAATAGCGGCAGAAAAGAGGCTTCGGGCACTTGTTCGCATAATGGTCCTTAGAACCACAATTGTAACATTCTCCTCGACGAGAGTTAGGAGTATTTGCTACCGGTGTTGCTTGCTTTCCCTTCTTGTTGGAATTAGGCTTGAATTTAAAAGGTCTCTTCTTGTTGTTGTTGGAGCTCGGTTTGGCACTTCCAACTTCAACATCACTCTCCTTATCGGCCTCTTCAAGTCGAAGAGCGATATCAATGAGTTGATCAAAAGAAACTTCTAATTTTAGAAGTAATGGCTTTTTGAGGCTCTTGTTCAAGCCATAAACAAATCTCTGGTTTTTCTTCAATGGAGTGTTTATGTATTCGACCCCGTACTTAGAAAGTGACTCGAAGGATGCGACATATTCTGCCATGGAGGATTCACCTTGAACAAGGTCTATGAAACGACGGGCCAAAGCCACCTTCTCAGCTTCTGGCACAAACTTTAATTCGAATCGTTCCCGGAATTGCTCCCAAGTAAGATCCGTTTCATTAATTTCACAAATCAGAAGCTCGTACCAGTCTAATGCTCTTTCTTGGAGCATACTAGAGGCCACCTGAACTCGGTGAAGATCAATAAGATTCATGCGAGAAAAGATGCGGTCGCACGTTCTTAGCCAAGGTTGGACTTCAATAATGGTTTCAGAACCTTTGAATGGCTTTCCACCCAAGTTAGTATAATCGTTGCACAAGCGTGCAAACCAGACTTAGGGTGAGTAGGCTCTGGAATAGAACCGGCTGCTTGAGCATTCTTTACAAGATCAAGAAGCTGCTGAGCAGACATAAATACTCCATCCAGGGGAGTAGCACTAGATTTACCGGCGCTGGGACGGCCAGGTCTAACCATTTCTTTTCTTTAAGAAAGAAAGAAAAGAGAAAAAGGTTAATCTCAGAATGAATATCAAACAAATTTGATTGATAAAACAAGGAATCATAAAAAGAAATAGGATAGAACGGTACGAAGACCCGAATTAAATCCTATGGCACGATTCCTAAGAAAGACTTAGGACAATGATCCTTGCTAGATTATTCTATATAATTCCAAAGTTTGGCTCTGATACCAAGCTGTGACGCCCCACCTCTATACTCACGCTAGCCAAGGACACTATGGAGAAATACCGTCAACTAGCGCAAAGAATAAGGCTGTTGAGTAGCGACCATCCGTGTAATTACTTTGTGCGAGTACCGATATGTCAGATAAATAACTTACATTTCATTTCAAGAGGAAATCCGACATACCGATACAAACTCAAAGCTACCACACAGTGGCTATGAGGCCTTCGGAACAAATATAGAAATAAACGTAGCACAAATCAGTCACAGACATTCATATCACAAAGGCGGAAACATATATGAATATAACACATAAAAGTGTACATCAGAGTGGTGGTCATAAAAGATCCACAATATCACAAAAGAATAGATACAAGTGATAGACAAAAGAATAAGTATACATCATGGAGTCAATATCACGAATGTATAACAACAAAAACTAAAAATGTAATGTAGTTAGACAAAAGTCAGAAGATGATCCCAGATAAGGAGTCAAGTAGAAGCACCTGCAACATCTCGGTTTGACCCGAGTATTATTTAATAAGAAAATAATAAACGGATCAGTCTAGCTATAAATATCAGGTAAAGGAATGAGATATAAGCAGAGATATAATAAGAACGTATGATAACAATAATGTCATACTAGAACAAATATGATTTAAACAACGTCAAAATCATACAATATCTCAAAAATCTCAAAGCACCAAAAAGAATATCATATTCTTTATTTTATTCACCAAACTACAAATATTGACAAACATATCGTTGCCAATCACATAAAGAGGTGAAACACAAATTCTAGAAATCACAACAAGAAATCCAGAAATCACAAAAGGGGAGGCCTATCACAAACGGGAGCATGAAAACTCACCAACACGTGTATCACAAACGGAACGCTATTCCATGGTTGCTAACCATAAATATTGAGCCGAAGCTCCACAAACGATCCGAAGACCACGGGTCGTTACCCCGCCAAATTGAACTGAAGTTCCACAGAAACGGGGTTTAGTCTCCCTCGCAGACAAATAGACATCGCACATCGCTAGTCTAAATCACAAAATGATCATCATTGATCAATAAAAAGTGTCGATTACACTAAGCTAGTAACTATATGAGTTTAGCTTCATGTCCCATAACCACTAGCTTAACTTAAATATTTACGAACAAATTGTAGATTCCCACTTGAAAATTGTCACAAGAATTTCAATCGAACAAGTCCAAAAATTAACCGACGAAGTAAACGCAAGCGTTTCATACCACTTGTTTTGCTAAGCTGTTTAATTATATTTTCTCATACGAATGAGGTAAAGGTTTGTATATACTGATAGATTAGAAAACGGTTTTATAAATGAGCTTTGTATTAAAAATTGAGTTGAAATCTTCTTTGTAAAAGAGTTTTAATATTTACTACTAGTATAGAAACCTTTGTATTTAGGAGTGACAAATAACAAAATGATTGTAGAAACAATCAATCACAAGAATTCACATTTCGATAACGTGAATCAAACCATGGAAATCGATATCAAATCGATCAAATAGAAACACCAAAAATCCAGAAAAGAAATCATCAAATTTGATATTATTTGACAATAACTATATGGATAATCAAAAATCGATAAATTTGGAAATCCACATAAAAATAGGCTAATTTCCAAAAATCAACAGCCACAGACGTTTGTGGGAAATCCACAGACGTCTGTCACCTGTTTCGAGAAATATTTTTCCTGAAGCCACAGACGTCTGTGGATAATCCACAGACGTCTGTCACCTGTTTCAGGAAACATTTTTCCTGAAGCCACAGACGTCTGTGGGAATCCACAGACGTCTGTCACCTGTAGAGGGACAGAATTTTCAAAGCCCTTAAATGGGCAAACCTACACAACTTCTCGGATTCGGAGCGATTGAATGAGCAACGGCGACAAAGGATTTATGCCAAGCGACAACCCAGCCCTAAAGGCTCTTCAATTCACCCAAAACAACATGTCTAAACACCCATACTAGGGTTTTCATAAATTTCGACTTCAAAATACCAAAATTAGGAAAATTCACCAAACCAATTCAAAAGCAAATGAACCTGTAAAGGTGTTAGGAATTCATACCTAACAATCAAAGATAGTATAGACATAGATGTGAGATAAAATCTCACCTTTAATCCCAAAAACAATAAAGAAGAAGCTTGGAAGCAAAGGAGGATCAACCACTCTTCAAACTCAACTCTAGAAGCTTGAATCTAAGCTCAAAAGAAGAACATTTCCAAAGTTAGGTTTAGGAAATTTCTGAATTTAAAGAGAGATTGAGTTGGAGAAGAAGATGGAGATACTTACCAATAGTTTCTCTTTGAATTTGGAGCTAAAACTTGGATTTGCTAAAGAAACTAGGGTTTAGGATTTTAATTTCCCATCTCCACCACCATTTTTGCTAAAGGTTAAGTTGTAGGAAATATTATTTCTTTAAGGAAGAGGAGTGGAGTGGAGTTGGGTTGATATGTTAAGTTAATGGGCTGAAACCCAACCCAAAGCCCTAAGTGAAAAGGTTGAAATTTTAGCTAGCTCCAAACATATCGATGTTTATACTCAAAAGAGTCACAAACGCCATTTTGGACTCAATGGAAGTGGTCTCGAGTCTCAATTTGACTGTTTGCAAAAAGTAGCTTTTCGGACTTTAATCCGATTAACAATTATATTTAAATAAAATATTTAAATATTCAAAACTTTAAAATATGCGGGTTGTTACATATATGAAATATATTGTTATTATTGATATTATTTTTTCTCCTAGACCTCTCCGTACAAAGGAGAATCTGCCGAAATTTTTTGAGAATTTTGGACTTAGAATATATTTGTGAAATGTTTTTCAAACTTTTGTTAACTTAAATATAAAGGATTTAATTGATATATTTTATGTAAATTGTTTAATTATGTAAATTAATTGTTCATAAATTTAATATTTTGAATAAGATATATTGATTTCTAAATTCCTTCTTTTCCCTTCTTTTTCCTTTTCGAGGATGAAAAGTTTTGAGTGGGGGAGAGTGTAACGACCCATAATTTTCGATAATTAAAATTAGTTCATTTAATAAGGTTTTGTGATTTAATGTTGAGAGAAAAAAATAATTTTTTTTTTGATTTAATAATAAGAATATAACCGGAATAAAATGAAATAGTATTACTTTAAGGTAATTGATAACCGCTTTAAATTTAATTCCAATTAATTAAAAGGATTAAAGAGTTATAATTGATATAGATTGTAAATAAATTATAGTAATGTATGTATTAGTGGATAATTGGATTAAAAGAGCAATTGATAATTTAAATGTTGATTAATTAATGAAATAATGTGTATTAAATTGTAATTGGATAGAAATAGTATAGTGTAAGTTGTTATAACATTTGTTTGTAAATAATAAACTTACAAAATTTATTAAATGTAGAAATGGTGACAATTGTTATTTGTTACCAATTTAATTAATAAATTACCAATAAATGTAAATAAATGTTACCTTAATGTGAGTTAATACAATAACTGTAAATTGGGAAAGTAATAAAATGTACAGAAATGTCAATTACACTCATAAGACAATAAATTGATTTAATAATAAAATTGAAACCAAGATAAATGAAGTTGTGGGATTTTAAATTATAATTAATGTCAAAATTAGCAAAGGTTCAATATTATTGGAATACTGCAATTAATATGGTAAAAGATGATAATTGTAGAATATTTGTGTAATAAGGTATTAACAAATGTTAACTATGTCTATAGAGTAATAACTGAATGAATAAGAAGATTAAAACCAAATTAGATCAATTTATTGGAATTAAATTATAATTAATTGGATTTAATTACAGTTGAAACTGAACACTGTAATTAGTGTAAGAACCAACACTGAAATTTTATGTAAACTTGTTTAAATCATTGTAAATGTCTAAGTAATCAATAAGGATGAAAATTTGTTAGTTTATAAATATTGAATTAAAAAGTGATTAATTAATTTATTTAATTAACGTGAAAATAGCCATTTTGGCCACTGACTCGGATTTCGACGAAACTAGTTTCATCGGATCCGTAACGGTGAATTATTATAGAATCTCAAGTTTCATAGCGATCGGACTTGTCGTTCGATCATACGGACTTGAAACGCCTAGTAATCAATTCAATTGAAATCAATTTGGAATAAGCTGATTTTAAGCTAACTTCTTCATACGATGGAATCAGGACTTGAAACCTATTCCATTGAGCTTAAAATTATCAAAATCATCTATTTTGATATATGGGATGACCCACTTTCGTTTCGGAAGCGAAACGGGCTTTTTGGGTCGTTATTATCAATTCGAACCAGTTCGATATGTTATTCATTCTTATCGGGCTTCGTTAGTATATATTGTTCTGTTCTAACCCTAGCAGCCTTTCTATTTCTTATTCCTATACGTACAGTTCTATCTGACTGTTCCTTCTCTCTTCCTCAATGGCAGAAACCCAATTTACATTCAAACCCTAAATTTCAATCTCCAAATCAATTTTAAAATTTAAACTCCTCCAAACCTTGACAAATTATATATCGTTTCAAAGCTTTCGACGAGCATAACTCACCGCAACAACTCGTTTTTCGATTCGAATCACCGTTTGTCCAGAAATCGAGGTTGAAGCTCGTCCATTCATTTTAGGGTTTGGATGATCCGACGGTGGATCGTCGTCCGATCGACGATCGGGAGGTGGGGTTGGGAAGAGGGAGTCGAGCAGCGCTCATTGGTATCGTTCGTTCATGTCGGAGGTTCTCGAATCGACGTGGAAACTCGATAGTAGGTGGTGGTGGCAGCCACCACGACCAGGCGGCACTAGATGGTCGCGCTTGGCCAGAGGAGGGGCGGCTCAACACGCTGGAGATGATGGCAGGCTCTGATCAATCTAAAGATGGCCAGAGTTGGCGGCGTTGGTCATTGTATCCCTTTTTATTCAGATTCTTTTATTCTCATTCCATTAATTCACATTCAATTAATTTTCACATTCAATTAATTTACATTCCATTAATTTAGTACAGATCTTTTAATACTAATAATACTAGGAACCATTCCACAGAATTTTACTTAAGTTAATTATAAACATTTTAGACAACACCACTAATGTTCATTGTCACTTCAATACTTAAGTTCATATTCAATTCTATCAAACCACATTCAAAAACACATTCAATTCATTTTACAACTTAAGTTGAATTTCATTTTATAATTCAAGTCTATATCCATTTCAATAATTCACTTCATTTACCTTTTTCCTGAGGCAAGTTCCTTTTCAAAATTCATTTTATTTAACTTAACTTAAGTTAAATTTCATTTCATAGTTCAATTTTAAATTTAATTTTCTTATCTATACCATTTTCAAATTATAAGTTCAAAAACTTATTTCATTTATTTATAAAATCATACTTTGGATTTTAAAATCAAAACTTGTTTTTTTAATAAAACAAAATTCTAATGGGAAATCACTAAGGTATCAATTCATCACTTAAAAACTCAAAAATGAATACTGATGATGCTGCAGTCATCGCCCGAATTATTTTTCAGCGACCGAAGTGAATTTAGTGCTCTCTATCTCTTTTAATTCCTTTTGAAAATATTTCCAGTTAAATCATTTTCTAAAACAATACTATTATTCTTCCAAAACTGCGAAAAACAATTTTCAAAATCAACGGGTTTTAAATTCTCAAATTTTCAGCTTTTAAACCTTTTCATTTACAAATCATATTTATAAATTTACTGTAATGACCTGAAATTTTCAACCATTCGCATCCATACATGTTGGATTTGAATTGCTCAAAATATCAGATTGTTAATTTAAATTTGGCAAAACTCAGCATATACAATAAATAAATAATCACATACACAGAATAATATAACAATAATGCAGCGGAAACAAAAGGATAGTAGTTCATGAAGCTACTATATATATATATATAACAGAGTTAAACAAGATACAACAGAAGTCTCAAATACATAGATGTCTCAATACAATAGTCAAATACAAGATCTGAATACATCACTGGAATCAACTGAATAACTGATAGCAAATCGATATATGTGGATCTCCAAGCGAAGCTCCAACTCCAAAGGTGAGTCTCAAATGCTGTACCACTTAGTCCGACCCGAGCATAAAGCAAAACACAAAACACTTGAGTCAGGATTAACATTCTTATATCAATAAATCCAACTCAAGTGAAATATCAACTGAAATACAAGTAACTTAAAGAATGCTTGGGATAACCATCCTCTAAGGATCCGTTAAACTATCTACTATGTAGTAATATACGCTATTATAATAATGTCTAATAGTAAAATAAACTTACTTTTAAATAGCGTTAAGGAGTACCCATATCCCCCTTAACACATAATAGTCCCAGTAGTCTATCCAGTATTAGCGTACCCCCAGATCGGGAGCTACCCTAAATACTCCACAAGCTACGACACAAAACCAAACTCGTAGTAAAGCTCGCTATGGTAGGTGACACGGCACAACTAGGCAATGCCAGGGTAGATATACCAATTACGCATCCGGGCTGGTGGTAACGCATAGCAGCCACTACTACCCACCTCGGAACACACTCCCAAATCAAAAATCGAAGGGTGGCCACCAAATCAATCACAAAGTAATAGAATGGTATCGAAGAAATGCGTCCGATCAGAGGTGCTACCTCATTGGCCCGTCAATCGCTCCTGTTTTAGCCACCTTATGTCAACTCACGGTAGTCGGGTCCACGTATATACCTCAATAGGAATCTTCGCCACCATCCTACTTCATTCTGGAATCTCCACCGCGTACACAGTTGTTAAAGTGGTTTTCGGTATCGATAGAGAGTATGCCATATCTGATCCCGGCCTCTTTAACAACCAAACATTATTATAACACCGCGTTCATTTCAAAATAGTTTATACTTCAAAACAAAAATATCATTTCCATTTCAAAAACCAAATCAATACGATATCATTTTCACTTCAAATATATATCCATTTCCGAAAATCATATCACTTTCAAAGTTATAATACTTTCGAAACCAACAATTTGAAATAATAATACTTTGGAAATCATAATACTTTGAAATTCATAACTTTGGAAATCATAACACTTTCCTTCAAACAGTTTAGATATTAATAATAGTATATAAAATAAAATAGTTTATAAAATAAAATAATTTATATAAAATAGTTATAAGTTAAAAAAAATTATATTAAAATAATTTATATTGAAAATGATTTATATTAAAATAGTTTATATTAAAATAACTTATAAAGTAAAAAATATAAATAGTTTTAGATAGAGTTTAAAATTACTTTATATAAAATAGCTTCCTCAATTTCACAAATCGATTCAAATCAACTCGAATTCCAAAAAAATCCAATTTTAATCAAATCTCAAATCATCAATTTCAATTCGATTCAGTTTCTCAATAAACCATTTCAATATATCAATTTCAAATACATATTTGAACCATAAGATAAGCCATTTCAATTTCAATATATTTCAAAACTTTAAATATTCAACATTTCAAAACTAAATTCGATAATTTCATATATATATCAAATTAATTTTACTATTATTTAGTTTTGCAATATTCACTAAATAAATTCAATATCATTTAAATAAAAGCCCAAATTTCAAATCTCTAAATATTTCCTTCAATTTATTTAACTTGAAATATTCAATTTAAATCATCTTAAACCAAAATCAAGTTATAAAATCATATCCTTTAAAAACCCCAAATTCCATAAGTTCAGATAGATTTAATTAAATACAATTTCAAATCAATTTCAAATCTATCTTTTCAACCTTAATTTATTTAATCATTTCGAACTCTATATTAAAATATAATTTAAATAAATACTCAAACATATATATCAACTTTATTAAATCAACTTTAATAAATCTTTAAAAATCAATATTTATTAAAACCATAAATTTCTTTTCAAAACCATAGAAATCATTTTCAAAATATTTGTATATAGACCAACGGTGTCTGTATATAATTCTCTACCCTATGGTCAAGTGATACGAATATTTATCATTTCAATCCATAATTTAAATATATATGGGTATATATCTTTTCAACCCACAATCCCAAATTCAATTCAATGAAAATCGCTTGGGTTTATCATTTCAACCCATAACGATTTTCTCCTATTCTACAGATCGTTCGGGTATGTACCATTTCAACCCATAGTGAATTCTATACTAACAGGGAACTTGCAGAGTGATAACAGATATGATAATAATATAACAATCAGTAACATGCATATATCATCGGTGATAAATAACAGATAATGGTGTCAGATGTCATAGGTGAACATATACAGAAATGACATATATATAGCAATGCAAATAATTAACAGTAGCATATTTCAATTGTCGTTTCAATTTAAATCAAATTTAATAAATATAAGAACATTAATCGTGAGTGATTGCTCACCTTTCGAGGTTAGAGATGAACGAGACCGAGGTGAGTTACGAATCCAAGTACAAAATCCAAATCAAATCAAGATTGGCATGGATTTTGGCGACAGAGCTGATAAATAGGAATGGACGAAATTGAATCAGAATAGAATCGATGAAGATAATTGGTATAAGTGCACTTATATATATAACTATATTTATAAAACAATATTCTAAATTTAAACACATACTAAATTAAAACATACATATTTATTTCAAATCAATAATTAAATTTTAATATAAAATAATATCTATATATATATATATATATTGCCTATATGAACTAAGTATATTTATGTCCAAAATCAAAGAAATAAATGTGTATACATGCAGACTGTACACATGAAACCTGTTCTATATAAAACATGCTTACAATCATAAAATGTATAAAATCTAACATATACACTTATATTTTAAAATATACACATACAATTATAATAAAATAAACTGAAATGACATACCACCATTGTCTTGTTAAATCTCAAAATATAAAGTTGCAGATTATATGCAAAACAACATATATATGAAGCCGAGGTATATTTTTACAAAGCTGTAGACTTATAATACTATAACCGATAGTTATATTAATATAAATCTAAATATATAACCAAACAAATTTGTAAACGTATTACCGTAACCTTATATAATACTGTATAAACCTTAGAAATATATGTTATAAAATATATCAAACTGCTATAAATATAGATATGGTCAAATATAGGAGAACCAACTTAATATATTATACTAACACACACAGCAACATATTTATAAAATCTATATACTTTAATACCCATAATTCATATACATATATTTACTCGAATCAACAACAGCTTGCATTTATACATAGACTAACATAGGTACATTTTGCGAAACACATATATATATAAACTGCTTTATAAACTAATATAAACTTAAGTAGACAAATGCAGACCGAACATTGTAGGACCTATCAAATTCTCAGATCCAACCCCCATATATATATATATAACTTATATATTATACTAATAAACAAATATGCAGACTGCCAACATACTTTATGATAATATTATACTGACGTGGACCATACATTGTCAATAACTAACATGTATATGTGCAGACTTTGAACAAATTTGTAAACCATATGCAAACAATATATATATATATGACTTATATGGAAACGCTTATATACAGTCTTACATATAAATATATATACCGTGAATAATATATATGTTATATTCCTTATTTTCTGAATGATGAGAGGAAGCAGGAAAATAAAACACGCAATATATATGCACAGTACAAATAGCCTATATTATAAATTTCATGCAACAAAAATCTGGATAATATATTTACAAAAAAATATAGATGTATAAGGAACCCACGTATATGAGAATTTAAAATATTAAAGCGTATGTACATATATATGTTGCTTTATAATATAAAATAGTATGAGTATAAAAATGTATATGTTGCTTTATAGTATTAAAAGATATGCATATAATAGGAAAGATGGCTAGGCTGCCAAGTTCCAAGTCGTGGCTGACCTGATCGGCCGAACAATAAGGAAGAGGGAGAAGAAGGAGCTGCTCGCGGCTATGAATGTAAATGATAAGGCGTTGGTGTCACAGCTTGCGTGCAAGGAGGCATTGATGTAGCTCGGCTTGGCACTTGTGTGGAGGCTCGGCCTGGGCTACGAGGAGATGGGCTTCACGAGTTTGAGGGTGGAAGGCAAGGTGTTACGGAAGCAAGTGGAGGATGCGGCTTCGTTTGCGAGGACGGCGGAGGAGATAGAGAGGTCAGGGGGCACAGCTTTGGAGAAGAAATGAAGAGTGGGGAAGAGAAATAGACGAGCAGGTAATCTCAAGAAAAATAAAGGCAAGCCACATGCAAAAATAGCTTTATATATATCTATCCTTTTTATAAAAGAAGAAGACCAACCAATTGGCAAGAACAGAGAGAGTTGCATCGGTGAATAAAAATCAAACGTAGGAATAGAAAAAGCCACGCACTGAATTCAGAAAATGATAAAAGCAAACGCCCGTTTCAAAATTTGATTGGACAAAGTAATCAAAGAGTTAAAACGGATACCGATGCATTGGACCGTTACGCAGTTTCCGCTGCGTACCGAACTTCAAAACACCGGATTGAATATACCGCAGAGATCAGCACGACGAGACGATCAAAACGGTAAACAGATAGCAGTGGTATGATCATCCGATCAAAAATCGATACGGACACTAATATACGTTGCTATTCCGTACGGAAAAATCCAAACGGAGCTAGAAACGTCTGAAATTTGCTAAACGAATTACGCAGTCTTATTTAGAGTGTTCTACATAAATTTTCTCATGTTTACATATTTAGGTTTCGGAACACTTTTAAATTCAACTATTATTAACTGATTTAAATTGAAATAAAAATACACAAGAAAATAAACTTCAATATTATCTGATGAAAATTTACCAGTTGCTATGTTTAAATAGACTATTCCAAATATCAAATTTATATTTCAAATTTTTATTACTAAAAATTTCACAAAAAAATTTCCAATAAAATATATTATTAAAACTATTAAAATTTACGGGTCGTTACATTTACCTTATATATAATTTCACTTTAGTCATATAAAGCCATTTCATAATTTTTTTAATCTTTGTTTACATTATAATAATAACATTTTTATTAGAACACAAACAATAAACAACAAATGATAAAAATCAATATTATCATTCACTAACAACCAAACACACCACATATACTACAATAATTTCTGGTAAATTATTCCTTTATATATATATAATATAATTTAGGTAAAATTCATTTACCAATTCTCAAAACAATATTATGTCGGTTTACCTTGTTTAAGTGTTTAGAAACCTCTATCGATATCGTGGCGTCCCACGTACCGACTAAAATTCATAAGGCACTCAATATATAAATTAACACAATCTAAAACATTTTTATAATAACTAACAAATACGCGCTCATATATATAATACACTCAAACTGAGAATAAGGCATTCCATTACCTTATCTCTTAATGAGTTGCCCCACCAAAGCCAAGGTTCTCGCTTAACCTTGCGCTCTGATACCGAGTGTGGCAAACCGTAAATCTACACAATTAACGCTGATAATAAACCACACATGTCCAACCCAAATTGAATGGAAAGATGGATAGTTATGGGAAAGAAAGAAGAAAGAAGAAGAGAAAAGAAGAAGAGAAAGGAAGAAGAGTAAAAGGAACTGAAAATAACACAGAGTCTCACAATCGCAGAGGAACAATATATAATAATATAATATCAGTGATTTTTACAGAAGAGAAACTGTAATATACATATATCAAATCAGAGTACACAAATAACCAATCATTAGCCTGAATAGTTATAGCAACTTATCCTCGCAATACCGATAATTTCAACAATAATGTAGTGGAAAAATAAACAAATATGGGAATACATTATAAAGAACTCCAGCTCTTCTCCTGAGCTCCAATGCATCTAAAGCAACCTATAAATATACTCGGTCTGACTCAAGCATTATAATAAATAACACCCGAGTCAGTCTGGTAAACCAGCATGAGAATAAAACACACCCAGTTGGATTTTCAAAGTTATCAAACTCTTTTCAAAATAAAGGCATCTCGTAAGACAACACCGCACATAAACACAGTTGAGTTTTTACCTTATGATAACCAAACATTTTCCATAGAAAATCCAGTGATATTATAATAATGTCTAGAGTACAAGCACCTATTAATCATAGCCGAAATTGTTGCATTAATTAAATTCCAGCATACTAGGTTCTATAATTAAAACCCTAAAAGGGCGTATTGGAGATTGGATTCCATACTATGACAAGGTAAGGAACTACATTCGATGGTACATCTCTAGGTAAAATACACCGGGGTTTGACAAGAACATCTTGTACCCCTGCTACATTGGACTGGCCTACCACTTGACTAGTAGTACCGAATATGATCACCCCTTCCATTAATGGGCCTCGAAGCATATATGAGTAGATAGTAATCAATCTAGATTTTGGGATGACCATACCCTGATAGGAGCGACCCACTTGGCCTTGCTGCATGTCTGATTTTTGTCATTTCCCGATCGATAAGGCTTCAGGCTATATTTTAGCTTTATATAGCACTTCCCAATCCCACTTGGAATGCTAACACTGTCCTCAAGGGAATAATGCAATGCTAGTATTCATACATAAAAGTTCGTTCTGGGACAGAACAAAACCGAAGGCACCACTTCTACTACATCCATTTTGGTAATCACCCTTAGGATTAGTAGCAAGTAGCCCTTGCACTTCAAAAGCTCCATTTCGATTATCTTTAAGATATTCCAATTCGAAAGGCTTTTCGAAGTGGTTTTCGAATAACATATCCGATCTCGGTCTCTCCGAACCAACAACGTTAGTTGATAAACTGGTCAATATTTGATAATCGGTTATTTAACTATCAAATAAACAAATAATCCGATCAGAGATGAAGTTTCCAATGGAAGCAACACTGGTTGTGCACCAAGCACACTACGCCTCTTTAATTTATCTTTTCATTAATTAAAACACTTTCCAAATATTTATCTCAAAATATCATTATGAAGATATACCCACAAACCCCTATATTTTTGATACTTTGGAAAAAATCTATATACTTATCCCAACGGTATAAGTATATTCATAGAGCAGAGGAAGATTTCCTTTTCACTCAATTTTAGAATAGCTTATAAATTCCTTTATAAATCTCTAAACCCATTTATAACCTCATTCATTAATCTCTGAAATTATTTATAAAACTCCCTTTTATACATTCCTGAAATCATTTATAAACCCTTTATAAATCCATAAAACCATTTATAAACTACCTTTATAAATCTATAAACCCATTTCTAAAACTCTTTTATAAATATCCAAGACCATTTTTAAAACTCTTTTTACCCTTTAACTAATCTTCCTTTAAGTTTTCCAAAACATGTTATAAGATTCCTCTTATAAAACCCACATCTGTTTATAAAACCCTATTTATAATCCTCGAAAACATCTATAATTAAATTCTAATCATTTACTTTAAAACACTATTATATAATAATAAAAATTATGAATAAATAATAATAAACTTCAAAACATCTTAAAAATAATAATTAACAATTTCAAAACATTCTTAATAAAACAATAATAATTTATCTTCAACATTATTGTAAATAATAATAATTAATTAATTTCCAAAACTTTATAAATAATTATAATTAATTTCAAACCATATTAATAATTTAAATAATTTACTTTTGAAAATATTAAAATACTGATAGACAACTTTAAAATAATATTAATATAAATAAAGAACTTTTAAAACATAAATATACTTCCTAGATAAAAATCTATACTTAAATTTCAACATAATCATTTCCATATTTATATAATTGTATTTATAAATCTTTTTCTATTTTATAACATATTGTTTAACATCTCCAAATGTATCCTCATTTTAAATTTCCAAAATAGAATCAACTATTTTTTTAAAACAACATCCCACATCTTGTTATAAATCCACAATTGTGATTTGTTTTTCCCAATTTATCTAATGATAAAAGTTTCCTTTTATTTATAAACACCGCTTATAAATCTATCCTTTTATTAATAAAATACGATTTTACAAATCTTCACATTGTTTGTAAAATGTCACATTTATAACTTATCATATTTATAAATTTCCATATTTATAATTTAACCATAATATATGTGCATATACATATCACTTTATATAAAAAGGTTAATAAATATTTATACTAAAATATTACTGTCTTCTTTTAAAAACCATATTCCTTTATTATAAAAGACGGACTTACTTTTAAAATTTTAAAAATCTTTATTATATAGTTCAAAAATCTTTATTTAAATTATTTCATAAAACTCTTAATTTATAATATTTAAAAATCATACTTTTATTAAATAAATTTCTTATTTTAATAATTCAAGAATAATTATTAAAACATATAAATTTTCGAAATCACTTAAAATCTTTTTTAAAACTAAATCTTTACTTTATAGTATTTTAAATTACTAAAAATATGGCCTAGTGCTACTATAGCACTAAATAGGGAAAAATCATCCATGTTATCAAATATGGCATTCAACACATCATATATCAAAATATATGAAAAGTAAATTCAACAGTGTGAGGAATCTAGTTGGATCCCTCCAACCTATCTCCCTACATCATATAGAGTATATAATCAAATAATATAAATCAACTGCTTCGAGGTGGGATCGTATATAAAGGGTCATTCGCTCTTACAGGGGAACGTAATAGAGTCTCATCCACTCCAAGGGTAGGAATATATCCAAGCAAACAAATAAAGTAGTAAATCACCCAAACATTTAACAAACAATCAGCAATAAAATTATCCATACTTATATAAAAATATAAGTGGGCCAGAGAGGTGAGTTAACTCACTTTGATTCTAGTTTTTCACCAAAACGCTCCGGTTTGAATTAAAATTGAACAGGCGTTCAATTTAACCCAAATTCCTATTAGCTCCAAATCTATCTGATCTAACTCCATAGTGTAGTATTCGCCGATACGATCGCAACACAACTCGTCACGTTCAAATCCGACCTCGTATGAAAAAGATATGAATTAATGAACGCTAAGATTTTTTAAATTATAACTAACTTAAATAAATTAAATTAATAACTTAAATCATCTTCCCCTCCCTCTCATATGCTCATTTACATGTCACGCTTAAACCCAATGACATCGTGGCTTTGCCTCGCAACCGCGCCGCCATTATGGCGCCGTCCGCCATCGCCACTCCACCAAGGCATACCTTGACGCCGAGCTCCTCCACGCCGCCAAAGCTGACCCTTCAAGTGTCACCGAACGTCGTCATTTTGCGTATAAACGGATTCCATTTATCCCCATTTTCCACTGCTTAGGGACCACCGATGAATGATCAGAGGGAGTCGATGGGTTCGTGAGCATGAGAGCAGCAACTTTTGTGTTTTGAGTTTTGGCTAATGAGGTCCCTAGCTCTCAATCAATTCTTGGCCGTTGATTTCGAGTAGAGAAATGGCAACTGAGCTAATAGGGTTAGAGTTTTTAAGAGAATGAACGGTTTGAGGTCCTATTTATAGCCAATTAAAATATCTAAACACTATTCATAACGAAATATTTCGAACTTCAATCGAAGCGTGCTGCCTGGCGTTCTCTACTAAATACCCTCATTCTGAACATAATGAAACTAGTATTGGAGACTAATTCCATCATTTACAAAAGTTAGCTTTTAAATCAAATTATATTAATTTAAATTCCTTTAATTAATTTCTACGTGTTTCGAGGTCATACGACCAGACGATACGTCCGATCGCCATGAAATTTGTTACCATGCAATAATTCCCTATTACGGATCCAATGACACTTGTTTCATCAAAATCCAAGATAGTGCTTGGAAGGGTATTGTCATACGGTACTTAAAATGAATTATTATTAAATCAGCTTATTTACTTTTAAATTCAAAAGTTTACTATCTTCATTCCTATTCAAATAGAATTTAAATCAACTTTTGAAATCATTTTTATCCATATTAAATTCAAATTCAATTATTTTAAACAATTCCAAATATTCAAATAACCATTATATTTGAAATTCAAGTTATTTATCTTATAAAATTAACTTCTCAATATTTAAAATCTATTAAATATTCCAAATCAAATGACGGAAATTCTAGGTCGTTACAGACACACACATACATACACACACATGTTTATTTAACTGAATTTTTTTCTTGTTTTAGTCGACAAAGACATGTACAAAGGGGAAATGTGTACGGTGAAATCCTAACACCCGAACGACATTCACATTAACTATGTGCACTTTTCATATGTTGCACTTACATTTTTACACATGGGTGCATTTGATGTATTCATCATAACATACAATTAATTAAAGTTAAATTAAGCTAATTTTATGCAATTATAATAAAATGAAAAATTTTAAACTGGAAAATTTAGAAAAGTTCAAAATGAGTTTAGACTACATAGGCCCAAATAAGATCTAAAAAGATTTTTTTTTTGAAATTCACTCATTTCTTCCGCTGTGAACTGACCTAGTTTTAACAGCGGTCAGTAGTAGATTTTTGGGTGGAAGGCGAAGATGTTAGTGGCTTTGAGGTTGAAGGAGAGAGGGGTGGAATTAGGGATTATATTTGGGAAATTTCTAAGTGTATTTTGGGGGAGTGTATTATTTTAGGCAAGAGTGTATGCTGCAGGAGATCCCAAATTTTTAATTAAAACAATGAAGTTTTGCAACGGTCCCAAAGCCATTGCAGAATTGTAACGACCTTTAGCCATTGTTAAATCCTTTGCAACGACTTTGGGTTGCAATATTACAACGACCCACAACCATTGCGAATTTACCATAAAGTTGCATTGCAAATTTACATGTATGGTGTAGTGTAAATGGCTCGATCCTCTGGACAGATTCAACACCATAATAGAATTTATCACTTTATGAGGTTTAAGGTCTAAACCATCCACTATGACAATCCAAATTCAAAAGTAGCAATACACCTTTAGTTTTGATCTGACTTCTTTACTCCTCTGTAGATGGTAAAACTAGACTGGCAGTTGGAATAGCTTCGAGTGCATATGCTTTAACAATCTGTCCTTCCTTCCATAGAGTTGGGCAATTGATCTTGAAATGACCCATATGTTCATAATTGTAACATTTGATAGTCGAGAGGTATACTCTACAATATTTGGCTATATGTCCCTTTCTTTGGCACCTACTACATATAATCATCTGCCTCTTACCTATCCTCCTTGGGATCCATCCTCCTTGTGCTTCTGATGATTCCGATTCTGCTTCTTTGGCCTCTCCTTAATTACTTCTCCTTCAATAGAATTTAAAAAGTTGCCACCACCAATCATTCGAAGGTAGCTCAAAATGGAATCTGATTCAATGCTAATTCATTGAGTATTAAGTTTAATCCCTTTGCAAACTTCATTATCTTCTTGTCTGGAGTATTTATCAAATCAAACTCGAACCTTGTGAGCTCATTAAATTGATTTACATATTCAGCTGTCGTCGTGTTCCCCTGTTTTAGGTGAATGAACTTCTCCAGCTACAATTCTTTTTCTACCTTGAGAAGAATTTCAACTTAAACTTTCTTTTAAGCACTGCCTAAGTAATACTTTCCTTCTCTGCTTTTGCAGTGACTATTTCCCACCAATTTGTTGCTTCTCCCTAGAGATGCAAGGAGGTTAACTATTTCTAGAAATATCACTTAAACCTAAAAGATTGAAGGTTCTCTAACTTTAGCTTAGCCATGCTCGCTTTACTGTATAGGATTCGATCCCAACATAGGTTTACCACCCACCCTAAATAGCATTAGGAAATTCATAATCGATGGTGGTTGTGTTAGGATCACTCCTTGGCTAGTAGTTGTAGGTAGTGGGGTTAACACTTGTTTGACTCATCACTTGCATATATCGATGGAACCAAATGGGAATGTTCATGCCTAGAATTTTAATAGGATACACTCTAGTGCCATTTCCAGATCTGGTTTTAACTCCACCAGAATTTGCTCTGTTCCAATCTCAGTCGAGTTATTCTTTTCAGTAATATATAAATGGGATTCATTAGCAACTCCTTAATAGATAGTTAACTTAACTGGAATGGAAAACAGTGTATGTGTATGTACTTAATTTTTATAATACACACACACAAAATTTTATAAAATACAAATATGTCTGCTTAGTATGTCCTGATCCTTAGTTTAAGGATAAGTTTTGCTCCGATACCAAATGTAACAATCCACCCTTTTCGACCCTCAGATTTAATGCCCAAACTGATGTTAACATCTCGAAAATCAGAAAGGACAAGAGTTGAGATGTGATAACAAGAAAGAAACAAAATCTAGCAATATCTTTTTGAACTCATAGTAGAAGAAAACTACATAATATAAAATATCTTTAAAATCAAATCTAATCGAAATGTAGAGTCATGTCTATACAACAAATCCCAATCCACATATCACATAATACTGTCAGATGATATATACAATATTTACAACAAGAAAATGTCTCTGAAATCTCTACCTTCTACATTACCTATATCGTCCCAACTCTATAGTCCATCAACCTATCAATACATATATAAACAAAGGGTGGAGAGAATCAGACAAATGTCTAAGTGAGTGTAACAAATTTACTTTGTTACATACTATAATAATACCCATAAAACATTATGATTATTTATGATGTCCAACATCATACCTTAACCTGTTTTACCTACAATTATACAGTTAGTCCATCAATACTACATATTTGGTTGACATATAAAAAAAAGAACCATAACTCAACAAACCACACATTATGTGAATGATGACATGGATTCCACATTCAGACACCATCACACCAAAACACAAACGTTATGTGGACAATGAGATGGAATACCACTGTAACAACCCGTATATTTGGACCATTTAAATTGACAATAATCCACACATGTCAACTTAAATAATACAAAACACGAATCATTATGGGATTATAAATACATAAATGTAAATGAGAATCAATACAACATCACAGAACAGTCACAGAATAATGCAGCGGAAAATACATCGTCATAATAGCAGTTCATGAAGCCACTATATAATATACAACAATGTCTTAACATCAAGTGACTAATACCAAAAATGTCCAACAGACTAGGACATCAATACGGGAATATAAATAGACTGATAAAGATAAATGCTAAGCCTTCAGCATCTTCAACCAACCTTGATCAGCAGCTGGATAACTTCAGACTGACCCGAGCATATGCAAAAAGAAACACTCGAGTCAGGACTCAAAATCTTATGCAATTAAACCAAGTGCAAGGGAATAGTTCATAACTTAAAGATGGATAAAATAACATCTCTAAGGATCCGATAAACTATCTATATACAATAGAATACGATAGATAGATAATGTCTAATCAGTAAAGTACGATATTAAAATAGTGTTAAGTCATGGCCCATACCACCCTTAACACATTTTTATTCCCAAGAGCATATACAAGACCGTAGTTTCCCCAAAACCGGAAGTCACCAGAGGGCAATCCATATACTAAAGGTACAAAACAAAACGTAGTGGTCGCGAATAGGATAATCAGGATGACAAGGTACATGAGGCGATACAAACTAGGATACTAGTAGTTGCCTGATCCGGACTGATGTTGAGCATAGCAGCTACTATCTCAACACCGCGAAACAACACTCCCAAATCAAGGGGTGCACCCAAATCGAATCACAAAAGTAATAGATATGGTATCGAAGAAGTGTGTCCGCTAGAGGTGGCGAACCTCAATGGCCCGGCGCGGCTCCTGTTTTAGTCATGTCAGGGGTCGTCCAAATATCGTTCTCTTTCTTCAGTCAACGCGTTCACCAAACCATCCACTTCATTCTGGATCAACACTTCGCGTATAATAGTTATTAAAGTGGTTTTCGGTATCGATAGAGAATATGTCCATATCCGATCCCGGTCTCTTTAATAACTACGTATTTATTACCCGATGGTCAATTTAAGTTAAGGTTTAAACAAATCAAAGTCCAAAAGTCAAGGTGCAAATTTGACTTCCAAAATTTGACATTTCACGATTCAATTTATTTCGGATATTTAAAATCATATTTTCAAATGAAATCTGTAGTTCAACATTTAATTAACAATATAGTTAAGTATTCAAGTTCAATTTAATAACTCTCTTATTAAACTTAGTTCAAAATCAATTTATCCAAATTTACCGGTCAATTAAGTTCGAATCGTTAGATCAAATTATATTTATCTCAATTCATGTTTACATTCATCGTTACATTAAATATAATCATAAATTTGATTAAATCGATTTCATTAGATTTAAAATCATTTACCTTTAAATTGTCACTAAATTTAATCCATAAAACTTTAGTTAGTTCGTATTCCATTTTAAGTCAAAATTTCCTAAATCTAAATTATTATTTATAACAAGTTCAAATCTATTTAATTTAAAACTTAGTTTAAATCTGAATCTATGAATCTAATAAATTAAATTATTAAATTCTAAAACTCACTTGTTTTAAATCTTATTTCAATCAAATTCTCCAATTCATTTTTCTTCAATTAAATAGATTTATTAATCCGTTTCAATTTAATCCATTAATTTATTCCAATAAATCCATTAATTTATTTTAATTAAATCCATTAATTTATTTCAAATAAATCCATTAATTTATTTCAATTAAATCCATTAATTTATTTCAATTAAATCCATTAAGTCGTTACTTGATTTCCAAACAATTTATTAAGTTCATTTCTTAATTTCAAATAGATTTCAATTTCAAAATAATTTTGTTGACCAATCGGGTTTCTTATTTTTAATCGTCTATCCTAGGCCAAGTTATTTAAGTGGGTATTTATCATTTCAACCCGATGTCATTCAATATAAAACAAATCATAACAAAGGGAACTTGCAGTGTGATAACTGGGATGGTGTCAAAGTAAATAAACAAGCAATAGCAACCATACATAACAAATTAACAATTTATTCAAATAATCCCGAAATAACCATATTAACTTACATTAGTTAATTATGCAAATTAATATAATTATTCCTAGAATCCAACGGATTAAAGATTATTACAGGATGATTTTTACTTGGTGTCCGTTATCAAATTTCTACATCAATCGTACATATCAATTTTAATGTCACTATTAGTTACCCTAATTAACATCATATTACAGTTCAACATGTTTAATCAATTTAAACAATACATGGCGTCAAATTTTTAGAAATTAACAATTTATTTCAACCAAATTTTAACAATCAACAATTTAATATCCAGATTAATATTAACAACAATTATCACTTGATTATCATAGCATAATAGATTGAGTCGTGAATATAAAATATTCACCTTGCGTGGTTGAAGAAGATGACGGCGAAGCACGAAGTTGCGTGGTTGAAGAAGATGACGGCGAAGCACGAAGACGAATAGATAAAATAGACGACACAAGCACAAATACGAACTACAAATCAAACAAAAGACTGTTCAATAATAGTTTAATACAATGTATATATATTGATTTGTATATATATAACGTACCAAAACAAGTCGGGACGAGAGCGAATGAGCCGAAGCGATGTTCTAAGAATCCGGAGCGGTGACTGAAACAATACGTAAAGTTTATTAAAAGTATATATACTGCTAATCTTAAACTACCGGAAAACCACTGTATATTTATAAATTATCATGTAAAATAAAGTTTATAACCAAAGTCAGAAACCGCTGGTACAAAATTTTGAAACAAAGTTTACACAAAACAGTTCTGTACCCAAATTTATAAACAACAACTGTACAAAATTATATCAATCTACTAAACAAACTAAAGTTTATACAATGACCCCCCATGTACGTCTATTATATTTTATACTATAACCCACTACTTTATACAAAACCATTAATATACTGCATACAAATCGAGCTTCAGGTGGGCAGACTGGGATGGAGCTGGGCAACGGTCGGGAATGCGGGCTGTGGAGGGGTTTGAGGCCGGTAGTGGGGTGGCCGATAGGGGGTGCGAACTGGCTGGAGGCCGCATGAGGCAGTGGGGTGGAGGGCTGGGCGGGGTACGGGGTGAGTGGCGGGGAGCTGAGGCTGGGGACGTGGGCGAAGCGGGCGGAGGCTGGGCGGAGGGCGCGGGTGCGTAGGCGGAGGGTGGGGACGGCAGTGGCGGAGGGCAGGGGTTGGGGACGTAGGCGTGCAGGCGGAGGTGGTAGGGGTTGGTGGAGCAGTGTGGTGGCCGAGTGGGTCGTGCGGGCTGCTGATGGCCGTGCGTGGTAATGGCAGTGGAGGGGAGGCGGCCGGTGGAGCCAGGTGAGTGGCGGGGTGGGTGACGTGGAACGTCAGTGGGCGAAGGTGGGCTGCAGGCGGGCGAAGGCGGAGGTGGGAAGTGGGCTGGTGGCGCGGGAAGGAGAGGGGAAATGGTGGAGGGTTGCATGGGAAGTATGGGATCTGTAGTGGAAATGTGGAGATTTATTTGCAGTAGGCAAATAAATGAGGAGAGAGGAGGAAGAGAGGAGCTGGGGAAGAACAGGTTTCATATGACAGTGAATGAAAACAAAAGAGAAAGAAGAAAGGGAGGAGGAAGAGAAAGAAAAGGCAGAGGAGTAAAGTAACGTACCAATTTTTCTTCTGAGGTGAAGTGAAAAGTGATGAAGGCAGAGCAATTAATGCAAGGCAGAGGGCAGATATATACAGAAGTTCAGAGTCTAAAGGTCAATGCAATGATGTTCTCTGCAAAGTGGTGGCTATTGGGTTTCTGAAGGGCCATTTGAATTCTGAGCGGGAAAAATAGGGTACCGGTTTGTGCGGCGTACGAACCAGTTTGTACTCCGTTAACCAATTAATAGCTTGCAACGCCGAACTCCGGTTTGACATAAACAAATATACCGTTTTGATCAGCGCGACGAGGCGGACACAACGGTATGAAGATATTGATGGTTTGACATTGTTTGCGAAGTGGTAAATCTTATTGAACCCTTTGCACGAGTGAACATTTTAACTAGCAATTAAAAGCGAAATTTGACGAAACGAAATGCGCTGTCATGATCAGAATATTTTTCTTATGAAACATTGCGAAAAATATTTGAGTTCGGACGATAGAAAATTTACACATAAAATTAAAACTAATATGTAAATTTGACGAGCGAAATTTACTACAATATTTTTCGACGAAATTTGGCGTACACCTATGTCTATCTAGGCGTATTCCAAATGTGAAGTTTGAACGGTAACGGAAATTGTAACATTCCCCCTTTTGACCGCCTCCAGTCGGTAATTAAACCAACTTGAAACGTTCAAAAAGACGAATTGTTATTTAGTTTATAACGTTTAAACAGAATCAGCCACAGAAACACAGAATAATAACACTGAATTAAAAAAACAAATAAATCTTTATCTCATTACTATAAGTCTTTTTGAATACATCAGAGTTTATACAATTTTAATACTGATACAGCGGAATATCTTAAAATACAATTTTTCTGAAAACTAAAGTGATTCTTTACTCTCTCTCTCTAACTTCGCTGCCTGAAAATCTTCAAGCTGTAAAATACTCGGTCTGACCCGAGTATTACATTCAAAAGAAAATAATACACAGGTCAGTCTAATTCAAACCAGTTTATTAGTGCATATAGGCAATAATAATTTAAATAGACGACAGTCACAATAATTCCCGTCTATCCAACTCTTTTAACAAAGAAATCGGATAACGAAAATTTTAACACTAAATAGTGTTAAACAATAAATCAGCAGATTTAAATCATCAACAGAGATAAATAAACAATTTATCAAATCGACTAAATCAATTTAAGACAATTGAAGTTGTCACTTTAAAAACCATTAAAGTTTGATTGGCTGCCGTACACGCATGCGTGTACGGCCTCGCCAATACAGCATAAAAGATCAATGCATCACGACGCAAAGAAATATCAATTCGAAACTGTCGAGTTGGGTGGCTGCAGTGCACGCACGCGTGCACTGCCTCGCCAATACGTATAAACTGTCATCACAACTCCAACTATAAATCAGCACATCTATACTGCAGGGGTCAAAATATTGACAAAATGCAGGGGTCAAGTCATTGTTACCAAGACTCAACCCATCTACAAACAACTCAAATCGAATGGCCACATGCACAAGGCAGTGGTACAACATGAGGACAGCAAAATGAGGGTGAAAGCACCAAAACATGGCACTACAACAAAAATGTTCAAGAATCATAGAGAATCCGTGCCTAACAGAGGCAACTGGCAACGAATAAAATAGTGAACAATCCTACATAATTGTACAAGCATCAGTAGATTTTGGCTCAAAAGAAACTACCACATCAAGACTGGACGAATGAAACCAGAATGCAACATGCCTCGAATACCAGTGTACAACCAACTGCCCAGACGTCAAAGACCCAAAATAATACATATATCCACACATACTCATGTGTACATATGGATACACATATGTGACAGCCCCAACTAATAAAATACAAGTACACCTATTCAATAAGAATCACAATTGATGTACACTGGTATATACAGGCCAAACAACTACACAATTTAATTTAATCAACCTGAATGCAAGTCCAAACACAAATGTGTAGGTACATGAAGATGCAGTGAAGCCAAAGTCAGATGGTCAGAGGATTACAAACATGAATGCAGACTTTACAGTAGTGAAGAATACTAAGGTAGTGCACCAAAATCAGTTGCCTCTAAGAGGTAGTCTGCAAACTCTAGCATATATGCAAATAGATGAATGTATATCCAAGTCAGTAAAATCAACATAGTGTCATGCAAGAAGAATTCGAAACCGTGGCCCATGGTAAACCAATTCAAAGCATACTACAATCGAGTCAACAGAAAAAATTCACGAAGCCAAGTCAGGGTATAGGAAGTGGCAGAGAAGCAAGTTGCAAAATTCACAAAACGGGGAAAAAGGAAATACGAAGTTCGTATCTTTATTTTTTTTGAAATCGTCAAAGGTCAAACGAGGTATAACTAAGGTCAGGGAAGAATCACAATGACCAAATCAACTGCCGAGCAAAATACTGGACAGTGAAAAATCAAAATCGAAGACAACATTCTCACAAGCCATAGTCAAAAGGAGTATGCAGTCTAAAATCAAAGTCAGGCTTTGGAAATCAATGTTACCGGAGATAAAAATCACCATAACTCAAGTCAGTCGTGACAGTGACGAAGTCACAAAGGAAAACAATAACCAAGTTCAAAAATCAAAGTCGAAGCCATCAGACTTCATGAAATCAGAAAACAGGGTTCGAAATCATCAAATACAGCAAAATCGAATGGCCGAAGCCAACAAACTTTAAACTGTCGAAGCATCATACTACGCGTGAATTAGATGTGAGTGAAAATTAAATCACTCACCTTAGAACGGAGCGCAGGTCGAAGCAAAGATGAACGGAGATTGATCGCCCTAGTTGAAGACGAGCGAAGAGGAAGATGAAGCCATGGATCGATCGAATGCTGATGTCGATGCCTTCGATATTACAAAGCCCAGAGACTAGAGCGAACGAAAACAAGCCCTAATTTGGAGACGAACGGGGAACGAACGAAACTCGTGGCCGCCATTTTTTTCTTTTCTTCAATTTAGGTTTAGGGTTTGAATGAGAAAAGTGAAACGGGTTTGGATTTATCATGGTAAAAATATCAGACGTGGGCCGGTATTATTTCAAAGCCCACTCCACCTCACAAATTTTTTCCAAAAGAATTTTTAACCGATTTAAAAATTCCAACAACAATTTTTATTAAACAAATTCCAATTCGAATCGAAATTCCTATAAGCGATAAGCTAGCAGAGAAATCGTTTAACGATGATATCAAATCGATGCAAAAATCCCGGTTATTACAGAAATTCAAATTGAATTCAGTTTAATTTTATACGCGTTTATACGTCGTGTATTCGCAAAACAATTTTGATAAATACGAAAATTGAAATCCGGTAATAATTCAATATTACGGATCCAATGAAGTTGGTTTCGTCAAATTCCGAGACTCTGCCTCGGAAGGCTATTTTAAAATTCAATTTAAACGATACAATTTCAAAACGGAACAAATCGCTTTTAAAATCAATTCTGAAGCTTCTATTATCTCCAGTATTATCAATATGAATTTTCTAAGCCTTTAAATTATTTTTAACCGGCTTAAAATTGAAGATTCAAATTTTATTCAACTTTCAATAGATTAAATTCAAAAATTTAATCGCCAATTCATTCTGATAATTTGAAATTCAAGTCAAATCATCGTTCAAATATTTAAAATTAATTAAATATTTTCAATTTAAATTGTTCAAAATTCAGGGTCGTTACAAACTCCCCTCCTTAAAAACTTTTCGTCCACGAAAAGGAAAAGTTGTTAAAATTTTACCGATATTTACCCTACTCAATTTTTACTAAACTTAAAACTTATTACAAATAAATGAATATAGGATTCATTTCATTTGTTTAATCTCACTAGTTTTGTTTATCTTCTCTTTTGTTCATTGATTTTCTAAAATCAAAACCCAAAAGTCTTTTACTAAATTTTTAATTTACAACACTCAGATTCAAACTTAAAATTCTTCACGTTAGAGATTTATACAATATATCTCTTCCAAAGCTGTGGACTTTCAAAACATTACAAAGATCCTCTTCCTTAGTTTATTAGGTAGGAATTTTGAAATTTTAATTTCAAACTATTGATTTGCTATTTATAGTTTGAAAATACTTGCTAACTCGAAATTTAACAAGTCCATTTTCGTTCTCATAGACATTAGACATACGCTGGCCAGGCGCAGGTCTAAAAATCTCCAAGTACTAAACATACTTGCTTCAATTCCCAGTGAAAATACTTTTAAAAATTCTTTTAAAAAATGGATATGGAAAGCACGTTCCCCCCATGGATTACAGTTCTACCCGGCGGTTACGCTACTATCCCAGTAGAGTCGCTTGTGGCTGTAGATTTCTCATCTCTTAAATTTCGCCATGGTTGTCGCCATAGATTGCAGTACACACGGCGGTTACGCTACTATCCCAGTAGAATCGCTCGTGTCTGTAGGCATCACGCCCCTCAAATTTCGCCTGGCATTAGATTGCAGTTTACCCGGCGGTTGCGCCACTATCCCAATGGAATCGCTTGTAACTGTGGGCATCTCGCCCCTCAAATTACGCTAATCATCAATCAAATCTAATCTCATCGCGATGATCTATCGCGAAGGATTTCCGATTCAAATAGTCACTCTGACTAAATGTAAATTCTACGTAGCTACGAATTTCAAATGGACACTCATCGAGAGTTCCAAAACCTTCTCAAATAATAAATGGAAGGTACTTTTCCATATCCTCAGTTTAGAAAACATAATATCATATATGTAGTACTTTCATTTCACATTTCGTACATATCATATCCATGTAAACATACATAAGATTTCCATAACAATGACTTTCTAAACTAACGGTTTTCAAATTTACCTCATTCATATATATAAGTTCTAAAACTTACATATTCCATATTCATAACAAAATAGAGGATTTCAAAATTTTCCTCTAAGTCGATTTGGAAATTTAAGGTTATCTCAAACCTAATTCATATTCATAATTCCATTCATTATCGACTTTCACATTCAATTTGGATTTCACGCTTACATCGTCAATTCTCAACACAGAATTGATGTCTATCGATATATAACCTCTGAGCTCGTACGTCTCAGAGAAGGGTGTTAAGCTAAGAGAATAAATTCTCCGCCACCAACAGATATATATTTAATAGAGATCAATTGCTATGTCATCAATTCACAATGTTAGACATACAATCCAAATCATCATCTGAAATTCAAAGCTCAACTTATATTGTCTTTGATGTCGAAGTTAAACTCAATTTTAACTTAACGATTCAATCTTTTTGAAAAATTTCAAATTGAACAAATTGTTCAAATTTCTCATTTAACTTTTCAACTTCGACTTCAAAAAATGAATTTCAAATCATTTATTCCTTACGGAATATATTCACAACATTTCATATTTGGAAAAACATTTCCATACTTATTTAAAAATAAGTAATTCACAAATCCATTTTATTTTCAACATTTGAAAATATTCGATATACTTTAATCAAAATTAAGTATATATTTCATCTTTAAGGAAATCATTCTCTTTCACATATTCATTTGAGTCAAAACGAATGTTACGTAAAACATCGTTACGACAACTCAAAATCACTAGTATAGGGATTCGAAATTTAGATAGATGTATAAATCCCAATACTATACAAAACATTTCCTTTCGGAAATCATTTACTATAACAACAGTGTTATAGTCCACCATTTCCTTATATCTCGAAAACGTCTGTTTCAACAATGAATGTTGAAATCTATGGTTTCGATATTCAATGCCTTTGAAAACATCTTTTTAAAACAATTAACTTCATTTTAAAATATCGACTTCCCCAAACATGTCCATTTTATTCAATAATATATTCACTGTCCAAAATCGTGAATATACTTCTTTTAACAAGCTATAAGGATTTACTTATCAAAAATAAGTCAGTTTCGAATTTATAAACAACGTTATAAATTCCATTCCTATTTATAAAGACTTCAATTTATAGAAATCACTTTATTAACTCATTCCTTTATAACTCAGTTTTATATCAGAATTTAATCTATAAGTAAATTACTTATAATTTCTTTTATTTCGCAACTTCGATTCATTTTATAACTTCACCTTATAAAACTTTTAATTCTGAAACTTTTCATCCACTTATGAAATCCATTAAATATTTCACTTTTAACACTTATACAATTCCAATATTTTATCAACACTTTCAAATCTTCAATATAGCCCGTTTATATTAATTCAAAATTCCATTTTATACTATTATATAAATTTATCAGTTTTCCATTTCCAAGACAATCTACTAGTTCTTTAATAAATCATTCATCGACTTGGTTTTCAATCTAAATCACATTTGATTCATTCACATTGGATTTTACTAACATTCATTCATATTCAATTAGTTCACATTCACTAATTCATATTCAAGTTAGTTTGCTTTCGATTCAAATCAAATTTGATTCTAGTTAAATTTACTTATCCTTCAATTTGAATTCAATTTACATAGTTTTCAATTTCCATTAATTCAATTTCATTAATACTTAATGAATTCTATACAATCAACTAGCAAAACCAAATTTATTCAATTTAACCAAATTTATTCACTTTGCTTACATTCAATTTGGTTCAACATACTTAATTTCAATTGGTTTATATTCTAATTCAGATTGAATTCTTATACTCACCATATTCACAAATTCGCTTTTACAATTAAAGTTGAATTTTCCTTTCTATAACTCAAATTCATATTCATTCTTCACTTTATCAATTCATTTTGATTTCAAATTCAACCTCATTCAACATTACTTAAACTATGTTTCATTTTATCTTCACTTGCATTTATTTTCACCATATAACTTAAGTTCGCCTCAGATTTATTTGAAATTCTATTTTATTTAACTTTACTAAAGTCAAATTCATATCACATTTCAAAATGCAGATTTTGTTTACTTAACAAAACTATTTAACCATTTTACCAACTGGTTTTACTTAAATTTTCTCATTTTATAAGTTAACCAACTTATTAATTTAAACTTTCCAATTCATATTATATAATCACTTATCCTTCAAGTTTAACTTTTCATCTCAATAATTTTTCAAATCAAGTTCAATTTATTTAACTTCCTTTAGTTAAATTTCTTTATTTTCAAAAACAATTTTATACTTCTTTAGATTCGAAAAACATTTTCTTCTTAAAGTGTTTCTCGTAACTATTCATATTAAACATCATAAACTAAGCTTTGTGTAAACCAAAGCTCTGATACCACTCTGTAACATTCCCCCTTTTGACCGCCTCCAGTCGATAATTAAACCAACTTGAAACGTTCAAAAAGACGAATTGTTATTTAGTTTATAACGTTTAAACAGAATCAGCCACAGAAACACAGAATAATAACACTGAATTAAAAAAACAAATAAATCTTTATCTCATTACTATAAGTCTTTTTGAATACATCAGAGTTTATACAATTTTAATACTGATACAGCGGAATATCTTAAAATACAATTTTTCTGAAAACTAAAGTGATTCTTTACTCTCTCTCTCTAACTTCGCTGCCTGAAAATCTTCAAGCTGTAAAATACTCGGTCTGACCCGAGTATTACATTCAAAAGAAAATAATACACAGGTCAGTCTAATTCAAACCAGTTTATTAGTGCATATAGGAAATAATAATTTAAATAGACGACAGTCACAATAATTCCCGTCTATCCAACTCTTTTAACAAAGAAATCGGATAACGAAAATTTTAACACTAAACAGTGTTAAACAATAAATCAGCAGATTTAAATCATCAACAGAGATAAATAAACAATTTATCAAATCGACTAAATCAATTTAAGACAATTGAAGTTATCACTTTAAAAACCATTAAAGTTTGATTGGCTGCCGTACACGCACGCGTGTACGGCCTCGCCAATACAGCATAAAAGATCAATGCATCACGACACAAAGAAATATCAATTCGAAACTGTCGAGTTGGGTGGCTGCAGTGCACGCACGCGTGCACTGCCTCGCCAATACGTATAAACTGTCATCACAACTCCAACTATAAATCAGCACATCTATACTGCAGGGGTCAAAATATTGACAAAATGCAGGGGTCAAGTCATTGTTACCAAGACTCAACCCATCTACAAACAACTCAAATCGAATGGCCACATGCACAAGGCAGTGGTACAACATGAGGACAGCAAAATGAGGGTGAAAGCACCAAAACATGGCACTACAACAAAAATGTTCAAGAATCATAGAGAATCCGTGCCTAACAGAGGCAACTGGCAACGAATAAAATAGTGAACAATCCTACATAATTGTACAAGCATCAGTAGATTTTGGCTCAAAAGAAACTACCACATCAAGACTGGACGAATGAAACCAGAATGCAACATGCCTCGAATACCAGTGTACAACCAACTGCCCAGACGTCAAAGACCCAAAATAATACATATATCCACACATACTCATGTGTACATATGGATACACATATGTGACAGCCCCAACTAATAAAATACAAGTACACCTATTCAATAAGAATCACAATTGATGTACACTGGTATATACAGGCCAAACAACTACACAATTTAATCTAATCAACCTGAATGCAAGTCCAAACACAAATGTGCAGGTACATGAAGATGCAGTGAAGCCAAAGTCAGATGGTCAGAGGATTACAAACATGAATGCAGACTTTACAGTAGTGAAGAATACTAAGGTAGTGCACCAAAATCAGTTGCCTCTAAGAGGTAGTCTGCAAACTCTAGCATATATGCAAATAGATGAATGTATATCCAAGTCAGTAAAATCAACATAGTGTCATGCAAGAAGAATTCGAAACCGTGGCCCATGGTAAACCAATTCAAAGCATACTACAATCGAGTCAACAGAAAAAATTGACGAAGCCAAGTCAGGGTATAGGAAGTGGCAGAGAAGCAAGTTGCAAAATTCACAAAACGGGGAAAAAGGAAATACGAAGTTCGTATCTTTATTTTTTTTGAAATCGTCAAAGGTCAAACGAGGTATAACTGAGGTCAGGGAAGAATCACAACGACCAAATCAACTGCCGAGCAAAATACTGGACAGTGAAAAATCAAAATCGAAGACAACATTCTCACAAGCCATAGTCAAAAGGAGTATGTAGTCTAAAATCAAAGTCAGGCTTTGGAAATCAATGTTACCGGAGATAAAAATCACCATAACTCAAGTCAGTCGTGACAGTGACGAAGTCACAAAGGAAAACAATAACCAAGTTCAAAAATCAAAGTCGAAGCCATCAGACTTCATGAAATCAGAAAACAGGGTTCGAAATCATCAAATACAGCAAAATCGAATGGCCGAAGCCAACAAACTTTAAACTGTCGAAGCATCATACTACGCGTGAATTAGATGTGAGTGAAAATTAAATCACTCACCTTAGAACGGAGCGCAGGTCGAAGCAAAGATGAACGGAGATTGATCGCCCTAGTTGAAGACGAGCGAAGAGGAAGACGAAGCCATGGATCGATCGAATGCTGATGTCGATGCCTTCGATATTACAAAGCCCAGAGACTAGAGCGAACGAAAACAAGCCCTAATTTGGAGACGAACGGGGAACGAACGAAACTCGTGGCCGCCATTTTTTTCTTTTCTTCAATTTAGGTTTAGGGTTTGAATGAGAAAAGTGAAACGGGTTTGGATTTATCATGGTAAAAATATCAGACGTGGGCCGGTATTATTTCAAAGTGTAACGACCCAGAATTTTTGATAATTAAAATTTGAATATTTAACTAATTTTAAATATTAATAAGTGAATTAAGAAGTCGAATGATTTATTTTTCGAATATTGGATTTTATTTGATAATTAAATCGATAAATTAAATAGTGAAATTCCAGAGATAATTGAAAATCGAGTTTAAAATGATTGAAAATGATTTGTAAAATTTTATTTAATCATACTGGAATTATAGAAAGGTTATAGAACTTTTAAAATTGAATTTGGAGTTAATCTATGAAAATTGAATGTTTTAATATTTAATTATCGACTGTAAAAATAGCCAATTTTCGAACAGTCTCAGAATTGAACGAGACCAGTTCCATTGGATCCGTAATAGTTAGTTATTATCGGATTTCAATTTTCGTAGCAATCGAAGTTATCGTTTGACCGTGGCAACTCGAAACGCATCGATATCGTTTTAATTTTAAATCGTCGAGTTAAAAATAGTCATTTTTCAAACGGTCTCGGATTTCGACGAAACCAGTTTCATCGGATCCGTAATGTGATATTATTGTAAGATTTCAAATTTCGTAATTTTTGGATTTACCATTTGTTCGGTACGAATTAAAACGCCTCGAAATCGATTTAAATCGGTTTAATTTAAATTGATCGTTTTTCTCCATATCTCGCACAGACGATCGAATTAGCTTCCGAAACCTGTTCCATTGCGTTCGGAACACGGGGTAAACCTTAGAAACGTCAGCCGGCACGTTCGATTCGGAGTTCGGAAAATCGAGTGAATAGTAATTTTTGGAAATTTTCTATAAAAAGGAACCATACTCTTCACTTTTGTTCTAAACCCTAACTCCATGGCCAGCCGCCATCTTTAAAATTGATGGCCAGAAACTTCCTTTCTTTCATCCTCGAAAACTCATGATCCAACCATTGTTTCGAAAGTTTCCAACTAGAAAAACGTAGAGCTCGTCGAGAGCTATGGATCCAACGGTGGTGATTAAAATCGAAGCGGCGGATCGACGTGAATATGGGTTTGAACGCACGAATTTCGTGCACGTTTTTCACGTGGTAGAGGCGACCGAGCTCGCCTATGTTGTGGCCGTAGGTGGCTCTTGCGATGGTCGTTCGTTTGGCGGCTCTTGATCATGGTCGAAGTCATCGAAGTGGTGGCGTTATTCTAGGGTTTCGCGGCGGCAATGGGTTGTTTGCGTGCATAGTAGCCTGGGAAGAACGAACGGGTAGGAGATACAAAACGTGGCCAGGATTTTCAGAAGCAGGAACGAACGGCTACGATATTTTTAGGTTTAAAAATGAATTTAAAATTGTAAATTTATATCGTATAATTTGAGTAATCTTTAAACTGCTATAACTTTTTGCTGCGAGGTCGGAAAATTACGAAACGAAAAGCGTTGGCTTCGTTTTGTTGAATACTATGCAATGCAACTGATTTGGAGTCAATTGGAGTCAGCGAAAATTTCGGGTAAAATTAAACGCGCGTTTAATTTTATTCGAAATAAACGCTGAAATCAGAATTTAAAATCAAGGTGAGATCTTCTCACTCAAATTGAATGTGGAATTTTTACAGTTATTGATTGATTTGATTGACTGCTTGGATGTGATATTAGATATAGTAGGATATATATCTATATATAGCAATATATACATATTGGCATATGTATATATTGGATTGATGATTTCCCGCCTCGTATAGCGGATGAGACCCTATTGCGCCGTTAGTAAGCGGAATTTTATAAAAACCCATATACCGCGATAATTCCGTACTGGAGCGGAATTGGTATTGTGCTAACATCCGTGGATGCAGGGAAACAGGTTGGAGGGATCCAACTGGATTCTTCACCAGTAGTTATTTATTTACAGATATTGATGTATATTCTGTTATCATATGATGATATATGATATTTGATTGCTGTGATTGATTGTTTGATGCTGTAGCATCATCGGATCCATTTTTGAAGTTAAAAATAACGATATTATTTTTAAAAAGGATTTCAAAGTGATTTGTCGAAAGTATACGTTTTATTGAATTTTGGAATTAATTCATTTTAAATAAATAAATGTTATAATTTTCGTGTTATAAAAATTATGAGATTTGTGAAATATAAGCGAAAAGTGGTTTTTGAAATATAAGTTGATTAAACTGTAATTGGTTTAGATTGAAATTTTCGACTTATTATAAATGGATTATATTTATAGAAGATGTATAAAATTGTTATTTTATAAATTAAAATAAGGAGATTATTTAGGAGTTCTATAAATGTTAAAATAAACTTATAAACGGATTTTATAAGTAAGTAATATTGATAGATATACGATTCGTGAAGTTATAAGATGAAGGACTTTGAAACTAAATGAATTATAAGTTATCAACTTATGATTTGAATTTTTGTTATATAAATGAGTCAAATGGAATTGTTTGAATAAAGGGATTTCATAACTTGAAGTAGTTATAAAATATAAAATTGTGATTTATAAACGTTGTTTATAAATCCGAAATCACTTATTTTGATAAGTGAATTTTTGAAGTTAATTAAAGGAATTATATTCACGATTTTAGATCATGGATAATCTTTTAATAAATGGGTAGAAACATTGATTTGGGTAAACGAAGTATATTCACGATTTTGGACAGTGAATATATTATTAAATAAAATGGATATGTTTTGGAAAAGTGATATTACGAAATGAGGTAATTGTTTTAAAAGATGTTTTAAAACGTGATAAGTATCGAATACATGGATTTCAACATTCATTGTTGAAATAGACGTTTTCGAGAAATAGAAGGAAATGGTGGACTATAACACTGTTGTTATAGTAAATGATTTCCGAAAGGAAATGTTTTATGTAGTATTGGGATTTATATATCTATCTTAATTTTCGAATCCCTATACTAGTGATTTTGAGTCGTCGTAACGATGTTTTACGTAACATTCGTTTTGACTCAAATAAATGTGTTTAAAGAGAATGATTTCCTAAAAAAATAAAATATATACTTAATTTTGATTTAAGTATATCGAATATTTTCTAAGTGTTGAAAATAAAAGATTTGTGAAATACTTATTATTAAATAAGTATGGAAATGCTTTTCCAATATGAAATGAACTGTTTTGAGATTTTATCTTCAAAGATAAAATGAAATGTGGAAATTGATTTGAAATTGTTTTCAAATGATTAAGTGTGGAAATTTTATATCTAGTAAAGATATTCTTGAAAATGAAATAATTTGGAAAATTATTTGGAATCTGATGATGTTGCGCATCTTTATTGATAGTTAAATAACCGACTATCAATAATTACCTTGAGTAGGTATTTGTTGTGAATTGGATGAATTTGAATGCCACACTTATTTTTGAATAAGCGCTCACTATTCGGGTTAACCGGGAAAGGACCATGGGGTCGTATAACCCATTCCGAATATGTGATACGTCGTTATGAATTGCATTTGAAGACCGGTGTTGAAGACCGGATATTTTTGAAAACGGAAGGATTACCGTCGAGTTACTCTACATCGGCTGATCTCCGATTTAGAGGTTTTTTTTATCACCCTTAGTGACGGGAAGTCCGGACGTGATTAGAAATTTATCCGGATATGCAAGGGCTTCGTGAGAAGTGCCTTCGGTTCTGTTCGATCCCGGAACAGACTTGTATGGATTGTGTGTCTGACGTTACACTTTGAGATATAAAGCTGATTTCTTTCAAATACATTTCTGTTGGTGGCGGAGAATTTATTCTTTTAGCTTAACACCCTTCTCTGAGACGTACGAGCTCAGAGGTTATGTAGTTGAAATTTATCAGCGATATACTCCCAATTTGGTAACGTGGCATACTGAGTGTTGCTGTGAAATGATCAGTGTTTGATCATTTATGATATGATCATTTGTTTGATCTTATATCTTTGTGATCATAGGTTGATCATTTTGTTTGACCCGAAGCAGGGCTTTGTAGAAAGCGTAGCTTTGTGGACGAGACTTCATCGAGCCTCACACCCCGGAAATGGTCGAAACAGGAAGGATGCAGCAAGGTTCTAGGGAGTAGCGCCCCTTAGTGTATGTCATTCCTTCTGGATAAAGGTGGTATCATGGTATGGAGCCCAGATACTTAACCTCTGTGGTTGCTGCAGAGTTATTATTACTTTGTGGTTTGTTGGAAATCGGGGATCCTCGGGATGATCGGTGACGATCGGGGGATGGCATACGCGTGTCAGTAGTTACCTATTTTTGCAGAGGTAACCCGGCCTTGTGTTGGCAGAGATCCGGTTAGGTTCTCGGGTCGTCTATTCCAGGGACGTACCCATCGTGGAAAAGGAAGTTCCTTAGCCTGACCATTTGTTGGAAATCCAAAGAAACAATACGAGCCTTGTACGGTTTTAGTTGTAGAACCTGCCATCTAATATGGCAGCTATAGCAAGCATACTATAATGGTACCTATGCTGGCTAAGATTTATATTGTACTTTCGAAATGTTTTCTACACTATGCACTAATAATAATATCAAAAATGATTTGATTTTTGCGTAGTAAGCATCTTTGACTATCATAAGAAGAAATCTCCTCCAATTCTGCGTTTGCATTGTGTGTGTGGCGGGAGGTCTTATGGTAGTTTCATTTTCCAAAAGCATTGCGAATTGACTTTAAAATTCTCTGCTGTCTATTTTTAAAGAATAACTGTTTTACGATCTCACACCAGTCACCATGACTGACTCGGAGTTTATTGTTTCCCTTCTAAACTCTGGGTGCCCACCAATTTCCACACGGGCAGTCTAGAGTTAGATTATCAGGATATTCTGGATATTCTGGAGCTTTGGAGATATTCTGGATGGCGACACGTAGTATTTGTATCTGATAGTATTTATTCCGCTGTGTATTCTGTATGAGGACAAGTTTATGTAACCGTCCACTGTTGTTTATTGACTCTGATGATATGATGTGATGTAATGTAATAACAGATATAATTCTTTTGTTTTTAAATGATATTCATTTATCTATTATATATCGTTCCGCTGCGATATGTGAGATTCTGATATTGTTTTCTGTTTCTGCTCTTGCTCTGTTGTTGTTCTTCTTTCTTTTTCTTCTATCTTCTTCTTCTACCTTTTTCTTCTTTCTTAAAACCATAACTTTTCGGGTTTCCGGCATTCGATGGCTCAGCAGTCGATAAAGGAGTATCGATGTTGAATTTTCGAAAGTCGAAAATTACCGGGATGTTACACAAAGCCCACTCCACCTCACAATTTTTTTCCAAAAGAATTTTTAACCGATTTAAAAATTCCAACAACAATTTTTATTAAACAAATTCCAATTCGAATCGAAATTCCTATAAGCGATAAGCTAGCAGAGAAATCGTTTAACGATGATATCAAATCGATGCAAAAATCCCGGTTATTACAGAAATTCAAATTGAATTCAGTTTAATTTTATACGCGTTTATACGTCGTGTATTCGCAAAACAATTTTGATAAATACGAAAATTGAAATCCGGTAATAATTCAATATTACGGATCCAATGAAGTTGGTTTCGTCAAATTCCGAGACTCTGCCTCGGAAGGCTATTTTTAAATTCAATTTAAACGATACAATTTCAAAACGGAACAAATCGCTTTTAAAATCAATTCTGAAGCTTCTATTATCTCCAGTATTATCAATATGAATTTTCTAAGCCTTTAAATTATTTTTAACCGGCTTAAAATTGAAGATTCAAATTTTATTCAACTTTCAATAGATTAAATTCAAAAATTTAATCGCCAATTCATTCTGATAATTTGAAATTCAAGTCAAATCATCGTTCAAATATTTAAAATTAATTAAATATTTTCAATTTAAATTGTTCAAAATTCAGGGTCGTTACAGAAATAGTTTGTGAATATTTGAAATTCCCATTACGGAGAATGCAGCAAAACACCGAAGAATAAGATCGACGGAGCTAAAGATGTCCGAATTTTGAAAAACGAAAAATGATGCCTTTGTCGGAAAATGATTTAGAATTTTTCTATGTAAAAATATTTAGGTTCGGAAGATAAAAATTTTCACGTTTTAAAATGAACTGATGTGCAGTAAAACGCGCACGAAATTTACTGCGGTATTTTCCGACGAAACTTTACCCATATCTACAATCATCAAGGCGCAATTTAGAAACAAAGTTTGGACGTTGATTGAAATCGTATGAAAGTTTCACATTTTATATGAAAATAACGGTTCTAAAATTTTTAAAATTGGGTCGGAATTTCCGGGTCATTACATTCTCCCCTACTCAAGACTTTTCGTCCTCGAAAAGGAACAAGGTAAAGAGTGGAAGAACAGATAACAAAGATACAATGGATTCAGAATAGATCATTGAATATAGTAAAGAGTATAGAATGGAATTTACCTTCAACAAACAATTCTGGATTAGAATCCCGGATACTCTCCTCGGTTTCCCAAGTGCAATCACGATCATCGGGACTCCATTGGACTTTGACTAGGCTAACCGACTTCCTTCTAAGTTGCTTTGTATCCCTATCAACAATACGAAGTGGTCTCCTCTCTATAGTCAAATCCGGCTCAATATCAACCTCATCTAACTGAGCAATAGGAATGGTCATGGATGGATCGTGTACCACTTTCCGAAGATGTGAAACATGGAAGACGTTGTGCATACCCTCAAATTTCTCCGGCAATGCAACTCTGTAGGCTAGTGTACCAATTCTCTCAGTGATAGTGAATGGTCCAACAAATCTAGGAGCGAGCTTCCCTCTATGACCAAATCGAATAACATTCTTTAAGGGTGATACCTTAAGGAATACCTTATCCCCAATCAGGAATTCTAAATCTCTTCTGCGCCTATCAGCATAGCTCTTCTGTCTATCCTGTGCGGTCTTCATCTTTCTTCTGATTTCATTAACCTTCTCGGATGCTTCTATAATCATATCTGGCCCAAGAATTAATCGATCACCAGGCTCAATCCAACAAGCTGGCGATTTGCATGGCCGTCCATATAAAGCTTCGAACGGTGCCATATTGATACTTGCCTGAATATAAAGGTGGTTAAATTTCAATTCAAATTTACTTATTCAAATTGAAATTTTGATTTACCTGACAACTGTTATTATAAGTGAATTCAACCAAATGGAGATGGTCTTCCCAAGATCCACCGAAATCAATAATGCAGGCACGGAGCAGATCCTCTAAAATCTGATTCACCCTTTCAGTTTGGCCATCTGTTTGAGGATGATAAGCTGTGCTCAGATTCAGTTTAGTGCCCAAGACGTCCTGAAATGCCTTCCAGAATTTACTAGTGAATAAAGGGTCTCTATCGCACACAATACTAGATGGAACTCCATGAAGTCTAACAATCTCTCTCATATATGTCTCGGCCAAACTCAAAGCAGTACGAGTGGTCTTAACAGGAATAAAGTGAGAAGATTTTGTCAACCTATCAACAATCATCCATATACTCTCGTTACCTTTTCTGGTCCTCGGTAATCCATCAATGAAGTCCATAGAAATCTGATCCCATTTCCAACACGGAATCTCTAGGGGTTGAAGTAATCCTGCCGTCTTCTGGTGATCGGCCTTAACTTGTTGGCAAGTGGTGCATCTACTGACATATATAGAAATATCCCTCTTCATCCCACTCCACCAATATAAACGCTTCATATTTCGGTACATCTTAGTGACACCAGGATGAAATGAAAGTGATGACCGATGGTTTTCTCTAAGCACTTCTTGTCTCAATCCATCGACATTAGGGATGCAAATACGATTGTCAATCCTCAGAACTCCTTTACTATCTATCTGTGCTCCCACTTTACTGTCGGTATTTCCAACTCTACCAAGAACTAACTCCTTCATGCGATAGAGCAAGGTGTCCTCATATTGTTTGTCCTTGATGCGATTCACAAGAGATGGGGAGATAACAAGTTGAAATAGCATGCCTTATACAAGATTACAACATGACAATGCTTTGCTACGGCTCAAAGCATCAGCTACAACATTTGCTTTCCCAGGAGTATAATTGATATCGAGATCATATGCAGCTAAGAATTCGAGCCATTGGACTTGTCTCTGGTTCAAATCCTTCTGAGAAAAGATATATCTCAAGGACTTATGATCGGTGAATAATTCAAATTTAATTCCCAAAAGATGATGCCTCCACAGTTTCAAAGCAAATACAACTGCAAGAAGCTCTAGATCATGAGTTGCATAGTTTACTTCATGGATCTTCAACTGGCGGCCAGCATAAGCAATAACCTTTCCGCTTTGCATAAGAACAGCGCCTAAACCTTCTCGGCAGGCATCGGTATAGACTGTTAATCCTTCACTTCCATCGATTACCGCAAGAACTGGGGCTGAAGTTAACTTACGCTTCAATTCATTAAAAGCTGATTCGCACTTCTCACTCCAAATAAACTTGACATCCTTTCGGGTTAAAGCAGTGAGTGGGGCAGAAATCCGGGCAAAGTGCTCAATAAATCTACGATAATAGCCGGCCAAGCCCAAGAAGCTATGGATATCAGTAGGAGTTTTGGGAGTCTCCCAATCCTGTAGATAAATTTCAAATTAGAAAGGGATAAGAGGAATTGAATAGAAATAGCGAATAGGATAGAACTTACATTGATTACGGCGATCTTAGCTGGATCGACCGAAATCCCATTTTCAGAAACTATGTGGCCTAGGAATCTCACTTCGTCTCGCCAGAAGTGGCATTTAGAGAATTTGGCCTTAATTTGATGATTTCGGAGAGTTTCCAGAACATAAGCAAGGTGTGTCTCGTGCTCCTTCTCGTCTTTGGAGAAAACGAGAATATCATCAATGAAAACAAGAACAAACTTGTTAAGCACATCACGGAAGACTCGATTCACCAAGTCGACGAAATAAGCAGGTGCGTTGGTCAAACCGAATGGCATAACCAACCATTCATAGAATCCGTTCTCCGTACGGAAGGCTGTCTTATGAATACTATCTTCTGCTACTCTGAGTTGGTGGAACCCAGTGGCAAGATCAAGTTGGGAGAAAACTTTAGCTCCATGGAGCTGATCGAATAAATCATTGATGCGAGGCATCGGATAGCGGTTCTTGAGAGTGCGTTTGTTCAGTTCCCTATAATCAACACACATGCGAAGAGACCCATCCGATTTGGTGACAAATACAACTACGGCGCCCCATTCAGAACGACTTCTCCTAATCAAACCTTTAGCAAATAGATCATCAATTTGAGTTTTAAGTTCAGCTTTTTCTTTAGGAGCCATCCTTCTGTGAGGGAGAACTACGGGAGTAGCTCCTGGAATAAGATCAATGCGAAAATCGATTTCCCGTTTAGGTGGTAGGGAGTTGACCTCTCCAAATACATCGGGAAATTTCTGAACAATTGGGGTAGTACTAAGATCATCCGGGTGAGCATCAAGAGAAAATATGAAGCTTCCGGCATATTTCTGCGGTGATTTGCATTCAATGACAAGCGGTAGGCCCCTGTCATTGACAAGAGAAACAGAACGAGCCTTGCAAGAAATAACAGCATCGAATTTCCTTAACCAATCAGCACCTAACAAGATGTCAAATGCTGCGAAGCCAAGAACATAAAAATCCCAAGTGAATCGATAAAAATCATACATAAGTACAACTCCCTTGCAAACACTTCGGAGGTTAGCGGGTCCTCCGATAGGATTTGAGACACATAAGGAGGTAGTAGCGAGAGTAGGTTCTAATTTGAGTTTATCACAAAGGTCAACTGATATAAAGCTATGTGAAGCACCTGTATCGAATAATACCATAACAGGTGTAGCATGTAAATGAAAAATACTTCGTAAGGTACCTTGGTCATCCTGGGTGGGTGGTGCAGAGGGTGCAGGTGTGGTGATAGCAAATACTCCAGACGGTGTGCCATGCTTATACAGTGGGCAGTCTTTCTTGAAATGACCCGGCTGGAGGCAGACATAGCACAAATCTTTCCTAGTCGAAGAAGGCGGTGCAACAGCAGCTCCTGAAGATGGACAACTATTAGCATAATGGCCCTTCTTATCGCATTTGAAGCAAGTGATATTAGCAAGGTCGATTGGGCTTTTCTGAGCATATCCCAATCCTGTAGTCTTCTGCCAAGCTTTCTTTTGTCGATCAAAGTTCATCTTCCTCTTCCCGAGCTGGCTAGAGGAGGGCTGAGTAGGAGCAGCCTTAGCGGTAGGTCCCCTAGGCTTTGCCTCATATCTAAGAGCATAGTCAACAAGCTCTGTGAAGGTGCAGTGAGTGTGGCCAGTAAGCAAGTCATAATACTCTGGTCTAGCTCCCAAAATGAACTTCTCGTTCTTTAGAAGCGGTGTATCAATCAATCCCGGGCTGAACTTGGAGAGTTCGTTGAACTTCCTCTCGTACTCCGAAAAGGTCATACTGCCTTGCTTAAGGTCCATGAAAGCTCTATAAAGTTGGGTTTTCCCAGCAGCGGGCATCCATTGTGCCGAGAAAGTATCCCTAATCAAAAGATAGGCAAGATGAATAACATTTCAAGATTAAAAGAAGAATTTAGACTACGGAATCCAATTAAATTTTATACCTAAACTGGGCCCAAGTAATGGTGTTCTCCTCGATACGAGAAGTAATTGATTCCCACCAATCTTGCGCGGCATCCTGAAGTTGCCAGGCAGCAAGCTGACGCTTCTGAGCATCAGTGATCTCCAGACCAGAAAATATCTTCTCTAAGCCTTTAAGCCATTGCTGAGCCTCTATAATGTTCTCGGATCCAGAAAACTTAATACCTCCCAGCTGGGTATACTCCTTACTAAGAATGGTGAATTTGACAGGAGCTGGAGCGATGGGTGCAGCCTGAGCAGGACCATGGCCCCTTCCTCCCCTATGGTTTCCTCTGGTACCCATCTTGAAATACCAAAGAGATTGTTAAAGCCAAAGGATAGAAAATCATAGAATTTTAAGGAAAGTCTAATCAAAGAAGTTTGAAATGAAAGGATTTGGATATTGAACCGATTCTCCTCATTCTAGGGTATCGCAACCCTATCTCTAATGAGTTTATATATAATCCCAAACTAAGGTTTTTAGGGAAACCGAAGCTCTGATACCAACTGTAACAACCCGTATATTTGGACCATTTAAATTGACAATAATCCACACATGTCAACTTAAATAATACAAAACACGAATCATTATGGGATTATAAATACATAAATGTAAATGAGAATCAATACAACATCACAGAACAGTCACAGAATAATGCAGCGGAAAATACATCGTCATAATAGCAGTTCATGAAGCCACTATATAATATACAACAATGTCTTAACATCAAGTGACTAATACCAAAAATGTCCAACAGACTAGGACATCAATACGGGAATATAAATAGACTGATAAAGATAAATGCTAAGCCTTCAGCATCTTCAACCAACCTTGATCAGCAGCTGGATAACTTCAGACTGACCCGAGCATATGCAAAAAGAAACACTCGAGTCAGGACTCAAAATCTTATGCAATTAAACCAAGTGCAAGGGAATAGTTCATAACTTAAAGATGGATAAAATAACATCTCTAAGGATCCGATAAACTATCTATATACAATAGAATACGATAGATAGATAATGTCTAATCAGTAAAGTACGATATTAAAATAGTGTTAAGTCATGGCCCATACCACCCTTAACACATTTTTATTCCCAAGAGCATATACAAGACCGTAGTTTCCCCAAAACCGGAAGTCACCAGAGGGCAATCCATATACTAAAGGTACAAAACAAAACGTAGTGGTCGCGAATAGGATAATCAGGATGACAAGGTACATGAGGCGATACCAACTAGGATACTAGTAGTTGCCTGATCCGGACTGATGTTGAGCATAGCAGCTACTATCTCAACACCGCGAAACAACACTCCCAAATCAAGGGGTGCACCCAAATCGAATCACAAAAGTAATAGATATGGTATCGAAGAAGTGTGTCCGCTAGAGGTGGCGAACCTCAATGGCCCGGCGCGGCTCCTGTTTTAGTCATGTCAGGGGTCGTCCAAATATCGTTCTCTTTCTTCAGTCAACGCGTTCACCAAACCATCCACTTCATTCTGGATCAACACTTCGCGTATAATAGTTATTAAAGTGGTTTTCGGTATCGATAGAGAGTATGTCCATATCCGATCCCGGTCTCTTTAATAACTACGTATTTATTACCCGATGGTCAATTTAAGTTAAGGTTTAAACAAATCAAAGTCCAAAAGTCAAGGTGCAAATTTGACTTCCAAAATTTGACATTTCACGATTCAATTTATTTCGGATATTTAAAATCATATTTTCAAATGAAATCTGTAGTTCAACATTTAATTAACAATATAGTTAAGTATTCAAGTTCAATTTAATAACTCTCTTATTAAACTTAGTTCAAAATCAATTTATCCAAATTTACCGGTCAATTAAGTTCGAATCGTTAGATCAAATTCTATTTATCTCAATTCATGTTTACATTCATCGTTACATTAAATATAATCATAAATTTGATTAAATCGATTTCATTAGATTTAAAATCATTTACCTTTAAATTGTCGCTAAATTTAATCCATAAAACTTTAGTTAGTTCGTATTCCATTTTAAGTCAAAATTTCCTAAATCTAAATTATTATTTATAACAAGTTCAAATCTATTTAATTTAAAACTTAGTTTAAATCTGAATCTACCAATCTAATAAATTAAATTATTAAATTCTAAAACTCACTTGTTTTAAATCTTATTTCAATCAAATTCTCCAATTCATTTTTCTTCAATTAAATAGATTTATTAATCCATTTCAATTTAATCCATTAATTTATTCCAATAAATCCATTAATTTATTTTAATTAAATCCATTAATTTATTTCAAATAAATCCATTAATTTATTTCAATTAAATCCATTAATTTATTTCAATTAAATCCATTAAGTCGTTACTTGATTTACAAACAATTTATTAAGTTTATTTCTTAATTTCAAATAGATTTCAATTTCAAAATAATTTTGTTGACCAATCGGGTTTCTTATTTTTAATCGTCTATCCTAGGCCAAGTTATTTAAGTGGGTATTTATCATTTCAACCCGATGTCATTCAATATAAAACAAATCATAACAAAGGGAACTTGCAGTGTGATAACTGGGATGGTGTCAAAGTAAATAAACAAGCAATAGCAACCATACATAACAAATTAACAATTTATTCAAATAATCCCGAAATAACCATATTAACTTACATTAGTTAATTATGCAAATTAATATAATTATTCCTAGAATCCAACGGATTAAAGATTATTACAGGATGATTTTTACTTGGTGTCCGTTATCAAATTTCTACATCAATCGTACATATCAATTTTAATGTCACTATTAGTTACCCTAATTAACATCATATTACAGTTCAACATGTTTAATCAATTTAAACAATACATGGCGTCAAATTTTTAGAAATTAACAATTTATTTCAACCAAATTTTAACAATCAACAATTTAATATCCAGATTAATATTAACAACAATTATCACTTGATTATCATAGCATAATAGATTGAGTCGTGAATATAAAATATTCACCTTGCGTGGTTGAAGAAGATGACGGCGAAGCACGAAGTTGCGTGGTTGAAGAAGATGACGGCGAAGCACGAAGACGAATAGATAAAATAGATGACACAAGCACAAATACGAACTACAAATCAAACAAAAGACTGTTCAATAATAGTTTAATACAATGTATATATATTGATTTGTATATATATAACGTACCAAAACAAGTCGGGACGAGAGCGAATGAGCCGAAGCGATGTCCTAAGAATCCGGAGCGGTGACTGAAACAATACGTAAAGTTTATTAAAAGTATATATACTGCTAATCTTAAACTACCGGAAAACCACTGTATATTTATAAATTATCATGTAAAATAAAGTTTATAACCAAAGTCAGAAACCGCTGGTACAAAATTTTGAAACAAAGTTTACACAAAACAGTTCTGTACCCAAATTTATAAACAACAACTGTACAAAATTATATCAATCTACTAAACAAACTAAAGTTTATACAATGACCCCCCATGTACGTCTATTATATTTTATACTATAACCCACTACTTTATACAAAACCATTAATATACTACATACAAATCGAGCTTCAGGTGGGCTGACTGGGATGGAGTTGGGCAACGGTCGAGAATGCGGGCTGTGGAGGGGTTTGAGGCCGGTAGTGGGGTGGCCGATAGGGGGTGCGAACTGGGTGGAGGCCGCATGAGGCAGTGGGGCGGAGGGCTGGGCGGGGTACGGGGTGAGTGGCGGGGAGCTGAGGCTGGGGACGTGGGCGAAGCGGGCAGAGGCTGGGCGGAGGGCGCGGGTGCGTAGGCGGAGGGTGGGGACGGCAGTGGCGGAGGGCAGGGGTTGGGGACGTAGGCGTGCAGGCGGAGGTGGTAGGGGTTGGTGGAGCAGTGGGGTGGCCGAGTGGGTCGTGCGGGCTGCTGATGGCCGTGCGTGGTAATGGCAGTGGACGGGAGGCGACCGGTGGAGCCAGGTGAGTGGCGGGGTGGGTGACGTGGAACGTCAGTGGGCGAAGGTGGGCTGCAGGCGGGCGAAGGCGGAGGTGGGAAGTGGGCTGGTGGCGCGGGAAGGAGTGGGGAAATGGTGGAGGGTTGCATGGGAAGTATGGGATCTGTAGTGGAAATGTGGAGATTTATTTGCAGTAGGCAAATAAATGAGGAGAGAGGAGGAAGAGAGGAGCTGGGAAAGAACAGGTTTCATATGACAGTGAATGAAAACAAAAGAGAAAGAAGAAAGGGAGGAGGAAGAGAAAGAAAAGGCAGAGGAGTAAAGTAACGTACCAATTTTTCTTCTGAGGTGAAGTGAAAAGTGATGAAGGCAGAGCAATTAATGCAAGGCAGAGGGCAGATATATACAGAAGTTCAGAGTCTAAAGGTCAATGCAATGATGTTCTCTGCAAAGTGGTGACTATTGGGTTTCTGAAGGGCCATTTGAATTCTGAGCGGGAAAAATAGGGTACCGGTTTGTGCGGCGTACGAACCAGTTTGTACTCCGTTAACCAATTAATAGCTTGCAACGCCGAACTCCGGTTTGACATAAACAAATATACCGTTTTGATCAGCGCGACGAGGCGGACACAACGGTATGAAAATATTGATGGTTTGACATTGTTTGCGAAGTGGTAAATCTTATTGTACCCTTTGCACGAGTGAACATTTTAACTAGCAATTAAAAGCGAAATTTGACGAAACGAAATGCGCTGTCATGATCAGAATATTTTTCTTATGAAACATTGCGAAAAATATTTGAGTTCGGACGATAGAAAATTTACACATAAAATTAAAACTAATATGTAAATTTGACGAGCGAAATTTACTACAATATTTTTCGACGAAATTTGGCGTACACCTATGTCTATCTAGGCGTATTCCAAATGTGAAGTTTGAACGGTAACGGAAATAGTTTGTGAATATTTGAAATTCCCATTACGGAGAATGCAGCAAAACACCGAAGAATAAGATCGACGGAGCTAAAGATGTCCGAATTTTGAAAAACGAAAAATGATGCCAGAAAATGATTTAGAATTTTTCTATGTAAAAATATTTAGGTTCGGAAGATAAAAAATTTCACGTTTTAAAATGAACTGATGTGCAGTAAAACGCGCACGAAATTTACTGCGGTATTTTCCGACGAAACTTTACCCATATCTACAATCATCAAGGCGCAATTTAGAAACAAAGTTTGGACGTTGATTGAAATCGTATGAAAGTTTCACATTTTATATGAAAATAACGGTTCTAAAATTTTTAAAATTGGGTCGGAATTTCAGGGTCGTTACAACCACAGTCAGATCCGCCAGACCTAACTTAACATTGCATGGACAGTGACATGGATAATCGTGTTCAGGCACTGCCATGCCATAAAAAATCTCAAAGAGACACTAACATGGAAAACCATGTTCAGGTTCCATGTCATATCAACAACCATAAATCAAATAATATCGACCATTCAATAATACCACATACAATTCAAGCATCAATCAACAAAAACATCGAATATATCCATATACAGATCCATACATAGGCAACCATTTATATAGTCATTCTTTCAGAGATCAACATCAAACACCAACAAACAATGTTAAGAAATACCTTTCCTAGTTCAACAAATAGACCAGAATCCAAAATGACCACAAACAATTTTCTATACAGGCCCCGTTGGGTCCAAATTTAACTTGGGCCCCAGTAGGTCCAACCGGTCGACCGATTGGTGGTCTGTAGCCGAACCTTCTGCGCATTTTTTTTCTTTTTCTTCGATTTTCGATTTTACTATTTATCAACTTAAACCCAAACTTCTAGATGCTATTTCCAGATCGTATCACTTCATTTTAATTGGTTCCATATAAAATTTATTTACATTTATTTCATGATTTCTAAATATTAATAAATCAACTTTATGCAAATTCAATATCCTTCATCTTCAAAAATACCTTTATAAATACTTAAAATAATATTAAATTTCAAAATAAGTTACATAAATCCTTTGAACAAATATACTTCATTACTCACTACTATTTCATATGTTTTAACATCATTTTTCTATGTATATATGAAATAAACATTATTTTACTATACAATTATACTTTTTTTTACTTTAACCATACGACATATTTATACAGTAAAAATATATTGTTACTTCGTTATTATTTACCGATTACCATATACTAATGTCAAAATTTTATATTATACCCTTTTGATCACATATTTCTAGTATTTAATCATTACATAATCTAAACATACCCTCTTTTCAATGTTTAAATCATCATTCCAATCCATCAATCAAAGTTAGAGTTTATAATACTTAATATAATTAATTTAGATTATAACTCATCATAATTATCATTTCCTTTCAGTAATTAATGCTCTAATCCCTAAAATTATCCTCCTAATCATAGAAATCATAATATTTTAAGAGTAAAATCAAGTACGAGTCAAATTAGAAGAGCCACACTCACAATGCTCCGATTGCTCCTCAAACGCCTACTGTCTAGAATCGAGTTTGCCTCCAAATCTAAGTATTTGCTCTAGAGTTTTGTATTAGATCATAGCCCCTAACTTTATCTTTAATTTGATATTTAATTTGTGGATTTTAGTGGAGATTTGAGGTTAAAATAGTTGATTGAATTGATTTGGGGCTTTAAGTTTCTTAGAGACGAGAGTAAGAAGAGACAACATACTGAAATGAATTGGTTTCTCATTTTGAATTCCATTGGCCTATTTATAAATAAAGTGAAGTGTCTATTCAACAAAGCTGGGCCAAGCTCATTTAAAATTTGAATTTTTGAATTACAAATATGTAATGACCCGTAAATTTCAGTGGTCTTATTTATTTAATTAGTTGAATTTTTGTGAAATTTTAAACAGTAAAATTTTGAAATAAAAATTTATTATTTGAGATGCGTCTATTTAACATAGCAACTGGTAAATTTTTCATCAGAAAATATGCAAGTTTATTTTCTTGTGTAATTTTATTTCAATTTGAATCAGTTAACATTTGATGATAATAAAATAATTTCCAAACCTGAATATTTCTACACAATAAATTTGTAAATCATCTTCTGGGTGAGACGTTATCTTTCGTTTTCCCAAATTTGGACTGCTATTGCTCCATTTATCATATTTTTGACAAATTAGCAGCATTTCCGGTACCGATTATCGGCTTCTGATCGGATGATCGTACAATTGATATCTGTATACCGTTTTGATCGTCTCGTCGTGCTGATCTCTGCAGTATATTCAATTTTGTGTTTTGAAGTCCGGTACGCAGCGAAATCTGCGTAACCGTTAACCGTATCGGTACACAATTTGACCCTTTCGGTTTCCAGTGACCATTCGTTGTTCCAACAGTTAGAAAGCAAATGCACATTTGCTTTTATTATCACCTGAATTCAGTTCTTTGACTTTGGTTATTCCTAGGTTGTAACATCCTGAAATTTCCAACCATTCGCATCCATACATGTCGGATTTGAATTGCTCAAAATATCAGATTATTAATTTAAATTTGGAAAAACTCAACATATACATTAAATAAAATAATCACAGAATCACAGACACAGAGTAATATAAAATAATGCAGCGGAAACAAAAGGATAGTAGTTCATGAAGCTACTATATATATAACAGAGTTAAACAAGATACAACAGAAGTCTCGAATACATAGATGTCTCAATAAAATAGTCAAATACAAGATCTGAATACATCACTGGAATCGACTAAATAACTGATAGCAGAATCGATAGATAGCTGGATCTCCAAGCGAAGCTCCAACTCCAAAGGTGAGTCTCAAATGCTGTATCACTCAGTCTGACCCGAGCGTAAAGCAAAACACAAAACACTCGAGTCAGGATTAACATTCTTATATCAATAAATCCAACTCAAGTGAAATATCAACTGAAATACAAGTTACTCAAAGAATATTTGGGATAACCATCCTTTAAGGATCCGTTAAACTATCTACTATGTAGTAATATACGCTATTATAATAATGTCGATAATAAAATAAACTTCTTTAAAATAGCATTAAGGAGTGACCCAATATTCCCCTTAACACGTAATAGTCCCAGTAGTCTATCCAGTATTTGCATACTCCCAGATCGGGGGCTACCCTCAATACTCCACAGGCTATGGGAGAAATCCAAACTCGTAGTAAAGCTCGATATGGTAGGTGAAACGGCACAACAAGGCTATGCCAGGGTAGATATACCAATTACGCATCCGGGCTGGTGGAAACGCATAGCAGCCACTACCGCCCACCTCGGAACACACAACTAATCAAAATCGAAAGGTGGCCACCAAATAAATCACAAAGTAATAGAATGGTATCGAAGAAATGCGTCTGATCAAAGGTGTTACCTCATTGGCCCGAGAATTGCTCCTGTTTAAGCCACCTTATGCAACTCATGGGAGTTGGGTCCACGTATATACCTTTAGGATCGTCGCCACCATCCTACTTCATTCTGGAATCTCCACCGCGTACACAGTTGTTAAAGTGGTTTTCAGTATCGACAGAGAGTATGTCCATATCCGATCCCGGTCTCTTTAACAACCAATTGTTATATAACACCGTAGTCATTGCAAAATAGTTTATACTTCAAAATCAAAATATCATTTCAATTCAATATATCATTTCTAAAATAATATCACTTTCCAAAGTTATAACGCTTTCGAAATCATAAGTATTTTAAAATCAAAACACTTTGGAAATCAAAACCTTGAAATTCATAACACTTGAAATCATAGCTTGAAATCATAACATTTTGGAATCCATAACACTTTCCTCTTAAACAGTTTAGATATTAAAATTAGTGTATATAATAAAATAGTTTATAAAATAAAGATAGCTTATATAAAATAGTTATAAGTTAGAATAGTTTATAATAAAATAATTTATTTTGAAAATGATTGATATAATGGTTTTGGATATAGTTTATATTAAAATAATTTATAAAGTAGAATATAAATAGTTTTGGATATAGTTTAAAAATACTTTATATAAAAATAGCTTCCTCAAATTTCACAAATCGATTCAAATCAACTCGAATTCCAAAGTTCAAATTTAATCAAATCTCAAATCATCAATTTCAACTCGATTCAGTTTCTCCATAAACCATTTCAAATTATCGATTTTCAAATACAAATTTGAACCATAAAATAAGCCATTTCATTTCAATATATTTTCAAAGTCAATATATACAACATTTCAAAACTAAATTCGATAATTTCATATGTATATATCAAATTCACTTTACTACTATTTAGTTTTGGAATATTTACTTAATCATTTCAATATCATTTAAATAAAACTTCAATTTACAAATTTAAATACAAAAATTACCCCATTTCGAATTATGTAAATTTGAAATATTCATCTAAGTCACTTTCAATCAAATCCAAGTTAAAATCATATCTTTAAATTTCAAATTTAATAATTTCAAATCAAACTTATTTAAGTAAAATCCTTAAATAAATAACATTTCAAATCAATTTCAAATTTATCTTTCCAGCCTGAATCATTATAAATTCTATATTTGAAAATATAAATTTTTAAATAAATACTTAAACATATTATATATCAACTTTATTAAATCTTTAAAAAATCAATATTTGATAAATCATATACTTCTTTCCAAAACCATAGAAATCATTTCAAAATATTTATATATAGACCAACGGTGTCTGTATATAAAATTTTCTATCCTATGGTCAAGTGATACGGATATTTATCATTTCAATCCGTAATTTAAATATATACGGGTATATATCATTTCAACCCACAATCCCAATTCAATTCAATGAAAATCGCTAGGGTTTATCATTTCAACCCATAACGATTTTCTCCTATTCTACAGATCGTTCGGATATGTATCATTTCAACCCATAGTGAACTCTATACTAACAGGGAACTTGCAGAGTGATAACAGATATGATAATAATATAACAACAGTAACTGGCATATATCATCAGTATAAATAACAGATAATGGTGTCAGATGTCACAGGTGAACAGATAAAGATAATGGCATATATATAGCAATGTGAATAACAGATAATGGTGTCAGATGTCATAGATGAACAGATACAGATAACAATATATATATATATATATGCCAATGTAAATAACTAAAAGCAGCATATTTCAATTGACGTTTCAATTGAAATCATATTAATAAATATAAGAACGTTAATCGTGAGTGATCGCTCACCTTTCGAGGTTAGAGATGAACGAGAATGAGATGAGTTACGAATCCAAGCACGAGATCCAAATCAAATCAAGATTGGCATGGATTTTGGCGACAGGGCTGATAAATAGGAATGGACGAAATCGAATCAGAACAGAATTGAATCAACACATTTTAAACATAGCAGTTTAACATAAACGGAAACAAAATAAATATTATATCCATATATATCTTTCTCAAAATCAAAGTAAAGTTTTAAACTAATAATATATATTCAATATTTTATTACAACCAAAAAATCTATACAAAATAACATATATGTGTATCAAAACTAAAATCTATCTATATATATATCTCATAAAATAAAACATTTTAAATATCATAAATATACTTCACATATATATGGGTAGTACAGTAAACTAATATATATATATACATATAAGACCAAAATCTAAGATATAAACAAGTTTAATATATATACACATTATACTGTTTCATAGCAAAACCCATGACATTTATTTATAAATAAACCGACTCTATATAAGACAAATATACCTTCAAATTATACTATTAAAAGTGTATATAATTTATAGTATTTACAAATATATATTAAAGTGCTATCATAAGTTTAAGTAAGAACCATAGTATACTATCACTATACCCATAAACATGCTATATATTAAATCTGAACACATAATATATCTCATATAAACTCATATAAATATATACATAAATATATATATATATATATATAGTAGTTACCAAAATTATATATATACTGACCCACCCTAAACTTTCCTTCCAGCAATGCAAAAACAGAAAGCGAAACAAATATAGGTCTCTGCTCAAACTTACAGTATACATATAACATATACAAATATATAACCATAGAGAAAATATACAAGTTCTAACTATAATTATAAAATTATATGATACAATGAGATCAGAACTGCTGGCCAACCTTATAACCAAATTATATTTCACGTTATATAAAAAAAATATAGCTTATAATTTTTTTTATAAAACTGTCAAATATATACAACAAATCATATTTATCATACTATATATATAACAAATAAAAATTTATATAACTTACCTCTATATATATAACAGCCACAATACATATATATAGCACGCCAGCTATTTCAATTTCTGAAAACATATGTATACAACTACAATTATAAATACTAATATATATAAGATAAAATATATACATACACACACGAAATGGAACAGTATTATATATATGCATGAACTATATTAATATACAATACCCAATAGATCTCACCCGTGAACCAAGGGGTTTCAGCTCGAGGTGATGTCGATGAGTGGACTGTGCCTGGAAGGAAGAGACGCAGGTGACTGGACTCGGCTGCCGAATAAGAAAGAAGGAGGAAGACGGTGGAGGGAAGAAGTAGCGGAGGGGAATGAATTGAAGCCTGGGTGGTGGGAACAACGGCTCAGGTGCTTGCGTGGAGGGAGGCCGATGATGTGCAGGTCTGGATCATGGGTCGTTTGGTCAAAGGCGTGGGCACGGTCTTCGGCGAGGGGTAAGAGCAGATGTTGCTGACGTGAGGAAATGGAAAGGGAAGCTCGAAAACTTGCAGCAAAAAGAAATATATGGCCTTTCGTATTATACAAGCAATATAAACTTTGCTCTACTATAAATTATATTTGTTTCAAGGCAATGAAGTAATGAACTATATTGAACCGGTAGGTAAATGAAAGGTTAGATAATAAATTTGAGAATATAAAAGACTAGCATCTATTTGATTTCCATGGCTGATTGAATTCATCAGGTGATGCACCAATGGACTTTGATAAACCAAACGTTAGAATTTTGGGTACCGATACGATACTCATTTCTGTCATAGCCGTCGCGTACTGGGTTCTAAAATATAGAAATAAATAGATTGGGGTGATCAGCACGACGAGACGATCAAAATGGTATACAGATCAGTGGTACGATTATCCGATCAAAAATCGATATCGGTACCAAAATGCTACAAATCTGTCGAAAATAAGATAAACGGAGCAATATAAGTCCAAATTTGAAGAAACGAAATATGACTCTCACTCAGAAGATGATTTACAAATTTTCTATAGTAAAATATTCAGGTTTGGAAAATATTTCATTACCATCAAATTTAACTGATATAAATTGAAATAGAATTACACAAGAAAATAAATTTCCATATTTTCCGATGAAAATTTACCATCTGCTATGTTTAAATATACGTATTCCAAATATCAAATTTTTATTTCAAAATTTCAAAATTTTAAAATTTCACAAAAATTCAATAAATAAAACCATTAAAATTTACGGGTCGTTACACTCTCCCCCACTCAAAACTTTTCATCCCTGAAAAGAAACGAGGTAGGAGGATAGAAACAACCAGAAAGAAAACAGATTGGAAAAACAAAATAACACAATAAATTTTTAAACCATATGAATTTCAATTTAAATTAATAATTGATTTCATCCCTTGAATTTCACTTAAGTTAAATCAATCTTAACTATTTCTAATTCCACTAGCTTATCATCAAATTATCTTAAATTAGCAATTTCTAAAATCATGTATTTGAAAATCATTTATCATACTCATAATTTCTTCAATAAATTTAATTCTTCTTTATTCCAAATTATTATTAAATTTATTCCACTTAATATGTCTAATCACATATATTTAAACCATATAAATTAATTTAAACCATATAAATTTCAATTTAAATTAATTCATATTCAATAATTGATTTTAAATTCAAAGTATTTCCATAAGTTGATCTAATTTCAATTTATTAATTCCTTCAAAAAAAAATTATTTTATTTATCTCATATATTATTCAATTAACTTATTATTTTATTTATCTCTATTAACACTTTTATAATTAAAATTTAAGTATATAACATTTATTATAACCACTCAAATTTTTATTTAATTTTTTTTTATAATGTATATTATCCAATTACATTGTTAACTTCTAATAATTAAGGTAAGTTATATTGGAATGCAAAAGAATATTAAACAAATAAAATTTTCTTAATTCAATTATTCAAGCTTAAATATTTATTCAAATTTTTGGTTTCATTTTATAATTAAAATTATCCTTTAAGACAAAGTTTAAGAATTAGATTTCCGATTAACTTCAAACTTTTTAGAGATAAATAATTATATATACATAATATATATCAAATAGAATTTGAAATCATATATCAATACATATATTATAAATCAAGTCATATTTTTAGAAATTCAAATCAATTTAATTTTCAAACTAAAACTATAGCAAAACTACAGAATGGTCTCTCCACTTCGAAACTCGAAAATGAATGTCGATGATGCTGCAGTCATCACCGAAATTATTTTCCAACGACAAAAAGAAGAGCACCGATTTAAAACTTTAAAATTCTTTGAAAATGATTTCTATTCGGCAAATACTTCAAATAATATATCTTTTAAAACTTTAAAACCAATGTTCGAAATCATCGAAAATTAAATTCTCAAATTCTTGATTTAAATTCATTTAAATTTCCAAATTAATTTATAACCATGTTTTATAGTTCAATTATTTATATATGAAACAAAAGCCAATGGTTTATAAACTATATATAAAATCACATATTATTTCTTATCATCCAATTCAATTAACTATCCAAAAATTTAGAAAATTATACTTATATATATATTATAATTATACAAAATTTATCCATTTACCAAATTTGAAAACAATATTGTGTCGGTTTGCTCTGTTCAAGTGTTTTGAAGATCCCATCTATAGCGTTGATCGGACGAATCGATCGGAAACCCAAATCAACATCAACAACTCAAACAACACAATATACAAAACATTTAAATATAGGATTTTTTTCAAAGCAAGAATAGGGATTCAAATTTAATTAACTCAAATCAAAGAAAATTTTGATTTGAGAATAAGTTGGAACAAAAGATGAGATGATTGAATAACAGAATAAGGGAAGTGGATAAGCTTATATAAATCGTGGCCACCTTAACCGGGTCAACCTTGATTTGAAGAATAAGATCGATGTAGAATTCTTGGCAATCTACATTCGATCTCAAAAGATAGAATTCGGCATTACCAGAGATACTAGCATCTAAACCGAGGATATATAAAATCTCCGGTGAATAAATGCCTATTGTAAGGGAGTTTCACCCCTTTACAAGTAAATTGAAGAGAGGCGAGACCGCCTATCATTGTAAAGACCATCCGAAGTGGAGTTATGGGCTACTCCAAAATCAAAGGAAGATGAACAGTGGGGGACAAGAATGAATTTCGGAACAGAGGGAACATTCCAAAATTCAAAGGAAACAGAGTCAAAGAGAAAGAGATTCAAGCTCGAACGAAAGTGATTCTGTAAATAAATTTACCACATATGCTAAGTTTTTCCTAGAGCCAAAGCTTTGATACCACATGTAACATCCTGAAATTTTCAACCATTCGCATCCATACATGTCGGATTTGAATTGCTCAAAATATCAGATTGTTAATTTAAATTTGGCAAAACTCAACATATACAGTAAATAAAATAATCATAGAATCACAGACACAGAGTAATATAAAATAATGCAACGGAAACAAAAGGATAGTAGTTCATGAAGCTACTATATATATAACAGAGTTAAACAAGATACAATAGAAGTCTCGAATACATAGATGTCTCAATAAAATAGTCAAATACAAGATCTAAATACATCACTGGAATCAACTGAATAACTGATAGCAGAATCGATAGATATCTGGATCTCCAAGCGAAGCTCCAACTCCAAAGGTGAGTCTCAAATGCTATATCACTCAGTCTGACCCGAGCGTAAAGCAAAACACAAAACACTCGAGTCAGGATTAACATTCTTATATCAATAAATCCAACTCAAGTGAAATATCAACTGAAATACAAGTAACTCAAAGGATGTTTGGGATAACTATCCTTTAAGGATCCATTAAACTATCTACTATGTAGTAATATACGCTATTATAATAATGTCTATAATAAAATAAACTTACTTTAAAATAGCATTAAGGACTGACCCAATATTCCCCTTAACACGTAATAGTCCCAATAGTCTATCTAGTATTAGCATACTCCCAGATCAGGGGATACCCTCAATACTCCATAGGTTACGGGAGAAATCCAAACTCGTAGTAAAGCACGATATGGTAGGTGACACGGCACAACAAGGCAATGCCAGGGTAGATATACCAATTACTCATCCGGGCTGGTGGAAACGCATAGCAGCCACTACCGCCCACCTCGGAATACACTCCCAATCAAAATCGAAGGATGGCCACCAAATCAATCACAAAGTAATAGAATGGTATCAAAGAAATGCGTCCGATCAGAGGTGCTACCTCATTGGCCCAAGAATCGCACCTGTTTTAGCCACCTTATTCCAACTCACGGGAGTTGGGTCCACATATATACCTTTAGGATCGTCGCCACCATCCTACTTCATTCTAGAATCTCCACCGCGTACACAGTTGTTAAAGTGGTTTTCGATATCGATAGAGAGTATGTCCATATCCGATCCCAGTCTCTTTAAAAACCAATCGTTATTATAACACCGTGGTCATTGCAAAATAGTTTATACTTCAAAACCAAAATATCATTTCCATTTTTAAACCATATCAAAACGATATCATTTCAATTCAATATATCATTTCCAAAATCATAATACTTCCAAAGTTATAACGCTTTCGAAATCATAAGTCTTTTAAAATCAAAACACTTTGGAAATCAAAACCTTGAAATTCATAACACTTGAAATCATAGCTTGAAATCATAACATTTTGGAATCCATAACACTTTCCTCTTAAACAGTTTAGATATTAAAATTAGTGTATATAATAAAATAGTTTATAAAATAAAGATAGCTTATATAAAATAGTTATAAGTTAGCATAGTTTATAATAAAATAATTTATTTTGAAAATGATTGATATAAAATAGTTTATATTAAAATAATTTATAAAGTAAAATATAAATAGTTTTGGATATAGTTTAAAAATACTTTATATAAAAATAGCTTCCTCAAATTTCACAAATCGATTCAAATCAACTCGAATTCCAAAGTTTAAATTTAATCAAATCTCAAATCATCAATTTCAACTCGATTCAGTTTCTCCATAAACGATTTCAAATTATCGATTTTCAAACACAAATTTGAACCATAAAATAAGCCATTTCATTTCAATATATTTTCAAAGTCAATATATACAACATTTCAAAACTAAATTCGATAATTTCATATATATATATATATATCAAATTCACTTTACTACTATTTAGTTTTGGAATATTTACTTAATCATTTCAATATCATTTAAATAAAACTTCAATTTATAAATTTAAATAAACAAATTACCCCATTTCGAATTATGTAAATTTGAAATATTCATCTAAGTCACTTTTAATCAAATCCAAGTTAAAATCATATCTTTAAATTTCAAATTTAATAATTTCAAATCAAACTTATTTAAGTAAAATCCTTATATAAATAACATTTCAAATCAATTTAAAATTTATCTTTCCAACCTGAATCATTATAAATTCTATATTTGAAAATATAAATTTTTAAATAACTACTTAAACATATTATATATCAACTTTATTAAATCAACTTTAAAAAATCTTTAAAAAATCAATATTTGATAAATCATATACTTCTTTCCAAAACCATAGAAATCATTTCAAAATATTTATATATCGACCAACGGTGTGTGTATATAAAATTTTCTATCCTATGGTCAAGTGATACAGATATTTATCATTTCAATCCGCAATTTAGATATATATGGGTATATATCATTTCAACCCGCAATCCCAATTCAATTCAATGAAAATCGCTTGGGTTTATTATTTCAACCCATAACGATTTTCTCCTATTCTACATATCGTTCGGATATGTATCATTTCAACCCATAGTGAATTCTATACTAACAAGGAACTTGCAGAGTGATAACAGATATGATAATAATATAACAACAGTAACTGGCATATATCATCAGTATAAATAACAGATAATGGTGTCAGATGTCACAGGTGAATAGATATAGATAATGGCATATATATAGCAATGTGAATAATAGATAATGGTATCAGATGTCACAGGTGAACAGATACAGATAACAGTATATATATGTCAATGTAAATAACTAACAGCAGCATATTTCAATTGAGGTTTCAATTGAAATCAAATTTAATAAATATAAGAACGTTAATCATGAGTGATCGCTCATCTTTCGAGGTTAGAGATGAATGAGAATGAGATGAGTTACGAATCCAAGCACGAGATCCAAATCAAATCAAGATTGGCATGGATTTTGGCGACAGGGCTGATAAATAAGAATTGACGAAATCGAATCAGAACAGAATTGAATCAACACATTTTAAACATAACAGTTTAACATAAACTGAAACAAAATAAATATTATATCCATATATATCTTTCTCAAAATCAAAGTAAAGTTTTAAACTAATAATATATATTCAATATTTTATTACAACCAAAAATCTTTTCAAAATAACATATATGTGTATCAAAAATGAAATCTATCTATATATATATCTCATAAAATAAAACATTTTAAATATCATAAATATACTTCACATATATATGGGTAGTACTCTAAACTAATATATATACATATAAGACCAAAATCTAAGATATAAACAAGTTTAATATATATACACATTATACTGTTTCACAGCAAAACCCAAGACATATATTTATACATAAACCGACTCTCTATAAGACAAATATACCTTCAAATTATAATTTTAAAAGTGTATATATTTTACATTATTTACAAATATATATTAACGTGTTATCATAAGTTTAAGTAAGAACCATAGTATACTGTCACTATACCCATAAACATGATATATATTAGGGTACTTTTGGCACAAGTCCTTATTAAGTTTCAAAATTCACGAAAAGTCCTTCACTAAATTTCAGGGTAAATTAGGTCCCTGTTTTTTATTCACGATTATTGCAGAGCATGATGCAACATTTCATAAAAGTTGCTGACATTTCCGCAACATTTCTGTACACTGTGAACATAGTGTATGAAAGTTGCTGAAATATCAACACTTATTTATAAAAGTTGCTGATATTTCAGCAACATTTATGTACACTGTGAACACAGTTTATGAAAGTTGCTGAAATATCAGCACTTATTTATAAAAGTTGCTGACATTTCAGCAATAATTTTTCTTTGTTTTTACAATAAAACTTTGACACAGATAGTTGCTGAAATATCAGCACTTATTTATAAAAGTTGCTGACATTTCAGCAATAATTTTTCTTCGTTTCCAGAAAACAGGGACCCGCTTTACAATGAAACTTTGATAGGGACCCGCTTTACAATATGAAAGTATGATAGGGATGCCTCCCTAATTTCCACTATATATTAAATCTGAACACATAATATATCTCATATAAATATATACAAAAATATATATATATATATATAGTAGTTGCCCAAATTATATATATACCGACCCACCCTAAACTTTCCTTCCAGCAATGCAAAAACAGAAAGCAAAACAAATATAGGTCTCTGCTTAAACTTACAGTATACATATAACATATACAAATATATAACCATAGAGAAAATATACAAGTTCTAACTATAATTATAAAATTATATGATGCAATGAGATCAGAACTGCTGGCCGACCTTATAACCAAATTATATTTCATGTTATATAAAAAAATATAGGTTATACAAGAAAAAAATATTTATAAAACTGTCAAATATATACAACAAATCATATTTATCATACTATATATATAACAGATCAAAATTTATATAACTTACCTCTATATATATAACAGCCGCAATACATATATATAGCACGCCAGCTATTTCAATTTCTGAAAACATATGTATACAGCTACAATTATAAATACTAATATATATAAGATAAAATATATACATACACACATGAAATGGAATAGTATTATATATATGCATGAACTATATTAGTATACAATACCCAACAGATCTCACCCGTGAACCAAGGGGTTTCAGCTCGAGGTGATGCCGATGAGTGGACTGTGCCTAGAAGGAAGAGACACAGGTGACTGGACTCGGCTTCCGAACAAGAAAGGAGTAGCGGAGGGGAATGAATTGAAGCCTGGGTGGTGGGCACAGCGGCTCAGGTGCTTGCGTGGAGGGAGGCCGATGACGTGGAGGTCTAGATCATGGGTCGTTTGGTCAAAGGCGTGGGCACGGTCTTCGGCGAAGGGTAAGAGCAGATGTTGCTGACGTGAGGAAATGGAAAGGGAAGCTCGAAAACTTGCAGCAAAAAGAAATATATGGCCTTTCGTATTATACAAGCAATATAAACTTTGCTCTACTATAAATTATATTTGTTTCAAGGCAATGAAGTAATGAACTATATTGAACCGGTAGGTAAATGAAAGGTTAGATAATAAATTTGAGAATATAAAAGACTAGCATCTTTTGATTTCCACGGCTGATTGAATTAATCAGGTGATGCACCAATGGACTTTGATAAACCAAACGTTAGAATTTTGGGTACCGATACGATATTCATTTCTGTCGTAGTCGTCGTGTACCGGGTCCCAAAATACAGAAATAAATAGATTGGGGTGATTAGCACGACGAGACGATCAAAATGGTATACAGATATCAGTGGTACGATTATCCAATCAAAAATCGATATCGGTACCAAAATGCTGCAAATCTGTCGAAAATAAGATAAACGGAGCAATATAAGTCCAAATTTGAAGAAACGAAATATGACTCTCACTCAGAAGATGATTTACAAATTTTCTATAGTAAAATATTCAGGTTTGGAAAACATTTTATTACCATCAAATTTAACTAATATAAATTGAAATAGAATTACACAAGAAAATAAACTTCCATATTTTCCGATGAAAATTTACCATCTGCTATGGTTAAATATACGTATTTCAAATATCAAGTTTTTATTTCAAAATTTTAAAATTTTAAAATTTCAAAAAAATTCAATAAATAAAACCATTAAAATTTACGGGTCCTTACGCGTTATCTCCACCTTTTCATATTTTTATTGATTCGTTCATTTCTTATGTTCTATTCTTCACAATAAAAAATTTTAGGTAGTTATATAGTAATACTGTACAGCCTTTAACCTCTTGATATTCCCAAAAATGATTTAGTATCCCTATGGTTACATTTTTTTTCTCGTTTGTGACCTTTGCATTTCCATTTGTTTGTTTCGCATTTCCTATAGTAAAACTGTACCTCATTTTCTATTTGTTCGTAAGCTTTGAAAAAAATGGAAGCTGTTACATATATTTGCCTCAACTCCATTTTTCCATCTCCCACTTAAACCGATCCTTGCTCCTCCATCACTGTCCTCCCTCAATCACGCCCACAAACTCCACCATAGCCAAGACCAAAAAAAAACCCTGGCCTTGCCTTTTCTCTCCTGCCCGCACCTTCCCACGCGCCGACGTAGTGCAGCCACCCTCTGAACCTAAGCCACCCACTTCCTCATGCGAGCAGACCCCATAGTTCACCGAACCACCCGCTGCCCCGACCACGTTCCTCCCTTTCACCACAACCGGATCACAACCACTTTCGCCTCTTCGTGCCGAGCTTACCTCTGTTGATCACAAACTCCAGCATCACTCACTTCTTCTCGCACTCCTACGCAGCCACCTAGATCGAGTACTCCCTCTTTTATGTAAGTATATATTATTTATATATGTTATTTATATATTTTAATATAGATGTTTATATATTTACAGAAATCTTGTCATGCATATAACTTTTTATTTGCTCTTGCAAATATTTATGTAAGTTGCTTGTTATTGTTTTATGTTGTATGTATATATTATTTTATATAAAGTTGTTAAATATTATATATAGTTTTCAAGTGTGCAGTTTCATATACAGGTTATATATATATATATCAATTTTAATGTAAAATATATGTTAATTATGTATCAGTAGGAGTTTGTATATATATATATATATAGTTATATTGTTGCTGTTGTATATTGGTTTTATATTGATGTCAATATATGTATACTAAACTAGATATATAGATTTCGATGCCTGGGTTATAAGTATTATACTGTTAGTTTATAGTCTGTCTATATTTTGAATTGTCTATATTTTGAACTGCATACGTATATATGCCTTGGTTATAGGCATATTTCAGTAGTTTATATATTTACAAAATAGATACAATTACTGTAATACATATATTTTTTGTATAGTATTGTGTAATCTGTTTAAGGGTATATATATAGTTATATATGTTGGATTTATAAAGTATACAAGTTAGTTTATAATATTTATACAATTAGTATGTATAGACTTTGTAGTTGCATTTATCTGAAATACCTTCTCTCATGTTATATATATACAAGAGTATTTATATGGTTTACGACATGCATGTTTTATTTGTCTAGTCATATATATATATATATAATAGTTATAACTGGGAATCTGTACGTTTGGGTATAGTTTTGGATATGTATATAATATACATAGTTTAAATATATTGTTTGCCTAATATTGTTTCGCTGTTGCGTGATTTTCGATAGCCGGCACATATTGATATATATATATATATATATATATCTTTTGTCTGCGTATATTATATGGATATATAGGCATAAAGTCGGTTATAATGTATAGGTTTATAAGTTGCATAAAAATTTATAAGTTACATATACATTAGTTTATATATAAATATATGTGAACTTAGTTTTCTAATATATATAGATATTTTCATGTGTTTGAATTAAATACTAATTTGAAATTTGGTTTAGATTGATTTTTGAATATACATATAGTTGTGTTAGCACTGTGAAAGATATATGTAATATGGTATGTTAATATTTTAAATATATATATGATATGTTGATAATTGCAATAAATAATAATATAATATACATCTCGCCTAAATTTTTATATCAAGCTGATTTGAATTATATATATATATATATTTATTTTAATATTTGTCTTAAATTAAATATTCATATATATATACTATTTTATCTATATGGTTAAATTTGAATTTTTTTTGAAAATTTATATTTGTATATATAATAATAGTAAATATTTTCCATTTACATTAGCTGATTCTGATTTATTTCACCAATTTCTTATCTATCAGTTTGTCCGTCAAATTCGCGTTCAATCTAGCTTTGCTTTGGAATCCATGCTTGAATTCGTAACTCATCTCTAGCCTCTCGTTCATCTATAGCCTCGAAAGGTGAGTAATCACTCACGATTAATGTTCTTATATTTATTAAATTTGATTTTAATTGAAACGACAATTGAAATATGTTGCTGCTAGTTATTTACATTGTTATATATATGCCATTATCTATATCTGTTCACCTATGACATCTTACACCATTATCTGTTATTTATATTGATGATATATGCCTGTTATATTATTATCATATATGTTATCACTCTGCAAGTTCCCTGTTAGTATAGAATTCACTTTGGGTTGAAATGATACATACTCTGTAGAATATGAGGAAATCGTTATGGGTTGAAATGATAAACCCAAGCGATTTTCAATTGAATTGAATTTGGGATTACGGGTTGAAAAGATATATACCCGTATATATTTAAATTGCGGATTGAAATGATAAATATCCGTATCACTGGACCATAGGATAGAAAATTATATACAGACACCGTTGGTCTATATATATATATATATATATTGAAAATGATTTCTATGGTTTTGAAAAGAAATATATGGTTTTAATAAATATTGAATTTTAAAGATTTATTAAAATTGATTTAATAAAGTTGATATATAATATGTTTAAGTATTTATTTAATATATATTCTCAAATATAGAGTTGATAATAATTTTTAATAAATTAAGGTTGGAAAGATATATTTGAAATTGATTTGAAATGGAATTTAATTAAGAATTTATTTAATTAAATTGATTTGAAACTTATTGAATTTTTGAGGTTTAAAGGATATGATTTTTATAACTTGATCTTGATTTAAAGTGATTTAAATGAATATTTTCAAGTTTAAATAAATTAAAGGAAATATTTAGTTTACTGTAATTTGGGGTTTGTTTTAAATGATATTGAAATGATTAAGTAAATATTTCAAAACTAAATAATAGTAAAGTGAATTTGATATATATATATATATGAAACTATCGAATTTAGTTTTGAAATGTTGAATATATAAACTTTGAAAAAATATTGAAATTGAAATGGTTTATTTTTGTAGTTCAAATCTGTATTTAAAATCGATATAATTTGAAATGGTTTATTGAGAAACTAAATTTAGTGGAAATTGATGAATTAAGATTTAATTAAATTTGAATTTTGGAATTCGAGTTGATTTGAATCGATTTGTGAAATTTGAGGAAGTTATTTTATTATATAAAGTATTTTTAAACTATATCTAAAACTATTTTATATTTTACTTTATAAATTATTTTAATATAAACTATTTTATTATAAATCATTTTCAATATAAATTATTTTGTTATAAACTATTTTATTTTATAAACTATTTTATTATATATACTAATTTTAATATCTAAACTGTTTAAGAGGAAAGTGATATGGATTCCAAAATGTTATGATTTCAAGCTATGATTTCAAAGTGTTATGAATTTCAAGGTTTTGATTTCCAAAGTGTTTTGATTTTAAAAGACTTATGATTTCGAAAGCGTTATAACTTTGGAAGTATTATGATTTTGGAAGTGAATATATTTGAAATGGAAATGATATCGTATTTGTAACAACCCGCATATTTATCGATTTTATATTTAAATATTTCATTTAAAATATTTTATCATTTGTCGGATTTTAGTCCGAAAAACCACTTTTTGCAAACAGTCGAATTAGGACTCGAGACCACTTCCATTGAGTTCAAAATGCCGTTTGCGACCTTTTTGAGTATAAACTTCGATATGTTTGGAGAAAGTTGAATTTTGCTATTTTCACTTGGGGCTTTGGGTTTGGGTTTGGGTTCAGCCCACTTGCCCAAATCTGGTTATTTCTTTACTCCACTCCCTCTCCTCTTCATTACTTCACTTTCATTTCCTAAGTCTCAAGCTTCATCAAAAATGGAGGAAGAGAAAAAGAATTAGGAAATTCCTAAGCCCTAGTTCCATTGCAAATTCAAGTTCTAGCTCCAAATTCAAAGAGAAGCTCTTGGTAAGCATCCTCTTCATCTTCTCCCACTCATTCTCCTTTCAATTTCAGAAATTCCCTGAACCTAATTTAGGGAATGTTTATCTTTTAAGCTTAGATTCAAGCTTGTTGAGTTGGAATTGAAGAGTGATTGTCCTTGTCATTGCTCTATAGCTTCTTCTTCATTGATTTTGTGGAAAGGTGAGATTTTTATCTCACATCTTAATCTATATTTATCTTCGATTGTTAGGTATGAATTCCTAACACTTATTCTTGTACAAATGCTTTTGGTTTGGATTGATTTGGTGAATATTCCAATTTTTAGTGTTTTGAGTTCAATTCTTTGAAAATACTAACTTTGATGTTTTGATCATGTTTTTGGTGATGAATCGAAGAGCTTATATGGTCGGGTAGTCGATGGGCGTAAACCCTTAGTGTCGTTGCTCGACCGATTGCATTTCGGAAGGGATTGGCATTCATTTGATTGGCATGGGAGTGCTGGAAACAGGCTCTGGTCGACCGACCTCAGGGTCCGGTCGACCGACCTGCTACTCTAGCATTTCCCTGCCTCTGTTTTGGGGATTGCAGGTTACAGGCTTCGGCCGACCGACCTCAGGGTCCGGTCGACCGACCTGCTACCTGAGCATTTCTGCCTCTGGTCCGGTCAACCGAACTCAATGAGCCGGTTGACCGACCTGCCCCCTTTTGCCAATTATGCCTATATTGCCTATATTTTTGAATTTCCAACTTTAATCGATTCGTGTTGTTTCCCTTTTGTTGTTATCATTTATTATCGACTTTGATGACATTTTCTTTGGGAATTATTGGAAATATCCATTTTGATGGATTTGATATCGATTTCTTTGGATTTTATTCACGTCTTCGGATGTGAATTTTTATGATTGATTGTTTCTACAATCACTTCTATGATTTGTCACTTCAAAATATAAAGGTTTTCTATACTAGTAGTAAATATCAAAACCCTTTCATTAAAACGATTTCAACACTATTTTATTACAAAGCTCGTTTCTTAAAACCGTTTTCCAATCTATTAGTATATACAAACCTTTACCTCATTCGTATGAGAAAATATAATTAAACGGCTTAGCAAAACAAGTTGTATGAAACGCTTGCGTTTACTTCGTCGGTTAATTTTTGGACTTGTTCGATTGAAACTCTTGTGACAATTTTCTAGTGGAGACCTACAATATGTTCGTAAATATTTGAGTTAAGCAAGTGGTTATGGGACATGAAGCTAAACTCTTATATTTACTAGCTTAGTGTAATCGACACTTCTTGATGATCGATGATGATCATTTTATGGTTTAGACTAGCAATGTGCGATGTCTCTTTGTCCACGTGGAGGACTGTTCCTCGTTTTAATGAGCTTTGGCTCATCAGGAGGAGCTTCGGCTCATCAGGTGGAGCTTCGGCTCAAAGTCCGCAATGGGGGACTATACCCTATCAGGAGGAGCTTTGGCTCATCAGGAGAAGCTTCGGCTCATCAGGAGGAGCTTCGGCTCATCAGGAGGAGCTTCGGCTCAAAGTCCGCAATGGGGGACTATACCCTGTTAGGAGGAGCTTTGGCTCATCAGGAGGAGCTTCGGCTCATCAGGAGGAGTTTCGGCTCATCAGGAGGAGCTTCGGCTCAAAGTCCGCAATGGGGGACTATACCCTGTCAGGAGGAGCTCCGGCTCATTTTTATAGGATTGGCCATCCTCTTTCTTGTGCTTTCTGGATTTCTTGTTGATGATATCTAGAATTTGTGTGTCGTTAACTTTTGTGATTTCTGGAATTTATGTTTCACCAGCATTTACGATGGGCATTGATATTTATGTCATTATTTGTGGCTTGGTGAATTAAATTAAGAATATGACGTTCTTTTCTGTGTTTTGAGATTCTTGAGATATTGTATGACTTTTGTGGGTTTTCTAATGTATACTTATCACAGTATGACTTTATTGTTATCATACGTTTTATTATCATATCTCATATTCTATCTCATTTTATCTGATAATTATAGCTAGACTGATCCGTTTATTATTTTCTTCTTAAATTATACTCGGGTCAGACTGAGTTTTTACAGGTGCTTCCTCATGACTTCCTATCTCGAGCCATCTTCTGACACTTTTGGCTAACTACTTTAGATTAGTAGTTTTTGTTGTATACATTTGAGTTTAGACTCCTTGATGCATACATATTCTATTGTCTTGCACTTGTATCTATTCTTTTGTGTTATTGTGGATCTTATTTGACCACTACTCTGATGTACACTTTCATGTGTTATATCCATATCTATTTCCGCCTTTGTGATATGAATTGTCTGTGACTGATTTGTGTTACGTTTATTTCTATATTTGTTTCCGAAAATTATATATAGCCACTGTGTGATAGCTTTGAGTTTGTATCGGTATGTCGGATTTTCTCTTGAGATGAAATGAAAATTATATTTTATCTGCCATATCGGTGCTCGCACAAAGCAATTACACGGATGGTCGCTCCTCAACAGCCTTATTCTCCGTGCTAGTTGACGGCATTACCCCGTAGTGTCCTTGGCTAGCGTGGGTATAGAGGTGGGGCGTCACAGCTTGGTATCAAAGCCAAACTTCGGAACAATGTAGAATAATCTAGCAAGGATCATTGTCCTAAGTCTTTCTTAGGAATCGTGCCATAGGATTTTATTCGGGTCTTCGTACCATTCTATCCTATTTCATTTTATGATTCCTTGTTTTATCAATCATGATTGTTTGATATTCATTCTAAGAATAACCTTTTCTTCTTCTTTTCTTTCTTTCTTAAAGAAAAGAAATGGTTGGGTCTGGCAGTCCTAGCGCTGGTCAATCCAGTAGTCCTTCTCTGGATGGCGTATTTATGTCGGCCCAACAACTTTTGGATCTTGTAAAGAATCAAAGGTTTATCTGTGCTTTGGGTAAGAACCCCGAAAATATTTTACCTTTGAAACTTGAAGTCCCTTTCAATCAGCTTGTGGATATCACTCTTCAATATGAAGAGGTTGGTAAAGGAAGTGTTAGTGTTGTTGGGATTTCCAAGAAGAGGCATATTAAGTTCAAAAGCCCTAATCCCAATAAGAGAGTGAAGCAAACTACTTTTGTAGCAAATACTCCAATCCCTAATCATGGAGGATTCTACAATTGTAATTCTAAGGAACACTATGCAAATATGTGTCTGAAACCCCATTCTTGTCGCTATTGCAAAAAATCGGGTCATCTTTTATCTGCATGTCCCAAACTTTTGAACAAGGACATGAGAAAGTTAAATATTGCACAAGCCCCTAGCAACTCTTCTCTTGGTCAAGGTATTTTACATTCTATCCTTGATGACATTTATTTTGTGATTATCTAAATCAAGTTCTTTTTTATATGGGTTTCATCTCATTATTTTATATCAAAGGAATTTGTTGATTCTTTTTCTTTAAAAACATTTAGGGCTTGATGACTTTCTTGAGAATTGCGAATCCGGTTGGTGGATCCGCAATACTCAATTTGCTTTTTATTGATGTCGAAATTATTTTATGTGATTTTTCTTTCTGGGCCGGTTTTTACTTAGGCTTCGGAATTGATTTTTGTAAGGATTGACTTAATTTTTATATAGCCATATCCTATGTCTCGAGTGGACTATTCATCTTCGACATTTTCAATCTATTAAGCAGATTTCTATTTTTCCTTTGTGATTTCGATTCCAATTTGATGGCATCATTTTATTCTTTAAGCCCTCATGATGAGGAAAGAGTTATTTCTCTCATTCATGTAGTTTGAGAATTTCCGATATTTTTGAGCTTGTCTTAGGATTATCACCTAAGCAATATCTTGAGTGGTGATAAGGTCTTTTTAGCTCGACCTTACCATCGGTTTTCTTTAGCTACGAGTTGCGGAAGTTAGCATCCACTTACCGCATTCCGCACTCGTTATGATTCTTATGAATGACTTGTTATGTCATTCAGTTTATCCAGTTTATTTCATCCATTTTTGTAAATCGAGTATTCTATGAATATTTCGATGAGACCATTCTTGTATTCATTCATTTTGGGTGAAAATAGCAATTTAAAATTTTGTAAATCTTTTTCATAAGATTTATTTATAAGTACAATTGGATTTTTGTTCTTTAAGCAAACAAAGAATATTCTTAAAAGTTTTTAAGAAACATGTTTATTATCTTGAAGATGATTTTGTGATTGTATTGCCCATTGAGTGCTTTAAGAATTTTGGTCGATGCGCTTGATCAACGTTATCGATAGGAATCTCCTAAACGCTTTGATGAGACAAACAGACACAGTAAATTGATTTGGAATAAGTAAATTTTTCTAGAAAGAATTATTACATAAAGATAATTGTAATTTGGAAAGTCTTAGCTTTTCGGGAAAGAAGATTATTTTAAAAGAACTCTTTCTTTTCAATATTCCAAATTCTTGTTATTCCCGTAGGGAACCAAGATTTTATCTTTTGTACCAATGCTATATCGTATTGGTTTGGATGCCATTCTCTGGCCAAAGAGAACGTGCTATCATTTATTCTTCTAAATAGTTATAGCCTATCGAGACTAGGTATGCCACTCATGATCTAGTGCTTGCGGATATAGTTGTCGCTTTTAGAGTTTGGCATCATCGTTTATTTGTGGCGGAGAAATTTGTTCTCTACCTCGATCATATATCTTTGGAATATTTATTTTCTCATAAGGAACTTAATATTGGCTCGAGTTCCTTACATCTTATGACCTTGATATTCTTTGTATGTCCCGGAAGGGGGAATCGTGTTACTGATGCCTTTAGTCGAAAACAACAAGTGGTTGTTTCTTTGATGATGTCCGTATGGAATACCAAGTTCATCGGACGTTTCGATATACTTCGTTTATTTGAGTTTCGTTTCATTACTTTTATGGACTAGCGTCCGATGTTCTTTTATGGAGTTCGGTTCATTTGACGTACCGTTTGTACTGCGTCGGTGTTCCGAATTGTTTTGTGTTTTGGTACATCTGGCATACCGTTATTATACTACGCCATTGTTCCAAATTATTCGAGTTTCTAGTTTCTTGGGCGTACCGCTTTTGTGCTACGCCGTTGCATCGGTTCAATTTTCTGCTATTCATGACGTTTTCCACGTCTTTTATTTTACGGAAATGCCTTTTGGATTCCGATTTTTATTTTTTGAGCCCGGTGTTATTGATGAAATTGAAGTTTCACCTATTTGACTTATGAGCAACATTCTATTCACATGATTGCTTCGGAGGTTGAGCGCATTCGAAATAAAGATGTTCTTTTTGTGAAAGTTCGATGGTTTTCGAATCCTATGGATTGCTCTTGGGAATCCAGAGAATTCATCGGGCGATCACATCCAGACTCATTCTTTCGTGCTCTTTTTGGTGAACTTCTTATTTTAAATCTTCTTTTGTGTTGATATGCTTTTATGGTTGTTACTATTTATTTTCTCCTTAAGCATTGCGAGGACGCAATTTCTTTAAGGAGGGGAGTCTGTAACAACCCGCATATTTATCGATTTTATATTTAAATATTTCATTTAAAATATTTTATCATTTGTCGGATTTTAGTCCGAAAAGGCACTTTTTGCAAACAGTTGAATTAGGACTCGAGACCACTTCCATTGAGTTCAAAATGCCGTTTGCGACCTTTTTGAGTATAAACTTCGATATGTTTGGAGAAAGTTGAATTTTGCTATTTTCACTTGGGGCTTTGGGTTTGGGTTTGGGTTCAGCCCACTTGCCCAAATCTGGTTATATCTTTACTCCACCCCCTCTCCTCTTCATTACTTCACTTTCATTTCCTAAGTCTCAAGCTTCATCAAAAATGGAGGAAGAGAAAAAGAATTAGGAAATTCTTAAGCCCTAGTTCCATTGCAAATTCAAGTTCTAGCTCCAAATTCAAAGAGAAGCTCTTGGTAAGCATCCTCTTCATCTTCTCCAACTCATTCTCCTTTCAATTTCAGAAATTCCCTAAACCTAATTTAGGAAATGTTTATCTTTTAAGCTTAGATTCAAGCTTGTTGAGTTGGAATTGAAGAGTGATTGTCCTTGCCATTGCTCTATAGCTTCATCTTCATTGATTTTGTGGAAAGGTGAGATTTTTATCTCACATCTTAATCTATATTTATCTTCGACTGTTAGGTATGAATTCCTAACACTTATTCTTGTACAAATGCTTTTGGTTTGGATTGATTTGGTGAATATTCCAATTTTTAGTGTTTTGAGTTCAATTCTTTGAAAATCCTAACTTTGATGTTTTGATCATGTTTTTGGTGATGAATCGAAGAGCTTATATGGTCGGGTAGTCGATGGGCGTAAACCCTTAGTGTCGTTGCTCGACCGATTGCATTTTGGAAAGGACTGGTATTCATTTGATTGGCATGGGAGTGCTGGAAACAGGCTCCGGTCGACCGACCTCAGGGTCCGGTCGACCGACCTGCTACTCTAGCATTTCCCTGCCTCTGTTTTGGGGATTGCAGGTTACAGGCTTCGGCCGACCGACCTCAGGGTCTGGTCGACCGACCTGCTACCCGAGCATTTCTGCCTCTGGTCCGGTCAACCGAACTCAGTGAGCCGGTTGACCGACCTGCCCACTTTTGCCAATTATGCCTATATTGCATATTTGTTTGAATTTCCAACTTTAATCGATTCGTGTTGTTTCCCTTTTGTTGTTATCATTTATTATCGACTTTGATGACATTTTCTTTAGGAATTATTGGAAATATCCATTTTGATGGATTTGATATCGATTTCTTTGGATTTTATTCACGTCTTCGAATGTGAATTTTTATGATTGATTGTTTCTACAATCACTTCTATGATTTGTCACTTCAAAATATAAAGGTTTTCTATACTAGTAGTAAATATCAAAACCCTTTCATTAAAACGATTTCAACACTATTTTATTACAAAGCTCGTTTCTTAAAACCGTTTTCCAATCTATTAGTATATACAAACCTTTACCTCATTTGTATGAGAAAATATAATTAAACGACTTAGCAAAACAAGTGGTATGAAACACTTGCGTTTACTTCGTCGGTTAATTTTTGGACTTGTTCGATTGAAACTCTTATGACAATTTTCTAGTGGAGACCTACAATCTGTTCTTAAATATTTGAGTTAAGCAAGTGGTTATGGGACATGAAGCTAAACTCTTATATTTACTAGCTTAGTGTAATCGACACTTCTTGATGATCGATGATGATCATTTTATGGTTTAGACTAGCAATGTGCGATGTCTCTTTGTCCATGTGGAGGACTGTTCCTCGTTTTAATGAGCTTTGGCTCATCAGGAGGAGCTTCGGCTCATCAGGAGGAGCTTCGGCTCAAAGTCCGCAATAGGGGACTATACCCTGTCAGGAGGAGCTTCGGCTCATCAGGAGGAGTTTCGGCTCATCAGGAGGAGCTTCGGCTCAAAGTCCGCAATGGGGGACTATACCCTGTCGGGAGGAGCTCCGGCTCATTTTTATAGGATTGGCCATCCTCTTTCTTGTGCTTTCTGGATTTCTTGTTGATGATATCTAGAATTTGTGTGTCGTTAACTTTTTTGATTTTTGGATATTGATTTCTGGAATTTATGTTTCACCAGCATTTACGATGGGCATTGATATGTATGTCATTATTTGTGGCTTGGTGAATTAAATTAAGAATATGACGTTCTTTTCTATGTTTTGAGATTCTTGAGATATTTTATGACTTTTGTGGGTTTTCTAATGTATACTTATCACAGTATGACTTTATTGTTATCATACATTTTATTATCATATCTCATATTCTATCTCATTTTATCTGATAATTATAGCTAGACTGATCCGTTTATTATTTTCTTCTTAAATAATACTCGGGTCAGACTGAGTTTTTACAGGTGCTTCCTCATGACTTCCTATCTGGAGCCATCTTCTGACTCTTTTGGCTAACTACTTTAGATTAGTAGTTTTTGTTGTATACATTTGAGTTTAGACTCCTTGATGTATACATATTCTATTGTCTTGCACTTGTATCTATTCTTTTGTGTTATTGTGGATCTTATTTGACCACTACTCTGATGTACACTTTCATGTGTTGTATCCATATCTATTTCCGCCTTTGTGATATGAATTGTCTGTGACTGATTTGTGTTACGTTTATTTCTATATTTGTTTCCGAAGATTATATATAGCCACTGTGTGATAGCTTTGAGTTTGTATCGGTATGTCGGATTTCCTCTTGAGATGAAATTAAATTATATTTTATCTGCCATATCGGTGCTCGCACAAAGCAATTACACAGATGGTCGCTCCTCAACAGCCTTATTCTCCGCGCTAGTTGACGGCATTACCCCGTAGTGTCCTTGGCTAGCGTGGGTATAGAGGTGGGGCGTCACAGTATTGATATGGTTTTTGAAATGGAAATGATATTTTGGATTTGAAGTATAAACTACTTTGAAATGACCGCAGTGTTATAATAACGATTGGTTGTTAAAGAGTCCGGGATCGGATATGGGCATATTCTCTGTCGATACCGAAAACCACTTTAACAACTGTGTACGCGGTGGAGATTCCAGAATGAAGTAGGATGGTGGCGAAGATCCTATATGAGGTATATATGTGGACCCGACTCCTATGAGTCGGCATAAGGTGGCTAAAACAGGAGCAATTGATGGGCTAATGAGGTAGCTCCTCTGATCGGACACATTCCATCGTATGTCATTCTATTACTTTGTGATTGATTTGGTGCGTACCCTCTATTCGGGAGTGTGGCTCGAGGTGGGCGATTGCTGCGGCTCTGCGTTACCACCGGCCCGGAAGTGTAATTGGTATATCTACCCTAGCATTGCCTAGTTGTGCCGTGTCACCTACCCTAGCGTGCTTTACTACGAGTTTGATTTGTGTCGTACCTATGGAGTATCCTCTGGTAGCTCTAGTTTACGGGGTATTACGGTACTGTATAGACTATTAGCATACCTAAAAATGTGTTAAGGTGGAAAATGTAAAGCCTTAACGCTATTTTTAAATAGTATACTTTACTGTAGACATTATTATAATAGCGTATATTACTACATAGTAGATAGTTTAACGGATCCTTAGAGGATGGTTATCCCAAACATCCTTTAAGTTACTTGTATTTCAGTTGATATTTCACTTGAGTTGGATTTATTGATATAAGAATGTTAATCCTGACTCGAGTGTTTTGTGTTTTGCTTTACGCTTGGGTTAGACTGAGTGATGCAGTATTCGAGACTCACCTTTGGAGTTGGAACTTCGCTTGGAGATCCAGCTATCTATCCAGCTTTCAGTTATTCAGTTGATTCCAGTGATGTATTCAGATTTTGTATTTGACTATTGTATTAAGACATCTATGTATTCGAGACCTCTGTTGTATCTTATTTAACTCTGTTATATATATAGTAGCTTCATGAACTACTATTCTTTTGTTTCCGCTGCATTATTTTTATATTACTCTGTGTCTGTGATTCTGTGATTATTTTATTTATTGTATATGCTGAGTTTTGCCAAATTTAAATTAACAATCTGATATTTTGAGCAATTCAAATCTGACATGTGTGGATGCGAATGGTTGAAAATTTCAGGTCGTTACAAAATACATCGATATCTCCATGATATAGACTCTGATTTAGACAAATAAATATATGGCGCGGATCATAAAAATGACACATCACCAGTTGCAGAAGTCTCATCTCTAAATTCAATCATTCATAAAATTACTATTTTGTCCCATGGTTAAAATTACTAAATACCTTTGTTTAATTTAGTTATCAAAATTACGGGGTATTAAATCCTTAATTTAAAATTGTGTAGAAAACCATGTTTTAACTGATTACAATATGAGTGCATTGTTACTAATTAATAATAGGTCATATCCATACAATACTATGAATATTATAGAACACTTATCTTCCTTCTTGTAAAGCACATTCTTCCTCTATGTTTTGATAGAAACCAAACTATTTGATTGTTTGATCAAAAGATTTGTTCCAACTTCTAAATGCTTATTTAAGACTGTAGATCAATCTAAGAGTCTACGAACTTTATTAGAACTCCTAATGACCAAGAAATCCTATGCCTCTAACATAAAAATGGTTTCTTCCAAATCATCATCTAGAAATGATGTTTTAACTGTTGGATTAAGTGTATTGGTGGCAGGATTAAATGAGTAAACTTCATAAACATTCCTACTATTAAATAATTTTATACTAAATCATATTAAGTATTAATTAATACAAGAGTTTAGGGTATAGATTTTAATGTAATTAATTTGTATATTAAATTTTTTTTGCTATTATTTAATAATAATATTTTATTATTAATTTACTTTAATTTTAAATTAATTCCTTGTTTTGATATTTTAGTATGTCCATATTCACAATACAAACATTATAACTATATTAAGAATAGTGATATACCCTTGGGGTAATATGGGAACATATGTCATAGGTGATTAATTAACCATTGTGATTTATGGTTAATAAATAGTTTTAATATCATAAATAAATGATGATGCTATAAATGTATATACAAAAACATATTTTTATTTATGTCTACACTAAAATAATTTTATTATTTAATTCAACCATTAATTTATCAATTAATATTTATAAAAATATATGTATATAATATAATATTATTTAAAATTATATATATTTAATTAATACAATATTATATATGGATTAATAAGTCTACATAATTTATTATATATATATACACCAAAAAGTAATTTGACCTTTTCAAAATAAAAAAAATTCAAATTTCAAAACCCGTGAATCAAAGGATAAATTTATATATACAAACATTGGACACACGGTCTTAGTATTAACTATTCATCATACAATGCAAAACTCAAAGAGGTGTGCAAATGGTGTATGTCTATCTATCGCACATCTTAACTAGACAGGAGACAGAAAACCACCCGCTTGCTCCAGGAGCCTACAAACAAGCCCCGTATGGCACTGCTCCTATAATCATTGGGTGCAAGACTATGCTACGCAATGGTCACGTCACTTCAAGTGCCGTAAATGGTAACAGACCGCTGGCCAATGTGACACTAGGGAAATAACACACAAAATTTTTACAACACAAGGCGTGTAATAGATCTAGGGCACGACCCAACGATCAAGCCACTAGGATGGATGCTAGCCTAATTTGGTTTACTCCTCGATAAATAGTAGAAGCATACAAAAGGATAGACATACACATACATACATATGCACACACACACAAACATATATATATATATATATGTGTGTGTATGTATGTATGTATCTATGTATGTATGTATGTGTTTGTGTGTGTGTATCTAAAGGCACATATCCATTGGCACACTACCAAGCTCACCCCAACAAGTATCACCTCATATACACAACAAATGCACTACCCTGGTACTGTAATCTTTGTTCAAGTGCCATCTACTCACAAGGAGTAACCAAACAAATATCAACTCCGATGTCCCATACCACCAGGTATTACTTACTCGTTTACTCAATGTTTATACACTACACTCAATCCATGCTATAAGACCAAAGAATAACTGGAGACATAATACCGAATGTCCCATACCAATCAATATTATGACTCTGTTTACTTAGTATTCTCATCACATAGAAGAGATGATCACACGAAAACACAACAATCGTTTATAAAAGAGATTTCATTCATAGAAAAATATATTAAACTCCAAAAGCCTATCGATTTTCTTAAAGGGAATAAAATATAATTTCTTCCATTTATTCAATCTCAACATAAATATTTTATACCTTATAAATAATTTTTGGACTCTTCTTTGCATTATTAAATCATAGAAATTTCTTTTATAGTCAAACATTACTCATAAAAGTCATTCCATAATTTTCTATAATTAATTATGGTTTTTGAATTAATTTATAAACCTCAAAATCAGTTTCCATTTACTTTATAATATAGAGTAGGCCTGTCAATGGATGGGTATCTTAAAACCCGGACCCGAGCCCGAGCCTGAGCCTGAGCCCGATTAGAATAATTAAAACCCGAGCGTGGCCCAAACCCATATGGTATTCAAAACCAATACCCAAGCCCGGCCCATCGGGCTTTTCAAGCCCGTTGAGTAATACCGGTATATTGAACTTATAATATTTATGTTAAAATCATATTCAAGATTGCAATTTTTATAAATTTTATATACAAACAATGTTTAACATACAAATTGCGTGGTGATATAGCCAATTCACATTAAAAGTAAGCAAAAACACTAGTATGCAAACAAAAAAATGGTAAACAAATAATATAAGCATTCATATTTTGGTACTAAAGAAAACTAATAATCTGGTAGGTCTCAAACCGGGCAGGGTTTTGATAGAACCATACTCGACCATAATAGTAACCAGGTCGGGCCTGGGTCGGCTCTGAATAGTTAGGGCAAAACTATTACCCATACTGGCAGGGCTAGTTCGTGTAAGGCTCGGGCCAAAACCCGTACCATTGACAGGCGTATAGAGTATACTTTAAAATCACTTCTATATATTCAAAAATAATAGAAAATTCCTTTAAAATCAAATAATCTATATTAGAAATCATTCAATAATTTTCTAGAATTAACTAGGATTTTAATGAATATTTAAAGCCCAAAAGCAATTTCTAACTATTATTAAAACTCAATTAATTAGATAATTAATAATTAAAATACTAAAATAATTTCACAAATAATTTCGTATTTGGAATGCATCTAATTTTTACTTTAAAACGTCAAATTTTCATTGAAATAAGACAAAGAATTGTTTTTTATAAATAAGGCGCAAATGTTAACCGCCTGGAGCTTGCTCCAGGCTCGACTAGGGGTCAACCACCCACTCATATATGGGATTGACCAGGGTATGGCCTCTGGTTATGGGCCTAGAGTGGTTGCTCCAGGCCGTGAGCCATTTGGCACCATTTCGCCATTGTTTATCGTAGATTCCCTTCCCCGATCATCCCCACTTCGAGCACACATACAAACATCAACATAATACCCAAATTCACATAGCAAACATTAGATGGGCATAGCTTGATGAAGCGAGAAATTAGGCAAGTGTAACGACCCAGAATTTTTGACAATTGAGTTTGAAATGTTTAATTGATTTTAAATATTGAATTATTATTTTTATAAGTTAATTAGCTTAATTTCAAATATTTGAATTATTTAATAATTGAATTTTGGATTTAATTCAAGTAAAATGATTTTGAGAACTTATTCGAATTCTATTTAAATGGAAATAATAATAGTAACTTTTAATTTTCAATTAAAAGTGATTTAAACTAGTTTAGTTATAACTCGTTTTACATAATATGTGGAAATAGCCTTTCGGGGCACTATCTTGGATTTCAACAAAACCAGTTTCATTGGATCCGTGATAGTGAATTATTGTATGTTAACGATTTTCATGGCGATTGGACGTATCGTTTAGTTGTGCGAGATCGAAACATGTAGAATTTAATTTCAGAAATTCATAGAAATAATTGGGTGAAAAGCTATCTTCTGTATATGATCGAATTATGCCTCGAGACTAGTTCCAATGTATTCAGAATAGGGGTATTACATATAAAATGCCAGGTTGCACGTCTCGATAGAAGTTTGAGATTTTCGCACGTTTAAAGCTCGATATTTTTAATATATATATATATATATATATATATATTGTATATCATATATTAGTCCATGCCCTAGCCCATACCTTCCCATGCTTCTAATGTTCATGACCATACCCTCATCATTCCTTATTTTTCTTTTTAAATGCTCCTTCTCCCTCTCGTTCAACTGTTTCAAACCAGAAAAGAAAAGAAGGAAAAAAATTTCAAATTGATTTTGGAAAATTAAAGGCTTAAAATAATTTTGTAATCCATTTCAACTAATTGGTTTTGAAAAGAAATGGGTTTGGGGCATTTCTCTTATTTGCTAATTTCGGGGACGAAATTCTTTTAAGAGGGAAGAATTTAACGACCCTGAATTTTGACAATTGATTTTGCAGTATTTTAAATATTGAATTATTATTTTTATAAGTTAAATAGCTTAAATTTCAAATATTGGAATTATTTAATAATTGAATCTTGGATTTAATTCAAGTAAAATGATTTCGAGAGCTTATTCGAATTCTGTTTAAATGGGAATAATAATAGTAACTTTAAATTTCAATTAAAAGTGATTTAAACTGGTTTGGTAATAACTCGTTTGGTGCCCACGGTAAACGCTGGGTAGCCAAGTGCGGAGCCGATAACTGCTGAAAGCATCTAAGTAGTAAGCCCACCCCAAGATGAGTGCTCTCCTAATTAACATGTGGAAATAGCCTTCCGAGGCACTGTCTCAGATTTCGATGAAACCAGTTTCATTAGATCTGTAATAGTAAATTATTGTAAGTTAACGATTTTTGTGGTGATCGGATGTATCGTTTGTTCATGCGAGATTGAAGCACGTAGAAATTAATTTTAGAAATTTATACAATAATTGGGCTTGAATAGCTATCTTCTATATATGATCGAATTAGGCCTTGAGACTAGTTCCAATGTATTCGGAATAGGAGTATTACAGATAGGATGCCAAACGGCACATCCCAATAAGAGTTTGAGATTTTCGGACGTTTAAAGCTTGATATATTTAATATATATATATATATATATGTATATATATATATATGTATATATATATATATGTATATATATATATATGTTAACCATATATTAGTCCATGCCCTAGCCCATACCAGCCCATGCTTCAACTGTTCATGACCATACCCTCATTATTCCTTATTTGTCTTTTTAAATGCTCCCTTCTCTATCTCGTTAAATTGTTTCAAACTAGAAAAGAAAAGAAGAAGAAAAATCAAATTGCCTAATCCTACGGCCACCATACTTCGGCCCTGCTAGGGGCATTGGCAGCCCTCGCCCCCAGCTACAAACATGCTTGTCTCGGCAAGGTGAAGCTAGTGAATGGCACGATTGTCCTAGGTTGGTAGAAATTGGCCTGAATCTGGCGATGAAGGTGGCCGACTTTATGGATTCGGGTTCATCAACGACGACTAGTTGGAGGTCAAGGCTAGCATCATAGGGGTTATCGAGGTCCAGTGAAGCCATGGTGATAGTGCGGCGGCGGCATAATGCCTGTAGCAGCGACAACGGACTCTAGATCGTGGCTTCTGGGTATTTTTGAACGCGATTTGGGGAGGGAGGATTAGGCGCTAATTAAGGTTGATTAATTAAGTTAATGACATGACTAAGAAATTTTATATTTTTATTAAATTAGTAAAAGTTGTATATTAAATTTCTTGATGATGCTAGGTAAGATTTGAACGTGGATTTTTGTGTTAGGATCAAATTTGCATAAACTACGAGGTGGAATTGGAATGGTGGAGATTGGGGCTAGCGGAATTTTACGCTGAAATCGAACTTGTTTGATAATCCAGAAAGCCTCGGCGATAATTGGAAATTTTGGTGAGTTAAACTCGCCTTTTTGGGTAACCAGTATATTATATGGTTGATAAAAATTGTTGATTGGATGTTTGGGTGATTTACTGTTTTTATCAGTTGGTTTGTATTTATTCCCTCCATTAGAGCGGATGCCTTTATATATACCCGCCTAGTAGCGGATGACCCATATTATATAATTATACACTGTTTGTGATGCAAGGGGATAGGTTGAAGGAATCCAATATGATTTCTCACCATTGTTGATTTTATTTACATACATACATACATATATATATATATATATATCCGTGTGTATGTGTTGACATATAAACGAGTTGTGATGAAGGTGGAAACAGGTTGGAGGAATCAACCTGATTCCTAGCCATTTGTTGAAATGTTTTCAATAATATTTTTATTGAATGATGATTATGGAATATCAAGCCTGATTGTTAACCCTATTGGTTATGACATTCTTATATGAGCAAATAAAAACACTGTAGTGATAGGAGATCAACATTGATATGGGTTAAGAGTTGTTAGCTATTGGCCTCAAATTAGTATTCTAAAATACTATAAATTGCCATTTGAGTTGGAAACGAGTTTTTGACATAGGAAATGATTTTAAATCCGAAATTGGGTTTCAAGAATATTTTTCTTTAAAGGATTAAATTTCTATTTTATTCCGACATATTTAACTTTTTCTAAGTTATTTATTATATTTAACTTATTCTAAAAAGTCAATTTTTTGTAATATTGATTAAAGTTATTTATTTATAATTAATATTGTTTAAAATTATTTATTTATATTTAATATTGTTTTAAAGTTATTTATTATAATTAATATTGTTTTAAAGTTATTTATTATAATTAATATTGTATAAAGATTTAATGTTGTTTTAAAGATATTTATCAATATTTCACTATTTTGAAAAGTTAATTATTCAAATAATTAATATGGTATTAAATTAATAATAATGATTATTAATAATATTTTGGAAGTTAATTATTATTGTCTATAGTCATGATAAAGATTAATTACTATTGTTTATTCAATAATGTTTTGAAATAACTAAATATTGTTTTTAAGATGTTTCAAAGTTAAGAATTATTATTTATTTATAACGTTTATTGTTAATAATTATTATTATATAATAGTCTTTTAAAGTAAATGATTTTATTTAATTTTTGAGACTCATAAAAAGAGTTTACAAACTGACTTGTGGTTTATAAGGGAAGTTTTATGAAATGGTTTAAAGACTTAAAGGGGGATTATTTATGAGGTGAAGGAGTTCCATAAAAGGTTAGATATTTATAAATGAATTTTAGAAATAGGTTTATTGAATTATAAGAGAAATTTATAAATAATGCATGGATTTATAAAGAGTTTATAAATGACTTGAGAAATGATTGAGAAATATTTATAAATGGTTTTAAGGATTATAAATAAGTTTATAAATGACTTTAGAGATTTATAAAGGAGTTTGAAAATGGTTTTAGAATTGTGTAAAAAGGAAATCTTCCTCTATTCTATGAATATACTTATACCGTTGAGATAAGTATATGGGTATTTTCTAAGCATTGAATATATAGGGATTTGCGAATATATCATTGTAAAGGTATTTTGATGGAAGTAATTACAAAATGATTTTTACTAATGAGAAGATTAAATAAAGAGGCTAGTGTTTGCTTATGTGTTTAACAATTAGTATTCCCTTTCGAAATAAATCCCTAATTTGGATGTTTGTTTATTCGATAGTTAAATAACCGACTATCGAATTTGGACCCAAACGTAACATTGAAAATATCTAGAAGAAATACATGACTTATATGGCACAGTCATCTTCGATGATGCTTTACTGTATGTAAAAATCTCGTTTCGTTCTCCTAGGATAAACGATAAGAGAATCCGTCCACTAACAGTTAGGAGGTGATCTCCGCTCTTATCTTTGACTATTTATTTCCTAAAGAATCGGGGTTGAGTTTACTAGAAATTATGGAAAGTTGTTTCGAAGGGACCGGGATCGGATATGTTATCCGAAAACCACTTCGATCCAACTCAAGTGTTTCAAAGTGAAGACATCTTGGCGTTTTGTTCATTCCCAGAACGAACTTGTATGGATGAATGCTGGCATTGCATTGTTGCCTGGAGGGCAGTTTTAGCATTCCAAGTGGGAAGTGCTATATAAAAAGTAAAACTAGTCTCAAGCCTCATCAACCTGGAATGACTAAAATATGGGAGATCTAGTAGGGCTAAGTGGATAGCTCCCAAGTAGGGTATGATCATCCTTATCTAGAGTCGTTATTATCCCTCGTTTGTATGCTCCGGGCCCATTAACGGAGAGGTGATCATGATCGGTACTACTCGTCAAGTGGTAGGCTAATTCTGTGTTGGCAGGGGATCCTAGCGAGGTCCTCAGTGTTATTTTATCTAGAGATGGACCTTGACGTGCGGTACCCCAGTAGCCCCGTCATTGAATGGAATCCATTCTCCAATAAGCATCGTACGGAATTAGTTGTGCCCAACTATGCTGAAACGTGAGCCGCAAGCATTTTATCTAAATTCATATTTTAACTTGATACCTAAGCATTTTCATAATATAAATATATTTTCTATAGAAAATGTTTTGGTTATCATACGGTAAAAACCCGTCCGTGTTTATGTGCGGTGTGGTCTTATGAGATATTTTTATTTTCAAAAGATTTTTGAAACTTTAAAAATCCAGTTGTGTGTGTTTTTTCATGCTAGTTTTCCAGACTGACTCGGGTGTTATTTTCTGATAATGCTCGGGTCAGACTGAGCATATTTATAGTTATCTTTGGATGTATTGGAGCTTCTGGAGACGAGCTGGAGGCCCAAGATGTGTCTACGTATTTCATTGTGATCCGTTGTGTTGTCTATTGGTTGTATTTATCAGCATTGTAAGGACAAACTGTTATAACTGTCCGGGCTGAAATAGGTCAGTATACTCTGATTATTGTATGTATATTATATATTTTCTTGTGTAAAGATTTCTTGTATATTATAGATTATTCGTTCCGCTATGAGATTTTGTATTATTTAGTTGTCTTCTTCCTTCCTTCTTTTCCCTAACCATCCGCCTTTCCATTCAATTTGAGTGGGTCATGAGTGGTTGATTGTCCGCATAAACTGTATGGAAAAGTGGGTTGTTATAGCAAGAGTGGGTTCATCATACACAGAGAAGCAAAACAATTCATATCACATTCAACTAAACATAGATTCTTGGGTAATAATTACTCACCTTAGCAATGGTAAGCCAAAACAAACTAGGGCTTCTCCAAAGCTCAATTTTTCCATTTATAGTGAATTGCACTTGACCTTGAACTTGAGAAAAATCCAACTTTGATATTCTCTAGAGGTGTAGCTTGTTGTTGAGAAGCATATATTTTAATTTCAGAATTTATGGGATTTTATTTGATTTTTTTATTTATGAAAGAGGAAGTTAAGGTTAAAACCTTTGTTGCTGGAGAAAGAAAACGAACAAAAGAAGCTACAGGACTTGATTTTTAAAAGTGACGAGGAAGTCCCTAGACACCTTAAGAGAAATAGAGATAGAGAAAAACAGCACGATATTTTTCTTTGCTAAGTTTGGGCTCTTCGGCCATTATTAATTCATTTTCCATTTTTTACACTATTCTTGTTTGCAAAAAAATTAATTTATCATATCAAAATAACTTCAAATTTCAACTAAAAATCATAATTATTTAATAATAGTATTTTACCAACATTATATATTTTTATGAAAATTATTTTCCCCCTTAATTTCTTCATTTTAAAATAATAAACTCAAATCACAATATTAAGCCCATTATAGTGAAAATTATTTATTAACATAAATAGCTGAATAAAAATTATTTCTTCACCATAATAAACTCCAAAAACTCTTATATTTATCATTATTTAACTTTATAAATTATTAAAGCACTTTTAATTTATTTTATAAATAATTTCAAGCTTAAAATATCAATATTACTTTGAAATAACTAATATTTCCATTTATTAATAATACCTAGCTTAAAAAATATTCAATATCAAAAGACTTCATTTAATAATCACTTTAACAAATAATTTGTAACGACCCATCTTTTTGGATGGTTCAAATCGACAATAAACCACACATGTCGGACTCAAACCATTCAAAAGGGAGGATTGTTATGGGGTAAATAAAAAAAAGCAGAGAAAGAAAGAAAAACAAACACAGAATCTCACAGCGGAATGATAAAATATAATAATCAAATAAAAAGTTCATGAAGTTGTTTTACAAATAACATTTTATTACACTTTTACAATACAAAATTAGAGTTACATACAACAGAAATAAATAATAAAGCAGTGGAACAATATGATGTAGTGGAATAAATGTAATAAATAATAATAGCATACAAATCTCCATCTTCGTCCTCCAGAAAAGCAGTCTTCGATACACTGAAAAGCTCAAACTGACCTGAGCGAATTGAAAAGACAAAACACTCGAGTCAGAACTAAAGGATCTTATGTAAGTTAAATCAATAGTAAATAGATATGAGTGTAATGGCATCAGAGAAGTTTACGGGTTTTGACATCTCCTATCTAGTGTCTAACGTGAGTGCAATAACTTAAGAGATGTTTGGAATTCCATCTTCGAAGGATCCGTTAAACTATCTGCATACATAGTACAATACGCTATTATAATAGTGTCTATAGTAAAGAAAAGTATTAAAATAGCATTAAGGCGTTACCCATATCCCCTTTAACACATTTTATATAATGTCATAGTCTATACATATACTGTAAACTCCACCATAAACTGGTGGGTTATCAGGGAGCACTCCATAGGTACGATATAAACCAAACTCGTAGAAGGCGTGATAAGGCATGTGACAAGGCATGCGAGGCAATGCCCAGGGTAGGATACTACCGTTTGCAGATCCGGACTGGTGGTAACGCACAGCAGTTACTACCGCCCACCACGAAACACACTCCCATAATCAAATCGAGGGGTGGCCACCAAATCAATCACAAAGTCATATTATGGTATCGAAAAATGTGCCCGATAGGAGGAGCGACCTCACTTGGCCCGACATGGCTTCTGTTTTAGCCACATCAAGCTGACTCACGGGAGTCAGGGCTACGTAAATACCTCATACAAAATCATTCGCCAAACCATCCTACTTCATTCTGGAATCTCCACCACGTACACAGTTGTTAAAGTGGTTTTTGGTATTGGCAGAGAGTATGACAATATCTGATTCTGGTCTCTTTAACAACTAAACGCTTATTTCACACCAGACAATTCTTTTCATTTTCAAAAACCGATTCATAACTGATATCAAAATATCATATTCAATTCAAACCATATCACTTTTTGAAATCATATTCACTTTCGAAATCATATTCACCTTCGTAATCATATCACATTTGAAATCATATCACTTCCAAAATCACAGTTTCTTTCAAAATCATACTTCCAAAATAGGTTAAACCCTCATTTCAAAATCATCATATCTAATCAAATATGTCATTTAAATCTTCCTCCGTTCTGTGAATATACTTATACCGTTGAGATAAGTATATGGATATTTTCTAAGCATTGAAAATATAGGGATTTGCAAATATATCATTGTAAAGGTATTTTGATGCAAGTAATTACAAAATTATTTTTACTAATGAGAAGATTAATTAAAGAGGCTAGTGTTTGCTTATGTGTTTAACCAATAGTATTCCCTTGTGAAATAAATCCCTGATTTGGATGTTTGTTTATTCGATAGTTAAATAACCGACTATCAAATTCGGACCCAAACGTAACATTGAAAATATCTAAAAGAAATACGTGAGTTATATGGCACAGTCATCTTCAGTGATGCTTTACTGTGTGTATAAATCTCGTTTCATTCTCCTAGGATAAACGATAAGATAATCCGTCCACTAACAGTTAGGAGCTAATCTCCGCTCTTATCTTTGACTATTTATTTCCTAAAGAATCGGGGTTGAGTTTACTAGAAATTATGGAAAGTTGTTTAAAGGGACCGGGATCAGATATGTTATCCAAAAACCACTTCGATCCAACTCAAGCGTTTCAAAGTGAAGACATCTTGGCGTTTTGTTCATTCCCAGAATGAACTTGTATGGATGAATGCTGGCATTGCATTGTTTCCTGGAGGGCAGTGTCAGCATTCCAAGTGGGAAGTGCTATATAAAAAGTAAAACTAGTCTCAAGCCTCATCAACCTAGAATGACTAAAATATGGGAGATCTAGTAGGGCTAAGTGGATTGCTCCCAAGTAGGGTATGATCATCCTTATCTAGAGTCGTTATTATCCCTCGTTTGTATGCTGCGGGCCTATTAATGGAGGGGTGATCATGATCGGTACTACTTGTCAAGTGGTATGCTGATTCTATGTTGGCAGGGGATCCTAGCGAGGTCCTTAGTGTTATTTTATCTAAAAACGCACCGTGACGTGCGGTACCCCAGTAGCCCAGTCATTGTATGGAATCCATTCTCTAATAAGCATCGTACGGAATTAGTTGTGCCCAACTATGATGAAACGTGAGATGCAAGCATTTCATCTATATTCATATTTTACCTTGACACTTAAGCATTATCATAATATAAATAGATTTTCTATAGAAAACGTTTTGGTTATTGTACGGTAAAAACCCATCCGTGTTTATATGTGGTGTGGTCTTATGAGATATTTTTATTTTCAAAAGATTTTTGAAACTTTAAAAATCTAGTTGTGTGTGTTTTTTCATGCTAGTTTTCCAGACTGACTCGGGTGTTATTTTATGATAATGCTCGGGTCAGACTGAGCATATTTATAGTTATCTTTGGATGTATTGGAGCTTCTGGAGACGAGCTGGATGCCCAAGATGTGTCTACGTATTTCATTGTGATCCGTTGTGTTGTCTGTTGGTTGTATTCATCAGCATTGTAAGGACAAACTGTTATATCTGTCCGGGCTGAAATAGGTTAGTATACTATGATTATTGTATGTATATTACATATTTTCTTGTGTAAAGATTTCTTGAATATTGTAGATTATTCGTTCCGCTGTGAGATTCTGTATTATCTAGTTTTCTTCTTCCTTCCTTCTTTTCCCTAAATATCCACCTTTCCGTTCAATTTGAGTGGGTCATGAGTGGTTGATTGTCCGCATAAACTTTATGGAAAAGTGGGTTGTTATAGCAAGAATGGGTTCATCATACACGGAGAAGCAAAAAAATTCATATCATAATCAATAACACAAACAAGGGATTCACACATTCAACTAAACATAGATTCTTGGGTAATAATTACTCACCTTAGCAATGGTAAGCCAAAACAAACCAGCGCTTCTCCAAAGCTCAAATTTTCCATTTATAGTGAATTGCACTTGACCTTGAACTTGAGAAAAATCCAACTTTGATATTCTCTAGAGGTGTAGCTTGTTGTTGAGAAGCATATATTTTAATTTTCAGAATTTATGGGATTTTATTTGATTTTTTTTATTTATGAAAGAGGAAGTTAAGGTTAAAACCTTTGTTGCTGGAGGAAGAAAACGAACAAAAGAAGCTATAGGACTTGATTTTTAAAAGTGATGAGGAAGTCCCTAGACACCTTAAGAGAAAGTGATATAGAGAAAAACAACAAGATATTTTTCTTTGCTAAGTTTGGGCTCTTGGGCCAGTATTAATTCCTTTTCCATTTTTTACACTATTCTGGTTTACAAAACAATTAATTTATCATATCAAAATAAATTCAAATTCCAACTAAAAATCATAATTATTTAATAATAATATTTCACCAACATTTCATTTTAAAATAATAAACTCAAATCACAATATTAAGCCCATTATAGTAAAAATTATTTATTAACATAAATAGTTGAATAATAATTATTTCTTCACCATAATAAACTCCAAAACCTCTTATATTTATCATTATTTAACTTTATAAATTATTAAAGCACTTTTAATTTATTTTATGAATAATTTCAAGCTTAAAATATTAATATTACTTTGAAATAACCATTATTTCCATTTATTAATAACACCTAGCTTCAAAAATATTAAATATCAAAAGACTTCATTTAATAATCACTTTAACAAATAATTTGTAATGACCCACCTTTTTGGATGGTTCAAATCGACAATAAACCACACATGTCGGACTCAAACCATTCAAAAGGGAGGACTGTCATGGGGTAAATAAGAAAAACAGAGAAAGAAAGAAAAACAAACACAGAATCTCACATCGGAATGACAAAATATAATAATCAAATAAAAAGTTTATGAAGCTGTTTTACAAATAACATTTGATTACACTTTTAAAATACAGAATTAGAGTTACATACAACAAAATTAAATAACAAAGTAGTGGAACAATATGATGTAGTGGAATAAATGTAATAAATAATAATAGTGTACAAACCTTGTGACGCCCCACCTCTATACTCACACTAGCCAAGGACACTACGGGGTAATGCCGTCGACTAGCACGAAGAATAAGGCTGTTGAGGAGCGACCAACTGTGTAATTGCTTTGTATGAGTACCGATATGTCAGATAAAATGACTTGCATTTCGTTTCAAGAGGAAATCCGACATATTAAATACAAACTCAAAGCCACTATACAGTGGCTATGTGGGCTTCGAAAACAAATATAGAAATAAGCATAACACAAATCAGTCACAGATATTCATATCACAAAGGCGGAAACAGAAATGAATATAACACATAAAAGTGTACATCAAAATAGTGGTCATACAAGATCCACTACATCACAAAAGAATAGGTGCAAGTGCTAAGCAAAAGAATATGTATACATCAAGGAGTCTCTAACTCAAATGTATAAAAGGAAAAAATACTAAGCTAAAGTAGTTAGCCAAAAGTCAGAAGCTAGCCCCTGCTTAAGAAGTCAAGTGGAAGCACCTGTAACACCTCGGTCTGACACGAGTATTATTTAAGAAGAAAAATAATAAACGGATCAGTCTAGCTATAAATATCATATGAAATGAGAAAGGATAAGAGATACCACAAAAATGTATGCTAACAATAATGCCATACTGTGACAAGTATACATTCGATGACAATAAAAATCATACAATATCTCAAATCTCGTCAAATATCCAAAAAGAATATCACATTCTTTAGCTTATTCACCAAACCCCAAATATTGACAAAACATATCAATGTCAATCGCAAAAATTGGTGAAACACAAATTCCAGAAATCAACAATTAGAAATCTAGAAAACACAGAAGGGGAGGTCTATCACAAACGGGAGCATGAAAACTCACCAACACATGTATCACAGACGGGACGCTATCCCATGAAAATACGGGGTATTGTCCCCCCTGGGGACAGATAAGCTGAACATCGACGCATCTAAAAAGATATGCTCCATGCATAAACGAACATCGACGCACCTAAAAAGATACGCCCCATGCACAGTCGGACATCGACGCACCTAAAAAGATATGCCCTATGCTTCGACTTATCGAGCCGATTGCTCCACGAACGGTCAAAAGACCATGGGTTGTTAGCCCATAAAATGAGACGAAGCTCCACAAAACTGGGTACAGTCCCCCACACGGACAATGAGACATCGCATATCGCTAGTCTAAACCATAAAATGATCATCATTGATCAATAAGAAGCGTAAATTACACTAAGCTAGTAAATAAATGAGTTTAGCTTTATGTCCCATAACCACTAGCTTAACTTAAATATTTACGAACAAATTGTAGATTTCCACTCGAACATTGTCACGAGATTTCAATCGAACAAGTCTAAGAATTAACTAACGAAGTAAATGTTAGCATTTCTTACCACTTGTTTTGCCAAATTGTTTAATTGGATTTCTTATACGAATGAGGTAAAGGTTTGTATATACTAATAGATTGGAAAACGGTTTTAAAAACGAGCTTTGTATTTATAAGTAGTGTTGAAATCGTTTTTGTGAAAGAGTTTGAATATTTACTACTAGTATTGAAACATTTGTATTTTAAAGTGACAAATCACAGAAATGATTGTAAAAACAATCAATTACCGAAAATTCACATACGATGACGTGAATCAAAACTATAGAAATTGATATCAAATCCATCAATTGGATACTCCAAAAATCCAAAAAGAAGTCATCAAAGTCAATAATAAATGACAACAACTAATCGGATCAACAAAAATCGATTAAAAATGGAAATCCACTCAAAACAGGTAAGTTGGCTGAAATAAGCAGCTCCAGACGTCTGGTAGACTTCCCAGACGTCTGAGCAAAAAGACTGGATATTTTCTTCCAGATCGCCCAGATGTCTGGGAAGTAAGATCAGACGTCTGAGCTGAGAATCTGGAATTTTATTCACGTAGCTCCAGACGTCTGACCTTAATACCAAACATCCAAGCTGAAGCTCAGAGCAATATTTTGCCTTGGCCAATGATGGCCAATTCGTATTGGAGGCGATCAAGTGAGTGATGTTGGCTAGGAATTTATGCCAAGTGACAACCCAGCCCTATAGACTCATCAATACACTCCGAACAACATGTGCAAACATCAATATAAGGATTTTCATAGATTTTGACTTTAAAATACCCAAAAATTGGAAAATTTACCAAATCAATTCAATCCAAAAGCAAATGGACATGCCATAGATGTTAGGAATTCATACCTAACAACAATGAAAGCTATAGACATAGATGTGAGTTAAAAAACTCACCTTTAAACCCAAAACAACAAGGTAGAAGCTTTAAAACAAAGGAAAGATCAACCACTCTTCAACTTCAACTCAAGAAGCTCTAATCTAAGCTCATAAGAAAATATTTCCTAAGTTAGGGTTTAGGAATTTCTGAAAATTGAAGAGAGATTGAGATGGAGAAGATGAAGAGGATGCTTACCTAAGCTTCTCTTTGATTTCTAGAGCTTGAATTTGAATTTCCTAGTAAACTAGGGCTCAGGAATTTTGATTTCTTTTCTCCTCCCCCATTTTTTTAGCTTGAAAGTGTTAGGAAATGAAAATGAATGAAGAGGAGTTGGAGGAGGAGTTAGGGTATTATGTTGGGTTAGTGAGCTGAAACCCAAACCCAAAGCCCAAAATAGAAAAATAGCAAAATTCTACTCAACTCCAAACATGTCGATGTTTATACTCAAAAAGGTTGAAAATGCCATTTTGGACTCAATGGAAATAGTCTCGAGTCCAAATTTGACCATTTACAAAAAGTCACGTTTTGGACTTTTAAATTCAACTTAACGATGCTATATTTAAATAAATCATTTAAGTATATAATCGTAAAATATGCGGGTTGTTACAAATCTCCATCTTCGTCCTCCAGAAAAGCAGTCTTCGATACACTGAAAAGCTCAGACTGATCCGAGCGAATTGAAAAGACAAAACACTCGAGTCAGAACTAAAAGATCTTATGTAAGTTAAGTCAACAGTAAATAGATATGAGTGTAATGGCATAGATGTTTACGGGTTTTGAATTCTCCTATCTAGTGTCTAATGTGAGTGCAATAACTTAAGAGATGTTTGGGATTTCCATCTCCTAAGGATCCATTAAACTATCTGCATACATAGTACAATACACTATTATAATAGTGTCTACAGTAAAGAAAAGTATTAAAATAGCATTAAGGCATTACCCATGTCCCCCTTAACACATTTTATCTAATGTCGTAGTCTATACATATACTGTAAACTCCACCGTAAAATGGTTGGTTATCAGGGAGCACTCCATAGGTACGACATAAACCGAACTCGCAAAAGGCACAATAAGGCATGTGACAAGGCATGCGAGGCAATGCACAGGGTAGTATACTACTGTTTGGCAGATCCAGACTAGTGGTAACGCATAGCAGCTACTACCGCCCACCTCGGAACACACTCCCATAATCAAATCGAGAGGTGGCCACAAAATTAATCACAAAGTTATAATATGGTATCGAAGAAATGTGCCCGATAGGAGGAGCGACCTCACTTGGCCCGACATGGCTCCTGTTTTAGCCACATCAAGCTGACTCACGGGACTCAGGGCTACGTAAATACCTCATACAGAATCGTTCGCCAAACCATCCTATGTCATTCTGGAATCTCCACCACGTACATAGTTGTTAAAGTGGTTTTCGGTATTGGCAGAGAGTATGACAATATCTGATCCCGGTCTCTTTAACAACTAAACGCTTATTTCACACCGGACGGTTATTTTACATTTTCAAAACCGATTCATAACTGATATCAAAATATCATATTCAATTCAAACCATATCACCTTTTGAAATTATATTCACTTTCGAAATCATATTCACCTTCGAAATCATATCACATTTAAATTCATATCACTTCCGAAATCATATTTTCTTTCAGATCATACTTCCAAAATAGGTTAAACCCTCATTTCAAAATCATCATATTCAATCAAATATGTCATTTAAATCTCAACTTAGGTTATAACATCATTTAACCGTATTCGCTTTTAAATCAAGGATTTGAATATAAACACTTCCACTTTACTTAGTCTGAAATTTAGAAAATAGTTTAGATAGTTATAAATAGTTTAAATAGTTTAGTATAGTTAAAATAAATTTTTAAATAGTTAAAATACTCTAAAATAGTTTAAAAATAGATTAAAAATAGTTTAAATGGATTTAAGATAGTTTAAATAGATTTAAAATAGATCAAGTAGATTTAAAATAGATTAAAATGGGTTAATTAGTTTGAAATTGGTTGAAATAGATTAAATTGGATTAAATAGATTAAAATAGATTAAATAAACTAAAATAGTTTAAATTGATTAAAATAGTTTAAAATAGATTAAAATGGATTAAATGGATTAAAATAGATTAAATTTATTAAAATAGTTTAAAATAGATTAAATTAGTTTAATAGTTTGAAAATCTTAATAATTAAGATTTAAAATAATATATTTATAAAGAGTTTATATTAAAATGATAAATTTGAAATTAATATGCAATTAAACTATTTCTTTCATTTTAACACATCTGGACCATGTCCAGCTTTCAAATCAACAAACAAAATTTTGTCTTTCAATTCAAATTCTCATTTAAACCATTTAATCAATATCGATTTCAAATCTAAGTTCGAACAATAAATCCAAACCATTTCAAATTTTGTATATTTCAAAGCTGCATTTTTAAACGTTTTTAGTAACTCAATTTCGATAAATTTCATTTATACTTCAAATTCAACCTTAAAATTTCAATTTAATCCAATTCCAATTTCAACATTTAAAACTAGGATTTTCAAGAATAATTCAGTTTATATAAATCAAATTTTCTTCAAAATATCATTTAACTAAATTCAAATTTTAAGCATTTAAAATCATTGAATTTAACCAATCCGGTGTTTGTATATAATTTTCTACCCTATGGTCAAGTGATACGGATATTTATCATTTCAATCCGCAAATATTTTATATTTACGGATATATAACATTTGAACCCGCAATCCTGAAATTAACATTCAAAATCCATAAAATCGCTCGGGTTTATCATTTCAACCCATAACGATTTTTCCCTAATCTATAGATCGTTCGGGTATGTATCATTTCAACCCATAGGAATTTTTTAACAATAACCAAGGGAACTTGCAGTGTTATAACAATATAAATATAACATCCAATCATCCAATATCAACAATTAAACATCCATCACAATCATCATTCAAATCACCCAATAAAAATCAATAGATAACTGATTATCATTAACAGGTATAAACTGGAAAATTAAAATTCAATATCAAATTAAATAGCGATTAAATTCAATAAAAGTGGGATTTAACTGGAATGGCAATTTAAATATGCCAAACATCAACCAATCAACTTCTAATCACGTCATAAATTCAATTTAACTAACATAAGATAATTTAGTAGTTTTGGGTGGGTTAAAACACTCACCTTTGATTTCAAATCGGTTTAAACCCAAAATAAGGCCCAAATTTGAACAGTCTTAGAATTCGTCCAAACCAGTTCCAAAATGCCCGAAATTTTAATACGATCACAGCGGGACAAACCGCGCATGAATTCGGCCTCGTATGTAAAAGGTATTAAAATTAGAACGATTGGAAGTTAAAATTAAATAATTAATAAAAAGGAAGAGAAAACACGTCACCAGGACACTGAACCCTAGCACGGCAACAGGAATGCACGCACATATCTAGATCAAACCCTCCATGTCGCCGGCTTCCATCTCTTGTCGCCGCCTGCTCGAGCAACTGTGACTAGATCAAAGGTCATCATTGGACAGAGCCTCTCAGGCCACTCCTCGAGGCTGAGCGCGACTTACGGCGGTGCCTCCTATAACCACCGTCGCCATTCGCCTTTGTCACCGTTTTTCTGGCGAAACCATGCACTGCCGAGATGAACGAACACTGCCGCCCTAACCTGCTCGACATCCTCTTCCCAACGCCGCCTCCCGATCGTTGATCAGACGACGATCCACCGTTGGATCGTCAAATCCTAGAATGGACGGCTGAGGTTAAATCGGCGATTTCTGGACAATAGGTATGTCGAATCAAAAAGCGAATTGCACCAGTAAGTTATGCTCGTCGAGAGCTTTCCAACGATATATAGTATGATGGGATTGGAGAGTTTAAATTTTGAAATTGATTTTGATTTGTATTTGGATTTGGGAATTAGGTTTTCAGCCATTGAGAAGAGAGAAACGACAGAAATTTCAGTACGTACAAAAATGAGAAATAAAAAGGCTGCTAGGGTTTAGAAGAATCTATTAATATGGACAAAGCACAATATGAAAATGAACATGTATCGAATTGGTTTGAACAACAATAACGACCTGAAAAGCCCGTTTCGCTATCGAAATGAAAGTAGGTCATTCCATATATCTAAATAGATGTTTTCGATATTTTTAAATCTAATGGAACAGGTTTCAAGTCCTAAATCCATAGTATAAAAAAGTTAGCTTTAAAATCAGCTTATTTCAATGTGAATCCAATTGATTTCTACGCGTTTCAAGCCCGCATGATCAAACGACAAGTCTGATCGCTACGAAACTTGAAATCCTACAATAATTCACCATTACGGATCCGATGAAAATTATTTCGTTGAAATCCAAGACAGTGGCCAAAATGGCTATTTTCACGTTAATTAAATAAATTATTATTAAATTGATTAAATTCCCTTTCAAATTCAAATTCAATAACTAACAATTTTTTATCATTTTTGATTACTTAGTAATTTATAATCATTTAAAATTAATTTCCAAGTCAAAACCAATGTTAATTATTGCACTAATGACGGTGTTCAATTTCAATAGCAATAAATTCAATTAATTATTATTTTAAATTCCAATAAATCCATTTATTTGATTTTTCATCTTGTTATTCAATCCGTTGTTACTATATGGACATAATTAACATTGGTTTACGTTTTATTTCATCAATAGTCTACAATTATCATTTTAATCCACATTAACTGCAATATTTAAGTAGATTAATTGCAATTTATTTCCCATTTATTTCAACGAATTAAATAGTGAATTTATAATTGAATCATTGTTACAACTTACTAATTCAAACATATTTCTATGTTTATTGTTTACCAACCAAGTTAATAAAATCACATACCGATTCATTATTCTATATTAACCTATTTCAATTAATTACGTAAAACTTTACCATTTATATACAACATTTGGTATTTACTTATTTACACTTTATAACAAATTATCACTTTCCAATCATTCCAATTAATAGGAATTACAATAAAATAGTTATCTATTACCTTAAATTAACATTACTAACATTACAGTCTAGTTTCTTTTTTTCTTATTAATAAATCACAAATTTTTATTTCTTCCAATATTAACACCGACATCTTATTAAATTAAATGTTTTAATTATCGGAATTACGGGTCGTTACACTCTCCCCCATTCAAAAATTTTCGTCCTCAAAAAGAGAAAAGAAGGAATTAATATATTTTATTCAAAGTATTCAATTTATAAACAATTAATTTACGTAATTAAATAATTCAAATAAAACATATCAATTTATAAACAATTAAATCCTTTCATATTCAACTTAAATAAAAGTTTGAAAAACATTTCCACTTTCACAAAAAAAAATTAACTCCAAAATTCATGGAAAATTTCGATCGGCAGAGTCTCCTTTGTACGGAGAGGTCCGGAAAGAAATAATAATATCAATAATAACCATATATATACCATATTTCAAAATAAAATATCCCAAACCACGGGAAACAATATAATATTGCTATAAAACCGTAATCCGAAAACGTACCTATTTGTCGGCAAACAACGCTTGTTTATGAAACCAAAAGCAGTAGCTATTGTTTTCATAAACCTATATTTCAATTACATAATCCAAAGGAGTTAGAATTATATAAAAGTTAAATATTTAGTTGCTCCAATCAATAGTAAAACAAACCAACACAACGTAACAACAATCACTTGCAAACAAAACCATATAATCATCACGTGCAATAAAAGTAATCAATCATACATCCATAGCAACCAAAATAAATGGTTTGTTCGAGTTCAGAAATTTTTAATTGTATAAAATGATAAATAAACTACTAAGTATACCATACACTCAATGGTATTAGATAAAACTCAATAGAATATTTATACATCTTTATATAGTTAGAAGTATCCTTTCCCAACCATCCTATAAGCCAAAACAAACAATAATTTCAAATATCGTTTAAGTTTATTCTTATTAATTCCTTTCACATCATTTACTGTTCTTCAGTTTCATTCATACAATGCTTAATTTTATTAATTTGACTTCATTACTTACAAATTCATTTCCTATTTACTCATACAATGATTTTTCATTATTGTACATCCATATACTTACATATGTTGTTTTTTTCCCATTCAGTTATTTAAATATTCAATGAATTCATTATTTAAGCATTACATACATGTTGTTTCAGTTTACTTCACATTTATTATTTACTTTGGTTTCTAACATCAATATTTATTTGTGAAGCAACTCATACTTAGATTTTTATTTTTATTTTTTCTTTTCACTTTTTATTTCTTTCATATATAATATTCGCTTTTATTATTTACTTTAATTATAATTGGCTTCAAACATTACTTAAGTTTATAATCATTTACTTACAGTATTCACCCTTTTTATTAAATTTAATTAGTAGCACTTCAAATTATTAACTTAAGTTTATAATATTTTTGTAACATCAGAATTCTTATTTATAAAAATAATCACATTGAACACTTTCATTACTAAAGTTTTACTTGTATAATATTCTATTACATATTCTTATTAACATTTCAACTTTAATATTTTGGTAAGTTATATATATATATATGTATGTGTGTATGTCTTAAGAATGCAATTGAAAGTTACACAAGTTTATCTCATTCACCTTAGTTAACAAAATGTTCAATAATTACATCTTCTTAATTTTCATAACCTTTAGATTACATGTTACAATTTTCCAATTTCTTATATATTTCATTAATCACTTAGCCTCTAATTCTTATTTTTCTCATTTCAGTAGTTTCCAATCATTAATATAGTTAAGATTTCATTCAATTACAATAACTGAAAAACTACTAATTATCAGAAAGGTTTAAGAACTAACTACGGGTTACATTTTAAGTCATTTTAAATAATATATATTAATATCTTTTATAGATCAAATCATATTTAGGAATTTAAATTTATTGTTTGTTTATCAAAAAAAAAGTGTAGTATTGCTACTACAATAGTATTCCCACTTTGAAACTCGAAAATGAACGTCGATGATGCATGCACTCATCACCGAAATTATTTTCCAGCGACAGAGAGGGGAGTACCGAACTTATTTCATTCCAAAATTCCTTTAAAACATTTCTTTCAAATCATATTGAAATATTTATATTAGAAAATACTTCCAAATAATACTAATATTATATTCCAAAATCTTTCGAAAGCAATTTCAAAAATCTCGGAACTTAAGTTCTAAATTTTCAGTTCTTATTTACTTGATCTGTAAATCTTATTTTAAAATCAATATTTATAAAATTTCACTATCTAACAAATAACCAAACATATCACATACAATTATATATATTTATATAGATTATTCTTTTATATACAAAATAAAATACTAGGTAAAATTATTTCATTTACCTATATTTCAAAACAATATTGTGTCGGTCTGCCCTATTAATTGTTTAGAAATCCCTATCGATGCCATAACGTCCTATGTACCGACCAGAATTTGTAAATACTGAATAGAACAAATTAACACATTACAAAAACCTTTTATAACACTAACAAATATGCTCTCACATATATATACACTCAATTCTAGGGTTTTACTACCTATTTCTAATGAGTCAAACCCCACAAAGCTAAGGTTATCGCTAAACCAAAGCTTTGACACCAAATGTAACGACCCATCTTTTTGGATGGTTCAAATCGACAATAAACCACACATGTCGGACTCAAACCATTCAAAAGGGAGGATTATTACGGGTAAATAAGAAAAAGCAGAGAAAGAAAGAAAAACAAAAACAGAATCTCACAGCGGAATGACAAAATATAATAATCAAATATACAGATCATAAAGTTGTTTTACAAATAACATTTGATTACAATTTTACAATATAGAATCAGAGTTACATACAACAGAAATAAATAACAATGCAGTGGAAAATTATGATGTAGTGGAATAAATGTAATAAATAATAATAGTATACGAATCTCCGTCTTCGTCCTCCAGAAAAGCAGTTTTCGATACACTGAAAAGCTCAGACTGACCCGAGCGAATTGAAAAGACAAAACACTCGAGTCAGAACTAAAACATCTTATGTAAATTAAATCAATAGTAATTAGATATGAGTGTAACGGCTTCAGAGATATTTACGGGTTTTGACATCTCCTATCCAGTGTCTAACGCGAGTGCAATAACTTAAGAGATGTTCGGGATTTCCATATCCTAAGGATCCGTTAAACTATATACATACATAGTATAATACACTATTGTAATAGTGTCTACCGTAAAGTAAATATTAAAATAGCATTAAGGTGTATCCATATCCCCCTTAACACATTTTATATAATGCCGTAGTTTATACAGATACTGTAAACTCCACCGTAAACTGGTAGGTTATTAGGGAGCACTCCATAGGTACGACAGAAACCAAACTCGTAGAAGGCGCGATAAGGCATGTTATAAGGCACGCGAGGCAATGCCCTGGGTAGGATACTACCATTTTGCAGATCCGGACTGGTGGTAACACATAGTAGCTACTACCGCCCACCTCGGAACACACTCCCATAATCAAATCGAGGGGTGGCCACCAAATCTATCACAAAGTCATAATATGGTATCGAAGAAATGTGCCCGATAGGAGTGACCTCACTCTGCCCGGCATGGCTTCTTTTTTAGCCACATCAAGCTGACTCACGGGAGTCAGGGCTACGTAAATACCTCATATAGAATCATTCGCCAAACCATCCTACTTTATTCTGGAATCTCCACCACGTACACAGTTGTTAAAGTGGTTTTCGGTATTGGCAGAGAGTATGACAATATCTGTAACAGTCCGAGAGATTTTTCGACCCCGAAAATCGACACTAATACGTTCACTGTATAGAGTGTCGAGCAATCGAGTGTCGAAAACTCCAGACTGTGGGTAAAAAAGAAAAAGAGGTAGAAGAAGAAACAAAACAACAGCACAGAATCTCACAATCGCAGTGGAATAAAATATAATCTAAAAATAACAGCATTTACACAAAGGAAAGATGTAACTGTTAATTTACATACCATACATCAGAGTACAATGTGTAACGACCACGGCTTTCTCTCCATAGAAAGTCGCATCGTTAATAAGAAAGAAAGGGGGTGAGAAGTAGAAAAGAGAAGAAGAGAAAAGAAACAAACACAAATACTCACAGCGGAAACGGAACAAAATATAATATATCACATAACTATTACATAGTCTTTACATAATCAGAGTACACAACTTATACATCACAAAATAGACAGTTATAAATTTCTGTCTATTATACAACTCAAGATATAACTCAAACAAAAGACTCAGAGAAACCAACACAGCGGAACACTATATATCTACGAATGCTGAAGCCTCCTGCTCCATATCTCCTCCATAGATTCGTCAAAGCTAACCTGAATCCCTTGGCTACTCGTAAAAATTTGAGTACCCAAGAGTTTATAAAACAGAAATAAACAACTTGGGTCAGACATGGGTCTGGTGTGAGTAACAGGTTAAACTTGTTTAACTTCAAAACCTTTTGAAAGAAAAAGTATCACGTAAGACTTCCCACAAATAAATATGGGTAAGTTTTTACCTTACGCTAACCAAAACATTTGATAGGAAATCCAGTTATATTATAATAGGGTCTAGGGTTTTCAAGTAAAATACAGAAATAGCTGAAATGCTTACATCTCACATTCCAACATAGTTGGGCACAACTAATACGTACGGCACTTATTGGAGTTTGGATTCCATACAATGGCAGGGCTACCGGGTACCGCCCGTCACAGTACGTGGCCTAGATCACCGTACCGAGGATCACTCCCAATCCCCTGCAACACAAGGCCGGAACATCCCTTACTGGATAATTCCCGCACAAGATACCTCACGGTTGGGATCAGCAACCGTACACACTAAGCCGAAATAAGAAGGAACTTCTAGACAGAGGTAATCTTGTCCTACTTGGGTGCTACCCACTAACCTTGCTGCACCTCCCCTGTTTTAGCCATTCCCGGTTTGTGAGGCTTGAGGTCACGATTACCTTAGAAAAGAACACATTACTTAGAATGCTCATCGTCCACCTGACGATGTGCTGAAAGCATTCAATCCATACAAGTTCGTTCCGGGTTCGAACGAAACCGAAGGCATTATCTCGTTACACTCGTTTTGGAATCACCCTCAGAGTTAACGACAATAACCCTTGCACTCTGAATCTTCATCTTCACTTGATTCACGACCTATCGTTAATTTGGATCGATGTGGTATTCGGGTCTCCAGACCTGGAAATCCGGTATACGGAAACCCGATCCCGGTCTCATCGAAATCCAAAACGTATCTTTTAAGGTCAAGTTGTTTTAAAGTTAAAACAATTCAATTCAATTATCTTTATACACATAGAAAGATAATTCACAATAGATAATCAACATTATCAGATAATCCATATTATCATCACAATTCAACTAACATCCATATCATACAGCATATATCTCATCAGAGATATCAATCAATGCAAAGCATTCAATATTATCATCCATTCTTAAGTAATGATTTATACCATTTCTAATTAATTTAAAATGAATTAAATTAATTACTTCATTTTATAAATCCTTCTTACTTAACCATTAATTAATTACAATCAATTAATTAATTATCCTCTAATAATTTATTTCAATTAATCATCTTGATTAATTGTCTTTTGATTACATTCAAGTAATTTATTCTCAATTAATTACTTAAATTAATTATCCTTAACCACTAATTGTAATTAACCTTTAATTACTTCATTAATTAATTAACTAAAATTAATTAACTTAATCAACTAAAATTAATTACATTAATCCTTAATTAATTACATTGATTAATCACTTCATTTATTAATTATACTTAATTAATTAATCTTAATTACATCATTAATTATATTAATTAATGATCCTTAATTACAACTTAATTATTAATTACTTAATTAAATTAATTACATTAAGTAATTATCCTTTAATTAAACAATATTTATTAATCACCTTGATTAATCTTTAATCAGTAATTAACTACCCTTAATTACTTTCACTAACTAAATTAATTACTTCCTTAATTAATTTCTTAATTAATCTCTTGATTAATTATTCAAAGTAATTAACTCAAATTACTTCTATTAATAAAATCATTTATTCAACTAATTACTTCCAGTAATTATCTTATTATTTACTCCCCTAAATAATCTTACCTTAATAATTACATTAAGTAATTTATTATCAAATCATCTCTTGATTATTCTAAATTAATTAAACCTAATTAATTAACTTAACTAATCAAATTAACTTCAATTAATTACAATAAGTAATTAATTCTTAATTACTTCCATTAAGTAATTCATTTTAAACAAATTCTATAATTGATTATCTTTAAATTAATTAATTTAATTAATTATTAAAATTAATCATATTAATTAATTAATAATCCATAGTTAATGACTTCATTAACTATTATTTAATTACTTTCCTTAAGTAATTAACTTATACTAATTATTATTAATTCTAAATTAATAAATCTTAGTAACCAATTTATTAATCTCTAATTACTAAATTAATTAAGTATTAATCCATAACTTAATTAATATTTAATTACTTATTAATTAATTCCTAACCATTAATTAATACTCTAATTTATAATCCTTAATTACAAAATTTATTAATCCAAATCATAAATTAATTTAATTAATTAATTATACTTAATTACTAAATTAACTTAATTAATCTCAAATTATCAAACCTTAATTAACTTTTAAGTTAAACCATTATCTTTATAAATTGCTTAACTATCATTAACATATTTAAAACATTTATCTTTATAATTAACTTACTTAATTAAATCATTTAATGTAAGTTTCAAACATTTAACTTAACAAACAAAAGTTAACAAATTATATAACTTCCTTAATCAATTACTTAAAACATTTATTTTATAAAGAATAGATTTAAGAAATAGTTTAAAACTAGATTTCATTTTAAATTTAAAACTTACTTTATTTAAATTTAAAAACTTGTTAACTTTTGCTTCGAGTCCAACCCGACTTCTACCCGAGACCTACCCCGAGTATTCCCCTTACCTTTACTTTTATTTTTAAAACTTAGATTTTGTTTAAGTTTAAAATCTGGAAAGTTAAACACTCACGCCTACTCGAGTATAAACTCGAGTCACCTACCCCATCACTCGAGCCTGCCTTCGAGACAACCTCCACAACAACCCACAGACACACAAAGCTCCACCGTGCACATGCACCATCGCCTGAGTCGCCTCCGACCTCTGATGAACCTTCCTGCACATCACCCATCGCCGTTGCAACCAATGTCGACCATCAAAACACAAGCACAAGCCTCTGATCGAAATCGAGCATCCCAGATGAAACTGGAACCAAAACAAACGCCAGAAAAACCCCTCAACCAAACGATTCCGACCACCAGAGGTCGAGCGACTCTGGCCACACCCTGCCGACCATCCACGTCATCATTTCCTTGAGTATCAAGCAACTCGATCCACCATAGATGACACGGTCATCCCAATTCCAAACACAACCTAATTTAGGGTTTAAAACTTCTCTCGACCACCGTTGACGCCACCGTGATCATTCGACGCTTCTACCATTTTTGCCAAACACCCAGATCACTTAGCTAGCTCCAGCAGGAACCGCGACCTTCCCGGTCACTTAGATCATCATAATTTGCTCAGAAACCCAAGTTCAGACATTTCCCAAATACGCATTCATTTCAACACTAAAAGTTATGATTTTTGTTTTAAAAATCCTATATTTCAAAGATGATTCAAGATATGTACTTGGATCAATAGAATTTAACATTTGATTTTATCATATATTAAAAGATTTCTACTGTAATTTCCAAATTTAGCAAATTTAAATCTTAATATACTTGAATCTATTTTTAAATCCTATATCATGTTTAAACTAAACTATTTGGTTTAAATTTCAAAGTCTAACAGAGAACACAAGCAAAGATTTTGAATTTTGATTTATTTTAAAATCTCTGTAATCAAAAGAAAACAGAGAGGCACAGACATCAGACATGCATATTCAAACACATCCATATACACATATTTTATACTTCTATATACACATACAAGGCATCATCATCACAGCAATTTCTCAAGCAACAATTATTAATCTACTTAAGTTTTAAATTAAATGTTTACTCATACTATAAACATTCACATCACAACACAATTATCATATAATTAAACATGCAAATATAATTATACTTAAGTTATTTTAAGTAAGTAGGTTACTCACCTTATTTAAACAGAGGCAGCCTTTAGCTTTTGAAAACTGCTTTTGTATTTTAAAACTTGAATTGCCTTGCTTATTTGACTTTTAAACTGAGTTGCTTGCTGTTTAAATTTGCATGCAGAGATGAGTGTTTGAACATGCTTCCAGGTTGAAGAGAATGCAGACAGGCTTCTTGAATTGATTGCAGATTTGAAAAGAGTGTTTGCAGGGCTTTGTTTTGGTATTGAAAATGAGACAGGGTATTAAATTTCTGGTTGAAGAAGATTTACAGGTTTTTGATTTGAAACTTGAAAATGATTTGCAGGCTTTTGAATATGATGTTGAAAATGGTTTACATAATTATTGAATTGGATTAGCTTTGGTTTGAGGAAGAACTGATTTTGATTCTCAGATTTGATTTTATCTTTGTTTCAGTTGAAGTTGATTACGGTTTTGTTTTTATCTTTTGAAAAAGAAAATGATAGAAAAAGAATGAAGGGAAGAGAACAAATAGTTATATATAGGCTGAAATGATTTTAATAAAAATAAAAGAAAAACAAAAATTAAAAATGCCACTTGTTTAGATATTTAACATTTGTCACATTAATTGTTTTATTACTTAACACATGTTAAATTAAGCTCTAGGATGTTTACACTTGTCTTGTAAGTAATTTGTATTTAAAATTAAGTGTTAATAAAAGCTTTTAACTTAATTAATTAGTTTATAAATACTTAGTTATATATATCTAATCTTAAAGAAATAAAACAAAGTATATTCATAAATAAAAACAATACATATATCCATTATTTGAAAATAACATCTTTGACAATTTTATATAATTTATAAAAGAGATTATAAATTACTTATTACTTGAATGGATTAATGTTTCATATACTAATTGTATTTTAACTTTCATATCTATTTACAAATCATATTTATTAAACTATATTCAAAAATAAAATAAAGCAAACCTTTTTTTTTTAATTAATTTTTATTTTAAACTTAAGCTAAAATAAATTTAAGTAATTAAATATTTACCTTAAGTATTTTTAAAACTATATAGTTATTTATTAAATAGCTTTGAAAAACGTAATATTAAATTAAATCATAAATCCCAAATTACCAAAATATGTTAGAATTTAAAAATTATGTTTTATTTGTTAAATTCAATCCAAAGCTTTTTTTATTTACAATATATACAATTATATATACATTCAAATAGAAAATATCTTATTAACTTTTTAAAAGATAAAATTTACCAATTTAAATACTTATTTCATCAGATTATTAAATTAAACTCAAATTTTATTATCAAAGATTATCCATATCAATTTAATTATTCAACAGATTATTAAATTGATATTGTTAAAATTTCCGGGATATTACACAATGAATTTGGACGGTTGTAACAATTTGTCCCTGAATACTATCTATACAGTTTCTAATACACTGCGGAAAATAATCAATACGTCTCTGCCATCCATCTTGTGACGCCCTACCTCTATGCTCACGCTAGCCAAGGACACTACGGAGTAACGCCGTCGACTAGCGCGAAGGATAAGGCTGTTGAGGAGCGACCATTCGTGTAATTGCCTTGTGCGAGCATCGATATGTCAGATAGTATAACATATATTTCTTTTCAAGAGGAAATCCGACATACCGATCCAAACTCAAAGCTACCACACAGTGGCTAAGTGGACCTCGGAGACAAGTATAGAAATAAACGTAACACAAATCAATCACAGATGTTCATATCTCAAAGGCGGAAACAGATATGAATATAACACATAAAAGTGTTCATCAGAGTAGTGGTCAAACAAGATCCACAATATCACAAAAGAATAGATACAAGTGCTAGACAAAAGAATATGTATACATCAAGGAGTCTTTATCTCAAATGTATAACAACAAAAACTACAAATGTAATGTAGTTAGACAAAAGTCAGAAGGTGATCCCAGATAAGGAGTCAAGCAGAAGCACTTGTAACATCTCGGTCTGACCCGAGTATTATTTAATAAGAAAATAATAAACGGATCAGTCAAGCTATAATTATCATATAAAGGAGTGAGATATAAGCAGAGATATAATAAGAACGTATGATAACAATAGTGTCAAGCTGTGACAAGTATGTTTTGAACAACAACAAAATCATACAATATCTCAAGAAATCTCAAAGCATCAAAAAGAATGTCATATTCTTTATTTTATTCACCAAACCGCAAATATTGACAAACATATCGTTGCCAATCACTTAAAGAGGTGAAACACAAATTCTAGAAATCATCAATTAGAAATCCAAAAATCACAAAGGGGGGAGGCCTATCACAAACGGGAGCATGAAAACTCACCAACACATGTATCACAAACGGAACGCTATTCCATGGTCGCTAACCATAAATATTGAACCGAAGCTCCACAAACGGTCCGTAGACCACGGGTCGCTACCCCACCAAATTGAACCGAAGTTCCACAGAAACGGGGTTTAGTCTCCCTCGCAGACAACAAATAGACATCGCACATCGCTAGTCTAAACCACAAAATGATCATCATCGATCAATAAAAAGTGTCGATTACACTAAGCTAGTAAATATATGAGTTTAGCTTCATGTCCCATAACCGCAAGCGTTTCATACCACTTGTTTTGCTAAGCCGTTTAATTATATTTTCTCATACGAATAAGGTTTGTATATACTAATAGATTGGAAAACAGTTTTGAAAACACGCTTTATGTTTAAAAATAGAGTTGAAATCATCTTTGTAAAAGAGTTTGAATATTTACTACTAGTATAGAAAACCTTTATATTTTAAAGTGACAAATCACAGAAATGATTGTAGAAACAATTAATCACAAGAATTCACATTTCGATAACATGAATCAAACCATGGAAATCGATATCAAATCGATCAAATAGAAACACCAAAAATCCAGAAAAGAAATCATCAAAGTTGATATTAATTGACAATAACTATATGGATAATCAAAAATCGATAAATTTGGAAATCCACATAAAAATAGGCTAATATCCAGAAATCAACAGCCACAGATGTCTGTGGGAAATCCACAGACGTCTGTCACCTATTTCGGGAAATATTTTTCCTGAAGCCACAGACGTTTTCACCTATTTCAGGAAATAATTTTCCCGAAGCCACAGACGTCTGTGGATAATCCACAGACGTCTATCGCCTGTAGCAGGACAGAATTTGCAAAGCCCATAAATGGGCAAACCTACACAACTTCTCGTATTCGGAGCGATTGAACGAGCAACGGCGACAAAGGATTTATGCCAAGCGACAACCCAGCCCTATAAGCTCTCCGAAACACCACCAAAAGCATGTTCATAAATCAAAGCTAGGATTTTCAAAGTTTTAACTTCCAAAACACCAAAAATTGAAATGTTCACCGAATCAATCCAAACCAAAATCAAATGAACATGAAAGGGTGTTAGGAATCCATACCAAGCAATCAAGGATAGTTATAGACATAGATGTGAGATAAAAAATCTCACCTTTAATCCCAAAAACAATGAAGAAGAAGCTTGGAAACAAAGGAGGATCAACCACTCTTCAAACTCAACTCTAGAAGCTTGAATCTAAGCTCAAAAGAAGAACATTTCCAAAGTTAGGTTTAGGAAATTTCTGAATTTAAAGAGAGATTGAGTTGGAGAAGAAGATGGAGATACTTACCAATAGTTTCTCTTTGAATTTGGAGCTAAAACTTGGATTTGCTAAAGAAACTAGGGTTTAGGATTTTAATTTCCCATCTCCACCACCATTTTTGCTAAAGCTTAAGTTGTAGGAAATATTATGAAGTAAGGAAGAGGAGTGGAGTGGAGTTGGGTTGATATGCTAAGTTAATGGGCTGAAACCCAACCTAAAGCCCTAAGTGAAAAGGTCGAAATTTTAGCTAGCTCCAAACATATCGATATTTATACTCAAAAGAGTCGCAAACGCCATTTTGGACTCAATGGAAGTGGTCTCGAGTCTCAATTCGACTGTTTGCAAAAAGTAGCTTTTCAGACTTTAATCTGATTAACAATTATATTTAAATAAAATATTTAAATATTCAAAACTTTAATATGCGGGTTGTTACAGACTCCCCTCCTTAAAGAAATTGCATCCTCGCAATCTTTATGAAATAAATAAGAAGTAACAACAACAAAAGCATATCAACACAAAAAGAAGAAATTTTGAAATAAGAAGTTCACCTCAAGGAGCACGAGAGAGCAAGTCCAGATGTGTTCGCTCGATGAATTCTCTGGATTCCCAAGAGCAATCCTTAGGATTTAAGGACCATTGAACTTTCACAAGAGGAACGTCTTTATTTCGAAGGCGTTTGACCTCCGCAGCAATGATTCGAATAGGATGTTGCTCATAAGTCAAATTAGGCAAAACTTCAATTTCTTCAATAACACCGGGCTCAAGAATAGAATCGGAATCTCGAAGGCATTTCCGTAGTTGAGAGACGTGGAATACGTCATGAATAGCAGAAAATTGAGCCGGTAGCAAAAGGCGATAAGCCACGGAACCAATGCGTTCGGTGATGGGAAATGGGCCAATATATCAAGGTGCTAATTTTCCCGATCGGCTGAAACGCACAACACCCTTCATCGGTGAAATACGAATAAACACAAAATCTCCCACAGAAAATTCTAATTTCCTTCTTCGATTATCGGCATAGGATTTTTGTCTACTTTGAGCTTCTTTCATCCTATGTCGAATAAGGTAAATCTTTTCTATGGCCTCACGGATAAAATCAGGACCTAAAACCAGCTTCTCACCGGCTTCAAGCCAACACGAAGGAGATCGGCATGGCCTTCCGTATAGTGCCTCGAAAGGTGTCATACCAATACTAGATTGGAAGCTATTGTTATAGGAAAATTCAACAAGAGAAATATGATCTTCCCAACTTCCACCAAAATCAAGAATACATGCACGAAGAAGATCTTCAAGAGTTTGATTCACACGCTCGGTTTGTCCATCGGACTGAGGATGATAAGCGGTGCTAAAATTAAGCTTCGACCCCAAAGCTTTTTGAAGACCTTTCCAAAATCCACTAGTAAACAATGGATCACGATCACTAACAATAGAAGTAGGAACTCCATGTAGCTTAACAATTTCCTTGACAAAAAGTTTAGGCAAAATAGGTACGGTTCGATTGGACCGAACGGGAATAAAATGGGCGGATTTTGTAAGTCTATCAACTATCACCCATAGGCCATCATGACCCGAACGAGAACGGGGAAGACCGTCAATAAAATCCATGGAAATTTGATCCCACTTCCATAATGGAATTTCCAAAGGTTGCAATAACCCACCGGGCCTTTGATGCTCGGCCTTAACAAGTTGGCAAGTCATGCAACGCTTAACAAAGTTAGCAATATCAGATTTTATTCCCTCCCAATAATATTGTCGCTTCATATCCGCGTACATTTTACTACTACCGGGATGAATGGTGAATTTAGAACGATGAGAATCTTCTAATATATCTTTACGAAGATCACAAATATTTGGCACGATAAGTCTACCAAATTTTCGAATACCGCCACGAGCATCAATATCAAAGTCTTTCAAACCTTCAATATCAATTTTATCCCTACAACTTTGGCTAAGAAGAACCAATTCGGGATCATGCTTTTGAGCTTCAAGAATGCGGTCTAAAAGAGAAGGATGAGCCTCGGGGCTACATAAAACAAGAGATGAGCATAAATCGGATTCACGATCTCGAATCTCACAAGTGGACAAAGTCTCGAGATCATTCCACTCAGATATCATCATAGAAACAACCGCTTGTTGCTTTCGACTAAGGGCATCGGCAACACGATTTCCTTTTCCGGGAGTATAAAGAATATCAAGATCATACGATGCAAGGAACTCGAGCCAACGTTGTTGACGCAAATTAAGTTCCTTTTGAGGAAATAAATATTTCAAAGATTTGTGATCGGTGTAGAGAACAAATTTCTCACCCAAAAGATAATGACGCCAAATTCTAAGGGCGAATACAATAGCCGCGAGCTCTAAATCATGAGTGGCATATCTAGTCTCGGCTGGCTTTAATTGCCTAGAGGCATAAGCGATAACACGTTCCCTTTGCATGAGAACGGCACCTAAACCAACTCGACTAGCATCGGTATAAACAATAAAATCTTGGTTCCTATTGAGAATCACAAGAATAGGAGCATCGGAAAGGATTTCTTTTAATTTTTGAAATGAAGCTTCACATTTGTCAGACCAAATGTATTTAACTCCCTTCTTTGTCAAACTAGTGAGAGGCACGAAAATTTTAGAAAAGTCTTTTATGAACCGACGGTAATAGCCCGCCAATCCAAGGAAGCTACGAATTTCCGTCACACTCTCCGATCTCTTCCAATTTTGAATCGCTTCAATCTTTGAAGGATCCATGGAAATTCCGAATTCAGAAATAATATGACCAACAAACTTCACACGAGATTGCCAAAAGTGACATTTAGAAAATTTTGCTTTTAATTGATTACTCCTAAGAGTTTCCAACACAATCCGAAAATGTTTTTCATGCTCCTCTTCGGTTTTAGAATAAATAAGAATATCATCGATAAAGATGAGAACAAATCGATCGAGGAAGTCTTTGAAAACTCGACTCATAAGGTCGACGAAATAAGCTGGAGCATTCGTCAAGCCAAATGGCATAACAAGCCATTCATAAGATCCATAACGAGTACGGAACGATGTCAAAGGAATGCTATCCTCTGCAATACGGAGTTGATGGAAACCAGTTGCTAAGTCTAACTGTGAAAAGACTTTAGCACCACTAAGCTGATCGAATAAATCATCAATCCGCGGTAAGGGATATTTATTCTTGATGGTGAGATCATTAAGTTTGCGGTAGTCAACACAAAGCCTAAGTGTACCATCAGATTTCTTCACAAAAATAGCTGAAGCTCCCCTTGGAGAGGAACTAGATTGAATAAATTGCTTCGCTTCCAATTCGGATAATTGTTTGCGCATCTCCTCATTTTATTTATTGGACATACGATAAGGAGGACGAGTAATAGGTAGAGCTCCAGGGATTAAATTAATTCAGAACTCAATTGCTCGCTTAGGTGGTAATCCTAGAACGGGCTCAAATATGTCGGGAAATTCACAAACAATGTGAATGAGAGAAATAACATCTTCCTTATCATCATTATCGTCGTCATGAGCATTAAGAGAATACAAGGATGCTTTCGAATTGGAATTTGAATCTTTCAGTACGAGAGAGATCTGCTTAACAGATTGAGGATGCCGAAGATATATAGTCCGTTCAGGACATAGAATATAGGCTTCATAACGGCTAAGCCAATCCATTCCCAAAATCATTCCGAAACCAAGGTAACGCATAACATGCAAATCGGCACGGAAAGAGTAATCACACAAAATAATTTTGACATCTTTACATAATAAACTGAGTGTTGCGGATCCACTAACCGGATTCGCAATCCTCAAAGAAGTCATCAAGCCAATAACATTCAAAGACAAAGCATCAACAAGTTCTTTTGATATAAAAGAGTGAGATGCACCCGTATCAAAAAGAACTCGAATAGGAAATTCACGAAATATAATAATGCCATCAAGGATAGAATGAGAAATACCTTGACCACGAGAAGTGTTAGCAGGAGCTTGTACAACATTTAGCTTGCCTTCCTTCTTGCCTTGAAGTTTGGGACACAAAGATAAAGTATGGCCCGAACTCTTGCAATAGCGGCAGAAAAGAGGCTTCAGGCACTTGTTTGCATAATGGTCCTTAGAACCACAATTGTAACATTCTCCACGATGAGTGCTAGGAGTATTTGCTACCGGTGTTGCTTGCTTTCCCTTTTTGTTGGGATTAGGCTTGAATTTGAAAGGTCTCTTCTTGTTGATGTTTGGTTTGACCTCAACATCACTATCTTTATCAGCCTCTTCGAGACGAAGAGCAATATCAACAAGCTGATCAAAAGAAACTTCTAATTTCAGAAGTAATGGCTTTTTGAGGCTCTTGTTCAAGCCATAAACAAATCTCTGGTTTTTCTTCAATGGGGTATTAATGTATTCAACCCCATATTTTGAGAGAGATTCGAAAGACACGACGTAGTCGGTCACGGAAGATTCACCTTGAACAAGGTCGATGAAGCGTCGAGCTAGAGACACTTTTTCAGCTTCCGACACAAATTTTAATTCGAACCTTTCCCGGAATTGCTCCCAAGTAAGGTCCTCTTCAATAATTTCGGAGATAAGAAGCTCGTACCAGTCTAATGCTCTTTCTTGGAGCATAACTAGAAGCCACATCGGAGAAAAGATGCGGTCGCATGTTCGAAGCCAAGCTTGGACTTCTATAACACTCTCGGAACCTTTGAAGGGCTTTCCACCCAAGTTGGTGTAATCATTGCACAAGCGTGCAAACCTAGATTTAGGATGTGTGGGCTCAGGAATAGGTCCGACAGCTTGAGCATTTCTCACAAGGTCTAGAAGTTGCTGAGCAGACATAAATACTCCATCTTGGGGAGTAGCACTAGATTGACAGGCGCTGGGACGGCCAGGTCTAACCATTTCTTTTCTTTAAGAAAGAAAGAACAAGAGAAAAAGGTTAATCTCAGAATGAATATCAAACAAATTTGATTGATAAAACAAGGAATCACAAAAAAAAAGGATAGAACGGGTTCAATGACTCGAATTAATCCTAAGGCACGACTCCTAAGAAAGACTTAGGACAATGATCCTTGCTAGATTATTTTATATTGTTCAGAAGTTTGGCTCTGATACCAAGCTGTGACGCCCCACCTCTATGCTCACGCTAGCCAAGGACACTACGGAGTAACGTCGTCGACTAGCGCGAAGGATAAGGCTGTTGAGGAGCGACCATCCGTATAATTGCCTTGTGCGAGCACCGATATGTCAGATAGTATAACATACATTTCTTTTCAAGAGGAAATCCGACATACCGATCCAAGCTCAAAGCTACCACACAGTGGCTAAGTGGACCTCAGAGACAAGTATAGAAATAAACGTAACACAAATCAATCATAGATATTCATATCTTAAAGGCGGAAACAGATACGAATATAACACATAAAAGTGTACATCAGAGTAGTGGTCAAATAAGATCCACAATATCACAAAAGAATAGATACAAGTGCTAGACAAAAGAATATGTATACATCAAGGAGTCTTTATCTCAAATGTATAACAACAAAAACTACAAATGTAATGTAGTTAGACAAAAGTCAGAAGGTGATCCCAGATAAGGAGTCAAGCAGAAGCACCTGTAATATCTCGGTCTGACCCGAGTATTATTTAATAAGAAAATAATAAACGGATCAGTCAAGCTATAATTATCATATAAAGGAATGAGATATAAGCAGAGATATAATAAGAACGTATGATAACAATAGTGTCAAGCTATGACAAGTATGTTTTAAACAACAACAAAATCATATAATATCTCAAGAAATCTCAAAGCATCAAAAAGAATGTCATAGCCTTTATTTTATTCACCAAACCGCAAATATTGACAAACATATCGTTGCCAATCACTTAAAGAGGTGAAACACAAATTCTAGAAATCATCAATTAGAAATCCAGAAATCACAAAGGGGGGGAGGCCTATCACAAACGGGAGCATGAAAACTCACCAACACGTGTATCACAAACGGAACGCTATTCCATGGTCGCTAACCATAAATATTGAGCCGAAGCTCCACAAACGGTCCGAAGTCCACGGGTCGCTACCCCGCCAAATTGAACTGAAGTTCCACAGAAACGGGGTTTAGTCTCCCTCACAGACAAATAGACATCGCACATCGCTAGTCTAAACCACAAAATGATCATCATCGATCAATAAAAAGTGTCGATTACACTAAACTAGTAAATATATGAGTTTAGCTTCATGTCCCATAACCACTAGCTTAACTTAAATATTTACGAATAAATTGTAGATTTCCACTCGAAAATTGTCACAAGAGTTTCAATCGAACAAGTCCAAAAATTAACCGACGAAGTAAACGCAAGCGTTTCATACCACTTATTTTGCTAAGCCGTTTAATTATATTTTCTCATACGAATGAGGTAAAGGTTTGTATATACTAATAGATTGGAAAACGGTTTTGAAAACAAGCTTTATGTTTAAAAATAGAGTTGAAATCATCTTTGTAAAAGAGTTTGAATATTTACTACTAGTATAGAAAACCTTTATATTTTAAAGTGACAAATCACAGAAATGATTGTAGAAACAATCAATCACAAGAATTCACATTTCGATAACGTGAATCAAACCATGGAAATCGATATCAAATCGATCAAATAGAAACACCAAAAATCCAGAAAAGAAATCATCAAAGTTGATATTAATTGACAATAACTATATGGATAATCAAAAATCGATAAATTTGGAAATCCACATAATAATAGGCTAATATCCAGAAATCAACAGCCACAGACGTCTGTCACCTGTTTCGGGAAATATTTTTCCTGAAGCCACAGACGTCTATGGATAATCCACAGACGTCTGTCACCTATTTCAGGAAATAATTTTCCTGAAGCCACAGACGTCTATGGATAATCCACAGACGTTTGTCGCCTGTAGCAGGACAGAATTTGCAAAGCCCATAAATGGGCAAACCCACACAACTTCTCGGATTCAGAGCGATTGAACGAGCAATGGCGACAAAGGATTTATGCCAAGTGACAAACCAGCCATATAAGCTCTCCGAAACACCACCAAAAGCATGTTCATAAATCAAAGCTAGGATTTTCAAAGTTTTAACTTCCAAAACACCAAAAATTGAAATGTTCACCGAATCAATCCAAACCAAAATCAAATGAACATGAAAGGGTGTTAGGAATCCATACCAAGCAATCAAGGATAGTTATAGACATAGATGTGAGATAAAAAAATCTCACCTTTAATCCCAAAAACAATGAAGAAGAAGCTTGGAAACAAAGGAGGATCAACCACTCTTCAAACTCAACTCTAGAAGCTTGAATCTAAGCTCAAAAGAAGAACATTTCCAAAGTTAGGTTTAGGAAATTTCTGAATTTAAAGAGAGATTGAGTTGGAGAAGAAGATGGAGATACTTACCAATAGTTTCCCTTTGAATTTGGAGCTAAAACTTGGATTTGCTAAAGAAACTAGGGTTTAGGATTTTAATTTCCCATCTCCACCACCATTTTTGCTAAAGCTTAAGTTGTAGGAAATATTATGAAGTAAGGAAGAGGAGTGGAGTGGAGTTGGGTTGATATGTTAAGTTAATGGGCTGAAACCCAACCCAAAGCCCTAAGTGAAAAGGTCGAAATTTTAGCTAGCTCCAAACATATCGATGTTTATACTCAAAAGAGTCGCAAACGCCATTTTGGACTCAATGGAAGTAGTCTCGAGTCTCAATTCGACTGTTTGCAAAAAGTAGCTTTTCGGACTTTAATCCGATTAACAATTATATTTAAATAAAATATTTAAATATTCAAAACTTTAAAATATGCGGGTTGTTACACAGCTCGCTCCTGAGCTCCAGAACGTCCTAACCTGAAAATCTGTGATACTCGGTCTGACCGAGCATTACAATAAAGTAACACCCGAGTCAGGCTGGAAACCAGCGTGAGAAAACCTCTTTAATTTTGAAATACTAAAGTTGTAAAACGCTTTTGAAAATTAAGGTAACCCATCCAACATTACGAGTTCTTATCTTTTATAATCAACACTTTGTTGCTAAGTCCATTATTTAAAATAATCTTTAAATTCATTTACTTATCCAAAATAGTCGACTTACTTAATTTTATTTAATTCCAGCCTATTTGATTTTATAATCAAATCTATAAAGAATTATAGTGCTTATTAAATCGAAGTGGTTCCAGATATTATTGATATCCGATCCCGGTCTCTTCGAATCCAAACGCCATCTTTAAGCCCAGTTGTTTTTAACAACAATTCACATTTCAGAATCCCAACCTTCCATAAAATCCCATCACAAAGTCTATTCGAATAAAACGTCTCACGTTTTATAACAAATTACTCTTCCCTTATAAATTCCCCTGTGAATTTATAATCCCAAATTATCCACTGATAAATATTTCATTTTATTTGTAAACCCAGTTTATAATTTCCACACCCTTATTTTCCTTTAACTCACATTTTCCAACCACTTAATCGATTCCCCAAATCGATTCTCTGAATTAATTTCCATTTTTAAAACTTATTTTGCTTTATCCAAATTTATTTCTAAATCCATTAATTCCAGTTTTATCCTTCTATTTGATTTAAAACCTTACTTAAGTCCGGAATACCAATTTCATACCTTTTTCCATAATTCCCCTTTTTTTCTTTTCCAAATCATTTTAAATCTTGAATTTTAAAAATAAATCATCTTCTTAAAACCGTATCACTTAAGTCCTCAAACTCTTTTATTTCCCATTTATTTAAAATCTTTATTATTATTATTATTATAATAATTATTTTCCACACCCGGACTTATTTAATAAATTTAATTCAACTTTTATTCTTTTCCAATTTCAATCTCCATTTTATCCAAATTTACTATAGTTATTTTACTTAAAATTTTCTCTTTTATTCTCCTTCAAAAATCCAATCTTTATATTTTGATATCTCAATATATCCAAAATATATTCAGTCAAACCAAACATTCAACATTTTAATTATCAATATAATTCATCACAGAATATCAAATAATCATAACACAGGATTGTTAGAACAATCTAAATAATTTTGGAGGAATCCAGTTGGATCCCTCCAAACTGTTTTCTTGCATCCACAGATGTTAGTACAATACCAATTCCACTTCGAGGTGGAATATCGCGGTATATGGGTTTTTATAATATCATCCGCTATTATGCGGCGCATAGGGTCTCATCCGCTATATAATGCGGGAATATCAACACTCCAATATATATATATATATATATACTACTATATATAATATCATATTCAAACTGATAATAAATTATCAATGCAATCAATCAACTATAATTTAAATTTAACTATTTAAATTAACTGATAATCCAATTTGAGTGAGATTAACTCACCTTTGATTTTTGTTTTGCAATCCGACCCAAACCGGCTATTTCCTTCACGATTTTGGACCTTGTACAAACATTATACGGTTTATTAGCATTTTAAATACTCTAAAATAATTTACCATTAAATAGTTTTTAATTAATAATTTAATTAACTAATAATTTAACTTTTAAACTAATTTTCCTAAAATAAATGAATTTTAAGTTACAAAAATAATTAATTAAGTTAATCTTCCTAATAAACTATATTTAAAATAACCAAGTAAATTTAAAATGTATATATAGGTATATTTATTTTTTCTTTTGAAACTATATATATATATATTCATAAAAATAATCTATACAACTTTAAAAATATAATTTCTTTTATATAAGCTCTTATTTTCCAAAATCTTATGTATATATATTTTATTAAAAACAGAATTATTTTATACTTCCCAAGTCTTTTTTTTTCTCTGCCTTCTGTAAAATATATTTCTGACTAAAAGAGTTTTTTGTTTTCTGAAATATGTATATATATGTGTGTGTTTATATTTATCTTCATACACTTCTCTATATATATACATATATATACATATACATATATATATATACATATATATATATATATACATATATGATTTAATAAAATAAATATAAAAGAATACCTTCACTGTCTTGGCTCTCACGACTACGACAAGCTCTCAGACTACCATCGCCAAACAACCATCCAGGCCAGATCGCCGACCAGACATCACCTTCCACTGCTCGACTCTCCATGGCGCCGCCTCGCGCGCCCCACGCGACTCGTTCTTCAAAAGCATCACGACCAACAAATCCAAAACGGCGACCCAAACCTTATTCGCGAGCGCCCCCTCCATCACGGCTCGATGTGAATCCCGCCTCTCTGCGCGAGCGCGAGCACAAGCGTACCCCACTGCACCCCACGCCCCTGAACGCGAGCGCCTCGATTTCATTCCGACTAGTAGACTCCAAGCCAATGAATTTCCCCTCTCTTTTTTTCGTTTGCTTTGTTTCTGTTGATTTTGCTAATTCGATTTTAAGAGAGGAAGGGGCTCGATTCTGATTTTTAAACTTGAACAAAGAATGAAAAGGGACGAAAGAAATGAAGGCGATTTTATTTGATCGATAGATTTCTCTTTTTGAGTTACACAGCTCGACCATATATTTTTCTTTGTTTTGATTTGAATTTAGAGCAAAGGTGTTCGGCTGATGTTTTAAAGAGGAAGATGCCTTGCGTGAAAATTTTGCAAAGCTATAGTGATAGAAAAGAAAGGAAAAGGTTTGATGTGAATGGAATTGCAGCTGAAAGGACCAGAATATAAAATATATATTTCAAATTCAAATTGTCTCGATAAACGTAACTCAAAATCTTGACCTCCTATTGAGGCTTGCTGCTAGGCGTTTATAATGTTATACCCCTATTCCGAATGCAATGGAAAAGGTTTCGAGTCCTAATTCGATCGTATGGAGAAGATAGCTTTTTGAACCCAATTATTATTGAATTTTCGATATAGATTTTAGCGCGTTTATATATCATACGATCACACGATAACTCTAAACACTACGAAATTTGAAATCTGCTCATAATACAATATTACGGATCCAATGGAACTGGTTTCGTCGAATTCTGAGACTATGCCTCGGAGGGCTATTTTTAAATGTCAATTTAAACAATATAATTTCAAAACTGAACATAACACTTTTAAATTCAATCTTAATAGTTCTATTACCTTTAGTATTATCAATATAAATTTTATAAGACTTCAAATTATTTTTAACAGGCTTAAATTTCGTATTTAACAATTTTCTCAATCTTCAATTATTAAATTCAATATTTAAATTATCCCATAAATAGCGATATTTGAAATTCAAGTTAAAACTAACTTTTTCAAATATTTAAAACCAATTAAATATTCAAGTTTCAAATATCACAATTTCTGGGTCGTCACATTCCTCCCCCCTTAAAAGAATTTAGTTTAATAATCTTAATAATCAGGATTTAGTTTGAAAATCTTAATAATCAGGATTTAAAATAATATATTTTTAAACAGATTTATATTAAAATGAAAAATTTGAAATTAATATCAAATTAAACTATTTCTTTCATTTCAACACATCTGGACCATGTCCAGCTTTCAAATCAACAAACTAAAGTTTGTCTTTCAATTCAAATTCTCATTTAAACCATTTAATCAATATCGATTTCAAATCTAAGTTCGAATAATAAATCCAAACCATTTCAAATTTTGTATATTTCAAAGCTGCATTTTTAAACGTTTTTAGTAACTCAATTTCGATAAATTTCATTTATACTTCAAATTCAACCTTAAAATTTCAATTTAATCCAATTCCAATTTCAACATTTAAAACTAGGATTTTCAAGAATAATTCAGTTTATATAAATCAAATTTTCTTCAAAATATCATTTAACTAAATTCAAATTTTAAGCATTTAAAATCATTGAATTTAACCAATCCGGTGTTCGTATATAATTTTCTACCCTATGGTCAAGTGATACAGATATTTATCATTTCAATCTGCAAATATTTTATATTTACGGATATATAACATTTGAACCCGCAATCCTGAAATTAACATTCAAAATCCATAAAATCGCTCGGGTTTATCATTTCAACCCATAACGATTTTTCCCTAATCTATAGATCGTTCGGGTATGTATCATTTCAACCCATAGGAATTTTCTAACAATAACCAAGGGAACTTGCAGTGTTATAACAATATAACTATAACATCCAATCATCCAATATCAACAATTAAACATCCATCACAATCATCATTCAAATCACCCAATAAAAATCAATAGATAACTGATTATCATTAACAGGTATAAACTGGAAAATTAAAATTCAATATCAAATTAAATAGCGATTAAATTCAATAAAAGTGGGATTTAACTGGAATGGCAATTTAAATATGCCAAACATCAACCAATCAACTTCTAATCACGTCATAAATTCAATTTAACTAACATAAGATAATTTAGTAGTTTTGGGTGGGTTAAAACACTCACCTTTGATTTCAAATCTGTTTAAACCCAAAATAAGGCCCAAATTTGAACAGTCTCATAATTCGTCCAAACCAGTTCCATAATGTCTGAAACTTTAATATGATCGCAGCGGAATAAACCGCGTGTGAATCCGACCTCGTATGTAAGAGATATTATAATTAGAACGATTGAAAATTAAAATTAAATAATTAATAAAAAGAAAGAGAAAACACGTCACCAGGATATCGAACCCTAGCACGGCAACAGGAACGCACGCACGCATCTTGATCAAACCCTCCTAGCCGCTGACTTCCATCTCTTGTCGCCGCCTGCTCGAGCAATTGTGACTAGATAGAAGGTCATCGCTGGACAGAGCCTCTCAGGCCGCTCCTCTTGGCTGAGCGCGACCCACAGCGGCGCCCCCTATAACCACCACCGCCGTTCGCCTTTGTCGTCGTTTTCTAGCGAAATCATGCACTGCCAAGATGAACGAACACCGCCACCCTAACCTAGTCGACCTCCTCTTCCCTACGCCGCCTCCTGATCGTTGATCGGACGATGAGCCATCGTTGGATCATCAAACCTAGAATGGATGATTGAGGTTAAATCGAAGCTTTCTGGACAAAGATACATCAAATTGAAAAACGAATTGCACCAGTGAGTTACGCTCGTTGAGAGCTTTCCAACGATATATAATATAATGGGGTTTGGAGATCATAAATTTTTTAAATTGATTTTGATTTGTATTTGGATTTGGGAATTAGGTTTTCAGCCATTGAGAGGAGAGAAATGACAGAAATTTCAATATGTATATAAATGAAAAATAAAAAGACTATTAGGGTTTAGAAGAATCTATTTATATGGACAAAGCCCGATAAGAAAATGAACAAGTATCGAATTGGTTTGAACGACAATAACGACCCGAAAAGCCCGTTTCGCTATCGAAATGAAAGTGGGTCATTCCATATATCAAAATAGATATTTTCGATATTTTTAAATCAAATGGAACAGGTTTCAAATCCTAATTCCATCGTATAAAGAAGATAGCTTTAAAATCAGCTTATTTCAAATTGAATCCAATTAATTGATTTCTACGCATTTCAAGCCCGCACGATCAAATGACAAGTCTGATCGCAACGAAACTTGAAATCCTACAATAATTCACCGTTACCGATCCGATTAAACTGATTTCGTCGAAATCCGAGACAGTGACAAAAATGGCTATTTTCACGTTAATTAAATAAATTATTATTAAATTAATTAAATCACCTTTCAAATTCAAATTTAATAACTAACAATTTGTATCATTTTTGATTACTTAGTAATTTATAATCTTTTAAAATAAATTTCCAAGTCAAAATCAATGTTAAATAATGCACTAATGACGGTGTTCAATTTCGATAGCAATAAATTCAATTAATTATTTGTAACGACCCGTATTTTCACGGATCGGAAAGTTCGTCAAATCTGGAGTTTTAGCATTTTGAGCCATTTCAGCTTTTAGGCAAATTTTGCCTAAGTCCTAAGTCGTTCACGACTTAGCATAAGTCGTGAGTCGTATACGACTTAGGAGATAGGAGTGACCCAGGGTTTGGCGACTTAAGGAAATAAGTCGTAGCTGGGCTAGGTTAGTAGGTTGAAGTTAACTCGGCAAGTGTTAAGTCGTAGGTTAAGTCGTTGCCGAGTTAAGGGATAGACAACCTAAGGAAGTGACCGACTTATGTTATTGTAGACGACTTAAGGTTTTGAGTTAAGTGTTAAGTCGGCTGACGAGTTAAGGTAGTGGTCGACTTAAGACCTGGACGACTTAGGAGTTGAGTCTTATCCTGGTAGATTGGCAAAGCTGCTATGTTAAGTCGTAGGTAGGCTGCTGTGTTGAGTCGTGGCCGAGTTAAGGTGATGAGTCGTACCCAAGTTATCTGATGAGTCGTATACTTGATAAGTCGTAGTCGAGTTAACCGTTAAGTCGTACGGGATCTGGGTTTTTGTTGAGTCGTAAGTTGAGCCCTTTTGATGAGTCGTACCTCCTGATGAGTCGTAGCTTTGTGCTAAGTCGTGGACGACTTAGTGGTTGAGTGGTCTAGCCAGTAAGGCGCGTGCGCACTAGGTCGTAGACAGGGGTGGTCCGGTAAGTCGTAGGTACCTGTGATGAGTCGGAAGAGGCTATAAGTCGGAGACGACTTAGGAGATAGCTGTTAAGTCTTGAGTCGTAGGGGGGTCTGAGTGTTGAGTTGGAGTTAGGCTTAAGTCGGAAGACCGTTGAGTCGTGGTGATCTGATGAGTCGTAGACGACTCATGGAGGCAGTCGAGTCATGGATTTCAGCTATAAATAGGAGAGCTTCTCTTCATTTTTGGGATCCGGATTTTGAAGCGACGAAGTGCTGCCATTTTGAGAGCTCGACTTCTACACTTCTTCACTTCTTTTCTCCACTCTAATCTAGTGCTTCCTTCCATCCAAATCAAAGATCAAGATTGAAGATTCAAGAGCTAAAGTTGAAGATCTTCATCTTTTCAAGAAAGATTTCATCGTTTGAAGCGGATTCGTGATAGATCAAGCTTGATCCTTCGCTGTCCAGATCTGAAGCGTATTGATTTGAGGTTGTTTAGGTGATTTGGTGAGTGGTGATTATCTCTCACACGGATCCAAAGGAGTATATCGGATTGTTGGCCCGATTTGGTGTTAAAATAGAGATTTCCATGCATTTTCTTCATCCAAAGTGTAGATCCATATAGATCCATTGTTCATGATGATGTTACATCCATTTTATCATATGATAACCTATGCAAGTTCATTCATCAAGTTTGTAGAGATATAATCCATGTTTTCATGCTTATTGGACTTTCAACTCTTTAATTACGAAAATGCCATTATTGTTATAATTGTCTACTTAGATCATTTTTTTTAATGCTTGATTGCTTGAATTGATGTTTGATTTGATTGATTGTTATGAACTAGATGATTGATGATTAGATTTAGATCAAAGGTGATTCAAAAGCTAAGGGAAAGGCTCTTGAATTGGGAAAGCTGCTCGTGGCATATGTAGCGGGATGATGAAGCTCTTATGCATAGATTTGATGATGTGATGATGAGATGAGGCTTTGCGAGGATGTAATGAAGCGAGGCAATCATGTGATGAAGACTTGGTCTAATCCAGACGGGATCATTCCAAGCATGTTGATAACTCGGTGATATGATTCGAGTTGAGGATAACGAATGGATATGAGAATAGTCGTCGAGGAAGATGACTAGGAGGCTTGGATAGCATCGTTGTTGAAGGTTCTAGCATGCTCTAAGCAAGAGTACGTTTGGGCAGATTCGATAGTCCCAACGGCCAACTGTTGATGGTCGAGTACTCTGGGCAGATTCGATAGTCCTAGGCACGGGCTGCGACGACGTGCGGGAGTTATGTCTAGAACCGGGGTTTCCATTAGCCCTTGACGGACGGCTGAAAGAATGTGCCGGTCATTCAATTAACGGCGATATCGAAGCAATGATAACAGTGATAGCCAGAGTCATGGATGTTTGGTTGTAACGTCATTTCGGACTCAAGAGCGGTATTTTCTGGGTGCTTATCTGATTTAGGCCTTGGTACTTGGAAAACATCGCCCTTGACTCGAGTGATAGTAGCTTTACTTTAAATTGTATGCTCTGCTATGTTTGCTTCTACTTAGTGTGCGTCTGGGGGCTATCACTGTAGAATGAGGTTGGAGTGGGAGGGTTGTATTCCTATTCCTTTTCCTTTATGCTCTTTTGGTATGTTGTTAGTTAATTTACTGCTCACTAAGACTGTTGTCTGACTCAAGGCTTTATGTTTTAATTCTTATTGCCTTGGGCTGTTCGTCCATTTTAGGACGGGCAGACTAGGTAGCAGGTGACAGGTGCTGTTCTCTTCTCACGATGCTGATATCGAAGACGAGCTGGAGGGTTGCATATTATCTTCTTATTATATGTACTGGATATTCCGCTGTTTTGTATTCTCTGAGAGATATGTAGTGAGGCTTGATGTATTGACTATGTGGATGCTTGTATTCAACTATTATGGAGTTTTATATGATGTCATTTTGTTCTGTAAAGCTTCACTATACATATGTTCTATTGTATTTTGTCCATGCGCTGTGAGTAATACGATAGATTCTGTTGTTTTAAATCTTACCTTGACAATCGTCCATGGTCGCCTGGCACACTTTACAGCGCTCTATCTTTAGATTCGGTGCAGGGGTCATGGGCGGTCGTCACATTTGGTATCAGAGCATTGGTTAATCGATTTTACCCAACGCTCGCTGAAGTAACCACTTATGAGAGACGTAATTGTATTTTGATGGATGAATACTATATATAATATAGTAGCTTAGTAGAGTGGAGTCCTTTATGCAGTTGTTTCTCTAAATGTTCTAATCATTCCTTTTTATAGATATTGAGAATGAGTCGAAGAGGGAGACCAGCTGCTAGGGAAGGCCGTGCTACTGAAGAGACTGCTAATTATGCAGCCATGTTCGAAGCTATGATGACTTCGATCATGAGAAGGATACCAGTTCCGGGGGCAGCAGTTGATGTTGGAGTTCAAGTTCAAGCTCCGAAACCAGTGGATTTTGCTAAGTTGTGCAAGGATTATACTGCTCTTGGAGGAAAGGTTTTCTTGGGAACAGAATCAACTATTGAGGTCCAGAGGTGGATAGATGCTTGTAGAAGGATCTTTGGTGATTTGGGAATTGATGATGCAACTAAGAGGAAGTTGGCATCAAGGCAGCTTCAAGGGAGAGCTTCTGATTGGTGGAATTCTATTACCATCAATACTGCGGAGGAAGAGATTACTTGGGAGCAATTCCAAGCTAGATTTGAAGCTAAGTTCATTTCTACAGCTCAGAAGTCTGTTCTGTTCAAGAAGTTTGTGGAGCTCAAGCAAGGCGGAAGATCTGTTCTTGAGTATGTTTCTGAGTTTGAAGCTTTGTCCAAGTATGCTCGGTCATATATTGAATCTGCTTATCAGAAGAATGAGAAGTTTGTGACCGGCTTGGATAGTTATCTTGGGAGACAGTTGGTGGATCATTTGGACGATTCATTTGAGAAGCTTGTGGAGAAAGCTCTTAGGCATGAGAGTCTGTTTCCTAAGGAAGGACCTGTTGTTGCTATTACCAAGGGAGAGTCTAAACCACAGCAGGGTGGAAACCAGAAGAGGAAGCAGCAGCAGCAGAAGGGTAAGGATGGCCAGAAGAAGCCGAAAGGCGAGGTGACTTGCTACAATTGTCAGCAGAAGGGCCATTTCTCGAAGGATTGTAAGAATCCGAAGGTGCCGATGAAGTGTCACAACTGTGACAAGCCGGGGCATTTCAGGAAGAATTGTCCAGAACCGAGAAAGGACAGGCAGATTGTGCAAGCTTATGCTTTGGGAGCTGTTCCGTCGTCTTCGAAAGCTCCAACCGCTGAAGAGAAGGGAAAGAGTGTGGTGGTTCAAGGTACTCTTTTCCTATGTGGTGTTCCAGTTAGAGTTCTGTTTGATACTGGAGCGTCGCATTCGTTTGTTTGTAGTGAACTCGTAGGCCGGTTAGGTTTGGCACCGGATATTGTTGATAGGCCATTGGTTGTGACTAATCCAGTTGGGGGTTCGTCCTGTTTGTGTATGTTATGCCGTGGTCTAGTTGTGTCGAGTCATGGTTGCTCTTTTGTTTGTGATTGCTTTGTTCTGAACTTTGCGGGGTTTGGAATTATCTTGGGTATGGACTGGCTTAGGAAGTATGCGGCTAAGGTTGATTGTGAGAGGCTGGAGGTGACAGTCGAGAATGTGGAAGGGCGAAAGATTGTGATACGATGTAAGCATGAGGAAGGCGTCTTCATGAGCTTCATGTATTCGCTAGTTGTTCCACGGGATGGACTGTCTTTAGTGCCAATCGCAAATGGATTCGAGGATGTCTTTGACGAAGTCAAAGGGTTGCCGCCGCATAGAGAGATCGAGTTTCGTATAGATCTAGTTGAAGGAGCCAGGCCTGTTGTGATGCCTCTTAGGCGGATGGCGCCTAGGGAACAGTAGGAGTTGAGGGTGCAAGTTGATGACCTTTTACAGAAAGGATTCATTCGGCGTAGTGTGTCCGAGTGGGGTGCACCAGTTGTGTTTGCAACCAAGGCAGATGGGTCGTTGAGATTGTGCGTCGATTATCGTGAGCTGAATAAGGTGACTAAGAAGAACAAGTATCCATTGCCGAGAATAGATGACTTGTTTGATCAGCTTCACGAAGCTAAGGTGTTTTCTCAGATGGATTTGGCAACGGGATTTCACCAGTTGAGAGTGGCTAAGGATAGTGTGCCGAAGACTGCTTTTAGGACACCATCCGGTTTCTTTGAGTGGCTGGTAATGCCGTTTGGATTGACTAACGCGCCAGCATATTTTGTGGATCTTATGAATAGAGTGTTCAGAGATCAGTTGAACAAGTTCGTACTTGTGTTCGTGGATGATATCCTTATTTATTCCAGAACGGAGGAAGAGCACAAGACGCACTTGCGTATGGTTTTGGAAATCTTGCGGAAACATCAGCTGAAGGCTAAGTTTTCGAAGTGTCACTTCTGGAAGAGTGAAGTGAGGTTCTTAGGCCATGTGATTTCTGGAAATGGAATAGCGGTTGATCCCGCTAAGGTGGCAGCAATCCAGGATTGGGTTAGACCTAAGAATGCATCTGATGTGAGAAGTTTTCTTGGATTAGCAGGATATTATCGACGGTTTATCAAAGACTTCTCCAAGATAGCTGCACCGTTAACAGGATTGACGAAAAAGAACCAAGTGTTCAGTTGGGATGCTAAGTGTGAGCAAGCTTTCGGAATCCTGAAAGAGAGATTGACGAGTGCTCCTGTGTTGACTATTCCTAGTGGGAATGATGAGATGGTGGTTTACACCGATGCATGTGGTACTGGACTTGGAGCAGTGCTGATGCAGAGGGATAAAGTTGTTGCGTATGCAAGTCGACAACTGAAGCCGCATGAAAGGAATTACCCGACTCATGATTTGGAGTTAGCGGCAATTGTTTTTGCTCTGAAGATGTGGAGACATTATCTATTGGGAGTTCGATTCGAGTTGTTTACGGATCACAAGTCGTTGAAGTATCTTTTCTCCCAAAAGGATTTGAATCTTCGGCAGCAACGTTGGCTAGAGTTTTTAGCATCATATGATTTTGGTATAGCTTATACTCCGGGAAAAGGTAACGCAGTGGCAGATGCGTTAAGTCGAAGACATGCAGGATTGGGAGTCATGTTTTCAGAATGGAAGAATCTCGAGTATTTAGCTGGATTTGACTTCAGGCCTAGATGCGAATTGGAACCTGAGATGTTGGCAAACTTATCAATAAGACCCACTCTTGTGGAAAGGATTGGTGAGAGCCAAAAGCGAGATGATAAGCTTGTCAAGATTATCCGTGAATTGGAATCTGGATTGGATTCAGAAAAGGATAAAGTATTCGAGGTCGATCGAGAGGGTTGGCTTCGGAAGCAAGGACGACTAGTTGTTCCCGATATAGATGAATTGAGGAGTGAAGTTCTGAAGGAAAGTTATCACTCGAAGCTGACAATTCATCCAGGTGGAAATAAGATGTATCGGGATATGAAGAGAACCTACTACTGGGAAGGCATGAAGAAGGATGTTGGAAATTTTATTTCCAAGTGCATGAACTGCCAGTTGGTTAAAGCCGAGCAGAAGAAGCCAAGTGGATTGCTTCAGCCATTAGAAGTTCCTACATGGAAGTGGGAGCAAGTGTCGATGGATTTTATTGATGGATTACCTAGAACCAGAACGGGAAATGAAGGGATTTGGGTCATTGTGGATCGTCTGACTAAGAGTGCACGATTTATTCCCGTTCGATCGACTAGGACTGCATCAAAGTTGGCTGAGTTGTATGTTAAGTGGATAGTTCGATTCCATGGTATTCCGAAAAGTATAGTGAGCGATCGAGATCCATTGTTCACTAGTGGATTTTGGAAGAGCTTCCAGGAAGTTTTGGGAACCGAGTTGTGTTTGAGTACAGCTTATCACCCTCAAACAGATGGTCAGACCGAGAGAGTCAACCGAGTTTTGGAAGATCTCCTCAGAGCTTGTGTTTTGGATTGCGGAGGATCATGGGAAGATCACCTTCATTTGGTGGAGTTTGCGTACAACAACAGTTACCAGTCAAGCATTGGTATGGCACCGTATGAGGCATTGTATGGAAGACCGTGTAACTCTCCGACATGTTGGTTGGAAACTGGAGAAAAGCTGATGCTTGGGCCAGAGATGATTCGGCAGACTTCAGATTGTATAGAGATCATTCGGCAACGAATGAAGGCAGCCCAAGACCGTCAGAAGAGTTATGCCGATAAGCGTCGTAAGGATTTGGAATTCGACGTAGGAGATATGGTTTTTGTGAAGATTTCTCCACTAAAGAATGTTATTCGATTCGGGAAGAAAGGAAAACTGACTCCGAGATTTGTTGGACCATTCCCGATCATCGAGCGAATTGGAAAGCTCGCCTATAGGTTGGAGTTACCTAAGAAGACGTCGGGTGTGCACAATGTTTTTCACATATCATATCTACGGAAGTATGTGCACGACTCGAATACAGTAGTTTCTGCTGATAGCTGTGAAGATTTCGAAGTTGATCCAGTTGATAGAAGACCTCATAAGCCGCTTCGTGTTGTTGAAACCGACACGAAACAGCTTAGGAGGAAGGTAGTTAAGTTGCTCAAGATACAATGGAGTGATGATGATAACGACTGTACGTGGGAGGTGGAAGAGAGGATGAAGGCAGCTCATCCTGAACTCTTCAAGGTATGGCCCTAAGGTGTCGTGTCATCTCGCGACATTGTAACTTGTTCTAGTTTTAGAAGTCTGTACGCTAAGTTAGAATTGGATGCATGGTTTGTTGATTGCTATGGATGGTAGGCGTATAAAATAGTTTTTTTTGATTGCTATGATTGTTTGGAATTTTGGGGGCGAAATTCCTAAGGGGGAGAGAATGTAACGACCCGTATTTTCACGGATCGGAAAGTTCGTCAAATCTGGAGTTTTAGCATTTTGAGCCATTTCAGCTTTTAGGCAAATTTTGCCTAAGTCCTAAGTCGTTCACGACTTAGCATAAGTCATGAGTCGTATACGACTTAGGAGATAGGAGTGACCCAGGGTTTGGCGACTTAAGGAAATAAGTCGTAGCTGGGCTAGGTTAGTAGGTTGAAGTTAACTCGGCAAGTGTTAAGTCGTAGGTTAAGTCGTTGCCGAGTTAAGGGATAGACAACCTAAGGAAGTGACCGACTTATGTTATTGTAGACGACTTAAGGTTTTGAGTTAAGTGTTAAGTCGGCTGACGAGTTAAGGTAGTGGTCGACTTAAGACCTGGACGACTTAGGAGTTGAGTCTTATCCTGGTAGATCGGCAAAGCTGCTATGTTAAGTCGTAGGTAGGCTTCTGTGTTGAGTCGTGGCCGAGTTAAGGTGATGAGTCGTACCCAAGTTATCTGATGAGTCGTATACTTGATAAGTCGTAGTCGAGTTAACCGTTAAGTCGTACGGGATCTGGGTTTTTGTTGAGTCGTAAGTTGAGCCCTTTTGATGAGTCGTACCTCCTGATGAGTCGTAGCTTTGTGCTAAGTCGTGGACGACTTAGTGGTTGAGTGGTCTAGCCAGTAAGGTGCGTGCGCACTAGGTCGTAGACAGGGGTGGTCCGGTAAGTCGTAGGTACCTGTGATGAGTCGAAAGAGGCTATAAGTCGGAGACGACTTAGGAGATAGCTGTTAAGTCTTGAGTCGTAGGGGGGTCTGAGTGTTGATTTGGAGTTAGGCTTAAGTCGGAAGACCGTTGAGTCGTGGTGATCTGATGAGTCGTAGACGACTCATGGAGGCAGTCGAGTCATGGATTTCAGCTATAAATAGGAGAGCTTCTCTTCATTTTTGGGATCCGGATTTTGAAGCGACGAAGTGCTGCCATTTTGAGAGCTCGACTTCTACACTTCTTCACTTCTTTTCTCCACTCTAATCTAGTTCTTCCTTCCATCCAAATCAAAGATCAAGATTGAAGATTCAAGAGCTAAAGTTGAAGATCTTCATCTTTTCAAGAAAGATTTCATCGTTTGAAGCGGATTCGTGATAGATCAAGCTTGATCCTTCGCTGTCCAGATCTGAAGCGTATTGATTTGAGGTTGTTTAGGTGATTTGGTGAGTGGTGATTATCTCTCACACGGATCCAAAGGAGTATATCGGATTGTTGGCCCGATTTGGTGTTAAAATAGAGATTTCCATGCATTTTCTTCATCCAAAGTGTAGATCCATATAGATCCATTGTTCATGATGATGTTACATCCATTTTATCATATGATAACCTATGCAAGTTCATTCATCAAGTTTGTAGAGATATAATCCATGTTTTCATGCTTATTGGACTTTCAACTCTTTAATTACGAAAATGCCATTATTGTTATAATTGTCTACTTAGATCATTTTTTTTAATGCTTGATTGCTTGAATTGATGTTTGATTTGATTGATTGTTATGAACTAGATGATTGATGATTAGATTTAGATCAAAGGTGATTCAAAAGCTAAGGGAAAGGCTCTTGAATTGGGAAAGCTGCTCGTGGCATATGTAGCGGGATGATGAAGCTCTTATGCATAGATTTGATGATGTGATGATGAGATGAGGCTTTGCGAGGATGTAATGAAGCGAGGCAATCATGTGATGAAGACTTGGTCTAATCTAGACGGGATCATTCCAAGCATGTTGATAACTCGGTGATATGATTCAAGTTGAGGATAACGAATGGATATGAGAATAGTCGTCGAGGAAGATGACTAGGAGGCTTGGATAGCATCGTTGTTGAAGGTTCTAGCATGCTCTAAGCAAGAGTACGTTTGGGAAGATTCGATAGTCCCAACGGCCAACTGTTGATGGTCGAGTACTCTGGGCAGATTCGATAGTCCTAGGCACGGGCTGCGACGACGTGCGGGAGTTATGTCTAGAACCGGGGTTTCCATTAGCCCTTGACGGACGGCTGAAAGAATGTGCCGGTCATTCAATTAACGGCGATATCGAAGCAATGATAACAGTGATAGCCAGAGTCATGGATGTTTGGTTGTAACGTCATTTCGGACTCAAGAGCGGTATTTTCTGGGTGCTTATCTAATTTAGGCCTTGGTACTTGGAAAACATCGCCCTTGACTCGAGTGATAGTAGCTTTACTTTAAATTGTATGCTCTGCTATGTTTGCTTCTGCTTAGTGTGCGTCTGGGGGCTATCACTGTAGAATGAGGTTGGAGTGGGAGGGTTGTATTCCTATTCCTTTTCCTTTATGCTCTTTTGGTATGTTGTTAGTTAATTTACTGCTCACTAAGACTGTTGTCTGACTCAAGGCTTTATGTTTTAATTCTTATTGCCTTGGGCTGTTCGTCCATTTTGGGACGGGCAGACTAGGTAGCAGGTGACAGGTGCTGTTCTCTTCTCACGATGCTGATATCGAAGACGAGCTGGAGGGTTGCATATTATCTTCTTATTATATGTACTGGATATTCCGCTGTTTTGTATTCTCTGAGAGATATGTAGTGAGGCTTGATGTATTGACTATGTGGATGCTTGTATTCAACTATTATGGAGTTTTATATGATGTCATTTTGTTCTGTAAAGCTTCACTATACATATGTTCTATTGTATTTTGTCCATGCGCTGTGAGTAATACGATAGATTCTGTTGTTTTAAATCTTACCTTGACAATCGTCCATGGTCGCCTGGCACACTTTACAGCGCTCTATCTTTAGATTCGGTGCAGGGGTCATGGGCGGTCGTCACATTATTATTTTAAATTCCAATAAATCTTTTTATTTGATTTTTCATCTTGTTATTCAATCCATTGTTACTTTATGGACATAATTAACATTAGTTTACGTTTTATTTCATCAATAGTCTACAATTATCATTTTAATCCAAATTAACTGCAATATTTAAGTAGATTAATTGCAATTTATTTCCCATTTATTTCAACGAATTAAATAGTGAATTTATAATTGAATCATTGTTACAACTTACTAATTCAAACATATTTCTATGTTTATTGTTTACCAACCAAGTTAATAAATTCACATACTGATTCATTATTCTATATTAACCAATTTCAATTAATTACGTAAACTTTACCATTTATATACAACATTTGGTTTATTTACTTATTTTCACTTTATAACCAATTATAACTTCCAATCATTCCAATTAATTGGAATTACTATAAAAAGTTATCCATTACCTTAAATTAACATTACTAACATTATGTAACGACCCTATTTCAAATGAATTAACTTATAAAATTAACTTTCCATTATTTAAAATCTATTAAATATTCCAATTTCAAATGACCAAAATTCTAGATCATTACAGGATTATTCAGATTACCATAAAACTAATCGAGATGTTTTCCTCCAAGTTATCCCAAACATTATGCATTCCTTTTAAAATTTCACTTCCCAAGATTTTTTTTTACTTTTTAAATACTTCCAAATATACTACTATTACAGTTCTCAAAAAAAATTTGGAATTATTTTCTAAAATCGTGGATTTAGATTGAAAAATCCTTTTTAAAACACATTTTATAAACTTAATTAATATAAAATTTCCTTTATATAAAATCATCTTATATTGTAATAACTCTTCTTTATTATGATAGAATTATCTCAAATATTTATTCACTAAATGTTTTATCTTACAATTTAGATTATATTAAACAACTATATAAAATGTTGTTTTTAGCTCAACATTATTAAAAGGTGAATTTCAACATAACATTTTCTCCGAACACCTTAGAGTCAAATTGTCAAATTAATTCACAAGGGGTTCGTTTATATATTCAAACAACGAATTCTTATATATAAGCCAAACATAAATAATCAACAAACAACTAATGGTACTCAACACTTCTAATTTAGTAAGCATGATTGATCAAACAATAGTGATAATAAATAAATATTATCACTTTCAAACAACCCAACACACTCTATAACTATATAAATTTTGAAAATTATTCTTTTATATTTGTAAAATATAATCCTAGGAAAAATATTTAATTTGCTAAATTTTCAGGAATTAATATTGTGTTTGTTTCCTGGTTCAAGAGCTTAGATACCCCTATCGACACCGTGGCGTCCCACGTCTCGACCAGAATTCATAAACAACTCAATAGACTAATTAACATAATACATTTTTATAACAATAACAAATACGATCTCGTATATAAAATACTCTTAAACTCATTCTAAGTTATTACTAAGCCTATCTCTAATGAGCCATACTCTACCGAAGCTAAGTTATAGCTTAACCTCAACTATGATTCCAAATGTAACGACCAACCTTTTCGACCATCGAAAGTCGATACTAAATACATCCTCTATAACAACCCAATATTTTTGCAATTATTTTTAAATAAATTTTATTTCAAATACTTTTATTTTTAAAACATTTTAAAAGTGTAGTTGTAATTTTCCAATATTTGTTGTATTTTATTTACAATTTTTAATTCTAGTTTCAATATAATAAACTATTTTCTTTATTTACGTTTTATTTTTCCTAAGAATAATTGTTTATTTCCATTTTCACTTTATTTTTGTTTGTCTTTTATTTTTATTTACTGATTTTTTATTTGTTTATATTGAATTAAAAAGAAAGTGGAAATCCAAATAGACAAAAAGCTTTAAAACTTTTGACTTTTCATTGCCTAGATCTTTCATTTCTTTGGCCGTTCTCTCCTTGATTTTAGCCGTGAGTTTATTTGGTATTTCACGTGAAAACTTTCTCATTTCTATCACTTTGCACGGCCATTTCATTTCTGAAAAAATTCAAGTAAGTTAATGGCTTCCATTCTCCGCTTTTTCTCTTCATTTTTTCTATTGATTTTTTCCATTGTTTTGCTTGATTTCCTCTACATGTTGCTCGGCCTAAACCCCTTCACCACCTTCACCGACCACCACCACTTCCTCCTCATCACCATCCACGGCCTGACCTCCTCCTCCTCTGACCAATACTGGCTGTAACCATCCTATGATGCAAAATCCACAAAAGTTGCAAAACTCCTAGAAATTGCCTAGCCGAACTCATGTATTTTCCACCACCTTCATTTGTAGCCACGGCCACACCCCTAGCCACCACCAGCGCGTGCTCCACCTCTGAACATCACCATCAGTCCATCACCGGACCTGTAGCAGCCCCTGGCCGAGCCACTTGACCTTTGGCCGAGCCTAAATGTTGAACAAAAACTCCTCTTTTGCCTTTCCCTTTGACCTTCCTTCACTAGTAACTCAAAAACTCTTCATCTCCTTTGTAGCCGTGCCTATATGAGTCCAAACCAGATCCATTTCAACCTATAAACCCACCATGGCCAAACTAATAAAGCATTGTGGCCGAGCAAAAGTTGTTAGTGGTCAAGCAAAATTGATTGGAAGCTTGGTGATGTCATTGGTTTCAAAGTTTCAATTTGTTTCAATATAATTTTATGCTGAATTTATATTTATATTTTGCTTTGTTTTGTTGATGAATACAAGATTAACATCTTGGCTCTCTCTCCACTCGAATCAAGTCGTGTTATCGTGCTTTCTGGATTTTTGTTTGTGTGTTTTATTTGCTAACTCCATCGTAAAGAGGTGAGTTATTCACGCTTGACATTCATACTTATAGAATTTGTGAAGTGACAACAAGTGAATGTGTAGAACTGTTATATCATGTTATACCTGCCTGTGAAATGTATTTTATGATGTTAAACCCTGCTATAAACCTGTCACATCATCTGCTATGTTATATTCTGTTATATTGTTTATTTTATTCTGTTTCTCACACTACAAGTTCATTATAGAATAGAATCACTATGGGTTGAAATGATACATACCCGAACGGACTTTAGAATAGGGAAAAATCATTATGGGCTGAAATGATAGGCTCGAGTGATTTTTATTTATTTTTATTAACTTGGGATTGCGGGTTTGAAATGATAGAACCTGGATTTTCTTTGTAAATTACGGATTGAAATGATATATTATCCATATCACTTGACTTAGGCTAGAAAATATTATACAGACCCGTGGTTATTTTATATATTTTTTTGGAAAAATTTAAGTATTTTAAAATGTAAAAATATGCTAAATTGATTTAAATTGAATTTAAAATGATTTAATAAAGTGATAATGATTTTTATATGTATTAAAAATGTTAAATAAATGAATGGAAAAATTGTGATTTAAAACATAACTTAATTTGGAAATTTGTGATTTGATTTTTTTATGGAAGTTTAAGTTAATTAGATAAAAATGGAAATTATGTTTTTTTTATGAAATGGAAATTTTAATCTAAGTGTTAAGGTAAATTGTTAAAAATGAAAAGAATAAGAAAATTGTACACTTGAATTCAATAAATGAAATTTTTGAATTTGATTTTATTGTAAAAAATTTCTTTATAAAAATCATAAGTTAAAGGGTATTTAAATGAACATTTTTGAAGTGGAAAAATATAATTTTTATAAGTTAAAATGGTTAAAATTGGAGTTTAATTGTTTCTGGAATTTTGGTATAAATCTGGAAATTCTTTTAGTAGCACTTCAGAAATGCTATCGTTTCTGGAATTAACTTAAAAACCGGAGTAAATGATACTGCAGCACTTTGTAAGTGCTGTGGTTGATGCAAATGAACTAAGGACTAAAATGAACTAAGGGCTACTGCAGCACTTGGTAAGTGCTGTGGTTGCTGAATTAAAACTAAAACCTTAAACTAATAAAAGAGCTACAGTAGCACTTGATAAGTGCTGCAGTTTGCTGAATTGAGATTTTTCAATTGAACCTGAACTACCACAGCAGTTTATAAATGCTGTCTTTTCTGAATTTAACTTGTTTTCAAATGAAACTGAACTACTACAACAGTTTATAAATGCTGTCTTTTCTGAATTGAATTGTTTTCCAATGTTAACTTACCACAGCATTTTCTAAGTGTTGTGAAAGCTGAAATTTCAATGTTTTAAAGTATTTAAGTGAATAAATGAACTCAGAAAAGGCTAAATTTTTGGGAATTGAATATTTGATTTGAAAGAATAATGACTTTATTTTAAATGGTTTAAATGAAGTATTTTGATTCGAAATATAAACTATTTTTGAAATTTATAACCACGAGTTATAATAACGATTGGTTGTTAAAGAGACCGGGATCAGATATGGACATACTCTTTGTCGATACCGAAAACCACTTTAACAACTGTGTACGCGGTGGAGTTTCCAGAATGAAGTAGGATGGTGGCGACGATCCTATTGAGGTATGAACATGGACCCAACTCCCGTGAGTTGACATAAGGTGGCTAAAACAGGAGCGATTGACGGGCCAATGAGGTAGCACCTCTAATCGGACACACTTCTTCGATACCATTCTATTACTTTTGTGATTGATTAGGTGCACCCCTTGATTTTGGGAGTGTGGCTTGAGGTGGGCGGTAGTGGCTGCTATGCGTTTCCACCAGCCCAGATGCGTAATTGGTATATCTACCCTGACATTGCCTAGTTGTGCCGTGTCACCTACCATATCGAACTTTACTACGAGTTTGGATTTCTCCCGTAGCCTGTGGAGTATTGAGGGTAGCCCCCGATCCGGGAGTATGCTAATACTGGATAGACTACTGGGACTATTACGTGTTAAGGTGGAAAATGTAAAGCCTTAATGCTATTTAAAAGTATGTTTATTTTATAATTAGACATTATTATAATAGCGAACATTACTACATAGTAGATAGTTTAACGGATCCTTAAAGAATGGGCGATCCCAAGCATTCTTTAAGTTACTTGTGCATTTTATTACAGCTCACTTGAGTTGGTTTATATTGTATAAGTATGTATGTCCTGACTCGAGTGTTTTTGTTTTATTTACGCTCGGGTCAGCCTGAGTATCAGCTTTGGATCTCACCTTCTGGAGCTAGGACTGCTGGAGATCATCTTTTATCTAGTTGCTATCTATTTCCATTCAGTATTTCTATTTCATCTTTGTATTAGAGACATATGTATTTGGGATTTCTACTATGCTTATGTATTTAGACTTCTGCTGTATTTTTATTCAGACTATGTAATTTGAATATGTTTTGAGACTTTGTATTGTAGTGGCTTCATGAACCACTATTTATTTTATTTTCCACTGCGAGTTATTCTGATATTCTGTGTCTGTGATTCTGTGATTGGTTTTATTTGCTCCAAATTTTATTACAATCTGTTATTTTTCATTATTCAAGTCTGACATGTGTGGATTATTGTCGATTTAAATGGTCCAAAATAGTGGGTCGTTACATCCTCGGTATTCAAATGTCAAACATCCAATCACCGGAAAGACAGATTGTAAGGGTAAAATAAAAAGAAAAGAATAGAGAATAGGGAAAAAACAAAATCTCACAGCGGGATCAACAACATAATATAACAAAGACAGTATAAACTACCACTCCAAAATATAGAGTGTAACGACCCGTAAATTTTAACTGTTTTAATCATATATTTAATTGAAATTTTGTGAATTTTAAATAATAATATTTTGAAATAAAAATTTAATATTTGGAATACGTCTAATCAAACATAACAAATGGTAAATTTTCATCAGATAATATGGAAGTTTATTTTATTGTGTAATTGTATTTAAATTTAAATTAGTTAATATTTGTGATGATAAAATGTTTTCCAAACTAAATATTTTTATTTAATAAATTTGTAAATCGTCTTCTGAGTGAGACGTCATAATTCGTTTCTTCAAATTTGGACTGCTATTGCCCCATTTATCTTATTTCCGGCGTTTTAGCAGCATTTCGGTACCGATATCGACTTTTGATTGGATGATCGTACCACTGATTTTGTATACCGTTTTGATCGTCTCGTCGTGCTGATCTCCGTAGTATATTCTTTTATGTGTTTCGGTTTTCCGGTATGCGGCGAACACGCGAATTGTTAACCGTAACTGTTCGTCTGTTTGTTCTGTGTGACATTTCATTGCCCATCCGTTGAGAAACCAATAGTCAGTGGCTTTTATTATTCCTTGGAATTCACGTACCGACTTTTGATTTTTTCCCCACTATTCAATGTACACGTGAATTCGTCCTTTTCAATTCATTTTTTTTTCGTTTACTATTGCTCAGAAAAAAATGGATATATATTTTATATACCAGTTTCACATATCTTGCCTGCTCGTGTTTCAAATTCCTATTCTTCTAGTTCATTTTCTTCATTTGAAAAGGAAAAAAAAGCTTCACCATTTTCGTTCTGTTCGAGATTATCATATATATATATATATATATATATATATATATTTGAGAGGCCTTCTCCCCATTCCTTCCTTCCCCTGAACGACCACCAACATACGCAAACTTTCCTCTTCCTCGGTCCATTTCCCCATGCCGAGCTTACCCAAACCCGTGCCCCTTTCACGTGCCCGCCCAGAATCGTGAGCAATTTCTCCCTTTGCCTACTCGGCCTCCACCATGGCAGCACCTTCCTTCAAGTTTCAGTGCTCGCAACCCCAAGCCTCACACGCGCAGTTTTTTTTCTTCCCTCCGCCTCTGGCCTCTGCGTTCATCTCCGTTCTCCTCCTTGACATCCCACTGATCTCCACAGCAGTTCCACTCTCTAACGGTACTGCCTCCTTCTTTCTTCAAAGTATAATAGTGGTATTGCTTTGGTTTGCACCTATATATATAATTTTATATAAGCTGTATATATACTTTCTGTCCATAAATAGATATGAGTTATATATTATATTTCATTTTTTAAAAGAATATAGGTTAGTATCGATACATTATAGTTTATGAAGGTTGTAATTGTATAAATATAATATGAAGTTTAATAATGTGAAAGTCTTATCAACGCATATTGTATATATAATATATTAACTTGACCTATTGTTTATTTATGTGTTAAGTCTGTGGTATATATATTATTCTATGCTAGTTTTATATACATATCCTACTTTGTTAATGTATGCAATTCGAGTCTGCATATTTTATAGTTCATAAAATTTATAGATGTATGGTGATGTTGCAGTATATATATACTTTGAAATGATTCTAGTTATACTCTTATATATTCATTTATAATATATGAATGTAAAGTACTTTATGGTTTCATTACATCGTGAATTGAATTTAACAGTGGCATTTTATAAGTCTTCAAATTTTATTTATGAAATTTTAATATATGTGTGTTAAAGCATGTGTTGTACAGTCTCTTTAAAGTTATATATTACATTATATATTTATATGTAAAGTTTATACAATAACAGTATATTTATATATTTATGCATAGACTCACTATATATATAGTTATATGTGTGTTTGCAGTGAAATATTTTATAAAGAAGTTTATATATATAACTATTTGTCATACTGCAAGTATATGTATAATAGTCTAGTTTATATATTAGTATTTATATATATTGTTCTGATTTTTGTGTGTTCACATAAATTATATATATGCTAGTATACAAACGTATATATTTATATAGAAATTGAAGAGAGAGAAAACTGTATTGCGTATGTGATTTATAGTGCAAATTTTTAAAATATGGTGATGTTGATATATATATATATATATATGTTGAACAGTTTATACTATAAGGCTATGATATAGTATATAGCCTATGAGTGTATTATAATATTTATTTATAGTACATATATGTTGTTATAATCAATTTGAAGTATAATTTTTAGTATTGCTTGCCAGTAAACATATATAAAAAGGTCGCAGAAATGTTATTTTACAAGTTTATTATATGATGTCAGGTGGTGTACATATAATATATATATTATTATAATATTCGTCTTAAATTTAATATTTATTCGTGGGAAAATAATAATATATATATTTTTGTCATTCTATCAAAACTGATTCTAATTTGCTCTTATCGATTTTCCCATTATCAGCTTTGCCCGTCATGCCTGTTTTCTTCATCAAATCGTGTCCATTCAGCGATGCTTTGGAATTCGTAACTCGTTTCATTCGTCGTTCATCTCTATCCTCGAAAGGTGAGCAATCACTCACGATTAACGTTCTTTTATTTATTAAATTTGATTTCAATTGTAACGACAATTGAAATATGCTGCTGTTAGTTATTTATATTGCTATATATATATATATGTTGTTATCTGTATCTGTTCACCTGTGACATCTGACACCATTATCTGTTATTTATATTGCTATATATATGTGTTGTTATCTGTATCTGTTCATCTGTGACATCTGACACCATTATCTGTTATTTATATTGATAATATATGCCTGTTATGTTATTATTATATCTGTTATCACTCTGCAAGTTCCTTGTTAGTATAGAATTCACTATGGGTTAAAATGATACATACCCGAACGATCTGTAGAATATGAGAAAAATTGTTATGGGTTGAAATGATAAACCCAAGCGATTTTCATTGAATTGAATTTGGGATTTCGGGTTGAAAAGATATATACTCGAATATATTTAAACTGCGGATTGAAATGATAAATATCTGTATCACTTGACCATAGGATAGAAAATTATATACAGACACCGTTGGTCTATATATAAATATTTTGAAAAAGATTTCTATGGTTTTTTGGAAAGAAATATATGGTTTTATAAAAATATTGATTTTTAGATATTATATAAATGTTATTTTATATATAGTTAAATTCTTGATTTTAATCTATGTATAAATTTGTTTTAATATAAAATAAGTTTAATAATAATGTTGATTTTATTAAAATATAATATGGTTGAGTATTTATTTAAATTATATTTTAATATAGAGTTTGTAATGATAAAATAAATTAAGGTTGAGAAGATAGATTTGAAATTGATTTGAAATTGTATTTAATTAAGAATTATATTTAAATAAATCTATTTGAACTTATGGAATTTAGGTTTTTATAGGGATATGACTTTATAACTTGATTTTGGTTTAAGATGATTTAAAATGAATATTTCAAGTTTAAATAAATTGAAGGAAATATTTAGTGATTTGAATTTTGGGCTTTTATATAAATGATATTGAATTTATTTAGTGAATATTGCAAAACTAAATAATAATGAAGTTAAATTATCAAATTTAGTTTTGGAATGGTGGAATATATAAGGCTTTGAAATATATTGAAATTGAAATGGTTCATTTTGGGTACAAATCGGTATTTGAAATCGATATAATTTGAAATGTTTAATTGAATTGAAATTGAAATTGATGATTTGTGATTGGATAAATTTGAATTTGGAATTCGAATTGATTTGAATCGATTTGTGAAATTTGAGAAAAACTATTTATTATATAAAGTATTTTTAAATTATATTTAAACTATTTTTTATTTTACTTTATAAATTATTTTAATATAAACTATTTTAATAAAAATCATTTCAATATAAATTATTTTATTATAAACTATTTTAACTTATAACTATTTTATAAAAAATATTTTATTTTATAAAAACTATTTTATTATACATACTATTTTAATATCTAAACTGTTTAAGAGCAAAGTGTTTCAAGGTTTTGATTTCCAAAGTGTTTTGATTTTTAATATAAATTGAGTTTTTGAACTGTGAGAAAGGTTTTTAAAATCTTAAGATAGGTCCTTCTTTTATAATAAAGTATGTGGTTTTAAAAGGAAAATAGAAATATATTTTTTGTATAAATATTTATTAACTATTTTATATAAAGTAATATATATATTTATATAGGTACATATATCATAATGGAATTTATAAATATAATAAGTTATAAAAGTGAGATTTTACAAAAGAAGTAAAGATTTGCAAAATTGTATTTTTGTTAGTAATAGTATGGATTTATAAATGGTGTTTATAAATAAAAGGAAACTATTATCATGGGATAGATTGGGAAAAGTAAATCAAATGGTGGATTTATTATACGATGTGGAATGTTGTTTAGAAAATAGTTGATTCTATATTGGAAATTGAAAGTGAGGGTAAATTTTGGACTGTTACACAATATTTTATAAACGGAAAGGAATTTATAAAAGAAACTTACACCTATGGAAGCAAGGTTAAAAATGGATGAAATTATGTTTTGAATGGGACTAAAAGAATAAGTGAGATTTATAAACGGATCGAGTTATAAATAAAGCTCTATAAATAAATGAATTTTATGAAGGAAATTTTATAAAATAGATAGATATTTATGAATCTTGTTTGTAAAATATGGAAATGACTATGTGAAAAGTTAAGTAAGGATTTTATCAAGGAAATATAATTATGTTTTAAGAGTTGTTTATTTATATTAATATTGTTTTAAAAGTGGTTTATCAATATTTTAAATATTTTGAAAAGTTTATTATTTAAAATTATTAATACGGTTTGAAATTAATTTTATTTATTTATCAGTAAGGCTTTGGAAATTAATTATTAATATTTATAATAAAATGTTGAAGATAAATTACTATTGTTTATTTAAGAATGTTTTGGAAATTATTCATTATTATTTTAAGATGTTTTAATGTTAGTATTTATTTACAATGTTATTATTATATAGTAGTGTTTAAAGGAAAATATTAAAATTTCATTTTAAATATTTTCGAGATTTATAAATAGGGTCTTTATAAACAGATGTGGATTTTAAAAGGAATCTTATAATATGTTTTGGAAAACTAAAAGGGAAGATTGGTTAAAGGATAAAGGGTTTTATAAATAGTTTTATATATTTATAAAAAAAATTTAGAAATAGGTTTGTAGATTTATAAAAGAGTTTATTAAATGGTTTTTTGGATTTATAATGGAGTTTATAAATGATTTTAGAATAGAATAAAAAGAGGAATCTTCCCAAATGTTGGTGAATATACCTATACTGTAACAACCCGCATATTTTACGATTGTATATTTAAACATTTGATTTAAATGTAGAATCGTTAATTGGATTAAAGTCCGAAAAGCTACTTTTTGTAAACAGTCGAATTAGGACTCGAGACCACTTCCATTGAGTCCAAAACGGCATTTGCGACTTTTTTAAGTATAAACATCGATATATTTGGAGTAAGGTGAATTTTGACATTTTCTATTGGGCTTTGGGTTTGGGTTTCACCCCAACTCACTCTATAACCTAGTTCAGCCCTCTCCTCTTCTCTTCACTTCATTTCTATTTTCTTAAACACTCAAGCAAAACTGAAAATGGGGAGAGGAATGAGAAATTAGAAACTCCAAGCCCTAGTTTTCATTTGCAAAACCAAATTCTTGCTCCAAATTCAAAGAGAAGCTAAGGTAAGCCTCCTCTTCATCTTCTCCAACTCATTCTCTCTTTAAATTTCAGAAATTTCCTAAACCTAACTTAGGAAATGTTCCTCTTTTGAGCTTAGATTCAAGCCTCTAGAGTTGGAGTTGAGGTGTAGTTGATCTTCCTTTGCTTTCAAGCTTCTCCTTCCTCGTTTTTGGGTTTAAAGGTGAGATTTTTATCTCACATCTATGTCTATAACTATCCTTGATTTCTTGGTATGAATTCCTAACACCTTTACATGTTCATTTGATTTTGGTTTGGATTGATTTGGTGAACATTTCAATTTTTGGTGTTTTGAAGTTAAAACTTTGAAAACCCTAGCTTTGATTTATGAATATGCTTTTTGTGGTGTTTCGGAGAGCCTATAGGGCTGGGGTTGAAAGTCTAGCGGATCGTAGTTTGTTTAAAGTTTTGCAACCTTTCAGAATATAGCCGTTTATTAGAAAAATGTTCGTCACCAGACGTCTGCAAGAAAGCTCAGACGTCTGGAGTTTGTTTCAGAGAATTTCCTGAAACTTACTGCAGACGTCTGAGTATATACTGCAGACGTCTGGAGTATGTGACCTGCTCTATTTTGCCTGTTTTGCCTATTTAGCTCTAGATTCCAATTTTTATCGATTCGTGATTATCCGATTTATTGCTATCATTTATTATTGACTTTGATGACTTCTTTTTCTGGATTTTTGAGAATATCCATTTTGTTGGATTCGGTATCGATTTCTTTGGATTTAATTCACATCTTTGAATGTGGATTTTGTGATTGATTGTTTCTACAATCATTTTGTGATTTGTCACTTTTAAATGCAAATGTTTCTATACTAATAGTAAATATTCAAACTCTTTTACAAAGATGATTTCAACTCTATTTTTAATACAAAGCTCGTTTATAAAACCGTTTTCTAATCTATTAGTATACACAAACCTTTACCTCATTCGTATGAGAAAATATAATTAAACGGCTTAGCAAAACAAGTGGTATGAAACGCTTGCGTTTACTTCGCCGGTTAATTTTTGGACTTGTTCGATTGAAATTCTTGTGACAATTTTCGAGTGGGAATCTACAATTTGTTCGTAAATATTTAAGTTAAGCAAGTGGTTATGGGACATGAAGCTAAACTCATATATTTACTAGCTTAGTGTAATCGACACTTTTATTGATCAATAATGATCATTTTGTGATTTAGACTAGAAATGTGCGATGTCTATTTGTCTACGAGGGAGACTAAACCCCGTTTCTATGGAACTTCGATTCAATTTGGCGGGGTAGCGACCCGTGGTCTTCGGGCCGTTTGTGGAGCTTCGGCTCAAAAATTTATGGTTAGCGACCATGGAATAGCGTTCCGTTTGTGATACACGTGTTGGTGAGTTTTCATGCTCCCGTTTGTGATAGGCCTCCCCCCCTTTGTGATTTCTGGATTTCTAATTGATGATTTCTAGAATTTGTGTTTCACCTCTTTTATGTGATTGGCAACGATATGTTCGTCAATATTTGTGGTTTGGTGAATAAAACAAGAATATGACATTCTTTTTGGTGCTTTGAGATTTCTTGAGATATTGTATGATTTTGTTGTTGTTTAAAACATACTTGTCACAGCTTGACATTATTTTTATCATACGTTTCTTTTTTATATCTCTACCCTTATCTCAGTTTATATATATGATAATTATAGCTAGACTGATCCGTTTATTATTTTCTTATTAAATAATACTCGAGTCAGACCGAGATGCTACAGGTGCTTCTGCTTGACTCCTTATCTGGGATCATCTTCTGACTTTTGTCTAATTACACTAGATTGGTAGTTTTTGTCGTTATACATTTGAGATATAGACTCCATGATGTATACTTATTCTTTTGTCTAGCACTTGTATCTATTCTTTTGTGATATTGTGGATCTTGTTTGACCACTACTCTGATGTACACTTTTATGTGTTATATTCATATATGTTTCCGCCTTTGAGATGAACATCTGTGACTGATTTATGTTATGTTTATTTCTATATTTGTTTCTGAGGTCCACTTTGCCACTGTGTAGTCGCTTTGGGTTTGTATCGGTATGTCGGATTTCCTCTTGAAATGAAATGCATGTTATACTATCTGACATATCGGTACTCGCACAAAGCAATTACACGGATGGTCGCTCCTCAACAGCCTTATTCTTCGTGCTAGTCGACAGCATTACCCAATAGTGTTCTTGGCTAGCGTGAGTATATAGGTGGGGCGTCACAGCTTGGTATCAGAGCCAAACTTTGGAACAACGTAGAATAATCTAGCAAGGATCATTGTCCTAAGTCTTCCTTAGGAATCGTGCTATAGGATTTAATTCGAGTCTTCGAACCATTCTATCCTATATTCTTTATGATGCCTTGTTTTATCAATCAAGTTTGTTGATATTCATTCTGAGATTAACCTTTTTCTCTTTTCTTTCTTTCTTAAAGAAGAGAAATGGTTAGACCTGGCCGTCCCAGCGCCGGTCAATCTAGTGCTACTCCCCAGGATAGAGTATTTATGTCTGCTCAGCAACTTCTTGATCTTGTGAGAAATGCTCAAGCTGTCGGACCTATTCCTGAGCCCACACATCCTAAATCTGGGTTTGCACGCTTGTCCAGTGATTACACCAATTTTAGTGGAAAGCCATTCAAAGGCTCCGAGAGTGTTATAGAAGTCCAAGCTTGGCTTCGAACATGCGACCGCATCTTTTCTCGCATGAATCTTATTGATCTTCATCGAGTCCAAGTGGCTTCTAGCATGCTCTAAGAAAGAGCATTGGATTGGTATGAGCTCTTGATTTCTGAAATTATTGAAGCGGACCTTACTTGGGAGCAATTCCGGGAAAGGTTCGAGTTGAAATTCATGCTGGAGGCTGAAAAAGTATCCCTAGCTCGACGCTTCATTGACCTTGATCAAGGTGAATCTACCATGACGAACTACGTCGCCTCTTTCGAATCTCTCTCTAAATATGGAGTCGAGTATATTAATACCCCATTGAAGAAAAATCAGAGGTTTGTGTATGGCTTGAACAAGTGCCTCAAAAAGCCATTACTTCTAAAATTAGAAGTTTCTTTTGACCAACTTGTTGATATTGCTCTTCGACTCGAAGATGCTGATAAAGATAATGATGCTGAGGTTAAACCAAACATCAACAAGAAGAGACCTTTTAAATTCAAGCCTAATCCCAACAAGAAGGGAAATCAAGCAACCCCGGTAGCAAATACTCCTACACCTCGTCGGGGAGAATGTTACAATTGTGGTTCTAATGACCACTTTGCAAACAAGTGTCCGAAGTCTATTTCTTGCCGCTATTGCAAGAGTTCGGGTCATACTATATCTTTGTGTCCCAAACTTCAAAGCAAGAATGAGGGCAAGCTAAATGTTGTACAAACCCTTGCTAACACTTCTCGTAGTCAAGGTATTTCTCATTCTATCCTTGATGGCATTATTATATTTCGTGATCTTCCTATTCGAGTTCTTTTTGATACGGGTGCATCTCACTCTTTTATATCAAAAGAACTTGTTGATGCTTTGTCTTTGAATGTTATCGACTTGATGACTTCTTTGAGGATTGCGAATCCGGTTGGTGGATCCACAACACTCAGTTTATTATGTAAAGATGTCGAAATTATTTTGTGTGATCACTCTTTCCGTGCCGATTTGCATGTTATGTGTTACCTTGGTTTCGGAATGATTTTGGGAATGGATTGGCTTAGCCGTTATGAAGCCCATATTCTATGTCCTGAACGGACTATATATCTTCGACATCCTCAATCTGTTAAGCAGGTTTCCCTCGTTCTGAAAGATTCAGATTCCAATTCGAAAGCATCCTTATATTCTCTCAATCCTCATGACGACGATAATGATGACGAGGAAGATGTTATTTCTCTCATTCACATTGTTTGTGAATTTCCCGACATATTTGAGCCCGTTTTAGGATTACCACCTAAGCGAGCAATTGAGTTCAGAATTAATCTAATCCCCGGAGCTCTACCTATTACTCGTCCTCCTTATCGTATGTCCAATAAAGAAAATGAGGAGATGTGCAAACAATTATCCGAATTGGAAGCGAAGCAATTTATTCAATCTAGTTCCTCTCCATGGGGAGCTTCAGCTATTTTTGTGAAGAAATCTGATAGTACACTTAGGCTTTGCGTTGACTACTGCAAGCTTAACGATCTCACCATCAAGAATAAATACCCCTTGCCTCGGATTGATGATTTATTCGATCAGCTTAGTGGTGCTAAAGTCTTTTCACAGTTGGATTTAGCTACCGGTTTTCATCAACTCCGTATTGCAGAGGATAGCATTCCTTTGACATCGTTCCGTACTCGTTATGGATCTTATGAATGGCTTGTTATGCCATTCGGTTTGACGAATGCTCCAGCTTATTTCGTCGACCTTATGAATCGAGTTTTCAAAGACTTCCTCGATCGATTTGTTCTCATCTTTATAGATGATATTCTTATTTATTCTGAAACCGAGGAAGAGCATGGAAATCATCTTCGGATTATGTTGGAAACTCTTAGGAGAAATCAATTGAAAGCAAAATTTTCTAAATGCCACTTTTGGCAATCTCGTGTGAAATTTTCAGGGCATATTATTTCTGAATCTGGAATTTCCGTGGATCCTTCAAAGATTGAAGCGATTCAAAATTGGAAGAGATCGGAGAGTGTGACGGAAATTCGTAGCTTTCTTGGATTGGCGGGCTATTACCATCGGTTCATAAAAGACTTTTCTAAGATTTTCGTACCTCTTACTAATCTGACAAAGAAGAGAGTTAAATACATTTGGTCAGACAAATGTGAAGCTTCATTGAAAAAATTTAAAGAACTCCTTTCCGATGCTCCTATTCTTGTGATTCTCGATGGGAACCAAGATTTTATTGTTTATACCGATGCTAGTCGCGTTGGTCTGGGTGCCGTTCTCATGCAAAGGGAACGTGTTATCGCTTATGCTTCTAGGCAATTAAAGCCAGCCGAGACTAGATATGCCACTCATGATTTAGAGCTCGCAGCTATTGTTTTCGCCCTTAGAATTTGGCGTCATTATCTTTTGGGAGAGAAATTTGTTCTCTACACCGATCATAAATCTTTAAAGTATTTATTTTCTCAAAAGAAACTTAATTTGCGTCAACAACGATGGCTCGAGTTCCTTGCATCTTATGATCTTGATATTCTTTATACTCCCGGAAAAGGAAATCATGTTGCTGATGCCCTTAGTCGTAAGCAACAAGCGGTTGTTTCTATGATGGTATCCGAATGGAATGATCTCGAGACTTTATCCACTTGTGAGATTCTAGATCGTGAATCCGATTTATGTTCATCTCTTGTTTTATGTAGCCTTGAGGCTCATCCTTCTCTTTTAGACCGCATTCTTGAGGCTCAAAAGCATTGTAGGGATAAAATTAATATTGAAGGTTTAATAGACTTTGATATTGATGCTCGTGGCGGTATTCGAAAATTTGGTAGACTTATTGTGCCAAATATAATTGATCTTCGTAAAGACATTTTAGAAGATTCTCATCGTTCTAAATTTACCATTCATCCCGGTAGTAGTAAAATGTACGCGGATATAAAGCGACTTTATTACTGGGAGGGAATGAAATCTGATATTGCTAACTTTGTTAAGCGTTGCATGACTTGCCAACTCGTTAAGGCCGAGCATCAAAGGCCCGGTGGGTTATTGCAACCATTGGAAATTCCAATATGGAAGTGGGATCAAATTTCCATGGACTTTATTGATGGTCTACTCCGTTCTCGTTCGGGCCATGATAGCTTAAGGGTGATAGTAGATAGACTTACAAAATCCATCCATTTTCTTCCCGTTCGGTCCGTTCGGACCGCACCTATTTTGGCTAAACTCTTTGTCAAAGAAATTGTTAAATTGCATGGAGTTCCAACTTCTATTATTAGCGATCGTGATCCATTATTTACTAGTGGATTTTGGAAAGGTCTTCAAAAAGCTTTGGGAACGAAGCTTAATTTTAGCACCGCTTATCATCCTCAGTCCGATGGACAAACTGAGCGTGTGAATCAAACTCTTGAAGATCTTCTTCGCGCATGTGTTCTTGATTTTGTTGGAAGTTGGAAAGATCATATTTCTCTTGTTGAATTTTCCTATAATAATAGCTTCCAATCTAGTATTGGTATGGCGCCTTTCGAGGCACTATACGAAAGGCCATGCCGATCTCCTTCGTGTTGGCTTGAAGCCGGTGAGAAACTAGTTTTAGGTCCAGAATTTATCCGTGATGCCACAGAAAGGATTGACCTTATTCGTCATAGGATGAAAGAAGCTCAAAGTAGACAAAAATCCTATGCCGATAATCGAAGAAGGAAATTAGAATTTTCTATGGGAGATTTTGTGTTTATCCTTGTTTCACCTATAAAGGGTGTTGTGCGTTTCAGTCGATCGGGAAAATTAGCACCTCGATATATTGGTCCATTTCCCATCACCGAACGGATTGGTTCCGTGGCTTATCGCATTTTTTTACCGGCTCAATTTTCTGCTATTCATGACGTATTCCACGTCTCTCAACTACAAAAATGCCTTCGAGATTCCGATTCTATTCTTGAGCCGGGTGTTATTGAAGAAATAGAAGTTTCGCCTAATTTGACTTATGAGCAACATCTTATTCGTATCATTGCTTCGGAGGTTAGACGCCTTCGAAATAAAGATGTTCCTCTTGTGAAAGTTCAGTGGTCTTCAAATCCTAAGAATTGCTCTTGGGAATCTAGAGAATTCATCGAGCGAACACATCCAGACTTACTCTCTCGTGCTCATTAAGGTGAACTTTTTATTTTCAAAATTTCTTCTTTTTGTGTTGATATGCTTTTATTGTTGTTACTTCATATTTATTTCTTAAAGATTGCGAGGACGCAATTTCTTTAAGGAGGGGAGTCTGTAACAACCCGTATATTTTACGATTGTATATTTAAACATTTGATTTAAATGTAGAATCGTTAATGGATTAAAGTCTGAAAAGCTACTTTTTATAAACAGTCGAATTAGGACTCGAGACCACTTCCATTGAGTCCAAAACGGCATTTGCGACTTTTTTAAGTATAAACATCGATATATTTGGAGTAAGGTGAATTTTGACATTTTCTATTGGGCTTTGGGTTTGGGTTTCACCCCAACTCACTCTATAACCTAGTTCAGCCCTCTCCTCTTCTCTTCACTTCATTTCTATTTTCTTAAACACTCAAGCAAAACTGAAAATGGGGAGAGGAATGAGAAATTAGAAACTCCAAGCCCTAGTTTTCATTTGCAAAACCAAATTCTTGCACCAAATTCAAAGAGAAGCTAAGGTAAGCCTCCTCTTCATCTGCTCCAACTCATTCTCTCTTTAAATTTCAGAAATTTCCTAAACCTAACTTAGGAAATGTTCCTCTTTTGAGCTTAGATTCAAGCCTCTAGAGTTGGAGTTGAGGTGTAGTTGATCTTCCTTTGCTTTCAAGCTTCTCCTTCCTCGTTTTTGGGTTTAAAGGTGAGATTTTTATCTCACATCTATGTCTATAACTATCCTTGATTTCTTGGTATGAATTCCTAACACCTTTACATGTTCATTTGATTTTGGTTTGGATTGATTTGGTGAACATTTCAATTTTTGGTGTTTTGAAGTTAAAACTTTGAAAACCCTAGCTTTGATTTATGAACATGCTTTTGGTGGTGTTTCGGAGAGCCTATAGGGCTGGGGTTGAAAGTCTTGCGGATCGTAGTTTGTTTAAAGTTTCGCAACCTTTCAGAATATAGCCGTTTATTAGAAAAATGTTCGTCACCAAACGTCTGCAAGAAAGCTCAGACGTCTGGAGTTTGTTTCAGAGAATTTCCTGAAACTTACTGCAGACGTCTGAGTATATACTGCAGACCTCTGGAGTATGTGACCTACTCTATTTTGCCTGTTTTGCCTATTTAGCTCGAGATTCCAATTTTTATCGATTCGTGATTATCCGATTTATTGTTATCATTTATTATTGACTTTGATGACTTCTTTTTCGGGATTTTTGAGAATATCCATTTTGATAGATTCGGTATCGATTTCTTTGGATTTAATTCACATCTTCGAATGTGGATTTTGTGATTGATTGTTTCTAAAATCATTTTGTGATTTGTCACTTTTAAATGCAAAGGTTTCTATACTAATAGTAAATATTCAAACTCTTTTACAAAGATGATTTCAACTCTATTTTTAATACAAAGCTCGTTTATAAAACCGTTTTCTAATCTATTAGTATACACAAACCTTTACCTCATTCGTATGAGAAAATATAATTAAATGGCTTAGCAAAACAAGTGGTATGAAACGCTTGCGTTTACTTCGCCGGTTAATTTTTGGACTTGTTCGATTGAAATTCTTGTGACAATTTTCGAGTGGGAATCTACAATTTGTTCGTAAATATTTAAGTTAAGCAAGTGGTTTTGGGACATGAAGCTAAACTCATATATTTACTAGCTTAGTGTAATCGACACTTTTATTGATCAATAATGATCATTTTGTGATTTAGACTAGCAATGTGCGATGTCTATTTGTCTGCAAGGGAGACTAAACCCCGTTTCTGTGGAACTTCGGTTCAATTTGGCGAGGGAGCGACCCGTGGTCTTCGGGCCGTTTGTGGAGCTTCGGCTCAAAAATTTATGGTTAGCGACCATGGAATAGCTTTCCGTTTGTGATACACGTGTTGGTGAGTTTTCATGCTCCCGTTTGTGATAGGCCTCCCCCCCTTTGTGATTTCTGGATCTCTAATTGATGATTTATAGAATTTGTGTTTCACCTCTTTATGTTATTGGCAACAATATGTTCGTCAATATTTGTGGTTTGGTGAATAAAACAAGAATATGACATTCTTTTTGGTGCTTTGAGATTTCTTGAGATATTGTATGATTTTGTTGTTGTTTAAAACATACTTGTCACAGCTTGACATTATTGTTATCGTACGTTTCTTTTTTATATCTCTACCCTTATCTCAGTTTATATATATGATAATTATAGCTAGACTGATCCGTTTATTATTTTCTTATTAAATAATACTCGGGTCAGACCGAGATGCTACAGGTGCTTCTGCTTGACTCCTTATCTGGGATCATCTTCTGACTTTTGTCTAATTACACTAGATTGGTAGTTTTTGTCGTTATACATTTGAGATATAGACTCCATGATGTATACTTATTCTTTTGTCTAGCACTTGTATCTATTCTTTTGTGATATTGTGGATCTTGTTTGACCACTACTCTGATGTACACTTTTATGTGTTATATTCATATCTGTTTCCGCCTTTGAGATATGAACATCTGTGACTGATTTATGTTATGTTTATTTCTATATTTGTTTCCGAGGTCCACTTAGCCACTGTGTAGTCGCTTTGAGTTTGTATCGGTATGTCGGATTTCCTCTTGAAATGAAATGCATGTTATACTATCTGACATATCGGTACTCGCACAAAGCAATTACACGGATGGTCGCTCCTCAACAGCCTTATTCTTCGTGCTAGTCGACAGCATTACCCAGTAGTGTTCTTGGTTAGCGTGAGTATAGAGGTGGGGCGTCACATATACATTGAGATAAGTATATGAATATTTTTCCCAAGTATTGAGAAATAGGGATTTGTGGGTATATATATCTTTGTAAAAGTAATTTAGTATAAATATTTACAAAGTGATTTGAGTTAATGGAATCATTTGTTAAGAAGGCCTAGTGTTGCTTGGTGCTTGACCAATATTGGATTTCCCTATGAAATTAAATTCATGATTTAATGTTTGTTATTCGATAGTTAAATAACCGACTATCGGAATTGGACCCAAATTGTAACTTTAGAAATATCTAGGAGAAACTTGTAAGTTATGTGGCACAGTCTTCTCCGATGATGTTGTATTGTGCGTATAAATCTCGTTTCATTCTCTTAGGACAATAATAAAGAAATTCGTCCACTAACGGTTAGGAGGTGATCTCCGATCTTATCTTTGACTATTCATTTCCTAAAGAACTGGGGTTTAGTTTATCGGGAATTATCAAATGTTGTTTCGAAGAGACCGGGATCAGACATGTTATCCAAAAATCACTTCAATCCAGCAAATGCGTTTCAAAATGAAGACTTCTTGAAGATGTTGGAATTTGGAGACAGAGCACTCAAGTGTTTCGTTTAGTCCCAAAATGAACTTATATGAAAGAATGCTGATATTGCATTGTTTCTTGGAGGGCAGTGTTAGCATTCCAGGTGGGAAATGCTATATAAAGGTGAAACGTAGCGTTAAGCCTCATCAACCGGGAATGACTAAAACAGGGGAGATGCAGCAGGGCTAAGTGGGTCGCTCCCAAGTAGGGTATGATCATCCCTATCTAGAGTTGCTATTATCTCTCAAATTGTATGCTTCGAGGCCCAAAAGCGGGGTGATCATATTTGGTACTATCCAGTAAGAGGTAGGCCGGTTCTATGTTGACAGGGGATCCAGGTGAGGTCTTCAGTGTTATTTTATCTATAGATGCACCTCAATAGGCAGTACCCCAATAGCCCAGTCATTGTATAAAATCCACTCTCCAATACGAGCCTTTATGGTTTTAGTTGTATACCTATTATGCTGGAATTTAATTAATGTAACAATTTCGGCTAAGACCAATAAGTACTTGTATCTAGACACTATTATAATATTATAGAATTTCATATAAAATGCTTTGGTTATCGTCAGGTAAAAACCCGTTCTCATTTATGTGAACGTGGTCTTACAAGATACTTTTGATTTTCGAAAGGTTTCTATAACTTTAAAAATCCAGTTGGGTGTGTTTTCTCACACTAGTTTTCCAGACTGACTCGGGTGTTTATAATGCTTGGGTTAGACCGAGCATATTTACAGATTTGCTTTGGATGTATTGGAGCTCAGGAGACGGGTTGGAGGTCTTCAAGTTGTATTTACGTATATATTTATTTCCGTTGTTTTGTTCTTGAAACCATCAGCATTTATAAGGAAAGGTTGTTATAATTGTCTAGGCTGATGATAGTGATTTTGTTGTTGTACTCTAATGAATGTATGTATATAATAGTTTCTCTTCTGTAAATATCATTGATATTATATTATATATTGTTCCACTGCGATTGTGAGATTCTGTGTTGTTTTTAGTTTCATTTTCTTTCTTTTTCTTCTCTACTTCTTTCCTCTTTCTTTCCCAAAACTATCCGTCTTTACATTCGATTTGGGTTGGACATGTATGGTATATTGTCAACTTGAATTGTACGGATTGGCGGGTCGTTACAACACATAACAACATATCACAATAATGTGTATAACACAAGGCGTGTCACAGATTTAGGGCGCGACCCCACGAACAAGCCGATAGGATAGATAGTAACCAAATCAGATTTACTCCTCGATAAATAACAGGAGCAAACAAAATGGTAAACCTGCATATGTATGTATGTATGTATTTATATATCTAAAGCCAGACAACCGTAGGAACATAGCCAAGCTCAACCTAGTGAGATTCACCTCATATACATATCATATGCAACACTAGTACTGCAATCCACGTTTAAGTGTCATCTACTCATATGTAGTAAACAAACAAATATCAACTCTGATGTCCCATACCACCAGGTGTTACTTGCTCGTTTACTCAATGTTTATACACTACACTCGCTCCGTCTAATAATATTCTATTTAATAAGACCAAAGAATAATCGAAGAAGTATTACTAAAAGTCTCATACTAGTCCGTATCACAACTCTTCATTAAGTCAGTATCCTTTCACAAAGAAGAGATAATCACACACAAAACAAACCAATCATTTATAAAAGAGATTTCATTCATAGAAAATATATGAAGACTTCCAATAGCCTTTCAATTTCCTTAAAGCAGATAAAATATAATTTCTTCCATTTATTCAATCTCAACATAAGGATTTTAAACCTTATAAATAATTCTTGAAATACTTCTTTGATATATTAAATCATAGAGATCTCTGTTATGATCGAATATTAGTCATAAAAGTCATCCCATAATTTTCTATAATTAATTACGATTTTTAAATAAATTTATAAACCTTAAAATCAATTTCCATTTACTTTATTATACTATAGAGTATACTTTAAAATCTCCTCCATATATTTAAAAGTCATAGAAAACTCTTTTAAAATCAAATAATCTTTATTAGAAACCATTCCATAATTTTCTAGAATTAATTAGGGTTTTGAAATGACCCTCCTATTTACACACTAGTTTTATTGGTGATTTTTTTTTTTTTTAGAGATGATATATAGATATATCATCTATTACAAATATATTTCCCAGGGTCATTTTCTTTCTCTAATAAACAAAAATATATCCAGGATCTTTCACAATATAGAAATATTGTTTTAATTCTAAATCATTTTTAACATACATATATGAAGATATCTATGTTATATTCTACTTGAATCAGAGCATGATAATAAGTAGAAATCCTTTTTAAATTTGCAAAAATGTGATAAATTCCCTTTTTAAATTAAAACTTATTGTATACTGATTTTTGACTATAGTGTCCACTGGAAATATGCTCCTTAGACTGTTATTATAATTAAGAAATAGCCAAGCAATAATCAGTGGAAAGCAAGCTTATAATATGGATGATTATCTTAAAGTCTGAATATTATCAAACTCAGGTTAAAAGAAAGTGGATCCTAAGTGAACACAAGCAACATCTAGGCGTAATGGAAACGCGCCTAACTTATTCATGCAAGGTCACTAGTTCGAGTACTATGCTGGTCGGTTCAAACACAATTTTTGTTTTTCTTTTTATTTTCTCCTGTATGGCTGAAATCTGATACCTACCTATAATTGTACATATATATTTAATTTTTGGCTATAACCTAACATACAAAACAATTTTTCTTGCATAACTATTTTTAAAACCCATTCTTTCATCTATTTTAAGAATTTACATCTATATTTTTGCCCAATATCAACATGTACACAGATATACATGTACATGTCAGTGTCTTTGTTCATTTTCCAGAAAACTGAGCTCAAATGTTCCCTTGCTTCATTGATCTGAAGTGAAACATTCGGCCTGACCTATGGCCTAACCATGTGGTTACTCTGGCCATGCTTTTGTTTGCATTTTTACAACCCAGATTATACTAAAACATTGATACCTTTCCTTTTCAAAAGCATGTGTATATATTTGTATGAATCAGACACATTGTGATCAGATATATATATATATATCATTCTTCCTAACCATACTTCTCTTTTAAAAATACATCTTCAGGGTATGAACACTTTTCTTGCATTTGAACTTATGTCAATATCATAAATTGAAGATATAGCAGTCTAATTTCTTTTCTGGGTTTTCCCAATAATAATTTCTGTATATCTATATTCTTTTTGAAAGAACACAGGATTAACTGAAATCATCCTAAAATGATTATGCTTATAAAATCCAGGTTTTCCTCTAAATCAAAACAACTTTAGCAAATAGGTTTTCAAATCAGTTTAACATCAATATCCTTAGTACATACCAAATCAGAAATAACCAGAAACAACATAGCACATGTCTCTTACAAGTTCTTCCTACTTAATACATTTAGATAGCCATATTAATCAGGGAATACATGCATGAATTAACACATTTTAGCTTTTATTTCTAATTATCTTAGCATCCTCTATTCCATATCTTTTTAATCTTGCTTACTTAGCTCCATCATAACCTGCAAAAGCATTAGTGGCTGCCTCATTATAAATGAGACACCCCCATGTGCCATGAGCAATAAGGGTCAGATCTATGATCTGGTGTGAGCATTTCTAACATATCCATGATATTAAGCTAAGGATACAGCATAGATATACTTTGCATACTTGACAGGTATTATCATGTACAATACATAAGAGCAAACATATGCAATAAAACAACTTTTATCTGGAACTACTAAGGTTGCCATTTTCTTCTTCTTATAAATTCCTGGCCTCATCTGCTATAAGGAATCAAAGGGACACATTGCCATGAACTAATTAACATTATGGCACAAAGATCTCAGGACTTAAACAAGCCATGTGCCAACTTGTCTACTTCAAATAGGACAAGCATTCCAGCAGCCTTCTTGGCACAAAATCCTTAGTTATATCACTAAGTGTATTTATGTTCATTCTATCAATGATAGCTAGGTGTACATACCACCTGTACTCATGAAACATACTAGTTACCTTGCAGACATAATATTGCAAGCAAGTTAAAGGTTACTTTCTAGAGGTATAACACCCCAGTCATTCCATCTCACATTATTTAGCATATAAACACCCTATTCAAGCATATACCAGAATGTTTGCAACTGAGAATAAATACATGGCTCTATTGAGTTTATTTTGATTTTGCAAGCAACTATATTTAGCCAGATTTTCAATCCTGTTTAAACATAGTTTTTAGGCTTGTAAATTTCTGTTTAGTTTAGGGCTCAGCACTTATAGAGAAAAAACTCCATTGCACCCTTAACCAATTATTTCAAGCCTCAGCACCATACCAAGGTATATGCAGCTCATAGTTTTCCTTATCTTTTCATTCTTTGTCTTAAGCCATTATTCAAACTAGTTACAAATACTTTGATATATGTTCCTTAAGGTTTTGGTATAATATACAGAGATGAAAATAGAACAACAAAGTTATACATCCAGCATAGCAGATCATATCTCATCAAACATTCATGAAACCATCAGCAGCCAACTTAGTTTGTAAATCAAAACATGCAAAATATAGCATATAAAAGCTTGGCTGCCTAATCCCAGGTCTTAATGCCATGTATATGAGTGAGGATACTCACCTAAGTGCTTACACAAACTTAAACCAGAAAACCCTTCAAATCTTTAGCCTTATCTTCCTCTTCTTCCTTAGGTTAATTAATTAGTGAGAGAGCAGTTTTCTGATTGGGCTCTTGGTATAAATAAGGGTTCTGTCTAGGGTTTTGAGTGATGAAAAATCCCTATTTTAGCCCAGACCAGAATCATGCATTTGGCATTGCATATTTCTTCCCTCCTAACCCTTAATGTCCCGGCCAATATTTTAAAACAGGACTAAATTGTGCCTATTTTCAGAAAGTGATAACTTTAAGTATTTTTATTATACTTACCTCAAACATGATAATGGTGTGACTTTCTATTTTCTGCCTATGTATATTTGCTTTCTTGCACTTTGGTTCTTACTGTTTTAGTGCTTCCTTTTATTTATTTTCTGCTCAAATAATATCTGGATATATATATATACATTTATACAACTATGGGTGTTAATTTAATTTTAACCATTTATTTGCAGAAAACATGTGCATACTTATGTGCATTTCTACACCTATTTAAAATTTCACTTATTCATTATAAATCAATGTTTTCTTCTGCCTTAATTTTCAGACAAGTCTTACATAGGCATATATATAGATATATATATATACACACACATTCTCAGGAATTTTTAATACTCATGTCTAGGTCTATATTTTCTTTATTTAAAACATTTTATCTAAATGTTTTCCTTCCTTGTTTTATTATTCAGGAATTCTGGATTTTCCCTTAGTGCCATAACTAGTGTGCACGTGCACACATGCACACAACCTTGCACCACTGAAAACCCCACCTGTATAATAATTCTGATTTTCCCCCAGAATTTTAATCATTTATTAAAAGAATTTTCCTCAAAATCTTGGGGTATTACAGGTTTTAACTATATATTTAAAGCTCTAAAATATTTCTACCTATTTTTGGAACTCAATTAATTAAACAATTAATAATTGATGAAAATAAAAAAAATCACAAAAATAATTTCATACTTGGAGCATGTCCAATTTTTACTTCAAAATGCAAATTTCACTGAAATCGGAGAAAGAATTTTTTAAAAAAAAAACAATGGCTAAACGTCCATTGTATGGAGCTTGCTCCAAGCTTGACCATGGGTTAACCCTCCCCCCCATCGCACACACATAGGGGATCGACCGTTGGGCTGGAGTGGTTAAGCTCCTAGCCGTGAGCCATTTGGCTCCATTTCGACACCGTTCGTCATAGTTTCCCTTCCCTGATCATTCCAACTTCGAGCACACATACAAGCATAATACAATACCCAAATTCAAGTAGCAAATACCATATGATCATAGTTTGATGAAGCAGTAAATTAGGGATGAATGGGTTAGCCATACACAGAGAAGTAAAATAGTTCTTATCAAAACCAATAACTAAAACAATGGATTCACACGTTCAAATAAACATAGATTTGTTAGTAATAATTACTCACCTTAACAATGGCAAGTCCAAACACTACATTACTTCTCCAAAGCTCAACTTTTCTAGTTACCGTGAATTGCACTTGACCCTAAACATGAGCAAAGTAGTACTTTGATTGTTTAGGTGTAACTTATTGTTGAGAAACATATATTTTAATTTCAGAATGGGATTTTATTTGATATTTTTTTATTTTTGGAAGAGAAAGTTAAGGTTAAAACTATTGTTGCTGGAGGTAGAAAATGAACAGAAAATGCTATAGGACTTGATTTTTGAAACTAATGAGGAAGTCTTTAGACTTCTCAAGTAAAATGGAGATAAAGAAAAGGAGCAATATATTTTTCTTTGGCTAAGTTTGAGTCTTGGGTCGATATTAATTCATTTTCCTTTTTTACATCATTCTCTTTTGTAAAACCATTAATTTATCCTATCAAATAACTCAAAATTCCAATTAATAATCATACTAATTTAATAATAGTGTTCAACATTGTATATTAACAATGTTTCCTTAATTTACTTATTTTAAAAATAATAAACTCAAATCACAATGTTAGTACTCCAAAACTCTTTTATTTATCATTAATAAACTTTATAAAATTATTAAAGAACTTTTAATTTATTTTAAGAATCATTTCAATCTTAAAACATCAATATTACTTCGAAATAATCAAAATTTCCATGTACTAATAATACATAGCTTCAAAAATATTCAGTATCAAAATACTTCATTTAATAACCACTTTAACAAATAATTCCTTCCAACATAAATAAGTATCACCAATTAAATTTTCATTTTCCAAACCTTGACAATAAATACTTTACAATCAAAATTCTTAGTTTCACAAAACTTCCCCATTTGATTCCCAAATAAATTCTATATCATAAATCTCCAATATTATAATTTAAATCCCAATCCATTCTCAATTTATCATTTAAAATACACTCAATTAATTATATATCTATTACTAAATTTAATTAATTGCTCAACATTGGTTGTTACATATATCGGGGTAAACTTGTCACTTCGCACCCAGCTTTTCTCTCTATTCTTCTTCTTCTCATTATATATATATTAGATTGTCTTATCGACAATCTTTCATATTTAATTTTTATGACACGTGGTATGATGGAGTTGGTTACTTTTTATGATCATAGTCAGGTATATCTCTTTGTTGTTCACAAATTTTGCATCATTTTTTGTTAATGCTTTTTTATAATTATTAATATCCAACGGTTACTATTTTCTGGGCCGTTTGAATCTTACAATGAGGATTTTCTTTAGAGAGCTATATATTCCAAGCTTTTTCTGTCTTTTCTTTTACTTGTTCTTGACTTTCTTTTACATTTTCATCACCATCATCAGGATTTTTCCTCCATTCTTTCCCTAGCTATTCACCCTTTTGGAGAAACTTTATAAATTGCTAATGGAATTTAATTTGAATGTTTTGCTTATGAAAAACTATGTGTTTGCTATTGAAAATAAGTGAAATGTTAATAACTTCTTATATATGTCGCTTACACGTTTAAATTGAGTAAGTACAGGTACCGGGGCTACCGTTTGGCTGGATTTGGTTGCGTTAATAAGCTAATAAATAACTGCTTTGCTTAGAAATGCTAAAAAGGTATGCCTACACAATAAAAATAGGAAATATGAACTGTTTTTGCTTTTCCGACAGTGTGGGTTGATGTATATATATTTATATCCCTTGTCAAATTGCAAAAGCTCCTTCGTACAAGGGAGACTCCGCCAAAATTTTCCGAAAATTTTGAGAGTTAGAAAAAATAAAAAAATAAATAAAAAATTTTGGAAAATTTTTGTTAACGGAAAATTGATATTTCAAATTGTAATGGAACTTAGGAATCTATTACTTAAAAATGAAAAGAGAAACCACATCATTTATATGATGCCACCTGTCCTCTTTTATCTACACCATACCTTTTTTAATCGGTAATAACTCCTTCTCCCCACCCGTCAGTTTTATTACCAGCTTATTCCCAAAAAGCTATCGCTTTTTCTTCTCCCCTCCACAATTTTCCTCCCTCCGACTGCTCTTACCCAAACCTGTCCACAACGGTAATGCTCTACGGTTGCTTCAGTCCCGTAGTCGATTTGGGGATTTATGTGCAAATAGGTCAGTACTTTGTTACTTTTTTTTACTCTAATTAGGGATTTCAAATTCAGTCGAACGCAGTTGACATGATATAGGGTAGAACAATATTTGATTCTTTATATTCCATAACGACTACATAAATGTTCATCAGAACTTCTTTTCTTCCAATTTATGGCTGTACTCACTGTAGTTGAACTGGATTTTCGTTCACGTGGAAAGTTGAACGCAGTTGATAGAATATGGGGTAGAACCGTATTTGATTCATTATACTCCTAAAAAAAGCCTAAATTTTCATCGGAACTTCTTTTCTTCCAGTTTATGGGTGTACTGACGGTTTTTAAGGAGAAGGTAATGGAAAGGATAACATACTACAAATTGGTATCCTTTTACTAATTAATATTATGGTACGATAGAAATACTATTGGGTAACTTTGGTTTTGCAGCAACATAGTTTGATTTTATGTCTGTTTTCTATACCCCTACAACAACCTAGAGTTATGTTGTCACTACATGCAAAGGTGCATGTAAGAGCATCAATCACTCAAAATTTGGAAAATAGGCACATATAATTGTAATGCTGGCACTATGGTACCAAAATTAGTAGTTAATGTTAACCCTTGAATTGTGTTTCACACGAAGTAACTATGATTACTTTTCTTCATAAATTTCTGTACAAAACCTAACCAAAATTAGTGTTAAGTTAAAGAGTTGTAGTTTTTATAACTAAATGTAGGACTAAGGCAGTGTTCTAGAATTTGAAAATATAGACTATTAGTACGGTGGAATAATTTGTGTTCTCACATACTTAATTGTTATTTTATCCTACCTAGAGTAAAGTATATAGCATGCTCGCATATAACGTCTCTGCGTATGAACCACTGAATTCGCAAGTCATAACCTGTTACTTTTTAAATTAATGTATAGTGTTATGTTTTGCTTAATTTAGCATGGTTTGATATATTTATAATGATTGGATACTTAGATTTTATCATTTCATGTAGCTATGGAAATCATTTCCAGTCGTACCTCACAATGTTAAAGACGTAAAGAGAGGTTGTGAGCTTTATTGCCATAATTAGTTTGATGAAGTAAAATGCTTAAATACAAGTATCTACTATGATATTTCTTGATAAATCTGATGCTTTTAAAATAAACATGGTGGAAAGAATGCACAAGACACACTAAGAAATGAAAATTGATGAAACCATCTGGAAAATGAAGTGAAAGTTGAATTTCTGTACATAAGTTGTATTAGTGACTTTTGTCATCCTATTCAAATTTAAGAGTCATATTGTAGTAAATAAAAATTGTTTATTTAATGCTAAATTTAAGGTAAAAGATTTGATACTTATGCTATGGTTGATTAAGAAAAAAAATCAAGCCGGAGGCTTAATCATAAAGCATGTTGTTTGCCATAACAGACATCCAATGATTTCTAACTGACCATTTGTCTACAGATCAATGTGTCTGTGTGATGCAATGGTCATCATTTTCCACTGAACCACGTACTGACATAAGAAAGAGGAAAATAAATAGACTATAAGCTGATACTTACATCCCAGTTACCAACTGTCAGCGCTACGATTTTGGTTACCAATAGTTGTTGCATTCTTTGTTAATGTTCCCATTAGATAACGAACTGAGCTTGATTTTTGATTGCTGATATATTTGGTTACGACAATTACCTTTCCTTCTTATCTTTTAGTCAAAGTGCAATAAGTCTTTATGGATCGTTTAGGAAATCTTCTATGAGATCCTCCAATGTAGCAAAGACAAGAATTTTGTTTAGTGGGTGTTTTTTCTTTCCTTTTCTTTCGTTGTTTTATGTGTAATCGTATCAATAACACGACAATTACGATTAAAAATATTACATGATACCCTTATTTTGGTTGATCTTTAGTTCCATAATATTCTCATATTTGATAAGTATCTACTAATTCTTTATAGCTGGTAGACTGAAGTCATGGTTTTGTGCAACATGATATAGTATTCACTTTGCCCTCTATGAAATTGCTGATAATGAGCATAAACTTAAAAAATCGTTAAATTAAGTGGATCCTGAAAGATGGTAGAATTTACGATATTTCTTTAGTTTCCATGTTTCTTTACTTCTGGTTAACGATATGCGCAGTACATTCAGATGAAGTGTTGATGTTGGTTTCTCAATCAATACAGTACAAAAAATACTCTATTTCATCGACTTCTCATTTACTGCTTTGGTCTTGAAGCACATGATTGCTACTCCTGTAAATGTCCTTTGACAGTGTGGTAGTTAATAATGAATCATATAAACATGTCATATAAATTGTTATTTCCTGCTCTTCGACACTCTTGATTTATTTTTTTCCTAATCAACATTGTTTGTTCCACGCAGTTAATTTTTAAGTTTTCTACACATCGGTTAAAGTAATTCGATTTGATCCTCGCCCTGAAAACCCTAACCTTTTGAAACTTGATTACGACTTTACACAATTCTTCGACTTCTAATTCTATTTTAAAAAGGTCTACTCATACCTGATTTACCAAATGAATTGATTTTGATCGGTTTCCCTTTATTTGGTACTTATGTTAATACGTGACAGGTTAGAGAAGATGGTGATTTGGAAAAATGGCAAAAAAATTAAGGTAACTTACTCAGTTCTACCCTTCTCATTTTGTATGGGATCTGACCCTGTATGATATATTTGATGTTTCACCCTTTATAACGTTTGTCAAAATTAGCTTACTGTCTGTGGATAGGACAACAAATACCTAACCTTCCATGTAGTTTCAGTAATACATAATCTGGCCTAATGCAACCTTTGCACTATAATAAAATGGTATGAAACATAACAGGACAGTGCAAATTGAAGTACAATTTGAAATACTAATTTCTACTTCAAATGGGATTCACATGCTTCCTTAAATTTTTCATAAGCTTTCCAATTATTTACAAATTTGAATTGTTCTACTTCATTTTATTTTAAGGATTTTCCATACTACAATTGATTGGGTTAACAATATGTTTGTTTTTGATGAAATCGATCAAGTGCAATTAAAACAACAATTTTGCCGTACCAAAAAGCTTTTTATTCTCATCCCACAAGACACGTAATCTAATTGTTTTCTGCTATTTGCTTTACACTAATAAACAAATATGATTTATTTTCTTTTCTGTTTTTCAACTGTTATTTGAATATTAATAAAATTTAATTCGACTTGCTAGAAATAAGCTTAGTAAGAAAAGCATGTAACTGTTGTCGTCTTCTACTCTAGCTAATTCTGAAGTTAATGTCTTTTAACTGAAACATTTTTAAATTATTATTACTATTATTATCGTTGTTGTAATTATTTTTATTATTTGATTTTTTATATCAGATTGTACTGTGATAATGTACAGATTGATTGGATATTAGAAGCTTAGGTTCGATACTTTGTCGGTATGTGTTATATTTCTATGCTTTTATGGTTATGTTCTGTCTGTCTGTTTGATAAACTGTTAAGCTAGGTTATAAGCTTTAACAAAATAATACGCTCACTAAACACATATGTTAAGCTTTAAAAATGAAGAGTGTTACAGGATGTTGGAGATGCATATACTATTGCAAAGTTTTACTCATCCGATTGGTTCATACGAGTCTAATTTCAACTTTTTTATTCAAATGTTACCTCAGGCTATTTTCAATAAATCGTAATGACTGGAGATGCCTTAAAAAGCAAGTAATATGTTTTTGTAATTCTAATAGTGTTATTATATTATGCAAGATGATCAATTAATTTCAAACGGATTTTTTTGTCTTTGTAAATAAATTGTTTTCCTCGATAGATTATATCTAGATGGTTATGTATATATTGATTTAACTATCTGTTGTAAGGTAATATTATTTGATTTTTTACGCAATTACGATTATATGACATAGATACTGCCATCATTATTCTATTCATCATTTCAAAAGCTTTGATTTCGCTGTTAAATACTGCACGTCTTTCCCTTTCAACCCTCATTTTACCCTTGCTTTATCTGTGGAGTTGGATTTGATTTGTTAATGATTATGGATATGAAAACCTATGTGAATTCATCAATCATTTTTTCCAACAGTTTTTGAAATGGTTGGAAAAATGCAATTTTACTAATTAATTTGTATATTTCCATAACCTTTGTCGTTAGTGTTGTTTTCATCCATTCTGATACTAAACTTTAATGCATAATATAATTAACTAAAATTGGGCTTTTGATGGAAAAAACTTCAATTTTCAGCAACGCATTATTTGCATGGAAAATCTTTGAATTAGAATTGGATGAAAAATATTAATTTGGACATGCTAAAGCAACAAGAGGTTATATATTTACAACTTTTTATATATAAAACAATGTAGGATTTTTGTCTGTTTGCACATGATAGTCAGATGAACTATTATGATTTTAAAATTTACAACTTCAATGATCGGAAAAACTGATATGTTTTTAGAATTTACACATGATAGTCAAGTTCAATCAAATTCACGTTTACCTAAGAAGTTAAAATGAAATATTACAAAGGCAGCTTGATTATTTTTATATTCACGTTGTTTTACTAGATCTTTTTCCTATGAGCTAAATTATATTGTATTTATATGTTTTAGTGGTAAAATATGACCGTCTCTGTTTTTTAGCCTCTTTTATCGTTGTGTACAGAACGAGCTAAGATGGTTCCATGAACATAAAGAACATAAACCACAGATGTAGACAAAGTGCCAAATAATTTGGGATATTTGACTTTCCTACACTTCATAAGTGTATCTTTTAACATATTATATGTAAAATATATAAAAAATTTGAGTTCTTTGAATACGTAGTCATTTAATGTTATCTCAAAATCATATTCTAGCATGTCATCCAAGAAGGAAAGAATATACATTTCAAGACGCAGTATATTTTCTCAGGGCAACGTTTCTAAAGAAATAAACTTAACTACATCTTTCATATTAAGATTACACCATATATTATTCATGCATTAGATTTTTGTGCTACTTTATTCTGACAGCCAATCAGTAGATATTTTGGAGTGATACGTTTTTCAATTGTACACGTGAGAAATCCTATTCTTCTATCCTAATTTTTGCTATATCATATGCCTGTTACATATCATTTATTGATGTCTCCATCAGCACCTGCTATTCTAATATAGCGGGTTCTGCGTATTACTTAAATAATTATAATAAATGTTGAGATTAGGGACAAAGTAATTGAGGACAAGGGAATTGAGGTCATAAGAGATTAACATTTGCTACATTGATTTTGTTGTTACATAGTTGTTTCACTTACTCTTTGTACAGTTTTTCCTAACGATAAAGAAATGTGAGCACTATATTTAAAGCATGTAAATTACAAGTAATCAACAAAAACATTAATTAGTGCTTATTTATCCATTATGACTCATTCTCCGACAAAGTTGGTTCAAAATCCAAATACAGATTATTATTCAAACTATATAATCTAATGTTATGCACATTTCAATACTATGTACTTAAATTTATGGGTAATTTAAGTATTTGAATGCTTATTTGCAGCAATTAAACTCAATGTGTTTGTCTGGCACATGACTAAATACTTTTATATGTTTTACTTTTAACGATACACATTCAATATTAATTCATCTTTCATAGTTCAAAATACTCAAGGATTCTCATATGATGCTCTTCACATCTTATGTTTATTTAATTTGGATGTTCGTTAACAGTCACATACTATATAAAAACATCCATGGAAACTTTTTTGGGTATATGATATTGTCTTCATTTATAAGCATTTATAGAGCACTACTATTTAGGCAATGAATTAATAATATTTAATCTATGAATTAAATTAATTATATGGCATTCATTTAGTTACAACCGCATGGCTTCAAAGAATTGAAAATTTATTACTATCGAAGTTCTTAGTAATTAATGATCTCTCTATTTTTTTCTTTAGACCATTTCTTTATTAAGTTCTTAATTTGTAATTTCCTCAAAATTTGATGGAGCTCAAAACTAACAGATGCTCAAAATTCAGCTAAAAACAATTTATTACTGTCAAAGTTCATTTAGCTTTCAACTATTTCATAGTGTGTGAAAAATCTTAGACTAAAATCACTTTCTTTTTGGGACTTGATGTTATTTTTGAACTTATAGGACTTGATGCTAGATCAAAGAGTGACAATGGAGAAAGATAGAATGTGTCGTTTATTTAAACTTATTGTGTTTGCATATTTTGGTAGCATAATTTTCTCTGTTGAAATTTTATTTTTCAACTTTCATTGGTTCTTTGAACAATATTTTTTCAATCCTTCATCCTCGCTTATTATCCATATATCTAAACAATATTTATTATATATTCATATATTATGGCCAAATTTGCAAATGATATAAAACATGTGTATATCCATGCAACTACCATAAATAATTTCTAGGAAAATCTGTAAATGGATTCTATGGGCAGGAATGAGAAGCATATTATTCAATGGAGGTGGAAAATGAAATATTCATTTTGTATTCAGTGGATAACCGTAAATTACAGTAACAAAAGAGAAAAAGTGTAACATGAATATAAGCAAGGAAAATTCTAATTATACCACAATTCTTTTTTGTTAGAAAAAATAAATCTACACTTTTATTCATTCACGGAATGCTACAAGCAATGTTTTCTACATTTTTTGTTGCGCCCATTGAAAAAGAACTGGATTGAAAGAAATTGTGTACACAGCTGAATGGGAAATTAATTACCTACATCAGGTATTAAACACATTGCATACTATAAGACCTGTGCATGATAGAAAATAGCACACACGAGGGATGAGCTTATGGTTATGTTGCAAGTATTCATCAAGGTTGCTAAATGATGCAATGTGGAAATTTATTTTAATTACATAGTACTTTTGCATCTTATGTAATAGTTTATATAGTTCTGCTAATCAGATTCTTCTTTTTGTTTCTTCTAGGCCATAGGAGTAAGTATGATATGCATGTTACTATTGATGTTCAAAAAGAGGACTAGGACCATGAAAAAATCGAAAAAAAAATCATTTCTTCCGATGATGACAACGGTATGTTCAGTAATACATATTGTTGGATAATTGCAGCCTATATTATTACTATAGACTTATTACCTGGTATTGATACGAGAGCTGGTATTGTGATTGATAAATTTGGTCCGATTTATTTCATGATGAAAATCATCTTGGAATTTAACTCATTTTCGAAAATATTATGGTTTATGTTACCTCTTTTTAGTGGTTTAAAGATTGATTTGTAATTTTAGATGATTTATAAAGAAAAGATACTGTTGTCTTTATCTAAGTTACATGGAGGTTGAACTGTAACTAATATTAAGTATATTTCATTTGGTAACAAAGTGTTTGCATGAAAAATCTTTTATATCACTTGGTGAGTATAATTTAGTTATTAAATGGGGTATAGGCTTAATTATCATGCATGTTTATGTGAGTGAGTTTATTCTTAGTCGAAGTACATTTTAGGTGGAAGAGTGGATCTAATATGGTATCTTATCCCTGTGTAGTGCTTCATGATTTTATTATTTGTTCTTTTTTCAAATTTGATAGAAGTCGGTGTATGCTTCGAATTGTAACATTCTGTAATTGTATTATATTGTGGAATAATGGTGTGCACATGAGAAGTTAACATTGTTCTTTGTCTTCCTCAAAATGCAAAAATTGGTTTGTTTTATTATTCTTACTTAATTTTAGTTCTTTGGGAAATTTGAATTTGTATTATATAATTTTATGCTTATATAATTCCAACAATACACATTTGAGGAAATTGAAAGGAATGAACAAATTTAGCTGATTATTTATTGAAGGTGTGTCCCACTTTCACAATAGCTTTATAGATGTAATGACAGGTTTGTTAAGGTTTGGTTAAACTGTGGATACACCAAAAGCTTTAATCTAGCTAGCAGAGAAGGTACCATGTCTAACCTTTCATGGGATTTGTCATGTTCATTAGTTTGTTTATGCTACTGTATTCTTTTATTTAGAAGTCTCATCAAGTTGAATGTGCTCGCTGAAATTTAGTTATACATTTGCTTATAATTGATTAATTGCTCAGTCATTACAATACTACAATCTATTTAATTTTTCCAGGTTCATGATCTGGTTTCGTTAATAAAATTTCAAAATAACCTAACACTGTATTTATCAAATTGACTATTTTCAGTTGTTTGTCAAAAAGAAATCATGGAAAAATACATTGGTTTTGGAAACTCAATGATAATAGCACTGCTGTACCTATGTTTTTGGGATGTTCATGGATGGATTCTCAGTCACTGTTTTTGCATAGACCTATATAGGATTGTGGTCGACGAGTTTGGATGTTTGTTCTAAGTCATTGGAATGCATCTGCAATATACACCATATATTATGGAGACTTTAGAAATATGGGTTGGCCAGTCTGGATGGTTGTTTTATGTTGTAGGAATGCATCCGCCATATAGCATCTATTATGCAATGTACTATGGAAATCTGGGTATAATTTTAAATATTTTGGGTTGCCTTATGGTCAACTGAATGAAGATAACAGTGTGCAATAGCTTATTCCACTTTGTATATCGATCGAAATTATATGTTTACACTATAATTTGTAAAAATGGTCCTTTTTGTGAAACTTTTTTTTGCTAATTGAGATATTGCTATCCTTTAGACTATTAAATAATACTAATACTATGATATTGTTTCAGTTGAAATAATTGGTGGATTTTGTTGTTAATGCAGAATTTATTGCATCATGTAAAATCCCAGTTTTTATTTTCAAATGCATTTTATGTCATGTACCTTATGTTAGTTTCTAACTCTAGAATTAAGTTTGTTTGATTCATATTTTTGAACCAATGTGGTACAGAAGGCAATCAGTGGGCTTTATAATCATCATCATAAAATCAGAAGAAGAAAATATAGCTAAACGCAAAACCAAATTAATGTTCGCTTGCAATGGAGGCGGTGTGTATAAAAGCCATGCTAAAAAGACTGAGGATTCTGAAAAACCAGAGAAGAAAATAGCCAGAAAGAGAGAGAGTCATAGTTATGCCGGTAGGTTTAGCGAGTATGAGAAAGTATTGTTGCTGGCATGTATAAGGCATGTAATCAAGGACCATTAGTAAGCATATCTTTCCTTTTCTTTTTTCTTTTCTTTTTAGTGTTGCAAGTTATTTATGCATGACATGATGGGGTGTGTTTTTAAGTTATCTCATTTTATACTGAGACTATTTAAAGACAATGATACATAAAACTGACAATTGAATCATATTTTTTCACAAAAAATGGCAACTAATATGATACATTTTATTCTATAGATTGGTATCATAAAATTTTGAACTTTAAATGGTTAAGGAGTATTTGGAAAGCAAATACATAAAATTGCTTAGTTTTATATATGTCTAAATGTTAATACTAGGAAGAAATTTTCCAACAATATTTATGACATGAGCTTGCTGGTGCATGCTATATTATGGTTGTAAAAAGATGAGGAGGGCATGAAAATTTAGGTAAGTAACAATTTGATGATGGTTTTGTTAAAACATTGCTTGATATTCTCCTTGAGTTCTGCAATTATTCCGACTAAGAATTTTAACTTATATTTAAGGATATGGATGTGCTGCAAGAGTTTCCGTGGCAGTTATGTATGGATATTTTCATCGTCTTGAGTTCAGAAAGATGGAAACAGCTGAAGTAAAATGGCATAAAGGAAGTTAGAGGCAGACCAGTAAATGTTGAAACATCACTATTATGATGATTGGGTCCCTTCATAGAAGAAGGGGTGGGGGTAGCTGGGAAATTATAGGTTTACCTAATGGATATATTCGACTTTGAAATGAAGTAGATAAGATGCATATGAAAAGAGATTGGGCAAAGTCTCCAAAAAAAGTTGAATTTCATTGTTTGTAATTTATTTGATGATTATACTGAGTTTTTAACGATTAAATGAATTTTCCTTCCTCTACACTTACTATTTTCATACATTCTACTGGAACATATTTATGATTTTCTTTCTTTGGCAGAATGATTCAATCTGATAGTATACATATAACACAAAAGCAGTTAACACTTAATATGTATTCTCAATTGGTGTTGCATGGTATTAGCTGTACTGCAAAAATATTTACCAAAAGATTATAAAGAAGACTACTATGATTATGAAACTGTAACTTGGAATTGGAAAATTCGGACATACCTGACTGTAAATTTACAAGACACAACTGACATATGCTTTTAAAACCTTTCCATATTTGAAGTCATTCTTCCTTATATATCACATTTTGTGGCACGTAATTGACGGTTAAGAATGTATATAACCGATTTATATACTTCATTTCAATTCTATGTTTAGTACTTGCTAATAAAAAGATTAATACTGGAACAAGGTATACCCTTACTTCAACAATATTTGATTTTTTCCGAAAGGGCAAGTTGTATACAAATTCGACTTTTTTCGAACATCGTAAATATTGATCAAAATTTAGTTGTTTCTGCATTTTCATTCTATGCTATTCTATTTGTATTTTACTATATTTTAAACAAGGGTTTTGAAGAAGTAATTGAACACGTCAATTTATATCAAAAATCTACTATATTAAAAAAAAACACAAACATGTGTGTGTTACATTTGCAAACACACACCAAAATATAGTAAAAGTCAACATTCCTCTCCTACGTAAAATTCCTTTATGTTACTACATTATATTCTAAAGTTACTTTTAACATCAATTTAATTTCCAACCATGCCCGTGTGCGTAGCACGGGCCACGCACTAGTTGTCTCTTGTAAGAAGATCTCTTGTCTCTGTCTCCCTTTTTATTATTTATGTATTTTATGTATTTTTATTATTGCTTTTTATTTTGTGTGTATATGGAATTTCTTCTACTTTCTCTCCATTTTTTACATATACACTTACGCCTTTGAGTTATTCGACTAAATACTTATGTTGATTTCAGCTCTTTACCATTTTAGTCATGTATACACATTTCTATTTAGTTGATTATGGATGCTGACGATCTCCCTAGTTTCTGTGATCAAGAATCTTCTTCTTTCTATGACTTAATTTCAACTTTTTGTGACAATAGCCAAGCTAAGGTTATTCTATCCCACTTTGGAATTACTAACCATAACTTAGGATTCCAACCCCTTTTGGATGCATACATCTACCCCCAAAGGGTTATATTTCTTTATATTTGGAGTGCATTAGGTGTAGTTTCTATTTACCTCTCCATCCCCTTATTAAAGAGTTGCTGGTCACCTTGGGGATTTCTCTTATATAGCTTGCCCATGTCTTTTATTTTCTCCTGAGCAGCACATACATTCTATATGCCTAACATCTTAATTTTCCCTCTATAACAACCTGCTATTTTCGACTTTTCGATTTAACATAATTTAGATGCGTAAACCTTGAAAATCGAAGACGACATGTCATTAGTGATTGATAACAAGATACAAATGATAAATATTCTATTTATCTCTTTCTGAACTCACATCAGAAGGTAACAACATATAATATACCAAATATCACTTTATTTCAAATCGATGGATTTAAAGTATATACAAGTCAAATCAAATCCGTTCCAAACCAAATTCAAATACACACGTACACTATCAATGTTTGATGATTTTTTATATACAAGTCTATATACATAAGTAACACCTTCGTTAATCCATACCATCTAGTGTCACTTGAAAAATAATACACCGGTGTTTGTCGGCCTAATGATGAAACAAAAATGAAAATGTTAAGCCAAAATTTAGTCCTATCCTATACGCTTAGTCCATAAAGAGAATCAATGATACTTGATTAAGTGGCAAGTCCCTTAGGCAAGTATACTAGTTTTAAGTACGTTAGAAGTCATTTATACAAATAGGAAATTGTTCGTGTCTTAAATCACAGTCATGATTTCAATTTGACCTATCGACCATTAAAGTCCCAATTCCAAGCTTTTTATTTTTATGCTCAAGAGAAATGAAAAGTAAGGAATAAGTACAACTCGAAATTGGTCCTCCGTTAGAAAGGGGGTACATACTTATTTATAGAGAACTCAAGCCCTAGGATTTTTGACACACAACACTTATACAAGATGGAAGGTCATGATTTATTCATGTGGCACATGCTCGATTTGACATGTGGAATAATTCACCGCTAATTTCTCCATAGTGACATGGCATAGCTGACCCAACTAGAAGATACCACATGACCAACTGAAATATTGAACTTGGATACATTCTTCAAAGTGTGATAACTATATGAATCTTGACTAGCGATAACTTCAATTATCAATATGTGATTGCTTCGGCCATTTATATGTAATAACCTTAATCATTAAATTGTGATAGTTCTATCAACATCAACATGTGATAGCTCCATTAATCATTAACTTGCGATAGCCCTATTAACCATCAACATGCAATAGCTTTATCGGTATCAACTCGCGAGAGCTCTATTGACCATCAACTTACGATAGCCTTATTTAATATCAACTTGTGATAGCTCAATCAGCACCAGCTTGTGATAGTTTTATTAGCATTAAATCATGATAGCCTTATTATCATCGACTTGTGATAGTTCTATTAACATACCTTGTGATGGCTCTATGAACATACGATAGCTCTATTAATCATCAACTTGCGATAGCCTTATTGATATTAATTTGCCATAGTCTTATTATTATCAACTTGCGATAGCTTCATCCATATTATTTTGCAATGGCTCCATCAACATGTGATAGCTCTATTAATTAACAACTTGTGATAGCCCTATTTACATTAACTTGCGATAGCTTTATATGATCAACTTGTGATAGCTTCATCCACCTTGGCAACCATGAAATTGTGATAGCCTTTCCTAAACCATTGAAATTTTCTGGTATGACATTTAACCCCCCTCCTTTTAATAAAATGTTTTTATGCTTTTGTATAAACACTTATGATTTTTTTGTATTAAATTCTTCGTATGCCATAAATCTATCATCTTAGCCATAGAAATTTTCCCTATCATAAACTGATGGTTATATTATTCATTCTATTTCCCTATAAACAGTTTCCTCTTCTTCTTCCATCTTCATTGGTTCTTTCAAATTAATTAATTTACACACCAAGCCTTCCTTGAAAAAGTTTAATTCTCAGATTAAATTTTATGATAATTGATCTCGTTTGTTATCGTTATCTTTATTTACTGATTTTTAATTTTGATTTTATACCTTTTCGTTGTTATAGGGCTTTTCAAAAAACACTGATTTTAAGTGTTTATGTGGGTTTTGTTCAATTTCTTTATGATTTTCATTTTAATTCTTTATTTTTATAACTTTAATTACCTATTTTGTTGGTGGGTTTAAGTTTTCAGTATCCAATACCCATTATTATAAGTGTTTTACAACTGTAGCTTGTTTACTTTATGCAGCATCAATTTACGATAGCTTGTTTATTCACTTACATGTAATAGCCTATTTATTTATTTATTTATTCGACATGCGACATACAATATGTGATAGCCTATTTGTTCATCCAAAATGCTAGACATCGTATTTATTCATTCAACTATGGCCTATTTATTTAACATGTGATAGCTCAATTTGCGATAGCCTTATTATTTATTCAACTTGCGACAGCATATTTTCTCATTCAACTTGCGATTGCATATTTATTTACTCAACATGCAATGGGTCAACATGTGATAGCCTTATAATTTATTTAACATGCAAAAACATATCTATTCGTTCAACTTGCGATGGTGAATTTTTTTACTCAACATGCGACGACCTTGTACAATTACCCTTATTTTTTTATTACTCGACAACTTATGTAACGATCCAGAATTTTACTGCCTTGATTTGCGAATATTTAATAAATTATAAATATTCAAATGATACATTTTATAATTAAATATAACTCTTTTCAATAATAACAAATGATGGTAAAATAGATTTGTGACGACCCAAGATTTTGCCACTTTGAAATAGGCTATTTAAATATATTTTATATAGTCAATAAAAGGATTTTTATTAGCAAACAAACCTATTTTAATTATTTAATAATGATGATAAAATAGTTTTCAAAATTTGTTTAATAATATAGATAGTTCAAATAAAAATAGAAAATGTAACCGAAGAATGTTTTCCAAAATTTTGACTTTTCGACACCAGAAAGTCGTCGGGAACATTGTGCACACTTGGTACAACACGCACATATATATATGATAGGATTAATAATAATAAAACACTCTTATTTATATACTAACACATATTTAATTAAGCATAAACATGGATGTGACAAATTATGTTATAAAAGGCATATATATATACATATAAACTCCCTTAGATGTATACAAATCACCTCCATATCTTTAGTACACACACATGGATGTTCTAGCATGATTCAAGGCATGAAAAGGAGATTGGAGGACATGTCTAGGGTGGTTGGAGCATGGTGGTTGTCATGTACACACATGTATGTATTATTTTATTAAGTTACTTTACATATTTTAATAAATTCCTAAGCCTATAAATACCCCTCTCATTCCTACATCCTCTTCTGTGTTTTCATTTACATTATCATATCAAAAACCTCTTCTTATCTCATGTATTTCCATGGCTTCCACCTATAAATTCCTAAGAAAAAAGTTAGTAAAACATTTGAAAACATAGCTTAAATCACTCCGTTTCAATTCCTGAACACTTCTCTTTATAAAGAAACCACACATCTCCCCAATACATCCAAGGCCAAGCCCAATCCGAGCCACTTCAAGCCCTCCCAGCCCGCTAAGGTCCATATTTTCAAGGAAGCTCTAGGTCTACTGCAAGTTCGTTGGAAGTTAGGCTTAGTTTCGGTTCATGTTGGTGAGTAAAGTTAACACTTTTGAAACAATTAGTTAACTTTATTAAAGTTGGAAAATTTATTACGTAGATTAGTGTATGAATGTTATATATGATGCATGCTTGATTATGTGATAATTTGGTGAAAATTGTATATGCCGAAGTTTGAGTAGGCAAGAAAATCTCTATCTTGTATTTTGGGAAAAAGTTAGTTAGCGACTGTGGAAAAAATATTATTGCTTATGTTAGTGTTATGATGTATGTTGTGGTATGGTGTTTGAAATGAGTTATTGTCGCATATGGGCTCGTGACATGAAGTTAGCGATTCGCTAACCAAAAACGACGTAGAAATCCATTTATTGTTGAAAGTTTGATTTTTGTTTTAAAGTGAAAAGTTTTCAAGTTTAAAACTTTGATTTGGTTTTCAAAAGTTTATTTTCATGTTTCAAAGAGGATAAGAGTTCAAAAAGAAAGTTTTTATAAGATAGAAAATGTAATATTTCAAGTTTTGAAATTACGGGTCCGTATAGCGACGATAGTCGCTATACGTGCAGTTTGGAAAATCTAACTATTTTTCTAATCTAAACTTGTTTTAACTTAAAATATTTTTAGAAAATGTTTTCTAACTTTAATTTAGTAATTAGAGAACAATTATTTAATGATTAATTAATTAATTAATTAATTAAGGTAATTAGTACTTAATCATTTGTTAATAATGGTTTTTAAACTTAAACGTTAATCAATTAAGTTAATCATGATTTGTTACTCAATTAAAGTAAATTATTATTTAATTTTTAATTAAGGTTTAATTAATTTTTATGTAATTATTATGTAAGATAATTTTTAATTAATTATTATTTTTAATGGGTTTTTATTTAATTAATCTTTGATTAGTTAACTATGTTTTAATAAGGTTTAATTACCTTTAATTAGAGTTAGTTACTATTTAACAAGGATTTGATTCTCATTTATAAAGGTTTTAATTTATTTTAAAATCATTTTGAGTTTAAGTAATCAATTTTGTTTTAAACTGTTTTCTTTTCGAAATTTATTTTAAATCAAGGGATTTCTGTGTCGCTTACCCTTAAGTAACCCCATATGATGAGGAAAACTAAATGCCATTTATTAGCAAAAAAATACATCATTCTGCTATTACAATTAACTTGGACATTTACTTAATTTGATTGATTGTTATGTGTTAACACTTTATATACTAGTTGTTATGTGATGCCATGTTAAACTGGATAAGTAAAACCAAATTAAAAGTACCATTGTGGTCACTAAGCCCTTGTTTGATTTTGTAAAGATAGATATTTCATTTTCTTTTTGAAATGGTTGCAAAGTTATTTCATTTTGAACAAGACATTTAAAGAATGATTTGACAAATGGTTTTACTAAAGATGTTTTTAACTAATGCAAATGGTTTTCCATGTTATATAAAGAAGTTTATAAAGAGTTTTATAAATGAATTTGAAAATTTATAAGGTATTATTGGGTAAATGGATTTGAAGTTTTAAGCAAAGAAGATTTCATAAATGTTATCCCGCCTTTTGGCAACGCCGTGACACCAAAAAGTTGACTAGAAAACTAAAGACAGTTCGTCGTAAAAGTTCGTTATACACTGTTTCACCATGGATATCAATGATTTTTGCCCGAGTCCGGATCAGGCTACAATTGATAAGACACATCAAGCAAAGTCATGGGAACCAGAGTTCCAAATTTCGAGTCAATCCGAGTTCGTATGCTCAAGATATAGTCGATACAAGATGAGGACACAACCTTGTATTCGAATCCATAAAAGGGCCCTATGTTCGAATCGGTGAGGTAGGAATGCTGTTCGAATCCATCATCTTCGTATCCATCAGAGCAAGTTCCGTTCGAATCCAATGCGTCAAGCTCACGTGATCTACTTCGAATCGATGAGGTCTCGGTCGATTCGAGACCATCGGATTCCCCCAGCTTCGAATCCATCGAAACGGGCTACATTCGAGTGCAACGTTTCAGACCCTTCAGGCTTTCATCTGCTTCGAATCCATGCAATCAATGCGCTTCGACTCCATCGCATAAGTCACTTCGAAACTTCACTCCGCATCCAACTTCGAATCGATCAACCGTGTTATACCTAGATCGATTCGAACAAATGCGCCTTCGAATCCACTGCCTCGAATCCAAACCATGGATTCGACCCAGTCAAACTAGAGTAAAACACGGATCGATGCGAGAAGCACGCGCCACGTCACTATGACCATCGAGTCGACCCTATCGATTCGAAGTATCCAGGATTCACCAGAAATGCAACGTTGAATCGATCATATCTCGAGTTCTACAAGTCCAAATGCCATGAAATTTTCACAGAAGCTTAAGCACATGTTGAAGAATGTTCACGCCAAATTTCAGCTCGATTGGACAATTTCTTGATCGATTCGAGCCAAGGGTCGAATCGATCCCAAAGTGGGCCCGGATCTCCAGATTTCGGCCATGTGGGCCCACTGACGTACCAGAACTGGTCTACCCTCATTTTAGGCAAAATATCAGCCTCCTACACCTATAAATAGAGCCCCTGGTCATTCAGAAAGGGGGTCGGAGAATTCTAAGTACTAAAGAGCGCCCAGATTCTGCCAGATTTACTCCAGAACACCACAGCTATCTTAGATTGAGACTTAGCATATAATTTCAGTTGTACTACACTAGAAGAGATTGTAATCATCGAGTGAACATCAATAAAATCATCAACTTCAGAGTGGACGTAGGCAAGATCGCCGAACCACTATAAATCTCGTGTTTCTGTTCATTATTTCTGAATTATGATATTCTGTTTGCTTAGATTTGAGATTTGTGTGTGAATATTGTTGATTTATAATCATACACTGGTGCTTTCACAACATCCGGGGTTTGTGACCAATTTTGGCGAGTGTTTGTGCCAAAATTGGTCACAAACCCCGGATGTTGTGAAAGCACCAGTGTATGATTATAAATCAACAATATTCACACACAAATCTCAAATCTAAGCAAACAGAATATCACAATTCAGAAATAATGAACAGAAACACGAGATTTATAGTGGTTCGGCGATCTTGCCGACGTCCACTCTGAAGTTGATGATTTTATTGATGTTCACTCGATGATTACAATCTCTTCTAGTGTAGTACAACTGAAATTATATGCTAAGTCTCAATCTAAGATAGCGGTGGTGTTCTGGAGTAAATCTGGCAGAATCTGGGCGCTCTTTAGTACTTAGAATTCTCCGACCCTCTTTCTGAATGACCAGGGGCTCTATTTATAGGTGTAGGAGGCTGATATTTCGCCTAAAATGAGGGGAGACCAGTTCTGGTACGTCAGGGGGCCCACATGGCCAAAATCTGGAGATCCGGGCCCACTTTGGGATCGATTCGACCCTTGGTTCGAATCGATCAAGAAATCATCCAATCGAGCTGAAATTTGGTGTGGACATTCTTCATCATGTGCTTAAGCTTCTGTGAAAATTTCATGGCATTTGGACTTGTAGAACTCGAGTTATGATCGATTCAAGTAGGTGTTTTTCGTTTCCTGGAGTCGTTCGAATCGATACGTTCGAATCGATTCGTTCGAATTGATCCCCCTTTATGCGAAGACTACGGCGTGGTGCGCATGCTTCGCATCGATCCGCTTCTCACTCCGGATTGACTGGGTCGACTCCATGTTCTTTGCCGCTTTGACTGGGTGGATTCGAAGTATCTGCAGCTCCGTGGATTCGAAGGAAGTGATAGCCTAATGGATTCGAACTAGGCCCCGCTTGATGGAGTCGAAGCCAAAGTTCCCCTCGTGGATTCGAAGTAACCAGGGGCAACTTCCATCGAGTCGAACATGCTGCCTTGGATGGTGGATACGAAGCTTAGCCGTCTGAATGGATTCGAAGGACCTTCAGTTTGATGGATACGAACCTGATGGAGGCGAGGCTATTTACCTTTCGATCGATTCGAATGCCATGGTTTCGTACAGGGGTAACTTGATGGATTCGAACTAGCGATGTCTTGGATCTTGCGTTGATCATAACTTGAACAAACGGACTCGGATTGACTTGAGATTTGAAACGTTGACTCTCATGGCTTAGCTTTTCATGTCCTATCAATTTTGGCTCGATCCGGACTCGGACAAAATTCATTGATATCCATAGTAAAACAGTGTATAATGAGCTTTTACGACGAACCGTCTTTAGTTTTCCAGTCAAATTTTTGGTGTCACGGCCTTGCCAAAAGGCGGGATAACATTTGCCCCCCAAAACACGCCTTGCGATAGGAAGGTGTGTTTTGTAATGCCATAAGCTGAATGTTCGTATCCTGTTGATGACCTGCAAAGAAATTGATAGTCTTTCCTGACCATGAATGACGATCGTTCACGACCGTATGTCATTTGAGATGATTTGTGACCGTTCGAGGTCAGTTGCCGTTCGAGGCTAATGGTGACCATTCGAGGTTCGTGGAATAAGCAGTATCTGTCAGATTTCCTCTCGTCAACAGTGGGATCCCTTCGTATTGGCCTACGGTAGGGAACTTGCTCTCGTGTATCTCGGTAGATTCGCTCCAAACTCTCACTCAGCTCTGAATAAGTGGTGAATCGTGGCTCTCTCCGCAGTCGCTTTGACCTATCACCATTGTCCTCAGCCTTTCGTTTTCCTTTATCCTTGCCTGAATCATTTTCGAGAGGCTTTTTGTCTTTAAGTGCATAAACTTCTATTCCCTCTCCTTCTTCTCTTTCAGCATTAGCGTCTTCCAATCGCAAAAACTTTTCTGACTCGTGATAGAATTCCCCTAGATCCATAGGCGGATCCTTAGTTAATGAATTTTTGAACTCTGTGCCGTCAGCTACTCCGGACACAGCTGCCATCATAACCATGGACGGATCTGGCCGATACACCGATGCTGCTGCCGCATTGAACCGCGTCAAGAAATTCCTCAAAGACTCCCCAGCTTTCTGCTTTAGCGTTGCCAAACTCATCACATTCTTGGGTCTCGAAATATGAACTCTGAATTGCCTCATAAATTTCTCAATCAAATCGGTCCATGTCCCAATGGAGCCGCTCTCTAGCTGTCTGAACCATAAAGCTGCTATGTCTGTCAAATACAATGGGAAGCACCGGGCCATGACTTCCTGTGATGCCCCCAGCACTTCCATGTGCCTTATATACCTCGTTAGATGGACCGCAGGGTCCGTTCTCCCATCATACCCTTCTACTGTTGGCAGTTTGAATTCTGGTGGGTTCCTAGCCAACCTAATCGCAGGAGAAAAGGGACTCCTGTTCACATCTTCAAGATCTCTGTTTACCAATCCTCCTCTCATGGCTCGCCTGACCATCTCTGCCAATCTATCATTGTCTCCAAGCTGTAGTCCTCGTTCACTACCTTCGATCTGCCCCTCGAGTCCGTGTGAGCTTTCGGGTGTCTGTCCCCCTGGCTGGGCGTTCATCCCTCTATTGCCGCCAGGTTGCTCGGATGTCCTTGTCTCTCTTCCCAGGTTCGGATCAACATGTCCTAAGTGTATGGCCCCCAGCTCCGGCGCTGCGCCAGATGGTCCTGTTCCGTTCTGGATTCTGGTTGTCCCTGGATTTTGCGCCCCAAGTTGTCCAATTTGTTGAAGCAAATTCTGGATCATCTCCTCCTGTCTCTTCATTATTGTCTCCATCTCATACCTGGTGATGAAGATCGATGCTTGGTTTGCTCCTGAGGAAGCCTCTTGACTCCCTTCGTGCTGACTTCGCTCTGGTCTCTGCCTTTTACTAGTTTGTCTTGTCATAGCTTTTCAAATCTGAACTTTTAAACCTTCGAATTCAACTTCCAAGCGGTAGAATCCTTGAGTTCAATTCTCAGTGAAAGCACCAAAGTGTTTGCGCCAAAATTGGTCACAAACCCCGGATGTTGTGAAAGCACCAGTGTATGATTATAAATCAACAATATTCACACACAAATCTTAAATCTAAGCAAACAGAATATCACAATTCAGAAATAATGAACAGAAACACGAGATTTATAGTGGTTCGGTGATCTTGCCTACGTCCACTCTGAAGTTGATGATTTTATTGATGTTCACTCGATGATTACAATCTCTTCTAGTGTAGTACAACTGAAATTATATGCTAAGTCTCAATCTAAGATAGCGGTGGTGTTCTGGAGTAAATCTGGCAGAATCTGGGCGCTCTTTAGTACTTAGAATTCTCCGACCCCCTTTCTGAATGACCAGGGGCTCTATTTATAGGTGTAGGAGGCTGATATTTCGCCTAAAATGAGGGTAGACCAGTTCTGGTACGTCAGGGGGCCCACATGGCCGAAATCTGGAGATCCGGGCCCACTTTGGGATCGATTCGACCCTTGGCTTGAATCGATCAAGAAATTGTCCAATCGAGCTGAAATTTGGCGTGAACATTCTTCAACATGTGCTTAAGCTTCTGTGAAAATTTCATGGCATTTGGACTTGTAGAACTCGAGATATGATCGATTCAACGTTGCATTTCTGGTGAATCCTGGATACTTCGAATCGATAGGGTCGACTCGATGGTCATAGTGACGTGGCGCGTGCTTCTCGCATCGATCCGTGTTTTACTCTAGTTTGACTGGGTCGAATCCATGGTTTGGATTCGAGGCAGTGGATTCGAAGGCGCATTTGTTCGAATCGATCTAGGTATAACACGGTTGATCGATTCGAAGTTGGATGCGGAGTGTAGTTTCGAAGTGACTTATGCGATGGAGTCGAAGCGCATTGATTGCATGGATTCGAAGCAGATGAAAGCCTGAAGGGTCTGAAACGTTGCACTCGAATGTAGCCCGTTTCGATGGATTCGAAGCTGGGGGAATCCGATGGTCTCGAATCGACCGAGACCTCATCGATTCGAAGTAGATCACGTGAGCTTGACGCATTGGATTCGAACGGAACTTGCTCTGATGGATACGAAGATGATGGATTCGAACATCATTCCTACCTCACCGATTCGAACATAGGGCCCTTTTATGGATTCGAATACAAGGTTGTGTCCTCATCTTGTATCGACTATATCTTGAGCATACGAACTCGGATTGACTCGAAATTTGGAACTCTGGTTCCCATGACTTTGCTTGATGTGTCTTATCAATTGTAGCCTGATCCGGACTCGGGCAAAAATCATTGATATCCATGGTGAAACAGTGCATAACGAACTTTTACGACGAACTGTCTTTAGTTTTCCAGTCAACTTTTTGGTGTCACAGCCTTGCCAAAAGGCGGGATAACAATAAATAAGAGAGATTTATAAAATTGATTTACTTATTAAAGGAAGCTAATTTGATTTAAGGTTATTTAGGAAGTTGTTTTAAACAGGAAGGGTTTATAAAGAAGTTTTATAAACAATTTTGGGTATTTATAAAAGAAGTTTTAGAAAATGACTTGGATATTCATAAAGGGAGTTTAGAAAAAGGTTTGGACATTTATAAGAAATTTATTTAAAAAGTTTGGATATTATGAATGCAATTATTATAAATGATTTTGAATATTTATAAAAGGGTGTATAAATGAATTTGGGAGTTTGGAAAGTATTTTGAAATGGATTTGTATTTCAAGTAAAAGAGATTTCATGGATGAAATGGATTTGATTAAAAAGGATTTATTGAAAGAAGTATAAAAGGAATTTGAGATCTTTTGTAAACCGACTTTTTAAAAATGGTGGTATGGAACATCTGTTCCACACTTAACACCGAGGGAATAGTGTTTAGAGTTGTCTTTACCTCAAATTTGAACAATATTTGTTTAACCATTTTTAACATGATTTGGAAGTAAGAAGTTATTCGCAAATTTTTTGTGTATATACTCATGTCTAACAGATAAGTATATGAATGTCTTAGACAAGCGTTTTGAAAAGAGATTTATTAAATAAAGATTTGTTTTGAGGCTTAGTGGTTGCTATGGATAAATAAATCTCAAATGGAATTAGTTGTTGTTTGTTTATTTGGTAGTTAAATAACCGACTATCAAATATGGAGAAAAAATATAACTTTAGAAATATCTAGGAGAAACACGTGAGTTATATAGTACAGCATCTCTAGTGTTGTTGTACTGTGCATGTAAATCTCGTTTCATTCTCCTAGGACAAATGATAAAGAAATCCATCTACTAACAGTTAGGAGGTGATCTTCGCTCTTATCTTTGACTATTTGTTTCCTAAAAAAAGGGGTTGAGTTTACTAGGAATTATCGAAACTTGTTTTGTAGAGATCGGGATCGGATATGTTATCCAAAAACCACTTCGATCCAACTTAAGTGTTTCGAAGTGAAGACATCTTGAAGATGATGAAATTGAAGATGGAGCTCTCAAGTGTTTCGTTCTGTCCCAAAACAAACTTGTATGGATGAATGTTGGCATTGCATTATTACCTGGAGGGTAGTGTTAGCATTCCAAGTGGGAAGTACTAGATAAAGGTAAAACATAGCCTCAAGCGTCATCAATCGGGAATGACAAAAATTGGGCATGCAAGATGGCCAAGTGGGTCACTCCCATTAGGGTATGGTCATTCCAAATCTAGATCGATTACTATCTACCCATGTATGCTTCGGGGCCCATTAATGAAGGGGTGATCATATTTGGTACTACTAGTTAAGTGGTAGGCCAATCCTGTATGGCAGGGGTACAAGATGTTCTTGTCAGATCCCGATGCATTTTATCTAGAGGTGTACCATCGGAAGGTAGTTCCTTACCTTGTCATAGTATGGAATCCAATCTCCAATACATGCCTTTACGGTTTTGATTGTAGATACTAGTATGCTAGAATTTAATTAATGTAACAATTTTGGCTATGATTAATAAGTATTTGTAATCTAGACACTATTATAAATATCAATTGATTTTCTATAGAAAGTGTTTTGGTTATCGTATGGTAAAGACCCATCCGTATTTATGTGCGGTGTGGTCTTACGAGATACCTTTGATTTAAAGGTTTTTATAAATTTAAAGACTTATGCTTTACTCACACCAGACCCATGTCTGACCCGGAGTTTGTTTTCTTTTCATAAACTCTTAAGTGCTCAATTTTGAATAGGCAGCCAAGTAGTTTAGGTTTTTTCGCAGATTTATTTTGGAGGAGCTTGGAGTAGGCGGCTTCATCGATAACTAGTTATTTTCCTTATTTCCGTTGTATTATATGTATATTGTATCTGTTAAGTAGGAACAGGCTATTATAACTGTCCTATGGTAGAATTTATATTAGTATAACTCTGATGTAATATTTTTGAAATGACTTTGTAATATATTATGTTGAGTAATATATATTGTTCCATTGCGTTGTGAGATTTTATGTTGTTTAGTTTCTTCTGTTCTATCTTTCTTTCTTTCAACCTTAATGAACCGTCTTTCGAACGACTAAATAATCGACACACGAATACCGTGGATGTATTAAGTGTCGTCTTTGGAAGTAAGAAAGGCAGATCGTTATAACTTACTAACTTAGCCGTGCAAAATCATTATGTGATGTCAATCATTAAGTGTGAAATAAGTTATATGGAAATATTCCCAACTCATATGTTAATTGTGATATAACTTGTAGCTATTGTATTCACTCACACACATTTTTTGACTTATTATTGAACAGTGTGAGTAAGTTTGGAATTTATTATTAGCTAGAAAAAGTGTGTGTGAGTTAGGAAAACCTTATTATTAGTTGGGGTTTTTTAAGGTTTTTGTTGTGATATCAATATGAAGTTTTCTTTGAATATGTCTATTTTTCATTAAATTAGGTGTCGTTGCTGGAAACAAGAATGGATCTTCTATGGCATCTTCAAGTACTCCCAAGCTTAAGAGGCCTTCTAAGGAGAAACCCTACATTAACTATCAATCTTACTTCTCAAAGTAAGAGGATACAGACTCCTTGCTTCATCACTTTGACATTTTTGGAATCGAAACTAGTGTTCCTAGCCCTTCTGATAGGATTGATACTCCTCCTTAGTGATTATCTGCCTTTACTCCCATCCATATTTGGCATTCCTACTACCTTCCCTTTAATGGTATCATCACCAAGATTTTGTCCTTCCTTAGAGTTTTTCCTATTCAGCTCACCTCAAAATCCTATAACTCCATTTATTCCTTTTCTGTGCTACACAAGGAACTTAAGCTATATGATTTGACTCCATCGACTTTATGTTCACTTAACACCCTTTAAAAAATCAAGTACCAAACAAAAGGTTCCATATTATATCTCTATTATGTCGATAGTGGGCCGACTTCTGATTTTATTAATACAACCAAGGACTGGAGCCATCAATTCTATTATGTGAGATGCTTCCCTACTAAGGTTTCTAGAAAATTCTCTGTTCCTAGTAAATTATCAAACTTATATTTTCTTTATTATTTTGTTGCCACAATATGCCAACTTTTATCTTTCATATTTTATTTCAAAAGAGATCGATCCCAAAGTTTTGGCAAAAATCGACAAGCTAGGAGATGCTACCAAATACTTAAGGAGTGGATCGAGACTCCTTACTGAGGAAGTATTCCTTGATTCAGGTGCTTCATCTATTTCTGGGTGAGCCGCCTATCAAAAAAGGAATAGATACGGTTCTCCATCCCTCGTTGTCATAAAATTGATGTCTATTTTATTAATTCTTCAATCTAGAGCTCATCCTCCTACAGCCCTGGATATTCACCAGGTTTTACTCATTTTTTACAACGAGGAAAGCAATTTCTTTTACTTGATTATTATTACATTGCTTTAAGACCAAACATCTTTCAAACGAATCTGCATGTTAGGATGAAGATGAGATGGTTTAAGGACTTAGAGGAAAGCTTGGAATGGTAATAAAAGATGCTTCAAGGAGTTGGGGTTGCAAAATATGCTAAGTAAAGAGGTCGGTATCAACCATTTTCTTGTCGGTACCGAGTTGTTTTCGAACATATTGATAGTTTTTGGAGTTATGGCCAAGGAGAGGTTGGTTAAAGTGATAGTCTTAAGGCCCGTCTCTGAAGGAATAGTTGAACAACTCCAAAATGCTCAATAGAAAAGGACAAGTACTAGAGGTATTATAACGTCTCTATAACGACTTGATTTCTAAGGCAAAAGTGCTCGAAACTTGAAAAATCAAAGCTAGAAGATGGAAGAGGAAGACTTTTGCACTTGGCAAATCATGTTGGTATTGACATGATTCTAAGCTAGAGAGGGCTTCGTCTTGCCTCATACTTCTTTGGATCTAGAGTTTAAACAAGTATTTCGTGATCCATCGACTTTGCTGAGTGATTTTTCCTTAAATAACAAGCTTGTAGCAACTTGGAAAGGAATTTGGACGATTCTTCTTCTTTATTCTCTTATCTCTACTTTGACGTTGTCATCTAGAAGGCTACCCTTGCTATTTTCAATGAGTTTGAAATATAAACCCTTGTATTTGTGACAATCGTCTATATAATAAGATTAAAGTGGACATAAACCATAAAATTTGCCGAACCACTATAGAAACTCATGTGTTTCTGTTGATTTCTTACCATTTCTTACTAGATCTACTTATTTTCATACATTTTAGGGGTATTGTGTCACTTTTTAGCTCAAATATTTTGGTGCTTTCATTGGGAACATAGCTTCTTAGGCTTAGATCTACCTGTCTATTGTGGATTAGAGCATCCAAAAATAGATCTAGAAGGTTGTTTTTCATAGATCTAAAGGAATTTCATATTGGAAGTAATGACTCTTGGGAGATCTGGTAGACCTGAAGCAGTTGCTGGTGGAGAAGATGATGCTTCCCACCATAATGTGGAGACTAACCAACCGCTAACCATGTTGCCAAGACCATCTGCTCCTCTGGAGGTGGTGACAAGGATGGAGTTTGATAGGATGATGGCTGAGCTGAATCAAAGAATAGTAGGTAGATAGAATACTCTCCTAGACAAGATGGATGCTAACATTGCCTTGCTAACCCAATAATATCAAAGGCCCAGGAGGAGTAGGAGAGAAGTGTCACCTTCTGGTTTTGAAAAGGAAATTCATCTTCTTTTGGTCAGAATAGAAGGGATAAAAAGAAGAAAAAAATAAAGGAGCAAACTACTAGAGCAGTAGGGAAGAATGCTGAAGGAAGTGACCATGCCCCGACCAGAGGAATTCATATAGGTAAAGACCAGAATCAGGTTGGTACAAACATGAATTTGAGGAATTCTTGGGGGCCTCAGTCCGATGCCGTCAATCTATCTGACTCCGTGGACAATTTGCTTGGAAGTTGGACCAAATGCTAGAGCTTAGGATGCCGGTGTTTAGACGACCACTGCATAACCAACTATACATAAAAGAAGATTCAAAGGAGTGGTCTCCCAATGGTAGGAGAGCCTAAACATCATTGAGTGAACCAAGACCTTTTACCGAGTCAAATACTCGACACTGCTATTGATAGTCATCTTTCAGATCATCAGGCTAGTGAGGAGTAGATTGCTGAAATAATTAATGATATAGTTTTTTGCAATAGAGATCTTGACAGAGGTGAAGCTCCAACCTTTGATCTGATGGTGATAACGACAGTTGTGGGCCTAGGTATTGTGAATCAAGTTTTAATGGATTGTGGAAGCTCGATGAATATTCTGTTTGAAAAGGCTTTTGATCAGATGAGAATCAATCTGGGGGACATCAAGTCTTGTAAATCTAGGATTCAAGGACACACTTAAGAGGCAAAGGAACCCATTAGGACTATTGATTTGTCCATGGAGTTAGGAGATGGATACATCAAAATCGTTTGGGTTTAGAAATTCATGATTGTTGATGAATTTTTAGTGTATAATGCCTTCTTAGCCAACTGGCCCTAGCTAGTTTCAGAGTAATGCTAGCTCCTTGTTGTTTGATGATGAAATTCCCCATGAGGAATGGAGTTGGATCAATTCGAGGTGGCCAGAGCACTGGTCGATAATGTTACATTGCTAAGCGCAGAGAGGCAAAGCGATGGGAGAAAGGGAAAGGTGTAGAGAAAGCTCTTTGCATCAAGAATGCAGACGTATACCAACCAATGCTGAAGCCCTAGCTCGAGAACCATAGAAAATTCTTTAAGCCTATGGATCCTAGGAAGTAGTCGGATGAAGTGCAAACAACACCAACTGAGCTGACGATCAACATTCTGATTGATATGGATGATCCTACTCCGGTACTTAAGATTAGATCTTAGCTAAACGCTGGATTCAGGAAGAAATTAGTTAGTATTCTTTGAGCAATCCGACATGTATTTTCTTGGACACATTCGGATATGTACGGGATATCACCAGAGATAGCGTGCCATGCACTAAATGTGGGGAAGAAATATCCTCTATGAAACATAAGAGATGTTGTGTGGGTCCGGAGCGATCCATGGCGTCGAAGGAAAACGTGGATAAGATGAAAGAAAATGGCTTTATACATGACATGTTATACCCTGAATGGGTATCAAACCCTATGTCAGTTAAGAAAGTAAATGGGAAGTGGCGGACATGCATTGATTACTTGGCCCTGAATAAAGTACGCTTGAAGGACAACTTCCCATTGCCTAGAATCCACAAGTGGTAGACTGGACGACCAGACACGAGTTACTTTCTTTCATGGATGCTTACTCTGGTAATAACCAAATACCGATGCCCGGTCCATATCAGGAGCACATGATTTTTATAATGGATTTGGGACTGTAGCGTTACTCGGTAATGCCATTTAGTTTGAAGAAAGCTAGAGCTACTTACCAGAGATTGGTGAATTCCATATTTAGGGAGAAGATCGAATGGACAATGGAAGTGTATGCGGATGATTTGCTCGTGAAGTCACGATTTTCGACGAACCACATGGATGACCTTTCAGAAATGTTTGACGTGCCGTAGAAGTACGGGATAAAATTAAATCCATTTGAAGTGTTCATTTGGAGTTGCATCGGGCAAATTTTTGGGATTTATTATGAATTTCATAGGCATTGAGACTAATCCACAGCAGATTGACATTTTGAAACATGTAAGTTCCTCAAGCACGAGGAGAGAAATGCAAAGCTTGAATAAGAAGATTACTACACTGATCTCAAAGGAAATCGATAAGTGTATACCATTCTTTGATTCCTTCAAGAAGAAGAGAGGAAAGTTTGTCTGGATGAAGGAATGTGTAACAAAATGTATTTTACGTATCAGAGGATCGTGAAATATTATTTTTAAATTCATATAAGGTCATATGACTATAATTTTTGAAATTATTAACTAGTGATATTTTCCATCTGTAGAATTTTTTTGTACAATTTGAAACCTAAAAATCTTGTAAATCCTATAACTTTTAGTATGAGTCAAATTAGGTTCTTAAACCACTTTCGTTAGATCAGAATGATGGTTTCACTTTCCATAGAGTGATTATATTAAGGATTTGGGCTTATCGGCTAGGAGTTATGGCCATTTGAAGTTCTAACCAGTTTTGAGCAGATTAGTGAATAATTAGAGAGATTAGTTTAACCTGTTAGCCCAATCCAAAAATTAAGGTTAATGCCCTTTCTTCTAGCAATCATTAGTCATTTCCTTTCTTCTCTAATCACCTTCTGACCTCCACTATTCCAAACTAGAGCTAAAACCCACTTTTTCTCCAATATAACTAGTGCAATTGGTGAATCGATGAGAGATTAACATAAGAAGATAATAGATCTGCTATTTGGGAGCTTTGGGATTTGTGCATCTGCTGTTCTATATCAAATTTTCCTAGGGATTTGTGTGCTTTGATCCAAGATGAGTGATTTACCTATCTCACTATACTATTCTTACTTATATTGTAAACATGTAATCTTCAGTATGAATATTAAAGTAAACATGTTTGGAAACTTAGATCTGATACAAACAACACCCTAGAACATAGTTTAAAAAGATAGATTTGTATTCTAATAAGATTTATACCTTTTATAATCCAGAATTGCTATTTCATATAAAATCGGATCTAGAACAATTTAGGCTAGTAAACCATGTTTAGATGAATTATATGTATTGTTTGGACATTGTATGATGATTTTTGGTAGTTTTATGGATTGCTTTGATGTGTTTTATATTGTTTTGCATAGTTAGAAAAGTGGCACCAAAGTTTTCAAAACATGACGAAACTTAGATATGTTGCTGATGGGAGTTTGGGGAGGCTACAGTTCTAGTCATTGGTCGTTTGGAGGCGATTAAGGTGATAAAAGGTCAGCAAAGATTTGAAAAGAGTCGATGGAAATGGTATTTTAGGTCGTTGAAGGGGATGCTTTGGGTTTTTGGCTAAGGAATTTCGGACAAGGTAATATAAGGATTGAGAGACTTAACTACCAAATTCAGTGAAGATAAACAACTCGGTATCGACCTTTTCTAATTGGAACCAACATCTCTTTGTGTTGGTGGAGTGAGCCAAGGAACTTGCAAAGTTAAGCCATGGAAATAAAGAGCTCTAGGAAAGCAAAGGAAGGAGTGATCGAGATGTCAAGTACTTAGCCAAATATTTGGCTAAGTAATTCATATTGATATTGATATGAATGGATTTACGTCAATACCGACATGAATTGAGGTAGCCAACTTCGGCCAAATTTCCAGAGGATGTTGAGAGGTTCTTGTGCGTTGTGTTGAAGTTGTTCGTTTAATCGTTTGATCTTCATCTTCATTGATTGCAATATGATGAAGATCGATGATAAACGGTAAGACAAAGATGTGACTTTTTGATATATTGACTTTAGAACTATGACAAGATGAATCTATGACATGAGATAAGAGAATACAGATGTTTCGAACTTCGATGAAGTGAGGCATTTGATTGAGTACTTTAGGTAGGAAGTGAAGGATGGGTCTAAAGTTGTCTGGGGAAGAAAGTTCGAAAGGGAGAAGCAATGTAGAGTAACATAAGATGTTCTAGATCAAGTTGGATGATGAAGGGATTGTTAATAACTCTGGATAGGATGGTTGTTCCTAGGGTAGGGGTATGAGGATGCTAGTACCCTAAACCGTGAGATGGTCTGACTTTTCCTGAGAGGACAATACATATGAGATAGGTATTTGAAAGAACGCCGGAACCAATTGTGCAATAAGATGTCACCATACTGAGAGGTCGTAGAGTGAGTTATCATATATCCAAGTGACCTTGAGAAGGTTTTAATGATGGTGGACTTTGAGAAAGTCATAACGGAGTGAGACTCCGAAGAGGATTATGATAAGGTGAGACTCCAAAAGTGATCATAGCGAAATGAGACTTTGGGAATACTTTGAGAAGGTCACGATGAAGGGAGAACTTTGAGAAAGTTATAATGGAGTGGGACTCCAGGAAGGATCATGGTGAAGTGAAACTTCAACGATGATTTTGGAGAAGTGGGACTTCGAGGATAGTTACAGTAAAGTGAGACTTCAAGAATAATCATGATGATGTAAGGCTTGGGAAGGGTTGTGACGATGCATAATAAGGTAAGACCTTGGAAATAAATACGACTATACTAAACCTCGAGTTAGTTCTCGTTGCATGTTTACCTTATGCTTGTTATGATTGGTGTGATTGTTGGATGTCTTGTGACATTGGTATTCCTGAGATAGGTAGCCTGACACCCATAATGCTTAGTGTAGTATACCCATATGATGTTGGTAGTAGTATAGCATATATTGTGTTATGTCATATGCAGGGACATGTTAGGTATAATTCCCCGTACCTATATCCTCTACTTTATTGGTTTTCGTAGTATTTTGAAATTGTTTATCGCTCACACCAGACTACTGTCGAACTCAAGATTTTATGATTTGCTTCTTGATATCTCAAGTACTCTTAAATAAGTAAACTAGATAACTGGTTCTAGTTTAGCGCATGGAGCTGTTCAAAGGACGAGCGGGAGGCTGGCGCTATTATATTTATCATTAGAGTTTGTTACTTATTCCGCTATGCAGCACCTCAAGCTTTAGAAGTGCTCTATCTTATTTAAAGACAGATTTCCCTTGAGTTTATTTTAATGATGTATAAACTATATTCCTCATATTTTGTATGGTAATTGTGGACCTTGTACTCTGATATTTTTTTTGCTTTGTTCAGTTATACTTATTTTTCTTGCATATTTTATATCTATGTTGATATTATATTTTATTAGATATGCTTTAAGATATACAATAGGTTATGTTTAGGATTTTAGTCATTTCACCCTCGATAATCGTTCTACATCAACTGGGTACCATTGCAGCATATTCTTTAGGCATATTGGGTATCGGGGTGTAGGGTGGTTATCATAGGATGCCAAGATGCTTTCGAGAATTACTGAGGCATTTGGAAAGACCACCGACCCTATCCAAACCTTTGGACATAGAAGATCAATTTATCTATTTGGCGGTGTCTGCTCATGCACTAAGTATACAATTAGTACGTGAGGAGGCAAGGATTCAGAGGCTATTGTATTACATCAGCAAGCGGTTAGCCAGAGCTTAGAAGAACTATCTGAAGCTGGAAAAGAATGCTTTTTGGTTGTTGATTGCATTGAGGAAGTTGTGACCATACTTCCAAGCTCCGATAAAGATGCTGATGGACCAGTCCTTAAAGAAAGTACGGCACCAACCCGAGACTTTGGGAAGGCTATTGAAATGGAATATCGAGCTAACCCAGTATGATATCACTTACTATCCAAGAAGGGCAATATAAGGACAGGTGTTAACATATTTCATCATTGAGTTTACCATCTAGGATGGAGAAGAGGAAGTTGATATAGTCTTACTTTCTTAATGGAAATTATTTTTAGATGAAGCTTCCAATGAATGTAATTCAAGGGTAGGAGTGGTACTCGTGACTCCAGGAGGATGACCGATTAGCTAGGCATTGAAGTTAGAGTACCCCACGATAAAACACGAGGCTAAGTATGAAGCCTTGATAATAGGATTCAGGATAGAGAAAGAGCTGAAGGTAAGGACGTTGCATATATTTAGTGACTTCCAGTTAGTGGTCTGCCAAGTAAAAAGGAATTCCAGGCTAAGGATGTGAGACTTTCCCCTTATCTGACGAAGACGTTGGAACTGTTAAACGATATAGAGAATTACATGATTACGTACATCCCTAGGGAAGGGAATATGAAGGCCGATGCACTGGCCAAATTAGCTAGTTCGGGGGATGCGCCCGATGATGGGATTGGTCCCAGTGGAGGATTTATCGGCTTCGAGCATCGATTAAATGGATGTTGATTGGACCTTGGAGACCATAGAGGAAAAGGAGTCATGGATGACTCTGATCAAGGACTGTTTGCTAAAGGGAAGTCTCCCGAAAGAAAGGAATGAATGATGAAAACTCCTTCGTAAAGTGCCACGATTCATAATGCAACAAGGAGTGTTGTACTTGAGAAGTTTCTCAACCCCCCTGCTTTGGTGTATAACCAAGGATGAGATTAGGAAAATCCTTATAGAAATCTATGAGGGTAGTTATAGTGACCACATCGAGGGAGGGGGAGGGCGGACATTAGTGAGGAAGATACTTCTCTACGGATACTTCTAGCCAACAATAAACCGTGATGCTATTGATTACACCAGATGGTGCGACCGATGCCAGAGGTTTGCAAAAATATCGAGAGTCCTATCCACAGAGCTTACGTAGATGGTTAGCCCATAGCCATTTTCTGTTTGGGGAATTGATATAATCGGTGTGTTATTGACATCGAAAGGAGGAGCTAAGTGCGTTATTATTGTAGTGGATTACTTTATAAAATGGGCTGAAGCAGAACTGCTTGCTACAATCACAACGAGGACTGTGATTAGCTTTGTGATGAAAAATATAATTTGTAGATTCGAAGTCCCTTAGAAAACTATGAGAGATAATGAAACTCAATTCGAGAGTATCGATTTCAAGGATTTCTATAACTAATACATGATCGAGAAAAGCTTTTCGACAATAGCACACCCGAAGGCAAATGGACAAGTGGAGGTGCTGAATAAAATAATCAAGTCCATCTTGAAGAAACTGTTAACTAAAGGCAAGGGAAACTTGGTTGATGAGCTTTCACTTGCATTATGGGCTTATAGGACGATCTAAAAGTCTTTGGTTGGGCATACTGCATTCGCTATGGCCTTAGGAGATGATGCCATGATTTCGATAGAATCGGAAGTCCATTCTATAGGAAAAAGCACCATGACCCCAAGGTGAACGAGGAACTCTTGCTTTAGTCCCTCGATTTGGTTGATGAAAAGCGAGAAGAGGCTAAATTGAGGGTGGTTGCTTACTAGAAAAGGGAAGCATGGCATTTCAATACCAAGGTCTGGAGCCCTACTTTGAAGTGGGGGACCTCATTGTGAAACGTCTCGTTCCTGGTATAGGGGTACTTGGTCCAAATTAGGAAGGTCCATATGCAATTAAAAAAAGCTTGGAGATGAGACTTTCAAGCTGGACACCATTGATGGAATCCTGATTCCACGGACGTGGAATATTGACCTAATGCGACACTATTTTACTTAGATCTATTTACTTTATTTTATGCAAATAAGCCACCTTGGTGAATTGGGGGTAATGTAATAAGGTAGAACTTGTCACTTCTTTGGTTTATAAATAAAATTAGTTTCTTGAACCAATAGAACCATGTTCTTATAAGCAAATCTTGTATTGCATGATTAACAGTATAATTAGGTACCCAAAGATATGTATCAACCAACTCCTTTGATCTAGGATCAGGACAAAGTAGTATAATCATAAGGGTCTGTCGGATAATTCGCCCTTATCCCTCTGGCCTTGACTAATGTCCAAAGATAAGAAAAGTCAATGAGGATGCTTAGAGTTAGACACCTGAAGCACCATTTCTCGAAGATAGGAACTGGCGTACAACCATGATTTTCACGATCGTGTTTACTGCCTAGTAGGATATGCTCGGCCAAGGATAAGCTGAAGGAACTGGGCTAGCCCGCAGCGGAAGAAATGGGTAGATTTCAAATTTTTTTGCCATTTTAGATCTTCAATGGGCCTATGAAGTCTAAATATACTTAGAACTCTTCTAAGTTTCTTTTAAATAAAATCAATATTTTATTAAATTTTATAAATAAAGTTTTACTTTAATTTAATATGTATGTAAATTAGAGTATATCAAATAAACTCTTATGTACATATATGTATGTAACAGTAATTTATTAAATTTATTCAGAGAAGGAAACTTTTCATTTTCTATCTCTTAAATTATTCAATTAATGACGGGGCATAAATTTATTTAGAAAAGGAAACTATTTATTTCCTTCCCCTTAACTTATTCAATTAATGATGGGCATAAGTTTTTATAGAGAGAGAAACCTTTTATTTTTCTCTCATTAATTAAGTTGATTGATCATATGAATGTCATTAATTAGCAGCATATATATGCCATAAATATAAGTTTAAACAAATATGTTATGGTGTAAATTCTGTAAGTGCAACATGATAGGTGTTATCAATTGATGGCAAGGTGTAGAATATAAACAAAATTAAATGGATAGCTAATCACATAAAGGAAAAATGTGAAATAAATAAAGGGTAACAACGATGATTGAATCAATTTCCCATTTTGTAAACTTAATTAATGCAGCATATAAATGACATATTATAGGCATCATAATATAGGGACATAAACAGAAGGAAATAAATATATGCATATATTATTGCCTCATTTAAATTTTTTCCTCCTTTTGGAAAGAAATCTAATCGTACTTTGACAATATGGAATACATGTAAAATTTTATATATGCAAACATATATATAAAATTAATCTTGTGTATATAAGATTAAATCAAATCTTTCTACTTGATAAAAATTAGAGATTTATAGCAATCAAGTCAAAAGTAGGCTTATTGTCAAAACATTAATTGTATGTATGTAACACTCAATAAAATATCTCTAATTAATACAAATTAGAGACTATAGTAATCAAATTAAATTTAGATTTATTGCCAAAACGTCTTCCTTTTTTTAATTTCCAAAACAATACAAACACAAAATACATACACGTAAATTTTCAAATCTAAAATTACAATTTTTTATATGATTTAAAACACGAATCTTCAATAAAACGTTGTAATATTCAAAAACAAATTTTAGCTTAATTTGTTAAAGTAAAATCCAATCAAAAAAATATCAACATACAAAATTTTAGATCTAAAGGATTGTACTTTGAATTGAATGTTTACAATATAGATCTATAATAAAACATAGTATTCAAGCATATATAAATATTAACTCTAATTTAACAAAATAAGAAGCCAATTGATAAACTGAACATACAAAATTTCTGATCTAAAAATTAGACTTTAAATTGAATGTTTACAACATATTTCCAAAACAAAACATTATATTTAAACATATACAAATATTAGTTTTGATTTATTAAATAAAACACCAATTGATTCATCTAACAAACAGTACAATCTACACAAACAATTCTCAACTTAAACGAGGCAATGATATGTACATATAAATTATGATGATTAAATTTGTCTTAACAAACATTACATCGAATATCATTATCTATTAATGAAAAACATACCTTAGTATTCTCAAGTCGAGAGAACTGTGCAAATCAATCACATCGATATTTTTTGTTTGACCTTAGTTATATTAACCAACAGAAAACTATCAAGTGAGTCATTCCACAGTTATCCAATAACTATCAGTACGCAACCTCTAGGTACCCCCAACAGTCATGAGTAAACATTTGGAGAGCGTTATGTACTCTAGTCTCAATGGATACATCGATATCCAATTTCGATGCATCTTGACTAGAAACATTTAAAATGGTATATTTTTTTCATTGTGATAAATTACTCACGGTTACAACACTTTGTAACTACTATCACAAAATATACCATTTATGGATTTTCTATTAAATATACTTTTAATTAAATTGATTAATTAATATAACCACATTATATCAAGTATATAATAGAAAGAAAACACCTTTATTTTGAACAAGATTAGTCAACGAGTTAGATATGTGAATAAATTACATAATTGCCCCTAGGGCATACACCTAACTCTATCAATCTCCCACTTGCACTTGGGTTCAATTATGGAATCTTATTCCAACTTCTCCAATTAGTTTTCTCAAAACCAATTAGGTCAGTCCCTTTGTGAACGGGTATGCTATTATGTTTTAATTATCTACTTTGTCAATCAGCTGTCTCCGACGGTGATAAATTGCTTTATCATGTGGAACAATTCGAAGTAAGTCTCTCGACCTCTAGTGAGCTCTAAGTTTTGTTATGAAACATATCAGGACGTTGTTATTATATAATAATGTTATGAGATTCTCAACATTTGGAATCAGCTCAGTTATAAATTTGTGCACTTATATTTTTGTATATATTATTTTTATTTCGGCAATATTCAAAACAATGTACATAGCCTTTTCATTGAATCAGCCACAGTCTTTCATTTGGAACATTACCAACTTAAGGATTCTTAACTTAAATTTATTATTGTCATATTATAGTCCATATCACTTATGAAGTTCGAGTCCGAGCACTCCTTTGTAAGATGTTTTTTTCTTCTATAAATAATTCTCTAGTATTTCATAAATACATGAGAATACTTCAAACAATCATTAAGTGATATCAATTTGGATTTGATATTTGCTTCATGTATCAAATATATAAACAAATCATGATATCGTAGACAATATAACATGTATGATAATTCCTATTGCTAATGCGAAGGAATCAATCTTACATGTTCCGTATTAAACATTTTAATAAGGTATCCTTGCATATCATTTGGGACATTCCCGACATCTTTTATACTTACTATAAAAGTCATCATTTATTAATCCAACGTTGAGCATTACAACAATTAAGGCTGATCTTAACATAAGTACATCGTTAAAATCAACAACTTGTTGTTTACTTATAGTTTAGATATGTCAATGTACCACTTAACGTTCTTTCTTATGAACACATGCTTCCTCTGCATTTTGATTAAAATCAAACTATTTGATATTTCTATAAAAATACTTATTCAATCATGATGCTTATAAAATGATACTTTTGTATCATTTCTTGGATCATATCCAAAGACTCACAAACTCAATATCGCTCCCACTGACTTCGAGACATTTTTGGTTAATATATGTAAACAGCTTATTCTAAATTATTATTTAGAATTTTCTGTTTCAATACATATGTACCAAAACACTCTTATCAAGCGATAATTTTGTGAGTAAATCCAAATTGACTTGAACATGTTGAATATCGAATCTATTACGTTAATTTCAACAATTGAAATTTGCGATATTATTCTTATCAACATTGCTCATTTAATTCCAACTGCATTAGTCTTACTCATAAAGACATAGTCGAGATCGATGGATCATATTCCTTCAGTTACGACCACCAAAATCTATATTTTGATAGCGTACTTGGAATTCTTTCGAATTTGCGCATCATACCATATAGAGTCAACACTCTCAATGGTTTAATTAAACAATCTAGGATTATATATTTTCGACATTAATAAGAAACTCATAGTTTCTCTTCGATGTGCGAGAATACTTATTAGACATTCTAATGATATGTGTTCGTTTAGGTTAGTTAATTTCATTTCATCTCATATAATCAGTTCTATCCATGGATCGTATCCAATTCCATTTTATTACCAATAATTCCTTAAAGAAATTTCTTCACAATGAAGTTGGTATACCTTGAAACAACAATTGTTTCTCAGTGCAATAGAATAAGTATTCATAAACGTTTTATGAATTTCATTATTTATAAAACTGATTTGGTTTTAGTTTGCAAAAATTATGTTCGAAACATTAATATGTCATCCAATGATAGTGTTTTCAAAATCTTTTTGAGGAGATTCATACAAGATCCCTCATGAACAATTATTACGTGCAATCTTTCGCCTCGCACAAACTGCCAATTCCTTGGTCTAGGATATGTTGGAGTTTCTTATAAACCCTTATCTTGTAAAATTTTATAAACGGTTCAGATGAAATAATATGAACCTTGTGTACTACCTTTAACTACATTACCTTATAGAAAGAAACTAACTCAACTCCACTCTTAATTAATCGTACATTGTCCAACAAAGTTCGATCATTCCATATCGATGCATCATTATGTATCACATGGAGGAGTAATTTTGAGATTGAATATTTATTCATTTTAGGTACATTCGAATTTTTTTCCAATATACTCACTCATTCGATCAAATCAAATCATTTCTATCGCATATTATTCTATTTAATTCTGTTTCATATTCTATAGGTTTACCATAGACATAATACATGTGTATCAAATACACATGTCCATGTCGACGATAACTTATCGGTGAATATGACGAAGTACATGGAACCTGAGACGACCCGCCCTTCTCAACTCTCAAAAATCGACATAAAATTCACCACAGTGTAATATGCCAACGATCGAGAGCCAGAAAAGACAGATTGTTGAGGAAAAAGAAAGAAGATAGAAGAAAGAAGGAACTAAACAACATCAGAATCTCACAATCGCAGCGGAACAAAATATAATAAATAATAACAGATCTTTACACAAAATGAAAACTATATCTGTTTTATATAATACATCATCAGAGTATCTCACAAACAAACAACAATTACCAGTCTGACAATTGCAAAACAATCACAGCAGTAGATATAAACAAGTACGGATAATACGTCTCGGACTCTAGCTCCACACCTGAGCTCCACAGCATCCTAGCTTGTAATCTATAATACTCGGTCTAACCCGAGCATTATAATAAAATAACACCCGAGTCAGTCTGGAATACCAGCGTGAGAGAAATACATCCAAACTGATTATTGAAGTTTCAAAAATCCTTCGAAAATCAAAAGCGTCTCGTAAGACCACGCCATAAATAAACATGTCGGGTTTTTATCTTACGATAGCCAAAACACTTCTCATCAAAATCCTCTGATATTATAATAGTGTCTATATACAAATACTTATTCAAATAGCTGAAATTGTTACATGATTAAATTCTAGCATACTAACCACAAAGTGGGTAATACAAACAAAAACCGTAAAGGTGCGTAGGAAGAATGGATTTCCATCAATGACTAGGCACTGGGGTACCACCTGTCACAGTACCTGGTCTAGATGTAATATCCCGGAAATTTTAACAATATCAATTTAATTATTCAACAGTGGTCGTTACACTAGATCAGCGTACCGAGGACCATGCCCGATCCCTTATAACACAAGGCCGGAACTACCCCTTACTGGATAATTCCGAGTAAGATCACCCCACGGTTGGGATCAGCAACCGCACCACTAAGCCGAATAAAAAGGGACATCTAGACAGGGATGACCTCACCCTAATGGGCGGTACCCACATAGCCTTGCTGCATAACACTTGATTTTTCAGTCATTCCCGGTTGATGAGGCTTGAGGCTAAGCGTTACCTTTTTAGAACATATCACTTAGAATGCCCATCGTCCACCTGACGATGTTCCGAAAGCATTCATCCATACAAGTCCGTCCCGGGTTCGAACGGAACCGAAGGCACTACTCCTACTACATCCATTTTGGAATCACCCTCAGGATTAGTAGCGACAAGCCCTTACACTTCACTGCTCCATCTTCGACTCCGAACTCGTTTTTCCACGAAAACGTACAAACCAGATCGAAGTGGTTTTGGAAAAATAAATCCCGATCCCGGTCTCTTCGAAACGATCAGCGCATTGTCTAATATTGATAGTCGGTGATTTAACCATCAATTAACATTCACAAGCATCCATCAAACATAAATAATTTTCCCTAAATTATTTATTAACCTTAAAAATATCTTCGCAAGATATATTTCCATTTTCAACCCCTTTTGAAAACAATTTCAAACCATCTTCCTTTTACGGAATAAATTTCCCAAATATTTTCTATTTCCACTGAAAATGACCAAGTCCAAATACTTAGATTTAAAAGTAATTTAAATCACTTTATTCTAATTTATACCCTAAATATTTAAATTAAATTACTTAAACACTTTATTCAAAATACATTTTAAGATTATTTAAGGTAAAACTATTTTATAAAATATAAACCTAATTTTAAAATAAAAGTTAAGTCAACTAAATTTTAAAATAAGAGTTACAAACTTCTATATAAGTTTCAAATAAAACTTAAACCAAACTATCTTTAAATAAATCCATTTTATAAAATATCAATATTAATAATATTCTTTTTAAAACATAATACCAATTAACCCTTTAAAATAATTACTATTATAACTAATTTAGTAAATATTTACTTTTAAAATTTTCACAACTCAAATAATTTCTTAAACATTCTTTTAAAAACAAATTTCAAAACTTCAAACTTCTACTCAAAAATCTGCTTTAAAAAAAGTACTTGGCTTTTCAGGGAAATACACTTCCATTTCAGAATAAACCAAAGAATTCTTTTATAAATCCTACTGGATTTATCTCAATTCAAATTTACGTTTAAATTCCGTAAATTCCTTTCCTCACCTTTAGAAATAAACACCTTTTTATTTTAAACATATTTCCCATTTCCTGAAAATCACTTTCAAAATATATGTTTCAAATATTTAAAATAAGACAACTAGAAATTTCTTAAATAAAAATAATACTTAAGAAACATATAGAGGAAGCTCTGAGTAATTTAAATCCAAAATTTCCCTTTTAAACAAAGTTACTAAACCAAATATTCATATTAAAATGTCCTTTGGAAAACTTAATACTAATTTACTTTTAAACATTAAATTCCATAATTAATTAAATAAATACTTACTTTACACCTGAAGATAATTAAAAATAATAATCATTTAATAAAATATTCTAAAACACATTTTAAACTGCCAATTTATATTTTAGAAGCTTTTCTTTGGAGTCATACTTATTTTCAGGGAAAAACACTTCTCATCTTTATAAATAAACCCATCTTTATTTTTAAACAATTTATACCTTCTTATAGAATTTCCCTCCGAAAATCTATCTTTCCAAATTTATCCACCGATAAATATTTCAATTTATTTATAAACCCAATTTATAAATTCCCATTTCTCATTTCCTTTCCAATCACAGTTTCAAAACCATTTACAAATTCAAACCAATTTCCGGAATTCAATTCCTTTAAATTCATTACTTAAAATTACTTTTCATTTCCCTTTTTACTCCATTTCATTTTATTGATATTTTAAGATACCAAATTATATTATCCAACCATAACACAGCATAACAAAATTCCAAATCAATCTACCACAGTATATAAATGAAATATATCATAGATTATAAATATAATTTCTATTTGTGAGGAATCCAGTTGGATCCCTCCAACCTGTCACCCTGCATCCACATATGTTAGCACACAATACAATACCAAATTCAACTACTAATAATATTCACATTCAACCAATCAGCCAATTATTTAAGTATTAACTAATTAAATTAACTAACATCCAGATGTGAGAGAGATTTACTCACCTTGAATTCGTCGAGCGTTTAAGTTTTAAATTAAATCGAACCGTTCGATTTAATCCAAAATTTTCGCTTGCTCCAAACGTCTCCGGATCTCCTGCAGCACATAGATCACGTCGCTGCGATTCCGACACTTCTCGTTTCGTCAAATTCTGACCACGCATGTCAAAGATATGAATTATTAAAGATTGTATATATAATTATATAAACAATTTGCTTTTATAAATTTTAACCTATCAGATCTGCCATACACTAAGAGGAAGAAATGAAGGCCGTCTACATGTTCTTCCCAAACGCGTCAATACCCAGCATCCTCCAAACCCATAGCCGCCGTGAAACCCTACCCACCATGCTCATCTTCAAGCCATTGGAACTCGATCGATGGCCGCCATTCGAACGCCCTACCATCGCCGCACCCCTACGCCAAACATCGAGAAACGCGGTCAGCCCTAGGTCCTCCAGCAACCACTCGAACCGACCACGAACGCAGAGCAATCCCTCCCTCCATGCTGCGTATAAATCGATCGCAGCCGTTCAACTTGAAGAACACGATGGCCTCTCCATCTTTGTAGTTGGAAGAATTCGCCAATTCGCGACGGATTGCTCGAAAATTTGAGATGAAAGATTTGTTTCTCGGCCATTAGTAAAGGAGGACAGCGGTTGAGCAAAACGGGCTAGGGTTTTCTCCCTTAAACGTATATATATACGTGTAACCTAATTATTTTATTATTATTTTTCAAAATTACAAATTTTACCAACGAACTCCAAATCACACGTGCCGCCTGGCGTTTCTAATGTTTTACCTGCATTCCGAACACAATGGAACATGTTTCGAAGGCTAATTCGGTCATATGTGCGAATTACGAAAATAAACGATCAATTTTTAATTAAATCGATTAAAATAGTTTCTATGCGTTTTGAGCTGCCACGGTCAAACGACAACTCCGATTGCTACAAAAATTGAAATCAGATAATAACTAACTATTACGGATCCAATGGAACTGGTTTCATCGAATTCCGAGACTGTGCCCCGGAATGCTATTTCGACTCGTCAATAAATTCGAGCGATTTTCGAAATCGTCGAAATCACTTAAAATTCCACTTTTAAAATTTTACTAACTTTATTATAAATCATTTATATTCACATTAAAAATCATTTTGATTCATCCCGAATCAAAATATGATTATTTACATTATTAAAATATTAATTTCCATTATTAAATTAATATAAAATTCCAAATTTAACTCGTCGACTTTTTGGTTCCATCCAAAAGTCCAACATTAAAATTCAAATCAAACTAGACTTAAAATAAGTTTTAGAAACCATTTTCATACCCATTTACATCCAGATTCACAAATTATCCCAATTCCAAATATTTAATTATTATTATTCAAATCCAATTGAACCGCCATATTTGAAATCTAACTAATTTCATTAATTTAACCAAAATCTTCTTATTTCAAAATCAATTCAAAATATACATTTAACATTTAAAATGAATTAAATGTTCAAAATCTAACGACCAAAATTCTGGGTCGTTACATTCCTCCCCCCTTATAAAAATTTCGTCCCCGAAATTTGCTAAGGTAGGAAAATGCTTCCAAACTCATTAACATACCCAAACTCACTTAGTTAAAAACCTACATTCACTTCACCAAAACTCTTAGCTCAATTCCAAAACCATTTGCTTCATTACTAACTCAAAAGCTTTGTTTTCAACATCATTTTCAAAATCAACTATTCTAGTTAACCAAAATTTTCAAAAATCCGAAAAATTTTCTAACTCCCAAAATTTCTGAAATTTTTTTACAGCGACTCTTTTGTACGGAGAGCCTTTTACAATATCACAATAGATATGATTATGTATACATCGACCCACACGGTCGGAAAACAAAATATTTCAGAATATATATCAATTTCCCAATTTTATTGCGTAGGCGTACCTTTTGATTAGCATTTAAAAAGCAAGCGGCTTGTATATTTAGCATTTACGCACTCCAACTCTATCGATTGCCTCTCGTACCTGTACTTACTCAAACAAACACATGGGTTTTCAATAATAAGTGATTTTTAACAACATTCTATTCATTAAACTAGCCAAACACATCAATTACATAGTTTAAACAAATAAACTTCATAATTTAACACGTTAACCATATATTATAAGCAACCATAAGGTTTCGACACCATTTTAAATTCCTTTTATTTCCCTTGAATGATTTACATTCAAGTTTACTATCCTCAATTCATTTTCACTTCAAATTGGTTTGTATGCCTTACTTACATAATTTACTTCTATTCAAATCCAAATTGATTCACAATAAATTTTATTCACAATTTGATTCATTTGCATCTCTCTTATGATTCACTTTCATTTCTATGCAAATCCATTTAAATTAGATTTCATTCTATTCCAATATATTCAAAAACCAATTTTATTTTCATTTTTAATTTGATTCTTATTCAATCAAATTTCCATCTATTTACAAATTTTAATTTAACTAGCTTACTTGAAATTCATTTAATTTTATTCACCTTCTCAATTCATTTCTGAATTTATTTTATTAATAACACGACCATTCCAATTATTCAATACCAGAACTGGGTTTTATTTTGCTTTTCAAATTTTTAACTAGCTACCAAAAGTTTCTCCATTCCATTTAATTTAGTTTACCCTAGATTCATCTTCAACTTCTCTTTATTTAATTGAGCTTACGCTAAATTCATCTTCAAACAATCCTTTGGATTTAGTTGAGTGAGCATCTACTACATTCAATATCATTTCAACTAAATTAAATTTTCTTTCAATTCAATTTTTCTCCAAATTTTAATTCAAGTCCAACTAAATTTTATTTAGCCAACTTAAATTTATACCATTTCCTTAACTATTTTAAATAAGAGTTTTAATTTCATTCAATATTATTTATAACACAACTGAATTTTGATTCCAGTTCAATTCAACTAAATTTTACTTCTCAGTATATAAGTTTCAAAACTTATTTACCAACCTAAGTCCATTCACAATTTTATTTTACTTTACCTTATTACAATGCTCTTTCCATTTAGGATTAAATTTATGAATTTCCCATAAAATACCAACCATTTTATTCTGGTTTTACAATCCATTTCTCTATTTATAAGTTCACCAACTTATTCACTTAAAAGCTTATATTGCTCATTTGAGTCATTTTCACCTTATAATCACAATTCCAGATTTTATATATATATATATATCACTTAATAGCTTAAGGGTATAAATTTCATTTCACAATTATAATCATTTTACATTTCAACTTTATATCAAATTTAATTCAATTCCAAATTCAATTTTATATTTAACTTATCCTGAGTTAAATGCAAATATATTTTATTCACTCCCATATGCTCAAATTAAATTTTAACTTCAGGATTAAAATTCCATTCTTCTTTCTTATTAATATCAACTTCTCTTATAAGTTTAATAGTTGATTCATCTTAACTTTCACATTTTTAAATAGAACTTCCAGAATTCAATTTCCCGGTTTTATTTCAAACCATTCTGAAATAATAAATAACTCATACACACCTAGTATATCAAATCAAATTTCCGGATTCTAAAATACTTGGTTTTACCAAAATAATTCCTCCTTGAAATTCTAAAACACCTTGTATATCAAACCAGTCCAAGCAAATATCATAACCAATCACCACGGAAGCAATCCATCACTTTAGAAACTCGAAAATGAATTCTGATGATGTGGCCATCATCATCCGGATTATTTTCCAGCGACTGAAGTGAGTTCAGTGCTTCCTTACTTCCATAAATTCCTTTCGGAACAATTTCCCATTCAAAAATAATTCCCAAAATAATACTTCATTATTGTCTTCAAACACTTTGGAAAACATTTCAAACATTCCCAAGATTTTTAAATTCATTTAAAACCCTTTCAAAATTTCTGGGATTTAAATTCTGGTTTAAATCAAATTTTAGTCATACTCCTTTAGATAAGTCATACTTATAGAATTTTATTTGGTTATAAACCATTTTAAATTTTAGATTCTTATATTTGATTATAATATTAACAACCAAACATCCAAATATATATAATAATTTAGACAAATCATTTCTTTTATATCAAAATATAATTTTGGGTAAAGTTATTTCATTTACCCACTTTGAAAACAATACTATGTCGGTTTACATTGTTTAAGAGTTTAGAAACCCCTATCGATACGGTTGTACTTCCCGTACCGACCGGAATTCATAAACACTCAACCGATAAGTCAACACAATATGAAAACATTTTATATTCACTAACAAATACGCTCTCATATATATTATTACTCTCAACTCATTCTAGAGTACTTCTGACTCTATTTCTAATGAGTAATTTTCCCCACCAAAGACTAGGTTACCGCTAACCTATGCTCCGATACTAAGTGAGACGACCCGCCCTTCTCGACTCTCGAAAATCGACACAAAATCCACCACAGTGTAATATGCCAACGATCGAGTGCCACAAAAGACAGATTGTTGAGGAAAAAGAAAGAGGATAGAAGAAAGAAGGAACTAAACAACATCAGAATCTCACAATCGCAGCGGAACAAAATATAATAAATAATAACAGATCTTTACACAAAATGAAAACTATATCTGTTTTATACAACACATCATCAGAGTATCTCACAAGCAAACAACAATTACCAGTCTGACAATTGCACAACAATCATAGCAGCGGATATAAACAAGTACGGATAATACGTCTCGGACTCCAGCTCCACACTTGAGCTCCACAGCATCCTACCATATAATCTATAATACTAGGTCTAACCCAAGCATTATAATAAAATAACACCCGAGTCAGTCTGGAATACCAGCGTGAGAGAAATACATCCAAACCGATTATTGAAGTTTCAAAAATCCTTTGAAAATCAAAAGCGTCTCGTAAGACCACGCCACAAATAAACATGTCGGGTTTTTACCTTACGATAGCCAAAACATTTTTTATCAAAATCATCTGATATTATAATAGTGTCTATATACAAATACTTATTCAAATAGCTGAAATTGTTGCATGATTAAATTCCAGCATACTAGCCATAAAGTGGGTAATACAAACAAAAACCGTAAAGGTGCGTAGGAAGAATGGATTTCCATCAATGACTAGGCACTGGGGTACCACCTGTCACAGTACCTGGTCTAGATCAGCGTACCGAGGACCACGCCCGATCCCCTGCAACACAAGGACGGAACTACCCCTTACTGGATAATTCCGAGTAAAATCACCCCACGGTTGGGATCAGCAACCGCACCACTAAGCCGAATAAAAAGGGACATCTAGACAGGGATGACCTCACTCTAACGGGCTCTACCCACATAGCCATGCTGCATAACCCCTGATTTTCAGTCATTCCCGGTTGATGAGGCTTGAGGCTAAGCGTTACCTTTTTAGAACATATCACTTAGAATGCCCATCGTCCACCTGACGATGTTTCGAAAGCATTCATCCATACAAGTCCGTCCCGAGTTCGAACAGAACCGAAGGCACTACTCCTACTACATCCATTTTGGAATCACCCTCAGGATTAGTAGCGACTAGCCCTTGCACTTCACTGCTCCATCTTCGACTCCGAACTCGTTTTTCCATGAAAACGTACAAACCAGATCGAAATGGTTTTCGAGAAATAAATCCCGATCCCGGTCTCTTTGAAACGATCAGCGCATTGTTCAATATTGATAGTCGGTGATTTAACTATCAATTAACATTCACAAGCATCCATCAAACATAAATAATTTTCCCTAAATTATTTATTAACTTTAAAAATATCTTCGCAAGATATATTTCCATTTTCAACCCCTTTTGAAAACAGTTTCAAACCATCTTCCTTTTACGGAATAAATTTCCTAAATATTTTCTATTTCCACTGAAAATGACCAAGTCCAAATACTTAGATTTAAAAGTAACTTAAATCACTTTATTCTAATTTATACCCTAAATATTTAAATTAAATTACTTAAACACTTTATTCAAAATATATTTTAAGAATATTTAAGGTAAAACTATTTTATAAAATATAAACCTAATTTTAAAATAAAAGTTAAGTCAACTAAATTTTAAAATAAGAGTTACAAACTTCTATATAAGTTTCAAATAAAACTTAAACCAAACTATCTTTAAATAAATCCATTTTATAAAATATCAATATTAATAATATTCTTTTTAAAACATAATACCAATTAACCCTTTAAAATAATTACTATTATAACTAATTTGGTAAATATTTACTTTTAAAATTTTCACAACTCAAATAATTTCTTAAACATTCTTTTAAAAACAAATTTCAAAACTTCAAACTTCTACTCAAAAATCTGCTTTAAAAAAAGTACTTGGCTTTTCAGGGAAATACACTTCCATTTCAGAATAAACCAAAGAATTCTTTTATAAATCCTGCTGGATTTATCTCAATTCAAATTTACGTTTAAATTCCGTAAATTCCTTTCCTCGCCTTTAGAAATAAACACCTTTTTATTTTAAACATATTTCCCATTTCCTGAAAATCACTTTCAAAATATATGTTTAAAATATTTAAAATAAGACAACTAGAAATTTCTTAAATAAAAATAATACTTAAGAAACATATAGAGGAAGTTTTGAGTAATTTAAATCCAAATTTTCCCTTTTAAACAAAGTTACTAAACTAAATATTCATATTAAAATGTCCTTTGGAAAACTTAATACTAATTTACTTTTAAACATTAAATTCCATAATTAATTAAATAAATACTTACTTTACACCTGAAGATAATTAAAAATAATAATCATTTAATAAAATATTCTAAAACACATTTTAAACTGCCAATTTATATTTTAGAAGCTTTTCTTTGGAGTCATACTTATTTTCAGGGAAAAACACTTCTCATCTTTATAAATAAACCCATCTTTATTTTTAAACAATTTATACCTTCTTATAGAATTTCCCTCCGAAAATCTATCTTTCCAAATTTATCCACCGATAAATATTTCAATTTATTTATAAACCCAATTTATAAATTCCCATTTATCATTTCCTTTCCAATCACAGTTTCAAAACCATTTACAAATTCAAACCAATTTCCGGAATTCAATTCCTTTAAATTCATTACTTAAAATTACTTTTCATTTCCCTTTTTACTCCATTTCATTTTATTGATATTTTAAGATACCAAATTATATTATCCAACCATAACACAGCATAACAAAATTCCAAATCAATCTACCACAGTATATAAATGAAATATATCACAGATTATAAATATAATTTCTATTTGTGAGGAATCCAGTTGGATCCCTCCAACCTGTCACCCTGCATCCACATATGTTAGCACACAATACAATACCAAATTCAACTACTAATAATATTCACATTCAACCAATCAGCCAATTATTTAAGTATTAACTAATTAAATTAACTAACATCCAGATGTGAGAGAGATTTACTCACCTTGAATTCGTCGAGCGTTTAAGTTTTAAATTAAATCGAACCGTTCGATTTAATCCAAAATTTTCGCTTGCTCCAAACGTCTCCGGATCTCCTGCAGCACATAGATCACGTCGCTGCGATTCCGACGCTTCTCATTTCGTCAAATTCTGACCACGCATGTCAAAGATATGAATTATTAAAGATTGTATATATAATTATATAAACAATTTGCTTTTATAAATTTTAACCTATCAGATCTGCCATACACTAAGAGGAAGAAATCAAGACCGTCTACATGTTCTTCCCAAACGCGTCAATACCCAGCATCCTCCAAACCCATAGCCGCCGTGAAACCCTACCCACCATGCTCATCTTCAAGCCATCGGAACTCGATCGACGGCCGCCATTCGAACGCCCTACCATCGCCGCACCCCTACTCCAAATATTGAGCAACACGGTCAGCCCTAGGTCCCCCAGCAACCACTCGAACCGACCGAGAACGCAGAGCAATCCCTCCCTCCATGCTGCGTATAAATCGACCGCAGCCGTTCAACTTGAAGAACACGATGGCCTCTCCATCTTTGTAGTTGGAAGAATTCGCCAATTCGCGACGGATTGCTAAAAAAATTGAGATGAAAGATGTTGTTTCTCGGCCATTAGTAAAGGAGGACGGCGGCTGAGCAAAATGGGCTAGGGTTTTCTCCCTTAAACGTATATATATACATGTAACCTAATTATTTTATTATTATTTTTCAAAATTACAAATTTTACCAACGAACTCCAAATCACACTTGCCGCCTGGCGTTTCTAAGGTTTTACCCGTATTTCGAACACAATGGATTGTGTTTTGAAGGCTAATTCGGTCATATGTGCGAATTACGAAAATAAACGATCAATTTTTAATTAAATCGATTAAAATAGTTTCTATGCGTTTTGAGCTGCCACGGTCAAACGACAACTCCGATTGCTACAAAAATTGAAATCCGATAATAACTAACTATTACGGATCCAATGGAACTAGTTTCGTCGAATTCCAAGACTGTGCCCCGGAAGGCTATTTCGACTCGTCAATAAATTCGAGCGATTTTCGAAATCGTCGAAATAACTTAAAATTCCACTTTTAAAATTTTACTAACTTTATTATAAATCATATAAAATTTATATTCACATTAAAAATCATTTTGATTCATCCCGAATCAAAATCTTATTATTTACATTATTAAAATATTAAATTCCATTATTAAATTAATATAAAATTCCAAATTTAATTCATCGACTTTTTGGTTCCATCCAAAAGTCCAACATTAAAATTCAAGTCAAACTAGACTTAAAATAAGTTTTAGAAACCATTTTCATACCCATTTATGTGACGCCCAACCTCTATACCCACGCTAGCCAAGGACACTACAGAGTAATGCCGTCAACTAACACGGAGAATAAGGCTGTTGAGGAGTGACCATCTGTGTAATTGCTTTATGCGAGCACCGATATGTCAGATAGTATAACATGCATTTTTATTTCAAGAGGAAATCCGACATACCGATACAAACTCAAAGCTACTACACGGTGGCTATAATATCTTCGGAAACAAATATAGAAATAAACATAACACAAATCAGTCATATACAATTCATATCACAAAGGCGGAAATAGATATGAATATAACAGATGAAAGTGTACATCAGAGTAGTGGTCAAATAAGATCCACAATAACACAAAAGAATAGAAACAATTGCAAGGGAAAAGAATAAGTATACATCAAGGAGTCTAAATCTCAAATGTATACAACAAAAACTACTAAACTAGAGTAGTTAGCCAAAAGTCAGAAGATGGCTTCAGATAAGAAGTCATGAGGAAGCACCTGTAAAATCTCAGTCTGACCCGAGTATTATTTAAGAAGAAAATAATAAACGGATCAGTCTAGCTATAAATATCAGATAAAGTGATATAGAATAAGAGATATGACAAAAACGTATCATAACCATAATACCATACTGTGATAAGTACGTAATTGAAAATCAACAAGAGATTAATCAATATCACAAGAATCTTCTCAAAGATTAAAAAGAATGTCATATTCTTTATTTAATTCACCAAGCCACAATAATGACATACATATTAATGCCAATTGTAAAAGTTTGTGAAACATAAATTCCAGAAATCAATATCTAGAAATCCAGAAATCACAAGAAAAGGATGGCCAATCCCATAAAAATGAGCCGGAGCTCCTCCTGACTGGGTATAGTCCCCCATTGCGGACTTTGAGCCGAAGCTCCTCCTAATGAGCCGAAGCTCCTCCTGACTGGGTATAGTCCCCCATTGCGGACTTTGAGCCGAAGCTCCTCCTGATGAGCCGAAGCTCCTCCTAACTAGGTATAGTCCCCCATTGCGGACTTTGAGCCGAAGCTCCTCCTGATGAGCCGAAGCTCAATAAAACGAGGAACAGTCCTCCACGTGGACAAAGAGACATCGCACATTGCTAGTCTAAACCATAAAATGATTATCATCGATCATCAAGAAGTGTCAATTACACTAAGCTAGTAAATATATGAGTTTAGCTTCATGTCCCATAACCACTTGCTTAACTTAAATATTTACGAACAAATTATAGATCTCCACTAGAAAATTGTCACAAGAGATTCAATCGAACAAGTCTAAAAATTAACCGACGAAGTAAACGCAAGCGTTTCATACCACTTGTTTTGCTAGGCCGTTTAATTATATTTTCTCATACGAATGAGGTAAAGGTTTGTATATACTAATAGATTGGAAAACGGTTTAAGAAACGAGCTTTGTAATTAAAATAGTGTCAAAATCGTTTTGATGAAAGAGTTTTGATAATTACTACCAGTATAGAAAACCTTTATATTTTTAAAGTGACAAATCACAAAAACGATTGTAGAAACAATCAATCATCAAAATTCACATACGAAGACGTGAATCAAATCCAAAGAAATCGATAATAAATCCATCAAAATGGATATTCACATAAACCCCGAAAAAGAAGTCATCAAAGTCGTTAATAATTGATAACAATAAGTCGGATCAATCAAAATCGATAAACAATGGAATTTCAATCAAGAAAAGCCTAAACAGGCAAAATTGCACGTTTCCAGACGTCTGATTTGGAATCCCGACGTCTGGATTCGTTTTCTGGAAATAGCTCAGAAAACCACCCAGACGTCTGAAATAGCCAAAACAGACGTCTGAGCCATGGCCAGACGTCTGGTTTTGATTCCAGACGTCTGGTTTCGTTCTCTGGAAAATTATCTAGAGAACACCCAGACGTCTGAAACTTCAAGTCAGACGTCTGAGACTCATCCAGACGTCTGATCTTGAATTCCAGACGTCTGAAATTAGTCTCTGGCATTTTTTAAATAAACTGTGTGCATACATTTTTTCTCTCCAGGTCCAAACCAGACGTCTGGACTTGGTCACCAGACGTCTGGTCACCTGGTCTGGGCAACATTTTGCCTAGGCCAAAGTGACCAAAACATATCGGAAGCGATCGGACGAGCAATGGCGACTAAGGATTTACGCCCAATGACAACCCGGCCTTAAAGGCTCCTCGATACACTCCGAATATCAATGTCCAAATGTCCATAGAAGGATTTTCATAAAATTGGACCAAAACACCAAAATTGAAGAATTCACATAACCAATTCAAATCACAACAAGTGAACACGAAATAGATGATAGGAATTCATAACTAACAACAAAGATAGTTATAGGCATAGATGTGAGATAAAAATCTCACCTTTGAACCCGAAAACAATGAATGAGAAGCTTGAAGAAAAAGGAAGATCAACCACACTTCAATCTCAACACAAGAAGCTTGAATCTAAGCTTAAAAGAGAAACATTTCCTAAATTAGGTTTAGGAATTTTCTGTAATCAAAGTGAGAATGAGTTGGAGAAGAAGGAGATGATACTTACCAAAGCTTCTTCTTGAATTTGGAGGTAGAAGCTTGAATTTGCAATTGAACTAGGGCTTGGGGTTTTAATTTCCCATTCCTCTCCCCATTTTCAGTTTTGATGAGTGTTTAAGAAAGTAGAAATGAGTGAATGGAGAGGAGAGGGGCTGAGTGAAGATATAGGGCTGAAACCCAAACCCAAAGTGAAAAAGTAGCAAAATTCTACTAACTCCAAACATATCGAAGTTTATACCCAAAAAGGTCGCAAACGTCATTTTGAACTCAATGGGGGGTGGTCTCGAGTCCTAATTCGACTGTTTGCAAAAAGTAGCTTTTCAGACTATAATCCCACTAATGATGAAATATTTAAATAAAATATTTAAATATAAAATCGATAAATATGCGGGTTGTTGCAGACTCCCCTCCTTAAAGAAATTGCGTCCTCGCAATACTTAAGAAGAAAATAAATAGTAACAACCATAGAAGCATATCAATATAAAAGAAAATTTGAAATAAGAAGTTCACCATAAAGAGCACGAAAGAGTAAACCCGGACGAGTTCGCTCAATGAATTCTCTAGATTTCCCAAGAGCAATCCTTGGGATTTGAGAACCATAGAACTTTCCCAAGAAGAACATCTTTATTTCGAAGGCGCTCTACCTCCGAAGTAATGATGCGAATAGAATGTTGCTCAAAAGTCAAATCTGGTGAAACTTCAATTCCTACTATAACACCAGGCTCAAGAATAAAAATCGGAAACCAAAAATCATTTCCATAGTTAAAAGACGTGGAAAACGTCAAGACAGAAAATTGAGCCGGGGCAACGGCGTAGTATAATAACAATACGCCCGAGAAACTGGAAATACGAATAACTCCGAACATCAACGTAGTACAATAACGGTACGTGCAATGAACGGAAACTCAAATAATTCGGAACACCGTCGTAGTACAAGAACGGTACGTCCAATGAACCGAACACCATAAAAGAACATCGGGCGCTAGTCCATAAAAGAAATGAGATAAAGCTCAATAAAACGAAGTATATCAAAATGTCCGATGATCTTGATAAAAAGATAATTCCATTCAGACTTCATCAAAGAATCAACCACTTGTTGCTTATGACTAAGCGCATTGGCAACACGATTTCCCTTCTGGGAACAAAAAGAATATCAAGATCATAAGATGCCAGGAACTCGAGTCAACATGAAGTTCCTTATGAGAAAATAAATATTCCAAAGATTTATGATCGAGGCGGAGAAAAAATTTCTCCCCCAAAAATGATGATGCCAAACTCTAAAAGCGAAAGCAATAGCCATGAGCACTAGATCATGAGTGGCATACCTAGTCTCGATCGTCTTTAATGATTTAGAAGTACAAGTGATAGCACGTTCTTTTTTGCAAGAGAACGACATCCAAACCAATACGATTAGCATTGGTACAAAAGATAAGGTCTTGGTTCCCTTCGGGAATCACAAGAATAAGAGTATCGAAAAGAAAGAATTTCTTTTAAATAATCTTCTTTTCCGAAAGACTAAAACTTTTAAAATTACAATTATCTTTATGTAATAATCTTTTCAGAAAAACTTTTATTTTACAAGTCAATTTACGGTGTTTGATTGTCTCATCATAGCGTTTAGGAGATTCCTATCGATAACGTTGATCAAGCGCATCGACCAGAATTCTTAAAGCACTCAATGGGCAATACAATCACAAAATCATCTTCTATATGATAAACATGTTTCTTAAAAATCTTTAATAATATTCTTTGCTCGTTTAAGAGCAAAATCAAATTGTACTTATAAATAAATCTTATGAAAAAGATTTGCAAAATTTTAAATTGTTGTTTTCATCCAAAATCAATATATACAAGAATGGAGAAATCGAGATCGTAGAATTACTCGATTCACAAAATGGATGAAATAAGCTAGGCAAACAGAATGACATAACAAGTCATTCATAAGTTTCATAACGAGCGCGGAATGCGGTAAATGGAATGTTAACTCCCGCAACTCGTAGCAAATGAAAAATTCGGTGGCAAGGTCGAGCTAAAAAGACCTTATCACCACTCCAAAGATTGCTTAGGTGATAATCCTAAGACAAACTCAAAAATACCGAAAAGTTCTCAAATTACATGAATGAGAGAAACAACTCTTTCCTCATCATGTGAGCTTAAAGAATAAAATGGTGCCATCAAATTGGAATCAAAATCACAAGGGAAAAAAAACAGAAATCTGCTTAACAGATTGAAAATGTCGAAGATGAATAGCCCACACGGGACAAAGGATATGGCTTCATAATAATTAAGCCAATCCTTACAAAAGTCAATTCCGAAGCATAAGTAAAAATCGGCTCTGAAAGAAAAATCACATAAAATAATTTCGGCATAATTAAAAAAACAAATTGAGTGTTGCAGATCCACCAATCCGGATTTGCAATCCTCAAAGAAGTCATCAAGCCCAGAAATGTTTTAAAGAAAAAGAATCACGAGTTCTTTTGATATAAAAATAATGAGATAAAACCCATATCTCAAAGAACTCGAATAAGATAATCTCAAAAGAAATATCGTCAAAGATAGAAGGAGAATTACCTCAACCAAGAGAAGTGTCACCAGGGGCTTGAACAACATTTAGCTTTCCCTCTCTCTTGTTTGGAAGTTTAGGGCATGAAGATAAAAGATGTCCCGAACCTTTGCAATAACGGCAATAAAGGGGTTTCGGGCACTTAATTACATAATGGTCTGTGGAACCACAATTGAAGCATTGTTTACGACTAGCGGTAGGAGTCTTGGCTACCGAAGCTTCTAGTTCCATTTTCTTCTTGCTCAGAAGTATGGGGCAGACAGAAATATGATGACTTGAATTTTTGCAATAACGACAAAAGAGTGGTTCCGGACACTCCTTTGCGTAGTGGTACTTAGAATTACAATTGTAGCATCCTCTACAAAAAGTGTTTGGAGTCTTTGCTACCAAAGTAGGTTGCTTTACCTTCTTATCGGGATAAGGGCTTTTGAACTTAATATGCCTCTTCTTGGAAATCCCAATATTACTATCAATTCCTCTACCAGCCTCTTCATGTTGAAGAGTGATATCCACAAGTTGATTGAAAGGAACTTCAAGTTTCAGAGGTAAAACCATTTCGGGGTTCTTACACAAAGCACAGATAAACCTTTGATTCTTAGCAAGATCCAAAAGTTGTTGGGCAGACATGAATACGCCATCCAGAGAAGGACTACTGGATTGACCAGCGCTAGGACTGCCAGAACTAACCATCTCTTCTTCTTTAAGAAAGAAAGAAAGAAGAAGAAAAAGGTTATTCTCAGAATGAATATCAAGCAATCTTGATAGATAAAACAAGGAATCATAAAAGAAAATAGGATGAATCGGTACGAAGACTCGAATTAATCCTAAGGTACAACTCCTAAGAAGGACTTAGGACGATGATCCTTGTTAAGTTATTCTACATTGTTCCGAAGTTTGGCTCTAATACCAAGCTGTGACGCCCCACCTCTATACCCACGCTAGCCAAGGACACTACGGAGTAATGCCGTCAACTAACATGGAGAATAAGGCTGTTGAGGAGCGACCATCCGTGTAATTGCTTTGTGCGAGCACCGATATGTCAGATAGTATAACATGCATTTTTATTTCAAGAGGAAATCCGACATACCGATACAAACTCAAAGCTACTACACGGTGGCTATAATATCTTCGGAAACAAATATAGAAATAAACATAACACAAATCAGTCACAGACAATTCATATCACAAAGGCGGAAATAGATATGAATATAACACATGAAAGTGTACATCAGAGTAGTGGTCAAATAAGATCCACAATAACACAAAAGAATAGATACAATTGCAAGGCAAAAGAATATGTATACATCAAGGAGTCTAAATCTCAAATGTATACAACAAAAACTACTAAACTAGAGTAGTTAGCCAAAAGTCATAAGATGGCTTCAGATAAGAAGTCAAGAGGAAGCACCTGTAAAATCTCAGTCTGACCCGAGTATTATTTAAGAAGAAAATAATAAACGGATCAGTCTAGCTATAAATATCAGATAAAGTGATATAGAATAAGAGATATGACAAAAACGTATCATAACCATAATACCATACTGTGATAAGTACGTAATTGAAAATCAACAAGAGATTAATCAATATCACAAGAATCTTCTCAAAGATTAAAAAGAATGTCATATTCTTTATTTAATTCACCAAGCCACAATAATGACATACATATTAATGCCAATTGTAAAAGTTTGTGAAACATAAATTCCAGAAATCAATATCTAGAAATCCAGAAATCACAAGAAAAGGATGGCCAATCCCATAAAAATGAGCCGGAGCTCCTCCTGACTGGGTATAGTCCCCCATTGCGGACTTTGAGCCGAAGCTCCTCTTGATGAGCCGAAGCTCCTCCTGACTGGGTATAGTCCCCCATTGCGGACTTTGAGCCGAAGCTCCTCCTGATGAGCAGAAGCTCCTCCTGACTGGGTATAGTCCCCCATTGCGGACTTTGAGCCGAAGCTCCTCCTGATGAGCCGAAGCTCAATAAAACGAGGAACAGTCCTCCACGTGGACAAAGAGACATCGCACATTGCTAGTCTAAACCATAAAATGATCATCATCGATCATCAAGAAGTGTCAATTACACTAAGCTAGTAAATATATGAGTTTAGCTTCATGTCCCATCACCACTTGCTTAACTTAAATATTTACGAACAAATAGTAGATCTCCACTAGAAAATTGTCACAAGAGATTCAATCGAACAAGTCCAAAAATTAACCGACGAAATAAACGCAAGCGTTTCATACCACTTGTTTTGCTAGGCCGTTTAATTATATTTTCTCATACGAATGAGGTAAAGGTTTGTATATACTAATAGATTGGAAAACGGTTTAAGAAACGAGCTTTGTAATTAAAATAGTGTCAAAATCGTTTTGATGAAAGAGTTTTGATAATTACTACTAGTATAGAAAACCTTTATATTTTTAAAGTGACAAATCACAAAAACGATTGTAGAAACATTCAATCATCAAAATTCACATACGAAGACGTGAATCAAATCCAAAGAAATCGATAATAAATCCATCAAAATGGATATTCACATAAACCCCGTAAAAGAAGTCATCAAAGTCGTTAATAATTGATAACAATAAGTCGGATTAATCAAAATCGATAAACAATGGAATTTCAATCAAGAAAAGCCTAAACAGGCAAAATTGCACGTTTCCAGACGTCTGATTTGGAATCCAGACGTCTGGATTCATTTTCTGGAAATAGCTTAGAAAACCACCCAGACGTCTGGAATAGCCAAAACAGACGTCTGAGCCATGGCCAGACGTCTGGTTTTGATTCCAGACGTCTGGTTTCGTTCTCTGGAAAATTATCCAGAGAACACCCAGACGTCTGAAACTTCAAGTCAGACGTCTGAGACTCATCCAGACGCCTGAGCTTGAATTCCAGACGTCTGAAATTAGTCTCCGGCATTTTTTAAATAAAATGTGTGCATACATTTTTTCTCTCCAGGTCCAAACCAGACGTCTGGACTTGGTCACCAGACGTCTGGTCACCTGGTCTGGGCAACATTTTGCCTAGGCCAAAATGGCCAAAACATATCGGAAGCTATCGGACGAGCAATGATGACTAAGGATTTACTCCCAACGACAACCCGGCCTTAAAGGCTCCTCGATACACTCCGAATATCAATGTCCAAATGTCCATAGAAGGATTTTCATAAAATTGGACCAAAACACCAAAATTGAAGAATTCACAAAACCAATTCAAATCACAACAAGTGGACACGAAATAGATGATAGGAATTCATACCTAACAACAAAGATAGTTATAGGCATAGATGTGAGATAAAAATCTCACCTTTGAACCCGAAAACAATGAATGAGAAGCTTGAAGACAAAGGAAGATCAACCACACTTCAATCTCAACACAAGAAGCTTGAATCTAAGCTTAAAAGAGAAACATTTCCTAAATTAGGTTTAGGAATTTTCTGAAATCAAAGTGAGAATGAGTTAGAGAAGAAGGAGATGATACTTACCAAAGCTTCTTCTTGAATTTGGAGGTAGAAGCTTGAATTTGCAATTGAACTAGGGCTTGAGGTTTTAATTTCCATTCCTCTCCCCATTTTCAGTTTTGATGAGTGTTTAAGAAAGTAGAAATGAGTGAATGGAGAGGAGAGGGGCTGAGTTAGGATATAGGGCTGAAACCCAAACCCAAACCCAAAGTGAAAAAGTAGCAAAATTCTACTAACTCCAAACATATCGAAGTTTATACTCAAAAAGGTCGCAAACGTCATTTTGAACTCAATGGGGGTGGTCTCGAGTCTTAATTCGACTGTTTGCAAAAAGTAGCTTTTCGGACTATAATCCGACTAACGATGAAATATTTAAATATAAAATCGATAAATATGCGGGTTGTTACAATTTACATCCAGATTCACAAATTATCCCAATTCCAAATATTTAATTATTATTCAAATCCAATTGAACCGCCATATTTGAAATCTAACTAATTTCATTAATTTAACCAAAATCTTCTTATTTCAAAATCAATTCAAAAGCTACATTTAACATTTAAAATGAATTAAATGTTCAAAATCTAACGACCAAAATTCCGGGTCGTTACATTCCTCCCCCTTATAAAAATTTCGTCCCCGAAATTTGCTAAGGTAGGAAAATGCTTCCAAACTCATTAACTTACCCAAACTCACTTAGTTAAAAACCTACATTCACTTCACCAAAACTCTTAGCTCAATTCCAAAACCATTTGCTTCATTACTAACTCAAAAGCTTTGTTTTCAACATCATTTTCAAAATCAACTATTCTAGTTAACCAAAATTTTCAAAAATCCCAAAAATTTTCTAACTCCCAAAATTTCTGAAATTTTTTTACAACGACTCTTTTGTACGGAGAGCCTTTTACAATATCACAATAGATATGAATATGTATACATCGACCCACACGGTCGGAAAACAAAATATTTCACCATATATATCAATTTCCCAATTTTATTGCATAGGCGTACCTTTTGATTAGCATTTAAAAAGCAAGCGGCTTGTATATTTAGCATTTACGCACTCCAACTCTATCGATTGCCTCTCGTACCTGTACTTACTCAAACAAACACATGGTTTTTCAATAATAAGAGATTTTTAACAACATTCTATTCATTAAACTAGCCAAACACATCAATTACATAGTTTAAACAAATAAACTTCATAATTTAACACGTTAACCATATATTATAAGCAACCATAAGGTTTCGACACCATTTTAAATTCCTTTTATTTCACTTGAATGATTTACATTCAAGTTTACTATCCTCAATTCATTTTCACTTCAAATTGGTTTGTATGCCTTACTTACATAATTTACTTCTATTCAAATCCAAATTGATTCACAATAAATTTTATTCACAATTTGATTCATTTGCATCTCTCTTATGATTCACTTTCATTTCTATGCAAATCCATTTAAATTAGATTTCATTCTATTCCAATATATTCAAAAACCAATTTTATTTTCATTTTTAATTTGATTCTTATTCAATCAAATTTCCATCTATTTACAAATTTTAATTTAACTAGATTACTTGAAATTCATTTAATTTTATTCACCTTCTCAATTCATTTTTGAATTTATTTTATTAATAACACGACCATTCCAATTATTCAATACCAGAACTGGGTTTTATTTTGCTTTTCAAATTTTTAACTAGCTACCAAAATTTTATCCATTCCATTTAATTTAGTTTACCCTAGATTCATCTTCAACTTCTCTTTATTTAATTGAGCTTACGCTAAATTCATCTTCAAACAATCCTTTGGATTTAGTTGAGTGAGCATCTACATTCAATATCATTTCAACTAAATTAAATTTTCTTTCAATTCAATTTTTCTCCAAATTTTAATTCAAGTCCAACTAAATTTTATTTAGCCAACTTAAATTTATACCATTTCCTTAACTATTTTAAATAAGAGTTTTAATTTCATTCAATATTATTTATAACACAACTGAATTTTGATTCCAGTTCAATTCAACTAAATTTTACTTCTCAGTATATAAGTTTCAAAACTTATTTACCAACCTAAGTCTATTCACAATTTATATTTTACTTTACCTTATTACAATGCTCTTTCCATTTAGGATTAAATTTATGAATTTCCCATAAAATACCAACCATTTTATTCTGGTTTTACAATCCATTTCTCTATTTATAAGTTCACCAACTTATTCACTTAAAAGCTTATATTGCTCATTTGAGTCATTTTCACCTTATAATCACAATTCCAGATTATATATATATCACTTAATAGCTTAAGGGTATAAATTTCATTTCACAATTATAATCATTTTACATTTCAACTTTATATCAAATTTAATTCAATTCCAAATTCAATTTTATATTTAACTTATCTTGAGTTAAATGCAAATATATTTTATTCACTCCCATATGCTCAAATTAAATTTTAACTTCAGGATTAAAATTCCATTCTTCTTTCTTATTAATATCAACTTCTCTTATAAGTTCAATAGTTGATTCATCTTAACTTTCACATTTTTAAATAGAACTTCCAGAATTCAACTGCCCGATTTTATTTCAAGCCATCTAAAATAATAAATAACTCATACACAACTGGTATATCAAATCAAATTTCCGGATTCTAAAATACTTGGTTTTACCAAAACAATTCCTCCTTGAAATTCTAAAACACCTTGTATATCAAACCAGTCCAAGCAAATATCATAACCAATCACCACGGAAGCAATCCATCACTTTAGAAACTCGAAAATGAATTCTGATGATGTGGCCATCACCATCAGGATTATTTTCCAGCGACTGAAGTGAGTTCAGTGCTTCCTTACTTCCATAAATTCCTTTCGGAACAATTTCCCATTCAAAAATAATTCCCAAAATAATACTTCATTATTGCCTTCAAACACTTTGGAAAACATTTCAAACATTCCCAAGATTTTTAAATTCATTTAAAACCCTTTCAAAATTTCCGGGATTTAAATTCTGGTTTAAATCAAATTTTAGTCATACTCCTTTAGATAAGTCATACTTATAGAATTTTATTTGGTTATAAACCATTTTAAATTTTAGATTCTTATATTTGATTATAATATTAACAACCAAACATCCAAATATATATAATAATTTAGACAAATCATTTCTTTTATATCGAAATATAATTTTGGGTAAAATTATTTCATTTACCTACTTTGAAAACAATACTATGTCGGTTTACCTTGTTTAAGAGTTTAGAAACCCCTATCGATATGGTTGTACTTCCCATACCAACCGGAATTCATAAACACTCAACCGATAAGTCAACACAATATGAAAACATTTTATATTCACTAACAAATACGCTCTCATATATATTATTACTCTCAACTCATTCTAGAGTACTTCTGACTCTATTTCTAATGAGTAATTTTCCCCACCAAAGACTAGGTTATCGCTAACCTATGCTCCGATACCAAGTGAGATGACCCGCCCTTCTCGACTCTCGAAAATCGACACAAAATTCACCACATTGTAATATGCAGACGATCGAGCGCCGGAAAAGATAGATTGTTGAGGAAAAAGAAAGAAGATAGAAGAAAGAAGGAACTAAACAACATCAGAATCTCACAATCGCAGCGGAACAAAATATAATAAATAATAACAGATCTTTACACAAAATGAAAACTATATCTGTTTTATACAATACATCATCAGAGTATCTCACAAACAAACAAAAATTACCAGTCTGACAATTGCAAAACAATCACAACAGCGGATATAAACAAGCACGGATAATACGTCTCGTACTCCAGCTCCACACCTGAGCTCCACAGCATCCTATCCTGTAATCTATAATACTCGGTCTAACCCGAGCATTAAAATAAAATAACACCCGAGTCAGTCTGGAATACCAGCGTGAGAGAAATACATCCAAACTGATTATTGAAGTTTCAAAAATCCTTTGAAAATCAAAAGCGTTTCCTAAGACCACGCCACAAATAAACATGTCGGGTTTTTACCTTACGATAGCCAAAACACTTTTTTATCAAAATCCTCTGATATTATAATAGTTTCTATATACAAATACTTATTCAAATAGCTGAAATTGTTACATGATTAAATTCCAGCATACTATCCACCAAGTGGGTAATACAAACAAAAACCGTAAAGGTGCGTAGGAAGAATGGATTTCCATCAATGACTAGGCATTGGGGTACAACCTGTCACAGTACCTGGTCTAGATCAGCGTACCGAGGACCACGCCCGATCCCCTGCAACACAAGGCCAGAACTACCCCTTACTGGATAATTCCGAGTACGATCACCCCACGGTTGGGATCAACAACCGCACCACTAAGCCGAATAAAAAGGGACATCTAGACAGGGATGACCTCACCCTAATGGGCGCTACCCACATAGCCTTGCTGCATAACCCCGATTTTCAGTCATTCCCGGTTGATGAGGCTTGAGGCTAAGCGTTACCTTTTTAGAACATATCACTTAGAATGCCCATCGTCCACCTGACGATGTTCCGAAAGCATTCATCCATATAAGTCTGTCCCGGGTTCGAACGGAATCGAAGGTACTACTCCTACTACATCCATTTTGGAATCACCCTCAGGATTAGTAGCGACTAGCCCTTGCACTTCACTGCTCCATCTTCGACTCCGAACTCGTTTTTCCATGAAAACTTACAAACCGGATCGAAGTGGTTTTCGAGAAATAAATCCCGATCCCGGTCTCTTCGAAACGATCAGCGCATTGTCCAATATTGATAGTCGGTGATTTAACTATCAATTAACATTCACAAGAATCCATCAAACATAAATAATTTTCCCCAAATTATTTATTAACCTTAAAAATATCTTCGCAAGATATATTTCCATTTTCAACCCCTTCTGAAAACAGTTTCCAACCATCTTCCTTTTACGGAATAAATTTCCCAAATATTTTCTATTTGCACTGAAAATGACCAAGTCCAAATACTTAGATTTAAAAGTAATTTAAATCACTTTATTCTAATTTATACCTTAAATATTTAAATTAAATTACTTAAACACTTTATTCAAAATATATTTTAAGAATATTTAAGGTAAAACTATTTTATAAAATATAAACCTAATTTTAAAATAAAAGTTAAGTCAACTAAATTTTAAAATAAGAGTTACAAACTTCTATATAAGTTTCAAATAAAACTTTAACCAAACTATCTTTAAATAAATCCATTTTATAAAATATCAATATCAATAATATTCTTTTTAAAACATAATACCAATTAACCCTTTAAAATAATTACTATTATAACTAATTTGGTAAATATTCACTTTTAAAATTTTCACAACTCAAATAATTTCTTAAACATTCTTTTAAAAACAAATTTCAAAACTTCAAACTTCTGCTCAAAAATCTGCTTTAAAAAACGTACTTGACTTTTCAGGGAAATACACTTCCATTTCAGAATAAACCAAAGAATTCTTTTATAAATCCTGCTGGATTTATCTCAATTCAAATTTACGTTTAAATTCTGTAAATTCCTTTCCTCACATTTAGAAATAAACACCTTTTTATTTTAAACATATTTCCCATTTCCTGATAATCACTTTCAAAATATATGTTTAAAATATTTAAAATAAGACAACTAGAAATTTCTTAAATAAAAATAATACTTAAGAAACATATAGAGAAAGTTCTGAGTAATTTAAATCCTAAATTTCCCTTTTAAACAAAGTTACTAAACCAAATATTCATATTAAAATGTCCTTTGGAAAACTTAATACTAATTTACTTTTAAATATTAAACGCCATAATTACTTAAATAAATTTTTACTTTACACCTGAAGATAATTAAAAATAATAATCATTTAATAAAATATTCTAAAACACATTTTAAACTGCCAATTTATATTTTAGAAGCTTTTCTTTGGAGTCATACTTAATTTTCAGGGAAAAACACTTCTCATCTTTATAAATAAACCCATCTTTATTTTTAAACAATTTATACCTTCTTATATAATTTCCCTCCGAAAATCTATCTTTCCAAATTTATCCACCGATAAATATTTCAATTTATTTATAAACCCAATTTATAAATTCCCGTTTCTCATTTCCTTTCCAATCACAGTTTCAAAACCATTTACAAATTCAAACCAATTTCCCGAATTCAATTCCTTTAAATTCATTACTTAAAATTACGTTTCATTTCCCTTTTTACTCCCATTTCATTTTATTGATATTTTAAGATACCAAATTATATTATCCAACCATAACACAGCATAACAAAATTCCAAATCAATCTATCATAGTATATCAATGAAATATATCACAGATTATAAATATAATTTCTATTTGTGAGGAATCCAGTTGGATCCCTCCAACCTGTCACCCTGCATCCAAAGATGTTAGCACACAATACAATACCAAATTCAACTGCTAATAATATTAACATTCAACCAATCAGCCAATTATCTAAGTATTAACTAATTAAATTAACTAGCATCCATATGTGAGTGAGATTTACTCACCTTGAATTCGTCGAGCGGTTAAGTTTTAAATTAAATCGAACCGTTCGATTTAATCCAAAATTTTCGCTTGCTCCAAACGTCTCCAGATCTGCTGCAGCACATAGATCGCGTCGCTGCGATTTCGGTGCTTCTCGTTTCGTCAAATTCTGACCACGCATGTCAAAGATATGAATTATTAAAGATTGTATATATAATTATATAAACAATTTGCTTTTATAAATTTTAACCTATCAGATCCGCCGTACACTAAGAGGAAGAAATCAAGGCCGTCTACATGTTCTTCCCAAAAGCGTCAATACCCAGCATCCTTCAAACCCATAGCCGCTGTGAAACCCTACCCACCATGCTCATCTTCAAGCCATCGAAACTCGATCGACAACCGCCATTCGAACGCCCTACCATCGCCGCACCCCTACGCCAAACATCGAGCAACGCGGTCAGCCCTAGGTCCCCCAATAACCACTCGAACCGACCACGAATTCAGAGCAATCCCTCCCTCTATGCTGCGTATAAATCGATCGCAGCCGTTCAACTTGAAGAACACGATGGCCTCTCCATCTTTGTAGTTGGAAGAATTCGCCAATTCGCGACGGATTGCTCGAAAATTTGAGATGAAAGATGTTTTGTTTCTCAACCATTAGTAAAGGAGGATGGCGGCTGAGCAAAACGGGCTAGGGATTTCACCCTTAAATGTATATATATACGTGTAACCTAATTATTTTATTATTATTATTCAAAATTACAAATTTTACCAACGAACTCCAAATCACACCTGCCGCCTGGCGTTTCTAACGTTTTACCCGCATTCCGAACACAATGGAACGTGTTTCGGAGGCTAATTCGGTTATATGTGCGAATTACGAAAATAAACGATCAATTCTTAATTAAATCGATTAAAATAGTTTCTATGCGTTTTGAGCTGCCACGATCAAATGACAACTCTGATTGCTACAAAAATTAAAATCCAATAATAACTAACTATTACGGATCCAATGGAACTGGTTTCGTCGAATTCCGAGACTGTGCCCCGGAAGGCTATTTCGACTCGTCAATAAATTCGAGCAATTTTCGAAATCGTCGAAATCACTTAAAATTCCACTTTTAAAATTTTACTAACTTTATTATAAATCATATAAAATTTATATTCACATTAAAAATCATTCTGATTCATCCCGAATCAAAATATGATTATTTACATTATTAAAATATTAAATTCCATTATTAAATTAATATAAAATTCCAAATTTAACTCATCGACTTTTTGGTTCCATCCAAAAGTCCAACATTAAAATTCAAATCAAACTAGACTTAAAATAAGTTTTAGAAACCATTTTCATACCCATTTACATCCAGATTCACAAATTATCCCAATTCCAAATATTTAATTATTATTATTCAAATCCAATTGAACCGCCATATTTGAAATCTAACTAATTTCATTAATTTAACCAAAATCTTCTTATTTCAAAATCAATTCAAAATCCACATTTAACATTTAAAATGAATTAAATGTTCAAAATCTAACGACCAAAATTCCGGGTCATTACAGAACTGTTTTGTTATTTGTAGAATTACGATTGCATATATCTATATGTATCAATCCGAAGAGTTCATTAACTCTTATGATACTCCCACTAAATGGGTGCATAGCCCTTTTTTGTTTGAGATATAATTAACAAGTATCATATGATTCAAAATCATACAATAAAATTATTTTTGAAAACTACGGCTTAGTCTATAATTCCAAAACTACTATAAATAATATTAGATACTTTTGTATTTTCTAATGCATCACTTTTGTTATAAAAAATTTACCACATTATAGTTGTATTTCACAAAGAATATTCATAATATTCATATTGAAATATAGCTATGTCTATTTATTTTTCAGTCGATGCCCAAAAATAATCATTATTTCGTAAATAATGTATGGTAAGTTTTACGAAAACAATTTTCGTACTATGATGCAATTTATAAGTGCTATATGGCAGTTCCTACTATTTCCACCATTACTATAATAGCGTACTAAATTCGAAGGTCCATCATTCACTTAATACAATTTGTTTATTTCATACACTGCAACTGTTTACAGTGGAGAGTTCGTTGATCAAATATCTTGAGCTCAAAGAAATAAATCTCATAGAAAACAATTTTCTATATGAAAATACATTTTGGAATAGAAATCATATTTCTTATTCCAATATTAAGTATCAATTATTATTATAATTCTCGTTTCTAATGTTTCTCTATGAAGCATAAGTGACCATTCATTCTTTTTATCCCAACTGTACCTTAAATTACATATATTCTTATGCATTCGTTTTCCTTTCAAATGGTCAAACTATTCAAAAGAAAACCATAATACAATATCATAACAAACTCTTTACAAAAGCGCATTCGATTATCCTTAGCATTTAAGAACGTCAAATATGTTGCACTTTATGTAAACCGATCAAAATGACATTTCAACGATCGATTTCTTATATCTATCTTGAAGTTTTTGGTCTTGTGTTACATTAACACAATATGTCCCTTTTGTAATCAATCAGATTGAATACTCGATCTCACACTAAGGTTTATTTGGTTTTTCGGATGAGCTAATTTCATCGAAATATTGTACATTACAAACTTTGACCATTTGCCATATAACATTTATATGCAATTGTATATGGATCAAATATCCATAGTCTTGTATTGCTTTTAGAGTTCTAAACTCATAGAATGCAATACATGGTCTTGACCAAATAAATGCATAAGTGACCAAACCCCGAATGTATTCAGTAGTTGTAAAATCAGGCACTTGCATGGGTTTTGAAATGTTAACATGCAATAGGAATTTAATAGTGGGCATTATATTTCTATTTTTCAACTTTCAATTCAGTTCATTTGTATATGTTAATTGATAAACATTTTATCAATCATATTAATTGCACAAATTTATCGTTGTAGATAATTATAACATTATTTAGCATATGTTCTTATAATATTAGAAAGGTTAAATGTTACCATTTCATTTTCCTAATAAGGCTCCCACTAATCTTTTATGTTTCTCCAAACCCTTAGATGAAACATAGAAGTCTTTTGAATTCACTAGTGGGTGTTAGGACTCATCTGTCTTAGTATTTTGATCTTGAGTTTGCTCAACAAATCATAGCCCCACAAATGATGGATAACTCCTTATCGATTGTATCACATATAACTCCTAACCTATTTTTCCTTGTCCTAATCTCATTTCGACCTTGAGTTCGCTCAACAAATCGAAAGAGATTATTCACTCGTACCTACCATATCGTAATGGCCTAAGTATAGTATATGTACCTTGAGTTTGCTCAATAAATACATATAGTTATCTTACCTCATATGTTCAATATATTAACAATACTACACATAACATCCCTAGCTTGAGTTTGCTCAACAACTAAGGAGTATGCAAGTAATTTATTAATATATATGTGGTAGAGGACAACATTATATTGAAGATTCATAATCTTCAATATATTATATTGAGTGATATCGACTTATGGAATAATGTATTTCTTATGAAATACCCTCGTGATTCAAGTGTCAGACACATCAGAAATAACAGTATATGTACATTTACATATGTATTTATTCCTTAAGTCTATTTAGGTTTCTTTAATGTTACACTTTTAGTTTATACACTCATATTATATAAGTTTCATTATTATATAACTTTTATGTTTTTGTTAACTTATACAATAATCTTATGTATAACATTTTATTAATTAAATATTATTTAATTAATTTTAAATTAGTATTCCAATACAACTTTTATATTGGACATATCTATTATAACCTTTATAGTATAATACATATATCTTATATATGCGTATTTTTTATTTAATTAATTAACCTTTAATTAATTAATTTGATTAAACAATTTTAATTAAATTATATAAATTTCAAAATTTATCTTACATACATGTACAATTATGTTATCTTAACACTTTAAAATAACATGACATATGTCAATATATATAATACATGCATATAAGTATTAATTAATTAACCCATTTAATTAATATTTTATTAATCTTATTAACAAATTTTAAATTTTGAAACTAACAGTTTCAAACATTTTGAAATTTTCATTACATTTTCAAACATTTTGAAAGTTTATGTTATATTATAACCTTTTATAATAAACATGTTTTTATTTTAAATTTAAATTTAAATTTAAAATGTAAAATCATGTCTTAATCTTCAAAACTATTTTGAAAATTAGCCCAAGACCCAATACAAATTCGGCCTTTTCTATTAGGGTACTCGATTACCCAATCCCAATCCTAGACATCACCTTTCTAGACACCGTACTAAGTGCACAAGCTTAATTAGTTAACCCTTACATGACTAATTTAGACCGTATAGGATATTGGGCTCCGATACCATTGAAGGAACTAGGCCAACCCGAAGAGGAAGAAACGGGTGGATTTCAAAAAAATTTGCCATTTTCGATCTTTGATGGGCCAATGAAGTCTAAATATACTTAGAACTTTTCTAAGTTTCATTTTAATAAAATCAATATTTTATTTTATTTTATAAATAAGTTTTACTTTAATTTAATGTGTATGTAAATTAGAGTATATCAAATATACTCTTATGTACATAATTGTGTGTAACAGTAACTTATTAAATTTATTTAGAGAAGAAAACTTTTCATTTTCTATCTCTTAAATTATTCAATTAATGACGGGGCATAAATTTATTTAGAAAAGGAAACTTTTTATTTCCTTCCCCTTAACTTATTCAATTAATGATGGCCATAAAATTTTATGGAGAGAGAGACTTTTCATTTTTCTCTCTTTAATTAAGTTGATTGATCATATGAATGTCATTAATTAGCAATATATATGTCATGAATATAAGTTTAAACAACTATGTTATGGTGTAAATTCTGTAAGTGCAACATGATAGGTGCTATCAATTAATGACAAGGTGTAGAATATAAACAAAATTAAATGGATAGCTAATCACATAAAGGAAAAATGGGAAATAAATAAAGGGTAACAACGATGATTGAATCAGTTTCTCATTTTGTAAACTTAATTAATGCAGCATATAAATGACAAATTATAGGCATCATAATATAGGGATATAAACAGAAGCAAATAAATATATGTATATATTATTGCCTCATTTTAATTGTTTCCTCCTTTTGGAAAGAAATCTAATCATACCATAACAATATGGAATACATGTAATAAATTTTATATATGCAAACATATATATATATATAAGATTAAATCAAATCTTTCTACTTGATAAAAATTAGAGATTAATAGCAATCAAGTCAAAAGTAGGTTTATTGTCAAAACATTAATTGTATGTATGTAATATTCAATAAAATATCTCTAATTAATACACATTAGAAACTATAGTAATCAAAATAAAATTTAGATTTATTGCCAAAACATCTTCCTTTTTTTATTTCCAAAACAATACAAACACAAAATACATACATGTAAACTTTCAAATCTAAAATTACATTTTGTTTTATATGATTTAAAACATGAATCTTCAATAAAATGTTGTAATATTCATAAAAGAAATTTAGCTTAATATGTTAGAGTAAAATCCAATCAAAACAATATGAACATACAAAATTTTAGATCTAAAGGATTATACTTTGAATTGAATGTTTACAATATAGATCTATAATAAAACATTAATATAAATATTAATTCTAATTTAACAAAATAAGAACCCAATTGATAAATTGAACATATAAAATTTCTGATCTAAAAATTAGACTTTAAATTGAATGTTTACAATATAGTTCCAAAACAAAACATTATATTTAAAAATATACAAATATTAGTTTTGATTTATTAAATAAAACTCCAATTGATTCTTCCAACAAACAATACATGCTACATAAACAATTCTCAACTTAAATGAGGCAATGATATGTACACAAAATTATGATGATTAAATTTATCTTTCAATAAGCATTACATCAAATATCATTATCTATTAATGAAAAACAAACCTTATTACCCAAAGCCTTGAAGCACATCTTAAAAATGGACTCCCCTTAGGATGTTGCCTAGAAGTTACACCTTGAATGATGATATCTCCTCAGATCTTCAAGATCCCCATCCCATCCTTGCAAGAGGTGGATGAACCACTTTAGTTTTATTCATTTTTTGATGTTTTCCTATGGAGTTGAAAGAATTTTGGAAATTTAATTTTTTGTTTTCTACCATGAAAAGTTAGGAGGAGAGAAAGAAAAAGAATGAATGAGAAAGAATGAATTGTACGTACAGAATGAATTAGAGAATACGTTTTATTTGAAAGAAGGAAACATTTCCCATTCTTTAATTAAAACTTCTCTAATTAATTCTCTTTATTAACTTTCTCTTTTCACTCCTATTTCTTTTCAGATATGGTTGAAAATTACGCGCCATCAAATGACATAAGATTCCATAAATTAACGCATGTAATTATCTTTTATTTAATTATAATGATATCATATATCAATGCGCGCAAATATAACTTTTATAAATGCATTCAAATAATTACAAATAACTCCCAAACATCAAATAAGATAAATAATAATTAATATTTCTCAAATACTAATTAATTTAATTAATTTATAACTGTTTATAAATTAATTAAATCATGTGGTTTTTCGGAGAATTCATCATTACGGTTATGCGACTCAAATGTGTAAATTAGTCAGCGATTATTATTGAACAATTCAAATATTAACGTTTACATGTCACTTAGCAGGTGGTGTGACATTTTGGCTGAATTCATCGCTTACACATCTTTTGGTAAAATCCAATTTTACTTATTATAAGTGGTACCTAATAGTGACAATTATTTACACCAATTCTCTTCATCAAAACTATATCCCTTTGGATTTGTGGAATTTGGTGATTGTCAAAATTCCAATGTAATCCACATTCAACTTTATAGTCCAAACACAAAGTCCTTAGTTCAATAATAACAATTATTATTAACCAAAATGCTCTGGCTAGAGACTTTGACTTTGAGTTGACTTGACTTGACCATGATACTAACCTCATATAACTAAGGAGAAAAATCCTCTCTTGAATAGTGCTTCAATTCCAATACTTCCACTCGACCCAACTATAGTCACTCGATGGAATGCCCTGCCATGCCATGATTTGACTATAATCAAAGTGGAGCTTTCATATTGAAGATCCATAGTAGTCTCAAGTCGAGAGAACTGTGTAAATCAGTCACATCGATATTTTTTGTTTGACCTTAGTTATATCAACCAACAGAAAACTATCAAATGAGTCGTTCCACAGTTATTCAATAACTATCAGTACATAACCTCTAGGTGCCCCCCAACAGTCATGAGTAATACACTGCCCCACATTTGGAGAGCGTTACATACTCTAGTCTCAACGGATACATTGATATCCAATTTCGATGCATCTTGACTATGAACATTAAAAATTGTATTTTGTTTCATTGTGATAAATTACTCACTGTTACAATACTTTGTAAGTACTATCACAAAACATACCATTTATGGATTTTCTATTAAATATACTTTTAATTAAATTGGTTAATTAATATAACCACATTATATCAAGTATATAATAGAAAGAAAACACCTTTATTTCAAACAAGATTGGTCAACGAGTTAGATGTATGTAACAAATACATAATTGCCCCTAGGGCATACCCCTAACTCTATCATAAGTGAGGAAGGTCAATGAATGTTCTTGATCAACACTCGAAGATTGGTGAGATTGAGGAAGGGAGCCCGAAGATAAGAGCCTGAAACACTAATTCTTGGAGTCAGGAATCGGTGTATAATTAAAATTTCCACGACTATGTTTGTGGCTCAATAGGACATGCCCATCCAGGGATAAAACGATGGTGGTCGAGGAGCTACTTCGATTGATGCATAGAGATTGGCGAGGTCAAACACCGATGCTCAAAGATAAGCATCTGGACTATTAATCCTTGGAGTTAGGGGTCAATGGGTGACTGGACTATCCATCACTTACGGCCTAGAGAGACATGCCTGGCGCATTGTGAGTGATAAAGAGTAATGAATGAATTCAATCAACACCTATAGCTTGGCAAGATCGAAATATGGTGTCTAGAGATAAACACTCGAAACATCATTTCCTAGATATAGTAAATGATAGGAAGTTGAGCAGCCCTTTAGTTATGACCTTGTTTATGGCCAAATGGAATTTGACCAAGGATGAATAAAGTCTACCACAGAGATGGCCATATGAATAACAAGTTTTGTTTGGTCAAGATAGAAATAATTTGGCAATGGTAAACAGAACTATGCAATGAAATGAAATTGAGTAATCACAGAAATCTACTTATATGTACATAGCTACAGTAAGTAATAAATTGCATAGACATAGGCATGTATAATATAAGTGATTACATTACAGGTGATTATATTATATATGCATGTAGTTGCATATTGACAAGTAAAGTGAAAGTGCAAGAATATAAATATGAACAAAGGTTGTACAGAAAAAACGTTCTATATTTACAACCACTTTTCATACAAATGTTGCAGGGGTCGGTCCCGCACAAACTCAACCTATGTACAGAAGAAAATAAATTACATCAAAAGGAAGACCAAGGGAAACTGCCTTCAAAACACGTCAAGAGGTATGGAAGTTGCTTTTACAAAAGTCAGAAAGGAAGCCTACTTCTTTCCTCGTTTGCTGTCACCTTTAGGATTAACCTTCACTAGGCGCTTCTTCGAGTCCTTCCTATCCATAGATTTGTCCTTTCTAGGCTTTCCCTTCCCAAGGATGCTGCATTTGGAGCATGGTCTCTCCTTTATTAGTGATGACAATAGGGTCTTCAAGCTTGTCGACGGTAGGGTTAGAGGATCTTGAGGAGCTGCTAGTGTTGTTACCCTTTGGAGGCTTTCTTTTGAAGGTAGGAATCTTCATAGTAGGATCTAGTTGTCCTGGGCCGATAGGTTCTTTAGTCCAGGTTCTTTATTGATTTTGATTTTGGATAGGTTGAGCTTCAACCTCTCCGCCATGAAAATGGGATTGGTTGGGTGCGTAGCACTGGTAATAGTGATGTCTTCCCCTAGGGATTATGAGTTGTCATCCAATCCCTCTATAGCCTTAATCTTCTGTGAATCGGGATAAGGGACATACCTGGAGGGAAGTACTAGAGGGATTAGTCCTGTGGTGATGGAGGTGGACTCAATGGAAATAGCAATCGGACCTAAACCTTAAGTAATTAATGTTGGAGAAGAAGGAAGCGACAGGTGACATATAAGTTCAAAAGCATTAAACTAAAGGTTAGTGACGATCTTGAGCGAGAATGAAGCTTCTTGAACACTAGAGAGATGAGAGATACCTTCACCAGTCGGATTTTCTTTGACAGTGGATGCAGCAACTTCACCTTCTTTTATTATTGACTAGATGGGCTAAGAAATGAGAATAGGAATATAAGGCTCGTTGGAAGTCATGGCTGCAGAAGATTGAGTTGAAGTAAGGGCGGCCTCAGAGCTGGCCCTTATGAAAGATAGAATTTCAGTCATAGATTCGTTGGATTTTGGAGATAATGGTTCCGCTAGGTCCAGTGCGCTAGGACCAACAGGTGCCTCGACGGAAGCTTTGCTTGTTGTCACATCCTCTTCAGCCAAAATTGCCTTGCCCATCTCTAGGGCTATGATGTCATCAGTGTACAAGTACTTGGCTTTTAATGGTCTTTGGTGAGGCCTTCACCGGACATAACAATACGTTGGAAGATTTCCTCTCATGCCTCTACCAGAGTAATGGGATAGCTACTTCACAACCACTTCAGATTTTTGTCTTTGATGCTGTTTATGAAGAATTACTGAAGGATGGAATTTATTTCTTCTTTGTCCTTATCTGCTCGATCCTTGAGTTGTTTTATTTCGACTTCGGCCTCACCAAGGTCGACTTAAGCCTCTATTTTGGCCTTCAGACTACCCTCAACTTTTTGACTTCAGCCCGAAGTGTTTGAAGTACTGTGTCATTGGCCTGAAGTGCTACATCTTTCTCCTTGATTACCTTATCCTTCGCATTAACATGGTCTATAAGCTTATCATTCTCACAATGAGCTTTTCGAAGTTGGCTATTTACTATAGTGAGGGCTTGGGTGTGTGTATGAGACATCTTTTGAATTAATTCCTTAGAGTTTTCAGCTGATGTCTGAGCTTCATCCCATTGTTTTGTAAGCTTGGCCAACTCATTCTTGTAATCAGCTATTGTTTTGTCGTAACTCTTCTTCTTCAACTCAAAGGATTGGATGTCTATCTGATTGATTATGTTGACATCAAGGAGAGCAAATCCACTCAAAAAGTTGGTCTACCAGCTTAGTAACCCCTCCAACACTTCGATTAGCTTCTTCACAAGGAATATCCTTAATATTATGGTTAAACTTCACCCCTGTAAGTCAGAGGTTAGGAAAGGCAGTCTGCATCTTGCTCGTCCCAGTCGTGGACAAACCTAAGGAGGTGGTGGTGGAATAAAACGAGTGGAAACATCCTTGGATTTTTGGGAAATTGTCACGGTAGTGACTGGAGGATGGATCACTAGAACCTGTTGGGAAGAGAGCATGAGCTGAGAACGTCAATGGGAAGAGCCAGTGATAGGACCGTGATGATCATAGGAATCATGGAACTTCTTGGTCATAGTAATCTCTTTCCTTAGTTTGGTATTTTTCTTCTGTCCCTTTCATCATAGTATTCCCTCTCCTTTCGTTGTAGTCTCTCTTCCTCGGTTTATCGGTGCAAAGAAGTGTGATGAGGGTTAGATTCTATGCTTGTTCCCCTGCACTCTCTAATGCTCAAGCATAGGTAGTGGAAACGGTCTCTACTTATTGTACCTGAAATGAAAGAAAAGGTTGTATCAGTTTCAGAACACAGAAGTAAGGGTTAATGCAGGATGTGAGTGGTTGTGAAACCTAGAAGTGTATGGAGTGCTGGTATTAGCCTAAATACTCTACTGACCATGTTCATAACGTTGTAAAGATGAAGTTTTGCCTCCTTCAACTAGGAGGTCCTCAGAAGGGAAGCTGAAACTCAAAGGATACTCCTTGAGAAGATCGTCGATCGGGATGTCAAGATTGCTTAGTGAGTCAAAGGTATTTTATGAAGAACTGGCTGGAAGAGTCGCCTCGACTATTAGCATCATGCTTGGTTCAGTGAACTACTAGGAGGTCCTGATGATTATTCGCTTCGAACGTGGTAGGGCAGAAATTTCGGTACCCACTAGAGACGTCTCTCTGTACGACTCATCTCCCTCTTAACCAAAGTCCTCATCGTCGTCGTCTTTTTCATTGCCCTCCTCTTCATCTCTTTTTATTCGTTCATCTTCCTCTTCTTCTCCTCCTTCTCTTCCTTCTCCCTCTTGGATATCATTTCCATCCCTACTCTCTCCTCTCTCTACTTTCGCTCCACCGACAATATTTTCTTCCATCACTCTATCAATGATTTCATCAACGTTCGCTACTCTTGACGGGCCCTCAGCACCTCTTTAGAATCGTCACTGGAGCTATAAATGGGGGCATAGGACCTGGTGGTTACTCTAGGCCTTCTTGGTAAAAGTTTGATTTGAATGGCGAATCATTTAGGGTGTAGAAGGCCACAATAATGAAGTTTCTCGTTTGTCAAGAGGTAGGTAGTGGTACGAAATCAAATGTTGACTCTTTTAAGGGTCTTCAAAGTCTCGGAGTGCACAGTGCTTCTATCTCGAGCAGGAATATCCGTGAAGAGAATGGACAAGAAGTAAGACACTTGGATGGTAAGAATCCAAGTATGGAAAGGAATGGAAAGGAATGGAAAGGAAGAGGTTTTACTTCCGGACAACCAAAGTCGATTAAATCCGAAGGGGCATCGGACGAAGAGTACTCATTTTTTGAAATATAAGCACTTGTTGTGGAGTGCTTGACAACTTGTAGCGACAACAGGCTTCTATTCTTAACAAGAAAGGTGACTCACTCCGTTGTTTAATGCTCAGAAGGTGTATTAACTCCTCGGTTAGAGGCCAATGAAATTGCATCATGAATAGGACGCATAGGGAGTTCAGAAGGGCATATCCATTGGGGTGTACTTGAGTGGGAGAGCGTCCAAGTTCTTGAAGAAATTTTCGAAGAATGGATTAAAGGGTGGTACAGCCACACCTAGGCACATGTACTTGTTGCAGGCTATATAACCTTGTGAAGGATTGTGTGCCCATTGGTTAATTTTTGGTAGAAAGACGTCACTCTATGGGATTCCATGTTGAAGGCATATAGCTCGGACTGACTTGGCTGTTAACGCTAATGGCATTTGTTCTGTGGGATCATCCAAGACTCTTAAATTGACTTTTTCTTTAAAGGAGGAAGCGGATCTTGGATTGAAGCTACTGGTACTATCATCACCTGCAACTCAGTTATGATTGAGCATCTGGTTCCAATGGGCATGGATGTCGAGGCTTGAGCCATGGTAGACCCATCTTTAGAAGGAGTTAATGGCCCAGCGCCAACGTTGAAACGAGGTGAATGGTGGGTCATTATGAACTAGAGAACTTGATAGTGAACATGATTAGGTATGTTTTATTTTGAAATTTTATTTTAATATGAACCCATGTAACTGATCTAAGAATCCAACGAATGTCGACGTGGGTTGACCAATTAGATTCCGAACATCGATCGAGGTAATTTAAAGTGTCAATCCATGTCCTATACACGACGAGTAGAACATTCTGTGTATATAGCCTGCTCATACTTGCAAACAAGCACCATCACACGATGGAACCGTGTATCGGATCTTACCTATTATCATTGGATAATTGATAACAAAACCGCTATCTGGAGCAACACAGAGCTTTCTTTGCGGGAACATAGAATTGTGTAGTGACTGGATGTGCTATATAATGGAATTATTTGAATGTCAAAGCATGTTGGAAGCAACCTTTCTTTGGAAAGAACCCTCTCATCGGAGTTTGAAACGACAACTTGTGATCGACCACATATCAACAAAGTGTGTCCATTCCTCTTGAATGAGTGGAAATGAAAAGGCATTGCAAAACAATGGATCTCTCAAGGAAAACCAAAGTAGGAGTGGTGAGAACACCAAGTTGACAACTGATGAGGATGAAGCTAGTAGGACTCGAGTCTTTGCAATGATGGCTTCGGGCTGTACTTGGGGCAATCCTTAAAAGAATGGCAGTTTTGCAATTACCAAAGTTTGATGGTCAATCGATCACAAGTTGACATTCTAACCACCCATTGGCCGTTAGTGGATCTCAAACATGACTAGTGACGACCGACTACCACTACCATGATACCTAGCTTCAACAACCCACCTCAGAGCTTTGAATCTGGATCTGGATTGGTGAATTCGGAGATGAATTCTTTTAGGATGACAATTGCTATCAAAACATAGAGCAACCAACAGTGGTGGCTACGAGGTAGTTGCGATGGCCTTGGATGATCGACGACGAGCGATATTAATTAAGGAGTTGAGTTTGCAAGGATTCAAGGTTGAGTTGAAACTAGAAGGAATGTGTAAAAGTGAGGGTGAAAACGGCTAAGTGTTAACACTTGTAGAAATGCTTGACTTGGCATTTCATGTCAGTACCGACATGAAGAGATCGGTACCAACATGAATTATTAGCGAAAAAAGAAGAAGAAAAGAAAAGGAGAGAAGGAAAAGGAATTCTCACCTGGCCAAGGCATGGAGTGATCTTCGTAGTAATATAGATCTTGATCTAGGCACGAAAAGTGGTATGCTTGCTATTTAAAGTGGTTGAACATATGCCCATGGAATAGAAACGACACTTAAAAGCAACTCTTGGATAACCAATGGACTTGTGTGGAGACTCGACAAGCTTGTCTTAATCAAAGCACACTTTGTTTCCAACATACTTTGTGGGGCAAGTGTTATACAACTTTAAGACCAAGCAGCTTTCAAACAAATTTGGATGTCAGGATGAAGACGAGATGGTTTAAGGACCTGGACGCAAGCTTCGAATGGAAATGGAAGAAGCTCCAAGGAGTTGAAGTGCAAAATATGCTAAGTAAAGAGGTCATTACATAGCATTTTTCTTGTCAATACCAAATATTTTTTGGCATAACGATAACTTCTGGATTTTTGGTCAGGGAGTGGTTAGCTTAAGTGATCATCTTGGTGCCATCTTTGAAGGAATAGTTGAATAATTCCAAAAGGATCAACAAAAAGGATAAGTACTAGAGGTGTCAGAACGTCTTGGTAATGACTTGATTTATAAGGCAAAAGTGCTAAGAACTTGACGAATCGAAGCTAGAAGATGGAATGGAGGAAGACTATAGGATTTGCACTTGGCAAATCATGTCAGCATCGACATGATTTTAAGCTATAGTGGGTTTCATCTTACCTCTTACATTTTCGGAGATGGTGTTTGAACTAGTATTTCATCATCTAGCTACTTCGTTGAGCGATTCTTCTGTAAACAGCAAACCTATAGCAACTTGGAGAGGGCTTTGGACAATTTTTCTTCTTAATTCTCTTATATATACTTTGACATTGTCATTTGGAAGGCTGCCCTTTGCTATTCTAAATGAATTTGAACTATAAACCCCTTGTATTTGTGACAATCGTCTCTATAATAAGGTTAAAGTGGACGTAGTCCATAGAATTTGCCGAATCACTATAAAAACCCATGTGTTTTTGTTAATTTCTTGCTATTTCTTAGTAGATCTACTTGTTTTCATATATATTGGGGGTGTTGTGCCACTTTTTAGCTCAACGACGATTTACGCTTCTTATTATCTCAAATGTTAGCTTAGTTGATCCAACTCTTTTGTCATCGAGCAATGATCCTTTAAATATACCTTCTTTTCCTAAAGCTCTTGGCAAAGCACTTGCCTCCTGCCTCTAAAGATGGCTCATCATCTCTGACTATCATAATGAAAGATAATTTTTTATTAGCCAAAACTAATAAGCACAAGGAATCTAACTGCTCACAAACCTCTTCTAAACCTCCTCTCAAGAAACCCAGAGAGGACAATCTCGCTTTGATATCGACTATGGTTACTTCCTTAGATATTGTCATAACTAACATTCCTTCTACACTTACTGCTCAGAGCCTGGTTATCAAAGTCATGTGTTCGCCATTGGAAGATTCTCTAGCTTCCTACACTGGCAATTGGGCATTGACTCTCCACTCTTTCAGGACACCCTTCCATCAAGTTTTAGTGTATGGGTTTCTCACCACTTGAACTTTGAAGAACTTCTAACATCTATCCTTCAATCCCCTGTTATCTCTTTTTTGGGCACAACCGATGCTCCACTCACTTTTTCAAAACATATCCTTGTTTACCGTTTGCACCAACTTATTTTGGTACGCTTTATACTCTTTAACATGTTAAGTAAATCTATTGATTTGGTTCTGATACGTGTGATTCTTTTACATTGGAAAACACTTATGCCATCTTCAATAATCCTCTTCATCCTTCTCTCAAGGCATGTCAACGCTGCAAGAGCCGAATTATTCCTTGTTTGAGAAGATATAAAACCCTGCAGAATGAAATTAAGAATCTCCAGACTAATAATAGCCCTCTATCCATAGAAAATTCGCATATCATGTCTTCATTCGATGTTAGATAAGAACATGACTCATGATTTGAAAAAAAATGTTCTTAGGAAGGAACTTTTAGTAAGTCGTGAGGAGACAAAGCAAGTTCAACTTTAGGTTTTAAAACTTAAAAAGTTTTCAACTCAAGTGCCAATCCTAGAAAAGGAATTAACAAAGAAATGCTTGTTGCTTAAGAAATCAAAAGCTTCCTTACACGACGTTAGAACCAGGATCTCTTCCTTCTTACATGAAGCCCTTCCTTGCTAAAAAGAGCAATGTTCCAAGGCACCTTTGTTTGCAGCATACAAAGATAACATAAACCGATATCCAGACTTGGATTTTCCTTCTCTTTGCTTCACAGGAATTGACTGTAAGAGGAAATTCGAGATCATTCTTGATTGCATTCCCATATGTATTTTTGAATTTGGAGATGATGACCTTATCGATCCTGAAAAATGCTTAGCTTTCGACGATCTTCCATCCGATGATGATGAATCAGATAATGAGGAGGAAGTAAAGTTTAACGATGAAAAGGATGATGATGATAGAGATGATGATGCTGATGATCATAATAAAGATGATTCATCTAGAAAAGACGAGGATGGTGACCCGAGACACAATGGCCAAGGTGGACAAGGGGCTTCTCATGAGTCAAGCCATGCTGATGATTTTCCTTCTCTTAATGCTGACCATGGAACTAACAATACACCGCCACCCAAAGGCTCTCTTGGTAGTCCGATTTTGTCTGGCACAAGAAAGTTTGGTTAGTTACCCTCTAGTACCCGAAAAGCTCAATCCCTCAAGCCAAGATCTTCAACTCCTCCCCCTTAGGTGGATTACTTTCTGAATTTTATTTTCTTGTTTTGAATTATCTTTATAGTGTCTTAATTTTTTTATTTAAATTACCAGTATATGGAGAAAAACAGAAATTATTTTGATATCTTGCTTGATAAAAATAGGGATGGGATTTTAAGACTCAATAGAGAAGTGGAAAGGATATGCATAGATTTAAATAAGCCAAACAATAGATATATGAGACTCCAAAAATGTCTCAAGTACTTGGAGTATTTTAGGAATAAGCGATTCGCACCCTTACTCTGAAAATCCTATTTCCATCCGTCGAATTTCCGTAAGGAAAACGAAGAACTTACTGCCCTCTTTTGGATGGTGACCCAAACTAATGAAGTGCCTCTACTTAGTTTACATCATGTTTCCAATGGTTGATTTTTCTTTTTTAGGCAATGTAACGACTCGTGTTTTACATATCGGAGGATCGTAAAATATTATTTTTAAATTTATATGAGGTTGATGACTCTATTACTTTGGAAAGTGCCTATTAGAGACATTTCCTATATTTAGAATTTTTCCGAACAATTTTACTCTTGAAAAATTGTATCGACCATAACTTTTGATATGAGCTTAATTAGCATCCGAGACCAATTTCATTGAAAATATATGATGGTTTCCTTTTCCGTAGAGTGGTTATAATAGCGATTTGGACGTCCTAGCTAGGAGATATGCCTGTTTGAAGATTGACAATTTTTGGAGCAACTTAGCGAGTAATTAGTGAGTTTGGAGGCAAGTCCACTAGCCCATTTCGGATTTACAGATCTTATTAGGTTGAACTGTGTAACGACCCGTAATTTTCGATAACTTAAATAATAAAATTTGATAAGATTTTCGAATTTAATATAGTGGAAATCAAAATTTATGATTGACAAATGGGAATTGTTTAAGTATGACTTAATAATATGGTTTGAATGTTGGTAACCACTATATTATTGTAACGTTAATAAATTGAATAAATATGAAGTTAATTTGGTTATAATTGGAAATAAGGAATAAATCAAAATATTGGAGTTAATGTTGGAAGTATCTGTTGTAAATGAATTGGTTTTATTTGGAATGTGCAATCTGTTGTGGCAAGTAATTTAAGATTTTGGTTGTAAACAAAAGTTAATAAATGTGAAATATTAATGAATAACAATTATTTATTTATCATCTTATTTAATCCAATTGAAATTAAATTTGGAAATAGTTGATTTTAATTTAGTGAATTAAATATTCAATTAATTTGAGTTAAGATGATAACTATAGGCTATTAGCATAGTGAAATATAAATTTGATGTTAATTGTATTCATAGGGTTTTGGTTGAGTTATAAGGTTATTTGAATTCATTTTATTTGGATAAAACTAATAAGTTGAATTTAATTAAAAATAGAAATTGATTAAATTGGAAGTTTAATATATTAGTTGTTAAATAATTGAAGTTGTAAATTTATTTGAATATAGGGTTTAATATATAGAAAATTGATTTAAAATTTTATATAAGCAACAATTAAGATGGTTAACATTTAAAATTGGATTTAAATGTGGGAAATTTAAAATTGAAATTTTATGTTGTAATTAACGAGTAAAAATAGCCATTTTGGCAACGCTCTCGGATTTCGACGAAACTAGTTTCATCGGATCCGTAATAGTGAATTATTGTAGGATTTCAATTTTCGTAGCAATCGGACTTGTCGTTTGGCCGTGCGAGCTTGAAACGCGTAGAAATTTAATTTTGAATTTAATTAAAATAATCGACTTCAAAAGCTATCTTCCACCTACGATTGAATTAGGCCTTGGGACTAGTTCCATTGCGTTCGGAATATGGGTAAAACCTTATAAACGTCCGGCGGTATGTCTCGATTGGAGTTCGGACGATTTTGGACCTACCTATATAAATACGCACACAAACCGAGACAGTTTGATTATTATTTTATTTCAGAAATCCTAATTTCAAACCATGGCCGCCACCTATTCCAATGGCAAGAAATTGCCGATCTTCTTTCCTCTTTATCTCTCAATCCGTTCAACGAAAACGAAAAATTCCAAAAGCAAAGCTGTAGATCTTGGCGAGCGCTTCAAATCCATATGGTCGAAAAATTCCAAGCTCGCGCACATTTCCATTGATTTTGAGAGAATGGCAGCGGCTGGGGGCGCGGCGTTCGAGGTGGAAGGAGAGCAGGTTGAGGCGCACGCATAGGGTTCAGCTGATCGAGTTCCGGTCAAGAATTGAAGGGCGCGCATGGAAATTTGGTTGCGTGGGATGGGTTACGTGCTCTCGGCCATGAGGAAGAAGAAGGGTGACGTGTTGTTTTTTTATTATTAATTTTTAATTAAATTATTCAATCGTTCTAACTCGAATAACTTTTGCATACGAGCTCGGATTCACGCGTGGTTTTCGCCGTTGGGATCGTATCTGAATTTCGGACGTTTTGAAGAAGGTTTCGTTCAAATCTGAGACTGTGAAATTTTGGACCTTATTAACGGGCTTTGAATCAAAGGTGAGTGTTTTAACCACTCACGCTTGACTAAATATGTTATGTTAGTTAATTTGAATTCATTAGTTAATATGAATGTTTCTGGTTGCTAGTTAGTAGTTTAAAATTGATGTTTAGTTGAAATTTAATCGAATTGGATTAAATTGTTATTTAAATTAATGTTGAAATTTAACTGTTAGTTAAATACCCATCTATGATAACCTGTTATTTGTTATGACCTGTTGATTGAATGATGAATTATGATGTTGTTGATGTTTGATGTTTGGTACGTTAAAATTGTTATTCCAATTAAATATGACATTCATTGCAGTTAATATCCATTCGATTTAATATTAAATTCCAATTTGCAAGTTTATACCTGTTAATGATAATATATAGTCTATTGATGTTTATTGATTGATGGTTGAAATGTTTGAATTATTATTTCAGTTAAGTATGACCTTATTTCATTTAATCGTCATTTAATTAGCATGAACTTATAAATTGCCAGTTGATAACCGTTATTGATAATCAATTAAATTATGTTATTTATTGTCTGATTTGGATGATGATGTGATGGATGTTAACTATTGATATTTGGATATTTGAATGTTGTGATTATTTTATGTTGTTCTAATACTGCAAGGTCCCATAGTGTTTATTTTATTTTATATTTATATTTAATCAAAATGGGATCGGGTTGAAATGATAAATACCCAATTAAACAACTTGGCCTAGGATAGACAATTAAAATAAGAAACCTGATTGGTCAACAAATTGTTTCGAAATTAATTAAAAACCTTAATGGATTTAATTTGGAACTTATAAATGATTTTACTCGAGTTTAAATGAAATAAATTAATGGATTTGATTTGAATAAACTAATAAATTTATTTGAATTGTAATAGAATAAATAAATGAATTGATTTGAGTTTATATGGAATTGGATTAAGTAAAATTTAAAGTTAAGTAAAAATTTAAGATCTATAGACTTGGTTTTGATTAAACGGATTTGAGACTTGATAATGAAATTTAATTTAAGATTAAATGGAATTTGACATAAGTGGAATTTAAATTAAGTAAAGTTTGTGAATTTGATTAAGTGATAACTTAAATATAAAATGATTTTAAATTGAGTGAATTAGTTAAATTATGATTTTGTAACTTGGTTACGAAGTTAAATTGTTTTGAAACTTGTTGAGAAAAATAAAATTGTGTTAATTAATCAATGAACTAAATAAAGTGAAATAAGATTCTTTAATAGAAATTGAATTTGATTTTGTAAACGGGTTAACTAAAACTATTTGATTTAAAGGGGATTTAGTTAATGAAATTGATTTAACTGAATTTATAATTATATTTAATGAAGTAATGAATGTAAACATAAATGTGAATGAATCGAATTTTGTTTAAATGATTTTGAATTAAATTAAGAATCAAATTAAATCCATTGAATATGAAATAAATTTAATAAGTGAAATTGGAATCTTATTAAACTGAAATTGAATACTTGAATTGATTTGTTAAATAAATGTTGAACTAAATTTATTTGGAAATATGATTTAACTATTGAAACGAATTGAATTGTGAAATAATCAAATTTGAAAGTAAATTTGAAGTTGACTTTTGATTTGATTTGGTTTGAACTTTAAATATTAAATGACCATCGGTGTAATAATACGTAGTTATTAAAGAGACCAAGATCGGATATGGACATACTCTCTGTCGATACCGAAAACCACTTTAATAACTAATATACGCGGAATGTTGATCCAGAACGAAGTGGATGGTTTTGGTGAACGCGTTGATTAAAGAAAGAGAAAGATTTTGGATGACCCTTGATATGACTAAAACAGGAGCCCTGCCGGACCATTGAGGCTCGCCACCTCCAGCGGACACACTTCTTCGTTACCATATCTTTTACTTTTGTGATTCGATTTGGGTGCACCCCTGGATTATGGGAGTGTTGTTTCGCGGTGTTGGGGTGGTAGCTGCTATGCCCAACATCAGTCCGGATGACGCAACTACTAGTATCCTAGTTGGTATCGCCTCATGTACCTTGTCATACTGATTATCCTATCCGCGACCACTACGATTTGGATTTGTGTTATACCTATGGGGTACCCTCTAATAACCACTAGTTTACGGTGGGGCTTACGGTGCTGTATAGACTATGACATTTATAAACTGTGTTAAGGGTGGAATGGGCCATGGCTTAACTCTAGGAATGATATTTTACTTTATGATAGACACTATTGTATATAGCGTATTCTATTATATAGTAGATAGTTTAACGGATCTTTAGGAGATGGAAATCCCGAACATCTCTTAAGTTAATGCACACACGTTAAACACTGGATAGGAGGTGTCTAAAACCCGTAAACATCTCTGACGCCGTCACACTCATATTTACTTATTCGATTTAACTTACATGAGATATTTTAGTCCCGACTCGAGTGTTTTGTCTTTTCATTACGCTCGGGTCAGCCTGAGCATTTCAGATAAGGTTGAAGATCTATTCTGGAGGACGAAGACGGAGTTTGGTATTACATCATTTGTATTCTACTACTGTATTATTTTTCCGCTGCATTGTTGTATTATCTCTGATATGTATGTAACTCTGATTTATGATGTATAATAATAATCAAATTTATTTATTTAACAGCTTCATGAACTGTTATTTTATTATTATATCTTGTCCCTTCCGCTGCGAGATTCTGAGTTTGTTTTTGTTCTTTCTTTTCTTTTCTTATTTAACCCCAATAACTATCTGTATTTTGGATTGTTTGAGTCGGCATGTGTGTATGTTTTGTCGACTTGAACGGTCAAAAATGTGGGTCGTTATAGTTGGTATCAGAGCTTTGGTTTAGATTACCTTGGCTCTAGTGGGGAATAACTCATTGAAATAGGGTTAAACCTTATGAATGAGTTTGAGTGTATATGAGAGAGCGTATCTGTAATTTTGATATATAAATGATTTTATATTGTGTTAATTTGTTCCGTTGAGTATTTATGAATTCTGGTTGGTACTTGGGACGCCAAGGCATCGATAGGAATTTCTAAACACTCGAATAGGACAGATTGACATAATATTGTTTTGGATTATATTTTATACATAAAAGAATTATCTTGAAAATTTATAAATTTTGATTGTATTGGTTGTTAGGAGATGATAATATTATATTATTATCATTTATTATTGATTAGTCAATATTTCTAACTATTGACTATTGGATGATTTTAAGAAATGAAACTTGTAAATATGATTGACAATGAATATAAATGGTAAATAAAATAAAATAAAAAAATGAATTTAAATTAAGATGGAGAATTTAAATTCCGGTGTTTTGAAAATTTATTAACAAAAATTTGAAATGTATAATATAAGTATTATATGATAGTATATCGATTAGAAATTGTTTTCAAAGGATTTTCAAATGAAGTAAGTGTTATACTCCCCTCTTGACACTAGAGAATGATTTCGGTGATGAGTGCACGCATCATCGACGGTTATTTCCGAGAGTCCAAGTGGGGGAGATCACTTAATAGCTTTTTCTAAACCCTATTTTGATTAAAATTGAATTTTATTTTGTATTCTCTATAGTATGACTTGATATATATTAATATAAGTATATATTATTCCAAACTTGATTTGAAATGAAACCGAAGTTGAAATTCTTAAGTTCTTTAATATTTAATGACTTTAAACTATTGAAATAAACAAATACTTGAATCATTAAGGAACTTCTGAATTGAAAAATAAGGGATGAACCTAAGTGTTAAGTGAAAATAGATTGAAGTAGGAAACCCTTAGAATAAAGGAGTATAAATTTGAAATAAACTAGAAACTGTAAACTTGGATAGTGTTCAATTTGATTCAATAGCATATATATATATAACTTACCAAAATATTTAAAAAGTTCAAAATGTTTATATGAATAAGTGATTGAATAATATACAAGTATAGGTATGAAAAATGAAATATGAATTTAATTAGTGGTTTGCAAATATGAATAAAACTTAAACTGTGAAAATAAATGATATCTTGTTATGTTATGTTATGAAATTGAATTCCAATTAGTTAAGTGAATATATTGGACCAATAGAATAAACTAGCAAATGGATTATTAGATTTATATAACTTATGGAAGTTAATGAAATGAACGAACAACATTTTGTTGAATGAATAAATTAATAAAATGAATCAAATGAGATAGGATGAAAATTTTCGAACACTTTTGTTAATTAAATAAATAAGGGAATTTTGTGTAAGTTAGAATGTGAACAAATGAATATAAGTAGAATGAAATATTTGTGTAAATAAAAACGAATTAAAACAAATGAGATATGTACATTATACCAAATTAAATAAAATTTTGAATTCTTGGTTGTTGTTGTGGTTATTGTTGGTTTATGGAATGTTTGGGAAAGTAAATAAATTCAATATGAATTGAAAATGAATAAATTATATGTAAATAGGTATTACAAATTATGTGCAATTGAATTGAATGAAAATGCATGTAGAGATTAATGAATATATTATTATTTTTTTGGCAAAGCTAGCGGGGTTAACTGGTCCCCTACCAGTTTATTGCAACACAATAAAAAGATTCAAAACAAACTTTGAATCAAAAAGGAACAGGGATAAACAAAGAAGACGAAAAAGAAAACATAGAACAAAAAAACATCAACACCAACTGCTGGTCATAATGTCAGGGAAAAGGCACTCTCTCCTTCTCAGTTGCATGTATATTCTGTTCCTCACTTCAAACCATAGAGTGCCAATGCTCTTTCTCTTATTATCAAAGACTATTGAATTTCTCTCTTTCCATATCACATCCATATAAATTTTAATGCAAATAACAAAACTCTGTATTTGTTGGACTTCCACCTAGTTGCCTTTAAAATTAAGTTCAAGTTGATAACTGAAAAAGCATTGGCAACAGAGCTTTGAATTCTACACCCAATCCTTTCAACCAATTCATATAGTTTGGGGAAATCAAAGAAAAGGTGCTCAGTGGTTTCCACAAACTGCTCACAAAAAACACATTCAGGGCAACAACTAATCCCATAATTTATCAACACATTTCTGGTGAGAAGAGCACTACTAACAACCTTCCAAAACATTATATTTTCTCTCGGAGTAGAGTCAGTAGTCCAAAGAACAGGGAACCACTTAGCAGCTGGCAAAACAATGTTACCAAATAGGTGATGATAAACCAACTTAATACAATGAGGCTTTTTGTTCCGTGACACAAATAAGGAGTGATCATAACTGTAACTACTGCTCTGAATTAAATTCCAAAGCTGCCTAACAACGTGACTACTATTGTAAGGTAGTTGAATTCTGCCATCGTCGAGGTACTCACTGGCTTTAGCTTCACGATTAACACCAGACTGAACAATCATAGCATGATCAAAAAATTTAGATAGAATCAAACCAGAACTCACCCAAGGTTCATCCCAAAAACTAATATCAGAGTCATGATGGACATGGTACTGAATCATGGGTAGATAAACTTCCCTGTACTTAAGGATATTCCTCCAAGTCCAACTACTGTCTTGAGCTATGTCCATCACCCAAAACTTCCCATGCTTGATGTTATAATTCCAAGTCCGGCTGACCCAAAGACTGTCTTTCTTGTTTATGACATCATGAAAATGTTTACTGAATGCTGCAGTGTTCCAATTTTTTGCATTTAAAATACCCAACTTTAATGGAGTCTCAAACTTAGCAAACGAACAAGGCAAAAGTTTCTTGTTGTGCATACTGCCAGTCCAGAAAAATCTGATCATGGCAGAGCGTACAAGGAGCAGAAGCTTGCCAGGAAGGATAACTGAGCGAGCCCAATAAACCAAGGAAGGGAACACAACAGATTTTATGAGAACAAGCCTACCACTTTGAGACATACTCCTATTTTCCCAAGCATTCATGACAGAAGTAATCTTATTATATAGGGGAAGACAATCATCAATTGAAATTCTTTTAGTGATAACTGGAAGACCTAGATACCTCATATCAGAGAGCATACTAGAGAACCCACTGAGTTGATACAAGCTAGCTGTGTGTTCATCAGAGACTCCAGCCATAAGCAAGGAAGATTTGGACGGGTTGATGGATAGACCTGTCATAAGGTAAAAAGTCTGCACAGCAATTAATATTTCACTTAAAGAGGAAGCTTCAGGCTTAGTAAAAATCATCACATCATCAGCAAACATAATAGAAGAAATATGAAGCAGAGAGCACTTAGGATGGTACTTAATGAGCCTTTGAGAGTATTTGATTTTGAGAATAACATTGAGCACTTCCATAACCAATAGAAATAAATATGAAGAAATAAGGTCCCCCTGCCTAATTCCTTTTGGCAACCAAAGTAGCCAACAGGCATACCATTAACAATCACAGAGAAGGACGAGGTAGATATACAAGTATAGACCCAAGAAACAAAGGTTTTAGGGAAGCCCATCATAGCCATAATCCTCACAATAGAGACCCAATGTATTGAATCGTAAGCTTTAGATATATCAATTTTAAGAGCAGCCGCTGGAGAGGCATTACATTTACCATAACCTTTCATCAGTTCTTAGGCAAGAAGAACATTATCAAGAATATTTCTAGATGGTATAAAAGAAGCTTGGTTGAGAGACACAATAGTAGGCAGAACACAAACGAGTCTAGATGCAAGAATTTTAGAAATACATTTGTACACTACATTACAACACGAGATAGGCCTGAAGGAAGAAACTTTCGAAGGAGGAAATACCTTAGGAATTAAAGCAATGTTAGTTGCATTGACCTCTCTCAGCATTTTACACTTGTTAAAGAAATTATGGATAGCTAGACAGAACTCATGTCCAAGCACAGACCACGTAGCAATGTAGAAGGTAACATTTAGGCCATCAGGACCACCAGAAGAATGTTGGTTCATGGAGAAGAGGGCAGACTTAATTTCTTCATCAGTAACAGGTTTGATTAACGCATCAGATTGAAGGAGGGATATGCAAGGCAGAGGAAGGGAAGAAATTTGGTTAAGGTCAGGAGAGAACCCAGATGAGTTGCTAAGAATATTAGAGAAATAATCAACGAATGCTTTGTCCACAGATTCAGGAGTTGAGAAAACATTACCACGTTCATCCATTATGCTGTAAATGTTTTCTCTAGCATGCTTGACTCTTAAAGAGTCATGGAAAATTTTAGTGTTCTTATCACCTTCCTCATTCCATTTATTGTGTAATTGTTGCCTTTTCATACTAGCTTCCAGCTGAAGTGCTTTATTCACTTCCAAGAATAAACGACCTTCATCATTAGCAGCATTGACATCCTCTGGATTTTCCATCATGTATTCCTGCTTGGCTCTGAGTTTCTCAATGAGAGTAGAAGATAGCAAACTGCCATGCCCAAAGGTAGTGGAAGCCCACAGTTTGAGAGATTGCTTTATGCTTTTCAATTTCCTGCAAAACTTATACATAGGGTTACCAAAACAATTATAGGTATTGTGAACACTAGAAACTAAACCAAGAAAGTCATCATGTTTGGCCCAAGCATTAAAAAATTTAAAACTTCTTTTGTCTCTTCTTAAATGGGGATCAAGGGTAAGAATTAAGGGAAAGTGATCAGACAGAACAGGGAGAGGAAGGAAAACAGTCAAGGAAGGCCAATGATAGAGAGAAGAGATATTACAAAATGCATGATCAATTGTTGTGAAGGTTCGTACACCACTACGGCTACGGTTGTTCCAAGAATATTTTGCACCAGACTTGTTAACCAAAAAAAGCTCAGAGTCAGTAATAGCAAGATTGATTGGAGCAATGTCTCTAGGAAGGAGGGGAGAGCCACCCTTTTTATCATCAAGGCTAAAACATGAATTAAAGTCTCCAAGAACAACCCACGGATGAGTGTTCTGCCGAAGAGGTGGAAGCGAATTAAATAGTGAGTTTCTTGAAAGAGAAGAATTATCAGCATAAACAAAGGTTAAATAGAAGGAAGTTTGAGTTTGAGAGAGATGTATATGGAAGTGAATAAATTTTCTTGCAGTTAAAATGAGGGATAAAGTCATGACAGCTGGATCGTACATAACTAGGATTCTACCATAGGAAGCAGAATCAAGATTGTGATAATAAGCCCAGAGAGGATTAATATAAGAAGCAGCTTTGATGCTTAAAGGAAGATTGAGCTTCGTTTCGAGAATGCCAAAGAGACAAATATCATACAAGTTGATTAGGCTTTTGACTTGATCAAGTTTCAAGTTCGAATGGGCACCCCTAACATTCCAGGAAGCAACTTTTTTATTCATGGATTACTTAGATGAAAGATGAATTTTGTTTCCTCTCTTTGCTGAAAGAGCTCTTGTTTCGATACGTGCATGGTGAAGAGAAGAGGGGGAGGAAAGGTCAGAGGAATTGGGTTTAGAGGAGGGGGGATTAGGTGGAGAATGTTGAACTGAACAGGGAACGTTGTCAGGCCAACCTGGTATTTCAATGGAAAAATTATAAGCAGGGGGTACAACAGGGGGATTTCCCACCACTGTATGCTGCAAGTTGGAAATAACTTGCTTTATTTGATGTTCAAAGGTCTGGCACCAATTAGCATCAAAGCCAAGTTCATCAGTGTGTTCATGCACAGTGTGTACAGGAGACACAGATACCACTCCTTGTTTACTGGCAGTAGTAATAGCACCAAGTGGTAATTGTTGCTCCAACCCACCTAAAAATTGTCTTGTTTCATTAGCTATTTCAGTGTTGCCTTCAGAAGATTTACTATTACACAAAGACAGAGAATCTTCTGTACCATGACTGGTCATATCAAATGTTACTTCTCCTTCCTCTACCTCCTCTTGTTCTAAAATACCTTGCTCATTATCGATATCTTGAAGCAGACTATACTTGTTATAGCTTGTAACTTGATTTATTATTCTGGTACCATTACTATGGGGTGAGTCTCCTACTTCAGAAATTAAGTTAACTTCCTTATTCGCATTTGGTATCAAAATACCTTTTCCATTGGACTTGTTCATGGTAGCAGCTTTATCTTCATCACTTAGATTTCCTTTTTTTCCCTTGTACTTGTTCACTTTTTGCCAAATTTGCTTCACTTTACAGTCCTTTTCCAGCCTTTTACCTTTTGTCCCCTTACTCTGAACAACCTCACACTGAATTTGTTCAACATCATTGACACCCTTCCTGTTACTTCCTTCACTAGTACTTTCCACTTTATTGCAACTAGATATCATATGACCAAACTCCTTACAAGTAGAACATATTTCAGGTTTCCATAAATATTCCACCTTCACTATTTGTTCAGAGCCATCTAGTAGCTTGACAGCAAAGTTATCAGGTAGTTCAAGTTAAGGGGAAACTTCTACCATACATTTAGCAAATGAGATTCTTTCAAATTTTTCAGTAGAAGCATCCATACATAAGAGTTTTCCCACCCTGGAGGCTAACCAATTTATACCCACAGGAGACCAAGCATACAAGGGAATGTTGGAAAGTTTAATCCACACTGGTACAGCTTTGATGTTCCTACAGGAGTTGCCAACATTTTCATCCCAGGGTTTTACAATAAATAATTTATTCTTCATAACAATGGGATCAGACACAACAATTCTATTCTTATCATCCTCATTAGAAAACTTGAATAAAAAAAGAAAACCATCAGATTTAACACTAATAGATCCCTTTAGTTTCCAAGCTCTTTTGAGAAAATATAGGACACAGGAGTAAGGAAGAGGATTATCAAGAAAGAACCCAACTAAATAATCTTTCCACTTCGAATTGCCGGCCTGAACAACTTCAGAGGGGGCACTATTGCATCACCATCGAACACTAACTGAATATCACGCGGTACATATTTACCTGCATTGATTGGCCTGGCCTTAAACAAGGAGGACCAAGCAACAGGAGGACAAGGAGGAGGCGGAAGTGAAGGAGACGAGTGAATTGTTGAAGAAACTTTTGGTCGAACAGGGGACGAAAGGACAGAAGTAGGTATGGTGGACAAAGCTGGCACAGAGGAAGGTGGAACAAGAAGAGAAGGAGACGAGCTAAACGGAGAAGAGACTATAGGTTTATCAGGGGACGAAAGGTCAGGAGAAGGTATGGTTGACAGTACTGGAACAGCGGATGGAGGTACTAGGACAGGGGAAGAAGGACAAGGCTGATTAGAAGTGGAGGGAAAAGATGGGTCGGCGGGAAGGAAAATTGAAAGGGGAATGGTCCCCATTAAAGAAGAATTATGACTGATTAATCAAATGAACGTAGAAGAGTTTAATGTAAACCAATTGAATTGAAAGAAAATCATGTGAATTAAGGGAAACTAACCAATTGAATATCAATGTACTGAATTTGAATAAATCAAACGTTAAGGAAATGAATATTAGCAATTGAATAAAAAATTTGAAATACTCAAAGAGAGCTGAAATGAAAATAGCCATAACTTTTAAATGGTTGAACGGAATTCGACGATCTTGGACTTTTTGGATAGCCTAGAAACTGTGCTACATCTTTTGTTTAGAATGTTTTGATAAACACCTTCATCCACTAGGCTTAAAACACCAATATTAGTCGCTGGCCTGTGCGAAGTAGAAATCTGAAGCACCTTAGTATTCTCGCCATAACTTTTTACTGGTGTATCGGATTTTGACGATCTTGCACTTTCTGGAAAGCTTAGAGCCTAAGCTCCAACTTTTGTTTTATAAGCCTTTCCTATTTCTATCATTTAGGAGGTCGAAAATCTGAAATTACATTTCAGGCCTGCGCTACTTGCCCGGGGCTGAAGCGTATCATTTTAGTAAAACGGCCGTAACTTTTGAGCGGATGGTCCGAATTCAATGATTTTGGACATTCCGGAAAGCCTGAAACAAATGCAGCAACTTTTATTTAGATTCCCTTACAAAATTTCATAGCTTATGGGACTAAAAACTTGGATTTGTTCGCTGTATTGAATTTAGAATCTCAGTTTTGAAGTTAAAATATGTTATATAAATGTTGTATATGCTAAGTATATCAATCTACCTTTATATGCTTGGTTATCATTGTTTGTTGAGTATTTTAGTAGGTGACAAAGGGTTGCGCTTCGCTTGTGGAGCTCGCTTCTGCGCTTAATGCAAATGTAAGTTAAATTGCTAATAAACGCTAAAAAAACGGTACGTATATCGAATTATATATCGTATTTTGGTATTATATATTGTTTCCCCATGGTTTGGGATGCCTCATCATTGAGATGAGATGTATATTGTGATTATATATGTATTGTGATTTTTCCGGACCTAGCCGCACAAAGGAGACTCTGTCGAAATTTTCCGTGAATTTAGGACTTAGAAAATTTTGGTTGGAATTGGAATAATCCATAGTAATATATTAAACTGTTGGTATAAGTTAATGTTTCTAAGTTGAGTAGAAGTTATATTATTAAATATACCATATGATAAATCCCTTACTACTCCTTTTCACGGACGAAAAGTTTTGAGTGGGGAAGAATGTAACGACCCGTAATTTTCGATAACTTAAATAATAAAATTTGATAAGATTTTCGAATTTAATATAGTAGAAATCAAAATTTATGATTGACAAATGTGAATTGTTTGAGTATGACTTAATAATATGGTTTGAATATTGGTAACCACTATATTATTGTAACGTTAATAAATTGAATAAATATGAAGTTAATTTGGTTATAATTGGAAATAAGGAATAAATCAAAATATTGGAGTTAATGTTGGAAGTATCTGTTGTAAATAAAATTGGTTTTATTTGGAATGTGCAATCTGTTGTGGCAAGTAATTTAAGATTTTAGTTGTAAACAAAAGTTAATAAATGTGAAATATTAATGAATAACAAATATTTATTTATCATCTTATTTAATCCAATTGAAATTAAATTTGGAAATAGTTGATTTTAATTGAGTGAATTAAATATTCAATTAATTTGAGTTAAGATGATAACTATAGGCTATTAACATAGTGAAATATAAATTTGATGTTAATTGTATTCATAGGGTTTTGGTTGAGTTATAAGGTTATTTGAATTCATTTTATTTGGATAAAACTAATAAGTTGAATTTAATTAAAAATAGAAATTGAGTAAATTGGAAGTTTAATATATTAGTTGTTAAATAATTGAAGTTGTAAATCTATTTGAATATAGGGTTTTATATATAGAAAATTGATTTAAAATTTTATATAAGCAACAATTAAGATGGTTAACATTTAAAATTGGATTTAAATGTGGGAAATTTAAATTTGAAATTTTATATTGTAATTAACGAGTAAAAATAGCCATTTTGGCAACGCTCTCGGATTTCGACGAAACTAGTTTCATCGGATCCGTAATAGTGAATTATTGTAGGATTTCAATTTTCGTAGCAATCAGACTTGTCGTTTGGCCGTGCGAGCTTGAAACGCGTAGAAATTTAATTTCGAATTTAATTAAAATAATCGACTTCAAAAGCTATCTTCCACATACGATTGAATTAGGCCTTGGGACTAGTTCCATTGCGTTCGAAATATGGGTAAAACCTTATAAACGCTTGGCGGCACGTCTCGATTGGACTTCAGACGATTTTGGACCTACCTATATAAATATGCACGCAAACCGAGACAATTTGATTATTATTTTATTTCAGAAACCCTAATTTCAAACCATGGCCGCCACCTATTCCAATGGCCAGAAATTGCCGATCTTCTTTCCTCTTTATCTCTCAATCCGTTCAACGAAATCGAAAAATTCCAAAAGCAAAGTTGTAGATCCTGGCGAGCTCTTCAAATCCATACGTTTGATCTATGCTACTTCGTCACGAAATCGCCAGAATCTGAGGTCCAAGCTCGCGCACATTTCCATTGATTTTGAGAGAATGGCAGCGGCTGGGGGCGCAACGTTCGAGGTGGAAGGAGAGCAGGTCGAGGCGCACGCATAGGGTTCGGCTGATCGAGTTCCGGTCAAGAATTGAAGGGCGCGCATGGAAATTTGGTTGCGTGGGATGGGTTATGTGCTCTCGACCATGAGGAAGAAGAAGGGTGACGTGTTGTTTTTTTATTATTAATTTTTAATTAAATTATTCAATCGTTCTAACTCGAATAACTTTTGCATACGAGCTCGGATTCACGCGCGGTTTTCGCCGTTGGGATCGTATCTGAATTTCGGACGTTACGGAGCTGGTTTCGTTCAAATCTGAGTCTGTGAATTTTTGGACCTTATTAACGGGCTTTGAATCAAAGGTGAGTGTTTTAACCACTCACGCTTGACTAAATATGTTATGTTAGTTAATTTGAATTCATTAGTTAATATGAATGTTTCTGGTTGCTAGTTAGTAGTTTAAAATTGATGTTTAGTTGAAATTTAATCGAATTGGATTAAATTGTTATTTAAATTAATGTTGAAATTTAATTGTTAGTTAAATAACCATCTATGATAACCTATTATTTGTTATGACCTGTTGATTGATTGATGAATTATGATGTTGTTGATGTATGATGTTTGGTACGTTAAAATTGTTATTCCAATTAAATATGACATTCATTGCAGTTAATATCCATTCGATTTAATATTAAATTCCAATTTGCAAGTTTATACCTGTTAATGATAATAAATAGTCTATTGATGTTTATTGATTGATGGTTGAAATGTTTTGTGACGACCGCCCATGACCCCTGCACTGAACCTAGAGAAAAATGCGATGTAAAGTGTGCCAGGCGACCATGGACGATTGTCAGGGTAAATTAAAACATCAGAATCTATCGTATTACTCACAGCGCATGGATAAAATACAATAGAACATATGTATAGCGAAGCTTTACAGAACAAAATGTCATCATATAAAACTTCATAATAGTTGAATACAGACATCCGAATAGTCAATACATCAAGCCTCACTACATAACACTCAGAGAATATACAAACAGCGGAACATCCAGTACATATAATAAGAAGATAATATGCAACCCTCCAGCTCGTCTTCGATATCAACACCGTGGAAAGCAAGAACAGCACCTATCACCTGCTATCTAGTCTGCCCGTCCCAAAATGGACGAACAGCCCAAGGCAATAAGAGTTAAAACATAAAGCCTTGAGTCAGACAATAGACTTAGTGAGCAGTAAATTAACTAACAACATACCAAAAGAGCATAAAGGAAAAGGAATAGGAATACAACCCTCCCACTCCAACCTCTTTCTACAGTGATAGCCCCCAGACACACACTAAGCACAAGCAAACATAGCAGAGCATACAATTTAAAGTAAAGCAATTATCACTCGAGTCAAGGGCGATGTTTCCCAAGCACAAACCCCCAAGGCCTAAACCAAGATCAGATAAGCACCCAGAAAATACCGCTCTTGAGACCGAATGACGATACAACCAAACATCTATGACTCGGGCTATCACGGTTATCATTGCTTCGATATCATCGTTAATTGAATGACCGGCTCATTCTTTCATCCGTCCATGAAGGGCTAATGGAAACCCCGGTTCTAGACATAACTCTGCACGTCATCGTGACCCGTGCCTAGGACTATCGAATCTGCCCAAAGTACTTGACTACCCAATCAGTAGCCTTCAGGGACTATCGAATCTGCCCAACGTACTCTTGCTTTGAGCATGCTAGAACCTTCAACAACGATGATACCTCAGCCTTCTAGTCATACTCTTCGATGACTATTTTCATACTAGCTCAAGCGCCTCTCGAGCCAACCATTATCCTCAACTCGAACCATATCACCGAGTTGTCAACATGCTTGGAATGATCCCGTCTGGATTAGACCAAGACTATCTCATCTCATGCTTCGCCTCATCATCATCATAGCAAAGCTTCATCTCAACATCATCATCATCAAATCTATGCATAAGAGCTTCCTCATCCGCTACATATTCCACGAGCAGCTTTCTCGATTCAAGAGCCTTTCTCTTAGCTTTTGAATCATCTTCGGTCTAAATCAAATCATCAATCATCTAATTCATAGCAATCAATCAAGTCAATCATTAATCCAAGTAATCAAGCATTCAAATATGATCAAAATAGACAACTATAACAATAATGGCAATTTCGTAAATAAAGAGTCAAAAGTCTAACAAGCATGAAATCATTAGCAATGTCTCTATAATCTTGATGAATGAACTTGCATAGGCTATCATGTAGTAAAATGGTTATCAAATCATCATAAACAATGGATCTATATGGATCTATACTTAGGTTTACAAAAATGCATGGAAATCACTACTTTACACCAAAATCAAGCCAACAATCCGATATACTCCTTTGGATCCGTGTGAGAGATAATCACCACTCACCAAATCACCTAAACAACCCAAAAGCAATACGCTTCAAATCTGGACAGCGAAGGATCTAACTTGATCTATCACAAATCCGCTTCAAACGATGAAATCTCTCTTCGAAGAATGTAGATCTTCAATCTAAGCTCTTCGATCTTCGATTTAATCTTCGATATGGATGGAAGGAATCACTAGATTGGAGTGGAGAAAAGAAGTGAAGAAGTGTAGAAGTCGAGCTCTCAAAATGGCAGCACTTCGTCGCTTCGAAATCCGGATCCCAAAAATGAAGCAAATGGACGAGTATTTATAACCGAAATCTCCTTAAGTCGTCACTCGGAATTAGGTCGTCCACGACCTATAGAGCCACGACCTACAACTTATCAAAACACTCCGATCTAACGCGTGCCTCTTCGACCTAGCGACTTAACACATGAGTCCTCACGCGACTTAACACATGAGTCCTCATGCGACTTAACACATGCCGACCTAACTCCTAGGTCGCTCACGACTCAGCGACCTAACTCCTTAACCCTTCACGCAACCTAAAACAATGCGCATTCACGACCTAACTATGTCACGACTTACAACTTAGTGGGCCTGCGACTTACGACCTATCGAAACTCACCTATCTACGACTTAACTAATCTTAGGTCGTCTACGACCTAACAAATCAACCACTACGCGACCTAACACTAACACGCTTCCTTGCGACCTAACAACTCACGCGACCTACGACTTAGCAAACACGCGACCTAACACACACTAACTCGCTAACAACTGTGCTAACCCTTAGGTCGCTAATTCCTATAGGTCGCTCACTGCTACCACCAGCTTCTTAGGTCGTTGCCGACCTAACTTCCTTAGGTCGCTAACTTGCCCCAGTTTACTTATGCCGCAACTCTTAGGTCGGTCAAGTCCTATAGGTCGTCCCAAACCACTCTACGACCTAAACCAATACGCTAACTACTAAGTCGGTCATTTCCTTAAGTCGTTCACTCGACCTAAGCCACCCCATACGACCTAATTTTCCCCCGACTTATCCCAATGCCTAGGTCGCTCCAAACCTTACTACGACCTAAGACTTAAAACCACAACGACTTATCAACGATGCGACCAATTGTCAACTGTTTTACGATGTTTCGATCCGTAAAAATACGGGTCGTTACATTCTCTCCCCCTTAGGAATTTCGCCCCCGAAATTCCAAACAACAAGAGCAATCAAAGACTATTCTGCACTCCTACCATCCATAGCAATCAACAAACCATGCATCCAATTCTAGCTTAGCATTCAGAATTCTAAAACCAGAACAAGTTACAATATTGTGAGATGACACGACACCTTAGGGCCATACCTTGAAGAGATCAGGATGAGCTGCCTTCATCCTCTCTTCCACCTCCCACGTACAGTCGTTATCATCATCACTGCATTGTATCTTGAGCAACTTAACTACCTTCCTCCTAAGCTGTTTCGTGTCGGTTTCCACAACACAAAGCGGCTTACGGGGTCTCCTATCGACTGGATCAACCTCTAAATCTTCACAAAAACCATATCACCTATGTCGAATTCCAAATCCTTACGACGCTTATCGGCATAACTTTTCTGACGGTCTTGGGCTGCCTTCATTCGTTGCCGAATGATCTCTATGCAATCTGAAGTCTGACGAATCATCTCTGGCCCAAGTATCAGCTTTTCTCCGGTCTCTAACCAACATGTCGGAGAGTTACACGATCTTCCATACAATGCCTCATACGGTGCCATACCATTGCTTGACTGGTAACTGTTGTTATACGAAAATTCCACCAAATGAAGATGATCTTCCCATGATCCTCCGAAATCCAAAACACAAGCTCTGAGGAGATCTTCCAAAACTCGGTTGACTCTCTCGGTCTGACCATCTGTTTGAGGATGATACGCTGTACTCAAACAGAACTCGGTTCCCAAAACTTCCTGGAAGCTCTTCCAAAATCCACTAGTGACAATGGGTCTCGATCGCTCACTATACTCTTCGGAATACCATAGAATCGAACTATCCACTTAACATACAACTCAGCCAACTTTGATGCAGTCCTAGTCGATCGAACAGGAATGAATCTTGCACTCTTATTCAGACGATCTACGATGACCCAAATCCCTTCATTTCCCGTTCTTGTTCTAGGTAGACCATCAACAAAATCCATCGATATCTGCTCCCACTTCCATGTAGGAACTTCTAATGGTTGAAGCAATCCACTTGGCTTCTTCTGTTCGGCTTATACCAACTGGCAGTTCATACATTTGGAAATAAAATTTCCAACATCCTTCTTCATACCTTCCCAGTTGTAGGATCTCTTCATATCCCGATACATCTTATTTCCACCTGGATGAATTGTCAGCTTCGAGTGATGACTTTCCTTCAGAACTTCACTTCTCAATTCATCTATATCGGGAACAACTAGTCGTCCTTGTTTCTGAAGCCAACCCTCTCGATCGACCTCGAATCCTTTATCCTTTTCTGGATCCAATCCAGATTCCAAATCACGGATAATCTTGACAAGCTTATCGTCTCGCTTTTGGCTCTCGCCAATCCTTTCCACAAGAGTCGGTCTTATCGATAAGTTTGCCAACATCTCAGGTTTCAATTCACATCTGGGCCTGAAGTCAAATCCAGCTAAATACTCGAGATTCTTCCATTCTGAAAACATGGCTCCCAATCCTGCATGTCTTCGACTTAACGCATCTGCCACTGCGTTACCTTTTCCCGGAGTATACGCTATACCAAAATCATATGATGCCAAAAACTCTAACCAACGTTGCTGCCGAAGATTCAAATCCTTTTGGGAGAAAAGATACTTCAACGACTTATGATCCGTAAACAACTCGAATCGAACTCCCAATAGATAATGTCTCCACATCTTCAGAGCAAAAACAATCGCCGCTAACTCCAAATCATGAGTCGGGTAATTCCTTTCATGCGGCTTCAGTTGTCGACTAGCATACGCAACAACTTTATCCTTCTGCATCAGCACTGCTCCAAGTCCAGTACCACATGCATCGGTGTAAACCACCATCTCATCATTCCCACTTGGAATAGTCAAAACAGGAGCACTCGTCAATTGCTCTTTCAGGATTCCGAAAGCTTGCTCACACTTAGCATCCCATCTGAACACCTGGTTCTTCTTCGTCAATCCTGTTAATGGTGCAGCCACCTTGGAGAAGTCTTTGATAAACCGTCGATAATATCCTGCCAATCCAAGAAAACTTCTCACATTAGATGCATTCTTAGGTCTAACCCAATCCTGGATTGCTGCCACCTTAGCGGGATCAACCGCTATTCCATTTCCAGAGATAACATGGCCTAAGAACCTCACCTCACTCTTCCAGAAGTGACACTTCGAAAACTTAGCCTTCAGCTGATGTTTCTGTAAGATTTTCAAAACAATCCGCAAGTGTGTCTTGTGCTCTTCTTTAGTTCTGGAATAAATCAGAATATCATCCACGAACACAAGCACGAACTTGTTCAACGGATCTCTGAACACTCTATTCATAAGATCCACAAAATATGCTGGCGCGTTAGTCAATCCAAACGGCATTACCAGCCACTCAAAGAAACCTGATGGTGTCCTAAAAGCAGTCTTCGGCACACTATCCTTAGCCACTCTCAACAGGTGAAATCCCGTTGCCAAATCCATCTGAGAAAACACCTTAGCTTCGTGAAGCTGATCAAACAAGTCATCTATTCTCGGCAATGGATACTTGTTCTTCTTAGTCACTTTATTCAGCTCACGATAATCCACACACAACCTCAGCGATCCATCTGCTTTGGTTACAAATACAACTGGTGCACCCCACTCGGACACACTACGCCGAATGAATCCTTTCTGTAAAAGGTCATCAACCTGCACCCTCAACTCCTGCTGTTCCCTAGGCGCCATCCGCCTAAGAGGCATCACAACAGGTCTGGCTCCTTCAACTAGATCTATACGAAACTCGATCTCTCTATGCGGTGGTAACCCTTTGACCTCGTCAAAGACATCCTCAAATCCATTAGCGATTGGCACAGATGACAGTCCATCCCGTGGAACAACCATCGAATACATGAAGCTCATGAAGACGCCTTCTTCATGCTTACATCGTATCACAATCTTTCGCCCCTCCACATTCTCGACTGTCACCTCCAACCTCTCACAATCAACCTTTGCCGCATACTTCCTAAGCCAGTCCATACCCAAAATAATTCTGAACCCCGCAAAGTTCAGAACAAAACAATCACAAACAAAAGAGCAACCATGACTCGATACAATCAGACCACGGCATAGCATACACAAACAAGACGAACCCCCAACTGGATTAGTCACAACCAATGGCCTATCAACGATATCCGGTTCCAAACCTAACCGGCCTACAAGTTCACTACAAACAAACGAATGCGACGCCCCAGTATCAAACAGAACTCTAACTGGAACACCACATAGGAAAAGAGTACCTTGAACCACCACACTCTTTCCTTTCTCTTCAACGGTAGGAGCTTTCGAAGACGATGGAACAGCTCCCAAAGCATAAGCTTGCACAATCTGTTTGTCCCTTCGCGGTTCTGGACAATTCTTCCTGATATGCCCCGGCTTGTCACAGTTGTGACACTTCATCGGCACCTTCGGATTCTTGCAATCCCTGGAGAAATGGCCCTTCTGCTGACAATTGAAGCAGGTCACTAGGCCCTTCGGCTTCTTCTGGCCATCCTTACCCTTCTGTTGCTGCTGCTTCCTCTTCTTGTTTTCACTCTGCTGTGGTTTAGACTCTCCCCTAGTCATAGCAACAACAGATCCTTCCTTAGGAAACAGACTCTCATGCCTGAGAGCTTTCTCCACAAGCTTCTCAAATGAATCGTCCAAATGATCCACTAACTGCCTCCCAAGATAATTATCCAAGCCCGTCACAAACTTCTCATTCTTCTGATATGAAGATTCAATATACGACCGGGCATACTTGGACAAAGCTTCAAACTCAGAAACATACTCAAGAACTGGTCTTCCTCCCTGCTTGAGCTCCACAAACTTCTTGAACAGAACAGACTTCTAAGCTGTAGAAATGAACTTAGCTTCAAATCTGACTTGGAATTGCTCCCAAGTAATCTCTTCCTCCGGAGTATTGATGGTAATAGAGTTCCACCAATCAGAAGCTCTCCCTTGAAGCTGTCTTGATGCCAACTTCCTCTTAGTAGCATCCTCAATTCCCAAGTCACCAAAGATCCTTCTACAAGCATCTATCCATCTCTGGACTTCAATAGTTGATTCTGTTCCCAAGAAAACCTTTCCTCCAAGAGCAGTGTAGTCCTTACACAGCTTAGCAAAATCCACCGGTTTTGGAGTTTGAACTTGAACTCCAACATCCACCGATGGCCCCGGAGCTGGCATCCTTCTCATGATCGAAGTCATCATAGCTTCGAACATAGCAGCATAATCAGCAGCCCCCTCAGTAGCACGGCCTTCCCTAGCAGCTGGTCTCCCTCTTCGACTCATTCTCAATATCTATAAAAAGGAATGATTAGCACACCGAGAGAAACAACTGCATAAAGGACTCAAACTCTACTAAGCTACTATATTATATATAGTAATCATCCATCAAAATACAATTACGTCTCTCATACGTAGTTACGTTAGCGAGCGTTTGGTAAAATCGATTAACTAAAGCTTTGATACCAAATGTGACGACCGCCCATGACCCCTGCACTGAACCTAGAGAAAAATGCGCTGTAAAGTGTGCCAGGCGACCATGGACGATTGTCAGGGTAAATTAAAACATCAGAATCTATCGTATTACTCACAGCGCATGGATAAAATACAATAGAACATATGTATAGCGAAGCTTCACAGAACAAAATGTCATCATATAAAACTTCGTAATAGTTGAATACAGACATCCGAATAGTCAATACATCAAGCCTCACTACATAACACTCAGAGAATATACAAACAGCGGAACATCCAGTACATATAATAAGAAGATAATATGCAACCCTCCAGCTCGTCTTCGATATCAACACCGTGGAAAGCAAGAACAGCACCTATCACCTGCTACCTAGTCTGCCCGTCCCAAAATGGACGAACAGCCAAAGGCAATAAGAGTTAAAACATAAAGCCTTGAGTCAGACAACAGACTTAGTGAGTAGTAAATTAACTAACAACATACCAAAAGAGCATAAAGGAAAAGGAATAGGAATACAACCCTCCCACTCCAACCTCTTTCTACAGTGAGCCCCCAGACACACACTAAGCAGAAGCAAACATAGCAGAGCATACAATTTAAAGTAAAGCAATTATCACTCGAGTCAAGGGCGATGTTTCCCAAGCACAAACCCCCAAGGCCTAAACCAAGATCAGATAAGCACCCAGAAAATACCGCTCTTGAGACCGAATGACGATACAACCAAACATCCATGACTCTGGCTATCACGGTTATCATTGCTTCGATATCATCGTTAATTGAATGACTGGCTCATTCTTTCATCCGTCCGTCAAGGGCTAATGGAAACCCCGGTTCTAGACATAACTCTGCACGTCATCGTGACCCGTGCCTAGGACTATCGAATCTTCCCAGAGTACTTGACTACCCAATCAGTAGCCTTTAGGGACTATCGAATCTGCCCAACATACTCTTGCTTTGAGCATGCTAGAACCTTCAACAACGATGATACCTCAGCCTTCTAGTCATCCTCTTCGACGACTATTTTCATACTAGCTCAAGCGCCTCTCGAGCCAACCATTATCCTCAACTCGAACCATATCACTAAGTTGTCAACATGCTTGGAATGATCCCGTCTGGATTAGACCAAGACTATCTCATCTCATGCTTCGCCTCATCATCATCATAGCAAAGCTTCATCTCAACATCATCATCATCAAATCTATGCATAAGAGCTTCCTCATCCGCTACATATGCCACGAGCAGCTTTCTCGATTCAAGAGCCTTTCTCTTAGCTTTTGAATCATCTTCGGTCTAAATCAAATCATCAATCATCTAATTCATAGCAATCAATCAAGTCAATCATTAATCCAAGTAATCAAGCATTCAAATATGATCTAAATAGACAACTATAACAATAATGGCAATTTCGTAAATAAAGAGTCAAAAGTCTAACAAGCATGAAATCATTAGCAATGTCTCTATAATCTTGATGAATGAACTTGCATAGGCTATCATGTCGTAAAATGGTTATCAAATCATCATAAACAATGGATCTATATGGATCTATACTTAGGTTTACAAAAATGCATGGAAATCACTACTTTACACCAAAATCAAGCCAACAATCCGATATACTCCTTTGGATCCGTGTGAGAGATAATCACCACTCACCAAATCACCTAAACAACCCAAAAGCAATACGCTTCAGATCTGGACAGCGAAGGATCTAACTTGATCTATCACAAATCCGCTTCAAACGATGAAATCTCTCTTCGAAGAATGTAGATCTTCAATCTAAGCTCTTCGATCTTCGATTTAATCTTCGATATGGATGGAAGGAATCACTAGATTGGAGTGGAGAAAAGAAGTGAAGAAGTGTAGAAGTCGAGCTCCCAAAATGGCAGCACTTCGTCGCTTCGAAATCCGGATCCCAAAAATGAAGCAAATGGACGAGTATTTATAACCGAAATCTCCTTAAGTCGTCACTCGGAATTAGGTCGTCCACGACCTATAGAGCCACGACCTACGACTTATCAAAACACTCCGACCTAACGCGTGCCTCTTCGACCTAGCGACTTAACACATGAGTCCTCACGCGACTTAACACATGAGTCCTCACGCGACTTAACACATGCCGACCTAACTCCTAGGTCGCTCACGACTCAGCGACCTAACTCCTTAACCCTTCACGCGACCTAAAACAATGCGCATTCACGACCTAACTATGTCACGCCTTACGACTTAGTGGGCCTGCGACTTACGACCTATCGAAACTCACCTGTCTACGACTTAACTAATCTTAGGTCGTCTACGACCTAACAAATCAACCACTACGCGACCTAACACTGACACGCTTCCTTGCGACCTAACAACTCACGCGACCTACGACTTAGCAAACACGCGACCTAACACACACTAACTCGCTAACAACTATGCTAACCCTTAGGTCTCTAATTCCTATAGGTCGCTCACTGCTACCACCAGCTTCTTAGGTCGTTGCCGACCTAACTTCCTTAGGTCGCTAACTCGCCCCAGTTTACTTATGATGCAAATCTTAGGTCGGTCAAGTCCTATAGGTCGTCCCAAACCACTCTACGACCTAAACCAATACGCTAACTACTAAATCGGTCATTTCCTTAAGTCGTTCACTCGACCTAAGCCACCCCATACGACCTAATTTTCCCCCGACTTATCCCAATGCCTAGGTCGCTCCAAACCTTACTACGACCTAAGACTTAAAATCACAACGACTTATCAACGATGCGACCAATTGTCAACTGTTTTACGATGTTTCGATCCGTAAAAATACGGGTCGTTACATTCTCTCCCCCTTAGGAATTTCACCCCCGAAATTCCAAACAACAAGAGCAATCAAAGACTATTCTGCACGCCTACCATCCATAGCAATCAAAAAACCATGCATCCAATTCTAGCTTAGCATGCAGAATTCTAAAACCAGAACAAGTTACAATATTGTGAGATGACATGACACCTTAGGGCCATACCTTGAAGAGTTCAGGATGAGCTGCCTTCATCCTCTCTTCCACCTCCCACGTATAGTCATTATCATCATCACTCCATTGTATCTTGAGCAACTTAACTACCTTCCTCCTAAGCTGTTTCATGTCGGTTTCCACAACACGAAGCGGCTTACGGGGTCTCCTATCGACTGGATCAACCTCTAAATCTTCACAAAAACCATATCACCTATGTCGAATTCCAAATCCTTACGACGCTTATCGGCATAACTTTTCTGACGGTCTTGGGCTGCCTTCATTCGTTGCCGAATGATCTCTATGCAATCTGAAGTCTGACGAATCATCTCTGGCCCAAGTATCAGCTTTTCTCCGGCCTCTAACCAACATGTCGGAGAGTTACACGATCTTCCATACAATGCCTCATACGGTGCCATACCAATGCTTGACTGGTAACTGTTGTTATATGAAAATTCCACCAAATGAAGATGATCTTCCCATGATCCTCCGAAATCCAAAACACAAGCTCTGAGGAGATCTTCCAAAACTCGGTTGACTCTCTCGGTATGACCATCTGTTTGAGGATGATACGCTGTACTCAAACACAACTCGGTTCCCAAAACTTCCTGGAAGCTCTTCCAAAATCCACTAGTGAACAATGGGTCTCGATCGCTCACTATACTCTTCGGAATACCATGGAATCGAACTATCCACTTAACATACAACTCAGCCAACTTTGATGCAGTCCTAGTCGATCGAACAGGAATGAATCTTGCACTCTTATTCAGACGATCTACGATGACCCAAATCCCTTCATTTCCCGTTCTAGGTAGACCATCAACAAAATCCATTGATATATGCTCCCACTTCCATGTAGGAACTTCTAATGGTTGAAGCAATCCACTTGGCTTCTTCTGTTCGGCTTATACCAACTGGCAATTCATACATTTGGAAATAAAATTTCCAACATCCTTCTTCATACCTTCCCAGTTAAAGGTTCTCTTCATATCCCGATACATCTTATTTCCACCTGGATGAATTGTCAGCTTCGTGTGATGACTTTCCTTCAGAACTTCACTTCTCAATTCATCTATATCGGGAACAACTAGTCGTCCTTGTTTCCGAAGCCAACCCTCTCGATCGACCACGAATCCTTTATCCTTTTCTGGATCCAATCCAGATTCCAAATCACGGATAATCTTGACAAGCTTATCATCTCGCTTTTGGCTCTCGCCAATCCTTTCCACAAGAGTCGGTCTTATCGATAAGTTTGCCAACATCTCAGGTTCCAATTCACATCTGGGCCTGAAGTCAAATCCAGCTAAATACTCGAGATTCTTCCATTCTGAAAACATGGCTCCCAATCCTGCATGTCTTCGACTTAACGCATCTACCACTGCGTTACCTTTTCCCGGAGTATACGCTATACCAAAATCATATGATGCCAAAAACTCTAACCAACGTTGCTGCCGAAGATTCAAATCCTTTTGGGAGAAAAGATACTTCAACGACTTATGATCCGTAAACAACTCGAATCGAACTCCCAATAGATAATGTCTCCACATCTTCAGAGCAAAAACAATCGCCGCTAACTCCAAATCATGAGTCGGGTAATTCCTTTCATGCGGCTTCAGTTGTCGACTAGCATACGCAACAACTTTATCCTTCTGCATCAGCACTGCTCCAAGTCCAGTACCACATGCATCGGTGTAAACCACCATCTCATCATTCCCACTTGGAATAGTCAAAACAGGAGCACTCGTAAATTTCTCTTTCAGGATTCCGAAAGCTTGCTCACACTTAGCATCCCATCTGAACACCTGGTTCTTCTTCGTCAATCCTGTTAATGGTGCAGCCACCTTGGAGAAGTCTTTGATAAACCGTCGATAATATCCTGCCAATTCAAGAAAACTTCTCACATCAGATGCATTCTTAGGTCTAACCCAATCCTGGATTGCTGCCACCTTAGCGGGATCAACCGCTATTCCATTTCCAGAGATAACATGGCCTAAGAACCTCACCTCACTCTTCCAGAAGTGACACTTCGAAAACTTAGGCTTCAGCTGATGTTTCCGTAAGATTTTCAAAACAATCCGCAAGTGTGTCTTGTGCTCTTCTTTAGTTCTGGAATAAATCAGAATATCATCCACGAACACAAGCACGAACTTGTTCAACTGATCTCTGAACACTCTATTCATAAGATCCACAAAATATGCTGGCACGTTAGTCAATCCAAACGGCATTACCAGCCACTCAAAGAAACCTGATGGTGTCCTAAAAGCAGTCTTCGGCACACTATCCTAAGCCATCTCAACTGGTGAAATCCCGTTGCCAAATCCATTTGAGAAACACCTTAGCTTCGTGAAGCTGATCAAACAAGTCATCTATTCTCGGCAATGGATACTTGTTCTTCTTAGTCACTTTATTCAGCTCACGATAATCCACACACAACCTCAACGATCCATCTGCTTTGGTTACAAATACAACTGGTGCACCCCACTCGGACACACTACGCCGAATGAATCCTTTCTGTAAAAGGTCATCAACCTGCACCCTCAACTCCTGCTGTTCCCTAGGCGCCATCCGCCTAAGAGGCATCACAACAGGTCTGGCTCCTTCAACTAGATCTATACGAAACTCGATCTCTCTATGCGGCGGTAACCCTTTGACCTCGTCAAAGACATCCTCAAATCCATTAGCGATTGGCACAGATGACAGTCCATCCCGTGGAACAACCATCGAATACATGAAGCTCATGAAGACGCCTTCTTCATGCTTACATCGTATCACAATCTTTCGCCCCTCCACATTCTCGACTGTCACCTCCAACCTCTCACAATCAACCTTTGCCGCATACTTCCTAAGCCAGTCCATACCCAAAATAATTCTGAACCCCGCAAAGTTCAGAACAAAACAATCACAAACAAAAGAGCAACCATGACTCGATACAATCAGACCACGTCATAGCATACACAAACAAGACGAACCCCCAACTGGATTAGTCACAACCAATGGCCTATCAACGATATCCGGTTCCAAACCTAACCGGCCTACAAGTTCACTACAAACAAACGAATGCGACGCCCCAGTATCAAATAGAACTCTAACTGGAACACCACATAGGAAAAGAGTACCTTGAACCACCACACTCTTTCCTTTCTCTTCAACGGTAGGAGCTTTCGAAGACGATGGAACAGCTCCCAAAGCATAAGCTTGCACAATCTGTTTGTCCCTTCGCGGTTCTGGACAATTCTTCCTGATATGCCCCGGCTTGTCACAGTTGTGACACTTCATCGGCACCTTCGGATTCTTGCAATCCCTGGAGAAATGGCCCTTCTGCTGACAATTGAAGCAGGTCACTTCGCCCTTCGGCTTCTTCTGGCCATCCTTACCCTTCTGTTGCTGCTGCTTCCTCTTCTTGTTTTCACTCTGCTGTGGTTTAGACTCTCCCCTGGTCATAGCAACAACAGATCCTTCCTTAGGAAACAGACTCTCATGCCTGAGAGCTTTCTCCACAAGCTTCTCAAATGAATCATCCAAATGATCCACTAACTGCCTCCCAAGATAATTATCCAAGCCCGTCACAAACTTCTCATTCTTCTGATATGAAGATTCAATATACGACCGGGCATACTTGGACAAAGCTTCAAACTCAGAAACATACTCAAGAACTGGTCTTCCTCCCTGCTTGAGCTCCACAAACTTCTTGAACAGAACAGACTTCTGAGCTGTAGAAATGAACTTAGCTTCAAATCTGACTTGGAATTGCTCCCAAGTAATCTCTTCCTCCGGAGTATTGATGGTAATAGAGTTCCACCAATCAGAAGCTCTCCCTTGAAGCTGTCTTGATGCCAACTTCCTCTTAGTAGCATCCTCAATTCCCAAGTCACCAAAGATCCTTCTACAAGCATCTATCCATCTCTGGACTTCAATAGTTGATTCTGTTCCCAAGAAAACCTTTCCTCCAAGAGCAGTGTAGTCCTTACACAGCTTAGCAAAATCCACCGGTTTTGGAGTTTGAACTTGAACTCCAACATCCACCGATGGCCCCGGAGCTGGCATCCTTCTCATGATCGATGTCATCATAGCTTCGAACATAGCAGCATAATCAGCAGCCCCCTCAGTAGCACGGCCTTCCCTAGCAGCTGGTCTCCCTCTTCGACTCATTCTCAATATCTATAAAAAGGAATGATTAGCACACCGAGAGAAACAACTGCATAAAGGACTCAAACTCTACTAAGCTACTATATTATATATAGTAATCATCCATCAAAATACAATTACGTCTCTCATACGTAGTTACGTTAGCGAGCGTTGGGTAAAATCGATTAACCAAAGCTTTGATACCAAATGTGACGACTGCCCATGACCCCTGCACTAAACCTAGAGAAAAATGCGCCGTAAAGTGTGCCAGGCGACCATGGACGATTGTCAGGGTAAATTAAAACATCAGAATCTATCGTATTACTCACAGCGCATGGATAAAATACAATAGAACATATGTATAGAGAAGTTTCACAGAACAAAATGTCATCATATAAAACTTCATAATAGTTGAATACAGACATCCGAATAGTCAATACATCAAGCCTCACTACATAAACACTCAGAGAATATACAAACAGCGGAACATCCAGTACATATAATAAGAAGATAATATGCAACCCTCTAGCTCGTCTTCGATATCAACACCGTGGAAAGCAAGAACAGCACCTATCACCTGCTATCTAGTCTGCCCGTCCCAAAATGGACGAACAGCCCAAGGCAATAAGAGTTAAAACATAAAGCCTTGAGTCAGACAATAGACTTAGTGAGCAGTAAATTAACTAACAACATACCAAAAGAGCATAAAGGAAAAGGAATAGGAATACAACCCTCCCACTCCAACCTCTTTCTACAGTGATAGCCCCCAGACACACACTAAGCACAAGCAAACATAGCAGAGCATACAATTTAAAGTAAAGCAATTATCACTCGAGTCAAGGGCGATGTTTCCCAAGCACAAACCCCCAAGGCCTAAACCAAGATCAGATAAGCACCCAGAAAATACCGCTCTTGAGACCGAAAGACGATACAACCAAACATCCATGACTCTGGCTATCACGGTTATCATTGCTTCGATATCATCGTTAATTGAATGACCGGCTCATTCTTTCATCCGTCCGTCAAGGGCTAATGGAAACCCCGGTTCTAGACATAACTCTGCACGTCATCGTGACCCGTGCCTAGGACTATCGAATCTTCCCAGATTACTTGACTACTCAATCAGTAGCCTTCAGGGACTATCGAATCTGCCCAACATACTCTTGCTTTGAGCATGCTAGAACCTTCAACAACGATGATACCTCAGCTTTCTAGTCATCCTCTTCGACGACTATTTTCATACTAGCTCAAGCGCCTCTCGAGCCAACCATTATCCTCAACTCGAACCATATCACCGAGTTGTCAACATGCTTGGAATGATCCCGTCTGGATTAGACCAAGACTATCTCATCTCATGCTTCGCCTCATCATCATCATAGCAAAGCTTCATCTCAACATCATCATCATCAAATCTATGCATAAGAGCTTCCTCATCCGCTACATATGCCACGAGCAGCTTTCTCGATTCAAGAGCCTTTCTCTTAGCTTTTGAATCATCTTCGGTCTAAATCAAATCATCAATCATCTAATTCATAGCAATCAAGTCAATCATTAATCCAAGTAATCAAGCATTCAAATATGATCTAAATAGACAACTATAACAATAATGGCAATTTCATAAATAAAGAGTCAAAAGTCTAACAAGCATGAAATCATTAGCAATGTCTCTATAATCTTGATGAATGAACTTGCATAGGCTATCATGTAGTAAAATGGTTATCAAATCATCATAAACAATGGATCTATATGGATCTATACTTAGGTTTACAAAAATGCATGGAAATCACTACTTTACACCAAAATCAAGCCAACAATCCGATATACTCCTTTGGATCCGTGTGAGAGATAATCACCACTCACCAAATCACCTAAACAACCCAAAAGCAATACGCTTCAGATCTGGACAGCGAAGGATCTAACTTGATCTATCACAAATCCGCTTCAAACGATGAAATCTCTCTTCGAAGAATGTAGATCTTCAATCTAAGCTCTTCGATCTTCGATTTAATCTTCGATATGGATGGAAGGAATCACTAGATTGGAGTGGAGAAAAGAAGTGAAGAAGTGTAGAAGTCGAGCTCTCAAAATGGCAGCACTTCGTTGCTTCGAAATCCGTATCCCAAAAATGAAGCAAATGGACGAGTATTTATAACCGAAATCTCCTTAAGTCGTCACTCGGAATTAGGTCGTCCACGACCTATAGAGCCACGACCTACGACTTATCAAAACACTCCGACCTAACGCGTGCCTCTTCGACCTAGCGACTTAACACATGAGTCCTCACGCGACTTAACACATGCCGACCTAACTCCTAGGTCGCTCACGACTCAACGACCTAACTCCTTAACCCTTCACACGACCTAAAACAATGCGCATTCACGACCTAACTATGTCACGACTTACGACTTAGTGGGCCTGCGACTTACGACCTATCGAAACTCACCTGTCTACGACTTAACTAATCTTAGGTCGTCTACGACCTAACAAATCAACCACTACGCGACCTAACACTGACACGCTTCCTTGCGACCTAACAACTCACGCGACCTACGACTTAGCAAACACGCAACCTAACACACACTAACTCGCTAACAACTATGCTAACCCTTAGGTCTCTAATTCCTATAAGTCGCTCACTGCTACCACCAGCTTCTTAGGTAGTTGTCGACCTAACTTCCTTAGGTCGCTAACTCGCCCCAGTTTACTTATGCTGCAAATCTTAGGTCGGTCAAGTCCTATAGGTCGTCCCAAACCACTCTACGACCTAAACCAATACGCTAACTACTAAATAGGTCATTTCCTTAAGTCGTTCACTCGACCTAAGCCACCCCATACGACCTAATTTTCCCCCGACTTATCCCAATGCCTAGGTCGCTCCAAACCTTACTACGACCTAAGACTTAAAACCACAACGACTTATCAACGATGCGACCAATTGTCAACTGTTTTACGATGTTTCGATCCGTAAAAATACGGGTCGTTACATTCTCTCCCCCTTAGGAATTTCGCCCCCGAAATTCCAAACAACAAGAGCAATCAAAGACTATTCTGCACGCCTACCATCCATAGCAATCAACAAACCATGCATCCAATTCTAGCTTAGCATGCAGAATTCTAAAACCAGAACAAGTTACAATATTGTGAGATGACACGACACCTTAGGGCCATACCTTGAAGAGTTCAGGATGAGCTGCCTTCATCCTCTCTTCCACCTCCCACGTACAGTCGTTATCATCATCACTCCATTGTATCTTGAGCAACTTAACTACCTTCCTCCTAAGCTGTTTCGTGTTGGTTTCCACAACACACGAAGCGGCTTACGGGGTCTCCTATCGACTGGATCAACCTCTAAATCTTCACAAAAACCATATCACCTATGTCGAATTCCAAATCCTTACGACGCTTATCGGCATAACTTTTCTGACGGTCTTGGGCTGCCTTCATTCGTTGTCGAATGATCTCTATGCAATCTGAAGTCTGACGAATCATCTCTGGCCCAAGTATCAGCTTTTCTCCGGCCTCTAACCAACATGTCGGAGAGTTACACGATCTTCCATACAATGCCTCATACGGTGCCATACCAATGCTTGACTGGTAACTGTTGTTATATGAAAATTCCACCAAATGAAGATGATCTTCCCATGATCCTCCGAAATCCAAAACACAAGCTCTGAGGAGATCTTCCAAAACTCGGTTGACTCTCTCGGTCTGACCATCTGTTTGAGGATGATACGCTGTACTCAAACAGAACTCGGTTCCCAAAACTTCCTGGAAGCTCTTCCAAAATCCACTAGTGACAATGGGTCTCGATCGCTCACTATACTCTTCGGAATACCATAGAATCGAACTATCCACTTAACATACAACTCAGCCAACTTTGATGCAGTCCTAGTCGATCGAACAGGAATGAATCTTGCACTCTTATTCAGACGATCTACGATGACCCAAATCCCTTCATTTCTCGTTCTTGTTCTAGGTAGACCATCAACAAAATCCATCGATATCTGCTCCCACTTCCATGTAGGAACTTCTAATGGTTGAAGCAATCCACTTGGCTTCTTCTGTTCGGCTTATACCAATTGGCAGTTCATACACTTGGAAATAAAATTTCCAACATCCTTCTTCATACCTTCCCAGTAGTAGGTTCTCTTCATATCCCGATACATCTTATTTCCACCTGGATGAATTGTCAGCTTCGAGTGATGACTTTCCTTCAGAACTTCACTTCTTAATTCATCTATATCGGGAACAACTAGTCGTCCTTGTTTCCGAAGCCAACCCTCTCGATCGACCTCGAATCCTTTATCCTTTTCTGGATCCAATCCAGATTCCAAATCACGGATAATCTTGACAAGCTTATCGTCTTGCTTTTGGCTCTCGCCAATCCTTTCCACAAGAGTCGGTCTTATCGATAAGTTTGCCAACATCTCAGGTTCCAATTCACATCTGGGCCTAAAGTCAAATCCAGTTAATACTCGAGATTCTTCCATTCTGAAAACATGGCTCCCAATCCTGCATGTCTTCGACTTAATGCATCAGCCACTGCGTTACCTTTTCCTGGAGTATACGCTATACCAAAATCATATGTTGCCAAAAACTCTAACCAACGTTGCTGCCGAAGATTCAAATCCTTTTGGGAGAAAAGATACTTCAACGACTTATGATCCGTAAACAACTCGAATCCAACTCCCAATAGATAATGTCTCCACATCTTCAGAGCAAAAACAATCGCCGCTAACTCCAAATCATGAGTCGGGTAATTCCTTTCATGCGGCTTCAGTTGTCGACTAGCATACGCAACAACTTTATCCTTCTGCATCAGCACTACTCCAAGTCCAGTACCACATGCGTCGGTGTAAACCACCATCTCATCATTCCCACTTGGAATAGTCAAAACAGGAGCACTCATCAATTGCTCTTTCAGGATTCCGAAAGCTTGCTCACACTTAGCATCCCATTTGAACACCTGGTTCTTCTTCGTCAATCCTGTTAATGGTGCAACCACCTTGGAGAAGTCTTTGATAAACCGTCGATAATATCCTGCCAATCCAAGAAAACTTCTCACATCAGATGCATTCTTAGGTCTAACCCAATCCTGGATTGCTGCCACCTTAGCGGGATCAACCGCTATTCCATTTCCAGAGATAACATGGCCTAAGAACCTCACCTCACTCTTCCAGAAGTGACACTTCGAAAACTTAGCCTTCAGCTGATGTTTCCGTAAGATTTTCAAAACAATCCGCAAGTGTGTCTTGTGCTCTTCTTTAGTTCTGGAATAAATCAGAATATCATCCACGAACACAAGCACAAACTTGTTCAACTGATCTCTGAACACGGCATTACCAGCCACTCAAAGAAACCTGATGGTGTCCTAAAAGCAGTCTTCAGCACACTATCCTTAGCCACTCTCAACTGATGAAATCACGTTGCCAAATCCATCTGAGAAAACACCTTAGCTTCGTGAAGCTGATCAAACAAGTCATCTATTCTCGGCAATGGATACTTGTTCTTCTTAGTCACTTTATTCAGCTCACGATAATCCACACACAACCTCAGCGATCCATCTGCTTTGGTTACAAATACAACTGGTGCACCCCACTCGAACACACTACGCCGAATGAATCCTTTCTGTAAAAGGTCATCAACCTGCACCCTCAACTACTGCTGTTCCCTAGGCGCCATCCGCCTAAGAGGCATCACAACAGGTCTGGCTCCTTCAACTAGATCTATACGAAACTCGATCTCTCTATGCGGTGGTAACCCTTTGACCTCGTCAAAGACATCCTCAAATCCATTAGCGATTGGCACAGATGACAGTCCATCCCGTGGAACAACCAGCGAATACATGAAGCTCATGAAGACGCCTTCTTCATACTTACATCGTATCACAATCTTTCGCCCCTCCACATTCTCGACCGTCACCTCCAACCTCTCACAATCAACCTTTGCCGCATACTTCCTAAGCCAGTCCATACCCAAAATAATTCCGAACCCCGCAAAGTTCAGAACAAAACAATCACAAACAAAAGAGCAACCATGACTCGATACAATCAGACCACGGCATAGCATACACAAACAAGACGAACCCCTAACTGGATTAGTCACAACCAATGGCCTATCAACGATATCCGGTTCCAAACCTAACCAGCCTACAAGTTCACTACAAACAAACGAATGCGACGCCCCAGTATCAAACAAAACTCTAACTGGAACACCACATAGGAAAAGAGTACCTTGAACCACCACACTCTTTCCTTTCTCTTCAACGGTAGGAGCTTTCGAAGACGATGGAACAGCTCCCAAAGCATAAGCTTGCACAATCTGTTTGTCCCTTCGCGGTTCTGGACAATTCTTCTTGATATGCCCCGGCTTGTCACAGTTGTGACACTTCATCGGCACCTTCGGATTCTTGCAATCCCTGGAGAAATGGTCCTTCTGCTGACAATTGAAGCAGGTCACTTCGCCCTTCGGCTTCTTCTGGCCATCCTTACCCTTCTGTTGCTGCTGCTTCCTCTTCTTGTTTCCACTCTGCTGTGGTTTAGACTCTCCCCTGGTCATAGCAACAACAGATCCTTCCTTAGGAAACAAACTCTCATGCCTGAGAGCTTTCTCCACAAGCTTCTCAAATGAATCGTCCAAATGATCCACTAACTGCCTCCCAAGATAATTATCCAAGCCCGTCACAAACTTCTCATTCTTCTGATATGAAGATTCAATATACGACCGGGCATACTTGGACAAAGCTTCAAACTCAGAAACATACTCAAGAACTGGTCTTCCTCCCTGCTTGAGCTCCACAAACTTCTTGAACAGAACAGACTTCTGAGCTGTAGAAATGAACTTAGCTTCAAATCTGACTTGGAATTGCTCCCAAGTAATCTCTTCCTCCGGAGTATTGATGGTAATAGAGTTCCACCAATCAGAAGCTCTCCCTTGAAGCTGTCTTGATGCCAACTTCCTCTTAGTAGCATCCTCAATTCCCAAGTCACCAAAGATCCTTCTATAAGCATCTATCCATCTTTGGACTTCAATAGTTGATTCTGTTCCCAAGAAAACCTTTCCTCCAAGAGGAGTGTAGTCCTTACACAGCTTAGCAAAATCCACCGGTTTTGGAGTTTGAACTTGAACTCCAACATCCACCGATGGCCCCGGAGCTGGCATCCTTCTCATGATCGAAGTCATCATAGCTTCGAACATAGCAGCATAATCAGCAGCCCCCTCAGTAGCACGGCCTTCCCTAGCAGCTGGTCTCCCTCTTCGACTCATTCTCAATATCTATAAAAAGGAATGATTAGCACACCGAGAGAAACAACTGCATAAAGGACTCAAACTCTACTAAGCTACTATATTATATATAGTAATCATCCATCAAAATACAATTACGTCTCTCATACGTAGTTACGTTAGCGAGCATTGGGTAAAATCGATTAACCAAAGCTTTGATACCAAATGTGACGACCGCCCATGACCCCTGCACTGAACCTAGAGAAAAATGCGCTGTAAAGTGTGCCAGGCGACCATGGACGATTGTCAGGGTAAATTAAAACATCAGAATCTATCGTATTACTCACAGCGCATGGATAAAATACAATAGAACATATGTATAGCGAAGCTTCACAGAACAAAATGTCATCATATAAAACTTCATAATAGTTGAATACAGACATCCGAATAGTCAATACATCAAGCCTCACTACATAACACTCAGAGAATATACAAACAGCGGAACATCTAGTACATATAATAAGAAGATAATATGCAACCCTCCAGCTCGTCTTCGATATCAACACCGTGGAAAGCAAGAACAGCACCTATCACCTGCTACCTAGTCTGCCCGTCCCAAAATGGACGAACAGCCCAAGGCAATAAGAGTTAAAACATAAAGCCTTGAGTCAGACAACAGACTTAGTGAGCAGTAAATTAACTAACAACATACCAAAAGAGCATAAAGGAAAAGGAATAGGAATACAACCCTCCCACTCCAACCTCTTTCTACAGTGATAGCCCCCAGACACACACTAAGCAGAAGCAAACATAGCAGAGCATACAATTTAAAGTAAAGCAATTATCACTCGAGTCAAGGGCGATGTTTCCAAAGCACAAACCCCCAAGGCCTAAACCAAGATCAAATAAGCACCCAGAAAATACCGCTCTTGAGACCGAATGACGATACAACCAAACATCCATGACTCTGGCTATCACGGTTATCATTGCTTCGATATCATCGTTAGTTGAATGACCGGCTCATTCTTTCATCCGTCCGTCAAGGGCTAATGGAAACCCCGGTTCTAGACATAACTCTGCACGTCATCGTGACCCGTGCCTAGGACTATCGAATCTGCCCAAAGTACTTGACTACCCAATCAGTAGCCTTCAGGGACTATCGAATCTGCCCAACGTACTCTTGCTTTGAGCATGCTAGAACCTTCAACAACGATGATACCTCAGCCTTCTAGTCATCCTCTTCGACGACTATTTTCATACTAGCTCAAGCGCCTCTCGAGCCAACCATTATCCCCAACTCGAACCATATCACCGAGTTGTCAACATGCTTGGAATGATCTCGTCTGGATTAGACCAAGACTATCTCATCTCATGCTTCGCCTCATCATCATCATCATCATACAAAAGCTTCATCTCAACATCATCATCATCAAATCTATGCATAAGAGCTTCCTCATCCGCTACATATGCCACGAGCAGCTTTCTCGATTCAAGAGCCTTTCTCTTAGCTTTTGAATCATCTTCGGTCTAAATCAAATCATCAATCATCTAATTCATAGCAATCAATCAAGTCAATCATTAATCCAAGTAATCAAGCATTCAAATATGATCTAAATAGACAACTATAACAATAATGGCAATTTCGTAAATAAAGAGTCAAAAGTCTAACAAGCATGAAATCATTAGCAATGTCTCTATAATCTTGATGAATGAACTTGCATAGGCTATCATGTAGTAAAATGGTTATCAAATCATCATAAACAATGGATCCATATGGATCTATACTTAGGTTTACAAAAATGCATGGAAATCACTACTTTACACCAAAATCAAGCCAACAATCCGATATACTCCTTTGGATCCGTGTGAGAGATAATCACCACTCACCAAATCACCTAAACAATCCAAAAGCAATACGCTTCAGATCTGGACAGCGAAGGATCTAACTTGATCTATCACAAATCCGCTTCAAACGATGAAATCTCTCTTCGAAGAATGTAGATCTTCAATCTAAGCTCTTCGATCTTCGATTTAATCTTCGATATGGATGGAAGGAATCACTAGATTGGAGTGGAGAAAAGAAGTGAAGAAGTGTAGAAGTCGAGCTCTCAAAATGGCAGCACTTCGTCGCTTCGAAATCCGGATCCCAAAAATGAAGCAAATGGACGAGTATTTATAACCGAAATCTCCTTAAGTCGTCACTCGGAATTAGGTCGTCCACGACCTATAGAGCCACGACCTACGACTTATCAAAACACTCCGACCTAACGCGTGCCTCTTCGACCTAGCGACTTAACACATGAGTCCTCACGCGACTTAACACATGAGTCCTCACGCGACTTAACACATGCCGACCTAACTCCTAGGTCGCTCACGACTCAGCGACCTAACCCCTTAACCCTTCACGCGACCTAAAACAATGCGCATTCACGACCTAACTATGTCACGACTTACGACCTATCGAAACTCACCTGTCTACGACTTAACTAATCTTAGGTCGTCTACGACCTAACAAATCAACCACTACGCGACCGAACACTGACACGCTTCCTTGCGACCTAACAACTCACGCGACCTACGACTTAGCAAACACGCGACCTAACACACATTAACTCGCTAACAACTGTGCTAACCCTTAGGTCGCTAATTCCTATAGGTCGCTCACTGCTACCACCAGCTTCTTAGGTCGTTGCCGACCTAACTTCCTTAGATCGCTAACTCGCCCCAGTTTACTTATGCCGCAACTCTTAGGTCGGTCAAGTCCTATAGGTCGTCCCAAACCACTCTACGACCTAAACCAATACGCTAACTACTAAGTCGGTCATTTCCTTAAGTCGTTCACTCGACCTAAGCCACCCCATACGACCTAATTTTCCCCCGACTTATCCCAATGCCTAGGTCGCTCCAAACCTTACTACGACCTAAGACTTAAAACCACAACGACTTATCAACGATGCGACCAATTGTCAACTGTTTTACGATGTTTCGATCCGTAAAAATACGGGTCGTTACATGTTTGAATTATTATTTCAGTTAAGTATGACCTTATTTCATTTAGTCGTCATTTAATTAGCATGAACTTATAAATTGCCAGTTGATAACCGTTATTGATAATCAATTAAATTATGTTATCTATTGTCTGATTTGGATGATGATGTGATGGATGTTTAACTATTGATATTTGGATATTTGAATGTTGTGATTATTTTATGTTGTTCTAATACTGCAAGTTCCCATAGTGTTTATTTTATTTTATATTTATATTTAATCAAAATGGGATCGGGTTGAAATGATAAATACCCAATTAAACAACTTGGCCTAGGATAGACAATTAAAATAAGAAACCTGATTGGTCAAAAAATTGTTTCGAAATTAATTAAAAACCTTAATGGATTTAATTTGGAACTTATAAATGATTTTACTCGAGTTTAAATGAAATAAATTAATGGATTTGATTTGAATAAACTAATAAATTTATTTGAGTTGTAATAGAATAAATAAATGAATTTATTTGAGTTTATATGGAATTGGATTAAGTAAAATTTAAAGTTTAGTAAAAATTTAAGATCTATAGACTTGGTTTTGATTAAACGGATTTGAGACTTGATAATGAAATTTAATTTAAGATTAAATGGAATTTGACATAAGTGGAATTTAAACTAAGTAAAGTTTGCGAATTTGATTAAGTGATAACTTAAATATAAAATGATTTTAAATTGAGTGAATTAGTTAAATTATGATTTTGTAACTTGGTTACGAAGTTAAATTGTTTTGAAACTTGTTGAGAAAAATAAAATTGTGTTAATTAATCAATGAACTAAATAAAGTGAAATAAGATTCTTTAATAGAAATTGAATTTGATTTTGTAAACGGGTTAACTAAAACTATTTGATTTAAAGGGGATTTAGTTAATGAAATTGATTTAACCGAATTTATAATTATATTTAATGAGGTAATGAATGTAGACATAAATGTGTGAATCGAATTTTTTTTAAATGATTTTGAATTAAATTAAGAATCAAATTAAATCCATTGAATATGAAATAAATTTAATAAGTGAAATTGGAATCTTATTAAACTGAAATTGAATACTTGAATTGATTTGCTAAATAAATGTTGAACTAAATTTATTTGGAAATATGATTTAACTATTCAAACGAATTGAATTGTGAAATAATCAAATTTGAAAGTAAATTTGAAGTTGACTTTTGATTTGATTTGGTTTGAACTTTAAATATTAAATGACCATCGGTGTAATAATACGTAGTTATTAAAGAGACTGGTCTCCCCTAATTGTATTCTTTTGATTTTTTGGAGCATTCCATAACTCCACTTTGAATTACCTCTATAAGATCGGCGGTTCCGCCAATTTTTGAATGATTTGTAAAAGGGTGAAACTCCTTTATAATTGGCATTGATTCACCGGAGATTTCTGTATCCTCGGTTTACGATGTTTTCTATCTTCTTCTATATTTAGATTCTATCTCTGGCGATCGAAGGTCGATTTGCATTAGATTTTCGCATCAATTATATTCCTGAAGTCATGGTTGACCCTATTAAGGTCGCCCGCGATTTATATGGGCTTATTTATCTTCTATTTGGTAATTTAAGTATCTTATCTTCGTTTGAGCTTATCTTCGAATTTGAATTCTATTTGATTAGGGTACGTCTAAATTTGAATCTCTGTTTGTTTTGAAATCCATCCTTGAATCATCCATTTGAAAATTTGTGGTTGATTGTCTTTTGAAAGTTGTGTATTCATCAAAGTTGTTGTTTTGATAAGGATGACCATATTTTTATATAGAAGTGAAATGTTTTCAATAGGGATTATATACCTTTTAAAAATGAAAATTTGAAGTTTCGAAAGGATTTGAAATTTTGAAATTTATATAAGAAATGGTTTCATATAAGATGATTTGTAACTGAAGGTTTTGAATGTGAATTTGAGTGATTGAACTCCGGCATTTTGAAATTGGTTTAAGATTTTGGAATATATATTAATACGATTTGAAAGTATTTTCCGAATAAGAAATGTTTCAAATGATTTTAATGAGTTTCAAATGATTTCGAAGAAATTTCAAAAGAAGTTTGAGAAAATAGAAGTCCAGAACCTACTTATGTCGCTGGAAAATAATTTCGGTGATGAATGCATGCATCATCGACATTGATTTTCGAGTTTCAGAGTGGGGGAGAGGCCACTTCGGTAGCTTTGCTATGCGATTGATTTGTGAAACCAGTTTCTGATTTCAAATTTCGAAGTGTGATGTGATATTCGAAAGATATATGTATATATATTTGAACAATTTGAAATGAGCCGGTGTTCAGTCCTCGAGTTTTGGATTTGATTTGATATAACCCTATATTTTTGGAATTGATTTACCGATTTAATTGTGATTCCCAACTCTTAGATTGAAATATGATTTCTTCGACTATTTTGAAGGTTCGAGCACTTCCAAATCAAGATTAACTTTTCAAAGCTAAGAAATTTTGAATAGTATAAAGTATATAAGTTTGGTATGTATGTTAAAGTATGTAGTAATATGATTTAAATAAGTTGAAACTGTTTTGTTAAGTAAACGAATAAGGCTATTTTGAATTTTCTAATATGAAATTTAGATTTGAAATGTTTTGAAAAGAATTTGGTCTTCAAAATATTTTGAATAAAATTTAGTTTAAATGTTTTAACTGGGTAACATCTTTATAAAACTATATATTGAACAAGTTGGAATATATACATAAGTTGTACGTATGCTGCTTTATTCGCATAATTAATTTGATTCAAGTTTGAGTACACAAGTTCGAGGTGAATTACACCATTTCATGTTAGGATTTTTCATTCGATTCTTGATGGCGAATATTTGATATGGATTTTGGGCTTGACTCTAGAATTCTCTATCATAGTATATGGCTATGCAAGGAGACTGATGGTTTCTAGTCAAGAAACCATATCGAAATCCGCATTAGGGAAGTCGAATGGACAATACTAGTTCGAAAGCGAACTTGTGTGATCGAGCGAGCGATCGAATGTAATGTTGCGAGATGATGACATATGTACATCTTATATCCTAATATCATTGATATACTTGGCGCTGAAATTGGAAGTTGTTGGGTTGGATATCTTTGTAATTTAATTGGAATCTTTCTTTTATGAAAAACTACTACCAATTTAAAACCATTTTTCAAAACTATTTTTCTTTTATTCTTCTCAAACAAACTGTTTTATTCAATTTTATATACAAAACTATTTTACAAACTATTTTATATACAAAACTATTCTAAATTAAAAATCTTTTATAAAGCAAGGATGTTCAATCCCATATGACTCTTCATGCAACAAAATTGATTTTTGAAAAAAATTTGATCCTTATATAAGATGGACTTTATGTAAATATAAGATGATGTTGAAAACCATTGATGTTGGAAATAAATTGTTTGACTTAAATTATATTGATTTGGAAATTTGGATTTATTTTCTAAATTTATTATTTTGGAAACTTTGGAACTGAAGATATTTAATTTGAGAAGAAATAATTTGGTGGAATTGTATATGATTTTGAAACTGAACTGATATTGAAACAAATTGAAATTTGAGAACCTTGTGTTACTAAATACTTGATTTCGGAGTAATCGAACTTATATAAAATTTGGTTTGTATAAGTATGATGTTGATTCGAAAACTATGGATTTGAAAAGGTACTCAATTTGAAAAGTGAAATCTTATATAATTGAAGTCTATATAAGTGTGATTTGATATACTATTGATTTTGGAAAGTATTTGATTTGAAAATGAAATCTTATATATAATGGACTTTATATAAGTATGATATTTGAAAGTGATTTGAAAAGGTACTATATGATACATATTTTCGAAGTAAAGATATGGAAAGTGCCTTCTGCTTGATATTCGCTTTGTGGCCACATTGTGGATTCATTCTATCGATATTTCTCTGATTTTTGGTTTTCCGGATATGATACTCGAGTGTCCATCGAATTCCATGACGTTACCCATGGTCTTACGAGCGCGACTTCATAGCGCAACTGCCTGGCTGAGATGGCCTAGGGGTACGGATTGTTTCCTGGGGGATCCAAGCGTAACCATTGTGTATCCTGCATCTATGTAGGTCGCATTAGTAGCGAAATCGCCTGGCTGAGATGGCCTAGGGGTACGGATTGTTTCCTGGGGGATCCAGGCGTAACCATTGTGTATCCTGCATTCTACTAGTCATCATGGCGTAACTCGTAGGGCTGAGAAAGCTTACGGATATGGATTGTTTCCTAGGGGATCCAGGCGTAACCATTGTGTATCTACGAACCATGGTTAGACAAAGGTTTTGTTTGTTTTTTGTTTGGATTGTACTTTCCATATCTGTTTTTAAAAGTTTTCTAGTATTTTCACTGGGTGTTGAAACAAGTCTACTAAGTACCTGGAGAATTCTAGCTTTACGCCTGATCAACGCACTGCCAGAGTCTGCAGGAATGAGGATAAACTTGTTAAGACATCAAGTTATAAAAGTATTTTGACAAAGTATTATATAAAGGATATTTTGATCAGTTATTTTCCTTTCTAAAAGATTTTAAAGTGTTTTAAATATTGTTTACCTCTTTAACCAACAATTTTAATTAATGGCTCATCCTTGTCTTTCGTCCTATTTTCCCTTCTAGTTATTCCTATTCTCCACCTTGTTAAACTTACATATAACAACAGTTATCAGGTATAATTTTAATCTTCTTGTCATCTTGTCTTAATCCTATTCCATTCTATCTTTTCTATGTTTTCCGTACTTCATTCCTTTTCGAGGACGAAAAGATTTGAGTGGGGGAGAGTGTATCAACCCTGTATTTTGTGATTATTTTAATTGTATATTTTAATTATTTTTAATTGAATTTCCTGATTTGAAAACTTTTTTTTATTTATTAAAATGAATAAATTTTGTTATTTTAAATATAAATTTTGATTTTGATGTGAATTAGAATTCCAAACATGATTAAATAGAATATTTTCCAGAAAAGTGAATTTTGGTCAATATGGTCAAACTTTGACTTTTAAATTTAAAATGTGAAAGTTTGAAAATTTTAATTTTATCTTTTATTATGAAAGTAAATAAAATTTTAAGAATAATGCTTTTCGTTTCGTTAAAATCTGATTAATATTGTGAAAGTTATGTCTTTTTAACTATTGAGTGTAATTTGCTGTATTTAACAAAATTGTTTATTTTAAATTATATAAATAATATTTTATTTGGTCATGTAATGTTCTAATTTATATTTATATGGGTAAAATAACATGTTATGTATATATTTTGGTTTTAAAACATTTTTCAAAGTGTAATTGACATTTTCCAATGTCAGTTGTATTCTTTTTATAATTCCTAATTTCCAGTTTCATTTAATTAAAGAAATTCTTTGTTTATTTTCTATTTTCTTAAGACTTCATTTTATTTTCATTTACACTTCATTTTTTTCAGCATTTATTTTATTTTACTTGACTTTTATTGGTTTAGAAGTAAAGTTATAATTTTTCTAAAACTAATGATATTCTATTTGAAATTTTTAAGTCCTATTTTGAATTTTTAAACAATTTCTTTATTTTTTTTCTATTTCTCTAAATTTAATTATTTATTTCACTTTAGAAATGATAAATGAATTATTTATTTCAAAGTTTTGCTTAGAATATTTTTTAAATGAAGTAGATAATTTTCCTAAGCCAATGATGATTTATTTGTAATTTTTGAACCATGTTTTCAATTTTTAAGTAATTTCTTATATTCTTTTTCCATTTTCTTTAAAATAATTATTTATTTTTATTTCATATTATTTTGTTTCTGTTTTAATAGTTAATTTCTAATTTTACATTAGTTTTATTTGATTTATTAAAAAGGGGAAATATGAAAGGTTTTAAAAGCTTGGAAACTAAGTCTTTTCATCTCCTATGTCCTTTCAATTGCCACAACTCCTCATTTACTTCTTTTGGTTGTGTATTACTTTATTTGGCCGTGTATTCCAGTGCCCATTGCTGTAAAAAAAACATTTGTTCCTCATTCTATTCATGGCTTGCAAAAAAAATTGGTAATGGCTACTTTTTCCTTCTTCTTCTTCTTCTTCTCATTTTTCATGGTTTTTGCCTTGTTTCTTGGATTCTTTTGCACTTCCTCCTCCTCATATCCACGGCCACCACCTCCTACACCTCTTCCCTGCCATCATCACCAACTATACTCCAGGTCATGACCATGGCCGAACCCACCATGGTGACCAAACCCCTCAAAAATGCAACCTAGGCCTTAAAAAACAATGTTGTTTGACCACTACTACCACCATAGGCCGCCACCATCACCTTTTCCAGACCTCCCCACACCACTCCAACCTCTTTCCAGACCTGAGCTTGACTGGCCAAGCCTATAACCCCATGACCGAGCCCTTTTGGTTGCCAAAAAAAACCATGTTTTAGCCTAAACCCCTTCACATTCCTATCTTGTAACTTCCTCCACTTGTTCTAGCATTTATGACATACATTCCTATGTTCAAACCTGAGCCAAAGTCATGCCAAACCTGAGCTAAAACATCCCCTAGGCTGTGCAAGCAAATGTAGAAAGCAATGCAAAAGTCATTTCATTCATATTTGTTTTTATTCCAAAGTTATATCATTTCAAGGTTGCATTGAAATTTATAATTTGTTTGGTTTTGTTTTGGGTTGTAACACAAGATCTATAGCTTGGATCTCGCTCTCCACTCAAATTCTAATCTTGTCATCGTGCTTTTGATTCCGTTGTGTCATTTGTATTGCAATCTCCAGCCATAGAGGTGAGTAAATCTCACCTGACATTTTATACTTATGCAAATGTGAATTGACAACAATTGAATGTATAGTACTATTATGTTATGCTATAACTGCCCGTGATTATTTATGTATGATGTTAAACCTGTAAATTACATGTCATATCATCTGTTACTGTTATATAACGCTATTCTATTTATTTATATCAGTTTATCACACTGCAAGTTCCCTGTAGAATAGAATCACTATGGGTTGAAATGATACATACCCGAACGGACTTTAGAATAGGGAAAAAATCGTTATGGGCTGAAATGATAGGCCTGAACGATTTTTATTTATTTCATTTAACTTGGGATTGCGGGTTTGAAATGATAAAACCCGGATTTTCCTTTGTAAATTACGGATTGAAATGATATATTATCCGTATCATTTCTTAGGTTAGAAAAATTTATATATAGACCCGTGGTTAATATATATATTTTCTTGAAATTATAAAATATGTTAAAAATGTAAATATTATGACAATTTGATTTTTAATTTAATTTAAAATAATTTTATAAAGTGTTATTGATTTTTCTATAAATTAAAAATAGTTAAATAAATAAATGTTTAAAAGTTGAAATTTGAAGTATAACTTAACTTAGAAAATGTGAAAGTGTTTTAAAATAAAAGTTAAGCTAAGAAAATAAAATTGAATTTAAATAAAATTATGAAATGGTAAACTTAATTAAAATGTTAAGTAAATGAAATGTTATAAATTTTACATTTATTTTATAAGTGAATTATTAAAGATTTGATAATTATTTGTGAAACTTTCACTTTGTAAAATCATAAATTAAGGGTTATTTAAATGATTGTTTTTAAAGTAAGAAAATATGATTTTTATAAGTTAAAATGGATTTAAATAAATTTTAATTGTTTATGAAATTGTAGTGAAATTTTGGAATTTAAATTGACAGCATTCCTGAAATGCTATCACTTCTAAAGTTAAAGATATTACAGCATTTTGTAAATGCTGTAATTGATATAAATGATCTAAATGGCTAAAATGAACCAAGTGCTGTAGTTGCTGAATTTAACTAAAGTTTTATTTGAAATCTAAACCTATTACAGCATCTAAATGATGTCTTTTGCTAATTGAATTGTTTTTAAACATAACTTTCCGTAGCAATTTCTAAATGCTGCAAAAGTTGAAATTTCACTGTTTTAATAAATTTAAGTGAATAAATGAATTCTGAAATGGTAAAATTTTGAGAATTGAATATTGGCTATTAAATATAATAAATTCATTTTAAAATGATTTAAATGGAATAATTTGATTTGAAATATTTTGATATTTTGAAATGGATTTGAAATGATATTTGATTTCGAAGTATAAATTACCATTTTGGAATTTTAACCACGGGATGTAATTAAATTTATGGTTTAACTGATCCTTAGAGGATGGGCGATCCCAAGCATCCTTTAAGTTATTGTGCATTACTACTACAGTTCACTTGAGTTGGTTTACATTATATAAGTATGTATGTCCTGACTCGAGTGTTTTGTGTTTTACTTTACGCTCGGGTCAGCCTGAGTATTTACAGTTTAGCTTTGGATTTCTTTTCTGGAGCTAGGAATCGCTGGAGATTCTGTTTGTCTAGTTATCTATTCCCTTTCAGTTTCAGTTGTTCTATTTCAGCTCTGGTATTTATAAACTTCTATGTATTTGAGATTTCTATTGTATATGTTTTTTTTCAGACTGATATTATGTATTTTGTTTGAGATTTTGTTATAGTAGCTTCATGAACTACTATGGTATTTTAATTTCCACTGCGAGTTATTCTGATTTTCTGTGTCTGTGATTCTGTGTTTGATTTTATTTGCTCCAAATTTTATTACAATCTGTTATTTTGAATTATTCAAGTCAGACATGTGTGGATTATTGTCGATTTGAATGATTTTAAAGAATTTTCAAAGATTATTTTGATATAAATTTTCTTGCTTTGAAAGTAAAATTTTCTAAACTTCATTCCTTTCGTATCCACCTTGGTAGTAATTTCTTCAATTAGGATTCCTTTGAATTTTGGAATGCTCCCACTTGTTCTGAAATCCATTCCTGTCTCCCCTAATTGTATTCTTTTGATTTTTGGAGCATTCCATAACTCCACTTTGAATGACCTCTATAAAGACCGGTGATTCCACCAAACTTTAAATGATTTGTAAAGGGGTGAAACTCCTTTACAATTGGCATTGATTCACCTAAGATTTCTGTATCCTTGGTTTACAATGCTATCTATCTTCTGCTATACCTGGATTCTATCTCTGGCGATCGAAGGTCAATTTGCCTTAGATTTTCGCATCGATTATATTCCTGAAGTCACGGTTAACCCTATTAAGGTCGCCCGCGATTTATATGAGCTTATCCATCTTCTATTTAGTAATTTAATATTCTCATCTTCGTTCGAGCTTATCTTCGAATCAGAATTCTATTTAATTGGAGTTCCTCTAAATTTGAATCTCTGTTTTGTTTTGAAATCCATCCTTGAATCATCCCTTAGAAAATTTGTGGTTGATTGTCTTTTGAAAATTGTGCATTCATCGAAGTTGTTATTTTGATAAGGATGACCATATGTTTATATAAAGGTGAAATGTTTTCGATAAGGATTATATACCATTTTAAAATTGAGAATTTAAAGTTTTGAATGGATTTGAAATTTTGAAATTCATATAAGAAATGGTTTCATATAAAACAATTTATAACTGAAGTTTTTGAATCTAAATTTGAGTGATTGAACTCCGGCATTTTGGAATTGGTTTTAAGATTTAGAAATAAATAATATGATTTAAAAATATTTTCCGAATATGAAATGTTTCAAATGATTTCGAAGAAATTTTAAAAGAAGTTGAGAAAATAGAAGTCCAGAACCCACTTATGTCGCTGGAAAATAATTTCGATGATGAATGCATGCATCATCAACATTGATTTTCGAGTTTCTGAGTGGGGGAGAGGCCACTTCGGTAGCTTTGCTATGCGATTGATTTGTGAAACCAAATTTTGATGTCAAATTCCGAAGTGTGATGTGATAATCGAAAGATATATGTATATATATTTGAACAATTTGAAATGAGCCGATGTTCAGTCCTTGAGTTTTGGATTTGATTTTATATAACCCTATCTTTTAGAATTGATTTACTGATTTAATTGTGATTTCCAACTCTTGGATTGGAATATGATTTCTTCGACTATTTTGAAGGTTCGAGCACTTCCAAATCAAGGTTAACGTTTCAAAGCTAAGTAATTTTGAAAGTATAAAGTATATAAGTTTGGTTTGTATGTCTAAAGTATGTAGTAATATGATTTAAATAAGTTAAACTATTTTGTTAAGTAAACGAATAAGGCTATTTTGAATTTTTCTAATATGAAATTTAGATTTGAAATGTTTTGAAAAGAATTTGGTCTTCAAAATATTTTGAATAAAATTTAGTTTAAATGTTTTAACTTAGTAACATCTTTATAAAACTATATATTGAACGAGTTGGAATAGATACATAAGTTGTATGTATGTTGTTTTATTCGCATAATTAAATTGATCCAAGTTTGAGTACACAAGTTCGAGGTGAATTACACCATTTCGTGTTAGGATTTTTCATTCGATTCTTGATGGCGAATATTTGATATGGATTTTGGGCTTGATTCTAGAATTCTCTATCATAGTATATGGCTATGCAAGGAGACCGATGGATTCTAGTCGAGAAACCATATCGAAATCCGCATTAGGGAAGTCGAATGGACAATACTAGTTCGAAAACGAACTTGTGTGACCGAGCGAGCGATCGAATGTGATTTTGCAAAATGATGACGTATGTACATCTTATATCCTAATATCATTGATATACTTGGCGCTGAAATTGGAAGTTGTTGGGTTGGAAATCTTTGTAATTTAATTGGAATTTTTCTTTTATGAAAAACTACTATCAATTTAAAACCATTTTTCAAAACCATTTTTCTTTTATTCTTCTTAAACAAACTATTTTATTCTATTTTTCATAAAAACTATTTTATTTACAAAAACTATTTTTACAAACTATTTTATATACAAAACTATTCTAAAAAAAAATTAGTAAGCAAAGATGTTCAATCCCATATGGCTCTTCATGCAGCGAAATTTATTTTTAAAATTTTGATTTCTGATATAAGATGGACCTTATGTAAATATAAGATGATTTTGAAAACCATTGATTTTGGAAATAAATTGGTTGACTTAAATTATATTGATTTAGAAACTTGGATTATTCTCCAAACCTATTATTTTGGAAACTTTGAAACTGAAGATATTTAAATTGAGAAGAAATAATTTGGTGGGATTGTATATGATTTTGAAACTGAACTGATATTGAAACAAATTGAATTGAGAACCTTATTTTAAATACTTGATTTGGGAGTTATCAAACTTATATAAAACTTTGGTTTGTATAAGTATGATGTTGATTCGAAAACTATGGATTTGAAAAGGTACTCAATTTGAAAAGTGAAATCTTATATAATAGAAGTCTATATAAGTGTGATTTGATATACTATTGATTTTGGAAAGTATTTGATTTGAAAATGAAATCTTATATATAATGGACTTTATATAAGTATGATATTTGAAAGTGATTTGAAAAGGTACTATATGATACATATTTTCGAAGTAAAGATATGGATAGTGCCTTCTGTTTGATATCCGCTTTGTGGCCACACTGTGGATTCATTCTATCGATATTTCTCTGATTTTTGGTTTTTCGAATATGATACTCGAGTTTCCATCAAATTCCATGGCGTTACCCATGGTCTTACGAGCGCGACTGCATAGCGTAATTCACCTGGCTGGATGGCCCAGGGGTATGGATGTTTCCTGGGGGATTCAGGCGTAACCATTGTGTATCTTGTGATCTATGTAGGTCGTATTAGTAGCGAAATCCGCAGGGCTGAGAAAGCTTACGGATACGGATGTTTCCTGGGGGATCTAGGCGTAACCTTTGTGTATCTGCGGTCTACTAGTCATCATGGCGTAATTCGTAGGGCTGAGAAAGCTTATGGATACGGATGTTTCCTGGGGGATCCAGGCATAACCTTTGTGTATCTGCGATCCATGGTTAAACAAAGGTTTTGTTTTTTTGTTTGGATTGTACTTTCCATATCTGATTTTTTTAAGTTTTCCAGTATTTTCACTGGGTGTTGAAACAAGTCTACTAAGTACTTGGAGAATTCTAGCTTTGCGCCTGATCAACGCACTGCCAGAGTCTACAGGAACGAGGATAAACTTGTTAAGACATCGAGTTATAAAAGTATTTTGATAAAATATTATATAAAGGATATTTTGATCAGTTATTTCCTTTCTAAAAGATTTTAAAGTGTTTTAAATATTGTTTACTTCTTAACTAACAAGTTGAATTTAAAGACTTTTATGGATATAATAAAATGGATTTAACCAAATTATTAAGTATTAAAGAATTCCAATTGAAATTTATATTGTTTTAAATTAATGGCTCATCCTTGTCTTTCGTCCTATTTTCCCTTCTAGCTATTCCTGTTCTCCTATTTTCCCTCCTAGATATCCCTATTCCCCTACCTTCTTTTCGAGGATGTCCTCCAACCTATTGTTCTGCCTAGTTGTTTCTCCGATTTTTTCCTTTTCGAGGACGAAAAGTTTTGAGTGGGGGAGAGTGTAACAACCCTGTATTTTGTGATTATTTTAATTGTATATTTTAATTATTTTTAATTGAATTTCCTGATTTGAAAACTTTATTTTATTTATTAAAATGAATAAATTTTGTTATTTTAAATATAAATTTTGATTTTGATGTGAATTAGAATTCCAAACATGACTAAACAGAATATTTTCCAGAAAAGTGAATTTTGGTCAATATGGTCAAACTTCGACTTTTAAATTTAAAATTTGAAAGTTTGAAAATTTGAATTTTATCTTTTATAATGAAAGTAAATAAAATTTTAAGAATAATGCTTTTCGTTTCGTTAAAATATGATTAATATTGTGAAAGTTATGCCTTTTTAACTATTGAGTGTAATTTGCTGTATTTAACAAAACTGTTTATTTTAAATTATATAAATAATATTTTATTTGGTCATGTAATGTTCTAATTTATATTTATATGGGTAAAATAACATGTTGTGTATATATTTTGGTTTTAAAACATTTTTCAAAGTGTAATTGACATTTTCCAATGTCAGTTGTATTCTGTTTATAATTCCTAATTTCCAGTTTCATTTAATTAAAGAAATTCTTTGTTTATTTTCTATTTTCTTAAGACTTTATTTTATTTTCATTTACATTTCATTTTTTCAGCATTTATTTTATTTTACTTGACTTTTATTGGTTTAGAAGTAAAGTTATAATTTTTCTAAAACTAGTGATATTCTATTTGAAATTTTTAAGTCCTATTTTGAATTTTTAAACAATTTCTTTATTTTTTTTCTATTTTCTCTAAATTTAATTATTTATTTCACTTTAGAAATGATAAATGAATTATTTATTTCAAATTTTTGCTTTAGAATATTTTTAAAATGAAGTAGATAATTTTCCAAAGCCAATGATGATTTATTTGTACTTTTTGAACCCTGTTTTCAATTTTTAAGTAATTTCTTATATTATTTTTCCATTTTCTTTAAAATTAATTATTTATTTTTATTTCATATTATTTTGTTTCGTTTTTAATAGTTAATTTCTAATTTTATATTAGTTTTATTTGATTTATTAAAGAAAAAGGAAATATGAAAGAGTTTAAAATGCTTTAGAAACTGAAGTCTTTTCATCTCCTATGTCCCTTCAATTGCCACAACTCCTCATTTACTTCTTTTGGTTGTGTATTACTTTGTTTGGCCATTTATTCCAGTGCCCATTCCTGCAAAAAAAACATTTGTTCCTCATTCTATTCATGGCTTGCAAAAAAATTTGGTAATGGCTACTTTTTCCTTCTTCTTCTTCTCATTTTTCATGGTTTTTTCCTTGTTTCTTGGATTCTTTTGCACTTCCTCCTCCTCATATCCATGACCACCACCTCCTACACCTCTTCCCTGCCATCATCACCAACTATACTCCAAGTCATAACCATGGCCGAACCCACCATGGTGACCAAACCCCTCAAAAATGCAACCTTGGCCTTAAAAAACAATGTTGTTTGACCACTACTTGTTCATCACTTCACTCTCCACCACTACCACCACCATAGGCCGCCACCACCACCTTTTCCAGACCTCCCCACACCACTCCAACCTCTGTCCAGACCTGTGCTTGACTGGCCAAGCCTATAACCCCATGACCGAGCCCTTTTGGTTGCCAAAAAAACCATGTTTTAGCCTAAACTCCTTCACATTCCTACCTTGTAACTTCCTCCACTTGTTCTAGACTTTATGCCATACATTCCTATGTTCAAACCTGAGCCAAAGTCATGCCAAACCTGAGCCAAAACATCCCCTAGGCTGTGCAAGCAAATGTAGAAAGTAAGGCAAAAGTCGTTGCATTCATATTTGTTTTTATTCCAAAGTTATATCATTTCAAGGTTGCATTGAAATTTATAATCTGTTTGGTTTTGTTTTGGGTTGTAACACAAGATCTATAGCTTGGATCTCGCTCTCCACTCAAATTCTAGTCTTGTCATCGTGCTTTTGATTCCGTTGTGTCATTTGTATTGCAATCTCCAGCCATACAGGTGAGTCTTTCCCAAAACACTATTTACATTTAGAGTGGAGTCGTGAATGAAATATTCACCTTGCATGGTTAGAGATTTGACGACGCAGCACAAACCGGTACCCAATTGTCTACCCCATTCAGAATTCGAGGATTCTTTTGACTATTTAGCTGTCTTGGAAAGCCAACAGCCATTTCGGTTACCGAGGAAATCAATTGGAGAATTTTCAATTTCTGGACTATTTTGTATAAACCAGCATTCGATTCAGTGTTTCATGCGTTTGCTCATTTCTCAAATCTTCTGGTTCGTATGCCTCTGCCCTTCTCTCCTCTTTTATATTTTAATTTTTAACTTTCCTCTCCAGTAAAAGTATTCCCACTGTACATACTCCGCCTCCCATTCCCACCCAGTCCGCCGCTGGACACCTCGCCTCCCACCCAGTCCGCCCGCTGGCCACCTCGCCTCCCACCCAGTCTGCCTGCCACCCAGCCTCCGCCTGACCTCGTCCACCTGTCCAGCCTCCGCCCGACCCACTCCACCTGCCCAGCCTCCGCCTAACCCCATCCGCCCTACCCTTCCGCCTAACCCCGTCCGCCCTGCCCTTCCGCCTAACCCCGTCCGCCCTGCCCTTCCGCCTAACCCGTCCGCCCTGCCCTTCCGCCTGACCCCATCTGCCCTGCCCTTCCGCCTGACCCATCCGCCACCCAGTCTACTCCGCCTCCCACCTGCCAGTCCACCCGCCTCCCACCTGCCACCCACTCCACCCCTTCCACCTGCCGTCAGCCTTCGCCTTTCCCCAGCCCCACCCCACGACCAGACAGCCCCACACCCCACGACCAGCTGTCCCGCTGCCACCATCCGCCACCGAACTCAGTCCGCCCCGTTCCACCAGCCACCACCCGAGTCCAGCCAGCACCGCTGCCCACGCCCGCCTCGCCTTGGCCGCAACTGTATTTCGTTGCATTGCCGTTTATATATAAATATATATATGAAACTGTATATTACATAGCAGTGTAACTTTTAGAATTCTAGTTGCTCACATACAGTGTTTTACTGTGTTTTGTTCCAGCTACTGCTTCGGAGATTTAGGCTTCCATTCAGCTTGACGAATCGATCTAGTTTCTTTGTTTTGTTTGTGTTCGCCTTTGGTGTCGTGCTTGTTAGTGCCTCTTATCTATTCGTCTTCGTGCTCCGTCGTCAAATCTCTAACCATGCAAGGTGAATATTTCATTCACGACTCAATCTATTATGCTATGATAATCAAGTGATAGATGTTGTTAATATTTATTTGGATGTTAAAATGGTTGATGTTAAATTGTGATTTGAGGTTAGTTTATGGTAAATAGTCGTGACCCTAAACTGTTATGTGATGTTGGATTTGGCCGTTAATATAAGTGATGATTAACATGAGATTGAAATTGATATGGAATAGTTAACCATTTTAAAATAGATCATATATGTTGAACTTGACCCCTTTAATTGTTAAATAAATCGACACGTAGAAATAGTGTTAACTACACTTTGAACCATTGAATGTATGATTGATGTAGTAATTTGATAATAGACGCCAAATGAAAACCATAATGTAATAATCTTTAATCTGCATGAAATGATAGTGTGGATTCTAGGAATAATTATATTAATTTGCATAAATAACAAATGTAAATTAATATGATTATTTCGGGATTATTTAAATAAATTGTTGAATTGTTATGAAAGGTTGCTATTGCTTGTTTATTTACTTTGACACCATCCCAGTTATCACACTGCAAGTTCCCTTTCTTATGCTTTATTTTGTTTATTTTTTTATTAATGATATTGGGTTGAAATGATAAATACTCGATTAAACAAACTTGGCCTAGGATAGATAATTAAAAATAAGAAACCCGATTGGTCAACAAAAATCATTTTTGAAATTGAAACCTATTTGAAATTAAGGAATGAACTTAACAATTTGTTTGGAAATTAAGTAACAAACTTAATGAATTTAATTGAATAAAATGAATTGACAAATTTAATTGAAATTAGATTTAGAAAATAAGTAAGTTTTAGAATTTAATAATTTAAAATTTATTAGATTTGTTAGATTTAGATTTAAACTCGATTTTAATTTAATAAATCTGGAACTTGTTATAAAATTAAAATTGAGATTAAGTAACAAATTGACTGAAGAGGAATACAAAACTAACTAAAGTTTATGGATTTGATTTAGCGATAATTTAAATTTAAAATGATTTAAAAATTAATGAATTAATTAAATCAGGACATTGTAAACTGATTATGGATTGAGTTGATTTGTAACTCGGAAAACAACTTATTTGTGATATGTAGATCATGGAACCAAATAAATGAAATGGATTTCTTAAAATAATAATTTAATTGAGTTTGGTAAATAAATCAATGAAGTTTTGATAAAAGGGAATTTAGTTAATGAAATTGATTTAATCGAATTTATGATTATATTAAATGTAACGATGAATGTAAATATGAATTGAAATGAATAGAATTTGATTTAATGATTTGAACTAAATTGACCATTAAATTGAATCCATGGATTATGAATTAAATTTAATAAGTGAAATTTGAATCTTATTATATTGAACTTGAATACTTGAATTCGGTTGTTAACTAAAATGTTGGAACCAAAATTTCATTTGGAAATATGATTTTAAATATTTGGAATAAATTGAATTGTGTAATGACAAAATTTTGAAAGTCGAATTTGCAACTTGACTTTTGGAATTTTATTGGATTAAACTTTAATAATAAAATGACCATCGGGTAATTAATACGTAGTTATTAAAGAGACCGGGATCAGATATGGACATACTCTCTGTCGATACCGAAAACCACTTTAATAACTAATATACGCGGAGTGTTGATCCAGAACGAAGTGGATGGTTTTTAATGAACGCGTTGACTGAAGAAAGAGAACGGTTTTGGATGACCCCTGACATGACTAAAACAGGAGCCCTGCCGGGTCATTGAGGTTCTCCACCTCTAGCGGACACACTTCTTCGTTACCATATCTATTACTTTTGTGATTCGATTTGGGTGCACCCCTCGATTATGGGAGTGTTGTTTCGCGGTGTTGGGATAGTAGCTGCTATGCCCAACATCAGTCCGGATGACGCAACTACTAGTATCCTAGTTGGTATCGCCTCATGTACCTTGTCATACTGTTTATCCTATCGCGACCACTACGATTTGTTTTGTGTTATACCTATGGGGTACCCTCTGATAACCGCTAGTTTACAATGGGGTTTACGGTACTGTATAGACTATGGCATTATAAAATGTGTTAAGGGGGATTATGGTAACGCCTTAACACTATTTTGATATCGTACTTTACTAATTAGACATTATCTACTTAGCGTATTCTATTGTATATATAGATAGTTTATCGGATCCTTAGAGATGTTGATCTATTTCATCTTTGAGTTATGGACTTTATTCCTGCACTTGATTATCCTGTATAAGATTTTGAGTACTGACTCGAGTGTTTCTTTTTATTTATGCTCGGGTCAGTCTGAAGCTATCCAGTTGCTGATCAAGGTTGGTTGAAGATGCTGAGGACTTTGCATTTATCTTTATCAGTTATTCCCATTCTAGTATTGATGTACTAGTCTGTTAGACATTTATATATTTCTTCTCAGTCACTTTATGTTGAGACATTGTTGTATTTCTTGTAGTAGCTTCATGAACTGCTATTATGATGATGTATTTTCCGCTGCATTATTCTGTGACTGTTCTGTGTCTGTGATGTTGTATTGATTCTCATTTACATTTATGTACTTATAATCCCATAATGGTTTGTGTTTTGTATTATTTAAGTTGTCATGTGTGGATTATTGTCAATTTAAATGGTCCTAATATACGGGTTGTTTCAGGGGGACATTCGATAAAATTAGAACGATACAGAGAAGATTAGCATGGCCCCTGCGCAAGGATGACACGCACAAATCGAGAAATGGCCCAGGGGTACGGATGTTTCCTGGGGGATTCAGGTGTAACCATTGTGTATCATGTGATCTATGTAGGTCGTATTAGTAGCGAAATCCGCAGGGCTGAGAAAGCTTACGGATACGGATGTTTCCTGGGGGATTCAGGCGTAACCATTATGTATCTGCGGTCTACTAGTCATCATGGCGAAATTCGTAGGGCTGAGAAAGCTTACGGATATGGATGTTTCCTGGGGGATCCAGGCGTAACCATTGTGTATCTGCGATCCATGGTTAGACAAAGGTTTTGTTTTTTTTTTGTTTGGATTGTACTTTCCATATCTGTTTTTAAAAAGTTTTCCAGTATTTTCACTGGGTGTTGAAACAAGTCTACTAAGTACCTGGAGAATTCTAGCTTTGCGCCTGATCAACGCACTGCCAGAGTCTGCAGGAACGAGGATAAACTTGTTAAGACATCGAGTTATAAAAGTATTTTGATAAAATATTATAAAGGATATTTTGATCAGTTATTTCCTTTCTAAAAGATTTTAAAGTGTTTTAAATATTGTTTACCTCTTTAACCAACAATTTTAATTAATGGCTCATCCTTGTCTTTCCTCCTATTTTCCCTTCTAGCTATTCCTACTCTCCTATTTTCCCTCCTAGCTATCCCCATTCCCCTACCTTCTTTTCGAGGATGTCCTCCACCTATTGTTCTGCCTAGTTGTTTCTCCGATTTTTTCCTTTTCAAGGACGAAAAGTTTTGAGTGGGGGAGAGTGTAACAACCCTGTATTTTGTGATTATTTTAATTGTATATTTTAATTATTTTTAATTGAATTTCCTGATTTGAAAACTTTATTTTATTTATTAAAATGAATAATTTTTGTTATTTTAAATATAAATTTTGATTTTGATGTGAATTAGAATTCCAAACATGACTAAATAGAATATTTTCCAGAAAAGTGAATTTTGGTCAATATGGTCAAACTTTGACTTTTAAATTTAAAATTTGAAAGTTTGAAAATTTGAATTTTTTCTTTTATTATGAAAGTAAATAAAATTTTAAGAATAATGCTTTTCGTTTCGTTAAAATCTGATTAATATTGTGAAAGTTATGCCTTTTTAACTATTGAGTGTAATTTGTTGTATTTAACAAAATTGTTTATTTTAAATTATATAAATAATATTTTATTTGGTCATGTAATGTTCTAATTTATATTTATATGGGTAAAATAACATGTTATGTATATATTTTGGTTTTAAAACATTTTTCAAAGTGTAATTGACATTTTCCAATGTCAGTTGTATTCTGTTTATAATTCCTAATTTCCATTTCATAATTTTATTTAAATTCCATTTTATTTTCTTAACTTAACTTTTATTTTAAAACACTTTCACATTTTCCAAGTTAAGTTATACTTCAAATTTCAACTTTTAAACATCTATTTATTTAACTATTTTTAATTTATAGAAAAATCAATAACACTTTATAAAAATCATTTTAAATTAAAATAAAAATCAAATTATCATAATATTTACATTTTTAACATATTTTATAATTTTAAGAATATATATATATTAACCACGGGTCTGTATATAAAATTTTCTAACCTAAGTCAATTGATACGGATAATATATCATTTCAATCCGTAATTTACAAAGGAAAAATCCGGGTTTTATCATTTCAAACCCGCAATCCCAAGTTAAATGAAATAAATAAAAATCGTTCAGGCCTATCATTTCAGCCCATAACGATTTTTCCCTATTCTAAAGTCCGTTCGGGTATGTATCATTTCAACCCATAGTGATTCTATTCTACAGGGAACTTGCAGTGTGATAAACTGATATAAATAAACAGAATAGCGTTATATAACAGTAACAGATGATATGACATGTAATTTACAGGTTTAACATCATACATAAATAATCACAGGCATTTATAGCATAACATAATAGTACTACACATTCAATTGTTGTCAATTCACATTTGCAAAAGTACAAAATGTCAAGTGAGATTTACTCACCTCTATGGCTGGAGATTGCAATACATATGACACAACGGAATCAAAAGCACAATGAAAAGACTAGAATTTGAGTGGAAAGCGAGATCCAAGCTATAGATCTTGTGTTACAACCCAAAACAAAACCAAACAAATTATAAATTTCAATGCAACCTTGAAATGATATAACTTTGGAATAAAAACAAATATGAATGCAACGACTTTTGCCTTGCTTTCTACATTTGCATGCACAACCTAGGGGATGTTTTGGCTCAGGTTTGAACATAGGAATGTATGGCATAAAGGCTAGAACAAGTGGAGGAAGTTACAAGGTAGGAATGTGAAGGGGTTTAGGCTAAAACATGGTTTTTTGGCAACCAAAAGGGCTCGGTCATGGGGTTATAGGCTTGGCCAGTCAAGCTCAGGTCTGGATAGAGGTTGGAGTGTGGGCTAGAGGTGGTGGAAGGTCAGGTTGTGGCGGCTGAAGGTGGTGGTCATGGTTGAACATGTAGGTGATGGTGCAAATGGTGATTGGCTAGCATTGTTTCAAGATGTTTTACAATAGTTTTTGTAGGGTTTTGGTCCATGGAAGGCCACGGCCTGATCATGGCAGAGGGGGAGGAGGCTGAAGAGGCTGAGGAAGGTGGTGGAACAGGTCGGAGAGGGTGATGGTGGAGTGTGGCCGAACAATTGCAAGATGAAGGCAAAGCAAAGTCACTTGAAAATCAATGGAAGAGGTGGAAGAAAAAAATGGAACGGAAGACATTACACAACTATTTTGGACCATTCAAATCGACAATAATCCACACATGTCTGACTTGAATAATTCAAAATAACAGATTGTAATAAAATTTGGAGCAAATAAAATCAAATACAGAATCACAAACACAGAATATCAGAATAACTCGCAGTGGAAATTAAAATACCATAGTAGTTCATGAAGCTACTATATACAAACTCTCAAAACATATACAAAATATCATAGTTTAAAAATGGATACAATAGAAGTCAGGATACATAAATCACTAATGCAGAAGTAATACCGAATAGTAAATAACTAGATTAGAAGATAAGAAATAACAGATAGACAGATAAGCTCCAGCAAATCTCTAGCTCTAGAAGATGAATCCAAAGCTGTGATTCTCAGGCTGACCCGAGCGTAAAGCAAAACACAAAACACTCGAGTCAGGACATATATACTTATACAATGTAAACCAACTCAAGTGAACTTGTAACGACCCGGAATTTTGAACAAATTAAATTTGGAATATTTAATTAATTTTAAATATTTGAACGATGATTTAATTTGAATTCCCGAAAAGACTTTGAAATTGGCGATTAAATTTTACAATTTAATCTAGTGAATGTCGAATAAAAATTTGAATCTTCAATTGTAAGTTGAAGAAAAATTATTTCGAACGCTTATAAAATTTATATTGATAATTCTGAAGATAACAGAAGCTTCAGAATCCAATTGCGGATTTATTTGATCAGTTTTGAAATTTATATTGTTCGAACCAATAATTAAAAATAGTCATTTTTCAAACAGTCTCGGAATTCGACGAAACCGGTTCCATTGGATCCGTAATATTGTATTATTATCGGATTTCAATTTTTGTAATGATTGGAGTTGTCGTGTGATCGTACGAGATAAAAACGTCTGGACAATAATTTATCGATTTAATTTAAAAATAAATTATACACTAAAATAATCAGCCACCCTATTCTCTGATTCGCGTCGACCTACTCTCTGCTTAACCACGTTCTTTTGTCTCCCCTCCTTTCTCTGTCAAAATACACGAAATGAAATCATTTCGTTCAAACCAAAAATCTGCTCGTCTTCATTTCAAAAGAAAATTTCAAAACAGATAATGGCCGCATCTTTTTCTCTTTGAAATCAGATTTGTTCTCAAAAGAAGAAAAAGAAAGAAAAAAGAAATCAAAGCCTAGTTTTTATCGTTCAAACCAAATCGTTCTTTCCCCCCTATTCCGATCAGTTCGAGTGGAGGCTGCGAGTTCCCTTCGTCTTCATCAAATCGCACGCCTCGTCTGGGTTACGACCTGACTTCGACGATGTAATTTGGGTTGGTTCACGCGCGCGTCTCCGTGAGGTGGGTTCGAGCATCGTGGAGGGCTTCGCGGTGAGGGGATATCTGGCATCTAGGCGAGTAGCAAGGTGAATTCGTGGGCTCGACACTGCCGTGGGATTCGCGAGGTAGAGGGAGGCGGGGTACGGTTGGCAACCGCGAACGTGGGTGGCGTGTCGTGGATGTCGCGATGGCAGTTTCAGACGACTCAGGGAGATGTGTGGGCAAAGCAGGGGGTATCTCGAGGCCGGTAGCGTCGTGGTCAGGCAGTGCGAACTCGTTCATCTACTGTGAATCGTGGTCGAGGCCTGGTTCGAGTAAAAGGTATATTCAGTTTTTTTCAATTTAATTTGAATTTCGAGATGAAACCCTATACTGTCTTTATCATATTTAACTGGAAAAAATATATATGATTTATGAGAACAGAAATCTCAAACGTTTTGGGTTGGAAAAATATATAAGATAATAGGTTTGGTGGTTATATTATTTCACAATAAAATTTTTTATATATAGGAAGTTATTAAGGGTATATATATAGATATACAGTTTTTAAATATATGCATACAAGATTTTAAACAGAGAAAATAATATATGTATATAAAAGTTAGTTTCAAAATCGACAAAGAAGGTATCTGTTGTTTTGTCTAAATTCTTTATTTAGAACTAGAAAAAAATATGTAGATTGAATTGGTAAAGTAACAAATTTGAATTATTTTAGTTACTAAAATACTTTTTGTAAAGGAAGAAAAAATAATAATAATAATCATTCGTTTAAAATAAATTACTAGTTAATTTAAATTATTAAATGAAAATGGGTTGTTCGATTTTAATTCGAATATTAACAAATTATATAATTATTTATACTAGGTCAAAATCTGTAAAGAAATCAAAGCTGGAAATGAAATGGATGGCAAATTAATAACTAAGGTGAGATCTTTTTCTCACTCAAATGAAGTTGGATTTTGATTGACTGATTGATTGCTGTTTGTATTAGATATAGTAGGATATCTATTATATATAGCAATATATACATATTGGCATATGTATATATTGGATTGATGATTTCCCGCCTCGTATAGCGGATGAGACCCTATTGCGCCGTTAGTAAGCGGAATTTTATAAAAACCCATATACCGCGATAATTCCGTACTGGAGCAGAATTGGTATTGTGCTAACATCTTTGGATGCAGGGAAACAGGTTGGAGGGATCCAACTGGATTCCTCAACTGTATTTATTTATTTACAGATATTGATATATATTCTGTTATCATATTGATATATGATATTGACTGTTGTGATGGACTGATTGGTGTTGTTGCATCATCGGATTCAGTTTTGAAATGTAAAAATAACGACTTTTACTTTAAAAAGGTTTTTAAAGTGATTTTTGAAAATATACGTTTTATGGGATTTTTGAATCGATTTATAAACGTATAATTTTTAGTGAAATATAGCCGAAGTGTCGTTTTTGAAATAAAAGTCGATTTATTTATAAAATGGTTTAAGTTGGGATTTTTGAATAACTATAAACGATTTGTATAGAAATATTTATAAAAATTGATATTTTTGTAAATCAAAATATTGGACTTATAAAACGAATTTTTATAAGTGTTAGAAAGAAGTATAAATGGATTTCATAAGTGAATGAAATTAATAGATTTATAACGTGAAGTTATAAAGTAAATAGATATTGTAGAATAAAAGATTTATAAGAAATTTACTTATAAATTTGACTTTTGCACTTAGATGGGATATAAATAGAAATTGCAAAATGAAATGATTTTTATAAGTTGAAATCGTTATAAAGTACAAATGTGATTTATAAACGTTGTTTTATAAATCCGAAATCACTTATTCTTATAAGTGAATTTTTGAAGTTAATAAAATGAGATTTATAAACCGGAGTTGTTATAGAAAATAGAAAATGGAATTTATAAACGTTGTTTTATAAATTCGGAAACCAATCGATTGAATTTGATAAATTAAATATAGAAGATTATCAAAGGAGATATATTCGCGATTTTGGATAGCGAATTATTATTGAAATAAAACGTGTAGAAAATAGTGAAATGTAAATAGTAAAGTATATTCACGATTTTGGATAGTGAATATATCGTTAAGTAAAATGGATAGTTTTGGAAAAGTGATATTAAAAAATGAAGTTAAACATTTTAAAGATGTTTTTAAAATGTATTATGATATCGAATACATAGATTTCAACATTTATTGTTGAAATAGACGTTTTCGAGAAATAGAAGGAAATGATGGACTATAACACTGTTGTTATAGTAAATGATTTCCGAAAGGAAATGTTTTATATAGTATTGGGATTTATATATCTATCTAAATCCGAATCCCTATACTAGTGATTTTGAGTCGTCGTAACGATGTTTTACGTAACATTCGTTTTGACTCAAATAAAAGTGTTTAAAGAGAATGATTTCCTTAAAGAATGAATATATACTTAATATTGATTTAAGTATATCGAATATTTTCAAATGTTGAAAATAAATGATTTGTGAAATACTTATTTTTAAATAAGTATGGAATTGCTTTTCCAATATGAAACGAGGGGTTTGAAACTTTATCTTTTAAAGATAATTAGAAAGGTGAATATTTGAAATTTGTTTTCAAACGGTTAAGTGTGGAAATTATTATATCTAGTAAAGATATTTTGGAAGATAAAATAATTTGAGAAAATTATTTGGAATCTGATGATGTCGCGCATCTTTATTGATAGTTAAATAACCGACTATCAATAATTACCTTTAGATAGGTATTTGTTGTGAATTGGATGAATTTGAATGCCACACTTATTTTTGAATAATCGCTCACTATTCGGGTTAGCCGGGAAAGGACCATGGGGTCGTATAACCCATTCCGAATATGTGATACGTCGTTATGAATTTCATTCGAAGACCGGTGTTGAAGACCGGATATTTTTGAAAACGGAAGGATTACCGTCGAGTTACTCTACATCGGCTGATCTCCGGTTTAGAGGTTTTATCACCCTTAGTGACGGGAAGTCCGGACGTGATTAGAAAATTATTCGGATATGCAAGGGCTTCATGAGAAGTGCCTTCGGTTCTGTTCGATCCCGGAACAGACTTGTATGGATTGTGTGTCTGACGTTACAATTTGAGATATAAAGCTGATTTCTTTCAAATACATTTCTGTTGGTGGCGGAGAATTTATTCTCTTAGCTTAACACCCTTCTCTGAGACGTACGAGCTCAGAGGTTATGTAGTTGAAATTTATCAGCGATATATCCCAATTTGGTAACGTGGCATACTGAGTGTTGCTGTGAAATGATCAGTGTTTGATCATTTGTGATATGATCATTTGTTTGATCTTATATCTTTGTGATCATAGGTTGATCATTTTTGTTTGACCCGAAGCAGGGCTTTTTGAGAAAGCGTAGCTTTGTGGACGAGACTTCGTCGAGCCTCACACCCCGGAAATGGTCGAAACAGGAAGGATGCGGCAAGGTTCTAGGGAGTAGCGCCCCTTAGTGTATGTCATTCCTTCTGGATAGAGGTGGTATCATGGTATGGAGCCCAGATACTTAACCTATGTGGTTGCTGCATTATTATCTATGTGGTTTGTTGGAAATCGGGGATCCTCGGGAAGATCAGTTACGATCGGGGGATGGCATACGCGTGTCAGTAGTTACCTATTTTTGCAGAGGTAACCCAGCCTTGTGTTGGCAGAGATCCGGTTAGGTTCTCGGGTCGTCTATTCCAGGGACGTACCCATCGTGGATAGGAAGTTCCTTAGCCTGACCATTTGTTGGAAATCCAAAGAAACAATACGATCTTGTACGGTTTTAGTTGTAGAACCTATCATTCACTTATGGTGGTCACCACTGTTTGGATGGTAGCTATAGTAGGCATAAGTGCGGAATGCCTATGCTGGCTAAGATTAATATTATACTTTCGAAATGTTTTCTACACTATACACTAATAATAATATCAAAAATGATTTGATTTTGCGTATCAAGCATCTTTGACTATCATAAGAAGAAATCTCCTCCAATTCTGCGTTTGCATTGTGTGTGTGGTGGGAGGTCTTATGGTAGTTTCATTTTCCAAAAGCATTTCGAATTGACTTTAAAAATTATTTTGTTGTTATAAAGAATAACTGTTTTACGATCTCACACCAGTCACCATGACTGACTCGGAGTTTATTGTTCCCTTCTAAACTCTGGGTGCCCACCAATTTCCACACGGGCAGCCTAGAGTTATATTATCAGGATATTCTGGATATTCTGGAGCTTTGGAAGCAAGTTGGATGGCGAAACGTAGTATTTGTATCAGATAGTATTTATTCCGCTGTGTATTCTGTATGAGGACAAGTTTATATAACTGTCCATTGTTGTATATTGACTCTGATGATTGATGTATATATAAACTGATATAGTTCTTTGTTTTAAAAGACTAGTAATTATCTATTGTATATTATTCCGCTGCGATGTGTAAGATTCTGATATTGTTTTCTGTTGTTGTTCTGTTGTTGTTTCTTTCTTCTCTTTTTTCTATCTTCTTCTTCTACTTTTTTTCTTCTTTCTTAAAACCATAACTTTTCGGGTTTCCGGCATTCGATGGTTCAGCAGTCGATAAAGTGAGTATCGATGTTGAATTTTCGAAAGTCGAAAATTTTCGGGATGTTACATTTGGTATCAGAGCATATGGTTAAGCGACAACCCTGCTCTGTTGGGTGTTACTCATTAGAGATAGAGTCAGTAGTACTCTAGAATGAGTTTGAGTGTAATAATAGATATGAGCGCGTAATTGTTATTTGAATATAAAATTGTTTTGTATTGTGTTGACTTATCGGTTGATTGTTTATGGATTCTGGTCGGTGCAGTCTAGCTAACTGTAAATCGATAGGGGTTTCTAAACTCTAAACAAGATAAACTGACACAGTATTGATTTTAAAATAGGGTGAATGAGATAATTTTACCCAAAACTATTTTTGTATATAAAAGAAATGATTTTCTGTAAATTATAGTATATGGTTGCATGGATGTTAGGAAAGTGATAATGTTGAAATGTTATCATTTTTATATGAAATTGAATAAGAAATTCAAATCGTAATTCCAAAATTAAGAAATAAATTCATATACGAATGAAATTTAAGAATATAAATTATAAACGTAACTTATAATTTGAAACGGAATTCCAGAGAAGTTTTTGGAAATGTTTTGAAAAGAATTTGAAAATTTTGGAGATTTGGAAAGTTTAAATCCTTTTTGATTTGAAAATGAATTTCAAAGGTTTTGAAAAGCATTTTGGAAGGAATGAAAAGCTCTAAACTCTTTTAGGTCGCTGGAAAATAACTTCGATGATGACCGCGGCATCGTTGGTGTTCATTTTCGGGTTTCCGAAAGAGGAATTGCTGCCAAATTGTTTTAAAAGGAAGATTGTTTGAAAAATTTGGGTTTTGTTTTGAAATTCAAAAGATAATTTGAATTGTTTTCAAAAATGGTTTTGAAAGGTTGAATGTAAGTTGTATAACTTATAAAATGAGAAAATGTAAGTGAAATAAATGATGTTTAATGGGAATATAACTTAAGAAATGACGAATGAATTTGATTTTGGGTATCAAAATTTATTACTGAAATGAATATGAACTTGAGTTATATAAGTGAAATTCAACTTGAAATGTTAAATGGATTAGCAATTGAATAAATAAATGTATTGGATGTTAATCAATCTAATGAAAGTAAATTGATATGGAAAAATGAATAAGGATTGAATCCGAATAAACTACTTTGATAATTAATTGATTCATGAAATGGAAGTTGAATTAGTTAAATTGAAACTTGAATTTTGAACTAAATAAAGAATGGTTCGAAATTACAAATAACTTCAAGTAAGTAGAAACAGATTTGAATAAGTGGATTAGAATTTGAAATGAATTAGTAATTGAAACTAATCCAAAATAAGCAGTTATAGATGAAAGTTAATCGATGAAAATTCAATATTCAGAAGTTAAACTGAATCCAAATTAGATTGGAATTGTGAAGTGAATTCAAATGAATGTGAACTGTAAATATTGAACGATAATGAATATGTAACTTCAACAGTGAAGTAAAAATGATATAAGTAGTTTATATTGAAAATTCGTAATTGAATTTGCAAAATGATTTGAATGCTGTAACTAGATATAATGGCTAGTAGGATATACAGGTGTATAAAGGGATTGGAAAATTTATTTCACAGATAATTTGAATTGCTCGACAAAAGGTACGTATTTGAATTATAATATGAGTTTTTGATGATTTCTGGTCTAGCCGCTTGGCTTTTTCTTTTTCTTTTTGAAATCTGAGAGTCCGTAGGGACGTTTTGTAGTCGTACCGTATTAGCCGCGCAAAGGAGACGCTGGCGAAATTTTTCGAAAATTTCGAGTGTTAGAAAAATTTTGAGAAAATTTTGAAAGTTTGAGTTTAAAATTTGAATTTAAACTTAAATTTGAATTGTTAAGTAAACAATGTTGTCTGAAACTTAGAATTGAAGTTGGAAATTTAGTTGAGTAATAATGAATCTTTAATAGGAAGATTTGTTTTGATAAATTTGATAAAACTATTGAATTTGAGAAAAATAGTAGACGAGTTAAGGGCATTTTTCCTAACTTGTAATTTCGAGGACGAAATTCTTTTAAGGGGGGAAGTCTGTAACGACCCGGAATTTTGAACAAATTAAATTTGGAATATTTAATTAATTTTAAATATTTGAACGATGATTTAATTTGAATTCCCGAAAAGACTTTGAAATTGGCGATTAAATTTTACAATTTAATCTAGTGAATGTCGAATAAAAATTTGAATCTTCAATTGTAAGTTGAAGAAAAATTATTTCGAACGCTTATAAAATTTATATTGATAATTCTGAAGATAACAGAAGCTTCAGAATCCAATTGCGGATTTATTTGATCAGTTTTGAAATTTATATTGTTCGAACCAATAATTAAAAATAGTCATTTTTCAAACAGTCTCGGAATTCGACGAAACCGGTTCCATTGGATCCGTAATATTGTATTATTATCGGATTTCAATTTTTGTAATGATTGGAGTTGTCGTGTGATCGTACGAGATAAAAACGTCTGGACAATAATTTATCGATTTAATTTAAAAATAAATTATACACTAAAATAATCAGCCACCCTATTCTCTGATTCGCGTCGACCTACTCTCTGCTTAACCACGTTCTTTTGTCTCCCCTCCTTTCTCTGTCAAAATACACGAAATGAAATCATTTCGTTCAAACCAAAAATCTGCTCGTCTTCATTTCAAAAGAAAATTTCAAAACAGATAATGGCCGCATCTTTTTCTCTTTGAAATCAGATTTGTTCTCAAAAGAAGAAAAAGAAAGAAAAAAGAAATCAAAGCCTAGTTTTTATCGTTCAAACCAAATCGTTCTTTCCCCCCTATTCCGATCAGTTCGAGTGGAGGCTGCGAGTTCCCTTCGTCTTCATCAAATCGCACGCCTTGTCTGGGTTACGACCTGACTTCGACGATGTAATTTGGGTTGGTTCACGCGCGCGTCTCCGTGAGGTGGGTTCGAGCATCGTGGAGGGCTTCGCGGTGAGGGGATATCTGGCATCTAGGCGAGTAGCGAGGTGAATTCGTGGGCTCGACACTGCCGTGGGATTCGCGAGGTAGAGGGAGGTGGGGTACGGTTGGCAACCGCGAACGTGGGTGGCGTGTCGTGGATGTCGCGATGGCAGTTTCAGACGACTCAGGGAGATGTGTGGGCAAAGCAGGGGGTATCTCGAGGCCGGTAGCGTCGTGGTCAGGCAGTGCGAACTCGTTCATCTACTGTGAATCGTGGTCGAGGCCTGGTTCGAGTAAAAGGTATATTCAGTTTTTTTCAATTTAATTTGAATTTCGAGATGAAACCCTATACTGTCTTTATCATATTTAACTGGAAAAAATATATATGATTTATGAGAACAGAAATCTCAAACGTTTTGGGTTGGAAAAATATATAAGATAATAGGTTTGGTGGTTAGATTATTTCACAATAAAAATTTTTATATATAGGAAGTTATTAAGGGTATATATATAGATATACAGTTTTTAAATATATGCATACAAGATTTTAAACAGAGAAAATAATATATGTATATAAAAGTTAGTTTCAAAATCGACAAAGAAGGTATCTGTTGTTTTGTCTAAATTCTTTATTTAGAACTAGAAAAAAATATGTAGATTGAATTGGTAAAGTAACAAATTTGAATTATTTTAGTTACTAAAATACTTTTTGTAAAGGAAGAAAAAATAATAATAATAATAATCATTCGTTTAAAATAAATTACTAGTTAATTTAAATTATTAAATGAAAATGGGTTGTTCGATTTTAATTCGAATATTAACAAATTATATAATTATTTATACTAGGTCAAAATCTGTAAAGAAATCAAAGCTGGAAATGAAATGGATGGCAAATTAATAACTAAGGTGAGATCTTTTTCTCACTCAAATGAAGTTGGATTTTGATTGACTGATTGATTGCTGTTTGTATTAGATATAGTAGGATATCTATTATATATAGCAATATATACATATTGGCATATGTATATATTGGATTGATGATTTCCCGCCTCGTATAGCGGATGAGACCCTATTGCGCCGTTAGTAAGCGGAATTTTATAAAAACCCATATACCGCGATAATTCCGTACTGGAGCAGAATTGGTATTGTGCTAACATCTTTGGATGCAGGGAAACAGGTTGGAGGGATCCAACTGGATTCCTCAACTGTATTTATTTATTTACAGATATTGATATATATTCTGTTATCATATTGATATATGATATTGACTGTTGTGATGGACTGATTGGTGTTGTTGCATCATCGGATTCAGTTTTGAAATGTAAAAATAACGACTTTTACTTTAAAAAGGTTTTTAAAGTGATTTTTGAAAATATATGTTTTATGGGATTTTTGAATCGATTTATAAACGTATAATTTTTAGTGAAATATAGCCGAAGTGTCGTTTTTGAAATAAAAGTCGATTTATTTATAAAATGGTTTAAGTTGGGATTTTTGAATAACTATAAACGATTTGTATAGAAATATTTATAAAAATTGATATTTTTGTAAATCAAAATATTGGACTTATAAAACGAATTTTTATAAGTGTTAGAAAGAAGTATAAATGGATTTCATAAGTGAATGAAATTAATAGATTTATAACGTGAAGTTATAAAGTAAATAGATATTGTAGAATAAAAGATTTATAAGAAATTTACTTATAAATTTGACTTTTGCACTTAGATGGGATATAAATAGAAATTGCAAAATGAAATGATTTTTATAAGTTGAAATCGTTATAAAGTACAAATGTGATTTATAAACGTTGTTTTATAAATCCGAAATCACTTATTCTTATAAGTGAATTTTTGAAGTTAATAAAATGAGATTTATAAATCGGAGTTGTTATAGAAAATAGAAAATGGAATTTATAAACGTTGTTTTATAAATTCGGAAACCAATCGATTGAATTTGATAAATTAAATATAGAAGATTATCAAAGGAGATATATTCGCGATTTTGGATAGCGAATTATTATTGAAATAAAACGTGTAGAAAATAGTGAAATGTAAATAGTAAAGTATATTCACGATTTTGGATAGTGAATATATCGTTAAGTAAAATGGATAGTTTTGGAAAAGTGATATTAAAAAATGAAGTTAAACATTTTAAAGATGTTTTTAAAATGTATTATGATATCGAATACATAGATTTCAACATTTATTGTTGAAATAGACGTTTTCGAGAAATAGAAGGAAATGATGGACTATAACACTGTTGTTATAGTAAATGATTTCCGAAAGGAAATGTTTTATATAGTATTGGGATTTATATATCTATCTAAATCCGAATCCCTATACTAGTGATTTTGAGTCGTCGTAACGATGTTTTACGTAACATTCGTTTTGACTCAAATAAAAGTGTTTAAAGAGAATGATTTCCTTAAAGAATGAATATATACTTAATATTGATTTAAGTATATCAAATATTTTCAAATGTTGAAAATAAATGATTTGTGAAATACTTATTTTTAAATAAGTATGGAATTGCTTTTCCAATATGAAACGAGGGGTTTGAAACTTTATCTTTTAAAGATAATTAGAAAGGTGAATATTTGAAATTTGTTTTCAAACGGTTAAGTGTGGAAATTATTATATCTAGTAAAGATATTTTGGAAGATAAAATAATTTGAGAAAATTATTTGGAATCTGATGATGTCGCGCATCTTTATTGATAGTTAAATAACCGACTATCAATAATTACCTTTAGATAGGTATTTGTTATGAATTGGATGAATTTGAATGCCACACTTATTTTTGAATAATCGCTCACTATTCGGGTTAGCCGGGAAAGGACCATGGGGTCATATAACCCATTCCGAATATGTGATACGTCGTTATGAATTGCATTCGAAGACCGGTGTTGAAGACCGGATATTTTTGAAAACGGAAGGATTACCGTCGAGTTACTCTACATCGGCTGATCTCCGGTTTAGAGGTTTTATCACCCTTAGTGACGGGAAGTCCGGACGTGATTAGAAAATTATTCGGATATGCAAGGGCTTCGTGAGAAGTGCCTTCGGTTCTGTTCGATCCCGGAACAGACTTGTATGGATTGTGTGTCTGACGTTACAATTTGAGATATAAAGCTGATTTCTTTCAAATACATTTCTGTTGGTGGCGGAGAATTTATTCTCTTAGCTTAACACCCTTCTCTGAGACGTACGAGCTCAGAGGTTATGTAGTTGAAATTTATCAGCGATATATCCCAATTTGGTAACGTGGCATACTGAGTGTTGCTGTGAAATGATCAGTGTTTGATCATTTGTGATATGATCATTTGTTTGATCTTATATCTTTGTGATCATAGGTTGATCATTTTTGTTTGACCCGAAGCAGGGCTTTTTGAGAAAGCGTAGCTTTGTGGACGAGACTTCGTCGAGCCTCACACCCCGGAAATGGTCGAAACAGGAAGGATGCGGCAAGGTTCTAGGGAGTAGCGCCCCTTAGTGTATGTCATTCCTTCTGGATAGAGGTGGTATCATGGTATGGAGCCCAGATACTTAACCTATGTGGTTGCTGCATTATTATCTATGTGGTTTGTTGGAAATCGGGGATCCTCGGGAAGATCGGTTACGATCGGGGGATGGCATACGCGTGTCAGTAGTTACCTATTTTTGCAGAGGTAACCCGGCCTTGTGTTGGCAGAGATCCGGTTAGGTTCTCGGGTCGTCTATTCCAGGGACGTACCCATCGTGGATAGGAAGTTCCTTAGCCTGACCATTTGTTGGAAATCCAAAGAAACAATACGATCTTGTACGGTTTTAGTTGTAGAACCTATCATTCACTTATGGTGGTCACCACTGTTTGGATGGTAGCTATAGTAGGCATAAGTGCGGAATGCCTATGCTGGCTAAGATTAATATTATACTTTCGAAATGTTTTCTACACTATACACTAATAATAATATCAAAAATGATTTGATTTTGCGTATCAAGCATCTTTGACTATCATAAGAAGAAATCTCCTCCAATTCTGCGTTTGCATTGTGTGTGTGGTGGGAGGTCTTATGGTAGTTTCATTTTCCAAAAGCATTTCGAATTGACTTTAAAAATTATTTTGTTGTTATAAAGAATAACTGTTTTACGATCTCACACCAGTCACCATGACTGACTCGGAGTTTATTGTTCCCTTCTAAACTCTGGGTGCCCACCAATTTCCACACGGGCAGCCTAGAGTTATATTATCAGGATATTCTGGATATTCTGGAGCTTTGGAAGCAAGTTGGATGGCGAAACGTAGTATTTGTATCAGATAGTATTTATTCCGCTGTGTATTCTGTATGAGGACAAGTTTATATAACTGTCCATTGTTGTATATTGACTCTGATGATTGATGTATATATAAACTGATATAGTTCTTTGTTTTAAAAGACTAGTAATTATCTATTGTATATTATTCCGCTGCGATGTGTAAGATTCTGATATTGTTTTATGTTGCTGTTCTGTTGTTCTGTTGTTGTTTCTTTCTTCTCTTTTTTCTATCTTCTTCTTCTACTTTTTTTCTTCTTTCTTAAAACCATAACTTTTCGGGTTTCCGGCATTCGATGGTTCAGCAGTCGATAAAGTGAGTATCGATGTTGAATTTTCGAAAGTCGAAAATTTTCGGGATGTTACAGAACTGTAATAGCAATGCATAATAACTTAAAGGATGCTTGGGATCGCCCATCCTTTAAGGATCCATAAAAACCATCAATTAAACAGTAATAACAATATCACATAAATGTCCATATCGAAGTAAACCATGCAACAAACAGTGTCAATGTGCATCACAGCCATCATCAGGAAATCAAATGACGTACAGAGAAGTATACCCGTGGTTATAGTATTTCAAAATAATATTTTATACTTCAAAATTAAATATCATTTCAAATCCAAATATTTATCAAAATAAAGATTAAATCATTTACAAACCATTTCAATATATAAAATATCATATCCTTTCAAAACTTCCTTTCAAATCATTATTTAAATTCAAATTCAATTATCAAATTTAATACCCTTTAAAATTCCAAAATATCATCCATTTATTCTCATTTCAAATCACCCTTTTTAATAGTTTATATTCCAACCAAATTTATTTCATCTAAACCGTCTAAAAATGAAGTTATTATACTTTCAACCCAAGTATTCAATTTCCAAAGTTTAGACCATTCTGAGTTCATTACTTAGTTAAAACCCATAAACATTGAAAATTTCAGTCTTTCACAACATTTAGAAAAAGCTGTTATAAGTTATACTTGAAAACATTTTAATTCAGCAAGGACAGCACTTTAAAAACTGTTGTTATATCTCATTTTAGTTGAAATTTAGTTTAAAACAGCAAAGACAGCATTTTCCAGAAATGATGTAATAGCTTAAGTTCAAAATAAGGGTTTTATTTAATTTCAGCAAAGACAGCAGGCAGCTACAGCAGTTTACAGAACTGGTGTAATAGCCCTTTATTTAGTTCTTTAGCATTTTATTTACTACAGCAACTACAGCATTTCAGAAATGTTGTAATAGCCTCTTTTACTAAGTTTTAGTTAAGTTCTGGAACCATAGCATTTCTGAATGCTATTAAAAGTCATTTACAGATTTTAGTGTATTTCCAGCCAATAATAAAATTCATTTTAAACCCTTTTAACATTATAAAAATCATGTTTTTAACATTCAAAAATGTTTATTTATATCATTTAACACATGATTTTTATTAAAATAAATCCATTGTAGTTAAATCAAATTTCAATAAATTATTTAACAATTTCAAGTGTAAAATTACATTTTCTTCACATTTTTATAAATAGGCTTAACACTTAATTTTTTTTTCATTTTCCAATAAATTAAAATTTCCATTTTTATTTATATAACTTATTTTCTCATTTATATCCAAAATTCCAAAATTTTCCAACTTAAGTTATATTTTCAAAATTTCCAATTAAATTACAAAGATATCCAACCCAACATGCGGATTTCGATATGGTTTCTCGACTAGAAACCATCAGTCTCCTTGCATAGCCATATACTATTATAGAGAATTCTAGAATCAAGCCCAAAATCCATATCAAATATTCGCCATCAAGAGTCAAATGAAAAATCCTAACACGAAATGGTGTAATTCACCTCGAACTTGTGTACTCAAACTTGGATCAATTTAATTATGCGAATAAAACAACATCATGTACCTTTGTCTAATCATGTACCAAAGTCTTTCCCAAAACACTTTTACACCTTCTCCCATAGATCTAAGCCATTAACCCATTCTCCACCTTAAATCTTCTCTTTTCTCATCCAAAGCAAGTCTAAATCATAAATTAAGGGTAGATTAGCAAGGGGATTCACTAAAGATCTTCAAATCTACATTTTAGGGGGGAAAATCACGTCTTTGCTGTTGATTCTCAAATTTGCCTTGATTTGCGTGCAAATATCACTTTTTGGGGGTATTGGTGAGTGATTTATCATCTGTCACCTTACTACATATGTATTTATAGATTTTGGAATGTTTTAAACTCATTTTTATAGTCAAAATCATGTTTTGGAACTATTTTTAAAGTCAAAATCATGTTTTGGAACTATTTTTAAAGTCAAAATCATGTTTTGGAACTATTTTTAAAGTCAAAATCATGTTTTGGAACTATTTTTAAAGTCAAAATCATGTTTTGGAACTATTTTTAAAGTCAAAATCATGTTTTGGAACTATTTTTAAAGTCAAACCTAAAGTCAACCGAATTTGAAATGTTTCTAAGTCTATTAATCATGTTGATTTGATGTGTGATTGTCTTAATGCGTGTTAGGATATATTAGATACACATTATAGGATGATTGGCAATGAATTGTTGTATGTTTGGATGCTTGATTGTTGGAATGTTGGTTGTTTCATGTATGTTGTTCGCTTGAATGCTTGTACGGTTGAAAAGCTCATTAGAGCAACTTAGAGTTAGAAACCGGGAAACCAAGCTTTGACGGAACAACTCGAGATTGTCGAGAGTTGTATCGTTGTATATAGGATGCACAAGGGTCGGAGAACAGAGCATAGCGGTGAAATTGACGTGAAATTTGGACTTGGCAAAACTATAGGAAATCAGTTTGGCATTGGTTGGTTCGGGTTAGCCTTGGTGCAACGATCGGTCAGGAGATTCTATTTGGCGGGGTGGATGGAGCGGTGACCGAACAACAAATTCAGTCGGTGGTAGTATAAAGGCTCGGTGACCGGACGGGATTGACGGTTTAGTGGTATGGAGGCTCGATGATCAGATAAGATGGTCCGTTTGGTGATAGGCGGAGCAGTGGCCAGACGAGGGATTCGGTCTGGTGGTAGGTCAGTTTGGGGCATGCTACACGAGGGCATGTTTGGTGATTGTGCTTGGGCGTTGTTCGGTGTGGTGGTTGGTGCTTGCTTGGGGTGTTGTGTGGATAGCTCAACAGTTGTGTCTCGCTTGGCTTGGTCATGGGATGGACCACTAAGGGTGGAGCATGATATTTTACTATGGACTTTGGGGCAAGACTCGAGGTTGCTTTATAGTCTTGGGAGTTGGTTCAAGTTAGGGATGGATACCCTAAGATGGCTCTAGATGACTTTGGGATGACAACTAATAAAGTACGATGACTTTGACGACTCGATGTGGAAAATGACTATAGCATCGGGTGATGGATTAAAAAGACGAGTTCTGTGTAATAGCTCATAGAGTAGAACATGAGGTTTTGATGCTTATGAATAGGACAGAGTAGTCTATGTGTACCCAGGGTAGTATGTGCATACCCATGTGTTGGACGTCTGCGTGTGTCCAGTCCTTAGCCATCTGTATGGGCAAGAGTTGAGCATTTACTGAGCAGTTCTAATATCGGTACATTTGCTAAGGGATTGACGGACAACTCTGTGGTTGTGATGCTCATTAACGGGATAGGGTAGTCTATGTGTACACATGTTTAGGACATTCGTGTGTATCCAGTCCCTAGCCATCTGTGTGGGCAATGAGTTGAGCATCTTAGAGAGTTATCATATATCTGAAGCACTTGAGTGAGAGATGTAAGGCTATATGATGTATGCTATGTTTGTTATGTGCTTAGTATGCTATGTGATACCCTTATACCCCATATTTTGCACTTGTGATAGTAGTGCAGCATATATTACATTCATGTGCTAACTCTTTAAATGCAGGAATAGGTTAGGTATGGTTGTTCATAACCTATATCCTATTTACTATATACGAGTCTTATAGTATTTTAAGATGATATATCGCTCACACCATACTATTGTCTAACCCTAGGTTTTATGCTTTGCTTCTTATTATCTTGGGTACTCTTAAATGAGTAGATTAGAGATATGAGGTCTGGATAGCGTATGGAGCTGTATGGAGTACGAGCACGAGGCTATACCTTCATATATCTATACTTGAAGCTTAATATTGCTTATATTCCGCTAAGCAGTACTGTGGAGCTATGTCAGTACTTTTATTTAGGGAGACAATTATAGAGTTTATTTTGGGAGATTTGGGATGTATAAACTCTTTATTTCAGTTTTTGTATAGTCTGTGAACTGGATGCAATAATGTTCTTATTTATGGTTCATTTGGTTATATCACTGTCTCTCCTATTTTACATCTATGTGCTATGAGATGTTCTACAGGTTCAATATTTTGAATTTTCTTTGCCTGATATTCCTGGATACCATCCTGCATTGGTCGGGCACCTCTATAGTGCATCACCTATGTATATTGGGTGTCGAAGGTGTAGGGCGGTTGTCACATTTGGTATTAGAGATTAGGTTGTGTAGACGACCTACGTTGATATTAAGATCCATTAGAGATAAGGAAGGAGCTCTCACCTTAGAATTAATCCAACTATATATGAGAGCATACTTGTTATATTATGGTTTTCAAAACTATATAGTAGAATATATAGCACATAAGTCACATTGCATTCACGGACACCACATATTCCTATTAGAGAGGCTGGTTATTCCTATTACAGCTTATAAGATTGAGCTGATGAAAAAGGAATGCTGCTAGGTTCTTCATCTCCGGAGTTGAGGAGAGAGCGGAGTCGAGGGCTGCTAACCTTGACTTGCAGAACAAGTTCGTTGAGATGGTGCGAAACATGGTTCAGAATGCCCAAGTTGATCCTGCTGCAACTGTTGGTGGTGGTGCACTAGTGCAAGCACCGAGGGTTGACTTCGCCAAATTGGGCAAGGATTACTCTACTCTGGGTTGCTAACCATTTCTTGAAACAAAATCAGCCATCGAAGTGCAGGATTGGTTAGACACCTATGAATGCATCTTTGAGGATACAGAGTTAGAGGATGCAGTGAATAGGAGCCTCTAGACAGCTTCAAGGAAGGGTTATGGGTCGGTGGAACACCATCAAGATTATTACTCTCGAGGACTAGATTACTTAGGAGTAGTTCAAGGCAAGGTTTGAAGAGAAGTATAAACATGCCGCTTAAAAGTCGATACTCTCCAGGAAGTTTACTGACTTGAGATAAGGGGATATGTCTATGACGGAGTATGTGGCCGAGTTCGACATGCTATCGAAGTTTGGTCTATCTTTTATCGATACTCCGCTCAAGGAGAACGAGAAGTTTACCATGTGCTTAGATGATTACCTTGGAGAGAAGCTTGTAGGGCATATTAATAGCCATTTGAGAGGCTGGTGGAGAAAGTTCTTCGACATGAGAGTCTGTTCCCTAAGATTAAGCTGGTTGTTACTCCTAAGGATGAGAAAAAGTCGCAAGCTAGCAGGGGGAGGCAAAAGGAAGTGAGATAATAGCAAGAAGAGAAAGCAGTTTCAGAAGGATAGCCAAAAGAAGGGTAAGTGAGAGCCTACATATTATAACTATGGACAAAGGGGCCATCATAGCAAAGATTGTAGGAATGAGAAGAAAGGATGTTTCAATTACAACAAGCCGGGGCATATCAAGATGGACTGCCAAGAACCACCAAGAAATAAGTAGGTTGTGTCTGCTTATGCTTTCAATGCTGTTCCAGCTTCGTCGAGTCCTCTATCGACAAAGGAGAAGGGGAAGAGCGTCGTTATATAGGTTATGCTTTCTATTTCTGATATACATGTATGTGTTTTATTCAATACTGTGGCTTCACATTCCTTCACATCTTGTGATTTGGTAGATAGATTGGGATTGAAACCAAAAATTATCGACCGACCCTTGATTGTGACGAACCCAGTTGGAGGCTATACGAGCCTTTGCATGGTTTGTTGAGACTTAGCCTTATCGAGCCATGGATATTTGTGTGCTTGTGATTGCTTTGTTTCGATTTTGTAGGGTTCGATATTATATTGGGGATGGACTGGCAGAGAAGGCATGCGGTAATAGTGGATTGCGAGAGGTTGTTGGTGACGACTGTGGCTATGGAGGGGTGGACAGTAGTGATTAGCTGCCTACCAGAGGATGGAGTTATGGTTAGCTTTCAATATTCACTCGAGACTCCACATAATGAGTTGTCATCTATGCCTATTACGAGAGAGTATCCTGACATATTTTAGGAGGTGATCGGATTACCGCCACACCAAGAGATTGAGTTCCGTGCAGTCTTAGTGAAGGATGCTAGACTGATAGTTATACCTTTGAGGCATATGTCAACTAGAGAGCACAAGGAGTTGGAGGCGCAAGTGAATGACCCATTGGGGTGAGGGTTCATTTGTAAGAGCATATCTGAGGGGGGGTGCTCCTGTAGTATTCTCCACTAAGGCGGATGGCGCTCTAAGGTTGTGTGTGGAATACTATGAGCTGAATAGCTTAGAAGAACAAGTATCCACTCCCACATGTTGACTACAGACCATTGCGATGGGGTTTCATCAACTAAGAATGGAAAAGGAGAGTGTGTCGATTACAGCGTTCTGTATGCCATCTGGATTCTATAAGTAGTTGGTTATACCGTTCGGGCTAACCAAAGTGCCGACATATTTTGTTGATCTTATGAACCATGTTTTCAGGGATCAGCTGGATGATATCCTTGTTATTAGAGGATGGAGGTAGAACACAATTTTAGGATTGTGCTTGAGGTGTTGAGGAAGCACGGACTGAAGGTGAAGTTTTCAAAGTGTCACTTTTGGAGGAGGAAATGCGATTCTTGGGTCACGTTGTTTCTGAGCAGGGTATTGCTGTAGATCATGCGAAGGTGGTGGTAGTATAGGACTGGGATCAACCCAGGACCGCTACAGACATGAGAAGTTTCCTTGGACCAGCGGGATACTATAGACATTTTATCAAGGATTCTCGAAGTTAGCAGCACCATTAACTAGCTTGTTGAAGAAGAATCATACTTTTATTTAGGATGCAAGGTGTGGACACACATTCATGAGTCTGGAGGAGAGGTTGACGAGCATACCAGTGTTAGTCATTTGGATTCACGAATGAGGAGCTGACAGTTTACACAGACGCCTGTGGTACTGAACTTCGTGCATTGTTGATGTAGAGGGGAAAGATTGTTGCCTACGCTAGTCGATAGCTGAAGCTGCACGAGAAGAAGGATCTAACCCACGATTTGGAGTTGGCAACCATAGTATTTGTTTTGAAGATACAGAGGAATTATTTGCTTAGGCAGAGGTTCGAGTTGTATATGGACCATAAGTTGTTGAAGTATCTATTCTCCCAGAAGGATCTCAACCTTCACCAGCAACGATAGTTGGAATTCTTGGCCTCCTACAACTTCGACATTTCTTATATGCCTGGCAAGGGAAATGCAGTCACTGATGCTTTAAGTAGGAGACATGCTAACTTAGGAGCGATATTCCTTATGTGGAAATAGTTGGAGTTTATCGCTGACTATGATTTTAGACCTCGATGTGAGCTAGAGCCGAAAATGTTGACTGGCTTAATGGTCAGGCCTACCTAGATTTAGCGTATCGGCGCTAGTCAGTGGTGGGATGCTAGAATAGTAGGGTTCATGGCAAAGATAGAGGAAGGGGTAGAGTCTAAGGAGATGAAGTAGTACGGGATTGACCGTGACGTTAGCTCCGTAAGGATGGAAGATTGTTTGTTCTTGATGTCGATGGGTTGAGGGATGAGGTGCTATGAAATTGCTATCATTCGGGATTGACTATACATCTCGGTAGCAATAAAATGTACCACAATATGAGATAGACATTTTACTGGGAAGGGATGAATGATGAAGGAGGAGCATTCATCTTGAAACGCATGGACTGTCAGTTGGTAAAGGCAGAGTGAAAGAAGCCAAGTGGTTTGCTGCTACCGCTCGTTGTCCCCAAGTGGAAATGGAAAAAACTTTCGATTGACTTTATCGATGGATTACCGTTGACTAGAGTAGGGTACGATAGCACATGGGTCATAGTCGATAGATTGATGAAGAGTGTCCAATTCATACCTATCAAGTCTAGTAGAACGACATCCAAGTTGGCTAAGTTGTATGTGAAATGGGTTGTGCGCTTCCATGGTGTACCGAAGAGCATTATGAGTGACTGAGACCCTTTGTTCACTAGTGGATTTTTGAAGAGCTTATAAGAGGCATTGGGGACGAAGTTGCATCTTAGTACAACTTATCACCCACAAACAGATGGACAGACCGAGAGGGTGAATCGTATTCTAGAGGATCTCTTACAAGCTTGTGTTCTCAATTTTGCTGGCTCAATGGATAACCATCTAAACTTGAGTTCGTACACAACAACAGTTATTAGCCCAGCATCTGTATGGCACCATTTGAGGTGTCATGTGGCCGACCGTGCAATGCTCCTTCATTTTGGTAGGAAGTAGACAAGGAATTGATACTTGGGCCAAATATGATTAGAGAGACTTGAGAGAAGATCGAAATCATCCGGCAAGGAATGAAAGCTACTGAAAATAGACAAAAGAGATAAGCTGATAGGAGAAGACGTGATTTAGAGTTCTCTATCGGCGATATGGTGTTTGTCAAGATCTCTCCGTTGAAGAATGTTGTTCGATTCAGTCTAAGGTGAAGTTAGCACCAAGATTCGTTGGTCCTTTTCTGATACTTAAGAGGATTGGGAATCTAGCATATAGAATTGACTTACCTCAGAAGATGGCAGACGTGCACAATGTGTTCCACATATTTAGCTTGTGGAATTTGTTCCATGACCCAGATGTGATAGTTCAATCGGATCAGCTTGATGATATTGGGATTGACCCAGAAACATTATGACCCCGTAGACCTATTCTTATCGTCGGACGGGATACAAAGCAGCTTAGGAGGAAGACGGTAGAGCTGGTAAAGGTTTGATGGAGTAAGGGTGAAGGTGTTGTACTTGGGAGACCGAGGAGAGCAAGAGGACCGCTTATCTGGAGCTTTTCACTTGGTGAGACTTATTTTTATCGCATTTACTCTCACTATAGATATCATATAGAGTAGTTTAGTATCCTACATGCTAGGATAGGCGTAGATATTATTTATTGCTTTTGTGTGCATGTTTAATGTTTGATATAGTTGATCGAGGATGATAGGCATGCGGTGTACCTCTGTTTGACTTTACCTTGGTTATGCTGGGGATTTCGAGGGTGAAATTTCTAAAGGGGGGAGAGTGTAATGACCCGTATTTTACGTATCAGAGGATCATTAAATATTACTTTTAAATTCATATGGGGTCATATGACTCTATAACTTTTGGAAATGCCTATTAGAAACATTTCCTATATTTAGAATTTTTTCGGACAATTTTACCTTGGAAAAATTAGTAGTAACTTTTCACAGGAGTCGAATTAGAATCCAAGACCACTTCCATCGAAAAATACGATGATTTCCCTTTTCGTAAGTGATCATAATAGCAATTTAGACTTTATGGTTAGGAGATATGGCTGTTTGAAGATTGGCAGTTTTTGGAACCGCTTAGTGGGTAATTATTGAGTTTGGGGGTGAACCCACTAGCCCATTTCGGGTTTAGAGACCTTATAGGCCGAACCATCTTCCCTAAATCACTTTTATACCTTCTCCCATAGATCTAAGCCTCTATTAACCTATTCTCCATCCAAAACCTTCTATTTTCTCCTTCAAATCAAGTCTAAATCATATATTAAGGATAAATTAGTAAGGGAATTCACTAGTGGTGTTCAAATCTACAATTTTGGAGAAGAAAATTCACATCTGCTATTGATTCTCGGATTTGGCTTGATTTACGTGCAAATCTTCGCTTTTTGGGGTTTTGGTGAGTGATTTATCATCTTTCACCTTACTATATATATGTATCTACAGGTTTTGACATGTTTTGAACTCATTTTTAAAGTCAAAATCACATTTTGGAACTATTTTTAAAATCAAACCTGAAGTAAAATGAATTTAAAATGTTTCTAAGTGTTTTAAGCATGTTGGTTTGATGTGTGATTGTCTTGATGTGTGTTAGGATATATTAGATACACATCATAGGATGATTGGCAATGAATTGTTGTATGTTTACATGCTTGAATGTTGGAATGTTGGTTGTTGCATGTATGGTGTTTTCTTGAATGCTTGTATAGTTGAAATGCTCATCGGAGCGAAAGAGTTAGGAATCGTGGAACCGAGCTTTGACAGATCAACTCGAGATTGTTATAAGTTGCATTATTGCATATGGGATGCATAAGGGTTGGAGAACGGAGCGTAGTGGTGAAATTGGCATGAAATTTGGACTCGGGGAAGCTATAGGAAATTGGTTCGGCGTGATTGGTTCAGCATTAGTTGGTTCGGGTTAGCCTTAGTGCGACGACCAATTAAAATTCTATTCGATGGGGTAGATGGTGTGGTGATCGAACAACAAATTCAGTTCGGTGGTATGGAGGCTCGGTGACTGGACATGATTGACGGTTTGGTGGTATGGAGGCTCGGTGATCGGACATGATTGGTTGTTTGGTTGTATGAGAAGATGGTCTATTCGACGGTAGGCGGTGTAGTGGCCTGACAAGGGATTCAGTCCCGTGGTAGGCCAGTTCAGGGCTGAGCACAGGGGCATGTTCTGTGATTAGGCTTGGGCGTAGTTTGGTATGGTGGTTGGGGCTTGCTTGGGGTGTTGTGTGGATGGCTCACCAGTTGTGTCTCTCTTGGCTTAGTCGTGGGATGGGCCGATAGGGGTGGATCATGGAGTTTTGGTATGGACTTTAGGGTAAGCCCTAAGGTTGCTTAGTAGTCTTGGAAGTTGGTTCGGGGTAGGAATGGATGACTCTAGATGACAGTGAGATGGCAACCAACGAAGTGCGACGACTTTGATGACTCAATGTGTCGAATGAATATAACATCGGATGAAAGACCGAGAGGACGAGTTTGCGTAATTACCCATAGAGTAGAACATGAGGTTGTGATGCTCATGAGTAGGACAGGGTAGTCTGTGTGTACCTAGGGTAATTTGTGTGTGCCTATGTGTACGATGTTTGCGTGAGTCAAGTCCTTAGCCATCTGTGTAGGCAAGAGTTGAGCATCTATGGGGTAGTTCTACTATCGGTACATGTGTTAAGGGATTGATGGATAATTCTGTGGTTGTGATGCTCATTAACGGGATAGGGTAGTCTATGTGTACCCAGGGTAGTCTATGTATACCCATATTTTAGAAGTCTGCATGTGTCCAGTTCCTAGCCATCTGTATGGACAATGAGTTTAGAATATACGAGAGTTATTATATATCTGAAGCACTTGAGGGAGAGATGCATGGTTGTTGTTAGATTGAAAAATAGGGATCTTAAGGCTAAATTAACACTAGAGAGGGGTGAATAGTGTTTTCTAATATATATGAATCCTATTTGAAATCTTTTGAAATTATACTTAAATTAATAAGATTAACAATCGCAGAAACAATCATAGAATCAAAAAATAGAAAAATAGTAAATGCGGTAAGAGTAAAGGGAAAGAACACGCCAGGATTTTATACAGTTCGGAGTTACCCTACATCCAGTCCCACACAATTCCTTATATGGATTTCTTTTCAACTAGTAAATGCAAATACAATCTTGATTTCAAGGCTACAAGACACACCATCAAGAATCCCAGCCTCTGTGTAGAGCCAATTGATTTCCAAGTCACAAGCAAACCTACTAGATTTATGGGATACTAAGCACACCCAATTGATTTATGGGCTATAATCTCACCTACAAGTATATCAATTTAATTTGATAGAGATTTACAAACTCAGACCTTCAATCTTGATCACAAATGATCCTATAAGTCTTGAATAGCACTTAGATCTTGATTAGAGTGAGATAGATGATAGAAATCAGAAAGCAAATGATAGAGAATCAAACTAATGGTAATGGAGTTTGATTCTGGTTAAAATTCAGCAGAATATGGTTATAATTTGTTTTGGAAAATGAGAGAGAAGAAGGAGGAGAGAAGAACAATGAAAAGTGGTGTAACGACCCGTAATTTTCGATAATTTAAATGTGTTAATTTAATAAGATTTTGATAATTAAATTTGAAAGAAATAAAAATTGGAGAATTTAGCAATGTAATAATACTAAAATGAAATGTAACAATGGTAATTAAAGCTAATTTTGATAAATTGAAGGAAATTACAATAAATTGAAATAATGTAAATTGTTATACTTGGTTAAAAAAATTGAATATAAGAAAACAAATGTAAATATTTAATTAGCTAATGAAATAGAGAGTTAATTGTAATTAAATAAAATCAGCATTATATAAGAATCGTAACATTTGGTTGTGAATAATGAATTCCTAAGTGTAATTAAAAGTTATGGTAACGATTGTTATAAGTTACCTGTTTATTTGGTCTATTAATTAAAATGGGAAATCAATTAGAATTAAATAAACTTTAAGGTTACATTAATAAGATTTAAAACAATAAATGAGACTATGACTGTAACAAAATGAATAGAAGTGCTAATTCTATTCATAATGTGATAAGTGATGTAATAAAAAGAATAAAACTATGAAATAGTTAATTGGGACTCTAAAATTTTATTAATGTGTAGTTTTGGCAAAATCCAATATAATGGGAATATAACTGTTAATACAAATAAAAGATGGGAATTGGAATATATATTAATATAATGAAATGTGAAACAAGTGTTAACTGTGTTATAGAGTAATAATGGATTTAAATAAAAAGGGATTGAGATTGAATCAAATTAGTTTACTGGAATTAATTATAATTAATTGGAATTCAATCTATAATAAATGGATTTATTGTAAGTAAATGAAATTAAACGCTACGTCAATTGAAATTAGTATGAAATGGGAAATATTAATGTAGTAAAAATAAACCAATGTTAATTTCATCCATTTGATAAATATGGATTGAATAAGAGGATGAAAGGTCAATTAAATGGAATTATTGAAAATTTAATTTATAATTTCTGAATTTAATGAAATTGAAATTAAACACTGAAATTGATGGATTAATCAACTGTAAATTGACATATAAATTTGTTTAAATTATTGTAAGTGATTAAGAAATAAAAAATGATAGAAGTTGTAAATTATTAAAATTTAAATTGAAAATGTGATTTAATTAATTTAATATTAATTTATTTAATTAACCGAAATATAGCCATTTTGGCCACTAACTTGGATTTCGATGAAACTAGTTTTATCGGATCCGTAACGGTGAATTATATTAGGATTTCAAGTTTCGTAACGATCGGACTTGTCGTTTGATCGTACGGGCTCGAAACGCCTTGAAATCAATTGAATTAAAATCAATTGAAATCAATTTGAAATAAGCTGATTTTTGTATAACTTCTTCATACGATGGAATTAGGACTTGAAACCCGTTCCATTGAGTTTAAAATATTTGAAAGCATCTATTTTGATATATGGGTTGATCTAATTTTGTTACGGAGACAGAACGGTCTTTTCTGGTCATTTATCGTTCATACCCAAATCGATATTATCCATTTGTTCTATTTCAAATTCATCTACAAATAGCTCGTTATAAACCCTAGGTTGTTTCTATTCTCGTTTGTCTGTACGTACAATTTCACTTGTTCCTCTCTTTCCAATGGCAGACAAAAACCTAATTCCCAAATTACAAATCCAAATCAAAATTCAACTTCAAAACTCAAACTCCTCAAACTATATCGAATTTTATATCGATCCGAAGCTCTTGACGAGCGCATCTCAGATCTGTAATTCGTTTTCCAATTTGAACCATTGTTTGTCCAAAATTTAAGAACGATTCACGGCCGTTCATTGAGCCGCGATCAACTTCGACTGATTGGAGAATCAACGATGCAGTTTTGTAGAGGGGACCGAGGGGAGTCGATCTGAGGTATTCTCTTGAAGTTTTGGTGGGTGGATCTTCGTGAAAAATTTGATCTAGGGTTGTAGATTGGCGGCGCTGGTTGGTTTTTTGCGACCTTGCCGCATGGGGGAAGCAGTCGACGGCGTCGTGGGAGGTTGGCCTTCTTCCTGGAGTCGCGCGCGTGGCCGCGTGTGGCCATGGGTGGGTTCGACGTCGAATTTCAGGTGGCGACTCGTGGAATCTCGCGTGTGTTCTCTGGAAGGCTAGGGTTTCGGCTGCATTGAACAGGTAATGACGTGGCATGTATTATTTATTTTATTTTATTTAAGATTCAAACTCCAAATCGTCTAACCTTAAAAACTTTCACTTACGAAATCGGATTCGCACGCGGTTTTCTCCACTAGGATCATATTGAAATTCCGGGCATTTTGACGCTAGTTTGGATGAATTCTGAGAACGTTCAAATTTTTGGCTTAAATTGGATTTAAATTCAATTTAAATTCAAAGGTGAGTGTTTCAACCCACTCACAACTTCTAAAATTTCTTATGTTTGCTAAATGAAATTTTGATGTGATTAGAAATTTATTTATGACTGTTTGGTATACTTTAAATCATCATTTCAGTTAATTTGAATTTATTTGAATTAAATCGTTAGTTAAATTATTATTGAATATAAATTTCCAGTTAAATACCTATTATTGATTATCAGTTCTATATTGATATTTATTGATTGTTTTGGATGATGATTGTGATGGATGTTGATTGTTGATATTGGATGAGTGGATGTTGTATTTTATACCGTTATAAATTGCAAGTTCGTTATGGATTTTATTCATTTCGGGATTTCGGTTTGAAATGATATACAACCGTAAAATGTTTAAATTGCGGATTGAAATGATAAATATCTGTATCACTTGACCCTATGGTAGAGAATTATATACGGACACCGGATTGGTTAAATTAAATGATTTTAAAATCCTTAAATTTTTGAATTTAATCAATCGATGTTTTGAAATAAAATTTGATTTATATAAATTGAAGTATTTTTTGGAAAAATCAAGTTTTATGATGAAATGTGAATAAGAAAGTAAATCGGAAGCTTAAAGTTAACTTTTATGTATAAATGAAATTCTATCGAAATTGAGTGATTGAATTTGTTGAAAATAACTTTGAAATATTTTGAAGTTGGAGTAATTCGTATTGATATTTTGAACATGAATTGAAACCATATGAAATTCGATAGTTTATTGAAATTTGGTTCGTTGATTTGGAAATTTGAAATGGCCCAAATATGTTGAAATGAAATGAATAGTTTAATTTGGTATTAATTTCAAACTCATATTTTTATGTAAACTGTTTTAAAATATATTATTTTAAATTTTCTAATTAATAAGATTTTCAAATTTATTTAACTATTTGACTAATATTAACTATATAAATTATTTTGATCTATTTTAAAACAATTTAATTTATTTTAAACTAATTAAACCATTTTAATTTATTTTAAATCTAATTAATCTATTTTAAAGCTATTTAATCTATTTTAATTATATTTAATCTAAATTAAATCTATTTAACTATCTTAAATCAATTTAAAATATTTTTACCTATAATTAAACTATTATAGAGCATTTAAACTATTTATAACTATTTAAAACAAATTTCTGGATTTCCAAAGTAAGTACGTGGAAGAGTTTATATTCATTTCAATTTGGTTTAAAAAGAGAATAAGGCTAAATGATGTTATAACTTAAGCTGGAATTTTGAATGTTATAATAAATTGAAATGATGAGTTTAAAGCAAGGACTTACCCTGTTTTGGAAATATGATTTTTGGAAGAAATTATGATTTTGAAACGATATGATTTAAAAGTGGTGTAGTTTTGATAATACGATAATTTGTTATAAATTGTGAATATGACTTTTGAAAGGAAATAGAATTTTCAAACTATGATTTCAAATGCGATATGACTTCAAAGGTGAATATGATTTCGAAAGTAAGTAATGATTTCAAAAGTGATATGGTTTGAATTAAATATGATATTTTGATATCAATTACGAAACGATTTTGGAAATGTAAAAGAACCATCCGGTGTGTAATAAGCGATGGGTTGTTAAAGAGACCGGGATCAGATGTTGTCATACTCTCTGCCAATACCGAAAACCACTTTGACAACTGTGTATGCGATGGAGATTCCAGAATGAAGTAGGATGGTGGCGACGATCCTATATGAGGTATATACGTGGACCCGACTCCCATGAGTTGGCTTAAGGTGGCTAAAACAGGAGCGATTCTCGGGCCAATGAGGTAGCTCCTCTGATCGGACACATTCCATCGATACTATATTCCGACTTGTGATTTATTTGGTGGCCACCCTTCGATTTTACTCGGGAGTGTGTTACGAGTTGGGCGGTAGTTGCGGCTATGCGTTACCAACAATCCGGATGCGTAATTGGTATATCTACCTTGGCATTGCCTAGTTGTGCCGTGTCACCTACCCTAGCGCGCCTTCTACGAGTTTGTTTTATGCCGTACCTATGTGGTATCCTCTGGCGGCTCCAGTTTACGGGGAGTTACGGTACTGTATAGACTATTGGCATACCTAAAAATGTGTTAAGGTGGAAAATTAAAGCCTTAATGCTATTTTTAAATAGTATACTTTACTTTAGACACTATTATAATAGCGTATTGTACTACATATTTGATAGTTTAACGGATCCTTAGGAGATGTGAATCCCGAACATCTTTTAGGTTACTGCACTCACGTTAGACACTGGATAGGAGATGTCAAACCCCGTAAACATCTCTGACGCCATTTACACTCATATCTATTTACCATTGATTAACTCACATAAGATCTTTTAGTTCTGACTCGAGTGTTTTGTCTTTTCAATTCGCTCGGGTCAGCCTGAGCATTTCAGGATTTGAAGACCTTATTTCTGGAGGACGAAGACGAAGATTTGTGCTACTATTATTTACTATATTTATTCCACCACATTCATATTGTTCCGCTACATTATTTGTTTATCTCTGATATGTGTAACTCTGATTCTGTATTGCATAAGTATAATCAAATATTTTGTAAACAGCTTCATGAACTGTTATTTGATTATTATATTTTGTCATTCCACTACGAGATTCTGTTTTGTTTTATTTCTTTCTCCTTTTCTCATTTACCCTAAATAACAATCCGTCCTTCTATATGGTTTGAGTCGGCACGTGTGTCTGCTTAAAGCGTACAAAAAGGTGGGATGTTACAGTTGGAATTAGAGCTTTGGTTTTGCGATAACCTTAGCTTTGTGGGGTCTGACTCTTTATTAATAGGGTAGTAATACCCTAGAATGAGTCGTTGAGAGTATATATATGAGAGAGCGTATTTGTTAGTGTTATAAAAGGGTTTTATATTGTGTTAATTTTTTCCATTTTGTATTTATAAATTCTGGTTGGAGCATAGGACACTATGACAGCGATAGGGATTTCTAAACACTTAATAGGACAGACCGACACAATATTTGTTTTGAAATATAGGTAAATGAAATAATTTTGCCTATCGTATATTTTATATATAAAATAATGATTTATAAATGATATATATTTGGTTGTAATATGTTGGTTGTTAGGTAGTGAAATTTATAAATAGTAGTTGGAAATAAGATTTGAAAATAAAATAAATGAAATTTGGAAATTTAGAACTTAAGTTCCGGGGTTTTTTGAAAATTTCTTTCAAATAATTTTGGAATATAATAATAATACTATTTAGAAGTATTGTCGAATATAAATATTTCAAAGTGATTTGGAAGAAATGTTTTAAAGGAATTTTGGAAAAGAAATAAGTTCTGTACTCTCCTCTCTGTTGTTGGAAAATAATTTCGATGATGAGTGCACGCATCATCATCATTCATTTTCGAGTTTCAAAGTGGGAAAACCACTGTAGTAGTTTTACTGCAGATTTATTTTGATAAACGAATATAAATTAAAATTGTTTTAAATATAATTGGATCTATAAATTGTAAGTGTATACATCTATCTATTATTTTTAAATGATTTGAAACGGAACCCGGCATCTAGTTCTTAAATTTCTATGAATTAGGGATTTTAATTAATGAAATGGAATTTAACTAATTATTAATTGAAACTTCTAAAATGAAATAAGAGATTAAATGCTAGGTTATAAATGAAATTACAGAAAGTTGAAATTGTAACCTATAAAACAAAGGAGATGATTTTTAAACATTAAATTAAGTAAAAGAAATGAGAAAAACTTGTATAACTTTCAAATTTCATTCTTAAAAACATATATATAACTTACCAATCATTAAAAGTTGTAATGTTTAATAAGAAAATGTAATAGGATATCATATAAGTAAACTTAAAGTAATGAAAGTATTTAATGAAATTCTTTAATAAATAAGAATTTGATGTTGTAGTTTTATAAACTTAAGTTACAATTGAAATGTTACTACAATAAAATGAGATAGAAAAGTAAGTATTGTAAGTAAGTAATTATAAACTTAAGTTAATAAATTGATATGCTAAGAAATTGAATGAAACATGAATACTATAAATAAATGAATGTAAACAAATGAAATTAAGTAGCGAATGAATGAATATAATGCAATAAAAAGAAATTGGCATTATATGAATAAATGAAAATGAATTTTTTGTAAGTAATAAAGGAAAAATAAATGAAATAAAAACTGAATGAATGAATGGGAATAAAATTTTGTAAGAGATAAATGTAAGTTAAAGAAATAATCCTTGTATGAATGAAATGAGAAAATAAAAACTGTAAATGTTGTGAAAGAAATTTAATAAGAATAACTCAAGTACATTGTAAATTATTGTTGGTTTTGGTTTATGGGTTGTTTGGGATAGGATACTTCTAATTGTTTAAGATGGATGAATAATCTATTGAGTTCATCTAAGACTGTTGAGTAAATGGTGCACTCTGTAGTTTATTTGTCATTCTAGGCGGTTAAAAATTTCTTAACCCGAACAAACTATTTGTTTTGGTTGCTATGGATGGATAATTGATTTATTTTGATTTCATATGATGATTGTATGTTGTGATTGCAAGTGATTGTTGTTTTATATTAATTTGTTTGTTAGTGGTCGAAACAACTTTAAATATTTCGTTTTATAAAATTATTAACTCTTTTGGATTATATAAGTGAAATACAGGTTATGGAAGCAATTGCTACTGCTTTTGGTTTCGTAATTAAGCGTTGTTTGCCCGACAAATAGGTACGTTCTCAGATTACGGTTTTATACGATATTATATTGTTTTCCCACTGTTGGGATATATATTATTTTGAAATATATAATGTATATTGATTATTTTGATATTATTATTTCTCCCGAGTCTCCCCGTACAAAAGAGACTCTGCCAAAAAAATTCATGAATTTTGGACTTAGAATTTTATGAAATACTTTCCAAACTTTATTAATTTAAGTAAAGAGGATTTAATTGTTATAAAGTGATATAATTTTTTATAAATTATTTGAGTTGTAAATTTATTTGTTTATAAAGTTAATATTTTGAATAAGGTATATTGATTCTTAATTCCTTCTCTTCCCTTCTTTTTCCTTTTCGGGGACAAAAAGTTTTGAGTGAGGGAGAATGTAACGACCCGTAATTTTCGATAATTTAAATGTGTTAATTTAATAAGATTTTGATAATTAAATTTGAAAGAAATAAAAATAGGAGAATTTATTAATGTAATAATACTAAAATGAAATGTAACAATGGTAATTAAAGCTAATTTTGATAAATTGAAGGAAATTACAATAAATTGAAATAATGTAAATTGTTATACTTGGTTAAAAAATTGAATATAAGAAAACAAATGTAAATATTTAATTAGCTAATGAAATAGAGAGTTAATGGTAATTAAATAAAATCAGCATTATATAAGAATCGTAACATTCGGTTGTGAATAATGAATTCCTAAGTGTAATTAAAAGTTATGGTAACGATTGTTATAAGTTACCTGTTTATTTGGTCAATTAATTAAAATGGGAAATCAATTAGAATTAAATAAACTTTAAGGTTACATTAATAAGATTTAAGACAAAAAAGGAGACTATGACTGTAACAAAATGAATAGAAGTGCTAATTCTATTCATAATGTGATAAGTGATGTAGTAAAAAGAATGAAACTATGAAATAGTTAATTGGGACTTTAAAATTTTATTAATGTGTAGTTTTGGCAAAATCCAATATAATGGGAATATAACTGTTAATACAAATAAAAGATCGGAATTGGAATATATATTAATATAATGAAATGTGAAACAAGTGTTAACTGTGTTATAGAGTAATAATGGATTTAAATAAAAAGGGATTGAGATTGAATCAAATTAGTTTATTGGAATTAATTATAATTGATTGGAATTCAATCTATAATAAATGGATTTATTTTAAGTAAATGAAATTAAATGCTACGTCAATTGAAATTAGTATGAAATGGGAAATATTAATGTAGTAAACATAATCCAATGTTAATTTGGTCCATTTGATAAATATGGATTGAATAAGAGGATGAAAGGTCAATTAAATGGAATTATTGAAAATTTAATTTATAATTTCTGAATTTAATGAAATTGAAATTAAACACTTAAATTTAAGGATTAATCAACTTTAAATTGACATCTAAATTTGTTTAAATTATGGTAAGTGATTAAGAAATCAAAAATGATAGAAGTTGTAAATTATTAAAATTTAAACTGAAAATGTGATTTAATTAATTTAATATTAATTTATTTAATTAACTAAAATATAGCCATTTTGGCCACTTACTCGGATTTCGACGAAACCAGTTTCATCGGATCCATAACGGTGAATTATAATAGGATTTCAAGTTTCGTAACGATCAGACTTGTCGTTTGATCGTACGGGCTTGAAATGCCTTGAAATCAATTTAATTAAAATAATTAAAATCAATTTGAAATAAGATGATTTTGGCATAACTTCTTCATACGATGGAATTAGGACTTGAAACCTGTTCCATTGAGTTTAAAATATTTGAAAGCATCTATTTTGATATATGGGTTGATTCAATTTCGTTCCGGAGACAGAACGGGCTTTTCGGGTCATTTATCGTTCAAACCCAAATCGATCTTATCCATTTGTTCTATTTCTGATCCATCTATAAATATCTCGTTATAAACCCTATGTTGTTTCTATTCTGGTTTGTCTGTACGTACAATTTCATTTGTTCCTCTCTTACCAATGGCAGACAAAACCCTAATTCCCAAATTACAAATCCAAATCAAAATTCAACTTCAAAACTCAAACTCCTCAAACTATATCGAAATTTATATCAATCTGAAGCTCTCGACGAGCGCATCTCAGATATGTAATTCGTTTTCCAATTTGAACCACTGTTTGTCCAGAAATTTAAGAACGATTCGTGGCCGTTCATTGAGTCGCGATCAACTTCGACTGATTGGCGAATCAACGATGCAGTTTTGTAGAGAGGACCGAGGGGAGTCGATCTGAGGTGTTCGCTTGAAGTTTTGGTGGGTGGATGTTCGTGAAAAATTCGATCTAGGGTTGTAGATTGGCGGTGCTAGGTGGTTTTTCACGACCTTGCCGCATGGGGGAAGCAGTCGACGGCGTCGTGGGAGGTCGGCCTTCTTCCTAGAGTCGCGCGCGTGGCCATGTGTGGCATGGGTGGGTTCGACGTCGAATTTCAGGTGGTGGCTCATGGAATCTCACGTGTGTTCTCTGGTAGGATAGGGTTTTGGCTGCATTGAACAAGTAATGACGTGGCATGTATTATTTATTTTATTTTATTTAAGATTCAAACTCCAAATCGTCTAACCTTAATACCTTTCACTTACGAAATCGGATTCGCACGTGGTTTTATCCACTAGGATCGTATTGAAATTCCGGGCATTTTGACGCTGGTTTTGACGAATTCTGAGACCGTTCAAATTTTGGGCTTAAATTCGATTTAAATTCGATTTAAATTCGATTTAAATTCAAAGGTGAGTGTTTCAACCCACTCACAACTTCTAAAATTTCTAATGTTTGTTAAATTAAATTTTGATGTGATTAGAAATTTATTTATGACTGTTTGGTATATTTTAAATCATCATCTCAGTTAATTTGAATTTATTTGAATTAAATCGTTAGTTAAATTATTATTGAATATAAATTGCCAGTTAAATACCTGTTATTGATTATCAGTTCTATCTTGATATTTATTGATTGTTTTGGATGATGATTGTGATGGATGTTGATTGTTGATATTGGATGAATGGATGTTGTATTTTATACCCTTATAAACTGCAAGTTCGTTGTGGATTTTATTCATTTCGGGATTTCGGTTTGAAATGATATACAACCGTAAAATGTTTAAATTGCGGATTGAAATGATAAATATCCATATCACTTGACCCTAGGGTAGAGAATTATATATGGACACCGGATTGGTTAAATTAAATGATTTTAAAATCCTTAAATTTTTGAATTTAATCAATCGATGTTTTGAAATAAAATTTGATTTATATAAATTGAAGTATTTTTGGAAAAATCAAGTTTTATGATGAAATGTGAATTGGTTTAAAAACGAATTTATTTAAGAAAGTAAATCGGAAGCTTAAAGTTAAACTTTTATGTATAAATGAAATTCTATCGAAATTGAGTGATTGAATTTGTTGAAAATAACTTTGAAATATTTTGAAGTAGGAGTAATCCGTATTGATATTTTGAACATGAATATGAAATTCGATAGTTTATTGAAATTTGGTTCGTTGATTTGGAAATTTGAAATGGCCCAAATATGTTGAAATGGAATGAATAGTTTAATTTGGTATTAATTTCAAACTCATATTTTTATGTAAATTGTTTTAAAATATATTATTTTAAATTTTCTAATTATTAAGATTTTCAAATTTATTTTACTATTTGACTAATATTAACTATATAAATTATTTTGATCTATTTTAAACCAATTTAATTTATTTTAAACTAATTAAACCATTTTAATTTATTTTAAATCTAATTAATCTATTTTAAAGCTATTTAATCTATTTTAATTATATTTAATCTAAATTAAATCTATTTAACTATCTTAAATCAATTAAAAATATTTTTACCTATAATTAAACTATTATAGAGCATTTTAATTATTTATAACTATTTAAAACAAATTTCTGAATTTCCAAACTAAGTACGTGGAAGAGTTTATATTCATTTCAATTTGGTTTAAAAAGAGAATAAGGCTAAATGATGTTATAATTTAAGTTGGAATTTTGAATGTTATAATAAATTGAAATGATGATTTTGAAGCAAGGACTTAACCTGATTTGGAAATATGATTTTTGGAAGAAATTATGATTTTGAAACGATATGATTTAAAAGTGGTGTAGTTTTGAGAATACGATAATTTGTTATAAATTGTGAATATGACTTTTGAAAGGAAATAGAATTTTCAAACTATGATTTCAAATGCGATATGATTTCAAAGGTGAATATGACTCACATAAGATCTTTTAGTTCTGACTCGAGTGTTTTGTCTTTTCAATTCACTGGGGCAGCCTGAGCATTTCAGGATTTGAAGACCTTATTTCTGGAGGACGAAGATGAAGATTTGTGCTACTATTATTTACTATATTTATTCCACCACATTCATACTGTTCTGTTGCATTATTTGTTTATCTCTAATATGTGTAACTATGATTCTGTATTGCATAAGTATAATCAAATGTTTTGTAAACAGCTTCATGAACTGTTATTTGATTATTATATTTTGTCATTCCGCTACGAGATTCTGTTTTGTTTTATTTCTTTCTCTTTTTCTCATTTACCCTAAATAACAATCCGTCCTTCTATATGGTTTGAGTCGGCACGTGTGTCTGCTTAAAGCGTACAAAAAGGCGGGATGTTACAAGTGATTAAAAAATTCATTGGAAACACAGGTATTTATAGAAGAATAACGGTCATGTCCATTCATGAAGAGATACGATGGATAGACACTTCTTTTGAAAATTGATTTTTAAAAATATCGGTTAGTATGTGGACATATAAGGTTAGAGTATGTCGACATACTCTTTGTAATTTTGAAAGGCATTTTAAAATAATATTATGAAAATGTATTACTTTATGAAATAATTTTATACTTTTAAATATGTTTAAATATACTATATATATTATAATCATAATAAAACTTATGTAAAACTATATGATAAGAATTTTGAAAAATAAACTAATATAAATCAGAATCTAATAAATAAAATAACTTAATAAAATATTAAGAACTATAATAATAAATATAAGAATTTTAAAAACTATTAAAGGCTATTTCGATAAGAATATTTAAAACCAAAATATTTTAAAACTATTTTAAAACTTAAAATAGAGAGAGAGATATCAAGTGATATCAGAATTTTAACAAATATTCTAGACGCTATAACTTATATTGAATATCATGGAATCTTGTGTTGGAAAGGCGGATTACGAATCTTAAGGCTGGATTGACACTAGAGGGGGTGTAACGACCCGTAAATTTTTAACCGTTTTAATAACGTAATTAATTGAAATTTTGTGAAATTTTAAACGATAAAATTTTGAAATATAAATTTGATATTTGGAATGCGTTTAGTTAAACATAGCAACCGGTAAATTTTCGTTCGAAAATATGAAAGTTTATTTCGCGCGTAAATTTACTTCAATTTAATCAGTTAAAAAGCGATGAAAATAAAATGTTTCCGAAACCTAAATATTTTTACATAGAAAAATTCTAAACCATCTTCTGAGAAAAATGTCAGTTTGTAATTTTTCCAAATTCGGACATCTTTGGCTCCGTCGATCTTATTTTTCAGCGTTTTTCTTGCATTTTCCGCCATTAGAAAATTCAAATTTTTATAATTAAATTGTACTGCTAATATCTGTATACCGTCTCGATCGTCTCGTCGTGCTGATCTCTACGGTATATTCAATTCTGTATTTTGAAATCCGGTGTGTGGTGCAATATGCGGAATGATTTCGTATCGGTTCTACATTCGACCTCTTTTGCTTTCCTTACCTTCCATATTCCAACGTACGTTAACCAAACAGCCACTAGTCATAAATTTTCTCTGAATTTATCAACGGGCTTTTGCAATTCCACCTTTTCAAATTATATTGGCTATTTCATTGTAAATGGTTGGTTCACTTTCTTCTGTTTTTCCCTTTCGTTCAAATTCTATTCATCTTTGAGAGAATCAGATTTATAATAATGGTATTGAATATAAAAGCTTATAGTTTATCCGACCCTGATAACCATCGCATACCTCAAGCATCACTCACCTTCTTTCTCGACTTTTGAACTGCCTACCCACCCACGTTGGAAGCCGACCTCACACCATCCATAGCCACTGCCATGCGGACACGCCAGCCCATCCTCCCTTCTAGGGCAGTCCTCCCATCACCAAACATGGTTGAACGGCTATTATCTTCTCCACAAGTGCTCCACCTTTGAGATTTGCACAGCCAACCCCTGAAGCACCACCACTCACCACTATGTCCAGCAGCTGTTCCATTTCACACACCCTCCTTCAAACAAAGCTGCCACGTCTACCCAGTCACCATCTGAAGCCCGACCGCCTTTACATTTCGGTCACAGCGTGACCACCCTGGCTCCTCTTTTGTTATTTTTTTCATAAAAAGGTCAGTGTATATATACCTTCGATTCTCATGTTATACAAATCATGTTTTATATATATATATATATATATATATATATGCATTGTCTCCTTCGGTTCGTGCCGTGCTTTGGAATTTAGCCTATATTTTGATCTTTTAATTTTCAGTGTTGAGGTTTATTTAAGTTGTCTAGCCTACGATCGGTTTGTTTATATATATATATAATTTTACAAGCTGTATAGAATCTGTGCATATGTATATAAGTTATATTAGTATTTTATATAGTATCAGTTCATATAAAATCATAATAGTATTATATAAAGTATAAAGTTTCTTACTGATTGTTCTGTTCTAAAAAGAAAGCTCATGTTGATATTCTATAATGAATGTTGCATCATTCCTTATCACCGATTTCTCCTGTCCAGCTTATCCTTGCAGAAGAACCTTAAACAATGGCTTAAAATCAATCCCATAACATTGTCAGGCTTGTTAATAAGTCGTCTATCACTAAAATTTTTACAACATATATAGTTTTTCTTTTTAGCTTAATGCCGTGAAACTAGAACACTTTTACATGTGAGTAGACTAAGGAATGTGCAAACTGCAATTATGTGTTACTGGTGCGACTTTTCTAGCAACACCGTTTATGATAGTTATATATACTATGTTAGTTTTATAAAAAAAAATATTAGTTATAAAAAAAATATGTTGTTTCACGAAAACTATAACCTGGCAATATAATTATGTTACTTCATATGTATTATTTTATATATATATATATATATGTTAGTTTATATGTCTTTAAATAAATGTAAGTTGTATGTGGTATTTGCTGATGTATATTGGTTTTATAATAAATTTGATTTGAAAAGTATAATAAGTGTTTAAATTAATATTTATGTTTATATATTTGCTTATATAAGTTTAGATAACTTGGCTTTCAGTATACCAATATATTTGGAGACTTTATTTCTTATGTGTTTGAATTTGATATGGATTTGGAAACGAATATACATATATATTTTTATTTTAAATATATGATTGATTTTTGAAAATTTTATATATGTGAAATAATAATATAATATACATCTCATCTAGAATTTTGCTAATTTGATTTGTTCCATCGATCTCTGTTATCAGATTCCGTTCGTCGAATTCGTACCAATCTTGCTCTGATTTGGAATTTCGTGTCTAAATTCATTGTCAAACCTCTCTAGCCTCGAAAGGTGAGCACTCACTCACGATTAACGTTCTTTTATTTATTAAATTTGATTTCAATTGAAACGACAATTGAAATATGCTGCTGATAGATATTTACACTGTTATTACCTGTATCAGTTCACCTGTGACACCTGACACCAATATCTGTTATATATGCAATGATAATCCAGTTTGATTGTTAAATGACTGATTGTTTGATGTTTACAATTGGATGTTAAAATTGTAATGTATAAAGTGATAAATATTATGCAAGTAAATTTGACGTAGGATAATTAAAAATTTGAATTGACATATATGTTGAATTTGATTAGTTGAATATGACCCCTTTTATTTGTTAAATTAATTGACATGTAAAATAGTGATAATTATGCTTTGAACCATTGAACGTATATTGGATTAGTTGTTGTAGTGTTAAAATTGAAATCGAATGACAAGTGAAAACCGTAATGTAATAATCTTTAATCTACATGAAATGATAGTGTAGATTCTAGAAATAATTATATTAATTCGTACAAATAACAATGCGAATTAATACGGTTATTTCGGGATTATTTGAATTGATTATTGGATTGATATTGATTGTTGTTATTGCTTGTTTATTTACTTTGACACCATCCCAGTTATCACACTGCAAGTTCCCTTTGCTATGCTTTGATTTTGAATTGAATTGGAATCGGGTTGAAATGATAAATACCCAAATTGAACTTTGACCTTGGATATAGAGAATTAAATAAAACCCGATTGGTCAAATAATTTGATTTAAAAATAAAATGAAGATTTTATTTGAATAAACAATATGGTTTTGAAATTAAGTTGAAATTTGAATTTTTAATGAAAGGAAAATGTTAATATAAAAAAAATCTGAAACAAAATATTAAAAATGAAATTGATGAAAGAATGTTGTTTAATTTGAGAAATGATTGAATTAAGTTTGAAATGATTAAATAGTTAAGTTTGAAATTAATAATTAAGTTTTGAATTATTTAATAATTAAATAAGATTGAATTATTTAATGATTAAATTGAATTGGATTTTTAATTAAGAAAAATTGAACTTTTGAATAAGTGAATTTTTACTTCGTAAATAATTGAAATTGAGTTTTCTTTATTAATTAAGTTTTGGAAAATTATTTAAGAAAGTAAATAAGTGAAATGGAATTTTCTTAACAAGAAATAAAATGCGATTTATTGAAATTAATGTAAGACTTGAAATTTAAAGAAATTGAGTTGATGAATTTAATTTAATTAAATTCAAATGTGTAAGTTTTGATATAATGAAGTTAAATTTAAATAATAGATTTAATGAATTGGAAATTTAATAGAAATTGTTTTGAATGGCAAATTAACTTAATAAATATTGAATGAAATCGATAAATGAATTTGAAATTGATTTGAATGTTAAAGTATATTAATTCAAATGATTTGGAAGGAAACTTATTTGTGAACTTGAATCAATATTGGAATTGTTTTAAATAGAAATTGAATTATAAGATTTGAGATTATGAATGTGGAAGTTTTGAAACGTAAATTTTGGAAATTGATTTCGAAAGAGAAATGAAATGTTGGTTTACAAATTCTAATTGAAATTGTAAGTGATTTGGTTTTGAAATATATTAAACGACCAATCGGTGTAATAATCACGAAATTTATTAAAGAGACCGGAATCGGTTATGGATATACTCTCTATCTAAACCGAAAACCACTTTAATAACTATACGCGGAGTGATGATCCAGAATGAAGTGGTTGGAATGATGTACGTGATGACTGAAGAAAGAGAATGATAATGGATAGCCTTGACACTTGTGTCAAATTGGAAATGACTAAAACAGGAGCCGTGCCGGGCCAATGGAGGATTAGCTACCTCAAGTGAACACACTTCTTCGAACTACTCATTACTTGTTGTCGATTGGTGCACCCTTGATTTTGGGAGTGTTGTTTCACGGTGTTGCGGGCGCTGCGGCGTTGCGTTCTCACCAGTCCGGATCAGGCGAACGGTAGTGTCACTACCTTGGGTATTGCCTCATGTGCCTTGTCATACTTGTATCCCTTTATTCGCGACCACTACGATTTTGGTTTGTACCTTTAGTATATGGATTGCCCTCTGGTGACTTCCGGTTTTTGGGAAACTACGGTCTTGTATATGCTTTTGGGAATAAAAATGTGTTAAGGGTGGAATGGGCCATGACTTAATGCTATTTTGATACCTTATATTACTGATAGACATTATCTACTTAGCGTACATTACTACCTAGTAGATAGTTTAACGGATCCTTAAAGGATGGTTATTCCAAACATCCTTTGAGTTACTTGTATTTCAATTGCTATTTCACTTGAGTTGGATTTATTGATATAAGAATGTTAATCCTGACTCGAGTGTCTTGTGTTTTTGCTTTACGCTCGGGTCAGACTGAGTGATCCAGTATTCGAGACTCACCTTTGAAGTTGGAGCCTTGCTTGAAGATCCAGCCATCTATTCTGCTTTCAGTATTCGATGATTCCAGTGATGTATTCTGATTTGGATCTGATGTATCATGTTACTCTTCCGTTGTATCTGGTTTAACTCTGATGTATCGTATTACTCTTTTGTTGGAAACTCTGATGTATCTTATACATTTATATAGTAGCTTCATGAACTACTATCTCTTTTATTTCCGCTGCATTTATTACTCTGTGTCTGTGATCTGTGATTATTTATTTACTATATATGTTCATTTTTGCCAAATTTAAATTAACAACGCGGTATTTTGAGCAATTCAACTCCGGCATGAGTGTCTACCTATACACTTATAATGGATGCGAATGGTCCAAAATAGCGGGTCGTTACAGGGGGGGTGAATAGTGTTTAATGGATTTTATGGAATTTTTGAAATCTTTTCAAATTAAACACAAACAGATGCAATTTACAAACACAGAGATAATCACAGAACCAGACACAGATGCAAATAGTAAATAAAAGCAGTAAAGGAAAGAACACAGCCGAATTTTATACTAGTTCGGAGTTACCCTACATCCAGTCCCACACAATTTCTTGTGCAGATTTCTTTTCAAATATAATGTCGATAAACAACCTCGATTTCAAGGCCAAGAGATACACCCTTCTGTCTTCGAGTCCAGGGCAAACTCTCTTGATTTAAGCAGGCTATAAGCTCACCTAATTGATTTACGGGCTATAATCACACCCAATTGATTTACGGGCCATAATCACATCGTTTCCAATCACACTTTGATAGAGAGAGACTCGATACACTTCTTTGATTACAAATGATCCTATAACTCTGAGCATTGAGATCTTTGAGAGAGAGTGGAAGAAAATCAAACTAGAGACAATCGAGTTTGATTCACTTAGAATTTCGGAAGAGTTTTGTTAAAGCATTTGTAATATAAGAGAATATTTGAGTGGAGAAGGAGTGAAGAAATGAAGAAAAACTAACTTAAAATTCATTGAAAACAACTGGTATTTATATGAGAACAATAGTCATGTCCATTCGTGAAAGGTTATGACGAATAGACACTTCTTTTGAAAATTTGAAATTTGAATTCTACGGCTACCATGTCGACATGGAGGGATGATGGATGTCGACATGCCTATGTTATTTTTTGAAAATAAATTTTTCTTTAAAGTGATTTCTATTCTAAAACTTATCAAAACAATTTCTAAACTTTGTAAACCATTTTGAATATAGTTTAAACTTATAAAAGAGTTTTAGAAAGAATCTTAAAATATATAATCTATAATATAAAAGTAATATTAAAAACTAAATATAGATTTCTTTAAGATATATTAAAGCTAAAATATTAAAATCAAGGGATAGTTTAAAAAAACAAGAGATGATTTTGAAATTAATATGATTAAAAATAGTTTTTGAATTAGGGCTAAAATATTTTAATTGATAGAGATGACTTTAAAAAGATAGATATGAAAAAATAAATCATTTTGAAAATTTCGTGGATTCCATTCCACTAGAGAAGGTCGTGAGATCCATCCCACTAAAGAGGTCATGGGTTTCATCCCACTAAAGAGGTCGTGGGTTCCATCCCACTATTAAAGCGAGAAGGTGGATTCCATTCCACAATTAAAATCCGAATAAAGTTTTTGTGCTATTATGAAGTTTAAGCATAAATCTAGACTCCATTACTTATCTTGATATCTTGAACTCTTGATAATCTTGATATTCATGAGTCTTCAGTCTTGATTTCTACAATCTTGAATTCGGCAGTCTTGAATCTTTATACTGTACAGTCTTTATTCTCAGTACCTGCATATATATACCCTGCATATACATATATATATCTAGACAAGACTATTAGTGTTTATATTTTATAACAAGTCCTAAGGTTGTTGTCATCAAAACCATCATCTTAGGAACTAACAATCTCCCCCCTTTTTTACGATGACAACCTTTGTTTATAAAATCTACTCCAACAAATTTCGATTCTACTCCGACTCCCCCTTATTCCAACAACTCCCCCTTAATCTACTAACTCCCCCTTAATCTAAGCCTATCTAACCTATTTTATAATTCCCCCCCTTTGTCATCAACAAAAGCTAATCCTAAACTACATAACTCCCTCTAAATCTTATACTATAGCACCGTATATGATAATAACACAGTATTGTAGAATCTAAATGAGACAGATAATAATATGAGTAAAATATAGTAAGGTAGAGAGATATGAAATTTTTAAACATAATCAATCAATATATACGTCATGTTCTTATCAAACCACACCATGTTCGATCATATACTACACACCATATTCAAATCAATCCAAACCATACTAATCTAAACCTAATCAAATCAAACCAAACAATTCAAACCAAATCAAAGTAAATCAAACCACATGTCAAATCAAATATTTCTTGGAACTTGAACCCATCCTTCTTCACCGAAGATAGGATCTGCCTTTATAGCATCCCATTCTTCATTATCTTTGTTTAGAGTTCCTTCTAGATTCGCTTCAAGTTCTTCTTTGTTGAGGGCAGAGATCATCCATCGAATGGCATCAAAGTGCCTTTTTTGTTCCTTTATCATCTGCATTTGGCTTAATTCTAAGTGAAGTTGATTACGAAGGATAAAAGTAAGTATGTTCTTGAAGGATTTTAGAGTTGCTTCAAGAATCTCACTTACATTATGAATAGGAGAGGCCATTTTTTGATAAAATATGAAGAAATTCAATAGAAAATAAAGAGAATTGAAAGTATGCATTTTTCTGGAAGAAACATGTATTTAAAGAGTTAGAAAGTCGTTTGAAATGAAAAGACACAAGGTAGTTATGTCAATTTCAATTTCAAAACAAAAAACAGTTTCTGGCCGTTATATGTCGACATGGGGGGTAGAGGGATATCGACATGCCCCTGTTAATTTTGGCAACTTGCTTTGTTTCTTTATATTATGTACAAGTCTATATATATAAACTTTTATAATATAATAATAAGCATTCCAGAGATATTTTAGAGCTAATAAATAGAAATAAAGGGTTTTCATTGATAATTTTAGTTAACATTACATGAAATAATACAACATTAACTAAAGAGAGATACAAACTAATACAACATGAAATGAAACTAGTATTAGTTAGAGGATGATGAAGATGATGATAATCCAAGCTTGCGACTCACTTTTCCAAAGAACTTGTTCATTTTGGTGGAAATCTTGTCCAACTTTTTACTAATGGATCTTTTGAGAATCCATTGATTTTCCACGATAATCTTTTGGTTCTTGAGAAGCGTTTTGTTGGATGGATTGTTAGGAGTGATAGGGTATTCGATGCTTTCCAATGAAGTCTCTTCCTTCTCCTCTCCTTCTTTTTCAATTTCCATCTCCTCCCCTTCTTCCTCCTCCTCCTCCTCATCTTCTTCCATCTCTTCATGAGCCAATCTCTCATCCTTTTCGGCAAGTGTTTCATATGGTTGAAACACAAATGGAATTTTCATGAGAGAGATGTTAGCATGGTAAAACACTTTTCTAGAAACGAACTCCTCCCTCTTATAATCAACACCAAAGTAGTTAAAAATCCGAGTGAGATAAATCCCATGATATAAAGTGTTTTCACCTAAAGTAAAAATTATGGGACGAAGTTCATCCAAAATCACTTGCGCCCAATTAATGTCATAGTGCCCAAAAATAGCAAAAAGAGTCTTACAAACTTTTAAAGTAGGGTGATTGAAATTTCTCGATCTTGGAGTTATGGTATATTGCAAAAGAAGGTTTACAATTCTAGCTTTAGGACGGAAATTTCGGTTTATAAACTCAAAGTTATCATCTCCTTCAAAAATGTTATGAAATGTCTCACGATCATGTTCATCAATTTGAAAATCCGAAAGATCCATTCCCGTATACTTACAACAAAGATGTTACCCAAAATCTCACTATTTAAAACAATACGTGTTCTTTTAACGCTACTCCACACTTCCCCTTCATCCTTCGTAAAAACTACGATTCAAATTTGCATAAAACATTTTGACAAGATTCCGATAACAAACAAAATCATTTTGAGAATCATCAATTAAGCTAAGAATTTGATTCTCTTCGAAAATTACATTGACCTCATATGAAGGAAAACCACTAAAGATAGCAAATTTTCCTGTATGGACCTTTCCAAAGTTTAAGCTTGATAGCTTTCGAATCATTATAGAGGAACTCTTTGGTGGCCTGGGACAGTCTTATGGTGGATGGAGTGCTTGAGGAAGCCATTTTTGAAGAAAGTAGAGAGCATGATAGTTTGAAAGAGAGTTTGAATTTTGAAATGAAAGTGAAAAGATAGAATAAAGTTAAGAAGATAAATAGATATCTAAGAGTCATGTTCTCTGATCAAGAGATACCTTTTCAGAGCTTTAGAGTTGGTAAAAAGGTGGAGGGAAATTCAAAGTTTTGAATTCAAATTTGAATTTCAAATTTCTGAAGGGATGTCAACATGGGGGGTATGGTCATGTAGACTTCGCTCCCTTATATCATGTGACTTATTTTTCTTATTTTATTCAATATATATATATATCCTATAATCTAATTTATATTTTATCTGAAATAATATTAAATATAATAACACTTTAATATTAATATTTTAATATTAAAATATTATTAAAATAATATTATTTTGAAAATCAAAATTTTAAATTCAAACAACAAGCAATTTCAAAACATGCAAACAACCAAACATTCAAACAAGCAATTTCAATCAATATAATTTAAATGCGTACCTATTTTTAGATCCATATTTCCGAGATCATTAGACTCGTGATTAGCTGTAAAGCACATGTTTGAATTTTCCGTTTCTTGATCTTCATCACTAGAGGATGAGTCTGAATCGTCTAGTGTAGCAGTATATGCTCTCTTTCTTTTTTTTGACAAATCATTACTTGGAGAAAATTTCTGTAATGACCCAATTTTTCGACTTCCGAAAGTCGACATCAATACGCCCACTGTATCAAATGCCGAACCATCGAATGCCGGAAAACCGAATCATTAGGGTTAAAGAAGAAAGAGGTGGAAAAAGAAAGAAGAAGAAACAGAAACAATATCAGAATATCACAATCGCAGCGGAACAATATATAATAGATAAATGAATAATCTTTAAAGCAAAGAACTATATCTGTTTATACATTACATCACCAGAGTATTACAACAACAAAACACAACACTGGTAGTTATAATAACCTAACCATATGATTGAATACACAGCGGAATGATAATAGTATACGAAAGTACGTATCGCCATCCAGCTCGCCTCCTGATCTCCCCAGCATACTTTTCTGACTTCGCTCCAGAACAACTGATAACCTGACTCTAGGCTGCCGTGTGGAAAATTATGGGCACCCAGAGTTTAGAAAGGGAACAATAAACTCCAGGTCAGTCATGGGACTGGTGTGAGATCTTAAAACGGTTATTTGCACAAAGGAATAAAAAGAAATCCGCTATGCTTTTGGAAAATGAAACTACCATAAGAAAATGGCAGGTTATACAACCAAAACTGTACCGGGCGCATATTGTTTCTTTGGATTTCCAACAAATGGTCAGGCTAAGGAACTTCCTACACCACATGGGTATGCCTCTGAAGGGACGCCCCGAGAACCTAACCGGATCTCTACCAACATAAGGCCGAGTTACCTCACGCTTCTGGTGCAATGAAGCTGTAACTAGATAACTCCACACACGAGTATGCCATCCTCGGTCGTTACCGACCTTTATCCGAGGATCCTCAACACCAACAACCACAAAGTAATATATTTGCAGCAACCACATAAGTTAAGTATCTAGGCTCCATACCATGATACCACCTTTTTCCAGAAGGAAATGGACATACCCTGAGGGCGCTACCCCCAAACAACCTTGCCGCATCCTTCCTGTTTCAACCATTTTGGGTTGTAAGGTCCGACGAGGTCTCGTCCACAAAGCTACGCTTTTCACAAAAGCCATGCTTCGATCAACAAATGATCGGCAACACTTAGCATGCCACATTACCAAATTGGGAATGTATCACTAGTAACCATCAACTACATAACCTCTAAGCTCATACGTCTCAGAGAAGGGTGTTAAGCTAAGAGAATAAATTCTCCGCCACCAAACAGAAATGTATTTGATAGAAATCTGCTTTATATCTCAAAGTGTAATGCCAGACATACAACCATACAAGTCTGTTTCTAGGTTTGAACAGAATCGAAGGCACTTCGTCCAATAAAGGAAGAAGCCCTTGCAATCCGGGTATCCACAATCTCGACCGGACTCCCCATCACATATGGAGATCTCTATACCGGAGCAACTCAGTGCAGAGACAATCGACAGGTAATCCTTTCATTCTCGAAAATACTCGGTCTTCACTACCGTCTTCAAATGCACACCCATTTCGTCGTATCATTATTCGGAATGGGTTTTATGACTTAATGTCCTCTCCCGGCTTAACCGAATAATGAGCGCTTGTTTTGAAAACAAATTCAAGTGCCATTTCAAAGGCCAATATTGATAGTCGGTTATTTAACTATCAAACAACATTCACAACAATCACCAAGCCTTAATAATTTCCTAAATTGTTTATACCGATAGTTGGTTATTTAACTATCAAACAATATTCACAACAATTATCAAATTTAAATAATTTTTCCCCAATTATTTATTTTCAAAATATCTTCGCAAGATATATTTTAACACTTCAACACTTTGAAAACCAATTTCAAATCACATTTCTTTTGCGGAATAAATTTCCAAATGTTATTTATTTCCACTGAAGATTTGCCGAGTCTGAATACTTCAAAATGATTTAAATCACTTATCCAAAAATATATGTACTTGGATACATTAAAAATAAAAACTATTTTTAAACACTTTATTTAAAACATTAGTTTTGAAATTTAATATCAATATCTCATATAAAAACACAAGTCCAAATATTCACTTTCAAACACCAAATCAAATTCAAAATTGATTTCCAAATTTATTTCAAACACCAAATCAAATTTCAAATTGATTTCTAAATTTATTATCTTTTAAAACCAATTCCTTTATTTCTTCCAACTATTTAAAATCTGAATTTTAAATAAATTCTCTAACTTTTAGATAATATCACATGAAATCCATTTATTAAAATCTTTTTCCCATATTTTGGAATTGATTTGATAAGTTTACAAAAATCAACTTTTATACTTTTAAATTTATCCAATTTTCTAAGATTAATTTTACACCAAATTTTCTACTTTAATTTCCAAAAATCCAATTTTATTTATTTCTAGTATCCTACGATACCAAAAATATATTCGGCTAAACTATAGCCTTCAAATAAATTCCATTTATCAATATAATCATTCACACCAATATAATCATTCACAGATTATCACATCACAACATATATAAATAAATTCAACAATGTGAGGAATCTAGTTGGATCCCTCCAACCTGTTTCCCTGCATCCATAGATGTTAGCACAACAATTAAATACCAATTCCACTTCGAGGTGGAATATCGCGGTTATGGGATTATATAATATCATCCGCTATTATGCGGCGCATAGGATCTCATCTGCTATATAATGCGGGAAATCAATCACTCCAAATATATATATACTACTATCATATATACTATCACATCCAAACAATCAATCAATAACTGAAATTCTAATTATTTTAATTTGAGTGAGAAGATCTCACCTTTGCTTTTAATTTGTAATCCATTTCCATTTCAGCTTGTTTTCTTCACAGTTCTTGACCTTGTATAAACATTTGATGATTTAATTAATATTTGAATTAGTCGAACAATTAACTACCATTTAAAAAAATTATTTAACAAATGATTAAATTTTAAACTGATAGTTTAACTTAAACTAATATTTCCTTTACTGTTTTACTCTTCAATGTTTACTTCTATATTCAGAACAAAATATATTTACTGCATGTTTATTTAATTACTGCAAATGTTTTCTGCCTATATTCATTTATATTTTTCTCAAATCTATATATTTATTTATTAAATAAATTTAAACAAACTGTGATTACCTCACTGACTCAATAAATTCCGAGATGACCAAGCCCTACTCGAACACCAGCGACCTGCCCCTATGCGAGCGTGAACCCTAGCATCCATCACCGCCTCGACCTCTTCGATCAATGTGCCACCACCCTAGCCGTGCGACCTCGAACTCGCGCGCCTCCCCAACCTGCCATCGCGATGCTTTCCAGGCTTGATCTCGACTCTGGTCTCGCTTTGCACGATGATTCGATTTCGCGTATCAGTCGCCATATTTTTTTTTCGAGATGAACTGAAGAATAAGAGGAAAGGGGGAACGAGACTGTTATTTGAAAAGATATTCATTCGCATACTCTCTTTTTTATCTATGCTCGACCGGTTGATTTCCTTTTCTAACGCATGTCCCTTTTGAAGACACGTGCTTAAGAATTCCTATATGTGTATGCAAGGGTTTGCCACATTATCAAATGAAATGTTATATTTTAAATTCAAATTTAAATCGTTATAATCACACAACTCACAATCTCGACCTCCTATCGAGGCATGCTGCCAGGCGTTTATAAGGTTATACCCCTATTCCAAACACACTAGAAAAGGTTTCGAGTCCAAATTCGATCGTATGGAGAACATAGCTTTTTGAACCCAGTTATTATATTAAATTCCGATATAAATTTCAGCGCGTTTACAATCCATACGATCACACGACAACTCCGAACACCACAAAATTTTGAAATCCGATAATAATACAATATTACGGATCCAATGGAATTGGTTTCGTCGAATTCCGAGACTGTGCCTCGGAAGGCTATTTTTAAACATCGATTTAAACGATAAAATTTCAAAACTGAACAAATCACTTTCAAATTCAATTTTAAAAGTTCTATTACCTTCAGTATTATCAATATGAATTTTACAAGACTTCAAATTATTTTTAACAAGCTCAGAACTGAAGATTAAATATTTTACCCAACTTCAATAATTAAATTTAATAATTAAATTGCCAAATTCATATTGATATTTGAAATTCAAGTTGAACTAACATTCAAATCAATTAAATATTTCATTTCAAATGTTCAAAATTCCGGGTCGTCACAATTTCTATTTATACGGATGTGGACAATCTCTTTTTAATCGGTTTGGCTCATCACAATTGTAGCATCTGACGTTGTTTTGAGTCTCATTACTATTTCCAGAATTCTAGTGATCATTTCTCTTGTAATTGTTCATCTTTCTGTATTTTAGAAAGTTTCTAAAATTCCTTATCATCAAGGCTATTTCTTTATCGTCGTCACTGTTTGAGTCTTAACCATCTGTTATTGCATTGAACGCTATTGACTTCTTTTCTGAGGCCTTGCTTTCTCTTCTTCCTTGCATTTATACTTCAAACGAAATCAAATTCCCAGTCAATTCTTCAATTTTCAGAGTACTAATATCATTAGCCTCTTCAATTGCTAAAGTCTTTTGATCCCATTTAGGAGTGAGTGAATTCCGAATTTTTCTAACTTGATCTTCTTCGGAAAAGTTCTTTCCTAATGCAATTAGTGAGTTCACAATGTCTTGAAACCTATTGTACATATCCGAAATGGACTCATTTGGATTCATCTTGAATAATTGAAACTGATTGGTCAAGATAGATATTTTTGTCTGTTTAACTTTGCTTGTTCCTTCATGAGTAACTTGCAAAGTTTTCCAGGTCTTATATGCAGACTTACAGACAGACACTCTATTAAACTCATTCCTATCAAATGAACAGAATAGAATATTCATGGCTTTGGAATTGTTTTGTGCAACAGTCTTTTGCTCAACAGTCCACTTTGCAAAATTAGTTGTGGGTTCAATGTACTTAGTTTGTGTGATATTCCAAGTGTCTAATCCTATTGATTGTAAATAGATTTTCATCCTACATGCCCAATATGCATAGTTACTGCCATTAAAAAGTGGTGGTCTGGCAGTAGACTGACCCTCTACAAGTGATAGTGTTGACATTACCAGTGTTGGCATCCATTTGAAAACTTTTCAAAAATCAGACTATGAAAACTTTGAAAACCAATGCTCTGATACCAAATGTTGGAAATGCAGATTACGGATCTTAAGGCTGGATTAACACTAGAGGGGGGTGAATAGTGTTTAATGGATTTTATGGAATTTTTGAAATCTTTTCAAATTAAACACAAACATATGCAATTCACAAACACATAGACAATCACAGAACCAGACACAAATGCAAATAGTAAATAAAAGCAGTAAAGGAAAGAACACACCAGAATTTTATACTGGTTCGGAGTTACCCTACATCCAGTCCCACACAATTTATTGTGCGGATTTCTTTTCAATATAATGTTGATATTACAACCTTGATTTCAAGGCCACGAGATACACCCTCCTGTCTCCGAGTCTAGGGAAAACTCTCTTGATTTAACCTGGCTACAAGCTCACTTAATTGATTTACGGGCTACAATCTCACCCAATCGATTTATGGGCTACAACCACACCGTTTCCAATCACACTTTGATAGAGAGACTCGATACACTTCTTTGATTACAAATGATCCTATAAATCTGAATAGCACCGCTTCCAAATTACATAAGTAGACGTTTTATTAGCAATAATATGAAATAGTGTATTCTCCAAAAAGCATTGAATAGCCATCGCAGCCTTCTTATCCAAAGTTTCCCATTTTCTTTCTGTTATACCACTAGGTATTTCCCCTTTGTTCTCTAATGGTTGGTGAGTATCATTAAGATATATAAAATCCTCCATCTATTCCTTCCACAACACCTAGTTTCTCCCATTAAGTTTTCCAAAATATATCTTCTCTATAACTAAACCTTCTTCCGAAAAATTAATGAAGTATGCTCTGATACCGATTGTTAGGGTTATCCCAAGGACTTCTACGCAATGAGATTTGAAAAGAGAAAATAAGTGAAGAAAAGATAAAAAAACAATTTCCTCTAAATAAACTTTGTTAGATTCACCAAAAGGTACAAAGAAAAACACCTAAAAGTTGAGAAGTAATCTTATTTCCCAAAATCTCAATACAATGACGCTCCTTCTCTCCTATCACAATGAATCCCAAACAAGTATATTTATAATAGCCTGATCTAATCCTAATCATTGGATAAAAGATATGTAGAAATTTATGGAGAAAACTCCAAAATATAATGAAAAAGAAGAAAATGCCTGTAAAATATTGAAGCTTGGTTTTTCCAGAATATAATTTGCCGATCTAGTCGAACCCAATAGTCAAATGAAAGTACCAAGCAATCAGGCTAAAATTCCCCAAAATCCAATCGATGGGAAGGAGGTCCACTCGACTAGTGGCCTTTTTACGTCGATTGAATGCCTATGCTTATGTCACAGTCCTCCGGTGCTTCGCCTTTATCCTTTGTCTCTTTTCTACTCCATCTCTGCTTCTCAAATTGACTCCTTATTATTTGACCAAAAATACCATATCACTAATCCTAAAAGTCTCCACCTTAATACTATATTTTCGTACAAGCCATCCAAACTCCACCCACAAGCTCAAGATCTAAGCAATTTCCAATATAACCACGGAAATAATGTGTCTATCCAAAAAAGAACTTAACCGGCCTCCAATCCACTTAATTATACATGCCCCTCCCCCTCCCCTTAAACATGCATATCACCAATAAATTAGAATAGCTTGTAATACCACAAAGGCCTTCATGCAGACTTTGTGGTTTTCCATTATATACCCTCCCTTGAATTTCCTCTCCAATACTACTTTGTGAACTCCCTACACTTTAAACCATTTTCCTAAGTATTTTATACACATTGTTACTTCCCCAAATTACGTGCACCTCCCTATTTGCCTTCCACATCCTTGTGACTCCACCTCAAGTTGAAAAGTTGCAACATTTCTTCCAACTTCCCCACTGCAATAAATTTATGCTTAATTTTTAAGACATTCCTAACTCCCATGAGTTTCACCATCATTCCATCATATGTCTTAAGCCTAATCGAACCTATACCTTTCACCTCAACATCTCCACTATTAGCGAACTCCACCTTGCTTTTTAGCTCTTTATAAACAATGAATGCTCCCTTTTGGCTGCATATACGAAAATATGTGCTTGAATCAAGTACTTATCCATTTCCTTTTATTTAGTAAATACAGAGCATGTCATTACAAATACCAAAATTTATCCCCTCATCACTATCTTCCCCAAATTTGTTTTGTCTTCCTCTGATGCTTTCATCCTCTCTTTATCGTTTTTTAGCCTGTTGTAAACTTTTAGCAGGTGACATGGTTTTCACATCCATAGCAGATGTTGCACCATAATTTATACCTAGTACAAATTAAAAATATTCGAATGGAAAGTTCTTGCTTGTAATTCTGAGACCCATTATTTGTTTCCCACCGAGAGCTTAAGCACCAGGATCAATACCAGAGAACCAAAGATCTAAAAGTAAGAGAAAAGACGTCGATTAAGATCAAGACCATTGTCCAATTAAGACAACAAGCTCAAATGAGAGCGACAATTACCGAGACCAACAACATTTCAACTAGTATCAACAATCAATGGCTTAGATAGCCCTGGACCGAGATCTACGGTCAAAATAAATGAAAGGAATCAATGGAACTATATATAAAAGCGACACATCATCAATCGGCATCAAAGTACCCTCAGCAAGATGATGACAAGTGTTTGAATCCAAGCCGCCTATAGCAAGCCAGGTCATTAATCCATGTGAAAGCCCCGACACCAATGTGAGAACCTTAAATTTGCTACAAATAGAGGACCACGTGCTACTTAAAAGGGGTCTGACTGGAGATTATCTGACATTTTATAATCATTCCATATTCCTTACCCTATTTTAGAAAGCTTTAATCAAAAGATGATTAATGGCAGACTTTGTAATAGAAGTACTTGTACACCAAATTGAGGAATAAAAGCTCACGGCAGAAACTTCAAAGTGGTCGTAAGGATCTTGGTTCAAACCACTATAAATCTCGTGTCTCTTTTACTTTTCAGCACTTATCATCTACATAGTTTTGGTATTCATTCAGCTTATCTGTATCCTTTCGGAACAAAACTTCGAATGCTTTGGAGTATTGGTCAGACGAAAAATCCATCTAACATTTTTGGCGCTAGAGAGGGCTCGAACCTCCATCATTTATTCCATTTTGAAAAATCCACCGAAATCATCTCTCCATCCATGATTGACTTTGAAAATGAGGAACCAACCTCGGAGTTACCCTTCAACCATCGCATTCGGCTCGTTAATGAAGAGGATGATGAGCGTCTATCTACATTCATCTTGGAAAAAGACCGAGACTGGAAGTATGATCCCGTCTATGAACTTCAAGTTATTCAATTCAAACAGCTTTTAGAGCATCTTTAGGAGTCTCTCCAAGAGTTTGCTCAACTCTAAGGCATGGTTAAGGCTATGGCAAAGAAAATCAAAGTCTTGAGTATCGTAATAATGATAATTAAAGGTCCATCTCATCCTAGTAAAAGAGCTTTCCCGGCTATCTCTACTCTCCAATCTCGGAAAAATATCAAACGAGACCAAGTCATCACTTCACTCAACCAAAATCTATCTTGGATCTCTCCGATGTAAAGAGCTACATTAATCAAGATATCCTCCATCCACCAAAGAAGATTTGAAAGGAAAGAACTACCGTGTCTACCGGCAAGCGAATGGACATGAAGCAGATGGATGTCGAAGACTTTCTTAGGCCGTGGAAAACTTTATAAAAAAAGAAGATTGACTGAATTTCATAAATGGTTAGTTTAATATCTCATTTTTTATAAATATCTAACTTTGCCTCTATGTTTTAGGAGAAATTCATAGTATGAAAGCCTACTCAACTGAACAGATATATATATATATATATATATATTCACCGATTAAGAGTACTATATGGATCTCTATGTTTGAAGGAGTCTCCCATCTCTTTGAAACGCTTCTTTTGGGTTTAACTCTTCCCTTTCTCGATGAGCACAATCCAGTCTTGATACCCAAAAATTCTATCTAGTTTACCAACTATGTGATCTCAAAAGTCTTACAAAATAGTCCGTAAGAAACCCATAAGAATTCCCCAAGGCAGGAAGATTCGCTCTCGGAGAATTAATTTACATATCAAGCTATCAAATAGGATATAATGAGATAGAACCAGATCAAGGTAGTAAGTCTTCTAGGAAAAAGAGAAAGACTGTTCACAATGCACAAGAATAAGATGGAATTGAGCTTGACCCTAGAAGAAGTGTGCCTCGATGAAAATGACAAGACTAAGACAGTCAAGATAGGGACTTATTTTCATCCATCTATTCAAGAAGAGCTAATTTCTTTCCTCAATCATAACTAAGATGTGTTCGCATGGGATCATGATGACATGATGGGAATCAATCCCTTGTTTATTTGCTACTGCTTGAATTTAGATCAAAGTTTATTCCCATCAGGCAAAAGAGGAGACCCATGGACAAGAACCGATATATGGCTCTATAAGAAGAGTCGAGAAGTTACTAAAGAATAACTTCATCCAAAATGTATATTACCCAAAGTGGATCACTAATTTGGTGCTAGTAAAGAAACTAAATGGAAGTGGAGGACATACATTGACTTCACTGATTTAAACAAAACTTGCCCAAAGGATTGCTTTCCTTAACCGAGAATCGATCAGTTTGTAGATGCTACCAGTGGGTACTAATTGCTTTCGTTTATGGATGCTTATTTTGGATAATGCCCTTCAATCTTAAGGATACATGGGCAACATATCAGAGTTAGAAAGTCATGTTTCAGATCCAGCCGAGACATCGTGGCTCTCTGGAAATATCAAATGATGTTGACCCTTAGAAATGTACCTTCGGAATACAATCCGAGAAATTCTTGGGTTTTATAGTAAATGCTAAAGGATAGAGATAAACCTGGGTCGGATAAAAGCCATAACCAACATTAAGGCCCCAATTAATGGAAAGGAGTTAATGAGCTTCAATGGAAAGATGGCTGCTTTGAACAAGATTCATAAGCCAATCAACCGACAAGTGTGTTCTCTTCTTCAGCCTCTTAAAGAAGCATGTTACTTTCAAATGGACAAACGAATGCTAAAAGGCATTTAAGAAATTGAAAGAGTACATAAGTTCCCCCCTGTTGCCAAAACCTATAGATGGAGAAACTCTATTCCTCTATTTGGCCGCTTCGGATCAGGCCATGAGCTCAGCCTTGGTAAGAGATGATGATGGGATCAAAAAACCTATGTATTATGTAAGTAAAAGGCTAGATCCAGCCAAGAAGCACTATCCAGTATATGGAAAAGCTTGCCTACAGCTTAGTGTTTACAGCAAGGAAACTTCGGCTATATTTATAGGCCTATCCTATTAAGGTCCTTACAGATCAACCGCTTCGGCAAATTTATAGTAAACCTGAGACCACCGAGAGATTAATTAAATGGGCAATAGAACTCAGCCAATATGAGATATGTTATGTTTCTAAGACAGCAATCAAGGGCCAAGCACTAGCCGACTTCATCCCCAAATGCACTAGTCTTGGAGCCAAAACTAAAAAAAAAGATTGAACAAGGATAAAGGCAACTGGGCAAATTAGTTAACTTTTGTTCTATGAGCTTATAGAACAAGCTCCAAGACCTCGATAGGACATACGCCCTTCTCTCTAGTTGACAGTTTCGAAACCATACTCCCAGTTGAGTTAGAAATTGCCTCTCACCGAAGGCATTGTTATAATACGTAGTAGAATATAGAGCTCCGAGAGGAATCAATAGATTTGATACATGAGCCCCGAGGCCAAGCCGCTTTAAGAACAACAGAGTATATTCGGAAGATGATCTGATATTACAATTAGAGAGCTCGGACTAGAAAATTTGAGAAAGGAGACCTCATCCTTTAAAATATAATGCTAAGCACCAAGGATCTGGCAGATGGACCTCTCGACCTTAACCAGGATGGACACCTAATAATTCATGACGTCATCCTTCCAAGAACATATAGATCAAAGAGGTCGGATGACAATATAATACATCGAACTTGGAATGTTGAGCATCTAAAACATTATCACAGCATGAGGTCGCTATCTGAATAAAGACTTTATCAAAAATTCGAGACAGTAACCCATCTTTTAGCCGTAACCCAGGTATGGTGCGTAAGATCCAGTTTTCTTAAGTCTTAAGCATTTTAAACATCGCATCAGAATGTTTTAGTCATGATCAAGCAATATCACACAACTTCAAAAAAGTGCATCAAAATGTTTTAGTTGTCATTATTGTCGTGATCAAGCAATATCATGCAAGTTTTAAAAAGTGCATCAAAGTATTTTCATCGTGATTATTATCGTGATCAAGCAATATCACGTAACTTCCAAAAAGTGCATCAAAATGTTTTAATTATGATTATTGCCATGATCAAGTAATATCACGCAACTTTCAAAAGTACATCAAAATGTTTTAGTCATGGTACTACTCTGATCAAATAGCGTCATGCAAGTTTCAAAACCATGCCTTCGCCTTTAGCCAAGAAATTGATTTTGCCTCATGGCGATTACTTAGTTTCACCAAGTAAATAATTTTTCCTCACGGTAATTACTTAGTTTCACCAAGTAAATGATTTTGCCTCATGGCAATTACTTAGTTTCACCAAGTAAATGATTTCGCCTCACGATAACTACTTAGTTTCACCAAGTAAATGATTTTGCCTCACGATAACTACTTAGTTTCACCACGTAAATGATTTCGCCTCACGGCAGCTACTTAGTTTTACCAAGTAAATGATTTCATCTCACGGCAATTACTTAATTTCACCAAGTAAATAATTTCACCTCATTGCAATTACTTAGTTTCACTAAGTAAATAATTTCACAACACAACGACTACTTAATTTCACTAAGTAAATGATTCCGCCTCACGGCAATACTTAGTTTTTCACAGAAAATGATTTTGCCTCACTGAAATTATTTAGTTTCGTAATTGGGTTGATTCCCAAAGAGAGAATTTTTGCTTCTAAAAAAAATATCGATGTTTTTTCAAAATTAGGTATATTCCCAAAAAGATTAATAAGTTGGTTAGATTCCTAAAGGGTTAGTGAGATTGTGTAGACTCTCAAAGAGATTAGAAAATTGGATAGATTCCCAAAAGATTAGTAAGTTGGGTAGATTCCCAAAGAGACTAGAAAATTAGATAGATTCCCAAAGAGATTAGAAAATTGGGTAGATTCCCAAAAGATTAGTAAGTTGGGTAAATTCTCAAAGGGATTAGAAAACGGATAGATTCCCAAAAGATTAGTGAGATTGGGTAAATTCACAAAGAGATTAGAAAATTGGATAGATTCCCAAAAGATTAGTAAGTTGGGTAGATTCTGAAAGAGATTAGAAAATTAGGTAGATTCCCAATATAGTGAGCCATGGTCCAGAAAAACCATGTGTTGGGTAGATCACCAATAATAGCGAGCCACCACCGATCGGGTCGTGCAAAGAGTGAGTTATGGGAAGTTGACCGTGCCCAATGCACCGAGTGAGCCACAACCAAAGTGTTGTGCAAAAGAGTGATCCATGGCCAAATTGTGTGATTACCCACCTTTCTGACCCCTAGGAATGAAACTTAATACATCCTCGGTATTCGTGTGTCGTTGCCCAAGTATCTGAAAGATAAGTTTTCTTAGGGTAAAATAAATAATAGAAAAACCTCACAATGGAATGGTTACATATAATACAAAATGATATAGTACAAAAGGTTACTCCTTACATGGAGCTATCAGTTAAACAGAAGTACCACATCTAACAGTTTTGCGGCTATACATTCCGATTTTACATTTTTCAGATACCAAATATACCAACATAATCATACAGTGGAAATAAGAAACTAGATAATGAAGCAGCCGCCTGCTCGATCACCGTCTTCAAAGAGCTCTGAAGAAAACCTGCTACTCTTGGATTACTCAAATATAATTGAGTACCAGGGAGTTTTAGGGAAAATAAACAGCTCGAGTCGGAAAAAATGTCTGGTATGAGTAAAACTTTGAAACAAAAGGAAGTGTATTTAACAATAATATGTGGGACAACGTCGCTAACGCATAATGGGTTTTCTCCCACATAAACAACAACTAAACATAAGAATGGAAAAGTGCAATAGGAAACAAATCCAAACATAGATGATGGGCAAAAATAGTATAAAGATCGAGACTTGAAAGAATGGAAATAGTCTAAACAAAATCCAAACTGGACAGAATGGATAAAACAAGATAACAGTCTAAACTTGATAGAATGGACAAAAACTATAATTAAACATTGTGAAGAGTGGTTGACTCTTCCCGTTGCAATTACAGAAAAACAATTCGAAGGTTCGAATCAAATAAAGAAAGGAAAATTTCCAACAAATGACTAGGAAGGTGAACCCCCTTGAAGTATACCTCTAGTAATATACTTCTGAGAAGCTCATTTACTTTGTGACACTTCTCGGACAATACTAGCCAGACCCCGCCAAACCTTACCAAGAATCTGAATATTTCCACATCTAAGTGCGCAACCAAATCCAAACTAGATGAGATGTGAAAATACCTTTTATTGGGAGCAACCCTACATAGCTTGGCTTCCTCTCGCGCTTTGGGTTTAGTAATTTCCGAAAAGGATAACAATGCTCAATGGAGCAACTAAATCATCTTAGAATGATGAAAATAAAGAAGCTAAAGTAACCGCTAGCCGAAAAACCAACTATTGAGGATATCAAATAATAATATATGGAAATTAAGTCTTGTATACTTACCACCACTCATCGAATTCAAACTTGTACTGTTTCTTGGTTAACAATAATACCGGACAAGTCAAAGTGGTGTTACCTCAAAGTCACGTCTCACGATTATTCTTAACTTTTGAAATAGCGATAAGTCTACTTCTTCGATGTTTAGTGCTAATTATACAAATAAATCATTTCCATATAAGTGAATTGCTTTACGGAAATTAATTCATTTCTATAAACGAGTCAAACTTTTTCTTTTAAAAACCCGAATTCATATTTGGCTTCACATACAAGTATTAGCTTTAAAACCACTTTGATAAAAGAGTTTGCTAACTTTGAAACATCATTATAAAAAGGATTGAATAATTTAAAAAATCATTGTTACTTTGATTAATCCACTTTAAAACTTCATTAATTAAGTTGATAAATTCACTTCAATGCCTTTAATTAAAAAGGGTAAATCACCTTTAAAACATCACTAATTCAATTAATTAATAAAATATAATTAATTAAATTAAAAAATAATTAATTATCATTATTTAAATTGAATAAAAAGTCAAAACATCCTTGTTACTTTGATAAATTCACTTTGAGACTTCATTAATTAAGTTGATAAATTAACTTCAAATGCCCTTTATTTAAAGGGTAGATCACCTTTAAAACATCATTAATTCAATTAATTAATAAATTTTAAATATAATTAATTAAATTTTATATTTTAAAAATGATTATTAATTATAAGCATTATTAAAGGAAAGGTTAATTAAAGTTAAATAGATTTATTAACTTCTAAAAGTCATTAATTAAAAAGATTAATAAATTTAAAAACATCATTAGTAAATTAATTAATTAACTTTAATCTATCATTATTAAAAGATTAATTATCCTTAGAGATCATTAAATAAAACGATTAATTAAATTTAAAACATTATAACTAAGTAATTAGTTAAATTTAAAACACATCATTAATAAGTAAATTAGTTGACCTTAATCCTTATTAATTAAATAATCATTATTAAAATAATTAATTATTTTTGAAAACATTATTAATCAAAAACTTGCTTAACTTGTAAAATAATTCCAAGCACGATAAAACCAAATGGTTTCAATAAAGTGAACTTTTCTGTAAGTGTCGATATAGCCACTATCGCTATACGGGTAGTTTGGAAATCAAGCGTATGTCATTGCAATACATCCAAACATCACATAGCAAGAGTATGAACATATATACATGGTGATTTATAATAATACAATATATATCAAACATTTTCTAACAATATAACTTTAGCCACTGACTTTTCATATCGCTTACTACATGCAAACTAACTTCCAATGCGATAACTTTTTGCAGCATGAACCAAACCATCTTACACAAATACAACAAGCATTTATAGGTCAATAATATGAGCATTAAAATAGTTTAAAAACTTTGGTTATAAGGGTGGAGTTTTACTCACAGAAATGCAATCGAACTATGTTGAGCTCCTACAACAACTTGTCGATACAGAACTATACTTCACTCCACTCAAGCTTGGACTTTTGGGCACTTAAATAGGCTATTTGGGTTCGGCCATGGGCTATTATAGGGTTAGCCATGGTTGAAATAGGAAGTTAAGGTGTTGCTTTTGTAAGTAGAATGATGTAGAGAAGGTGTGAGCTAGTTTTAAGTGGATGGAAGTGGAAAAACTATAGTTTTAAGACATGAACGTACAAATGGAAGCCATGGAAATTTATGAATAAATGAAGAGAATGGAAATAAATATGAAGCGGAGATGTAAAGTGAAGAGTGGTGAGAGGAAGCATGTATTTATAGGCAAATGAGGAGGGTATTTTAGTAAATTGACTTAGGAATTAAATAAAGTGTGCATGTATCATGGAGCTCCATACCTCCTCCATCCCTCATTGCACACGTTACCCCTGAGGTCCCCCTGGCATTTTTTGTGTACTTACCTAGATGCTTAAGGTGATGGTTGTGTACTTCCATAGGTTTATTTAGGTTTTTATATACATATTTAGTCAAATCATGTTTTATTTTAAACTAAGCATGGTTATTAACTTTAACACTATAGTTAACTTATCACATGACATATGTACATGTGTGTACATGTGTATATGAGTTATAAAAAAATATGCATAATGTTTTTGACAACTTTTCGGTGTCAAAAAGTCAAAATTTCGAAAAACGCTTTTCAATCACATTTTTTGTTTTTATTTGAACTAACTATTTTAGTAAACAAAATTTGAAAAATGATTTTAATATCATGAATTATTATTTAAAAGATGTTTATTTGGTTATGAAAATCCATTATTTAAATATTTAAAAATGATTTAAATATTCAAATACAAAGTGATTAACATACGGGTCGTTACAAATTGTGCCACGGAAAGAGTGAACCATGGTCAAAGGTACCAAGCATGGTGTTGCATAGTGAGTCACGTCGGCTGCGTGCAAAATATAGGTGTTATACCGCCACCAGTAGTTTTTTAAAACTCGATACCTATGAGACACCAAGTCTAGATGATCGAAGTATAGTATTGGAATATTTTCGCATAAAGGCACTCATTCAAATTGTTTTTCGAAGACGAGGTTAGATTTGAAGTTATTTTCTGAAATCCTCTAGACGAGGTTAGATATCAAGTTATTTTCCAAAAACCTCTAAATAAGGTTAGATTTCAAATTATTTTCCGAAAATCCTCTAGACGAGGTTAGTTTTCAAGTTGTTTTCTAACATCCTCTATATGAGGTTAGATTTCAAGGTGTTTTTCGAAATCCTCTAGACGAGGTTAGATTTCAAGTTGTTTTCCTAAATCCACTAGACGATGTTAGATTTCAAGTTATTTTCTGAAATCCTCTATATGAGGATAGATTTCAAGTTATTTTCCAAAATCCTCTATATAAGGTTAGATTTTAAATTATTTTCTGAAATCCTCTAGACGATGTTAGATTCAAGTTGTTTTTTGAAATCCTCTAAATGAGTATAGATTTCAAATTATTTTTCCATATCCTCTAGATGAAGTTAGATTTCAAGTTGTTTTTTGAAATCCTTTAGATGGGATTTTTGAATTATTTTCAAAACCCTTTTAATGAGGTTGGATTTAAAAATGTTTTCAAAACAAGGTCTAATCTTCATAAGTTGTCTCGGTAAAGTAATATTGCAAAGAATTCTTAGGATAATTACTTCGCACAAAGGCTTGGATCAACCTTACTGTCACGTACCGAAATTTTCGACTTTCGAAAATTCGACATCGATACTCACTTTATCGACTGCCGAGCAATCGAGTGCCGGAAACTCCAATAGTGAGGGTTTTAAGAACAAGAAAAGGGAGAAGAAGAAGAAGATAAAAGAAAGAAGAGAATAGAGAAGAACAACAACCGAACAAGAGTAGAACAGAAAACAATATCAGAATCTTACACATCACAGCAGAACAATATATAATAGGTAATTACTAGTCTTTTAAAACAAAGAACTATCTCAGTTTTTATACATACATCAATCAGAGTCAATATACAACTCAATACAACAATGGACAGTTATGTAAACTTGTCCTCATACAGAATACATAGCGGAATAAATACTATCAGATACAAATACTACGTCTCGTCATCCAGCTTATCTCCAAAGCTCCAGAATATCCAGAGTATCCTGATAATCTAACTCTAGACTGCCCGTGTGGAAATTGGTGGGCACCCAGAGTTTAGAAGGGAAACAATAAACTCCGAGTCAGTCATGGTGACTGGTGTGAGATCGTAAAACAGTTATTCTTTATAACAACAAAATAATTTTTAAGTCAATTCGAAATGCTTTTGGAAAATGAAACTACCATAAGACCTCCCACCACACACACAATGCAAATGCAGAATTGGAGGAGATTTCTTCTTATGATAGTCAAAGATGCTTACTACGCAAAATCAAATCCTTTTTGATATTATTATTAGTGCATAGTGTAGAAAACATTTCGAAAGTATAATATAAATCTTAGCCAGCATAGGCATTCCGCACTTATGCCTACTATAGCTACTATGTTCAATAGCAGGTTACCGCCACATTCCATAGCAGGTAATACAACTAAAACCGTACAAGTCACGTATTGTTTCTTTGGATTTCCAACAAATGGTCAGGCTAAGGAACTTCCTATCCACGATGGGTACGTCCCTGGAATAGACGACCCGAGAAATAACCTAACATTACGGTTAGATCTCTGCCAACACAAGGCCGGGTTACCTCTGCAAAAATAGGTAACTACTGACACGCGTATGCCATCCCCCGATCGTAACCGATCTTCCCGAGGATCCCCGATTTCCAACAAACCACAAAGTAATAAATTTGCAGCAACCACAGAGGTTAAGTATCTGGGCTCCATACCATGATACCACCTTTATCCAGAAGGAATGACATACACTAAGGGGCGCTACTCCCTAGAACCTTGCCGCATCCTTCCTGTTTTGACCATTTCCGGGGTGTGAGGCTCGATGAAGTCTCGTCCACAAAGCTACGCTTTCTACAAAGCCCTTCTTCGGGTCAACAAAATGATCAACCTATGATCACAAAGATATAAGATCAAACAAATGATCATATCGCAAATGATCAAACACTGATCATTTCACCGCAACACTCAGTATGCCACGTTACCAAATTGGGAATATATCGCTAATAAATTTCAACTACATAACCTCTGAGCTCGTACGTCTCAGAGAAGGGTGTTAAGCTAAGAGAATAAATTCTCCGCCACCAACAGAAATGTATTTGAAAGAAATCAGCTTTATATCTCAAATTGTAACGTCAGACACACAATCCATACAAGTCTGTTCCGGGATCGAACAGAACCGAAGGCACTTCTCACGAAGCCCTTGCATATCCGGATAATTTTCTAATCACGTCCGGACTTCCCGTCACTAAGGGTGATAAAAACCTCTAAATCGGAGATCAGCCGATGTAGAGTAACTCGACGGTAATCCTTCCGTTTTCAAAAATATCCGGTCTTCAACACCGGTCTTCGAATGCAATTCATAACGACGTATCACATATTCGGAATGGGTTATACGACCCCATGGTCCTTTCCCGGTTAACCTGAATAGTGAGCGCTTATTCAAAAATAAGTGTGGCATTCAAATTCATCCAATCACAACAAATATCATATTCAAGGTAATTATTAATAGTCGGTTATTTAACTATCAATAAAGATGTGCAACATCATCAGATTCCAAATATTTTTCCAAATTATTTCATCTTCCAAAATATCTTTACTAGATATATAATTTCCACACTTCAAAAATAAATCAACGTTTATTTTTCTAAACAGTTTCCATTTCCTTTATAAATTCCATATTGAATTTATATTTCAAAATATCTACTGATATACGATTTTCAAATCGATTTCAAATATTCAATTTCAGTTTATCTTTAAGAAGATAAATTCTCAAAAACGTTCATTTCATATTGGAAAAGCAATTCCATACTTATTTAAAAATAAGTGTTTCACAAATCTATTTATTTTCAACATTTGAAAATATTCGTTATACTTAAATCAATATTAAGTATACATTTCATTCTTTAAGGAAATCATTTTCTTAAGCACATTTATTTGAGTCAAAACGAATGTTACGTAAAACATCGTTACGACGACTCAAAATCACTAGTATAAGGATTCGGATTTTTATAGATATATATAAATCCCAATACTACATAAAACATTTTCTTTCGAAAATCATTTACTATAACAACAGTGTTATAGTCCATCATTTCCTTATTTCTCGAAAACGTCTATTTCAACAATAAATGTTGAAATCTATGTTTCGATATTTAACACATTTTAAAACATCTTTAAAATGTTTTACTTCATTTTTTTTTTATATCACTTCTTCAAAAATAAATCCATTTTATTTAATAAGATATTCACTGTCCAAAATCGTGAATATAATTCACTTAACCCAATCTCAATCATTTCTACACATTTTATTTCAATAAAAATTCGCTATCCAAAATCGTGAATATATCTTCTTTAAAAAAAACTTCTACATTTAATTTCTCAAATTCAACTGATTTTGAATTTATAAACACGTTTATAAATTCTATTTCTATTTTAATAACAACTTCGACTTATAAATTTTCTTTTATTTACTTCTATAATTTACTTATCAAAATAAGTGATTTCGGATTTATAAACAACGTTTATAAATCGCATTTATACTTTATAACAATTTCAACTTATAAAATCATTTCATTTAGCAATTTCTATTCATATCTCATCTAAGTGTAAAAGTCAAATTTATAAGTAAATTTCTTATAAATCCTTTATTCTACGGTATCTATTCACTTTATAACTTCACGTTATAAATCTATTTATTTCATTCACTTATACTTCTTTTTAACACTTATAAAAAAATTCGTTTTATAAGTCCAATATTTTTGATTTATAAATTATCAAATTTATAAACCTTTTTATACAAATCATTTATAGTTATTCAAAAATCCCACTTAAACCATTTTATAAATAAATCAACTATTTATTTCAAAAATCACACTTTGGTTAAATTTCACCAAAAATCTTAACTTTTATAACTTTAAGATTTTAAACGTTTATTTATTTGAAATAAATCAATTCAAAAATTCAATAAAACGTCTATTTTCAAAAATCACTTTAAAAATCCTTTTATAATAAAAGTCGTTATTTTTAAAACTTGAATCCGATGATGCAACAGCACCAATTAGTCAATCACAACATCAAACATCATATATCAACATATGAGAACAGAATATATATCAATATCTGTAAATAAATAAATTCAGTTGAGGAATCCAGTTGGATCCCTCCAACCTGTTTCCCTGCATCCACAGACGTTAGCACAATACCAATTCCACTTCGAGGTGGAATATCGCGGTATATGGGTTTTATAAAAATATCCGCTTACTAACGGCGCAATAGGGTCACATCCGCTATACGAGGCGGGAAATCAATCAATCCAATATATACATATGCCAATATGTATATATTGCTATATATATAGATATATCCTACTATATCTAATACAAACAGCAATCAATCAGTCAATCAAAATCCAACTTCATTTGAGTGAGAAAAATCTCACCTTAGCTTTTAATTTTGCAATCCAATCCATCTTGACTTGTTTTCCTTACGATTTCAGACTGTATAAACATTAATACGATTTATTAATATTTAAACTACTCAACGGATCAATTACCATTTCATAAATTCGTTTAACCCATTATTTTATCCAAACTATTTCTGGACAAATAAAATTCAAGTTACAAAAATAATTAAATTAAATTTTAAACTAATTCCTTCTTTAATATCATATTTTAACACCCCATTAATTAAATAAGTTACTTAAATAAATTAACTCTCAAAATACAATATATATTTATTTTTTTATAGATTCAAAAATCTAATTTTTTTATACAGCTCTTTTCAGATTTACAATCGTATACTTCCTATTAATATTTCTTTTGCCTACCAACCAAATTCCCAGTCTGCATGTTTATATACATTTACCAATTCAAGCTGAATAAATAAATTATCATGTATTAAATTTAAATTAAAATTTTGATTTAAACGAAATTTTCTTTCCTCTTTACTGTAAACACTCCCGTATAAATATAAACTTTTAAATTGAAATAACAAATGGTTGTATACCTTACTGCGATTTTTAGGAATCCAGATCGTTTGCTCGAAGGCTCCCCCTCCAGATTTCTCGTGCTCGAGCTCCTCCTTCTCCTCTGACAAACGCACGCGTTCACGAATCACAACGCGCCCCCGCCCTCGCCTTCGTGAACCCTAGTTCCCAGATTTCACTCGCCTGCCGTGAATTGAACGAGTCGCCATCGCGACCCCTGTTGCTCGTCGCCGCCTTCGACTGGCCATCATCGCACGCCGCTCATCCCCAGCCTCGCGACACTCCCCTCAAGCCATGACCCTCCACTGATACGCACGCGCGCGCGAATCCAAAATCGCCAGAGTCGCCATCAATGTTCGGCATCGCTGTTGCCACGCGCCCGCCCCAAGCACCAGTCGCGAGTCTCCCTTCTCGCCCAATTCGATCTGAGATCGAATTGATTTCGTTCGAGTATATATTATTATTTTTTTCTTCTGTTGGATTTAAAACTGAGGAGGGAGTTGCGTGATTGTTTAAAAGAGAGGGGAACGCGATTTTTACGTTGATTTCGAACGACAAAAAATGTACGCGCCCATGCCTCTGCACGATTTATTTCGTGATTCAAGGCGTGATTTAAGGAGAAGCTAAAAGTAGCTGATGGGATTAATTTAAATTTGAATTAAATTGAATTCATTTTAATTTCAACGCGTTTACGTGCCGTATTCTCACATAACAGCTCCAAATGCTACGAAATTTGAAATCCGGTAATAATACAATATTACGGGCCCAATGGAACTGGTTTCGTCGAATTCCGAGACTGTGCCTCGGACGGCTATTTTTAAATATCGATTCGAATGATTTAATTTCAAAACTGAACAAATAACTGTAAACTTCAATTCTGAAGCTTCTATTATCTTCAGTGTTATCAATACGAATTTTAAAAGCTTTCGAAATATTTTTCTTCGGCTTAAAATCGAAGATACAAATTTTTATTCAGCATTCACTAGATTAAATTTTAAAGTTTAATCGCCAAATTCCAAGTTATATTCGGGATTCAAATTAAATCATCGTTCAAATATTTAAAATTAATTAAATATTCTCAATTTAATTTTTTCAAAATTCTGGGTCGTTACAGACTTCCCCCCTTAAAAGAATTTCGTCCTCGAAATTAAAAGTTAGGAAAAGTGGTCCTTAACTCGTCTACTCTTTTTCCAACATCTAATAGTTTTATCAATTTTTCAAAACAAATCTTTCTACTAAAGATTCGTTATCAATTCAACTAAATTTCCAGCTTCAATTCTAAGTTCCAAACAACATTGTTTTCTTAACAATTCAAATTCGAGTTTAAATTCAAATTTTAAACTTTCAAAATTTCTCAAAAATTTTCTAACACCCGAAATTTTCAAAAAATTTCGCCAGCGTCTCCTTTGCGCGGCTAATACGGCACGACTATAAAACGTCCCTACGGACTCTCAGATTTCAAAAAGAAAAATAAAAAGCCAAGCGGCTAGACCAGAAATCATCAAAAACTCATATTATAATTCAAATACTTACCTTTTGTCGAGCAATTCAAATTATCTTTGAAATCAAATCCAATTCCTTAATAACACCTGTATATCCTACTAGCCATAATATCTAGTTACACCATTCAAACTATTTTGCACAATTCTATTACAAAATTTTCAATATAACTACTTATATCATTTTTACTTCACTGTTGAAGTTATATATATTCATTTTCAATTCACTATTATGGTTTAAAACCACTCATATTAAACTGGATTTCAAATTCCATATGAATTTTAATTCATCTCAAACCATATTAATTTGTCATTTCTTCAATTAGTTTCCGTTACTAATTTTATTTCAATACTTTACTTTACAAATTTGAAATGAATTTTTTCAACATTCAATTTACTTTCATTAAATTGATTCACTTGTACTTACATTAATTTAACTCCATCCTTTAAGTTAAATTTATTCTATCAAAATTCGAATTGTATAAGTTATCAATTCATTTATTAATCCAATAGATATTTTAAATAGGATTCCAGAGTCTTTTCAACTTTTTCGAAAATCATTTTGAAAACAATTCAAATTATCCTTTTGAATTTCCAAAACAAAACCCAAATTTTTCCAACAACTCCTATTTAAAACAATTTGGCAGCAATTCCTCTTTTGGAAACCCGAAAATGAATTCTAATGATGTGGCCATCATCATCAGGATTATTTTCCAGCGACCGAAAAGAGTTTAGAGCTTTTATCTCTCCAAAATACTTTTCAAAACCTTTGAAATTCATTTTCAATCAAAAAGATTTAAACTTTTCAAATCCCTAAAATTTTCAAATTCTTTTCAAAACATTTCCAAAAACTTCTCTGGAATTTCGTTTTCAATTATAAGTCACATTTATAAATTTTTTTATATTCTTAAATTTCATTTGGATGCGAATTACTTTCTTAACTTTGGAGTTACGATTTCAATTTCTTATCCAATTTCATATAATAATGATAATAATTCTATATTATCACTTTCCTAGCAACCAAACATCCATATATCATAATGATTCACAGAAAATCATTTCTTTTCTATACAAAAATAGTTTTTGGCAAAATTATTTCATTCACCCTATTTTAAAACAATACTATGTCGTCTTGCCTCGTTTAAGTGTTTAGAAATCCCTATCGATAATATGGCGTTCCACATACCGACCAAAATTCACAAACATCTCAACGGATAAGCAAACACAATATAAAACATTTTTATATTCACTAACAAATACGCGCTCGTATCTATTATTACACTCAACTCATTCTAGAGTACTACTGACTCTATCTCTAATGAGTAACACCCAACAGAGCAGGGTTGTCGCTTAACCATATGCTCTGATACCACGTTGTCACGTACCGAAATTTTCGACTTTCGAAAATTCGACATCGATACTCACTTTATCGACTGCCGGAAACTCCAATAGTGATGGTTTTAAGAACAAGAAAAGGGAGAAGAAGAAGAAGATAAAAGAAAGAAGAGAATAGAGAAGAACAACAACCGAACAAGAGCAGAACAGAAAACAATATCAGAATCTTACACATCGCAGCGGAACAATATATAATAGGTAATTACTAGTCTTTTAAAACAAAGAACTATCTCAGTTTTTATACATACATCAATCAGAGTCAATATACAACTCAATACAACAATGGACAGTTATGTAAACTTGTCCTCATACAGAATACACAGCGGAATAAATACTATCAGATACAAATACTACGTCTCGTCATCCAGCTTATCTCCAAAGCTCCAGAATATCCAGAGTATCCTGATAATCTAACTCTAGACTGCCCGTGTGGAAATTGGTGGGCACCCAGAGTTTAGAAGGGAAACAATAAACTCCGAGTCAGTCATGGTGACTGGTGTGAGATCGTAAAACAGTTATTCTTTATAACAACAAAATAATTTTTAAGTCAATTCGAAATGCTTTTGGAAAATGAAACTACCATAAGACCTCCCACCACACACACAATGCAAACGCAGAATTGGAGGAGATTTCTTCTTATGATAGTCAAAGATGCTTACTACGCAAAATCAAATCCTTTTTGATATTATTATTAGTGCATAGTGTAGAAAACATTTCGAAAGTATAATATAAATCTTAGCCAGCATAGGCATTCCGCACTTATGCCTACTATAGCTACTATGTTCAATAGCAGGTTACCGCCACATTCCATAGCAGGTAATACAACTAAAACCGTACAAGTCACGTATTGTTTCTTTGGATTTCCAACAAATGGTCAGGCTAAGGAACTTCCTATCCACGATGGGTACGTCCCTGGAATAGACGACCCGAGAAATAACCTAACATTACGGTTAGATCTCTGCCAACACAAGGCCGGGTTACCTCTGCAAAAATAGGTAACTACTGACACGCGTATGCCATCCCCCGATCGTAACCGATCTTCCCGAGGATCCCCGATTTCCAACAAACCACAAAGTAATAAATTTGCAGCAACCACAGAGGTTAAGTATCTGGGCTCCATACCATGATACCACCTTTATCCAGAAGGAATGACATACACTAAGGGGCGCTACTCCCTAGAACCTTGCCGCATCCTTCCTGTTTTGACCATTTCCGGGGTGTGAGGCTCGATGAAGTCTCGTCCACAAAGCTACGCTTTCTACAAAGCCCTGCTTCGGGTCAACAAAATGATCAACCTATGATCACAAAGATATAAGATCAAACAAATGATCATATCGCAAATGATCAAACACTGATCATTTCACCGCAACACTCAGTATGCCACGTTACCAAATTGGGAATATATCGCTAATAAATTTCAACTACATAACCTCTGAGCTCGTACGTCTCAGAGAAGGGTGTTAAGCTAAGAGAATAAATTCTCCGCCACCAACAGAAATGTATTTGAAAGAAATCAGCTTTATATCTCAAATTGTAACGTCAGACACACAATCCATACAAGTCTGTTCCGGGATCGAACAGAACCGAAGGCACTTCTCACGAAGCCCTTGCATATCCGGATAATTTTCTAATCACGTCCGGACTTCCCGTCACTAAGGGTGATAAAAACCTCTAAATCGGAGATCAACCGATGTAGAGTAACTCGACGGTAATCCTTCCGTTTTCAAAAATATCCGGTCTTCAACACCGGTCTTCGAATGCAATTCATAACGACGTATCACATATTCGGAATGGGTTATACGACCCCATGGTCCTTTCCCGGTTAACCCGAATAGTGAGCGCTTATTCAAAAATAAGTGTGGCATTCAAATTCATCCAATCACAACAAATATCATATTCAAGGTAATTATTGATAGTCGGTTATTTAACTATCAATAAAGATGCGCAACATCATCAGATTCCAAATAATTTTCCAAATTATTTCATCTTCCAAAATATATTTACTAGATATATAATTTCCACACTTCAAAAATAAATCAACGTTTATTTTTCTAAACAGTTTCCATTTCCTTTATAAATTCCATATTGAATTTATATTTCAAAATATCTACTAATATACGATTTTCAAATCGATTTCAAATATTCAATTTCAGTTTATCTTTAAGAAGATAAATTCTCAAAAACGTTCATTTCATATTGGAAAAGCAATTCCATACTTATTTAAAAATAAGTGTTTCACAAATCTATTTATTTTCAACATTTGAAAATATTCATTATACTTAAATCAATATTAAGTATACATTTCATTCTTTAAGGAAATCATTTTCTTAAGCACATTTATTTGAGTCAAAACGAATGTTACGTAAAACATCGTTACGACGACTCAAAATCACTAGTATAAGGATTCGGATTTTTATAGATATATATAAATCCCAATACTACATAAAACATTTTCTTTCGAAAATCATTTACTATAACAACAGTGTTATAGTCCATCATTTCCTTATTTCTCGAAAACGTCTATTTCAACAATAAATGTTGAAATCTATGTTTCGATATTTAACACATTTTAAAACATCTTTAAAATGTTTTACTTCATTTTTTTTTATATCACTTCTTCAAAAATAAATCCATTTTATTTAATAAGATATTCACTGTCCAAAATCGTGAATATAATTCACTTAACCCAATCTCAATCATTTCTACACATTTTATTTCAATAAAAATTCGCTATCCAAAATCGCGAATATATCTTCTTTAAAAAAAACTTCTACATTTAATTTCTCAAATTCAACTGATTTTGAATTTATAAACACGTTTATAAATTCTATTTCTATTTTAATAACAACTTCGACTTATAAATTTTCTTTTATTTACTTCTATAATTTACTTATCAAAATAAGTGATTTCGGATTTATAAACAACGTTTATAAATCGCATTTATACTTTATAACAATTTCAACTTATAAAATCATTTCATTTAGCAATTTCTATTCATATCTCATCTAAGTGTAAAAGTCAAATTTATAAGTAAATTTCTTATAAATCCTTTATTCTACGGTATCTATTCACTTTATAACTTCACGTTATAAATCTATTTATTTCATTCACTTATACTTCTTTTTAACACTTATAAAAAAATTCGTTTTATAAGTCCAATATTTTTGATTTATAAATTATCAAATTTATAAACCTTTTTATACAAATCATTTATAGTTATTCAAAAGTCCCACTTAAACCATTTTATAAATAAATCAACTATTTATTTCAAAAATCACACTTTGGTTAAATTTCACCAAAAATCTTAACTTTTATAACTTTAAGATTTTAAACGTTTATTTATTTGAAATAAATCAATTCAAAAATTCAATAAAACGTCTATTTTCAAAAATCACTTTAAAAATCCTTTTATAGTAAAAGTCGTTATTTTTAAAACTTGAATCCGATGATGCAACAGCACCAATTAGTCAATCACAACATCAAACATCATATATCAACATATGAGAACAGAATATATATCAATATCTGTAAATAAATAAATACAGTTGAGGAATCCAGTTGGATCCCTCCAACCTGTTTCCCTGCATCCACAGACGTTAGCACAATACCAATTCCACTTCGAGGTGGAATATCGCGGTATATGGGTTTTATAAAAATATCCGCTTACTAACGGCGCAATAGGGTCTCATCCGCTATACGAGGTAGGAAATCAATCAATCCAATATATACATATGCCAATATGTATATATTGCTATATATATAGATATATCCTACTATATCTAATACAAACAGCAATCAATCAGTCAATCAAAATCCAACTTCATTTGAGTGAGAAAAATCTCACCTTAGCTTTTAATTTTGCAATCCAATCCATCTTGACTTGTTTTCCTTACGATTTCAGACTGTATAAACATTAATACGATTTATTAATATTTAAACTACTCAACGGATCAATTACCATTTCATAAATTCGTTTAACCCATTATTTTATCCAAACTATTTCTGGACAAATAAAATTCAAGTTACAAAAATAATTAAATTAAATTTTAAACTAATTCCTTCTTTAATATCATATTTTAACACCCCATTAATTAAATAAGTTACTTAAATAAATTAACTCTCAAAATACAATATATATTTATTTTTTTATAGATTCAAAAATCTAATTTTTTTATACAGCTCTTTTCAGATTTACAATCGTATACTTCCTATTAATATTTCTTTTGCCTACCAACCAAATTCCCAGTCTGCATGTTTATATACATTTACCAATTCAAGCTGAATAAATAAATTATCATGTATTAAATTTAAATTAAAAATTTGATTTAAACGAAATTTTCTTTCCTCTTTACTGTAAACACTCCCGTATAAATATAAACTTTTAAATTGAAATAACAAATGGTTGTATACCTTACTGCGATTTTTAGGAATCCAGATCGTTTGCTCGAAGGCTCCCCCTCTAGATTTCTCATGCTCGAGCTCCTCCTTCTCCTCTGACAAACGCACGCGTTCACGAATCACAACTCGCCCCCGCCCTCGCCCTCGTGAACCCTAGTTCCCAGATTTCGCTCGCCTTCCGTGAATTGAACGAGTCGCCATCGCGACCCCTGTTGCTCGTCGCCGCCTTCGACTGGCCATCATCGCACGCCGCTCATCCCCAGCCTCGCGACACTCCCCTCAAGCCATGACCCTCCACTGCTACGCACGCGCGCGCGAATCCAAAATCGCCAGAGTCGCCATCAATGTTCGACATCGCTGTTGCCACGCGCGCGCCCCAAGCACCAGTCGCGAGTCTCCCTTCTCGCCCGATTCGATCTGAGATCGAATTGATTTCGTTCGAGTATATTTTTTTTTTCTTCTGTTGGATTTAAAACTGAGGAGGGAGTTGCGTGATTGTTTAAAAGAGAGGGGAACGCGATTTTTACGTTGATTTCGAACGACAGAAAATGTACGCGCCCATGCCTCTGCACGATTTATTTCGTGATTCGAGGCGTGATTTAAGGAGAAGCTAAAAGTAGCTGATGGGATTAATTTAAATTTGAATTAAATTGAATTCGTTTTAATTTCAACGCGTTTACATGCCGTATTCTCACATAACAGCTCCAAATACTACGAAATTTGAAATCCGGTAATAATACAATATTACGGACCCAATGGAACTGGTTTCGTCGAATTCCGAGACTGTGCCTCGGACGGCTATTTTTAAATATCGATTCGAATGATTTAATTTCAAAACTGAACAAATAACTGTAAACTTCAATTCTAAAGCTTCTATTATCTTCAGTGTTATCAATACGAATTTTAAAAGCTTTCGAAATATTTTTCTTCGGCTTAAAATCGAAGATACAAATTTTTATTCAGCATTCACTAGATTAAATTTTAAAGTTTAATCGCCAAATTCCAAGTTATATTCGGGATTCAAATTAAATCATCGTTCAAATATTTAAAATTAATTAAATATTCTCAATTTAATTTGTTCAAAATTCTGGGTCGTTACACTTACAATGGGAATGGACCTAACAAGCCAAGTACTAAGCATACTATAACACCCTTCTTTCCAAAGTCCAACTCATACCAACCATATAAGGTGAACTTTGGGGCATGTATTGCAATGTAATTTATACCTAGTACAAATTAGAAATATTCGAAGGGAAAATACCTTGGCTTGTAATTTTGTGACCAATTATTTGTTTCCCACTTAGAGCTTAAGCACCAGGATCAATATCTGAGAATCGAGATCTAAAAGCAAGAGCAAAGATGTCGATTAAGATCAAGACCATTGTCCAGTTAATACAACAAGCTCAGCCGAGAGTGGCAATTACCGTGACCAAAAGACATTTCAAGCAGTATCAACAATCAATGGCTTAAATAGCCCTGGACCAAGATCAACAATCAAGATAAATGAAAGGAATCAATGGAACTATATATAAAAGCAACATGTCATCAATCCATGTCAAAGTACTCTTAATAAGATGATAACAAGTGTTTGAATCCAAGCCGCCTATAGCAAGCCAAGTCATCAATCCACGTGAAAGCCCACGCACCAATGAGAGAACCTTAAATTTGCTATTAATAGAGACCGTATACTACTGAAAGGAGGTTGACTGGAGATTTTCTGACATTCTACGATCATTCTATATTCTTTACTCTATTTTAGAAAGCTTTAATCAAAAGATCATTAATGGCGGACTTTGTAATAGAAGTACTTGAACATCAAATTGAGGAATAAAAGCTCACGGTAGAATCTTTAAAGTGAACATAGGGATCTCGGTTCCGAACCACTATAAATCTTGTATCTCTTTTACTTTCTGGTGCTTATCATCTGCATAGTTTCGGTATACATTCAGCTTATCTGTATCCTTTCGGAACAAACTCCAAAAGCTTTGTTGTTGGTTAGATGAAAAATCTGTCTAACAGCGGATGAAATACCTTTCCATATTTGATCTATTTAATCGTCTCTCCATATTTGGCAGGTTACCCCTCCTTGCAAGATGCACCTATTCAATTGGATTTCCACTTTCCATTTCTTCCTTAACCTTTCCTTCCATTAGGTTGATCCTTTGCATCTCCTTATTAACCAGGCTACTAAGCACCGGACTCATTGAAATAACTCCATCTAAATTTGGATTGTTAAATGCAGCCACAAGCCATTCATAATTGATTCCATTAAGATGGTCTCTAATTCACCCTCCTTCCTTAAGCTTCAGATTTACCAATTTTCTCTTAAGAGGGGCCTTATTTGTTGTAGAGTTCTTCATGTAAATTCTTCAAACACCTTTCAAATTGCATAAAGAAATGATTTATTAGCAATAATATGAAACATTATATTCTCCAAAAAGTATCGAATAATAGCCGCAACCTTTTTATCCTTAGTTTCCCATTTGTTTCTGATATGCCATAAGGTATCTTCCCTTTATTCTCTATTGGATGGTGAAGATCATAAGATATAGAAAATTCTTTATATTCTCTATTGGATGGTGAAGATCACTTTTACATAGAGTGTTTTTGAACTTAGATTCCAAAGGCCGAAATGGTCCTCCTTTTTTCAGTCATAACTTCCTCAAAATTTAATATTTTAGAGTATTTATTTTTATTAAATGATAGAGAAAAGAAAAATATAAAACTTTCCTTTTTATCACTTTACCAAAATCAAAGAGTAAAAGGCCCAAAAGTCGAGTGCAAAATGACCGATTTTCAAGAAGAGTTTGTGGTTTTCGAAGCTTTTCGAACGCTAAAGTATTTCAAGTTTTCAAGAGTTTTGGTGAGTAAACTTCTTAACATTTTGGAAAGAATTTACTTATATATGTATGTATGTATATATATATATATCTGTGTGTGTATTTATATGTGTTGGTTATGTGGTTATATATATAAATGGTTGGCTTGGATTGTGGTATTGTTAGGATATGTTGGTTATAAAAGTTGTGATATTGATTATGTTTGGTTTGAAAGATATGTGCTTGCTTATGTGATGATTATGGTTCAATAGACTTTGAGTTGGTTGTGATATAGAAGTGGAAAACATGTTGGAAATTGCGGGTATCCATAGCGATAGTCGCTATGGATGCAGTTCGGATTTTCAAAATTTTCAAGTTTTAAGTTTCTTTAAAAATGTTTTGGAAATCTTTTCAAACTAAGTTAGCGACACTTAAGTTAATTATAACTTAATTAAGTATGTTTTTATTAATTAATTAATTAATTAATTAATTAACTAATGATAATTAATTATTAATTAATTAGTAATTAAGGTTAAGTAATTAGTACTAATTAAGTAAGTTAATCATCTAATAATTAAGAAGTTAATTAATAGTTAATTAAGTTTTTAAAAGGTAATTAATTTTTAATAAATCATGTTTAATTATGTTAATTATTTATTTAATTTAAGTTAATTAATTAATTATCATTTAAAGGTTAATTATTTATTTAATTATTTCTTAATTAAAGTTAATTTTAAAATTTTAATTAATTATGATTAAAAGGATTTAAATTATTATTTAAGTTCTAATTAAATGATATTTAATTATTTAATTGATATTAATTAATATTTAATTATTAATTAAGGTTTAAATTATTATTTAATAATTTAATAACGGATTAATTAAGATTTAATTATTTATTTAATAATTAATTATTGTTATTATTTATTTAAAGGTTAAATTATTTCTTAATTACTTAATTAAATTGAGTTAAGATTTAATAAAGATTAATTATGATTTAAAAAGTGATTTAACTTATTATTTATTATTTTAAAAAGAGTTTTGATGGTGCCCAACGTGCCTTTACGGTTTTGATGGTGCCCAACTATGCTGAAACGTGGGATGCAAGCATTTCATCTATTTTTATATTTTACTTTGACCTCTAGACATTATTATAATATCACTGGATTTTTATATAAAAGTGTTTTAGTTATCGTAAGGTAAAAACCCATCCGTGTTTATGTGCGGTGTAGTCTTACAAGATACCTTTGATTTTAAAAGAGTTTTAAAAGTCATAATTCAGTTGCTTTGAGTTTACTCACATCAGGCCCATATCTGACTCGGAGTTTTATTTTCTTTCCCTAAAACTCTTGGGTGCTCAAATTTTTATGAGCAGCCAAGTAGTTCAGGTTTCCTACGGATGCATTTTGGAGGAGCTTGGAGCAGGAGGCTTCAATGATAGTTTGTTATTATTATTTTTTTTTTCTTTGTTTCCACTGTATTATATTTATCCTATATCAGTTATGTAATGACAGGCTGTTATAACTGTCCTAGGTTAGAAATTGTTTTAGCATCACTCTGATGTATCATTGTGTAAATGACTTTGTAAAATACTATGTTGATTAATATATATTATTCTATTGCGTTGTGAGATTCTGTGATTGTTTAGTTTTTTCTATCTTCTATCTCCTTTCTTTCCCCTAACGAATGGTGTTTCAGGCACTTGAATGTTCGGCATGTAATACAGTGGACGTATTAGTGTTGATTTTCGAGGGTCCAAAATCCGATTCGTTACATTTGGTATCAGAGCTGAAGGTTAAGCGAGAACCTTGGCTTTGGTGGGGTCAACTCATTAGAGATAGGGTAGTAGTACACTAGAATGAGTTTGAGTGTATATTATATACGAGCGTGTATTTGTTAGTGATATAAAATGTTTTATATTGTGCTATTTGATCTGTTGAGTGGCTTATGAATTCTGGTCAACACGCTTGATCAACGTTGTCGATAGGGGTTTCTTAACACTTAAACTAGGCAAATCGACACAGTATGGTTTTGAAATTGGGTAAATGAAATAATTCTACCTAGAATATATTTTATATATAAAGAATGATTTCTAAAATTACATAGTATTTTTAAGTTGTTGTTTGCTAAGAGATAATAATATTTATTATTATCATTTAGGGTTTATTTAGTCATGCTCGTCCGGTTTAGGCATTGACTATTGTTAGTGTGTACGAAAAGCTCCCTCCTTAAGATTTGTGTTAGGTAAATAGTGTTAGTCCTTGAGAAGGATGGTTTTGATGACAACAACCTTAGGACTTGTTATAAAATATAAATACTAACATTATAGTTTAGATATATATATATATATGTATGTATATGCAAGATATAAACATGCAGGTACCAATAATGAAGACTGTACAGTATAGAGATACAAGACTGATGAATTTAAAGATTAAAGATATCAAGATTGAAGACTCATGAGTATCAAGAAATCAAGTTATCAAGAGTTTAAGATTTTAATAGTACAAGATAAGTATTGAGTCTAGAATTATGTTAAAACTTCATAATAGCACGAAAATCTTCATTCCATATTTCATTTGGGATGGAACCCATTCCTACCTTTTTAGTGGCTTACAAACCCCTGACAAGTAGCTTACAAACCTACGAAAAGTGGCTTACAAACCCACGAACATCCTGGTTTTGTACAAGTTATCGTGTCCTGATGTGATGAAATATTCTGCAAGAAGAAGCTTGCAAAACTACTTCAAAATGATTTTCAAAACTGCTTTTCAAAATGTTTTAGCCTTAAAATATTCTTTGTTTTTGTTTTTAAATAAACTCTTGTTTTAAACTTCGTTTGTTTTTAAAACTATCTTCTGATTTTTAAATATTCTTTATAATATATATATATATACTTGAGATTTAAAATCAAATTTATATATACATTCTAAAAATATATTTTCTGCTCTTCTTTATTTTAAAACATAGGGAAATTAGTTTATTTTTCTCCAGAAATTTCATCTTGTTTTCCTTTCAATATCATTTTCAAAACAAATTTTACATTATTTTTAACTAGGGTATGTCGACATCATAGGATACCCCATGTCGACATGGTGTCCGTTAAATCAAAATTCAAATTTTCAAAAGAAGTGTCTATTCGTCGTATCCTTTCACGAATAGATATGGCTGTTGATTTCCTATAAATACCAGTAGTTCTAAATGAATTTTTAACTAGATTTCACTTGTTTTCTCTTCTCTTCATCTTCCACATTTATTCTAAAGAATTCCAAACTATACTCTGCCGAAATACCAAGTGAATCAAACTTGATTATCTCTTGTTTGATTCTCTGCCACTCTCTCCATAAGATCTCAGTGCTATTCAGAGTTATAGGATTATTTGTGAATCAAACTGTTGAGTAAAAGGTGCGGTTGAGCCTTGAAATCAATTGGGTGTGATTGTTGCCTCGGAAATCGATTAGGTGATCTTGTGGCCTGGTAAATCAAGAGAGTTTGCCCCCAAACTCGAATATAGGATGGTGTACCTCCTGGCCTTGAAATCGAGGGTGTAATCTGGGAGATTATTTTTGATAAGAAATCCGTACGTTTGTGCGGGACTGGATGTAGGGTAACTCCGAACCAATATAAAATCCTGGTGTGTTCTTTCCTTTACTTCTTTTATTTGTTATTTGCATCTGTGTTTGATTCTATGATTATATCTATGTCTGTGAATTGCATTTGTTGGTGATTAAATTTACATAAGTTTCAAAAAGATTTAGAAAATCCACAAAACACTATTCACCCCCCTAGTGTTATTCCAGCCTTAAGATCTGTAATCCGCATTTCTCACAAATAGGAATTGGGTAAAACATTAAAATGGGCACCTTGTGAATTAAGTTTCATAATTTAACCCTAAGGCATTCGATGTTAAGATTGAATTGAACTTTGTTTAAAAAGGTCATCAAAGGTCGGAATATTTTGAAATAAATATTTAGTAATGGATTAATAAGAATGGGTCTTTTGATTAAAAAGAAATTAGGTTGAAAACTTGAGAACCTAAATCTCGGATTTTTTGAAAAAGGTCTCCAAGGTTTTGGAAAATTATAAAAGTATTTGAAAGTAATTTTGATTTAAGTACAAATTTTTGGGATTGAAAATGTTAAGTAAAAGGTGTCTTCTTTGGGATAGTTTGGGAAATAAGTCTTGATTGTTTTTTGATGATCGAAATAATCTTCTAGGTGACAATCGGATGTTTGCTTAGGCGAACGTTGAAGTGCACTTAGTAAATTATTCTCTTCATCATTGTACGATCAAAACATGTTCAAACCTGAATGAAACCAAAGCAAGTTGTGAAAAATGCTTTGTGGGAAAAATAAAAAGTATCGTTTCCAAAAATGAGATTTTGGAAATAAAGAAATATTTTTAAGTTAACTAGTTCGAGTGGCTCGAAAATAACTTAAAATTGGGAAAGAGGTGTGTTCGAATGGTAAACTCCTCTCTTGAACATTACCCTCCTTGGTAAGGGGAAGTACGATACTATTTGGTAGTACTCGATCCTTTAATATTATTTTGGAGTTACTCAAGCTATATATATATATATATTCTATGATTTAAATATAGAGTTTCATTTCAAAAAAAGGGTTTTTGAAATAAAAGTCGGGTATTTGGATCTTAAGTTTTCTTAAGAAGATAAATTCAAAATGGAATAGGGGAATCAGATAGGGGTATATACTCTTAGGCTGTAGTGGAGTATTATCCAGGTTGAACCAGTGTAGTTATGGAATATTTTCATAAATAATTTAGTGGGAATAGAATTGGTATTAGTAATAACCAATTAAGTGAGTGTGGAGGAAGGGCGTAGATCATTTCTCCCTTTTATATGGTTTTGATATAAGATTCGAGTATATGACTTTGAGGTGTTTGCACCGTTCCGAATAAGGATTTATTACTCGACTTTGACGGCGAGCACTTGATGAGAATTCTTGGTGTGGGACCAAAGTTTTTTATCATAGTTACAACTATGTAAGGAGAACAGAGGTTCCAAAGCAAGGAGCCTGATCGGAGTCCGCACTAGAAAATCGGGTAAGTGATACTAGTTCGGAGGTGAAGTTATGTATTCGAGTGAGATTGAATCAAGTTTTGCATATAAATGATCTGTGTACATCATATAAACTGATGTATAGTGTTAAGTGTTTTTAGGATATGTTTGTGGTGTAATTTCGGAGACGAAATTCTTTTAAGGGGGGAAGAATGTAACGACCATGAATTTCACTGCTTTAATTTGTGAATATTTAACTAATTTTAAATATTCAATATATAGGTTTTATAATAAAAATAAAACTCTTTTGAATAATAAATAATGATTGTGAAATAGTTTTTAAAATGTGTTTACAAAAATATATAGTTCGATGAAAAACAGAAAAGGTGACCGGAGACTGTTTTCCGAATTTTCGACGTTTCATCGTATAAAAGTTGTTTGAAATGTTATGTACACTTTTGTATGTATATGCACACATATATTAAGTATATAATATGGTTTGGGATAATATAATTAGGTTTAATTTAGTAAATTAAGTTAAATTAATTAAGATAATCATGATATGACACTTCGGCAACTAATATAAAAAAATAAAAGGATAATGTCACATCAAGGGGGACGTGATGTGATATATTGGCAACTAGGGGGACAAGGATGTGACGATGGATGGTGATGTGTCATTGAGTAGTGGAGGGTAAAGGACGAGGGGTATTATGGTAATTTAGTAAATGCACTTCGTATATAAGCAGATTTCTAATTTTCTCTTCCATTTCATTTTCATTCTTCCTTTTTTTTTTTCTAAAGCTCCATCTTCTTTTAAGCTTTTGAAAAACTCTTTAATGGCTTCCTTACCATTTTAAAGATTTAAATTTTCAAGTTTTAATTTTTTTTAAACGTTTTAAACTTAGTTTAAACTCCTTTTCCAAAGAAATTTCTTCATTTTTACCTGTAATGGTTTTGGCCATATCTTCTTACAAACAACTCCAAAACCAGATTTTCCTTTTTTTAAACCCATTATAATTTCAGTGGCTACAAGTTTGTAGTTCACTACGTTTTCTGATTTTAAGCTTAGTTATCCCAAAAGTTCACTTTTATACAGAGTGTTTTCGAACATAGATTCTAAAAGCCGAAAATGGTCCTCTTTGTTTCGGCCATAACTTCCTCAAAATTTAATATTTTTGAGTAATTTTTTTTTAAATGATAGATAAAATTAAAATCTAAAACTTTTCTTTATATCACTTTTCCAAAATCAAAGAGTAAACGACCCAAAATTCGAGTGCAAAATGATCTATTTTCAAGAAGATTTTGTGGTTTTCCAAGCTTTCCGAACGCTAAAGTATTTCAAGTTTTCAAAAGTTTTGGTGAGTAAACTTCTTAATATTTTGGAAAGAATTTACTTATATATGTGTATTTATATGTGTTGGATATGTGGTTATATATATAAATGGTTGGCTTGGATTGTGGTATTGTTTGGATATATTGGTTATTAAAGTTGCGATGTTGATTATGTTTGGTTCGAAAGATTTATGCTTGCTTGTGTGATGATTATGGTTCTATAGACTCTAGGTTGGTTGTGATATACAAGTGGAAAACATGTTGGAAACTACGGGTATCCATAGCGATAGTCGCTATGGATGTAGTTCGGATTTTCAAAACTTTCAAGTTTAATGTTTCTTTAAAAATGTTTTGAAAATCTTTTCAAACTAAGTTAGCAACACTTAAGTTAATTATAACTTAATTAAGTATGTATTTATTAATTAATTAATTTATTAATAATGATAATTAATTATTAATTAATTAGTAATTAAGGTTAAGTAATTAGTATTAATTAATACTAATTAAGTAAATTAATCATCTATTAATTAAGAAGTTGATTAATAGTTAATTAAGTTTTAAAAAGGTAATTAATTTTCAATTAATCATGTTTAATTATGTTAACTATTTATTTAATTTAAGTTAATTAATTATTATTTAAAGGTTAATAATTTATTTAATTATTTCTTAGTTAAAGTTAATTTTAAAATTTTAATTAATAATGATTAAAAGGATTTAAATTATTATTTAAGTTTTAATTAAATGTCATTTATTATTTAATTGATATTAATCAATATTTAATTATTAATTAAGGTTTAAATTATCATTTAATAATTTAATAAGAATTAATTAAGATTTAATTATTTATTTAATAATTAATTATTGTTATTATTTATTTAAAGGTTAAATTATTTCTTAATTACTTAATTAAATTGAGTTAAAATTAATAAAGATTAACTATGATTTAAAAAGTGATTTAACTTATAATTTATTATTTTAAAAAGAGTTTAAAGTTTTAAATTCTTTGTTTTTCCTAGAATCAAATTGTTTTAAAGGAACTTATTTTCAAAGATGGTTTAGAATTTAAGGAATTCAAGTGTCGATACGACTAAGGTACCATATAACTGTGAATGAGTTATAATGTGGATTGTTGTTGTATGGACAAATGTTAGCAGAATAAATCCCTGTTCTGCTATAAATTGGTTGTTTGTTTGTTGTGTGGACATGTGTTAGCAGAATAAATCTCCATTCTGCTATAAATTGATGGTTGGCTTGTCTATGTGTTTGTGTGGACATATGTTAGCATAATAAATCCTCGTTCCGCTATGAATTGATTGAGTTGTTTGGACATATATTTAGCAAGACAAATCACCATCCTGCTATAATGTTATTTGAACATGTATATGCTAGTTAGTTCATATTGACATGTTACTCCCTTATTGAATGTGAGTTGTATTTACATATATGTTGATCTATGTAAATAACTGATAAGTGAATTAGAATTTAAATTGAAATTGAATGGTAACTTAAATTAGTACTATTAGGATTGCTAAGCCTCTTTTTGAAATTATAAAGTGTGTTTTTGAATTAATCTAAATTCTTTGATAAATTTGGGTTTAAATTTTATGAACGATTTTAAGTTATTTTATAAAGTTATTTTTAACTAATATCTTGTTTATCAAAGGGGTTCTACTAAAGAGTTTACTTAAAGTTGTAAATGATATTTTATAAAGGATTTATAAAGAAGTTTTATAAATAGTTTTGAATTAGAAAGATATTTTATAAACCATTTCATATATTTTAAAATAAGTTTTAAATCTAGTTTGAAAATTTATAAGAGGTTTGAAATGCGAAGTGAACTTATAAAAGTATTTTTATAAGGGATAAGTGATTGTGTTTTATAGTAAAAGATGTTTTGGGAAGGGAATTACTTAGCCCTTTAGTATGGAATTTTGAAAGAGGAAAGTTTTCCAAAAGCTTTTAAGTATAAAGGGATGTTATGGGTATTGGGAAAAGTGTTTTTGAAGGGATCTTTGGAGCAAGTTTTATAAAGTGATTTTATTAATTAAAGTTCAATTAATAAAGGCTTAGAGGATCCTATATGGGATTGAATCAATGTTTGATTGTTGTTTAATTTGATAGTTAAATCACGGACTATCAAATCTGGACCCAAAACATAACTTTGGAAATATCTAGGGGAAGCATGAGAATTATATGGTACAGTTACCGTCAAAGGTGTTATACTGTACGTATAAACTCGTTTCTTCTTCTTGGATAAAGGATAAGAAAATCCATCCACTAACGGTTAGGAGGTGAACTCCGCTCTTATCTTTTATCTGCTTATTTCCTAAAGAACCGGGGTTGAGTTTACTGGAAATATCGAAAGTTGTTTCGAAGAGACCGGGATTGAATATGTTATCCGAAAACCACTTCGATCCAACTCAAGCGTTTCAAACTGAAGACATCTTGAAGAATATGGAATTGATGATGGAGCATTGAAGCGCAAGGGCTGCTTGCTACTAATCCTGAGGGTGATTCCAAAATGGATATGGTAGAAGTAGTGCCTTCGGTTTGTCCTTATCTTGGACAACTTGTATGGATGAATGATAGCATTGCATTGATGACTGGAGGGCAGCGTTAGCATTCCAAGTGGGATTGCTATTCAAAAAGGTAAAACGTAGCCTCAAGTCGCATCAATCGGGAATGACTGAAAATCAGAGGAGATGCAGCAAGGCTAAGTGGGTCGCACCCATTAGGGTATGTTGTCACCCTTCTGAATATATATTTATGGATCAGTTGTGCATGAGATCTGGATAAAAAGGGTTGCAAAGCAACCGGGGTGGTGACATATTCGGCACTATCCAGTAAGGGGTAGGTCGTTCTTGTGTTGGCAGGGGATCCCGGCGAGGTCCTTGGTACATTTCCTAGAGGTGTACTATGATAGGTGGTACCCCAGTGCATAGTCATTATATGGAATCCAATATCCAATATGTGCTTTTACGGTTTTGATGGTGCCCAACTATGCTGAAACCTGTGATGCAAGCATTTCAGCTATTTTCATATTTTACTTTGACCTCTAGACATTATTATATTATCACTGGATTTTCATATAAAAGTGTTTTGGTTATCGTAAGGTAAAAACTCATCCGTGTTTATGTGCGACGTGGTCTTATGAGATACCTTCGATTTTAAAAGAGTTTTAAAAGTAATAATTAAGTTGCTTTGAGTTTACTCACACCAGACCCATGTCTAACCCGGAGTTTTATTTTCTTTTCCCAAAACTCTTGGTTGCTCAAATTTTTACGAGCAACCAAGTAGTTCAGGTTTCCTACGGATGCATTTTGGAGGAGCTTGGAGCAGGAGGCTTCACCGATAGTTAGTTGTTATTTTTTTTCACTGTATTATATTTATCCTGTATCAGTTATACAAGGACAGGCTGTTATAACTGTCCTAGGTTTGAAATTCTTTTAGTATGACTCTGATGTATCATTATGTAAATGACTTTGTAAAGTACTATGTTGATTAATATGTATTATTCTATTACATTGTGAGATTTTGTGATTGTTTAATTTCTTCTATTTCTTTTTTCTCCCCTAACGAACGGTGTTTCCGGCACTTGAATGTTCGGCATGTGATACAGTGGACGTATTAGTGTCGATTTTCGAAGGTCGAAAATCTGGTTCGTTACATCTCTATATCGACTTTATCATGTTCTGCATCATCATTTTCTTCTTTATCATCCTTATTTTCTAAATCATTGATGTCATCATTATGTTTCTCTATAGTAAGTTTTTATTACTCTGTTCAACATTTTCGATAACATCATTTCCACCATTCATTATCCTTTTTATTATCATCTTCATCATCACCATCACCATCTCCATCGTTATCATTCCCGTCATCTTCTTCATCTTTTCCAACACCTTTTTCATTTTTATGATCTTCTTCATTTCCTTCACTATCTTCTTCGTCTTTATCTTCAATATTTTCATCAGCACCAGCATCGTCATTTTTGTCACCATCTTCTCCATCGGCTCCTTTTTCTTCTTCATCATTTTCAACTTCTTCATCAGCATATTCCTCTTCTTTTATTTGCTTTGTTTTCCCAAAGCTTCGGTCTCTTTTCTTAGGTGTTCATTTTCTTTTTTTAGAGCGCTGTTTTCCTATTTCATCTTTTGTATATGCATTTTTAAGTCCTTCATATATTTATGATTCTTTCCTCAATTTCATCATCAACTAACATATTTCTTTTAGTTGATTTAGTCCTTTTAGATTAATATCCTTTAACTTCCTTTATTTTTCTTCTATTTTATAAAAATTAGAACAATTATATTTTTACTTTTGTAATAATTAAAAAACTGAATAAGAATTAATTACCTTGCAATTATTTTCAAAGACAACGTCTTCGTGGCAAACTATTTACTTGGAAAATATTAGTCCAGAAAATATTTAACAGGTTAATTTCTACCTTGAGAAAATATTTCCTTTTCCATCTAACAAATCTTAAGATAGTGTGTATAATATGGTGATGATATTAAAGATTATAGGAATGAAGTTGAATAGACAATCAACTGACATTTGACTGATCATGTAATTTGGTGCAGTTAATGAACACATTACTCCATACCATATTCCATGAAATAGATTTGAACAATTTTATTTGCAAGAAAACGTAGTATCATGACAAAAGGATGTAGTTGAATATTTTCCATTCAAACATTTGCTTCACAAATATGTATAAGTAATATTTACCTATTGGCAAGGAATCATCTGATTTTTCTTAGAGTGACTTCATTTAGTTTCCATGTTACAAATATAGGAGAATTTTCTTTATAACCTTAATTTGGAGAAATGATGTTCATCAAGTCACAGAACCAGTACTGCATATAGATAGTAGATTTAATTTTAGGTTATAAATAAAATAGAAAGCGTAAAATGAGTTGTTAGAAATTACAAGCAATAGAATACCCAGGTGCATATCTTTCTAGGAGTTTCTTCATTCTTTCTAACTTGCTCCAATATATGCTTTCCTATTGTTGCTGGACATGAAACTGTTTCCATTAGTTTCGACCTATAAACATATGGGAGCAACACATGAGGGAATTAGAGTTAGCATTAGAGTGTAAATAATTTGCTAGCGAATAAGTGATCATCAATCTCACTACATATATTCCATCCTTTGATTTTTTTCACATTTAAAGCTCCCTTAAACTTGACTCGATTTCTTTAGCTTTTATCATCTTCAAATCATCGAAATACTTTTGTTTCATGTCAGAGTTCACATCGGTTTCATTTAAACGAGACGTCGTTCTAATTGTGATGCCTTCATTTGACTAATTAATTTAGAAACTGAAAGAAATGAGATAATGAAGCAACGCACTAGTTCATGTTATACAATTATACACAAATACAACCCTTCACAAGATAGAGTATTCAGCAAAGCCCGCACAAGCAGGCCAAGGCCCATCATACCAAAATCAACTGTATTAATCTATCTCATACTAGACTGTATAAATATGAGGCAAATGTACCCATTTTTTGTATTCAGAATTGTATTCAGTTCTTAAAGAAATAAAAACTTTCAAATTTCTTTCATGGTATCATAGCATACACAGCCTAACGGCAAATTGTTTTTAAAAGGAAAAGAAACCCATCAGAAAATTCTCATCATCTGAGTTTTCTTCTCATCAGAGATTATTCATCTCATCATCTAAGTTAGATCCAAACTGAAGTGCTGAGCCTCGCCAGTTTTGCTAAATCTGGCTGCAACAACACTTCATCTGAATCTTGAAGAAAAACAGCAAAGAAATCAATCAAATACAGATCAAGAAGATCAAGAACAGATCACAAAACATCAGAAATAAAGAAAAGTGCCATCCAGCAAAGATTATCAGAACTTAATCATCATCTAAAACTTTGTGGTTGCATCTAACCTGGTCAAGTGATCTGTAACACTTATCTTGATCAAGAACAGATTGCTCTTTGATAATTTCTTCAATCTTATTTTTCTGTACTTTCATCATCACTATCATATCAGAGTCTCATCATGTCTGACGAAGCCAACACTACATCATCTGAAAATGTGAATAACTCTCAACAAACTGCAACAGCTGTTGAGAATCTTGTCGAGACCATCATTAGCCCACAAAGTCAACTTGTAACAGTTCATTTAGATGAAGACAACTATCTATTGTGGAAGCTTCAGGTTGAGACAGCAATCCAAGGGTATGGACTGGAAGGATATGTTCTTGGGACTACACCAACTCCACCAAAGTTTTTCACTGATCAAGAAAACAAAGTAGTCAGCAATGAAGAGTACACAAAACATCACAGACAAGACAGATTAATCTGCTCATGGCTACTATCATCCATAAACACAAAATTGCTATCACATGTAATAGGATGTAAGACAGCCAATGAAATATGGACAACGGTTGAAAACGTTTTTAACACTCAGTCTGCAGCAAAGGTCATGTATCACAAAAGACAACTTCAGAACATAAAGAAAGAAAATCATACAATGAGAGAATACTTGTCCAAAATCAAGACCACCTGTGATCTTCTTGAAGCAGCCGATCATAAAATTTCACACTCAGAACAGATTTTAACCATACTCAATGGCCTAAGTGATGAATATGAAGCAGTGGTTGATGTTATATCCTCTCAAAAGGTTCTACCATCTATAGATGATGTGCACTCAATCTTGCTGGCACATGAAGCAAGAATAGACAACAAAAGACCACAAGAATCTGACCTCTCTATCAATTACACAACCAATAAAAACAAAAGCCAAAGCAACAACAAAACAAAACAATCAACTCAAAAAGGTGGCTACACTAACAGATCAAGAGGAAGAGGAAGGTGGAACAACAATAACAATAGGCCAAAATGCCAAATCTGTGAAAAGGTGGATCACACAGCAGTAAAATGCTATTTCAGATACTCAAATCAGAACAGTAGCAATCAAAGAAGCAACAACTATAATGTAAACATGGCACAAAACGGTGATGGTCAACCAGACAATAGCAATAAAAGTCGGGACTCAAATGATACTGCCAGAGCAGAACACCTTCAGGATGAGTCCTGGTACCCAGACTCAGGGGATACCAATCACATCACCAACAATCTTGACAACTTGAATCTTGGATGCAAGGAATACAGAGGTAATCAAACCATTTGCATGGGGAATGGTAAGTGTGTAAAAATTTCTCACACTGGTAATGCTTGTATTAAAGGTAAAAGGCAGTTATTCTTGCATAACTTGCTAAGAGTACCAGAGATTAAAAAGAATCTCATAAGTGTATCTCAGTTTGCTCTGGATAATAATGTATACTTTGAGTTTTATCCTAAGCACTGCTTAATTAGAGATATACTAACTAGAGACATTTTATTGCAGGGTGAAATAGAAAAAGGCCTATACAAATTTAAACCTGCTAACTTCAAAAGTGTCACAGAAGAGCAAAATCACTGTAATTTGAGCATGAAAAGAAATAGTAGAGATGTATTTGATCTTTGGCACTGCAAACTTGGTCATCCTAGTATTAATGTTGTAAGACAAGTTCTTATTGAGAATAAAATAAAGTTTGATGACATCTCACTACCTTACATATGCACTTATTGTCAAATGGGTAAGAGTCACAAGTTAGCTTTCAATGACTCATCTACACAGTACTCAAAACCATTGGAATTAGTTGCCACAGACTTGTGGGGTCCTGCACCTATATGCTCAGATTTTGGATATAAATACTACATTTCTTTTGTTGATGCATATTCAAGGTACACTTGGATATACTTTCTAAAAACAAAATCTTAAGCATATAATGCAGTTACATGCTTTATAGAAATGGCTGAAAAGCAAACTAATTCCCAGGTCAAAATCATTCAATCTGATGGTGGTACTGAGTATAAGACCCTCAGTAGTTATTTCCAAAAAAGGGGAATTATACACAGAACCACATGTCCCCACACATCTGAGCAAAATGGTCTAGTAGAGAGGAAACACAGACACATTGTTGAGTCTGGACTTACTCTATTGGCTCATGCCTCAATGCCATTGAAATTCTGGCCAGAGGCATTTAATACAGCTGCATATCTAATAAATAGACTTCCAACAAAAGTCCTCAAAGGCATCAGTCCTACAGAGAAACTGTATGAAGTCAAACCAGACTATTTCAGTTTAAGAACCTTTGGATGTCTCTGCTTCCCTTACACTAGACCATACAACTCAAATAAATTGAATTTTAGATCTAGACCATGTACTTTTCTGGGATACACTACAAATCAAAAAGGATACAAATGTCTAGATGGCAGTGGAAAAATCTTTGTAAGTAGGCATGTTGTTTTTAATGAAAATGTATTTCCATTTAGTAAACCAAAAATCAAAACTACATGCAAAGTCTACAATCCAAAAGCATCCATACCAGATATACCTGTATAAGATTGAGAATCAAGTGGAGGCAAAGGACGCTACTGCGAAACAAAATGTGCAATCCAGAACTCATCAATATGAATCAGACTGGACAGATAGTCTCAGTCATGCCAGTCCTTCACCTGCAATAATCACAGAGAGCAGAGAGCAAGATCAAATAGACAATCATGAAGAAGCTTCACAAAGAAGTACAAGTCATAATAACACAGAGAGTTCACCTCACAATGATACTCAACCAAGGCCAAGTCATCCAATGATCACAAGGGCCAAGAGTGGCATCTTTAAACCAAAAACATACACTGCGAGCTTGGGTACTCATGAACCAGTCACATTTGAACAAGCTTTCAAAGACAAAAACTGGAGAGATGCCATGAGTGAAGAATATAATGCACTTGTCAAAAACAGGACATGGGATCTTGTATGCCCACCAGACAATAAGAATATTGTGGGATGCAAGTGGACATACAAAATCAAAAGGAATCCTAATGGAACTATAAACAGATATAAAGCAAGACTCGTTGCAAAGGGCTATACATCAACCATCAGACTCGTTCTCACCATTGCCTTATACAAAAGATGGTGTATAAAGCAACTGGATGTCAACAATGCATTTCTTAATGGCATCTTGCAAGAGGAGATCTATATGGAGCAGCCCCAGGGTTACAACAAAAATGAAAACTATGTGTGCAAATTAAATAAGGCTATATATGGGCTCAAACAAGCTCCAAGAGTCTGTCAACACTAATAAATCTGGGATATCAGTCTGCCAAATCTGACAATTCTCTTTTTATCAAAGTTAATGACATCTCCACTATTTACATACTAATATATGTTGATGATCTAATTATTACAGGCAGTAGCAGTGATGAAGTTAATCACATTATCCTCTATTTAGACAAGCAATTCTCAGTAAAGGATCTTGGAGACATTAACTACTTCTTAGGCATAGAAGTTAAACAGAAAGCAAATTCTAAAATGATTCTATGCCAAAGAAAGTACATCCAAGAGCTCCTGAACAAAACAAAGATGAGTGATGCAAAGCCACAACCAACACCCATGATAAGATGAGTGTTGCAACACTTCTCTAAAAACAGGGGAGAAGCCATATTTAATATTAAACAATATAGAAGTGTTGTAGGAGCATTACAATATGCAACTATAACACGACCAGACATTGCTTATAGTGTTAACAAAGTCTCTCAATTTTTGCAGAATCCTCTTGACGAGCATTGGAAAGCTGTAAAGAGAATTCTCAGATACCTAAAAGGAACACTTAACTATGGCTTATCACTCAGAACATGCAACAACCTAAACATAGTAGGATATGCAGATGCAGACTGGGCATCAGACCCAGATGATAGAAAATCAACCACTGGCTACTGCATATACATTGGAAACAACTTAGTGTCATGGTGCTCTAAAAAGCAGGCAACTGTCTCCAGATCGAGTACAGAAGCTGAATACAGAAGTATAGCAAGTGCCACTACAGAGATTATTTGGCTACAATCAATACTGAATGAACTAAAGATAAAGTCAGAAATCATGCCGGTTTTGTGGTGCGACAATCAAAGTACGGTCTACATGTCTGCAAATCCCATACTTCACTCTCGAACCAAGCACATAGAAATAGATTTACACTTCGTTCGAGAGTATGTTCAAAAAGGAAAGCTTCAGATAAGTTACATACCTGCTACTTACCAACGCGCCGACATTCTTACAAAGGCATTATCGGCTAGAAGCTTTAACAAGTTCAGATCTGACCTGAAGATCGAGAACAGTGAGAATTCCACCATCTCCGTCACTTCAGATCCAAACAGCAGCATAAGAAATAGGAAAAACATAAGCTCATTACAGAAGCCCTCTCAGATCTCTACTCAACAAAGCGAAGATCGCCAGATCTCAACTTTCGAGACAAGCAAAGAGTAGGAATAGGGGCATGAAGACATAAGAGAGATGTCAAACTTGAAGATCTGAGCTAATTCGGCTCAATTTCTGAAATCAAATTTTGGGAGTTTTTTCGTTTCTCTAGATCGCAAACCCTAACCCTAGGGTTGTGTTTGAGGGGGGCAAATGAGATAACGAAGCAACGCACTAGTTCGTGTTATACAATTATACACAAATACAACCCTTCACAAGATAGAGTATTCAACAAAGCCCACACAAGCAGGCCTAGGCCCATCATACCAAAATCAACCATATTAATCTATCTCATACTAGACTGTATAAATATGAGACAAATGTGCCCATTTTTTGTATTCAGAATTGTATTCAGTTCTTAAAGAATAAAAACTTTCAAATTTCTTTCAGAAAGTAGTTAAAAAAAGCTTTAGTAGTACAATGGGTTCAAGTCAACAACAATACTAGAAAGGAGGTGGAAAAGTATCATAGTACATGTGATATCTTACAAAGAACATTGAAGGCAGAGGAAAGTGAGAATGTAAAAGAGGAATTTTTGATCTTGAAGGGTCATCTGCAAAGGGCAATACAACAAGAAAAGATTGATATTAAACAAAAAGAAAAATGTGACTAGCTGCTCTTAAGGATGATGCGACAGCCTTTTTCTATGCTAAAATGTCGAATAAGAGATGTCAAAACAACTGGGGCAATAGCATTTCAGTTAATAGAGATTTGTGTAACGATCAAACTGAATTTGTTAGTAAAGAGATGGGTTACTACATGAAGTTATTTAATCAAGAACATTAATGTTGCTTTCTGAGAATAGTATGTAAGTCTATAACTACGAAATACGATTGTGACTTCTTGAACGATTCTATAGAGGTGTGTGAAATAAAGGAAGCCATGGGCTCAGTGAAATACAGCACATCCCTGGGCCAAATGGTGTCAATGCAAAGTTTTTAAGCTTCATTGGGAATATATCAAGGAAATGATACATATCGACGTGTTTTTGGATGGTAGAATTCTTAAGGAATGTAACCACTCCTTATTTATTTGATATCCTAAGAGTCAAAATGCTTTGAACATTCAACAGTTTCATCCTATATCTTATTGTAACATGTTGTATAAGATTTTGGCTAAGGTATTTTGTAATAGACTTAGTCTCTTCATGGATTCGCTTTTCAAGTTAATCAATGTGCATTCATCCAGAATATAAGCATTAAAGATGGCATTTTATATGCTCAAGAGTTAGTTAGGGGTTTTGATTGGAATAATAATAAAAATTTGTGCTTTAAAATTGACCTGAGAAAGTCATACGACTCTGTAAATAGAAGTTTTTCCATTCACATGATGCAAAGTTTGCAATTTACGGGAAAAATGAGTTAGAATAATTGAAGAACTTATTAACACCCCAAGTTTACTATTCACATGGTGCGATATTCTCAAACTCAAACCTACCTTCTTGCCACCGATTCAATGAAATCCCTTGAAACTTCTAGTAACTAAATTCTAGGATGACCTATGGGCTTGTCCTAGACTTATTCTTAGGGATGTTATTGAACATAATCTACGGTATTCAACCGGTATTCCTTCTAATGCAATCGCCAAGGACTATATCGTGATTGATTCTTCTTTTCTTCCTCACTGCAGCTCTGCAGTTGTAAGGCAGCTTTGGAGTTTAATAATAGTAAGATTGTTTCCTTCTACCAAGGAACCAGTCTCATGGTAAACTAGCAGCAGATTACATAGCACCTCTGCTATTTACAAAATGCTTTTAGGCAGCCTTAATACTTTTCCTTGGTTGAAGCAGATATGGACGCTGATATATTGATGAAATACAATCTTCTCCTTTGGAAAATTATGGTGAATACGATTCTAACCAAGGATAAACTTCATAAATTTGGACTTCTGCAGTCCTCCACATGTATCCTATGCAACTCATAGCCTGAAATTAACACTCACTTGTTCTTTGATTGTTCTTTCTCCAAGAAAATTTGGACTGCTTTCCTTCGGCATGGAAACCTTCCTACTCCAGCAACAAGCTCATATGTTGAATGGCATAGAATGTATCTGCAAACTAGGTGGAAAACTCCAAGGTCACATTTTCTCCTCTTCTTTTTAAAGAGATTTGTTGCCGTTATACGACTCAAATGAAACAATCAAAGCTTTGATAATAAATTTGGGTCAGAGTTGAATATTCTAAGATCACTTCATGTTCAGGTGAATTATGAAATTCATAGGCACCAAAAACGTAAGCAGGCTTTGCCAAGAGCAGGGATAGGCTAAGTAGTTTATCTATGTATTAGCCTTTTGTTCTTGCCCTGTCTATTTTATTCTTTTGCTTCAGGGCCTTTTTGTCTATGGCCAAATATGTATTCACATGTACAGTTTTCTTGAAAATAATGGGTAAGGCTCCCTTAGCCGATTTACTTTCCAAAACAAAAATTTCAAAGCCCACTAGTCAAAAAATAATAATAAAAAATTTTAATTTAAATATTGGATTACTATATATGTATATGAATTTTTACATATTTAGAATTTTAAATATTTGACATTTTCAGATTAAAAAATGTTTTTTATATACAATAGCCATGAATTGTTTTTATAAATAATTTCCATTGGCAATATATATATAATCTTAAAAGGTTTTTTTAATCTGAATCCAAAAGCAAAAACGTTTTATTTCCATAAAATATATTTACAGATCTGAGCACGAAACTTTTTATTATAAATGCCAAATATAGTTATATATGTATATTTTAATATTTAACCATTAATTTAATTATTAATATATGTATATGTATATATGATTAATTTCAAAAGTAATTTCATTATTTAAATATAGTTGAATTATATATATATATATATATATATATATATATATATATACAAGTATGGTGGCACGTCCGTTGGACGTGTGCAAAGAAGGAAGTGACGTATTTTGTCTTTGTTACAATTATAATATTGTGAGAGATTATAGTAATGTTTTCGTTAATTACGTGCGCAAGAGGGACTGGCAATAAAAATACCGTTGTACGATTTTTTGGATCTTACAAAATGACTTTAACGTGTAAGTAATGTTGCATTTTTATGCATGTACATGCACATATCAACCATTTATCAAAACGTGAATGAGACTACGTTATTTTAGAAACTGATTAAATATGTAAAGAAAGTAATCAACTATTACTCAAGTGGGTATAGCTAAATTGGTACTCAAATTAACTATATTTGTTAACCTTTAATAGTCAAATACAATCTTATCTGATGACTGTTAAACTGCATAATTTGTACTTAAAAGCTCACTTATGTGCTTACATAGTTATTTATTGATTTATTTTAGATAAGTGCTATAATTTCTGAAAGCTAGGGCATGGGATGATGCAGAAGGATTGGCAGTCAAATTGAACTTAATCTTAACTCTTTCTCTTCCCTTTATTCCGCTTCATATCCAAAATGGACTGTAGGTTTCAAATCTTGTAGTTTTTAACTTTTAAAATTTTGAAGGTCATATACAAAATGGGCTGTAGGTTTCAAATCTTGTAGTTTTTAACTTTTAAAATTTTGAAGGTGTAGTCAACTATTATTTTAAGATAAAAGGAACAAAATTTAAAAGCATTTAGTTTTATTTTTTTCATAGATATTCAAGTACAAATAGGAATTTCATCAGCTAAATTACAAATAAAATGTAATGGACTCAAGAAGATTTTAGATGCACCAAAGACGTGCAACTTAACGTTTCGAAGAAAATTCTGAGAATTCGTACTAAATTGAAGACGTAAGATTTAAATATAAAGTTTTTTATTTTGTCTTTATTTTCCAAATTTAACATATTCGAATATCATAACACTGAAAAAAGAAACAATAATACTACCGCATGTTAATTTTCACTAACTTCATTAGTACCGCTCAGCAATAGAATAAAAAATATACACAATCATATGAGCATAGTACTGCAATATCAATCAACCTCCAATGATTAAAATAGACTAAAGTATTTTTTAAAAACATAAATAAAAATGTCCATTGAAATATATCATCTTAATAGTCAAAGTACATGACATACTTTATCTTCTAACCATTTTTCTGGGTCTTCTCTGGCACCATCCTCTTCAGTTGGTTCACTTTTTGCATGCTAGTCTTCATCTGCTGTAAATAACTTATTGTCCTACGCAACCAATTGATCCACTCAGGTGAAACATGCCTAAACAAAGGAACAAAATACATACAACGTTTAAATATACAAAATGATTAAACAGCTCGTACAAAGTAATGCCTTGTTGAACTAATGTATATATGTGAGTCTTTGAATTTTGTGGAAGACCTATCAATCAAATATCAAATAGTCAAGATAAGACTGGGAAAAACTGATATTGCAAATAACTATATTTTTAAAACACTTATCCAGTTAACATGTATATATTTCTATTTAGTTTTTTTTTTCAGAAAGGAATAATTTTATTAATTATACATACTTTACATAATGTTTATAACTGAAATATCAATCATATTGGGACTACACCAATGCATGACTTGGTAAAGCAAACACATCATTTTGATTTGATATACTATTGGCAGTCAATAAAAATATGTAAAATCTTATAACTATGGTTGATAAAAGAGTCTACTAAATAGATGGAAATAATTAGAAGTGCACATTAAACAATATACAGAACTTCATGACTTTTGTGTACATCCAATTTCAATTCAGTGATGTTATAGGAAAACTTATGTTGTCCGCTTTTTTTACAGCAGGCATAATGAGTTCAAGAGATACATTAGGTCAATAGCAACATTGGAAGTTTACTTGCTGAGAATTACTAAAGTAAAAATAATAACTTTGTTGAAGTAGAGACATATTAGATTTGGTAAAACAGAATTTGTGGACTTTAACAATGCAGCAACTGTAAAGTAAACAATACAGCATAATATATTGGTAATCATCATGTAGATCATGGTACACTTGTATGTATTTTAATTCTATACAACTGGATTAAAAGTGAATCATAAAATCCGTCTGAATAAGGAAAAAAAACTAAATTAAAAATCAAATTCAAAAGGAAAACCTAGAGAATTAATTGGGATGTGGCTTCGGTCTGTTCTTATCACTTCAAACATCGATCTATTCACATCTTCAAGTTGTTTAGGAGTCGGTCAGTGAAAGAGCAATGGAAATGAAGCTAATTAAAAATATAGTAATAAAAAATACAGTACCTTACACCATTACGTATCTCTGTACACAAACTGATTGTCATCTGCTACTTCTCTTGAGTCATCTCAATCACTGCGTTTCCTATGAGAATAGCATTGACAAAATTAGAATTAAAAAACAAACTATTTCAGAAGCCAAAAATTTAAAACTATATTTCAATCATTCTAAGGAGATGGACATTATGATTGAGGACATGAGAAGAGAATTTGGTTCTCAAGTTAGTCTAAAAGCAGTTGAATAAAAACGTGGAGTAAGTTGCGGGTATAAGAAAATGACATTTTGGTGTGCATGTGCTGTTAATTGATTGTTGTAGGTTATGGGTATTTTAGGAATTTCCGACTTCATTTTCCTGTAGTGTAGTGGCAGAAGATATAACGTGTAATAAGGACTATAAATATTCCTCTCGCTTTAATCTTCCATTTCTTTGTACTTTTTCTTGAAGTAACCTATATCAACTATATGCTAAATGAAAATTATATAAACAGAAATGTGATATAGATAGATTGCTAGAGTAAAACATGAGATTGCTGCTTTACTTCTAAACCATTTCAAATATTACTTTGATTGATAAGTATGCATTAGAAATTGAAGAATGAAATACTGTTTTTTATTATAATTAATGAAATACAACTCTTGCTATAAAACATCATTGGATTGCATAAACTTGATGCTAGCATAGTCATGTAGTCTTATATCATTTTGTAAATATAATTGTAGGGTTAAACTACTTTCGTTCTTGTACAACTCTTTCTCTTTCTATAAAAACAAAAGTATTATATTTTCTCTTCAATATAAACAAACTCCACTGACTGCATTATTGTCCAGAGTATTATATTTTCCCTTCAATATAAATAAACTCCACTGATTGCATTATTTTCTAGCTTCTCATGTGTGCAATCTAAATAGTTTGTACAAACTACAGTTCTATCTAAATTTGAAACCATGAAAATAGTAGTTGTATAATAAGTGTTTCAACTATTTACAGTAAAGAAGTAAAAAATAGCTACATCTATAATTAATGCCTTCGTTATGATGAAGTCATGGAAAACGTAAATTTGCTTTATATTCAACCAAAAATTACAGAATTAAAATTGAAAGTTCAAAATACCGCACCTTCTTTGCAAAAGCATTAAATATAGGCAATAAATAATAGCAAAATACATTCAAAACCTAGTTTTTTTTAATGTGAATAAATGGTAAGATAGTTATTACCTTTAAAGCCTCTTCATTAAAGACTGTCCACGGCAACTATAATTGAAAGCGATTAATGCTCTAAATAAAGAACAGAGCAGCCTTAAGACACACCGAATACCCAAGATGTAATGAAAGCTGAAGCAATGATTCGCAAATAGGAATCGAGTCCAAATCAATTCACAAATTGGTGGAACACAAATATCATTTAAAACCATTGACCTTTGTTAAGAAAAATATAAGCAGCGGAATGTTGGGTAGAATCCGATGCAAAGAATGATTTTGATGAACACACTTTCTTGTTAGAAAGTGGGATGTGGAGGAATGTGTACTGAATGGTAATGATAAATTTGATTTATAAAATCAGTAATCTACTAAATATAATGGATCTAACCATAATTCTTTTAATTATCCAGTAAATAAATGATTAAAGAGAATACCGTCATTCATCCTTTTTTTCTTCATTAGAACGAAGCCCTATCTCTTCCCAAACTCATTTTCGTCCGAATTCTTTTGCTTTCCAAACTTGATGTTGTCCGCTTCTTGTTCATCAATCATGGAGATTGATCTGATTCTTCGTGATGCAATGAAATTGCTGTAAGTTTTAAGAAAGTTAGATTGAAATGAAAATAATTTTCTCCCATACCAATATGACACAGCAATAATTCGAACAAAAACTATTCAAGCAAAAGGGGAAACTGTACCTAAATACTCCATTGCCATGCTTCAACCAACTGCTGTTAACAAACATAGGGTTAAGTTTTCTCCATCAATATCCTACAGAGACATAAGAACCTGTACCAAATAAAATATCGAACTCAAATCAACAATAATTTTCTAATATAATCTAGAACCACATGAAAAGTGAGAGAGGAAGCTTTGTCTAACCTTGTCGTAACAAAAGTCAAATGGCGATCGAGCTCTCGACTTCGAACTGTGGAGCGGCGGTCTCATGATGCGAAGGCGCTCGGCGAGGACTGATTGCCTGGAAGGTTGTCGAAGTCTCGGCGAAGGCGTGAGGTCTATTCTTGGTCGTTCAACTTTGGGTTTCTCCATCTGGTGGCGCTGGCGATAGATTCGAGCGCGGTGGCGAACGAAAGCAGGCGGAGCGAAGGCGACGACTCGAGATTGCGACTGCGTTTGGTTTCGAATTGTGTGCTTCGTTCTGTGCGTGCGCGGAAGTGATGGGGAGGTTGTGAGGGCTGGGCGCGATAGGCGATTTGGGTTTTGGGGTTTCATTGAAGCAGATGAGGAATAAATTGAAGCAATTGATTTATTAGGGAGTTAGAATCACCTTTGAAGAGAAATAAAATAAAGATAGATGGGGAATGCGGAAGAAAAGTAGGAGTCGGTGGCTGTTTGTGGGGAAATGGGAACGTGGATTTCCACTCACCATGATGAGTACGTGGATGTCAAAGACTAAAATGTACCACAAGAGATTTTGTTGCTATACATCATGGATGGGTATTTTCGGGAATGCCAAAAAGGCTTCACTTTGACCGGTTTGACCAGGGTTTTGTATTATAGTATAGATATATATATATATATGAGAGCATGCATTAAAATATAAGTCTATGAATCAATTCAAATTGGATATCACATTATCGAGATCCAACAGATTGTAAAACACTTTGGCCACTAGTTATTTCCTTTCTCGAACACAACTATTCTTTCTCCTTATCTCTGGGATGCAACTCTGTCTCCTTGGCTTCACCAACATTAGAATTGGATGCTAGGTTTAGGGTATAGTTCTAGTAATACATAATGAGATGGTTGGTTATTTATAGCCAACTAGATCATAAATATCTAGCCCTTTTCTCTTTGAACCTAGACGACCAAATCTCCACTCTCCTATTACTTGTTATGGCCGCCATACTTGGGGTTTAGGCTTCCAAACTTTGGGTCAAATGATTTAACAATTAATCATTATTTAATTAATTTATTCAAGCCCGTTCGTTGATTAAATCAGCCTATAAATTTTATACGTTATTTTATGTAACTTTCAGGCTTCAAATAAATAGTTTATATGCCACTAAAGTATAATACGCCATTTGTATTTAATTTTATTATTAATTTTGTAACATTTATAAATTAATTTTATGTTTGTTGAAATTGAAAATTGACTAACACGGTTATGTTGACTCTCTAGTGTAACTCGGACCTCGGCAATATTTAAACAATTTTATTGAAGCCTATACGGACTTTGTTGAAGTATCTCTTACCGATCATTTGAGCGAAATCCTATTTCTAATCTACATTAAGCTACATCCGCTAACAACATTTTGTACATGTTTATTTTCATCAACATTGTATCATTAAAATACCTAGAGTTTGGTCTAAAGTCAAAAACTCTATTAATATTTGTAGTTAATTTTCATAGGTTGTATTAAAGTTCTTGGTTCAACCAGATAACATTTACCGATTAACTAAATTACTCATAACAGAGGTTTTGACTTTAAGTTTATTACTTATCACGGTGCTACTAATCTTCTACAATGAAGGAGACGAATCCTCTCTTGAGTAGCATTTCACTTCAGTTAGTTCAATGTGTACCCAACTATTGTCATAATATCGTCGGCATGCCATGTGCTTGACCATAATCAAAGTAGAGGCTAGCCACTGAAGATCGATAGTTCCCTCAAATTCGAAGACTACTATACGTCATTACCATTAGATCTTCTATTTTGACTTAGTTTTATTAACCTGTAGAAGACTCCCGTCGAGTCATTCTGTGATTGTTTCAAACAATCACAAGTACGTAACCCGTTGGCGCCCACAGCGATCATGAGTAATTCACCATCCATCATGAAGAGTGTTACATACACTAGTATTAATAGACCATTCATATACTTTTGTCGAACACCTTGATTAGGAAAATTTAATAAGTATTTATATATTCATTCAATACTCATGGGTATAAACAAATTCATAACTACAATCAATAAAATACTTCTCCAAAGGATTTTCTACTTATTTATGTTTAGTGTATTTATTTCATTATTTATATCTCTATATAACAACATATAAATGAAAATATAACTAAAAGCGTACTTCATTTCGAACGAAATTATTTTACAAGAGTTAAGTTCCATATTTCATTGTCGTATTATGCAGTTATAACAAATAGAATTCGAATGGATTTAAGCATCGCAACTGCCAAAGAATTTTTGTCATAATCAATCCTTTAGATTTGGTTGAATCCTTTTTCCACTAGTCTAACATTATAATTCTTGAATTTTACTTCTACGATGATCTTCTTCTTGAAGATCCATTTGCTTTTAGTGGGTTTAGCCCTATGGATTCCTTCTCCAAAGTCCAAATTTGTTTTGTGTACATGGAATACATTGGGGGATTTATAGCATCAAGTCATAGGGCAATGTCCTTACTCATTAAGGCTTGTTAGTGATACATGATATCATCATCATCATCATGAACGATATAATCCTCGGTCTCGCCATCTATGAGGAGCTTGTAGTATCTATCTAGTGTGTGATAATCCCTGTTAAACCTTTTAATAGGTTGTGTCTCTTGGGGTGCAGTTGAATTAGCTTCAACCATATAATCTATTTCCATGTTAGTATCCCAGACTTCTTCCAAGTCAATCTTACTACCACTAATTTTTAAAGAGAAAATTCCTCGTCTATGAAGGTGGTGTACCTTGAAACAAAGATTCTTTTTCCTCAATGTGGTAGAATATGTTTCCATGTGAATATCTAAGATACCCTAAAAACATAAATGAAATGGCTCTTGCCACAAGTTACCGGGGATTATATTCTTAACATATGCATGGAAACCCCATATCTTAATATGCTTAAGGTGAGTTTTCTTCCCAATATATAACTCATATGGTGTTCAGGGCAATGATATAAACAGAACTAAATTCAACATATGTGCTACACTATCAAGCACATCCCAAAATGAAAGAGACAACTCAATCTACTCATCATAGATTGAACCATGTCCTATGGTGTTTTGTTTCTCCTCTATGAAGAACAATGTTTTTATAGGGTATGAACAATAATGACTTGAGAGATATCCCTATCATGTTTTAGGTACCCTTGGAGTTCATTTCCAAGATACTCACTTCCATGATCAAACTGAAGTATTTTGATTTTGTTGCATTTTTCATTTTCTATTTTTTCTTAGATTCAATCAACTTCTAATAGGTATCTAATTTGTGTTTTATAAGATACAAAAGTCCATATCTAGAGAGATCATAACTAAATGTTCTAAAGTAGGTGGATCCACCTTTGGTAGTTGTAGGAAATTTACAGCAGACATTAGTATGTATCAGTCCTAAGCCTTTAGTGGATCTTTCATTGCTCTCATTGAATAAGTGCTTAACCATTTCGGCTTTGAGACACAAGTCACAAGTAGTTATCCTAAATAAAATAAAGGGAGATAACATTCATTTCTCAAGCTGTGCAGCCGTTTCTCACTAATATGGTCTAATCTATAATGTTAAAGATATTGTTGTTTATTTGATATGTAGAAGTATTTTAAATAGCAACCATATATTATATTAATAACATATATGTCATACAGAGTACCATAACACCATGTTATTTGCAAAACAACTATTCATAATATATTTTTTCAAAATAAAATTGTATTATACCTTAGAAATGCGAAATAGAAATAATTCTGTATATATAATTATGTACATAAAAGCAATTGTTCAAACCAAAGTGTGTCCAATTTCAAGCTCCATATTGTACTACCCCACTGCTTTAACATAGAGTCATTTGCAAAGAAAAGTTAACTAATTCCTCTTGAAAAGGAAGAGAATACGGGTAATAAATCAAGTAAAGATATATAAGATTTAAAGTGGCACGATCAAGGTGGTATAGATCCACTATATTTGTTATATTTATTACTTTGATTTTTATTAAAATTGATTGATTACAAAAAGCAATGATAGGTGTAATAAATCAAAATTTCCCCTCCTTGTATAACTGCATAAAATGATGTACTTGTAGCAGCTAAAACATGGTTATGACACCTTTATTAGTGCATTGATCCCTACAAATCTTCGTAGCCGTTGACTACAATATAAGGCTTGGATGCAAGCCAGCTCGGATACTAGGTAGACAGAATGAATCAGATGATGGCCAGTTGGAGGTCCATACTAAGGTGTGCCATTATCAGAAAGGCGGTGTGTGGACAAGGAGTTATTGTTAAACAGTGAAGCCGTTTCCATATAGACGATGAAGGACAAGGGATGCTTGTTGCATAATGTCACTTTTGCTAGATGAAAAGTATCGTTATATGTTGATATTTTTGGTGGAATAGTGGGGAGTCATTGCTTCTTTTTGCAGAGGTGGTCAGACACTTTTGGCTGAGGCATGCTAAGCTAAGACAAAGCAAGGGAGATGGGGGCGGACCGACATTCGGGTGAGTTTTGAGGGGATGAAGATCGAAGGGCCTGGACAGGGGAGTAAGAGATAGACCTTCATCACGTTGGAAGGTATCTTGGTCGGGCTGCACTCCTATTGAGGATGCTAACTGGTCGGGCCGCTGTCGGGCACATTGACTGTCTAGGTGCTTGGCAGGGCGATGTTGTGGCCATTAGAGGTGAGGTGAGAACATTGAAAGTTCAATAGCCCATCCTTTTATCTCCACGCAAGAAAATCAATCAACATTTTACGTCTCAAGTTCACTTCTACGTGAAGAGGCGAACTTATCAACTTGTGCATTTAATGATATCAACACATGTCACTTTCTTAGTGCTTGTGACAATTTGGTTTTCTAGATGACTTAGAGACAGTTTAGCAATGTGTTGGTTGATTTAATGAGGTAATCAATTAAACCTAGACGGTCCAGATCGCTTCACGCCCATTCCATCCAATGGCTCGGATCTGAAAATAAAATTATATAAGCTATCACCATCACCTTTTTCCATTCTTTACAATCATTTATGGTTCATCCATTAAAGAGTTTTATAGCTTTTTCAAAAAATATTCATCATCTTTTACGATCTTTCCCTCAACACAATCAGTTAGCACCCTCTTTCTTTTACATTGATTTTTGGTGTTGATTTTTGATGTTGTTACTCAACGAATTTCGATCTTTTGATTTTGCTTTCTTTTTCTACACTGTTTTATGTTTTTTAGTGTTGTCATAGTTGGGAGGATCCCTTGAACGAGGTGTTAATCAACTGACATTGAGAAGTCTACAGTGATCGACTAGCGCACGACTATTTTTCGATCACTTGAAAACTTAAGAAAATGCATTAGAATTACTGAATCATCCTCCCTCTTAGTTAGGATGTAGTAGCTTTAGTCAGTCATGATCCTTGACATGTATACAAAACTAAGTTAAAATAGTGGATAAGGCAGGCCACATGGCATGCTTATGTTGATAACTCGCATAGGCAAAGGACTTAACTTGGAGGTTGACCTTATCCTTGCAGGGGGGCCTCTTTGGGGAACATCTGAGTTTGGTTCAACAATGCTTATGTTAGGGTGAAGATTGCCACCAAGTCTACTGTACTCCTATGCCTTTGTTGGAGGCAGTTTAGTAACTAGGTTGCTCTTTTTTATAGATGGCTAAAAAAGACAAACGAAGGAGCCACCTCCAATAGACACACCTTCACAGTGGGACCATCCAAGGTCAGAGAGGGCTAGGGTGACTTGTTTCCAGCGCTAGCTCAACACACGGTGTAGGGGATCGAGCCTCTTTATACATTGGTCGCTGTCATGCTAAATTATCCCCTATTAGTTACTTTTCATGGTCCATTCCCTACATGCGGTGCAGGATGACCTTTCCATTACATCCCTTCTTCATATGCTTCTTAAATGCCCACCAAATGGTGTTGGCATAGCTATCTCCCAATAGCTACGGTCATCTGGAAATGTTGAATATTGTTTGCAACAACCTCGTCTACCGAGCCTAGCCCGCTCTTCACTCGACACATGTTCAAACTATAAAAGCAGAGCCATGCCCTAAAAGGCTGGTATAATCACCTAAAGGCCTGCAACCTACCATCCCTCTTCTACGGCCTTTCGAGCAAGGTCTTTGAGTACCAAGACCGGTTAACCTACCCTCCAGGTGCGGGTATTCATGGCCTCAGGTACTATACATACACATAGCTTAGCCTTAATTCTTACTCTTTGTATGGCTTCTAACTCGATCTTTCTTTGATGCGGTTTCTCGCAAGGAACCCGAGGAGTGCAGGGTCAACTTCATTGATTATCATATGCAGATAGCAAAGGTTAGAAAGGCGCACAAAAACCTATCCATCATTCTCACTAATGAGAATCTTCGTTGGGTCATGCTACTAGGACCCGATCAATCAATGCTAAGAGGAGGGAGACCCCACAACCTAAGAAAAGTAAGCCAATGGCGATGACCGTCAAAGTGGTGATAGGGAGAGCTCCATAGGCAGCTTTAGTGGATGTGGATGAGGAGGAGGTGGCAACATAAACTGACATAGGGAAAGACGCTGGCCACGATCGCCAAGAAGACAAGGGTCAATAGAAGGTGTATGACCAACTATTTAAGTATGCAGAGTAAGAGATGCAGGTGACTGCCACTGGCCAGGAGGGATAATGAATAAGGGCATTGGCTATTGAAAGTAAAATTTCATGGTTCTCTAACTACATAAGTACTCCTGAGACTCTAGAGGCGGAAAGGGTGGATGGGTAGATGTGAGCCCCTAACACACCAGAGAGCATGGGCTTCTCCGGTGAAGTCACTCTCCCCCATGTCCTCTGACCAACATGAACCATACACGATCGCACCCCCTAATAAACAAACAATCGAGAGGCACGGTCTAGTAGTGGTGACATTGAGTCCTCCTGCCCACTTCTAATCAAGAGGAGGCAGGAGGGCCAAATCAAAGGAAGATCCATTTAGTTTCCATTTAATCGTTAGTATTTTTATTTTTGTTATTTCCTTTCTAACAAACTAACTCTTTTGTTACTTGGTATTGTAGTGGTTCAACTCAACTTTGCTAACCTGATCGACTCTGTTGATGTTGAAAATGCCTCGCCCTAGACACAACAACCAGTGGTGCCACCAACCTTTAGTGGTAAAAAATTTCGCCATCGTTGCCAAATTAGTTGGAAGGCTCCATACCCAAAGGGTTCTCATTATCCCACCCCTAGTGTTCCTGAAGCAGCACCAAATCAGTGTTTGTGAACTATATCCCCTCGGGGCTGTCACTGGGCCAGACTCGATCCACTTCAAGAGATGGAGGATCGATGAGGAGCCAAGAAACTCAAACAAGGGGCCTTCTTTTTACTTTTCCAAGGAGGCAAAGCTTTTGCTGGGTCAATGGGAGATAATGGGGGCCACTAGCATTTTCATTGTCCAGAAGATGGTTGAGACGTGCTTGAAGACCTTGGCTGGAATGGCTTTGGAGGTTCTATGGCAAGTGAGATGTCCCAAATCTGGGTGGACTAGCCACAGCATATAGTCGGTACTAGATGCCGATGTCCAGGAAGCTTTCTTCGTAAGATGTATTGTATTTAAGAATTCTCTTCATTTCGCCTTCATTCTCTTATCATTGTTTCCCTTTTACAAACTGGGTCTCGCGGTTTTAAGATTTATTGGGAGATGGTGGCAATGAAGAAGCGCACAATTGATGAGGCCACGGCAAGGCGCTTGGTGGAGGAGAAAATGGTGGTGATAGATAATAGGGCAACAGAAGTAGAGGCAGTAAGGTCGTCGCAAAGACAGCCAAATATGTGGCTATGAGGGGATGGGCCAATGAAGTGGCTTACCGAGAGGGGCTTGATGCAGAAGTGTGTAAACATGGAACCTAGATAGTGGATAGGGAGAAAGAGGTCGAGGACCTAAGGGCATCTCCTTTGGCTCCAGCACTACATAACCTTCGAAGTCCATAAGACAGAGAAAGCCAAACTAGAGGAGGAACTGAATAATAGGACGACCTAGATGCTGAAGAAAACTTTTATGGCAAATTACCATTTGCCCTTGTTCGTTTGTTTCCTCAACTCCAACCGGTATGCCGACATCCAAAGGGAGGCGGCAGAAGAGATGGTTACCGATAGCCAGGTGCCTCCAATTTTGACATCGAAAAGCAGATTGACTCCCTTAAGGGTTCCAACGACCCGCCCCTAGTTCTAGAGGTTGAGAAGCATATGACTTTTGAGGACAATTGCCACATCATTGAACATTGAGTACAGGCTTTCATATTTACCATTTTTTGTAACTTTTGTGAGGTAGGATGGACCTCCTTTTTGTAACATATTTTTTCAATTTAATGAGAATTGGTTTTCTGAAATGACCCTCCTATTTACACACTTATTTTATTAGTGATTTTTTTTTTCTTACCAATATATTTTCCAGGGTCATTTTCTTTTCTCTAATAAACAAAAATATATCCAGGATCTTTCAAAATATAAAAATATTGTTTTAATTCTAAATCATTTTTAACATACATATATGAAGATATCTATGTTATATTCTACTTGAATCAGAGTATGACAATAAGTAGAAATCCTTTTTAAATTTGCAAAAATGTGATAATTTCCCTTTTAAAAGAAAACTTATTGTATCTTGATTTTTGACTATAGTGTCCACTGGAAATATGTACCTTAGGCTGTTATTATAATTAAGAAATGGTCAAGCAATAATCAGTGGAAAGCAAGCTTATAATATAGATGATTGTCTTAAAGTCTGAATATTATCAAACTCAGGTTAAAAGAAAGTGGATCCTAAGTGAACACAAGCAACATCTAGGCGTAATGGAAACGCGCCTAACTTATTCATGCAAGGTCACTAGTTCGAGTACTATGCTGGTCGGTTCAAACACAATTTTTGTTTTTCTTTTTATTTTCTCCTGTATGGCTGAAATCTGATACCTACCTATAATTGTACATATATATTTAATTTTTGCCTATAACCTAACATACAAAACAATTATTCTTGCATAACTATTTTTAAAACCCATTCTTTCAACTGTTTTAAGAATTTACATCTATATTTTTGCCCAATATCAACATGTACACAGATATACATGTACATGTCAGTGTCTTTGTTCATTTTCCAGAAAACTGAGCTCAAATGTTCCCTTGCTTCATTGATCTGAAGTGAAACATTAGGCCTGACCTATGGCCTAACCATGTGGTTACTCTGGCCATTCTTTTGTTTGCATTTTTACAACCCAGATTATACACAAAACATTGATACCTTTCCTTTTCAAAAGCATGTGTATATATTTGTATGAATCAGACACCTTGTGATCAGATATATATCATTCTTCCTAACCATACTTCTCTTTTAAAAATACATCTTCAGGGTATAAACACTTTTTCTTGCATTTGGACTTATGTCAATATCATAAATTGAAGATATAGCAGTTTAATTCTTTTCTGGGTTTTCCCAATATTATTTTCTGTATATCTATATTCTTTTTGAAAGAACTCAGGATTAACTGAAATCATCATAAAATGATTATGCTTATAAAATCCAGGTTTTTCCTCTAAATCAAAACAACTTTAGCAAATAGGTTTTCAAATCAGTTTAACATCAATATCCTTAGTACATACCAAATCAGAAATAACCAGAAACAACATAGCACATGTCTCTTACAAGTTCTTCCTACTTAATACATTTAGATAGCCATATTAATCAGGGAATACATGCATGAATTAACACATTTTAGCTTTTATTTCTAATTATCTTAGCATCCTCTATTCCATATCTTTTTAATCTTGCTTACTTAGCTCCATCACAACCTGCAAAAGCATTAGTGGCTGCCCCATTATAAATGAGACACCCCCATGTGCCATGAGCAATAAGGGTCAGATCTATGATCTGGTGTGAGCATTTCTAACATATCCATGATATTAAGCTAAGGATACAGCATAAATATACTTTGCATACTTGACAGGTATTATCATGTACAATACATAAGAGCAAACATATGCAATAAAACAACTTTTATCTGGAACTACTAGGTTGCCTTTTCTTTTTCTTATAAATTCCTGGCCTCATCTGCTATAAGGAATCAAAGGGACACATTGCCATGAACTAATTAACATTATGGCACAAAGATCTCAGGACTTAAACAAGCCATGTGCCAACTTGTCTACTTCAAATAGGACAAGCATTCCAGCAGCCTTCTTGGCACAAAATCCTTAGTTATATCACTAAGTGTATTTATGTTCATTCTATCAATGATAGCTAGGTGTACATACCACCTGTACTCATGAAGCATACTAGTTACCTTGCAGACATAATATTGCAAGCAAGTTAAAGGTTACTTTCTAGAGGTATAACACCCCAGTCATTCCATCTCACATTATTTAGCATATAAACACCCTATTCAAGCATATACCAGAATGTTTGCAACTGAGAATCAATGCATGGCTCTATTGGGTTTATTTTGATTTTGCAAGCAACTATATTTAGCCAGATTTTTAATCTTGTTTAAACATAGTTTTTAGGCTTGTAAATTTCTGTTTAGTTTAGGGCTCAGCACTTATAGAGAAAGACTCCATTGCACCCTTAACCAATTATTTCAAGCCTCAGCACCATACCAATGTATATGCAGCTCATAGTTTTCTTTATCTTTTCATTCTTTGTCTTAAGCCATTATTCAAACTAGTTACAAATACTCTGATATATGTTCCTTAAGGTTTTGGTATAATATACAGAGATGAAAATAGAACAACAAAGTTATACATCCAGCATAGCAGATCATATTTCATCAAACATTCATGAAACCATCAGTAGCCAACATAGTTTGTAAATCAAAACATGCAAAATATAACATATAAAAGCTTGGCTGCCTAATCCCAGGTCTTAATGCCATGTATATGAGTGAGGATACTCACTTAAATGCTTACACAAGCTTAAACCAGAAAACCCCTCAAATCTTTAGCCTTATCTTCCTCTTCTTCCTTAGGTTAATTAATTAGTGAGAGAGCGGTTTTCTGATTAGGCTCTTGGTTTAAATAAGGGTTCTGTCTAGGGTTTTGGGTGATGCAAAATCCCTATTTTAGCCCAGACCAGAATCATGCATTTGGCATTGCATATTCCCTCCCTCCTAATCCCTTAATGTCCCGGCCAATATTTTAAAACAAGGCTATATTGTGCTCATTTTCTTTTCTTTTCAGAAAGTGATTACTTTAAGTATTTTTATTATATTTACCTCAAACATGATAATGGTGTGACTTTCTATTTTCTGCCTATGTACATTTGCTTTCTTGCACTTTGGTTCTTACTGTTTTAGTGCTTCCTTTATTTATTTTCTGCTCAAATAATATCTGGATATATATATATACATTTATACAACTATGGGTGTTAATTTAACTTTAACCTTTTATTTGCAGAAAACATGTGCATACTTATGTGCATTTCTACACCTATTATTCAAATAAAAATTTCACTTATTCATTATAAATCAATGTTCTCTTCTGCCTTAATTTTCAGACAAGTCATACATAGGCATATATATAGATATATATATATATATACACACATCCTCAGGAATTTTTAATACTCATGTCTAGGTCTATATTTTCTTTATTTAAAACATTTTATCTAAATGTTTTCCTTCCTTGTTTTATTATTCAGGAATTATGGATTTTCTCTTAGTGCCATAACTAGTGTGCACGTGCACACATGCACACAACCTTGCACCACTGAAAATCCCACCTATATAATAATTCTGATTTTCCCCCAGAATTTTAATCATTTATTTAAAAGAATTTTCCTCAAAATCTTGGGGTATTACAATCACCCCTTCTTTTAGGAATTGTGCCCTCACAATTTACAACATATTCTTTGAGTACTCCTACTTTCTTAGGAAAATTATTCAAATATGCATGAGCAATTCAAATAGTCACTGTCTATCATACATATCAAACTTTCTTAGTAATCTAAGAATTTACCTTTTAAATTTGCAAAGAGCCTAGGGTAATCCATCCTGATTTTATCCTCTAGCTCCCAAGTACAATCACTAGGATCTATACTCCATTGAATCTTTACAAGCTTCAATGTCTTGTTTCTTAATTTCTTTTCTTCCCTTGCCACAATTCCCACTGGCTCTTTCTCATAGATTAGATCTGGATTAATCTGAACTTCAGTAGGCTTTTCTAAGATTTCCTCCTTGTCATGCACCCATCTCCTTAGTTGTGACACATGAAACACATTGTGCATTGCACTCATCTTCTCGGGAAGCTCCAGCTTATAGGCTAGTGAGCCTATCCTTTCCAAAATCTTGTATGGTCCAACATATCTGGGTCTGAGTTTCCCCTGCTTGCCAAATCTCAAGACTTTCTTCATTGGTGAAACCTTAATGAAGACATAATCACCTACTTTGAATTCCACTGACTTCCTCTTTGCATCAGCATACTTCTTTTGCCTATCTTGAGCTACTGCCATCCTCTTTCTCACCAGTCCTATTTTCTCTGTGATGTCCTTGACATATTCTGGCCCTAGGATAGCTTTCTCTCCTGCCTCAGCCCAACACATAGGTGATAGACATGGCTTTCCATATAAGGCTTCAAAGGGTGCCATTCCAATTGTGCTTTGGTGGCTATTATTGTATGTGAACTCAGCCAAATGGAGGTGGTCCTCCCAATTTCCTCCAAAGTCTAACACACATGCTCTAAGCAAATCCTCTAAAATCTTTTTTACCACTTCTGTTTGCCCATCTGATTGGGGGTGATAAGCAGTGCTTAGGCACAATTCACTCCCCATAGCTTCTTGGAAGCTCTTCCAGAATCTTGAAGTGAAGATTGTATCCCTATCACTCACTATAGTTTTAGGAACACCATGTAGTTTTACCACTTCTCTCATAAAAGTTTGGGCTAACCTAGGTGCATTTCTGTCTGCTTTCACTGGTATGAAGTGGGCTACTTTAGTCAGCCTATCTACAATCACCCAAATACTTGTATTTCCCCTCTTGGATCTAGGAAGACCATCTATGAAATCCATAGATATGTCTTCCCACTTCCACTGTGGTATGCTAAGTGGCTGCAACAACCCTGAAGGTCTTTGGGTCTCAGCTTTTATTTGTTGACAAACCATGCACTTAGCAACATATTTGGCTACATCAGACTTCATTCCCTTCCACCAATAGTCCCTTTTTAAGTTTTGGTACATCTTGGTGCTGCCTGGATGTATGGAATATTTGCTCCTATGGTACTCATTAAGGATTTCTTCTTTCAATTCTATGATGTTTGGGACACATATCCTTCCCTTGTACCTTAAGTATCCTTTTACATCTATGTGATAATCCTTCACTTCCTCCTTCTTTAATAGGAGAGACCTCTTTTCTGCTAAGTCTTGATCTTCTTCTTGCATTTTTGCCACCTTCAAGGCCAAATTTGATTGTAAAGTAATTAAACTTAACCTTCCTTTACTCTTTTCTTCCTCAATTATCTCCATACTTATCCCACTGCTCTCATCTATTTCCAAATCAGTGAGCATGGTCAAATCTCTAAACTCCTCCATCATTAACATGGCCATTTTTGCATGCTGCCTACTCAATGCATCTGCCACTTTATTAGCCTTGCCTGGTGTATAAAGTATATCTAAGTCATAAGCAGCAAGAAATTCAACCCATCTGTGTTGTCTCATATTTAAATCTTTTTGTGAAAAGAGATACTTTAAGGCCTTGTGATCAGTGTATAAAATGAACTTTGCACCCAATAAATAATGCCTCCAGAGCTTTAAGGCATATACTACTGCTGCCAACTCAAGATCATGAGTTGCATATCTAGTTTCATGGGGTTTTAGTTGTCTAGATGCATAGGCTATGACCTGATCTTGCTGCATCAACACAGCCCCTAGCCCTGACCCACATGCATCTGTATATACAACCAATCCCTCATTGCCTTCTGGTACTCTCAACACTGGTGATTTTACCAAAGCCTCCTTGATCTGGGTGAAAGCTTGTTCACACTTATCAGTCCATATAAACTTTTGGTTCTTCCTAGTCAGGTTAGTGAGTGGCATTGCTATTTTAGAAAATCCTTGTATGAACCTCCTATAGTATCCTGCCATCCCCATGAATGACCTAACTTCACTAACATTGTTAGGCTTCTTCCATGCTTGGATTGCTACTATCTTATTGGGGTTTACAGAAATTCCTCTAGCAGATACAACATGTCCAAGAAAGTGTACTTCCTCTTGCCAGAACACACACTTAGAGAACTTTGCTTTCAAATCTTTTTCTCTTAATCTAGATAAGACCAAACGTAAGTGGTTCTCATGTTCCTCTATTGTTTTAGAGTAGATTAGAATATCATCTATAAAAATCAGAACAAACTTGTCTAAGTAATCTCTGAATATCCTATTCATTAGGTCTACAAAGTAAGAAGGGGCATTTGTTAGCCCAAATGGCATAACCAGAAACTCATACAAACCATATCTTGTGTTGAATGCTGTATATTTAATACTTGATTCCTCAACCTTCATCTGATGAAACCCTGATGCCAAGTCTAGCCTAGAAAACACTTTAGCTCCACTGAGTTGATCAAAGAGATCATCTATCCTGGGTAATGGGTATTTGTTTTTGATGGTTACTTTGTTTAATTCTCTGTAATCTATACACATTCTTAAAGTACCATCATGCTTTTTAACAAATACTACAGGAGCACCCCAGCATGAATTACTTGGCCTTATAAACCCCTTGGCTTCTAATTCTTCCAGCTGGTTCTTTAGCTCCTTTAATTCACTTAGCCCCATCCTTGTAGGCTTTTTGATAACTGGGCTAGCCCCAGGCATAAGGTTAATCTGGAATTCAACAGGTCTATGGTGTGAGACACCTTTTACTTCCCCAAATACATCCAAGTATTCTTTAACTATGGGGATTTCATTAATAGCTATTTCCTTGGGATTATTTTCTAATTCAATTAAATGATTTAGACTGTTTTCTTTGATAGGTTCACATAGAATTGTAACCCTTTGGCCTTTAGAATTTTGTAGTGAAATGGTGGATGCATCTAGGTCAATTATGGCTTTGAATTGTCTTAGCCAATCTGCCCCTAATATAACTCCTATATTTGGGAAATTTAGAACATACAAATTGGAAACAAATGTGTTTCCTCCTATGTTCAAATTCACATCCACACAGATCATATCTAATACACTAGAACTTCCTAAAGGGCTTTGTATTAACAGAGGTATTTCAGCCAAATTGCAGTTCATTTTCAACCTTTTAACTATTTCATGGGAAATGAGTGAGTGGGTTGCCCCGGTATCATATATTACAGCTAAAGGTATGGTACAAATAAATAGTGTACCTTCCACTTGACCATGGTTTTCAGCATTAGCCTCAATTATGGCCTTGCCCCTACCTTCCAGGTTTGCCACTTTCCCTTGTTGCTTGTATTCTGGGCAATTTCTTTTCATATGCCCTTCCTTCCCACATAGATAGCATTTGAAAGCTCCCCCTTTAAGCTCTGGGCATCTTGGCTTAATATGGCCTTCTTTCCCACAATGGTTGCAAACTATTTTTCTTTTGGCTTCATTGGGTTTTGCATCTACTGCCTTCTTACCATCTGCCTCTCCTTTCTTCTTATCATAAGGATGGTACTTCCCTTTGTTCTTCTTGTTGCTATTGTTTTTGAAGCTCCTAAACTTATCTCTTTCCTTGTCATGCTGCTCAATCTTCAGAGCCAAATCTATCACTTGATCAAAAGTTCTGTCAGCATAAGGTAGTATAGCCCTGCTAAGCCCTGGGTTCAATCCCTTGATGTATCTATCATTTTTGGATGCTTCATCAGCCACTAACATTGCCCCATAGGTTGACAATCCCTCAAACTTCTGGGTGTATTCTGTGACATTCATAGTCCCCTGTCTAAGTTTGATGAACTCCTCAAGTAAAGTGGTTTTTGCTGAGGCTGGAACAAACCTTGCCTCTAACATCTCCTTAAATTGATTCCAATTAATATCATTTTCATTCCGGCCAGCTATGATCACCTCCCACCAACTCAAAGCTGCACCTTTTAATTGCCTTGAGGCCACTTGCCTCTTCCTTTGGTCATCTAGTTGCATATCAGTGAAGATCCTCTCTAATGTCCTCAGCCATGCTTGAATCTCCATTACACTTTCAGTTCCTTCAAAGCTCTTGCCTCCCAAGTTGGTATAAGTCTTCACTAACTTGGAGAGCTCCTCATGTGGGTTCTCAGGTCTGTGCCCAATTCCATCTCTCAAAACTCTCACAAATTCCTGCATGTCAAGCATTTGTGGTGTGCTAGATCCTCCTTGATGATGAGACCCTCTTCCTACCATATTTCTAAAAGTATATGTATTTCATCTTATTAGTTTATAACACTTAGCTTTAATTTTAAATTGATTGTATCTTTTCTATTTAATCATTGTGTATGTCACATGCACACACATACATACATTCAGGGAATACTTATAAGCAGTCAAATATACAAACAAACCTAGTATAAACATAAGCATACAAACATTTGCTATGTTAATTAAAACCTTGCTCCGATACCAAATGAAATGACCCTCCTATTTACACACTTATTTTATTAGTGATTTTTTTTTCTTACCAATATATTTTCCAGGGTCATTTTCTTTTCTCTAATAAACAAAAATATATCCAGGATCTTTCACAATATAAAAATATTGTTTTAATTCTAAATCATTTTTAACATACATATATGAAGATATCTATGTTATATTCTACTTGAATCAGAGTATGACAATAAGTAGAAATCCTTTTTAAATTTGCAAAAATGTGATAATTTCCCTTTTAAAAGAAAACTTATTGTATCCTGATTTTTGACTATAGTGTCCACTGGAAATATGTACCTTAGGCTGTTATTATAATTAAGAAATGGTCAAGCAATAATAAGTGGAAAGCAAGCTTATAATATAGATGATTGTCTTAAAGTCTGAATATTATCAAACTCAGGTTAAAAGAAAGTGGATCCTAAGTGAACACAAGCAACATCTAGGCGTAATGGAAACGTGCCTAACTTATTCATGCAAGGTCACTAGTTCGAGTACTATGCTGGTCGGTTCAAACACAATTTTTGTTTTTCTTTTTATTTTCTCCTGTATGGCTGAAATCTGATACCTACCTATAATTGTACATATATATTTAATTTTTGCCTATAACCTAACATACAAAACAATTCTTCTTGCATAACTATTTTTAAAACCCATTCTTTCAACTGTTTTAAGAATTTACATCTATATTTTTGCCCAATATCAACATGTACACAGATATACATGTACATGTCAGTGTCTTTGTTCATTTTCCAGAAAACTGAGCTCAAATGTTCCCTTGCTTCATTGATCTGAAGTGAAACATTAGGCCTGACCTATGGCCTAACCATGTGGTTACTCTGGCCATTCTTTTGTTTGCATTTTTACAACCCAGATTATACACAAAACATTGATACCTTTCCTTTTCAAAAGCATGTGTATATATTTGTATGAATCAGACACCTTGTGATCAGATATATATCATTCTTCCTAACCATACTTCTCTTTTAAAAATACATCTTCAGGGTATAAACACTTTTTCTTGCATTTGGACTTATGTCAATATCATAAATTGAAGATATAGCAGTTTAATTCTTTTCTGGGTTTTCCCAATATTATTTTCTGTATATCTATATTCTTTTTGAAAGAACTCAGGATTAACTGAAATCATCATAAAATGATTATGCTTATAAAATCCAGGTTTTTCCTCTAAATCAAAACAACTTTAGCAAATAGGTTTTCAAATCAGTTTAACATCAATATCCTTAGTACATACCAAATCAGAAATAACCAGAAACAACATAGCACATGTCTCTTACAAGTTCTTCCTACTTAATACATTTAGATAGTCATATTAATCAGGGAATACATGCATGAATTAACACATTTTAGCTTTTATTTCTAATTATCTTAGCATCCTCTATTCCATATCTTTTTAATCTTGCTTACTTAGCTCCATCACAACCTGCAAAAGCATTAGTGGCTGCCCCATTATAAATGAGACACCCCCATGTGCCATGAGCAATAAGGGTCAGATCTATGATCTGGTGTGAGCATTTCTAACATATCCATGATATTAAGCTAAGGATACAGCATAAATATACTTTGCATACTTGACAGGTATTATCATGTACAATACATAAGAGCAAACATATGCAATAAAACAACTTTTATCTGGAACTACTAGGTTGCCTTTTCTTTTTCTTATAAATTCCTGGCCTCATCTGCTATAAGGAATCAAAGGGACACATTGCCATGAACTAATTAACATTATGGCACAAAGATCTTAGGACTTAAACAAGCCATGTTCCAACTTGTCTACTTCAAATAGGACAAGCATTCCAGCAGCCTTCTTGGCACAAAATCCTTAGTTATATCACTAAGTGTATTTATGTTCATTCTATCAATGATAGCTAGGTGTACATACCACCTGTACTCATGAAGCATACTAGTTACCTTGCAGACATAATATTGCAAGCAAGTTAAAGGTTACTTTCTAGAGGTATAACACCCCAGTCATTCCATCTCACATTATTTAGCATATAAACACCCTATTCAAGCATATACCAGAATGTTTGCAACTGAGAATCAATGCATGGCTCTATTGGGTTTATTTTGATTTTGCAAGCAACTATATTTAGCCAGATTTTTAATCTTGTTTAAACATAGTTTTTAGGCTTGTAAATTTCTGTTTAGTTTAGGGCTCAGCACTTATAGAGAAAGACTCCATTGCACCCTTAACCAATTATTTCAAGCCTCAGCACCATACCAATGTATATGCAGCTCATAGTTTTCTTTATCTTTTCATTCTTTGTCTTAAGCCATTATTCAAACTAGTTACAAATACTCTGATATATGTTCCTTAAGGTTTTGGTATAATATACAGAGATGAAAATAGAACAACAAAGTTATACATCCAGCATAGCAGATCATATTTCATCAAACATTCATGAAACCATCAGTAGCCAACATAGTTTGTAAATCAAAACATGCAAAATATAACATATAAAAGCTTGGCTGCCTAATCCCAGGTCTTAATGCCATGTATATGAGTGAGGATACTCACTTAAATGCTTACACAAGCTTAAACCAGAAAACCCCTCAAATCTTTAGCCTTATCTTCCTCTTCTTCCTTAGGTTAATTAATTAGTGAGAGAGCAGTTTTCTGATTGGGCTCTTGGTTTAAATAAGGGTTCTGTCTAGGGTTTTGGGTGATGCAAAATCCCTATTTTAGCCCAGACTAGAATCATGCATTTGGCATTGCATATTCCCTCCCTCCTAATCCCTTAATGTCCCGGCCAATATTTTAAAACAAGGCTATATTGTGCTCATTTTCTTTTCTTTTCAGAAAGTGATTACTTTAAGTATTTTTATTATATTTACCTCAAACATGATAATGGTGTGACTTTCTATTTTCTACCTATGTACATTTGCTTTCTTGCACTTTGGTTCTTACTGTTTTAGTGCTTCCTTTATTTATTTTCTGCTCAAATAATATCTGGATATATATATATACATTTATACAACTATGGGTGTTAATTTAACTTTAACCTTTTATTTGCAGAAAACATGTGCATACTTATGTGCATTTCTACACCTATTATTCAAATAAAAATTTCACTTATTCATTATAAATCAATGTTCTCTTCTGCCTTAATTTTCAGACAAGTCATACATAGGCATATATATAGATATATATATATATACACACATCCTCAGGAATTTTTAATACTCATGTCTAGGTCTATATTTTCTTTATTTAAAACATTTTATCTAAATGTTTTCCTTCCTTGTTTTATTATTCAGGAATTCTGGATTTTCTCTTAGTGCCATAACTAGTGTGCACGTGCACACATGCACACAACCTTGCACCACTGAAAATCCCACCTATATAATAATTCTGATTTTCCCTCAGAATTTTAATCATTTATTTAAAAGAATTTTCCTCAAAATCTTGGGGTATTACATTTTCTTTACTCACTTTATTTTGCGTTCTACTTTGTCTTTTTACAAGTACTATATATATGTGCATGTCCATAGTGTTTGACTTTGTATCGCACTTGTATTTTCATTTACCATTATTATTTATTACCGAATAACTCAAGTTGCCCTCGACCTTGTTGGGAAAACATATAGACTTAGACATACATTGTGCAAAATGATGTAAATATAAGCGAATAAAAAACGAAGAGCGAGGACTTATTTTTACTGCTGGGGTGACTTATTCAACTCTAGCATATTCTTTTTAATACGAGCTTGTGGGAGGTGCCTCTGTTGGGCAAAGGTCACTTGCGTTCCAAGATCGCTTTGGCATGGTTAATCGGAGGGTCATTGATAGCCAAAATTTTTTAAGTTGAGGCCCCTTGGTTGGTTAGAGCAGACAAATCTATGGAATGTATGGATTAGGGTTAATTCATGGGTAATCGCTCCCATCTTGGCACCATTTCCCACTGCTGGGGGATGGGCAACATCATGGATGAATGAATAAAACCCACAATGTGGGTGGTCATGCCATCAGTTCATTGATGTCTCTGATTTGGAACAATGCATCCTCATAGAGTAATACACCACGAATGCGTGAATCGGTACCGCTTCATAGGTGGTTGCACCATCGATGCGCTAGTGACTTGTCCCGCTGTTGGGAGGCGGGCAGCATCACGAGCATATGAATCGGGACCACTTCATGGGTGGTTGCACCATTGATGCATTGGTGTGCCAACCTGTTATTGGGAGGTGGGCAGCATCATAGACGAATGAATTGGGACCACTTCATGGGTGGTTGGGCCTTTAGTTCATCTATGCATCTAGCTTGGAAGAGAGCATTGTACGGCTCAAGCATCTTCATGGAACAATACACCACGGATGCATGAATCGAGACCACCTCATGGGTGGTCACGCCATCAATACACCAGTGTGCCCAACATGGAAGGGAGTGTTGTTCGACTTGTGCATCCTCACGGGATGGTCTGATTGTTCATAGCATCGCCCCAATATAGAAAGAGGCATTATGCACTCATACCCTCTCGGGATGGCTAGTTGAGCATTTGTAGCTTCCCCTGATACAAGTAGATGCGTTGCGCACTCATACCCCCTTTGTGATGGCCAGTTAGGTGTTTGTAGCTTCCCCAGATACAGACTGAGGCATTGCATGCTCATAGCCCCTTGGGATGGCTTACAAAAATAACTTGTAAACATAATAAGCTTGAAGGTGCTTTGAGTTCATGTGTGTAGGACATTATTGCCACTGGATGAGTAAGGCAGTAGGCTCCATTAGCTAACATGACACTGATAATATAGGGTCCTTCCCAGTTGGGCTCCAGTCTCCTTTGGTCGGGTTCTTTGTGTTTTCAAAACCCCAACGTAAATATAAGTCGCCTATGGAAAATTGGCATAGTTTTACCTTGCATTGTAATGCTTTGCAACCTTTCATTTGTAAGATTCGGTTCGAAGCTCTGTCTCTACTCTTCATTCATCAAGAGCATTGAGACATAGTCGTAACAATTCTTCATTCTGCACGGAATCATGATTGAGGTGACTTAGGGAAGAGACATATACTTCCACGAGCGGTGTTGCTTCATACCCATGTGCCTAGGAGAAATGAGTGTGCTCTATTTAGGTCTGGTAAGACCAAAGCATGAGCAGCAGGTCCTCGGTCTAGTTTCCTTAAGCCTTGGTCAGATGCTTCTTCACAGTGGACTTAATAGTTTTATTCACTGCCTTCATCTTTCCGCTTGCTTGAGAAATGGCGATAGATAATAATCACTTTTCACTTATGTTCCTCTCATAAAACCCAAGGAACTTTCTTCTTTCGAAATGATTATCATTGTCGGTGATGATCTTCTTTGGAAGTCCAAATGGTAGGCGATGATCATGTCATGAAATTAAGAATCTTGGGTATGGTGACACCGGTGAGGTTCTCTGCCTCTACCCACTTATTTAAGTAGTCGATGATGATGATAGCATGATTATACCCTACCTCATATGTCGAAAGGCTATGAGGATGTCATAGTGGTTAATAAATTAGAGGAGGCCCTTGGGATCCTTGAGAACCACTGACACCGATTGCATTTCTTAGCATACCCATGTAATCCTTAATCGTGGTTGGCCAGTAATACCCTGCAGGACAGCTTTCTTCGCCAGAATTTGTCTACCAGCATGTTCCCAATAAAAGCCCTTGTGTAATTCTTCAAATATTAGATCGACTTCTTCTTTAGTGAAACAGCGTTGAAGGGGAGTGGAAGAGCCTTCCATCCATGACTGTGTAGTGGGATTCTTAGTAAAGGATTTTACGGACTTATTTTCACTCCTCGGGAAACTCCTTATTCGCCAAATACTTCAAGAGTGAGGTCATCCAACTTTTAATTCACTGTTGATTTCCATGGCGGTTATCCCCGAATCGTACCATATAGCTGATCGCACCTCCAATGGAATCCAGGGGTTACTTTCCTTTGGGTTGCTCGTAGCTTTGGCCAATTGTTCGGCCTTGGCATTCTTATCTTAGCGTAATTGTTCCATCTTTAAGTTCGAGAAGGTACCGATGATATTTTTTGCCTCAACAACATATAGGGCTAGTGTTTTTTTCCTTGACTTAAAAGCACTAGCCGATTTGGTTGACAACCAACGAGGAATCTCTATGCACATAGATTGATTCAATCTTGAGTTCTCTCACCATCACGAGAATGGCTGGGATGACATCTTATTTGGCTTCGTTGTTAGTTGTGTTGAAGTTTAATCTGATGGAGAAGCAGATATCTTCTCCATAGGGCATGACGAGAACCATGCCAAAACCTTCCCTCTTTTCTCAGACGTTCCATCGGCATACAACGCCATAAGCATTGGTTGAAGGCTGTTTCTTCCTCCTCGTTATTCTACAATGAAATCGATCGTGAATTAAACCTTAATCGAGGAGATTGGATGGAAGGTGATGTGATGTTGCCCGAAGTCAACTAACCATTTGAAGAGGTAAGCCATTGTGTTAGGCCAACTTAAGATTTATTTCAAAGGTTGGTTGGTGAGGATTTTTATGTGATGCACCTAGAACTATGAGCAGAGTTTATGGACTGCCATTAGCATGTAGAAGGCTAACTTTTCTAACCTCGAGTATCTTATATCTAGTTCCGATAATCTTTTTATGACATAGTATATTGGCCATTGAATCTTCTCTTTGTCTCTTACTAAGGTAGCACTGATAGCGCAATTAGTGGTTGCGAGGTAAAGGTTGAAATCTTCCATATCTACGGACTTGGAAAGGACGAAGGGTGTTGCTAGGTGTTATTTCAACTCTTCAAATTATTTTGTGCACTCATCTATTGATGTGAATGTTTTTCCTTCCTTGATAAGGTCAAAGAAAGGGACGAATCTGTTCATTGCTCGAGAGACAAAACGGTTGAGTGTAGCTACCATCCCATTTAGGCTTTATACTAGATTGATTGAGTGAGGGACCTGCATATGTTGGATTTCTTGAATCTTGTTGGGGTTGGCTTCGATCCTCTTTTTATTTACTACTTATCCCAAGAACTCTCTAGAGCGGACAACAGAAAGAGCACTTCTTTGGATTCAACTTCATATTATACCCACAGAGGACGTCGAAGGTTACAGCCCTTCCTTTTCCCATCCCCATGTGGCCTTCTCGGATTTGACTAGCATGTCATCCACATAAACCTCCATTGATCTTTCAATCTACTTTGCAAATATTTTATTGACGAGCCGCTGATATGTTGTGATCGCATTGCAATGTCCAAATGGCATCACCTTATAATAGTAGGGTCCCGCATTGGGAATGACCGACGTGTGCTCTTGATCTGGACTATGCATGGAAATTGGTTGTAACCGAAGTAGGCATCCATAAAAGTTAACGATTTGTGCCCATTAGTTGCATCCACAAGTTGGTCAATGTGCAGCAAAGGGGAACTGTCCTTCGAACAAGCTTTGTTGAGGTCGAAGAAGTCAATGTATGTTCTCCATTCCCCACTTGGTTTTCGAACTACTACTAGATTGGCCACCCACACTGGGTACTTGGATTCCTAGATGAGACCACTGTAGAGGAGCTTCTCTACTTCTTTCTTTAATGCTCTGTATATTTCTAGGTTGAGTGGCATTCGCTTTTGGCAAATGGGGCAAGCTTTGGGGTCGACATTGAGGGCATGAAAAATAATGGAGAGGTTTATGCAGGTCATGTTAGCATGCTCTAAGGAAAATATGCCCTTTCTTTTTTTTGGAAAAAGTATTGGTTCTTCCTTGACTCTTAGATCCAACTCTATACTGATCTGGACGACCTTGCTAGGGTCATTTTTGTTTATCATAACAGCTTCAAATGGAGTAGCGGGACCTCCGTATTGGTTTGTATCCTCCATGTAGAGGTATAGGTTTGTATCTCCCATGCAGGGGATGAGTCGATCGTCACTGATATCTTGTGCATTTAATTCTAAGTCGCACTGATCCAAATATGGATCATGTGCTCAATGAGGTCCTCGACCGGGACAGATATCTGTACATGAACTCGAGAGCTTTGGATGCCCTTAGCTCTCACTGATGAGTCCGCCAATGTTAAGAGGGAAGCAGTGGTGGTATCACTTGTTCCAACCTACTAACGGGGTTGCACTTGCTTACTCCACTTAGCTATGAGTTCTCTTATCTTATATGGGCTGGCTAGGGAGAGTTGATCCTCGTTATCCTCACCTATGGCACGAACAAGGGCATTAAATGGCTCTCCCATTTGCTCAAGGGTGGGAAGTGATGTAATGGTATCTTCCTAGGATGCTTCCCTATTGTCAACGGCCCCAGCATGAATAGGAGCATTGCATGGCTCGCATTCTCTCGGGTTAACCGTCGATGAGCGTAGTTGGTTCTTGTTGTAGCATAAGAACTCCCTTTTTGGCTTGCTACAAAGAGATGTTGTAGAAATCCATAATAGCTTGTTGATTGCTGTGGACATAATCGATGCCTCCTTTCATGCGAAACTTCATGTGAGCTGCTGATATGATGTGACTGCTTCAAGTCTGCTAATGTCAGCCTACCTATTAAAACATTATAAGTAGAAGGGAAATCTACTATTATGAAATATACCTAAATTTTTTCGGAGTAAGATTCCTTACAAAAGGTGAGTATATGCAAAGTCAAACCTAGAGGAACAATCTCAATGCCCCCGAGACCATATATGGGCAATGTAAATGGTGTGAGAATGGATGAGGAAAGCTTCGTTTGGTCAAGGGCATTCTTAAGCATGGCATTAATAGAGCTAATCCCATCAGTAAAGACCCGATGTACCTTGGTACTGGTCATGTTGACTGATATGACCATGGGGTTGAAATGGGGGTATCCAAGTCCTCTCCTGTCTTTGGCTGAGAAGGTGATGTCTGATTCATCTTCTTCTACCCTTGGAGCTTTTGAGGCCTGGAGCTCTATGAAATAGATCTGATTGGTCGGTGTGATCTCCTTTATATATCAGGCTTGGGACCCTCTGTTGCTTTCGACCACTGAGGGCTACCAAAAATTGATAATATCTCGGTATTGATTGCGCCATGTTTTATCATCCGTCCTACGAAGTGTGGTGGGAGGATTTTGTCGGGCATTCCTTTGCTCAACCTATTATCTTACATATTGCCTAAGTACACCTTTACAAATCAACTGGTCTATCTCATCTTTTAGGTGATGGAACTCACTTGTGGAGTGGTAATTAAATTGGTGGAACTTACAATATTTCCCACTACCTTGAGGCTTCTCCTTTTTCCATGATTAGGAGGAAGGAGCCCTTTGGTAGGGAGTGTGGTCCCTTATGGCAAGATAGATGGGTTCCATATCACAGGTTAATGAGGCGTAGTTAGCATACTTAGGTTTGAATTAAAAACCATCTTTAGTTTGCTTTTTGTTATTCCCTTGATGGTCGTTCTTTATGTAGAGGCTTCCTCTCGCGACTTGGTCTTGTTGCCTTGCTTGCACTCCTGGCCGCTATCGAATAAGTTTGCCTCTTCCACTCGCACGATGCCATTAGCTCTTTGGAAGAAGTCGATCAAGAATAAAGCGAGCTTCTTTGGTAATTTCTTCTACATCTTGAACCATTTCCTCACCTATGAACATGGAGCAACCTCCAATTTTTTCTTGTCCCCTCCCTTGTATGGGTTGACTATTTTTTAAAGCGATTGACGTAGGATTAGAGTGACACATTCGGCTCATGTCTTATGTTGCACAGCTTACTTGCCAGCATTACTTTGGTTCACGAGGCAAGGAGTGAATACCACCTGTTTGAGAATATAAAATCCAATGGAAGGCCGGTCCGGTCAAGGTAGAGGGTAATTTGAGGTGACTTGCAAGGCTGGGGAGATGGCCAGCTCAGGTGATGGAGTTGAAAGCCGTGGATCGAATGGGTTGACACTTTAATCGTACTTTTCAACGAGAGGTAAGGCATACCTTCGGTGGATGTAATTTCCCAATTTTTTCACTCCCTGTTCTCATAATCCGACAAATCCTACCATCGTTATATCTAGTATGGTTTCTCAACATTTATAATAGAAGCAATGTCATTTCCTTCTAAAGGCCTACCTCCATCTGTTGTGGGTAGTGCTAACCCCTAGCTAGGGAAGGACTTCTCCTATGCCTTGTTGGGGAAGGGGACCGATGGCTCTGGTACGGAGATGGTGAATGGCGATGACAGACAGTGGTAGGCGATCTTTTGTTTTTGTTTACAGAAAGTGACTCGGAATATTAGTCATGTCTTTCATGGGGTCTAGGCTTGGGGTTCCCCCTCTCGAGCTGGGAGTGTACTGAAATCTCTCTTAGCTCACTGTTACTGACTCATACGTCACTGCTCAAGTGACCGAAATGCAAATTGTGCCCTTCGGTTACTGCCCGAAGTCGCTTGAAGGCATAGTGTCTTTTTGTGGAAGCGCAACGGCGAGCAGCCTAAGCCCCTTGGTGTAACATAGGTTCGGGTACAGGTACATCATGAGCAAAGTCATGTTTGTATGCAACTTGCATATCTCTATGGCGGGTGGGAACATCCCTTATTGGGTCTCCAGCACTACCCTCTAGCAAGCGTCGTGCATTATGTTGAAAGTGCTAGGGACAGTGGGGGGATAGGGGTCTGATCCGCTACTACATGGACCATAAACCATAATTGGCAGTTTCTTGAGCATCCACCCTACCTTGAGTTCATTCAAATAATGGGAAATCTACCCAGTGCTAGCGAGCCTATTGACCAGACTAATCCACTTATCATTCTTAAACCCGGGATGAGACAAACGACACTGGCTCATGTGGCATCATCGTTATTGTGATTGTTTGAGTTATTAGCCTTATTTGCACTATTAACTTGCATGGTGTAACTTTTGAGTAGAGTAGGGGTTTGCAAAGAAGAAAAGTGATTAGAGTTGACAGCTTTTAGGGAAGGCCCTCCTTTTAGTGTCAAAATATTGATTAAGAATTTAGCCAACCTTGGAATTGCAAAGGAGGCAGATATTAGCGAGGATGCTTAATAACATCATGGTTAACATATGAAAAGGAAGCGATTACAAGTAATAAAGCAAGTAAAGAAACATAAGATTAAGGTGATCTATGTCCACTATATTTATTGTTTTTATTAATTTGATTTCAGTTACAATTGCTTAGATTAACACTTCGATCCCTAGGAATCCTTGGGGTAATTGATAGGGTCGCAAGGCTTAGATGCAGGCTAGCTCGATGTTAGATGGACTGAATGGCTAAGATGAAAGCCAGTTGGTGGACCATACCAAGACATGTAGTTGTTAGAAAGGAAACATGGGGACAAGGAGTTGTTGTTGAACAATGATGTTATTGCCGTGTGGACAATGAAGGACAAGGGGTGGTTGTTTTACAGTGCCACTTTTTTAGTTGAACGATGTTGTTATATGCTAATCTTTTTACTGGAACAATATAGATTTGTTGCTTCTTTTTGCAGGAGTGATCAAACGATTTTGGCAGAGGCCTGTTGAGCCAAAACAAAACAAGGAAGACAGGGTGGGCCAGTATTAGGGTGAGTTGCAGGGTGGTGAAGATTGAGGGGTCTAAACAAGGGAGCAGGAGAGAGATCTCCAACACGCATGTAGGGATCTTGGTCGTGCTACACTCCTACTAAGGACGCTAAATAGTTGGGCCACTGTTCGGGCCCATTAACTTCCTAAGCACTTTAGTCCTTAGTAGGTTGCATAGAGCATTTGCATGGGTCATGGGACGGGCAGAGCTATGTCGAGGTTGAGGCGGGGTGAGAAATTTAAAGCTCGATGGGCTGGCCTGTTATCTTCTTGTTAGAAAATCAAGCAACGGTGCTCGACCAAGTTGTGGCCCCATAGATGGTGAATAACTCTTTATTGGTTATATATTATGCTTAACTCCTAACACTATAATCTTTTCCTTGATCATCTTTGCGACCTTGAGTGTGCTTACAAATCGTAAAGTGCATTGGGTACTCATGACACATTATTTTAGGATTCCGTATGTAGAAGTGCAAGACACTCGAGTGTGCTCACCAAAGAAATATAGTTTGTTTTATTAATCTGTTAGCACTTAAAGCATTAATAAAAGGTATAAATGGCTTGAGTGTGCTCAAATGCCTTATATACAATAGAGTTGAGGGTATGTTCTAGGAGAAATTATGTAATTTTGATTTCGATTATATATATGATAGAGTTGATGGTAAACGAATCTTGTTCGAGATAAAACTAAATTTTCTGGTTTTGGTACTATTGCGTTTCTTATATACATACACACATACATACACACATAGATATCAGTAATGTTATTGAGTGCATTAATACATACAAGTAGAAATCCTTCGGATAAAGTGTTTATTCGATCGTAGTTACGCAAAGTTAGTAACCATGAGTATTTGATTATGCGAATAAAAACTTATCTTCAAATGTTCCTAATCAAAGGTGAGAAAAAAAGATATCGATACATCGACTAGACTAGTGTATAATGCTCTCTATAAATGGATGGTGATTTACTTATGACGTTGGAGAATCAAGTGGTTACGTATTAGAACAACTACAGAATGACTCACCAAGGGTCTTTAAGTTAAAATTGTGGCATATTCAAATATGGAAGTTGGGTACATCGTCTTGAATAATCCTACATAGGAAACATTATGTGTGCATAAATTTGTAAATGAGCTAGGGGTACCATTGAGAGTCCAATACAATTATTATTATAACAATGATGCAATACAGATTGCAAAGGAAATAAGAGCTCATAAAAGATCGAGATACATTTTGAATATGTACCATGTGATAAAAAAATTATCAGTGACGGAGACGTAGTTGTTGGCCTAATAGATATAAAGAATTATATTGTAAAAGTACTCACTAAGGCCCTTTCTTGGTTTATACTAGGAAGGTTGATCTAATGAATGAGTGTTGGACATCATTATTGGCCAAGTGTTAGTGAGAGATTTATAGAGTTAAGGGTATGACCTAGGGGAAATTATGTAATTTGATTACATAACCTAACTCTTATAAGAAATCTTTTTTAAAATAAAACTATATTTTTGGCTTATTTTTGTTATATATAAATATTCATAATTTTAAGAGTACATTATAAAATATAAGTATAAATCCCTGAGACAAAATATTTAGTTGATTAAAGTTACGGAGTTCATAATCATGAGTATTGGTTTGTATAAATAAGCATTAATGCTTATCCTGAAATATTTTCGATTATTTTGGTTTTTCGAGAATGGGGCATCGATATTGTGGCAAGACTAGTGTACATAACATTATCCATACAGTGGACAATGATTTACTCATGGCAGTTGAGGGCACCAATAGGTTACTTCTAGTCATTTTGAATGATTATCGTGACTCATCGATGATCTTCTATACATTTTATCAAAGTCAAATAGAAGATCTAATGTAAGGATATGTCGACTTGAGAATACCATGGATTTTATAGTGGAGACCTTACATTGATTATGGTCAATCACATGATTAGTTCACATTACAACCATAATTGGGATTGCATCAAGAATCATGAAGTGAAACACTACTCGAGAGTGGATCTGGTTCATTTGATATAGAAGGTTAATGCCACTGTAATTGAAAGTTGAGTCAAAACCAAAGTATATAGCCGGAGCAATTCAATTAGTGAATAAATGTTGTCGGATTGAACCAAGTGACTTTGAAGTTTAAACTTCATGATTAACTACGAACATTATTACATGTTGACTTTTGATAAAGCTCTAGATGTTTAGGCGATAGTGTTGATGAAGAGACATGACGTACAGAACATATTACTACTAAATTGTGCCTCTTTAACGATGGTAAGAAGTACGACTTCGTCAAAGATAATCAATAAGAGATTGAACTCATGTTCAACTGCACTTTAGCAAAATTTGTACCGGTGTAAATTTTTAAATACTATTGAGCATTGAATTCAAACCTAGGAGTCGCACAATCCTGATTTCAAAAGGTCGATTTGGTAGTCTAAGAGGTACAACATAGGCAAGATTATCATAAGGTAACAAATATTGAATCCTCATTTCTAATATCATCATCCCTTTTAAATTTTCAACCACTGCAAAATTATTTAAAAATTAACTGTTTTTTAATATAAACTAAAATTATATATATATGTGTATGTGTGTAGTTGTAATATAAATGACTTTAAATGATGGAAATTAGATTTCCTAAAATTACGAAATTTTATGCTTATGTATTTTTGAAAATTTAAAATAGAATTTAAAATCATTTTATTATTATTTAACTATTTTAATTATATGAATTTATGTGTATATAATTTTAAATTGAATATTAAAATTCATATTATATTATATATTGTACACAGGTTAATAAATTTGGTTCTTTGTTTTAGTGGTGTATCTATATTTAAATTATAACAAATTATTTTATTTTAGAATATATACATGTATGTATATAATTTGATTGAAATAAAAGAAAATGTGGTCCAAAAATTTATTGTAAGTTATATCTTAATTTTTGAAAATATTTTGACCAAATAAAATATCATAGGTAAATTAAAAGTTTAGATGAATTAAGTCAATGACCTCTGGCTCAAGCGATTAGAGATATGTCACTTTAGACAAAAGTTCTAGAGGTTATGGATTCGAGTCCCCGAGACATCATAATGATTGTTCTGGTTGAATAAAGTATTAATCTTGTTATCGCAAAAAAAATTAGAAGAATAAAGTAGATCCTAATATTTAGGAATTTATGTTATGAATAATATCTTCGGACTACTATATATATACGTATATATATATAATTTTTATTTTTGGTCGTAAAAGTAAATAAATTTCAATCTTTAAAATTTTAGTTTTAATTAGATATATTATAAATACTATATTTCTATATTAATTATTTTACATGGTCGAAATATGTACGGATTATATAACACACACGTATGTGAGTATATAATATTATATGTATATATTGAATACCGATGTATGTGTATATAATGGATGCTACTAATATATGGATATATCTAGTTATAAATCACAATAAAGCGCGTGCGCGTACATACACACACGCACACATACATACATACATATATATAGGACAATGATCGGTTATAGCTCATTTATGATACATCTCCATTTCCCCCGATTCTAACCACACGTTTTGAACTAAATAATATATTTTCTGTCTTGCCACCTCGTTATATTATTTAAATCGGAATGTGTGGTTGCAATCAAACGGGAATAGAGATGTAGTGTGTGTGAGAGCTAGGATCAATAGCCATGTTTATTTAGCATCATTGTAGTTTCCTGATATCAGTCACAGTTTATGTGTGTGCATGTGTGTAAGACATCAATATTATTTTAAGACTGATATTCATAAAATCAGTAAATTAATTTAATATTAGAATAGAGGTAAAATAATGATTTAGCATCTTTCAAACAAACTCAAATTGTATTGTTAATGATCATGGGCTCAAACGATAAGTTGTATGACGCTTTGAACAAAGATTTTGAAGGTCATGGATTTGAACATTAAGTGTTTGCTTGATTCAAGTACCATTTTTGCTATAAAGAAAACTCAAATTATATTAAATCCTCGGATTTAATATGCAACTAAATGTTCATTTACAATAAGTTTGTATAATTTTAACTTATTTTTTTAGTTCACTATTTTACCACGTTATGTTCAGCCCCTTATCCTACAATAATGATACATCATTTAACATTCACCATGATCAAAGAGTACTTGTAAGGAAATTTGACCGTTTTGTAAGGAAATAAATGCGAAACGTTTCCTTCTTCATTATGTGGTACATTAATGGACCGTTTCCTTCCTCAAACGTTTCCTTCCTCATTATGTGGTCAATAGAATCTAAAGGGTTTTCCTATTAATATGCTAATAAATAAAACAGTTATAATCTAGAGCGTTAATTTCTCTCATCTTGATCTTGATGGACGATCAAGATTAAGTCTACAAATCTGGAAATTTGGTCCTCTCTCTGCCTATAAATATTAACCTTTGCCCATCACAAAGGAAATAAGAAAACACATAAAGAAAATATAGGAAAAGAGAGAGAAACTATTCTCCTTTATCCATTGATACAGCCTTCGAAAACAACCACTGTTGATTCGTATACAAGATGTTTGGAGGTATGTTTTATTAATTCATTACATATGTGATAATCATATAATTCTAGATCTTAGGGTTTATATTATTCGCAAGATATAGATTACATGTGGTATCAGAGCCTATTTTAGAATTCATGATTATCCATCAATATATAAAACGAAACTACCATAGATCTATGATATAATGTTTGTAATTTTACTATGATAATGATAATGATTATTAATATTAATATGATTCAAGTTTAATATTCATATTATTTAAGTTCCTACAGTAATCATGATTATCAATATTGTTCTATTTACTGTATTCTTATATCTGGATCCGGAAAGTTCATATTTCCGCAAAATTTAATTTTCTACTTTAATATTTGACCTACTGTATAATATGGAACAACTTATTGTATGCGAATACTTTTCAGAAAGTATACATATTGAAAACAATTGTTTTCTAGTTTGACATTAAATTCATGACCTGGAACTTGCAAGATAATTGTCTATATATGATTTGCAAAATAATTATTTATATGTTAAATTCATATATGGAATTTACTTGGAGTTACTAGACATTTATTATCTTTGTTGTGGATTACTTGAAAGAATGACAAAAGTTTATGCAAAAAAAAAACATTAATGTTTATCTCTTTTCTCTTTTGTTTTAGTTTTCGCTTCCGCACTTAATTTCCTTATTTCCTCTGGTCTGATGCATGCAGTCCCGTCCACAGGCGGCTGCTGCTTGCACAATAACGCATGAAACATTAATGTTTATTATTCTTTCATGAGTATGGTTCTACTGCCTACCCACAGGAGGTGCTAAACCTAACCTCTTATTATGACATGTTGTGTTTTATTCTAATAAAGAAGCCTACATTTCTTTTATATCTGTAGTTGCAATGCCCTCAAACCTTAATTCGTACGCTACGTCTATCGTCAAACTCAATGGAACCAACTACTCAGAATGGAAAGAGCAAGTTGAGTTTTCTTTAGCCATACTTGAACTGGACATGACTCTCCTTAAGGAAAAGCCAGCTCCACTTACTGACACAAGTACGCCTGAGGAAAACAAACTCCATGATGATTAGGAATGATCTAATAGGCTCAGCATGATGTTTATGCGAATGGTGATTGATACCAACATCAAAACCTCTCTACCGAAAACTGAAAGCGCAAAAGAATATTTGCAATCCATTGAAAATCGATTCAAGACTGTAGACAAATCCCTTGCTGGGAAACTTATGGTAGATCTTGTAACCATGAAGTTTGATGGTTCTCGCTTAATGAGCGCTCATGTCATTGAAATGATTAACCTTGCTGCCAAACTTAAGAACTTGGGATTGGTTATGGACGATGCTTTTCTCATCCAATTCATTCTCACTAGCTTACCTCCTCAGTATGAACCATTCAAAATTCATTACAACACTATTACGGAAAAGTGGAGTCTAAATGAATTGACTAACAAACTAGTTCAAGAGGAGTCTAGGCAAGGCTCGCAAGGCATTAAAGTTGCTTATTTCACTCAAGGGGTTGGAAAACAAGCTGGCAAAAAGAATAACTCACAGCATAAAAGAGCACCACCCAAATCTGATGACTCCACTCAACCATCCAAGAAGAAAAAGAAGGATGACGTTTGCAAATTCTGCAAGAAACCTGGACACTTCCAGGCAGATTTCATTAAGCGCAAAGCATGGTTCGAAAAGAAAGGTAACCCAATGGGTTTCGTAAGTCATTTCGAATCAAATCTTACTAATGTACCTTCTTCTACTTGGTGGATTGATACTGCTGCTAACGTTCATGTTTCGAATTCTATGCAGGGATTCATTACGATCCAAACCACAAACCCAAGTGAGAATTTCATTTTCATGGGGAATAAAGATAAAGCTCCAGTTGAAGCTATTGGAACTTTTCGTCTTATTTTAGATAGCGGTTATCAGATAGATTTATGTCAAACTCTTTATGTTCCGTCTATTTCCCGTAATTTGATTTCTGTAAGTGTACTTGATAAATTTGGATATTCTTTTAAAGTTGGAAATGGAAATTTTAGTTTATTTAAAAATTCTAGTCTTATTGGTTCTGGAATATTAATTGATGGACTTTATAAACTTCATCTTAAACAAAATGTTAAAATCCAACTCACCCTGCATGGAAAAGAAACTAAAAGAAAGTCATCCAAGAATGACTCTTACTTCTTGTGGCATAAAAAACTGGGTCATATATCCAGTGAAAGAATCAAGAGGTTAGTGAAAGATGGTGTCCTACCAGACCTAGACTTCACTAACATTACAGCATGTGTTGATTGTATTAAAGGAAAAACAACAAAAAAACACAAAGAAAGGAGCCACAAGAAGTACACAACTTCTTGAAAAAATACATACAGATATTTGTGGACCTTTTGATGTTCCAACTTTTGGAGGAGAGAAATACTTCATCACTTTTATCGATGATTTTTTACGTTATTGCTATCTTTATCTGTTGCATGAAAAATCTCAGTCAGTGGATGCTGTACAAGTGTTCATTACTGAAGTCGAAAGGCAATTAGAAAGAAAAGTGAAAATCATTAGGTCAGACAGGGGTGGTGAATTCTATGGAAGGTATGATGAAACAGGACAACATCTTGGACCTTTTGCTAGACTTCTTCAAAAACTTGGAATTGTTGCACAATACACAACGCCTGGATCTCCATGGCAGAATGGTGTAGCTGAAAGGCGAAATCGTACATACATGGAAATGGTTAGATCCATGATGAGTCATGCAAATTTACCTATATCATTATGGATGGATGCATTACGAACAACTGTCTACATCTTAAATAGAGTTCCAAGTAAGACCGTTCCAAAGACTCCTTTTGAACTTTGGAAAGGATGGAAACCTAGTTTAAGACATCTCCAAATTTGGGGTTGCCCAGCTGAAGCTAGACTGTACAATCCAAATGAAAAGAAATTGGATTTTAAGACAGTCAGTGGTTACTTTATAGGTTACCCAGAAAAATCTAAAGGATATAGATTTTATTGTCCTAACCATAGTACAAGAATTGTTGAAACCGACAATACCAAATTCTATGAGAATGGTGAAATCAGTGGGAGTACAAAACAACAAGAAGTGGTCATTCATGAAATAAGGGTACCCATTATCTTACCCTCTATTTCGAAAGATATTGGAAACCATCCCATTGTTGAACCTGTTCACAATGAGGAAAACCCAATAAATGATCAACAAATCCATAATGAAATTATCACCAATCATAATGTTGATGAAGTACCACAGGAACTAGCATTAAGAAGATCTCAAAGACAAAGAAGATCAGCTATTCCTGATGATTATATGCTTCATCTAATAGAATCTGAAGGAACTACGGACCCAATTTCTTATTCACAAGCCATTAAGGATGTTAATTCTATTAAATGGATTGATGCCATGAAAGATGAACTGAAATCTATGGATAATAATCAAGTTTGGGAAATCCTTCAATTGCCGCAAGGACATAAAGCAGTCGGTTGTAAGTGGGTCTTCAAGACCAAACGTGACTGCAATGGTAAGATTGAACGATATAAAGCTAGACTTGTTTTCAAAGGTTTTAATCAGAAAGAAGGCATTGACTATAATGAAACTTTTGCTCCTGTTTCCAGGAAAGATTCTCTTAGAATTATCATGGCATTAGTAGCTCATTATGATCTCGAGTTACATCAAATGGATGTGAAAACAGCCTTTCTAAACGGAGACTTGGAAGAAGAAGTCTACATGCGTCAACCTGAAGGCTTCATAATTGAAGGACAGGAAGACATGGTCTGCAAACTTAAGAAATCAATATATGGACTGAAACAAGCTTCTAGACAATGGTATCTAAAGTTTCATGAAATCATTACCGCTTTTGATTTCACAGAAAACATAGTTGACCCTTGTATATACCTCAAGTTCGGTGGGAGCAAGTTTATAATTTTGATTCTGTATGTTGATGACATATTATTAGCTAGCAGCGACCTTGGTTTATTACGTGAAACTAAGGATTATCTCTCAACGAACTTTGAAATGAAAGATATGGGTGAGGCTTCCTATGTGATAGGAATAGAAATATTCCGTGATAGATCACAAGGAATTCTAGGATTGTCTCAAAAGCATATATTGATGAAATTCTTGAGAGATTTGGCATGACGAATTGTTCCTCTAGTCCTGTCCCACTGCAGAAAGGAGACAAACTTGTTCTTGAGCAGTGCCCAAAGACTCCTATGGAACGAGAAGAAATGACCAAATATCCTTATGCATCTCTTGTAGGGAGCTTGATGTATTCACAGGTCTGTACAAGACCTGATATCAGTCATGCAGTTGGTATGCTGGGTAGATTTCAAAGTAACCCAGGAATCGCTCATTGGAAAGCTGCAAAGAAGGTACTGAGATACCTAAAGGGAACAAGGAATTACATGCTCACCTATAGAAAATCAAGTTACCTACAGGTAACTGGTTATTCTGATTCAGACCTTGGTGGATGTCCTGACACTAGGATCTGCACTCTTGGCTATGTGTACCTTTTATGTGGAGGTGCAATATCATGGAGAAGCCAAAAATCTAAGATGCTTTTAGAATCCACCATGATGGCTGAATACGTAGCATGTTATGAGGCTTCAATTCAGGGAACATGGCTGCGTAATTTTGTCTCACAATTTGGCACTTTAAGTTTTATCTCTAAGCCACTAACTGTCTACTGCGACAATGAAGCTACAACCTTTTTCTCCAAGCATGATAGGATAACCAAAGGTTTCAAACACATGGACCTTAAATACCTACTACTGAAGCAAGATGTTAAACTAAAGAAAATTATTGTTGAATCGATAAGTACAGACTTACAAGTGGCAGACATATTCACGAAAGGACTACCTCTAAAGACTTTTCAGAGACATACTGATAGCATGGGTCTTGCAGATAGTTTCTAATTATCTTCTTATTATGCTATTTATTTTGTATTTATCTAGACATAACAATTATTGAGCTCTTAATAATTTAAACATCTTTTATTTCTGTTTTATAATGTGTACACATTTACATTTAGATAAATGATAACAGAAACAGTCTTTTGCTTCAAGACATTATGTGACCATTAAGTTATGTTCATTTACGGTCTAGTTATGAAAGTTGTCAATGTCATAGTACATGGAAGTAAGCATGTTGCAAAATAACTTGTACACGTCATGACTTCCATTGACCACTAGATTAGCCAAGACACTTATGATAACTGACTAAAGAAAAGTTTAGCATATCATGCACGCCTTATGATCTTAATACGAAAACATTAATGGATTTTACTATTGACCAAGTGGGAGACTGTAAGAAAATTTGACCGTTTTGTAAGGAAATTAATGCGAAACGTTTCCTTCTTCATTATGTGGTACATTAATGGACCGTTTCCTTCCTCATTATGTGGTCAATAGAATCTAAAGGGTTTTCCTATTAATTTGCTAATAAATAAAACGGTTATAATTTAGAGCGTTAATTTCTCTCATCTTGATCTTGATGGACGATCAAGATTAAGTCTACAAATCTAAAAATTTGATCATCTCTCTGCCTATAAATATTAACCTTTGCTCATCACAAAGGAAATAAGAAAACACATAAAGAAAATATAGGAAAAGAGAGAGAAACTATTCTTCTTTATCCATTGATACAGCCTTCGAAAACAACCATTGCTGATTCGTATACAAGATGTCTGAAGGTATGTTTTATTAATTCATTACATATGTAATAATTATGTAATTCTAGATCTTAGGGTTTATATTATTCGCAAGATATAGATTAGAGTACTTTCTCATGTAAATCTCTAATTATCTCCATACCTCAGGTAACATCAATATCAATAAAGGAAACATGTGAGTAGAGCATAATAAACGTGGCAGTAACAGATATGACGTAAATCACCCATAATATATGCATATATATGACATATAACATCTAAACATTCAAAGCGAACTTAACGTTCAGTACAATCAAACCAACGCACTCGTCTTTTATCGCTCTCTTCCTGCACACACGTCGTTGGAGAACCATGTTGGTTAAAGATTACCATCAGATGTGGTGTTATATAATATCAAAAAAGTTATATTACAAAGTTATAACATATAACAGTATCAACCATCATGTGCATATTCACGTACGCAAATACCCGAAGAACTAGTATTAAAGAAAATTTCCTTACTGGATCAATGAAAAAGTTTCTAATCCAATGATATAGTGTACAACTCCAAAACAAAAAGAATTATACGAATCCTTAAATTCATAATACATACCCAAGCAAACCATAATGAAGCCGTGATTATAACCATTGAAATCTGCACAACCCACTGTCATATTTTTCTAAATGCGACAAATATACTTTGCGTCCATTTTAATTTTACTATTGAATTTAAATCAATAGAAAAAAAACTCAATCGTATTCATTATCTGTTGTACTACTAGCTTTCTCCAAACCGCTTTCCAAAACTTCCATGACATTATCGGGAGGGCACTGATCCTTCACATTTCTAGCCCCCACCTGACAAAAGCACTCGGGCCATGAGTTCGTATAAAACGACTCGGGCCTGACCCGTTTATGCGGCTCACCGAACTTGGTCCTGGCCATAACGCTCCTAACCCTCTCTTCAAACTTGGCCCCACGTCCCTCTTCTCTATCCATGAAAATTGGAGCCAGGGCCTTCCGATCGGGCTGGATTATGGTTCTGAACCCATTGTACAAACGGTGGCCCATGAGATTGTTTGCGAAATTGCTGGGCCCATCGTAGGTGGGCATGAAGATGTCGGATAAGAGGCAAACCATGTAATCGATGGCGGAGCCAGCGAGCCCTTGGGCGTTTTCTTCGAGTTTTTCGGGTCCGACGGTGTTGTGGTTGTCGAGGTGAGGGAAGAGGGCTCGGAACGGTTTCATGAAGCGATCGCCGCCAAAGAGTTCGCCCGCCGCTATGTAGATCCGTGTGGTATTGTCGAAGCCCATGGATCGGAGTATGAGGCCCACCTGCGTTAGGAGGGAGAAATATGTGCTTTTAGTGATTTAAACCAAATAAATGGATCGAACCGAATAAGTTATGATCGGCTAATTGGTTGGATTTGGTTTCTATTTATTTATGTATAGTGGAAATTAGGATCCGTCCTTTAAAAGTTTCCGCCGAAAACGTGCATTTTAAACTATACATATTCGCAGTTAGAACTGCAAATATTTACGGTTTAAAATGCAATATGCGCAGTTTGAAATGCACATATTTATAAAATAAATATTCAAGGTGAATTGCAAATATTTAAAGGGTAGAATACACATTCTTGCAGTGTAGACTGCAAATTTTTAGTTTATTAAAATATGCAGTTAGAACTATAAATATTTGCAGTGTAGAATGCAAATATTTGTAGTTCAAACTGCAAATATGTGCAGGTTAAAATGCACATTTTCACTGAAAACTTTGATAAGGGCGTTTTGTGAAACTATTTTTGAGCGGGGGTGGAAGTGAAATTTTAAACTTTTTGAAGGGTGTTTGAAAAAACGTCTCTAATATATATTTGGTTCTATGGTCGGTTTTAATTCACAATATCTTAAAGCAGGATCAATCAGTTAAACCAAATATATTTAAAATTATATGTGAAAGGATGCAGTTATTGATGTGAACTTAATTATCTGCATTCTTGCATTAACATATTGTTTTTCTTTATATTCATGCATTTTGTTTATAGAACATGAAAAGTTTATTATACAGATTACAGCATCAACACATCTTCTTTATATGCAGATGGACATAATGATTAATCACTTTGAAAATAATGATATCTTAATCATCTAAAGCCCAACCAGTTATACCAACAAAACAAACCAGGTTATTATTGATTTGGTGCATTTCAATTTTAAATTTTTTTTGGTTTGGTTTGATTCAATTTTTATTTGTTGAATAGTTATTTTGGTGTTTATGTCTTTTGAGAAATCCAAACCAGCAAGTTGCTCGCCTCTATGAACAAAAACACATCCAGGGTTCGTTTGGATGGCTTTTAAAAAGCAACTTTCTGTTTTTTTCAAGAAAGAAAATATTTTAACATGACAATGAACGGATTTTAATGTTAATTTTTGGCTTTATATGAAAAAAAAACCACTAAATAAACACATCTATCAACTTGTATAAGCTATTTTTTATATCAGAAACCTTCGTAAACCATCTCAGTAGTGTTATTTCAACTTTTTTTTAACCTTTAGTTTTCATATGGTTGTGTATAAGGTTCTAGGTGAACAAGAGAAAAACAAAAACCCAACACTAATGTGGAGTATCTCTACTTGAAAAGAAAAAAAAGGAATTAATCACGTGAGATTGCTACTAGTTTGTGTATTTTTGGCTGGAAATAAAAAAAAAACTTAAGTTCGTCAAGACACGACTAGTTCTTGTAATTACTAATAGATATGCGCTGTCATTATACTCAGGGAAATGAAAGTTCTCATATTACCTCTTCTGGGGTTAACGGACATTTTCCAATAAGCCTCCTTTCTCGGTAAACAAGTTCTTTCTCCTTGAAATTTTCTTTCCGATATTTCTTCAGGATCTTCTGTTCTTCGGGAGTAAATATATCAAGACATCTGAAAATGTTCACATCATTATTATCAAACAACTGTTACTTCTTTTATGATGAGTCACAAGCACACGCACACATAATATATGTATTTAAACATGCACACAAGTTCTTTATATGAGTCAACTGTCAGATTCAACAAGTCTATGGTTCAAAGATGATAAACAGAGTCACACGTATGAAATATTTTTTTCTTCTTCTTTATTTTACTTTCATCTTTGTTCACTTTCAGCCATAGATTTGTTGAATCCAATGGTTGAAATCAAGGACCTTTTAAGGTGTTTTATATAGGGATGTTATTGAACCTTACCCATATACATATACATATATGGGTATATAGACACACACACATGGGTATATAGAGTTATGATCAATAGCCCTCTTTATTTAGCACTATTTCGTAGCCCCCGATATCTGCCATAAGTTTCTATTTAAATATTTGATACATGGGACAGCAGAGAGAAATAATAAATATATAAATAGAAACTTGTGGCTGATATCGGGGACTACAAAATGATGCTAAATAAAATGGGCTATTGATCCTCGCTCTATACACACACATATACATACACACTCGCACACATACATACCAGTTACAAAGTAAACTCTTGGGAAGTAGTGCATATAACGGAGTTGGTATAATGTATACTTAAAATCAAGCAGATAAACTCAAATTGGTCATAAAAAACTAAATTGAAACTATTTCACCAAGCCTGCAAAAGATTTTTTGTTGCAAACACACAATAATATTACCAATCTAAAAAAAACTGGAACTCATGGTTCCTACTTTTCACATGGTTTAGTAATGAAAAATACCTCCTTAACTGACAATAGCTTTGAATTAAGCAAGAAATCGGAGAATTTGATATAATTAGAAGCTTTAATCATGCGTGCAACTAATATAACTGTGCATTTCCACAGTAAAATAAAAAGGTAACTGATGCATAGACCTATTTCTGATGCAAATTCTCAAAAGAGAGGAGAAATAAATGTTTATGATAGTAAGTCTTACCCAGCAAATGCAAGCATATCCATTTCAAACCTAAGGTGAATTGACATGAAATGCCCTTGTGACCGGAGCTTATTAACTATCTCTTTGCTTGTTTTTATTATGTGTGGTTTGAATCTTAGAGCATGATAATTCACCCTACATCTTAATCTCTGAAGTTCAGGCTCATCAATCTCCTCAGCCAATCGATGAGAAAAAGGAGTAAGATATATAGCACCATGCTCCTTCATCTTTTCCAAAGCAGTTGTGGTATACCAGCTTAGAGGGGCATCTCTTGGTGGACGAATCTGTACAAAAAAAATATAATTAAAAAATGAAATGATAAAAATAAACAGAAGAGAACAGTGTTTAGTCAAATCGTAGTCAGCATGCATCTAAACCTGAAAAGCTTTCAACTTCTTCTTCTTTCCCCGTTCATAAGCTTCAGGAAGACTCTCCACAATATTGACGTCATATTTCAAGGATTTGATGAAATGTTCAACATCATAGATACCTGGAAAACCACTGGATGTTGTACCCGTTTCCAAATTAGAATTTCATATACAAATATTTACTGTAAGGAGCCTAGAGCATTAAGATATGCGCTGCAACCTTCAGTTACCACTAAAAAGCTTTCAACGCGGTTTCATTTTCCCACATGTTAGTGATAAGTTTTGAGCTCTTAAATTTGACACGTTACCTAGCTGTAATTTTCATATGATAGTAGTTCCCTTTTTCTTTTATGTTATTTGTGTGTAACCCAAGCTAATATAGCTTTTTGTAATTCTAAAATATTTAAACTTGAATCTTGATCATCTAGACTGTAAAAAATTCAAGAGCGAATTCATGAATAACATTTGTACGAAGATAGATCCATCTCCATGGTTAGATCTTTTTGCTTTCTAAGGTAAGGTACACATACTGCAAGATTATTATTTTAACCCGCATTTTCTACGTTGCTACTTGTTTTTAATCATTGAAATATAATTTTTCATTCATTATTCCTTGTCATTTTCATGCATTTCTAGTCCTTTTAGGGGGGGGGGGGGGATGTCCAGCTGATTTGATATGCACTGTAGAGGTTACACTGTAGTAATCTGATTTTAATTATGATAAATATAGAATTGATTTCATTATTGGTGAACATCGATATCATCAAACTTCGGTCAAAATTTATACCGAACCTTTCCCAGATACATTAATGGTGCCCAGGCCATTTTGATGGACAATGTTTCATATCTTCACACTATGAATTTTGTCCGTTTAAAGGCCTTAACTTGCTTCAAAACATTACTAGTATCAGCATTTTATTATCTATTTGCAATCTATATCTAGAACAACAATCAGTCTAGTGTAACAAAAAATATTAATAATAGGATAACACAAATGTTGTTACCTGGCATCATGCCAGAAAGAATTAGTGTCTAACTCGGGCAATACTAGAGTAGCGTTCATGATTCGTGCAGCAAGGACAGCATTACATATCTGGGAAAGCAATAGGTTTGCAAAATTATTTCAAAATAAGGACTATGAATCGGAAAAGGACAAAACATGTAAAGATGAGGTTAAATTGTCATATAAAAGTTGAAGTTGTGAACTGTTTAGGCAACAATTCATTGGGGAGTATGTTTACTATTTTCCTGGTATCATCAATAAATTGAGTGAATAACAGGAAAATTCAAGATTGGACCAACGTGGTTCATTAAAATAATGAGACGATGTTGTTATAGCAGTTGTCAATCAATTATCAAGTATTTGCTTGACTTCTACCGAAACTCAAATCTCTAAATTGTTGGAGATAACTGTTACATACCGCGCTGCGCTGTTGATTTAAGCCACCATTACAACGGACACGTAAATATCCATTGTTTTCGTTTGGAGGGGCTACAAATATTAAACATAACACGGGTTTCAATATAATGAATAAGCATTTCAGGCTAAAGAGAAAAACAGTTCGGTGAAAAATAAGATAAGAAGGATTGTTGGTGGTACACACGTGGCCAATGTGATCGTGGAGCTGATGATGGTCTCCAACCATCAGAAGAAGCAGGTGCCCAGAGCTTATCAACATTAATATCCTTCAAAATTGAAAACATCGTTAGCATTTGCAATCACAATTCTCATAAAACATTTAATCATTGATCCAAAAAAGAAACACACAGTAAGATATGCCTGCAGTTCTTATAGCATTATATTCTAAGCAAATTATTATCCAACATATTCGTTGCCTAACAGAATGATTGCGCGCGCGCACAAAAACATGAAGATCATATTCACAAATGAATGAGTAGTTTTAAATTTTCTGGATAGGAAAATAGAACAGGAGATTATAGAGATTACAGATATTACAGAGGGTGGGATATGGATCCTTATCCTGTATTGTATGTATATGTGAATGCTTTTTCCTCCAATTTCATCACAAAAACTTTATGTAAGGACAGAACCATAAGGCATAAACATGTTTATATTATTTTTAACCAACTTCCACAAATGGTTTAAGAGGATACTTTTAACATAAATAATCAACCAGACTATTTCACTGTGGATGTTGGACACTATTTTCCAGGAATATGAACACACCATAGAATAGACAAACCATGAAACGGATTGAGTTCCCTAAAGTCTAATGATTGATTTCCACTCCGACTGCAAATTAACTGGACCAACAAACGAATATATAACTAAATTTCATGCTGCTACTCCGCAACATGCCTAAATATCACGTTTCTCCTAAATTTCGAAATTATCGGAAAAGGTGTGCCATTTACACATAAATTTGATTAAACACTGACAATACATCGACTATACTATCGGTTTGGATGAAAAAGAAAATAATGAATGAATGTTGTAAGGTAATTTAATTCAATGATAAAGTATATAACAATACTTCTCACTTCAAAATGTTACTCAATAATCTGAAGAAAAAAAAAAGGGTTAAACTCTTGTTCATGGCAAGTTTACGTAACTAAAGTTTTAATAATTTAATACAACACACTTATGTAAAAATTTGACCTCCATACAACAAATGTTTATTACACCTTGAGAATAAGATTTTGTTACCAAATTTGATAAAAATGACGCTTAGTGATATTATGGTCGTAATTAAAACCTATTGATTCCAATAGTATACTAGGACATTGGATTGAGTTGATATTCTATATCATCAAATAATTAATCAACATTATGCTACATCTGTTATTTTTCAATTATCAGCTAGGTGAGCTAGTAGCCAACAAAAATTTCTAGTACGTTACACTCATACACAGCAAAATAGCAAATAACTATTTATTTATTTTAAACTAACCTTTACTTCATAATTGGATGACTGATTAGAACCGAATGAAGAAAAGAAGGAAACGGTACATATCACCAAAACAATCACCGCAATCGATAATTTACCAAGTAACCCTTTGATTCCTCCTAAGTTTTTAGCCTGAGATCCGCCTCTTCTTCTCCAAAAGTCTCTGGACCCAAAAAAATAAAAATTAGAAATCAAAATGGAAAAGCAAATAAAAAAAGGCATATATTTGTCTTGCTTACTTCTTCATTTCTAATAGAGACGATCAACGAGTGATCTTACTTTTCACTTTTCCTTTTTTAATTTTGTTGAGAAGAAAATGATGTTGGGTCGCCTTGGTCTGTAGAAACGTAGGCGTTGGGAAGAAGATTTATTTCTCTGTAGAATCTGCATCAAATGTTTCCAGAATTAGTAGGAATAATCAATGAGTGATCTTAATTTTCCCATATTTTCTACTGAAAAATGTTGCTAAAGCAACACGCTTATTTTTCAATAGGAAATGAACTGCGCTTGTTACTCATCTCTAATGGTAGTTTTAGTGTAATGACAAGGGCACCGCGGTTTGCCCTAAAGTTATTAAAACTAGTGTGCTGCTAAGGGCACCACGGTTTGCACTAGGAGCTACCGCGGTGCAAAACGGTCGGCGGTCCGCCAACCGATTTGCACCGCGGTTTGTAGCCCCTAGGGCAAACCGCGGTGTCCTTAGCAGCACACTAGTTTTAATACCTTTGGTATCGTGCTTTTTTGATATATACATAATCTTTCTATATTACCCTTCTATTTTTAATAGAATTTTTTTAATGTATTAATGAAAAGATAAAAATACTCAATCCTTCTTATCATGCGTTATAGGTCTAAATTTTGCTGACCACAATTTTCAGTTTGTCTATGCTTTTTCTAATTGCTATATTTTGAAATGCTTTTTTATGCTCACTATCAATGCATTAATATTCATTCTTCGTTTATTCTTCATTTATGTTCCATTCAAGAAATAAAAAGAAATGAATTTTTATTAATGTATAATTTTTGTACATTTAAACTTCAAATCATATCCAAGAGCGCAATCAATAACATGTACAAGGTAAACACACGATTATCTCGGAGCATATGTTGAAGTTCATAGATTCCCAAACAAACAAAAGAGGGAAATAACGTTCAAAGTTCTCAAATACGGAGTGATTGGAAAAGCTGCAAAGAGTTACATCTACATGTGTTTTGTGATTTATTCGTGTTTTGCGTACAAATCAAAAAAAAATACTAAGATTAAAAAACTATAGCATGGAAAAAACATATAATCGTACAAAGAGTATAGAGCAAATCCAAAGATTCATTAATCATATACCTAGAATTTGCATGACATTGTGCTAAAAGATCAAAGAATTATAATTATTAGGAAGAACATGTAACATTACAAAAAGCATATGTGCAAATCCAGAGATTCCCTAATGATTTACCTAACACTTGTGAGCAAAATTTGACAAAATACTGCAAATATTTGAAAACTCAATTTTTCTTATGGATTTCAAACATATTACACATATATTCATGATTCTCGCTTTAATATATTTCATTTTATAATTTGTCCGCAAACCCGTGTATAAGATTTGTTTTCTATTTCTTATTATGACTTTTATCTTGCTATAGTATATTAAAGGCAGACTATATAGATTCAATCAATTCGGTTGATCTCCATAAATTGCAAATGGAAGATCAAAATTCAATACTAAATTACTAACATGTTATGTATATCTAATGTTAATACATTTGCATGACATATTTTCTCATCTAATACAATGGTTCATACATATCTCATCTAATACAATGGTTCATATATATCACCGTAAAAGATATGCTTGAAAATTTCAACTTAACCCTAGAAGCCTAACCCGCTAAGTTAAAGCGTTTTTGTTGACATTTCAAATTATTGCATTTTATTGAAAACAAAATACAGAATGTTAATTATTTTTCTACAATCTTAACCTTTGGTTCTTATCCTATTAATTCATTTGACCAACCGATAAGGACTAAGAGATGGCTAAGCAGTTACACCCAGAGGAAAAATAATAATAATGTTGACTATAAAGTATGTACAGCAGCTTTCTTTAATAGTCAGAATTCAACCATACATGAAGCCGAGGCTAGCCCTTGTGGTCAAGTTGCCCAAGATGATTTAAAACATTGTTGCATTTAAGGTAAAGTATTTTAAAAAAGGACATTGTTAAAACGACACCAGATATAGTTAGGAGGGTATTAATGGTCTGGACTCCCATTAAAATATAGTTGTAAAAATGGCGAAAATATTGAAAAAAAGGTTAAGGGGAGTCTAAAATATACCTCCTCTTAACTATTTCTGAAGTCCGTTAGCTATTTTTGGAGTCTCTTCAAGAATACCCTTGAAAAAATTGAAAACGTTTGATAACTTATTCTTTTACTTATCTATTGTTATCCCGCCTTTTGGCAAGGCCAGGACACCAAGGAGTTGAATTCCAAATGTCGTTTGTCATGGATATCGTTGAATTTTGTCGGATGTCCGGATCAAGCCCCAATTGATGAGACACAATCGGGAAAATAAAGCAAACCAACGTTCCAAGTTTCAAGTCAATCCGAGCTCATACGCACAGGTTATGATGGATACAAGTTGGAGGAAAAAGCATGTTTTCGTATCCATCGGCGGACCCCATTGCGTATCCATTGAAACGTATCTGTTCGTTTCGATGGAGCCAGTACATCGAGTTCGTATCGATGGGTTTCGTATCCATCGGTGGTCCTCGTTTCGCATCCATCGATCTCGTGTCGATTAGAATGATTAAGTCCACACAGTGATAAGCTTCGTATCGATAAAACCTTCAGCCGGAAAGACTTGTTCGTATCCATCAATAAGTCACCTGGTTCGTAACGATCACTTAATATCTACTTCGTATCCATCAGCCAGTGCTTGCTTCGTATCCATCAGCCAGTGTTTGCTTCGTATCCATCATTAAGTGTCTACTTCGTATCCATCTAAGGACTTCACTTCGAGTCCATGCGAAGTGACTACTCGTATCCATCAGGTCAACCAGCTTGGATAACGTGCCATCTCTCGAAGAAAACGAGGCGAGATACCTGGAATCGAAACAGTCAATACGGCGCTGAGACCGGATCGAGGCGAAGCGCGCGCACCACGTCATCCCTCGATGCGAATGCGCCGAGATATATGGAGTCGACGCGGTCGACTCGGAGTAAAGACCGGATCGAGGCGAAGCGCGCGTTCCACGTCTTCACAGAGGCGCGTGACACCATCGATTCGAAGCTCTCAGTTCGGAAGGATGGATTCGAACCAGACAGCCTAGCGAAGAACGTCGCCTCGTATCGATGATATCTCTCAATCCACTGATCCAAATACCATGAAATTTTAACCGAAGGTTGCACGCATACCGAGGAACATCTCCACCAAATTTGAGCTCAATTGGAGGTAATCTTGATCGATACGAAATGACTTCGTATCGATCGCAGATTGACTCCAAACTTTCTGGAAACGGTCGCGTGGGCCCCCTCACGTGCCAGACCAAGTCTCCCGGAGTTTGAGCGAATTCTGAGCCTCCTACGCCTATAAATAGAGCCCCAGAATCAACAGAAAAAGGATCTTTTTTTTCTGAAGCGTCCAAACTCTGCCGGATTGAGATTTGCATCATACTTTTGCTGTCAATTTCGAATTCTAATCTGTAATCCGATGTTCATTGCTGTAACCGCTTGTAATCATTGAAAGAGAATCAATAAAATCATCAAAACTTCATAGTGGACGTAGGCTATACGCCGAACCACTCTAAATTGCTTGTCTGTGCATTTTACATTTCTGTTTGTTGGAGTTTTTGTTAGATAACCTCTGTTTTACATTTATAATCTTCATTTTATCTCTTCAAACAACTCCCGAAGAGTGTTGTGCCCATTTTTGATACAAACACTTTGGTGCTTTCACTGAGAAAACCAGCTTTTTCTCCTGCTCATTGGATCTGCCGTCGATACCGGATTGCACAAATCCAAGAGGAAGATCCAGATATCCAGTCTGGAATCCTTCCATTCTATTCAGATTTGCTCAAAATCTAGGAAAGGACTCCACCACCGAGAATGGTCAGCACAAGAACTGGCGCTACCGCTGCAGAGCAAGAAGGCAGAGATAGGCAGAATCCCACACAGCCGCCTTCTTCCAATCAAGACAATACCACTCACTCAGACTCAACGGGGCTAGTCACCCGACAGGAGTTTCAGGTATTGCTCCAAGAGCTGACCCAAAGCCGTCAGCAGTTGGCGGAACAGTTACGCGCCAATATCGAGCTGACCAACCAGCTAAACCGCCGGGGGCACAGAAGGTCCAGGAGAGATGATGTCTCCAGAGCGTCTACCGAAAGCTCAGCTTCATCTGATTATCACCACCGAACTACCCGTCCTCGACTAGAGGGGAGTCGCGCTCAAGCTGCTGAATATCAGCCCGCCTTAACTGTTGGGCAACTGAGGGTAGGACCGTCGACCAGTTTCCAAACGGGTCCCTCAACACGAGGAGGTACTGCCCCACAGTACACCACGGATAACCGCGCCACAACCGCCGCAGCAGAGACAAGGGTCGATACCCGAAATCAATCAGAGCCGATCAATCAACAGCGAGGACATACTCCTGAACCTTATGTCCCAGAAGACGTTGAACCAAGGAGGCGAGATACGGATCGTCGACAGCGCCCGATCCCAACTCGCACCGTGGAACCCGACCACGCCTTAGCTCATCACGCTCAGAATCTGCCCGTTTCGGATATATCAACCATGATACGTCAGATGATCCGCGAGAGTCAGGGGCTCACCAATGATGACTGGGGGATTTCCCGTAGTCATACCCCTTTTACAGACGAAGTGTTACATGTCGAACCCCCTAGGCGATTCAGAATGCCGACTCTCCCGATGTACGAAGGGAATAGTGACCCCAACCAGCATATTCTGAAATATGAATGGTCGATGAGCGCTGCAAGGGCCGACGATGCAGTGAAGTGTCGGAGTTTCCCCATCTCTCTGGGGGAATCGCGACAATGTGGTTTACTCGCTTACCACCTAGATCAATTTCTTCGTTCGATCAATTGGCCAAGAGGTTTGTGGAGCAATTCCGGATGCATGTTGCTAGGCCAAAAGACGTCAACACCTTGTCCAGCGTCACTCAAGCTCCTGGAGAAACGCTCAGGTGTTACCTGGAGAGGTTCCACGCAGCATGCGTCGAAATCACCAATCCCAACGATAATTCAATCTTGATGGCTCTGACCAAGGGGATTGATCCTGATTCTGAATTCGGAAACTGGCTAGCTGGAAAACCGCCCGCATCGTTGGACCGTTTTTACTCCAAGGCCGCTCAGTTCCTGCGGCAGGAGGACGCAAAACAGTCTAGGAAGCAGGACGATGCGAGGCCCAGCATTGAGGGAATACAGAGCAATGTGGCAGTTAAACAGTCCGGCGAGAGTTCCGGGAAAGTTCAACTGAATATACAAAACAAGCAAACCCAGCAGAGAGGAAACAATGGCCAGAATAAGAAGAGAGACGAGAACCGAGGTCCACGACGTAGAGCTCAGATGTTTGACAGTTATACGCTGCTAAACACGTCATTGGAAAACGTATACTTACAGACTTGTAACACTGTACAGTATAAGAAGCCTGCTCCGAAGCCCTCGTCGGAGAGACAGATTCAGACAGGGAAATTCTGTATGTTCCATGAAAGCTATGGACACAATACCAATGAGTGTCGACACTTACAGGACCTCATCGAGAAGCTGATTAGAGAGAGGAAGCTAGATCAGTTTGTACGGGCGCCGCAATCTGGCGGAGCGGGCCCCTCGAATCAAAATCGTTCACAAAATCAGGAAAGAGAGGAGAAACCCGCCCGTGCGGGCGGGAGATTGGTTATCAACACAATAAGTGGTGGTCCCCATCCGGCAGACAGAAGCTGGGGGGAAATGGAGTCGTATGCCAGTTCTATCAAGCATGCGGACTTCGAGTGTTATAGTAACTGCGAGGATGGAACCCCGGCGAAGCAACAAAAGATAATGTCCGATGATATCGTGTTCAGGAGCCGAGACGCCGATAAAGTCGAAGCCCCTACAATCGACCCCCTAGTCATATCTGCCCAGGTAGGTCCTGCTTGGATGAAGAGGATCCTGGTTGACAGTGGGAGCTCTGTGAACATCCTGCTTAAACGGGCTTACGATCTAATGAAGATGGAGACAAAGGATTTGAAACCCTGTTTATCCAGAATCCATGGTTTCAACGGAAGTACCACGATACCCATCGAAATAACTGAACTCCCAGTCGAGTTAGGCGTTGGAGAACGCCGGAGGGTCCGAATGTTACAATTTGTTGTGCTAGAAATCGACTCGCCATATAATGCGTTTCTGGGTCGACCAGCCTTAGCTGAGTTCAGGGCAGCGATCGCCCCATGGTGTCTGACTTTGAAATTTCCCACTGATCATGGGATTGGAGTTGTTCAAGGAGATCAGGCCACAGGAAGGGCCTGTTATGTTGCTGAGCTGCGCGGGGCGCAACGCAAAGAGAAGGGAAAGGGCGTAGAGGAATCTCTCTGCGTCCGTTCTGTCGATAATTGACAATTGATGCCTGGGCCTCGGCCCGGGCACCACGACCAATTCCTGAAAGACCTGGACCCCAGGGACAACGAGGATAAAGACGAATCAACGGAGAGTCAAGCTTCTCCAGCCGAACTGACTGTGGACGTCCCAATCAGTGAGGATGATGATTCAAAGATGTTGAAAGTTGGGTCTCAACTAAACAAACAGACACAGCAGGAATTGGTCGAATTTCTTCGGGTGAATCTCGACGTCTTCGCCTGGACACACTCTGACATGTGCGGGATCTCGCCGAGCATTGCAAGTCACTCCCTGAATATAGATCCGCGACATGTCCCAGTAAAGCAAAAAAGGCGCGGTATGGATCCAGAGAGATCTGCCGCCCTTAAGGAGGAAGTTGATAAACTACAATCGAATGGGTTCATTCGAGATGCCTTGTATTCAGAATGGGTGTCCAACCCTGTACTAGTTCGAAAACCAAACGGGAAGTGGAGAACCTGTGTTGATTACTCTGACCTAAACAAGGCCTGTCCAAAAGATAGCTTCCCACTTCCACGAATCGATCAGCTCGTAGATTCGACGGCCGGACATGAACTGCTATCCTTTATGGACGCTTATTCCGGCTACAATCAGATACCCATGCATTTACCTGATCAGGAACATACCAGCTTCGTGACCGACCTGGGACTCTATTGTTACAAAGTCATGCCGTTTGGTCTAAAGAACGCTGGAGCAACATACCAACGCTTAGTCAACCGAATGTTCGCTGATCAGATTGGGAAGACCATTGAAGTTTACGTGGATGACATGCTGGTGAAGTCCCGATTCTCCACCGATCACGTCAGAGATTTGAATTCAATGTTTAGCATCCTCCGGGAGTACGGAATGAAGCTCAACCCACTCAAATGTCACTTTGGCGTTGCATCCGGAAAATTCCTTGGGTTCATCGTCAACGCTCGAGGAATAGAGGCGAATCCTGAGAAGATCTGGGCTATTAGAAATTTGCAAACCCCTAGAACTATAAAACAAGTCCAGAGTCTTAACGGGAAGGTCGCAGCATTGAGCAGGTTCATTTCAAAGTCCACCGATAAATGCATTTCTTTCTTCGACCTGATCTGGAAGGGCAAACGAAACTTTGAATGGACCACGGAGTGTGAAGGCGCGTTCCGATCATTAGTTCAACATCTCTCCACACCTCCGATCTTATCAAAACCGGTTGACCACGAGCAACTATATCTCTACCTGGCAGTATCAGAACATGCGATCAGTGCTGCTCTAGTCCGGGAAGAAGACAAAGTGCAAAACCCGGTCTACTATGTTAGTAAGCGACTAACAGGAGCTGAAAGAAATTATCCGAGATTGGAGAAACTGGCCTATTGCTTGGTCATTGCCTCAAGGAAGCTCCGTCCTTACTTCCAAGCTCATCCACTTACCGTGTACACCGACCAGCCGTTACGACAGGTCCTCACGCGGCCTGAGACGTCCGGTAGGTTACTCAAGTGGAACATTGAGCTAAGCCAATTTGATATCGCATACGCTCCGCGGAGGGCCATTCAAGAACAAGTCCTGGCTGATTTCATAGCTGAATTCACCGTCCCAGAAGACTTACCCGAGACCAGTGAATCCCCCGAATACATCTGGAAGCTGTATACTGATGGTGCGTCAAATGACCGGTGTTCGGGCGCTGGGGTTGTACTTGAGACTCCCGAAGGCCGATCCATATGTTATGCTCTTAAATTCGACTTTCGTGCAACTAATAATGAAGCCGAATATGAAGCCCTCCTAACCGGCCTAAAGCTTGCCAGAGATTTGAGAATTATCGCTGTAGAAATTTATTGCGATTCACAGTTAGTGGTATGTCAAGTACGAGGAGAATACCAGGCAAGAGACCGAAGACTGGCTGCTTACTTGGCACGAGTTCAGGAAATACTAAACCAGTTTGATTATTACGCCATCTATTATGTGCCTCGGGAGCACAATCAGAAAGCCGATTCACTGGCAAAGTTAGCCAGCACAGGTGAAGCGCAACAAATGGGACTTGTCCCTGTTGAAACTTTGGCCTCCCCGAGCATCGACCGAATAGAAATGAACTCCGTGTTGGAAATCGCTCCCAGTAGAGAATCCTGGATGACTCCGTATCGGAATTACATTGAGAATGGGGCGTTGCCTGAACCTAGAAATGAGAAGAGACAAATCCAGCGAAAAGCTTCGCGGTTCGTCATCCAAAACGGAGTCATGTACAGGAGAGGTTATTCCGTTCCTCTCCTCAGGTGTATCGCCCACGAGGAAATCAAACGAGTGTTACATGATGTGCATGAAGGAGAGTGTGGCGATCATACCGGAGGGCAAGCTCTCGCTAAGAAGATACTCCGATATGGGTACTACTGGCCGACAGTGAACCGAGATGCGGCAAACTATGCCCGAAAGTGCGATAAATGCCAGATACATGCCCGAATTCCGAGAGCTCCGCCAACTGAAATAACCCAAATGGTCAGTCCCTGGCCATTCGCAATGTGGGGCATTGACATCATCGGCGCTTTACCTTTAGCAAAAGGCGGTGCGAAATACGCCATCGTCGCCGTTGACTACTTCACAAAGTGGGCTGAGGCCGAAGCCCTTGCAACCATTACGACAAAGAAAGTGATAAATTTCGTGGTTCGCAACATCATCTATCGATTTGGACTCCCGCATACTATCATCACTGATAACGGAGCCCAATTCGAGAGTGCGGAATTCAAGAATTTCTGTCAACGGTTTCATATCCGCAAAAAGTTCTCGGCTGTCGCACACCCCCAAGCGAATGGACAGGTTGAAGCTGTCAACAAAGTTATAAAATCGATCCTGAAGAAACGATTGGAGAAGGCTGGGGGCAAGTGGGTCGATGAACTTCCTATGGCGTTATGGGCCTATCGAACGACCCACAAAACCGCGACCGGACACACTCCGTTTTCCCTATCTTATGGCTCAGAGGCCGTTATTCCGGTCGAGACAGAAGTGCTCTCTCATCGCGTGACTTATTATGATCCAAAAACAAACGCTATACTCCTGGCCGAGTCTTTGGATCTATTGGATGAAAAACGGGAAGAGGCTGATTTGAGAGCCGCCGCACATCGAAGCCGGGTCGCCCGAATGTACAACACCAGAGTTCGACCTCGAACCTTTGAACTCGGCGACCTCGTGCTCAAGAGAATCTACCCAGTTCCTTCACACATGAAACCGAACTGGGGAGGTCCGTATGTAATTACACGAAAGCTCGGAGATGGTACATTCAAGCTGTCGACTGTTGACGGTCTCGATTTACCAAGGGCTTGGAACAGCGAAAGTCTCCGCCGCTACTACATATGACAGGCTTTATTTATTTCATTCTATTTAGCAATTTGTTTCTGCATTTCGAAATTTGAATTTTGTAATAAGGCAACTGACTTTGCCGCATTTTCTTATTTCAGCAATAAAATGCCACTTCTTCGAGCCAGAGCTGTGATTCATTAAGTACGATATACAACATCACGATGCACGAAGAGCTAAATCCCATCATGCAATGGGACTCATTCAAATGGAGAATGGCTGTGATACGACCGGCCACTCACTAGGTGAAACCCGAGCTCGGGGACAAGCCATGACACCGATATTAATAGGGTTGACACACGACAATCCTACAATTAACTCCATATTCCCAGAGTGCGAAGTGGAGTATAAACATTCGACTCCGTCCTCCCAAAGCGCGAGACGGAGTATAAACATTTAACTCCGCATTCCCAGAGTGCGAAGCGGAGTATAAACATTCGACTCCGTCCTCCCAGAGTGCGAGACGGAGTATAAACATTCAACTCCGCATTCCCAGAGTGCGAAGCGGAGTATAAACATTCGACTCCGTCCTCCCAGAGTGCGAGACGGAGTATAAACATTTAACTCCGCATTCCCAGAGTGCGAAGCGGAGTATAAACATTCGACTCCGTCCTCCCAGAGTGCGAGACGGAGTATAAACATTTAACTCCGCATTCCCAGAGTGCGAAGCGGAGTATAAACATTCGACTCCGTCCTCCCAGAGTGCGAGACGGAGTATAAACATTCAACTCCGCATTCCCAGAGTGCGAAGCGGAGTATAAACATTCGACTCCGTCCTCCCAGAGTGCGAGACGGAGTATAAACATTTAACTCCATATTCCCAGAGTGCGAAGTGGAGTATAAACATTTAACTCCGCATTCCCAGAGTGCGAAGCGGAGTATAAACAACTAACTCCGTGCTCCCAGAGTGCGAGACGGAGTACAAACATCAGTCAACTCCGTGTTCCCAGAGTGCGAAGCGGAGTATAAACAACTAACTCTGTGCTCCCAGAGTGCGAGACGGAGTACAAACATCAGTCAACTCCGTGTTCCCAGAGTGCGAACAACCGCTTACGAGATGACATATATCCCCGGAGTGTGGATGAAACGATTCATAAGAGAACAAGTGTAGTTCGACCACTCGGTCCTCGCTTGGTGCAATCACAAGCTGATCATCACAACTTAACCCCGGGACTGGGGGCAGAGGCAAATGTTAGTCATTACCCGAAGCTATGCGCTGCTCAGCTCCGATGCGATCCCCTATCACAACTCAAGTCCGAGATTTCCATACTTAACAAGTAAAATGAGCTATTCTCGAAACAATCAGATAATGCAAGTACACTGGACCAAAGTCCGAAGACTGCAATATTCAAGCATAGAAAGGAACATGAGCTGAAGCTAGAAAACAAAATTTTATTTCAACTAACTCAAAGACAACGGTTCATACATGAATTTTTTCCAAAATGTTCCTACTAGCGGGGGCCGAACAAGCATCTAAACACGGCCTACAAAAGGGAAAAGACAGAGAAAATAACAAAAGTCCCTAACTGCCTATGAAAAGAATGTCTAATCCTTCTGCTTCCTCAACTTCTTCTTCCTCGAGGAGCTACTGGAACCACCGGTACCCTTTCACTTAGAGCCTTTCTCCTTAGGCAGGCTCCCTTCGGGTGAAGGCATAATGTCGACGTCCTCGTCCGAGCTGGACTCTATGGGGATGCTTCCCGCAGGAGGAGTTGGAGGAACAGACTCCGCAGCCGGAGGAGGGACTGGCACATTAGTATCAGTGAGTGTGCCCCCAGGAGACACAATCATAAGAGGAGTAGGGCACTGTGCTGCAGCTCCGCCATCTACATCGCCGCCGTGCGCCGCGGCCGCCATCTCGAAATTAATCTCGGCCAACATCGCCGCTTCCCGCTGTGCTCTGGCTTCGCTAGGAGCCGTAGTAGTCTGAGATAGGGTGTCAGAAGTAGCCGTGAATCCACCCAAGCCGAATGGCAAGTCCGCAAAAGGATCACTCTAACGGTCAAGGAGCTCGTTTATCATCTGTTCGTCGAAAGAAAGTGAGCTCCCCTGCGTTACTCCAACTGGTGCCATTGTCGCGACGGAGGTCGCCTCAGAGATGATGGCTCCTGGTGCTTGGCCTTATTCTTGGGTGGTGAGAGGCGCGGCTGGAGCAACTCCTGTCACTGATCAAAGGAAAAGGACATGTCATTAGCAACATTTCAACACAGACTCTTCAATCCAAATATACAAGAAGTTAGTTCAGAGTACCTTCCTCGGTTTGGCTCGAGGCCGACTGAACAACTTCAGAAGGATGTTCCTTAATAGGAGATAGATGCGGTTGATCTGGGTCATATGCCGGGATAGGCTGGGGGTAGATCATCGGAGTTGGCTCAGATTGAGATGACACGATTATCTCAGAACTCATAACATGGTGTTCTGCACCAGAGCTCTCTCCGACTTCCTGGGTCTGGGCACCAAGCCTCACCTTGTCGTGGGAAATCATGGAGTCATGGAGAACCTTCTTTTCGTCATCATTGAGGATGCGGTTCTCCAGCTCGAATTCGTCAAGGGCTTCATCAGGGTGCCCAGACTTCTCCTCATCAACCAGTAGGTTCCAGGCGTTATAGAGATGCGTGGGGTAATCGTCAAGCCATGTCAAATCTCGGTGCCTTAGCACATTGGCGTTATAAGTGACGAGTAGCTCTTCCACCTCGGCCTCAATCCTGGCCTCCGCCTGCCGTACTTTCTCGTCAACCCCAGCCTCAACTTCATGGGCTTGCTGTATAGCCGCTTCCTTCTCCTTTCGGAGCGTCACTACCTGATCACAGGCCTCCTGCGCAGAGACATTAGCTGCGTCTTTTTCCTTCGCCATCTCTGAAAACTTTGATTTCAGCTCATTAAGCTCCTTAAGAGCGGCATCCCTCTCGGCGGTAATAGAAGTGTTCCTGTGACCCATGTCCTCGATGGCAGTATAATGCTCTTGCTTCATCCTGGTCATGACAGCATTCACTTCATCAACCTTCTTTAGAGCCTCCATTTCAGATTTACGGGAAGACTCAGCCTCCGAGTTGAGCGCCTTTATGATTTGGTCGTTGTGACCCAACTCCTTCTCGAGCTTCTCAATGGTGACGCCCCGATCGAATGCCACTTTAGACGCCTTCCTCGCGGCCCGTCCCCATTCCCTGTACTGGAAAAAGATGTCCGCAACATAATCATGGATAGTGGTTTCAGCGGTTGGCGGAATTCTCTTCAAGTGCGGAGGGAAGACATAACCATCAAAACAGATGTCGGGAAATTCCTTCCTCATCTGTGCCAGTTTGAGCGCTCCTTCACTAGACGCCTCGGTCGGGACCGGTACAGTAGCCGAGGAGGTGGCTATTTCAGTCCTGCGCGGAGGATTGGACCTCGAAGCTTGAGAAGGCGGCCTAGGCCGTGAAGTTTCAGGAGGACGAGTAACTGCGGCCGTAGGAGGTGCAAGGGTCCTGGGGGGAGGAGAGCGAGATCGGGATCGACGAACGTATCTCCTATCTCTGTCAGACTTCTCCTGGCCAGAATGTCCTGAGTCGTAATCCCTCTCGCCCTCTCTCCTGCGTGGCTCATGATAACGGCGCTTATTGCGCAAACTACCAAGCACAGAACCTTGCCCAGACATCGTACCTGAAAAGAAAACCACGAAGAATCAGTAACCGTTTGCGATGTGTTGTTTACGGTTAGGAAAATGTGTTGTGCCGTGAAGAGTGTGTGAATGTGTAACCCCCCGGACCAACCAGAAGTGTCAATCGCACTGGCAGGATTAGACTCGCTAACATCGACGATATGTCGCGGTCCACCCGATTCAACGTCGTGTTGCTCCGGCTCGATGTCCGGGATTGGAGGGTCAGCAGGCCCTTCGAATTGATCTTCAGCTTGCAGGGAGGATGCTTCCGTAATCTTAACTCCTGGCAAAGGGCGGTGCAAAACCACAGACTTCCGCCTCCCGGACTTAGGCTGTTTTGAGGCCACTGCTTTGCCTTTCCTCTTTGCGTCGGACTCCGGGGTTGCATTAGCAGGTCCGACCAACGGTTCTTCGTCGGTATGAGTTTTCTCGGAATCGGGTTCCTCGATTATCACAACCCTGGGTTTCATCCGCTTGATTTTTTTTCTGGAGACGGTCTTTAGTGCACCATCGAGCCTTATGCTCTGCCTCCGGCCAATCAACCCAAGAACTCTGAGATTCCGATCTGTCAGTAACAGTTCAATATTCCTTTCTTCGCTAGGAATCTCTTGGAGGGCCCGAACTATCTCTTTATAGTAGCCACCCTCAGGCCGCTGGATGATTGCTGAAAGAAAAAGGGAAGAAGACGTAAGTTTAATTTCACTCAGAAAATTGCCCTGTCAATTACTTGGGAAAAAAGACAATACTCACGTCTGAACAGCCATCTTCTGGCAAACCCCGGAGGACATCGAACATAAAACCATTCCGACTTAAAGTAGCTTAGCCTAGTCCACGACCCCGCGACGACTTGGCAGTTCCTTACAGACTCCAAGAACGTATAAGATGGGCTGTCAGTCCGACTCTTGAAATTAAACAAGTATCTTATGTCGGTCATACGGGGAGGACGATGGAGGTACTCCATGAATACAATAAACAAGCTGTTGAGTGAAGCATATCCATTTGGATGCAATTGAGACGGAGCGATGTCCAGATAAGCCAACACTTCTCTTATGTAATCATTGAACGGAGGAAGTGTGCCGGCTGCGCACGCATGTCGATTAAAAGCAGTATACCCCTCCGGGGGATTATGTGGCCTGTCGTCCGGCCCAGGCAACAGTACTTCATCCAAAGATAAGCCATGCCTTAAGCATATTCTCCCTAGCATGTCTTCAGAGATACTGGACGGGACAGAATCAGGTGGACAATTAATGAAGGACGCATCGGGCAACTCATCCGGAGCTGGACCGATAGCTTCGGCCTCGATGTCCGGAATCTCAAGTCTGGGAGGGATAGGGTTCTGAGTTTCTTGCTGCTGCGAACTTGACGGTTCCATCACTAGCTAACCCACGAGAAACCATCATTAGATGATAAAAAGCCCGTGCATTCCCCAGTGTAAAGTGCATGAATGTGTTGTGTAGTGCAAATGTTGTGCGTGACTTGAGCAAATTCTGCAGAGTTAAAGAAAACATGCAAGTGACTAAATTCTGGAAGTCAGACAGGCATGACCGTCATCGCTGACCGTCACGACCACGCTATCCAGGTGATAACGATCGATTCAAGATTAAAGAGTTCGTTGTGCTTTTCTGTTAAATGGCAGTTCCATCGACGAGCTTCGAGAGGTAGTCAAATATGCAATTTAATTATCAAGTCCAGATATGCAAGAATGAAGCTCATCGGAGTTATGCTGAAGAATGTCAAGATTTCGCATCCATAATGGGAAGTTCGAATCGATCAAAAGAGGCTCGTTCGAATCCATCATGATACCGGTTCGAATCGATACCCGTGAGCATGCTTCGAAATGATCGTCAGGAGTCAAGTTCGAATCCATCAAAGATCAGAGTACTTCGCATCGATCCTTGGTTGCCTGGTTCGTATCGATCAGAAAAGGCCTTAGCTTAACATCGATCGCGAAGGCAAGATTCGTATCGATCTGAAACTAAGATACATTTTTTAGTTTTTCGTATTGATCATTTCGCGTCGATACGATCCATCATCATATCCATCGATGCGAACTGGATCTCCCCCATTGACTTATCCCAAGAATCGATACGGGATCTAAGAAAAGATGTCGCTGTCTTCGTCGATTCGAACACGGCCCCTAGATCGATTCGCTTTTGCCTTCTCCACTCTTTCTTCTCCAATCTACCAGAGCGTCGCCATAGCCATCTGGACTTCGAACCAGATCTGGTTTTACCAATTGCCAGAGTGGTTGATTGACGAAGAAAGAGTAGATCGAAGATAGTGTCGTCATTTAGATTCGTGGTGGATTACCTAGTTTAAGGTTGAGATTTCAAGATCTGGTGGATTGAAGCTGATAGAGTCGAAAGTACAGAACTGTTATCTCTTTCTAAGTTCGTGAATCGATACGAAAATGCAGAAGGCAACAGTAAAAGTAAAAGGTAAAAAAGTGAAATCGAGCCAAGTCCCCGGTATTTATATGAAGCCTGGAGGCGAACTGGGTCGATTCATCTCCCAGTCAACATGACCGGTCGCAGCCAGTCAAGCAGCGCATCGATGCGAGCATTCATATCGAGCCCACTAGCCTTCATCGATTCGGAGCGCACAAGAAAGCCACCTAAAGGCACTGGACTCCATCGTTTCGAAGCACACAGGGAAGCCACCTGAAGATAACAGACTCCATCGGTTCGAAATATCCACTTTGTTATCCATCGACTCACAACAGAGCAAACCTATCGATACGAACAGTCACTACGTATCCATCAGATATCGCCAATTCAAATCAAAATCCACCGCGATTTGTGACCATCGATACGAATGACCATTTTCATATCCATCAAGTCAACCCACATCGATACGAAGAAAGGCCTTCCAACTTTTAGCATCGATTCATGAGAGGACCGACACAAGAGAATGGCTAAAGGGTACGACTTTCAAATTATTCAAAGGAGACCTGCAGCTTTTCAAAGCACGTCATGTTTTCACAAGACGTACTTTGGGGGGCAAATGTTATCCCGCCTTTTGGCAAGGCCAGGACACCAAGGAGTTGGATTCCAAATGTCGTTTGTCATGGATATCGTTGAATTTTGTCGGATGTCCGGATCAAGCCCCAATTGATGAGACACAATCGGGAAAATAAAGCAAACCAACGTTCCAAGTTTCAAGTCAATCCGAGCTCATACGCACAGGTTATGATGGATACAAGTTGGAGGAAAAAGCATGTTTTCGTATCCATCGGCGGACCCCATTGCGTATCCATTGAAACGTATCTGTTCGTTTCGATGGAGCCAGTACATCGAGTTCGTATCGATGGGTTTCGTATCCATCGGTGGTCCTCGTTTCGCATCCATCGATCTCGTGTCGATTAGAATGATTAAGTCCACACAGTGATAAGCTTCGTATCGATAAAACCTTCAGCCGGAAAGACTTGTTCGTATCCATCAATAAGTCACCTGGTTCGTAACGATCACTTAATATCTACTTCGTATCCATCAGCCAGTGCTTGCTTCGTATCCATCAGCCAGTGCTTGCTTCGTATCCATCATTAAGTGTCTACTTCGTATCCATCTAAGGACTTCACTTCGAGTCCATGCGAAGTGACTACTCGTATCCATCAGGTCAACCAGCTTGGATAACGTGCCATCTCTCGAAGAAAACGAGGCGAGATACCTGGAATCGAAACAGTCAATACGGCGCTGAGACCGGATCGAGGCGAAGCGCGCGCACCACGTCATCCCTCGATGCGAATGCGCCGAGATATATGGAGTCGACGCGGTCGACTCGGAGTAAAGACCGGATCGAGGCGAAGCGCGCGTTCCACGTCTTCACAGAGGCGCGTGACACCATCGATTCGAAGCTCTCAGTTCGGAAGGATGGATTCGAACCAGACAGCCTAGCGAAGAACGTCGTCTCGTATCGATGATATCTCTCAATCCACTGATCCAAATACCATGAAATTTTAACCGAAGGTTGCACGCATACCGAGGAACATCTCCACCAAATTTGAGCTCAATTGGAGGTAATCTTGATCGATACGAAATGACTTCGTATCGATCGCAGATTGACTCCAAACTTTCTGGAAACGGTCGCGTGGGCCCCCTCACGTGCCAGACCAAGTCTCCCGGAGTTTGAGCGAATTCTGAGCCTCCTACGCCTATAAATAGAGCCCCAGAATCAACAGAAAAAGGATCTTTTTTCTCTGAAGCGTCCAGACTCTGCCGGATTGAGATTTGCATCATACTTTTGCTGTCAATTTCGAATTCTAATCTGTAATCCGCTGTTCATTGCTGTAACCGCTTGTAATCATTGAAAGAGAATCAATAAAATCATCAAAACTTCATAGTGGACGTAGGCTATACGCCGAACCACTCTAAATTGCTTGTCTGTGCATTTTACATTTCTGTTTGTTGGAGTTTTTGTTAGATAACCTCTGTTTTACATTTATAATCTTCATTTTATCTCTTCAAACAACTCCCGAAGAGTGTTGTGCCCATTTTTTGTACAAACATCTATATACTGAAGTATACACCTTTAGAACGTTAAATGTAGCTTTTACCTTATTTATGATTGAGTTCTTTTTAGATGATTATAGTTAACAATTGTTCAATGTCTAATGGTGTTAGTATCTAGCACTAACTGATGTTTTGTTTTTTATTTTACTTTTGATTATTATATACTAAGAGAAAAAAATTACTTCATCATTTGCAACTATCTACTAGTAATTTTCTGGGGGAATTAATTTAAAGGACAAAAATTTATATATTTTTAGCCTCAATGACACGACCTCAATCTTTTAACCACAAGGACAAACATTCTTCCAAAATTATTCATAAGGACAAACATTATTCCAAAATTATTCATAAAGACAAACATTATTTCAAAACTGCTACTAAACTAAAAACGGATACCTAAAAACTGCAAACTGTTACCTAAAAACTGCTATCAATAACTAAAAACTGATACCTAAAAAAAGTTGTCATTCAGGTTAAAATACTGAAGGTCTGTCCTTGAGGGTAAAACGCTGAGAAATTTTGTACTTCATAATAATTTTCTGTAATTTTTTTTGTTAATGACAAGTAAAATAAATTACACCGAAGCATTAACCTAATAACTGAATGTCAATCGGTTAATACTTAATATACAAGACAGTAAATTAAAAAGGAGAGTTGTGATTTTTAGGATACAACTGTGTTTCATCTTTTACTGCACCTTTAAAAAACTCATATATCCCACTTCTTTCTTGTTTGGTAGATAATATTTCTAATAGCCAAAGATTTCTCTATTATAAGCCAAGCATGTGAATTTTGTACTATGTACTTATGAATTAATGTACCTAAATGCAAGGAATATGATAACATATTGCATGCTTAGCTGGGTACTCTATTTCACCTTCAAAGATAACTAATGTACTTCATATGCAAGTGCTGCCAGTTTCTACTATGCACTAGTGTACGTAGGGGTTGCCTACTCTAGGGGGGTTGCCCCAGGCATCTGCCTTGCGTGACTACCCCTAGACAGGCCTGCATGAAGTGACGATATTGCCTGTCTTTGTTAGCTTAACTTTATTTGCAGATTCACCGTGTTTCAAAGGATTTGTATCATACTATTTGTTCAACCCCACAGCTAAACTACATAAAGTTTTGTTCATCGTCTTTACTATCTATGCACACGTGTAGTTTACATATGTTTTCGCTAACTATATATAAATTCATTAGTGTTGTTATCTTTGTAACAAGGTTTAAAATCTCGGGATTCGGTCATGTCTCCATCTCGAAGATCTAAAGCCTCAATCTCGTAGCGAGTGAGATCTCGAATGACATAAATGCATCTAGGCATCCATCTCAGACCTTAAAGTTAACCTCTGGACAGTCTCTGAATATATGTGATGTTGAATATTGATTTGCATACAACTACTAAAACAATAATTTAAATTGATTCATTTGCAAAAAATAATACATCATTGTCATTAATATCTAAAAATAATATCACTCTATGCAATGCAAATAATGAAATTTTTTTAACATAATATATAATATCACAAGAGTAATGCAAATACCATAAAGGCGGATTAAATTGGGAACTTGTGTACATTAAGCATATAAATTCAAATTTTATGTTTCACATGTACAAGTTTCAGTTAAGAAATTCTAGAAAAGTTTGGTATCATGTGTTTCGTGTTTACTAAGTATATCAATGAATACTCGAAAAATCTAAAAATCATCGGTATTCGTATCCGAAAATTAGATATATATCCAATATCTAGAAAAATGGAATGAATGTGGATATGAAGTTATCTCTATCCAAAAGTTACTCATTCGGTTTTTGTCAAGATTATGATTGTATTATATGTATTTTAGTGTAATGAATAATATGTATTTATTTTTTAATCAAAATAATAGTTTATATTATATGCATATAAATGTATGTTCACTGCTCGAAACTATTTTTATCATTAATTTTTATTTTTATTTTTCCGATCAATGGGACCGAAACCATTTTATGTTAACAAAAAATTTCACTGTATGTCCTTGCTGTTAGTGGATAAGAATGTATGTGATATTCATCTGCATCAACAGATACCGATATTTCATATGATTCCGAATACGGATGTGGATATGATATCATATGCATCCGAAAGTATCCATGTCATACCTAACTAGTGCTATTTTTTGTTTTATCAAATTTTACTAGTTAATGTATTGTTTGAATAAAAATTTAATCAACTTGATATTCAAAACTATATATTGATGAGTATAATTAATTGAAACAATTAATGAATAACTAACCACACGAAATCATCTTAAATTTAGAGGCTTTCGTGCCATAAGAAATTTACACACATATGCAAATACGCCTATTGATTTCATGATGGTAAAGATACATCATTTAGTATGATAAAAGCACTAGTTTTTGCAAGTAATGATTGGAGTACTAAATTAGTTGGCATATAGAATAATAAAATATATTTTATTGATTAAATATAATCAAAAAACAAATTAAAGTATAGATTGAATAGAAATAAAAACCAATTGAATTAAAAATCTAAAGTCGAGCAAAACTAGGATTAGACCCAAAAAATGAAAGAATTGAATCATCGTTAAAACAAATCGAATCAAGAAATAGAGATGAATAAAAAACATGAATGGAAAAAAGATCTAAATTTATTGATCAATTAAGCTCCTTTCCATTCATCACCATAAAAAAGTGAAGAGAAAGAAAACAACGAAAGAAATAAGGGTAGAAAGAGTAAGAAAGGGTAGACTTAAAATACATCAAAAATTTGAAGTTAACTAATGGGCCTTGCCCAAAATGTATTTTAAAAAAGACATTAAATAAGTCAAGATCTCGCATTCAAATCTCAATCGAGATTTGAGAATCTCAGATGGGATTTAAGTGAAACTAGCGAAACTCTTTGTTTTGAATTGCCCAGCTCCCAAAAGGATATCTCAACCGAAATCTCGGTCGAGATGGGTGAGATTTAAAACCTTGATTTGTAAACATGTACATATATGATAAACACACACCATGTAAGAGTAAACTAGAAAAGATAGAATGTGGTAGTTAATGTGAACTTAACCCTACAGGGTAGTCTAATAGGTGTGCAGTGTGTTGAGTGACCTTGAGTGACTAAATGTCAAAAGTTCATAGTTCGGTAATGGTGTCAGACATATAAAAACTTGTTATTTAGTTAGAGTATATATTGTGCATTGGGTGCATACTTCCTCGATGTTTACCAGCGAAGCTTGGTTTTTTGGAACTTCATAAAATGTGAACTTTAGAAGTGAACAAACATAGATACAAGGCAAAAATTATTGAAAAATAATAATCTAAAATGGTTATGATTACAATCTCATGTGGTAATAATGTCTATAAATCAAAAATTAAAACAGGAAGAAAAAAATACAGAAGAATATTTGCAGTAAATCTGCAACCACGGTCAGCATGTTCCTAAAAGTTAAACCTATTGAATTCTCTACTTCATTAGTGAACACGGTATTTGTCTTCTGTCCCCTCCCTTTAGAACACTCCGGTCGGAGTGTGGTAGTTACTTAGTTTTTATGACTTTCCACTTGTGGTTTGTTTAATGCATATAGCTTCGTCCCAGCTTTGGTTGATGCTTCAGGTACATTACATAGAACAGTAATGACACAACTTTGTTGGTGCATTAGTTCATTCTACATTTCTCAGTATGCCAAGCATATTGCATGCTTTATAACATTAATAAGGTTACAGAAAGTGCATGAACGTCATACTTGTTTTTGCCGTAAATCATACTTATCGTTTCTTACTTTCTTTGGTATTCTACTTTAAAAACATGTTTATGTGCTTAAATGCTTATGCATATTAATAACTTCTGTTATGTTTACAATCAGTTCATTATACATCAAAGTTATATTTGTTTCTGTTATTGTCTGTAATATGCTAGTAGTCTTTTAGTAAAAAACACCTTCCAAATATATACACACACGCACATGATTTAAACACTGAATTTGAAGTGTTTCAACTAGTATTTATTATTAGAAAGCAAATCTGCCTACCCGCTAGTTTTCTAATTGTACTTTTTTTAGTTTTCTCATTACAATATAACTAACTCACTCTTCAGTAGACATCCAGTTCGACAACAGAAATGAAGTTACTAATATAGACCAATCATACACCAAACATAAACAAAAACCAACAAATCTACCAAAAATAAAACATAAAAAAAGACAAGAAAAATCCGTAATAAACGTTTTCAATGTACAATGTCGATGCTCTCAGTAACAATCCAATTCCGAAATTCATACGATTAAAGATTTTACAGATCAAGCAAATAAAATGATAAGGTTACGAACAAAGGCTACTCATAAATCTCCAAAAATACAGTAATATTTTAGTGATAAAGCGAAAATTAAAACAATAGGCGGTGAATTTACCGGTCAAGGATTGAGGAAGTTCACCTCCCGAATCTCCTAAGCCGATATCCGTAGAATTTGTAGGAGATTTCGTTAAGATTTCAGAGAGAAATGTTAGCGATGGGGAAATGGGATTCTCTAGAGCTATAATGCGAGATGAGCAAAAGATACACACAACTCTAGGACCCCATTTGCTTGCTTTTTACTGGCGGCACTATTTATTTACACGGAAATTTAAGGTAGAAATTATCTAATATTCTAACTGACTTAAAACTTAGACCATCTCCAACACGGTTTATTTTCAATGTAACATGGATCTCACTGATCAACAATAATGTTTAAATTTTCTTCTTCAATGCAAATGTTAATTAGAAATTAAAAATGACATTGTGAAACATAATGTCTAGTTTTGAACATTGTACTTCACAATGTGAGTATGACACATCGTCGATTATTAATTAATTTGACATAGTATAAATTATTATATTATTATAAAATTTAATTTTTTTTATCCATAGAATAATTGACACATATGCAGAATTTGTTTCTAACACATTAAGCACTGGAGGAAAGATGTATATAATATTGTTAAGTGTATTTTACATTGTGAAAAGGTTCATGTCACGTGGGTTTTACATGAAAATATGTTGCTTGTGCATTGAAGATGCTCCTAGAGAAAAGCTTTTTGTATCAGACACTGATGCGATGTTTTTTTAGTTATGCTAGAATTAAGGAAATGGGGCGTCCGAATTTCGAACTTAACGGATGAATATTAGCGGGGGAGATAAATTAACCGCTGCGATTCATCCCGTAATGGCTGAGCTTTTATTTGGCCCTTTATACATTTGTATTATAGCTATTTGATCGTGTTAAAAGAGTATAGACTAGTGAGTATAGATGGTGACGAACTTGCAAAGGTATTTGCGCGGTGTGACAAAATCTGTGTATATGGCGCTTTGATGATGTATCTGACGCTATACACTAACACGAGATGAACTTCACTTTGGCTACTTACGATAAAAAATTGTCTCCTCCCATACTTTTATATTTACATTTTACTAGTGTGTAACCCGTGCGTTGCACACAGAATGTTTTAGAAAAATAAGTATATAGATATTTTCAAATAATTGAATTTATTATGGGTAAATTTGTTAGAATTATCGAGTTATGTACTAAATTTATTAATTTTTGTCATCTAAGTTATGCTTTTTATATTTGTAAAAAAAATAAACTGTCCTTTTGTATATTATAATGACTTAGATATCGATTTATAATAAATAAAATTTAGTATTCTTAATTAATTTCAAAAAAATTCATAAATTCCAACAAATAAATATTTATATACATAAATTTTGAGTTTAACATTTACTTTTTAGTACATTTTTTTAAAAGATAAATGATATACTGATTGAATTTCAAATATTACTTAAAAGAATGACAAAAATATCTAAATATGAATCTATAATAGTAATGAATCAGTATAATTTGTGTATTTGAAGCTCTTACAGTTAATATCAACGTCAAAAATAAGTATATTATATCATTTAAGTGATGCAAAATATTTATTTAACAACTAAAAAATATGTTGGTTAAAAGAAACGTAACAAATCATATTGCTATTTAATTATGTAAAAATTATAACATGGCTTTTAAATCGTCTCATACCTTAATATTTAGTTTATAATGAAAACTTTTTGCAAAATAATTAACATTTGTCTCAAAAAGATAATAAAATACCAAAAAATTCTAGTTAAAATACTGTAAATTTTATCCTTTAATTAACGTAAATTACAAATATACATAATTAAAATTTAACATTTTCACGGAATGATTAACTAAAAACATTCATTGTTTTTCAAATTTTGCACTACATTATTCATCACATACAATTAATTTAATATCATTCTTAACAATAATAAATTTTATTATGATAAAGAATTCACTTGATTTACCAATTTGAGAAAGAAAAAACGTTAAAAGAGTTTATAACAATACATGTTTTAGGAAAAAATTATAATAAAATAACAACTTTAAAGAGTTTTTTTGTATATTCTTCTTTGTAATTAAGTTCTAATTTTAGAAAAAAATAAATTATGTAAACTTGAATTGAAATAATGTAAGAGAACTAAAGATAATTTTGTAATAATTATATAAATTTTTAGTTATATGGATTGAATGAAATATTAGTTCTACAATTTTTGTCAGTATAAGTGTAATATACAATACATTGAATTATCATCTATTAGGACTTGTTAAACCGAACAACGATTGTTAATTAATTGGATTTGTTTTAAAAGTTTAAAATTTAGACACTTAGTTAATTTAAATATATGGACCTGAATGTAAAATCATATGATAGAACTGAGAAGAATTTTTTGAATAATTATAGAAATTATTAAATAATGATATTTGAATGTAAAATGATAATTGAGAGAATAAGTAGAAATTTGTAATAGTAATGATAAATTGAAAGAAAATGTTATAATATATTTAAATAATATGGGTGAATATGCTAAATGGCAAGGGATAGTATTGTAATTTCCGGTTCATTTGAAGTCTATAAATATAGAGCTCATTTGTATTATAGACTTATCAGTATGAATAAAATATCTTCTATCTTTAATGGCTTCTATTCTTATTTTATTTTATAACACGTTATCAGCACGAAGCTCTATTATGTAATATATTAATATTGTATTATATTTGGTAGTATTTACATTTGGTTCATTATATTAAATCAATTATGAACTGACGCATATCTCTCCACCATCAGTTATTTTTAAATCTAAAAATATCTTCCTATTACCTATTCATATGGTGACCTATTATTTAGGTAATACCTAGTTTTGAGAGATACGTAGATGCTTTTCTCATTTTCCAATTATAAATACAGTATGTTTGCGTCTAACAATGATCATAACACTTTACATTCTCTTTTATTTTATTTTTCTGTTTTATTGTAAACCGAGGTAAGTAAACAGGATTCATGGCAAACATAGCTAAGCTTGAATTCAAAGCTTTGGACATATCTGGAGATAACTGTTTATCCTGGATACTAGATGCTGAGATCCACTTGCAATCTCAATGCTTAGAAAATGCCATTAAAAATGGTAATAATATGTCCCAGCAAGACAAAGCAAAAGCTCTAATATTTTTAAGACGTCACATCCACGATGATCTAAAAACAGAATATTTAACGGAAAAGGATCCTCTTCACTTCTGGAACTCCCTGAAGGAGCGTTATGACCACCAGAAGATGGTCATACTTCCAAATACTAGGCAAGAATGGTTGAACCTGAGGTTAATTTCAAGACTTCAAATCTGTAAGAGAATATAATTCTGCTATGTTTAGAATTACTTCTAAACTGAAATTATGTGGAGAAAAGGTAGATGATGCACAAATGCTTGAAAAGACATTTTCAACGTTTCATGCCTCGAACATACTCCTACAGTAGCAATATCGAGAGCGTCATTTTACAAAATATTCTGAACTCATAGAATTTTTATTAATTGCCGAGCAAAACAATGAATTGCTTATTAAAAATCACTCCTTAAGACCAACTGGTTCGGCTGCGTTACCAGAAGTTAATGCTAATTTTGCTCACTCCGGTAGAGGCAGAGGTCGAGGTAGAGGTTGTGGTCGTGGTCGTAGACGTGGATATAACTCCAGCAGAGGCGGTTATGGTGGTTTTAAAGGCAACAAAACTATCAACTTTAAAAAGCAACAAAAGAAAAATGAGCCTGAAAAGACTAATGATTTTACTTCAGAAAATAAAAAGCATTATGAGGAAGTCTGTTACAGATGTGGACGCTCTGGTCATTGGTCGCGTACATGTAGATCATCAAAGAAAACAGTTGAAGGATACCAACGTTCGAAGAATATTGAAAAAAATAACACTGAAGGATTGTTTGATAACACTAACTTGAAGTTAGATGATTTCTTCGAAGATGATGATGGAAATTTCATAAATGATGAAAATCTCAATGCGATGATTAATGATATGACCGATCTGATCAACTAGAAGTAGCCTGAAGCTTGTTGTTTGATTTTCCCATTTTATTTTAGTTAGTTTGAATTTGATTTTAGTTTGTTTTATTTTTCTAGAACTAGTTGAAATAATGTGTACCGGTGGATATTGATTTGATTGATAGTTTGCTTTGTTTGTTTATTTAAGTTCAGAATTATTTCAATAATTGACTAACTGTATTGTCTCTAATTCTTAAGGTATGGACCATCAATACTTGAATGATGATATATGCCTACTAGACAGTGCAACTACTCATACGATTTTGAAAAACCAGAAGTTTTTCTCTGAATTATCTAAAAAGATTTCAGCTAAAGTTTCCACCATAGCTGGATCTGCTAATATAATTGAAGAGTCCGGAAGAGCCCATATAGTATTACCAAATGGTACACATATCTTCATTCAAAATGCATTATACTCAAACAATTCTAAAAGAAATATTCTAAGCTTTAAGGATATAAGAATGAATGGTTATCATATTGAAACTATAAATGAAAACAATAAAGAATATCTTTGTATTATTTCTAAAACTGAAAGCCATAAGCTTATTTTAGAAAAATTTGGAACAATTTCGACTGGATTATATTTTACGAAAATTGGCATAGTTGAATCTCATTCTATAAACATGAGCCAGAAGCTCACAAATACAAAGACATTGATTCTTTGGCATGATCGTTTGGGTCATCCTGGGTCAACCATGATGCGTAAAATCGCTAAAAATTCAAATGGACATGATTTATCAAACCAATTGAATTTACCAAGTGATTACTTATGTGCTCCATGTGCACAAGGAAAATTAATCACTCGACCTTCATATGGTAAAAGCACTTCTGAATCTCCAACATTTCTACAAAGAATTCAAGGTGATATATATGGCCCAATCCATCCAGAATGTGGACCATTTAAATATTTTATGGTATTAATTGATGCATCAACTTGTTGGTCACATGTATGTTTGCTTTCTACAAGAAACCTGGCATTTGCCAAATTACTTGCTCAAATAATCAAATTAAGAGCGCACTTCCCTGAGTATCATATTAAATCAATTCGACTAGATAATGCAGAAGAGTTTACTTCTCAAGTATTTGATGATTACTGTCTATCATTAGGAATTGAAGTTGAACATCCAGTAGCTCATGTTCGTACTCAAAATGGTCTGGCAGAATCATTAATTAAGCGTTTGCAACTTATTGCAAGACCATTGCTTATGCAATCAAAGCTACCTATTTCAGCTTTGGGACATGCAATTCTACATGCATCAAAATTGATTAAAATTAGACCAACTGCTTATCATCAATTTTCACCATCACAGCTTTTAACCGGGTCCCAACCAAATATTTCACATTTACGAAAATTTGGTTGCGCTGTGCATGTGCCAATTAGTCCCCCACTTCGTACTAAAATGGGTCCTTAACGTAGGTTAGGAATTTATGTGGGATTTGATTCACCATCGATAATTCGTTATCTCGAACCTCTCACGAGTGATGTCTTCACTGCAAGATTTTCAGACTGTAAATTTGATGAGACAATCTTCCCGCCGTTAGGGGGAGGAAAGACCGTTCCAGTAGAATGGCGTGAAATATCATGAAATAATCCATCCATGTCTCATTTAGATCTGCGTACTAAACAATGCCAATATGAGGTACAAAGAATTTTGCATCTTCAGAATATCGCAAATCAAATACCTGATGCATTCAGTGATGTTGCAAAAATAACTAAATCTCACATTCCAGCGATAAATCCACCAGCTATAATTGAAATTCCAGAAGAACCGAAAACAGCAAATGAATCTAAAGCAAGGCAAAAACGTGGAAGACCAATTAGTTCAAAAGACTTAGCGCCTAGAAAAAAAGTCTAACGAAAAATTATCAATTGATAAACCTTCAGAAGAGGTTATAAATGATCTAAAAGATGACTTAAATGAAAATCCCAATTCTCCTAAGAATGCCGAAGAAACTATTATCCCAGAAGAAATAATAGAAGCTTCCAAAAATAAAATGGTACCTAACAGTAATGAGATCTCAATATTTTATGCAAACTATGGAGAAATGTGGGATCGAAGTAAAATAATAATTGATGATGTATTCTCATTCACAGTAGCTACTGAAATAAATGAAAGTCATGACTATAATGAGAATAATGAAAATGAACCAACCAGCATAAATGAATGTCGAAAAAGACATGATTGGCCAAAATGGAAAGATGCTATCCAAGTTGAGCTAGATTCACTTCAAAAACATGGTGTGTTTGGACCAATAGAGAAAACACCAGAAAATGTTAAACCAGTAGGTTATAAATGGGTATTCATCAGAAAATGAAATGATAAAAATGAAGTTGTGAGATACAAGGCACGACTTGTCGCACAAGGTTTTCTACAGAGACCGGGTTTTGAATTTAAAGAAACATATTCTCCTATTATGGATGTCATAACATTTCGATACTTGGTAAGCCTTGTAATTTCTAAAAAACTAGATATAAGATTAACTGATGTTGTGGCAACTTATCTTTACGGTGAATTAGATACAAGTATTTACATGAAGATCCCAGATGGATATAGGTTGCCTGAAGAAAAATCAAAATCGATGTACTCATTAAAACTGAGACGATCACTATATGGTTTGAAACAATCTGGAAGAATGTGGTATAATCATCTTAGTGAATATTTGGTAAAAGCCGGATATAAAAACAATCTCATTTGTCCTTGTGTCTTTATAAAGAAATCGGTAAAGGGATTTGCTATTTTAGCAGTTTATGTTGATGATATAAATTTGATTGGAACTCCAGAAGAGATTGATGAAACAATAAATTACTTAAAAAAGAATTTGAAATGAAATATCTTGGCAAAACTAAATATTGTCTCGGTCTACAAATCGAGCATAATACTAATGGCATACTAATTCATCATTCAAACTATATTGAGAAAATTCTGAAGCGTTTTCAAATGGATAAAGCATATCCACTTAGTATGCCTATGGTTGTCAGATCTTTGGATATTAAAAAGGACCCTTACCGTCCAAAAGAAGATGATGAAAATGTGCTTGGTCCAGAAGTACCATATCTCAGTGTCATTGGTGCATTATTATATTTAGCTCAATGCACGAGACCAGATATTGCATTCTCAGTAAATCTTATAGAAAGATACAGTTCAGCACCAACAAAAAGACACTGGAATGTTAGCTATGCTGATGCAGGTTATCTTTCTGGTCCACATAAAGCAAGATCACAAACTGGATATGTGTTTAGTAACAGTAATGCAGCTATTTCATGGCGATCTACAAATCAAACGTTGGTAGAAACATCATCCAATCACTCTGAAATACTAGCACTACATGAAGCAAGTCGAGAATGTATTTGGTTAAGATCATTAATTGAGCATATTCGAAATACATGTCAGCTCCCTTCAGCTACAGAAGGATCAACTATTATTTACGAAGACAATGCAGCTTGCGTAGCTCAGATTCAGGCAGGTTACATCAAGGGTGATAGGACGAAACACATTTCTCCTAAGTTTTTCTTCACACATGAACTACAAAAGGACAACAAAATAGAGGTGAAACAAATCCAGTCTCAAGAAAATTCAGCTGATCTATTAACAAAGGCACTTCCAAAATCAACGTTTTAGAAGATGGTGTATAAAATTGGTATGCGTCGGATGCATTCACAAGCTAACTGAATAATGCGTTATAAATCAGGAGGAGCATTCAAAGTATGCTATAATGTACTCTTTTTCCTTAACTAATATATTTCCCACTGAGTTTTTGTTAGTAAGGTTTTAATGAGGCATTATATTGATCTAGAAGCATCAACCCTCATAATGCCATAAACTTTTAATGAGACAATTGTTATTATCAGACGCATATTCAAGGGGGAGTGTTATAATATATTTAAATAATATGGGTGAATATGCTAAATGGCAAGGGATAGTATTGTAATTTCCGGTTCATTTGAAGTCTACAAATATAGAGCTCATTTGTATTATAGACTTATCAGTATGAATAAAATATCTTCTCTCTCTAATGGCTTCTGTTCTTATTTTATTTTATAACAGAAAATAAAATATTTGGAGAGCATTAAGGAGAGAAGAGAAAATCCTAGAATTAATAAGAGAGCTTTAAATTCTTCTGTTTTACTATTATTCAATAAATTAGCTTTTTGTATTCTAAGCAGCAATCAGTTTCCACTTATCTTTCAATATAGCTTTATATTTCAAAATACTCTAATCCTAAGCAAATGAAGTTCTTGTAACATATCTCATTTTGAGATCCGACTGTAGTCATTGTTAGTATCATTTTTCAATGATACAATGAGATCGGTTATTGTATCATGGACATTAAATGCATGGAAAATTTTAAAATTTTCATAAAGCCCGCAATGGAAGAAATGCGTGAATTTCAAAAAAACAATTATCATTTTTGATTATTAGGCCTTAAGGTCTAAATCATTTTAAACTTTTCTAAATTTCTTTTAAACAAAATCATTATTTTATTTTATTTTATAAATAAAGTTCAACTTTATATTATTTTGTATATGTGTATCATAAACACATATGTGTGTACATGCACATGTAACATAATAAAATGTGCATGGTTTGACATGCCCGTGTATAGGTGTTGGGATTTACATTGCAATAGATATGTTATCCCCTCTAGTATTTTATGTACCGTCTAAATGAATATATATATATATATGTATGTGTGCACACGTCAAATGTTATATATATTTATGTAAAATTATACATATGTAAAATACAATCATATATATAAATATATGTGTGTGTGTGGAAATAGTAATTGTAATAATTTATATAAAATATTTAAAATGTATTTGTAAAAATGTTCATTTATATTAAATAACAAAATCATTTAATAATTAATACAAAATAATTAAATTATCGCAGCAAACCCAAGGACAAATTTTTTTGATATTTATATAAATATTTATAAATATACAAACATATGCGCACACACACGCGCGCGCGCGCGCACAGATATATATATATATATATTATAAATTGGTACAAACTGACTTTAAGCTCACGACATAGAATTTTTTGGATTTATACAACACTTTTTAAATAAACAATTATTAAATAATTTAAAAACTGATTAAAATTAATTATTGAAATTATCAAAAAATCATTTTTGAAATCTAAAATTATGTAATGTTATTATATAAAATTTAATACTTAATTTTAAATTATATATATAATCAATTTCTTGTTAAATAAATAGTTATAGTAATATTTAAATATATATTAAAATAAAGTAATCCTTGTTGTCGAATTATTATTGTGCACAAACAAAATTTTATAAATTTTAAAATGTTTATGATGATTTTAATCTTTAGGATGTAATTTATTAATTAATAAAATCATATTTAATTTTATTTAATTACAAAAAAATGTTTTTTTTATTTTAGGCCGTGAGTTTAATACCAGCAAGCATACAAAAATATTTTTTTTTGACATATATATGTACCAACATATTCGACCATATAATATATGACAGAACATCGATATACTAGATTCGTAATATAATCTGACAACCTATAATATAATGCAATAATTAATTGTAATATTAAATGAGTCAATAAACAAGATGAATACCTTTCACCAAAGCCTAGGGCTCATACATTAAAACGTTGAAATGAACTCCTTGAATCTTATCACAATCTAGAAGATGCTAGCTTCGAATTACTGACTATCGACTGTCGTATATTTTGATTTTATTTGATTTAAGCTTGAAAATTTTAGAGAAGGGAGATCTATAATATTCGTCCAACAAGGGGATTAATGGAGGCTCTCAAACATTACTTTAGAATGAGGATTATGGTCCTTATGTAAAGGAGAGACTAGAGAGCAAATGTAAGATCTAGACCTTATTTTTCTCCTACTTATTCTCTACATTTTTAACACACCAAAGCCACACCCCAATGTCATCATATAGCCGGCCATACCATAATCAAATAATGGTTGAAAATGTCATGCCTCATATGGGCTTCAAACTCACTTCAAGCCCGAACAATATTTATTGCATTTAAATCCAATTTTAACGCGTATTGATATCGTATATCAATTAATATATTTATAACTATTATAAACATAATCTTTTTTAATATTGTTCAACATATCAAATAAAAACTTAATAATTAATATTTCATTAATATTAATTAATTCAATTAATTTATAACAATTATGAATTAATTAATGCATGTGGTTAAAGGAGTATTCAATGTTTTGGTTGTGTGACTCTTAGGTGTAAATTTGATCAGCAGTTAATATCGAATAATTCGAATATTAACGTTCGCACATCACTTAGCAGGTGATGTGATATTTTGGCCAAATTTACTGCTTGCTTGGTTTCGATAAATCCAATTTTACTTTGTGAATCGTTACCTGGCAATGACGATTAATTACACCAATTCTCTTCGTCAAACTTATATCACTTTGAACTTATGGAATTTGGTAACGGTCAAATTCCAATATCGTTCATATTCAACTTTATAGTCAACACAAAGTCCTTGGTTCAATAATAATTATTACTATTAACCAAACTACTCTGGCCGGAGATGTTGACTTTGAGTTGACTTCAGTTTATCGTGATACTAACTCTAAATAACCGAGGAGACAAATCCTCTCTTGAATTGTGTTTCATTCTCAATACTTCCACTCGATCCAACTATAGTCACTTGATGAACGTCGTGCTATGATTTTACTGTAATCAAAGCAGAGCTTTTATATTGAAAATCGACGATATTCTCAAGTCGAGAGAACTATGTAAATTAGTCACATCGATATTTTCTATTTAACATTTGATATATTAAACAATAGAAAACTATCGAGTGAGTCATTCCATAGCTGTCCAATAACTATCAGTACGTAACACCTTGGTGCCCCCCGGTAGTCATGAGTAATACACTGTCCAACATTTGGAGAGCGTTACATACTCTAGTCTCAACGGATGCATCGATATTTTCTGTTTAACATTTGGAGAGCGTTACGTACTCTAGTCTTAATAGATGCAATCGCCAATGCTTTGAGCAGAAGACATACTAGTTTGAGAGTATTGTTCCTAAAGTGGAACACTTAGAGTATATTGTTGGTTATGACTTCAGGCCTCATTGCAAGTTGGAGCCAAGATATGGCCAGTTTGACCATCAAACCAACTTTGATGGAGAGGATTGGCACTAGTCAAAAGCGAGATGCTAAACTAGTAGTGATTATAGAAAAACTAGAAGAAGGAGTGTGGTCTGATGAAATGAGGCAATACAGACTCAATTGAGATGGTTGGCTCCGTAAGGATGGAAGATTGTTTGTTCCCTATGTTGATGGATTACGAGATGAGGTACTGCGAGAGTGCCATCATTTTAGATTGACTATTCGTCCCAGTGGTAATAAGATATCCAGTGATATGAAGCATAGGTGTTATTAGGAGGGGATGAAGAAGGATGTCAGGACATTCATCTTAAAGTGTTTGAACTGTCAGTTGGTAAAGGCATAGCATAAGAAGTTGAGTGGGTTGATACAACCACTTGAAGTTCCCAAGTGGAAGTGGAACAAGTATCGATGGACTTCATCGACGGATTGTCAAGGACCAGACGAGAGTACAATAAAAACTAGGTCATAGTTGATAGATTGACTAAGAGTGCTCGATTCATACCCGTTAACTCTAATAGAACGACAACCAAATCAGTCGAGTTGTATGTGTGTAATTCCATGGTGTGTCGAATAGTATTGTGAGTGACCGAAACCCTTTATTCACTGGTGGGTTTTAGAAGAGCTTACAAGAGGCGTTGAGGATGGAGTTGCATCTCAATACAGCTTATCATCCGTAAATTGATGGGCAGACCGAGAGGGTGAATCACATATTAGATGATCTCTTGCGAGCTTGCATACTCGATTTTAGAGGCTCGTGGGACGATCACTTGCATTTGGTGGAGTTTGCATACAAAAATAGTTATCGGTCTAGTATCGGTATGGCACCGTTTGAAGCACTGTATGATCGGTCGTGTAACGCTCCTTTGTGTTAGTGGGTGTTTAACGACTATTTTTCCATTGAATTAGAAAATAGCCGATAAATTTTAATTAAAAATTAAACGCAAGCGCACGGCGTACAATTTTAGTACGTGGCGAGTACGGATCGATCCGTAGGGAATTGCCTTGATTAATAATTCTACTCAATCAAATTAAACCAAACTTTTGAAGTTGTTTACGCTAGAAATGTAAAAAAAAGCTAGAACAAAAGTATCTGAAAATATGAGATTAGAAAACAATTTAGAAGCAAATCCACTCTCATATTTTTGTAAATCAACACACAAATAATCTATGATCTCTCTATTTTGATCTTAAATGGAATTAGTGATGTATTTATCATAAGTATGGCTTATTTATGTTATTAATTAACATAACTTAAACCATCGAACTTTAATACAACACATAAAACCACTTATCAATGGTAATGAAAATGAAGTCAAAGCAAAAGCTATTTTAAGTATGGTCTATTTACTATTGTATTTAGTAACATAGATCATCAAATTTTGTTTCTACCTTAATTTCATAATCAAAAATCAATTAGTAAAATGATGATGTAAATTGTGTTTATGTTTGAATAAGAATAGCCTATTTGTAAATACAACATAGGCTATCAAATTCATTTTATAAACTTACATCAAAATCAAACTCTTCATGAAGCATAAAAGAGATTATAAATGACAAAATATGTTGAATTTATATAATTTAGAGAGCTTCATTACCCCTAAATTGAAGGGGTTTAGCTACTCATTTGTGTTATCATTTCAACACTTGTAAATTTCAACATAGAAAAACAAGAAAAGTAAGAGAAAATAAAATAAAAGGAGAATTAATCTACTTGCATAAAATAAATCTATACTACTAACATGAAAGGAAAGAGAGCGTATAAGTGAAGATAAGCATAAAAGAACAAGTAAACATGAAATATAAAAAAGTAGAAAAAAAGGCTTAGGAAGCCATTTTTGTTTCTCTTTTAATTTGAGGATACAACTTGCATTGTAATATGATAAGTGATTAAAAAAAATTTCATTACATGAACATAAGAGGGTTATTTATACATGCACAAAAGCCTAATCTATATTTTAGGGGCTTCTCAAAATATCCCTTAGGAAGTGGGCTACCAAGTTATCATTAGTCTCTAATTAATCCATCATCAAGTATGCATGTAATTTTATCCTCCACTAACTTGTGCATTAGCTTCTAATTATAGATTAAGGTAAGTGGGTGGGGGGGGGGGTCCTCCATGATGCATGAGTTGAATTATTACCATCTTCATTCCTTTGTTTTCATCCTTGTGCATGCATATTTCTATAAAACCCTCTTCATATTTTCATCCAAATTCCTACAAATAAAAATAAAATATGCAAGTGAATATTCTCAAAATTAATATATGCACAAAATTAATGTTTTACCCCCAAATTGATGTATTAACGATGACTTGAAAGCATATTTGAAATTTGGTTTTAAACATGTAAAAATACCCAATTATGACATTTATTTAAATAAAAATAGATTAAATATGGATGTAAATATATGCACATTTATGTGCACATCAAATACCCCTACACTTATCTTTTTTTTCGTCCTCGAAGAAAGAAAAACTAAGATAAATCTGTTTTCGTAGGAAACACGATTGCATTGAGCGTAGAAAACAAGTCGTTAAACCTCTAGGTGTCCCTATTAGGACGAATGTTGTCTCGTGAGGGTTTTCAGCGGATACTACCCACAAAATCCAAATGCAACATGAGAAATTCCTAAATGCAAGATTTATTTACAAAGAGATGGATGCAAGTTTTTGAAAATATTTACAAATGAAGAATTTACTTTCAAATCGACACGAATAAGTTAAATATAAGTTCTGGTCATTATCAAGAAATTTAAGTCCTTTTACTCGTCAAACTTCAAACAAAAATTAAGTAATCATCACAATTAGACTCTAGTTTGGCTAGTTATTTCAGTTGATAACATAGTGCAACTATGAAATGGATCCTTAGTTGATTATCAAAGTTTTTCAAAGTGGTATTTTCATTTCTGTTGAATAACAAATCAAATCACATAAGTCAAAATAGTGCTTGGATTTCAATTGCTTACTCTCTCTTATTTGAAAATTTTATTGATAATAATAATATTTACATATGCCTAACTCAGAAAACTGAGGCTAGATATATGACCTATGCACTGCCTTTTGGGCTTACATGAGGGGAATACAGAGCACGACGAGTATACACACAAGTGTGTACACCTATCGACTGTAGGCTTACCAATGAAAGAATTTTTATATACATACACCTAACTTGGATAAACTGAGGCCAGATATACCGATTATGCATTGCCTTTCGGGCTTATGTGAGAAGGGTACAGAGCATGGCGAGTGTACACACTTGCGTGTGAACACATGACTTTAGGTGTTAATAAAATATATACATATATACAAAAATATTTTTTTTCTTTTTGTTTTTTTTATGAAGAGAGAGTTTTACAATATCATCTTGGCATCACTTAACTTAAAATATTTAAAAATGTTATCGCCTTTACTTTAAATCAACCACTCTTTTAAACACAGATTTCAATTAGGATATACTTCATAATTAACACCTATGAACCTTCCTATATACTAGTTAAACCATCGTTACTTATAGTCAAACTTTATTTTTATTTTTGTTGAGACAAATAAATTTTCAAAAATTTCAATTTGATAAGCAAAAACCTATACTTATCCTATAGTGTTCCTTCAAAAATAAATCAAAATGCTAAAAAGAAATATATATTTTTTGAGATTTTTTATTTTTGTTTTTTTAAATTTTTTGAGTTTTGGAAAGAAAATGCAAAAAAATCCAAGAAAAATCAAAATGAAGATGAGACTCCCTCCCACACTTGATTTTGACTGTGTCTCCACAGTCAATGCATGATATAATGAGTGTAACGGGGAAAAATATGTACGTATTTACAAAAGAGGGTTAACATTTCTTACTAGCATGGCTCATAAAGAATCATGAGCTCCTCCTCTTGATTACTTGGAAATTCCAAGAAAGGTTTCAAACGATGACCATTGACTTTGAAAATCTATCCATCCCTGGGGTTTTTTATTTCTATGGTACCGTGTGGAAAAACAGTTTTTACCACAAATGGTCCGGTCCATCTCGATTTTAGTTTCCCAAGGAATAAGTGAAGTCTACAGTCATATAAAGAACTTTCTGGTTAGGCGAAAAGGTTTTTGTTAGGATATACTTGTCATGAAAAACTTTTTTTCTTTCTTTGTAATTTTTTTCGCTTTCATATGCATCGTTCCTAAGTTCTTCTAGTTCGTTAAGTTGTAGTTTTCGGTTTTTGCCAGCTTTATCGAGATCAAAGTTTAAGTTCTTTATTGCCCACAGCGTTTTGTGTTTGATTTCAACAGGTAAATGGCAAGTTTTCGCGTAAACTAAACGAAATGGGGACATCCCAAGGTTAGTTTTAAAAGTAGCATGGTAAGCCCAAAACGCGTCGGTCAGTTTCTGAGACCAATCTTTTCGATTTTTATTAACGGTTTTCTCCAAGATTTGTTTTATTTTTTTATTTGAAACTTCAACTTGGCCACAAGTTTGAGGATGGTATGGCGTGGATAACTTGTGGGTTATCGAGTATTTCTTCATCAACGTTTCAAAAGAGCGATTGCAAAAATGGATTCCGTTATCATTTATTATTGTGGGAGGTGTGTCGAACCTCGAAAAGATGTTTTCTTTCAGGAATTTCACAACAATTCTATAGTCGTTGGTTTTAAACGGAACGGCTTCGACCTATTTTGAGACGTAATCAACAGTGAGAAGAATATACAAATTTCCAAAAGAATTGGGAAAAGATCCCATAAAGTCGATACCCCAAACATAAAAGATTTCGATCGTAAGAATGGGGTTTAGAGGCATCATATTTCGTCGAGAAATTCTTCCAAGCAAGTGGCATAAGGCATCATATTTCATCGAGAAATTCTTCCGAGCAGTTGGCATCGATCGCAAGTTTTACAAAATTTGAATGAGTCTTTGAAAAGAGTAGGCCAATAGAAACCACACCAAAGCACCTTTTCAGTAGTTTTTCGAGGACCGAAATGTCCATCGCACGCTTGATGGTGGCAAAACGAAAGAACACTCCTTATTTCATTATCCGGGATGCAACGTCGAATGATTTGGTCAAAACAGTACTTAAAAAGTACGGATCATCCCAATAGAAGTACTTGACTTGGGAAAGAAAATTATATTTGTCTTGTTTCGACCAAATGAAGGAGTTTCTTTAGTGACTAGATAGTTCACTATGTCGACATACCATGGATCGACAGAAAAAGAAAGGAGTTGTTCATCGGGGAAGTTTTCATTAATTGGTAAAGGCGATGGTGCGTTGGGAAGATGAGATAAGTGATCGGCTATGACATTGTTGGATCCTTTTTTGTCCTTGATTGTAAGATCAAATTCTTGTCTTAAAAGGATCCAACGAATTAAGTGAGACTTAGCGTTCTTTTTAGCGAAATGATATCGAAGAGCGAAATGGTCCTTGTACAGTAATGTGTGAGCCTATCAAATATTTTCAGAATTTTTCGAGAGCAAAAACTACCGCCAGAAGATCTTTTTCAGTGGTTGTGTAATTAAGTTGAGCATCGTTCAGAGTCATACTAGCGTAGTAGATAACGTGAAGAATTTTGTTGATGCGTTGTCCTAAGACAGCACCAACTGCAAAGTTCGAAGCGTCACACATTATTTCAAATGGGAGATCCCAATTCGGTGAGAAAATTACAGGAGCAGAAACAAGTTCGTTTTTGAGACATTCAAAAGAAGAGATACAATCATAGTTAAAATCGATAGGAACATCCTTTTCAAGAAGAGTTGTAAGAAGTTGAGCAATCTTACTGAAGTCTTTCACAAAGCGTCGATAAAAACCCACGTGTCCAAGGAAAGAGCGAATGTCTTTAACAGATTTGGGAATGGGTAGATTTGCAATGACATCGATTTTCGCTTTATCGACCTCAGTGCCTTTATTTGAAATGAATTGTCTGAGGACTATGCCTTGAGTGACCATAAAGTGGCATTTTTCCCAATTTAGTGTTAAGTGTTTATCCTTGCATCGTTTAAGAACCAACTCAAGGTGGTGCAAGCATTCGAAAAAATGTTTCCAAAGATAGAAAAATCGTCCATAAACACTTCAAGAAAACGTTCGATCATATCAGAAAAGATGTTGACCATGCATATTTGAAAATAGCAGGAGCGTTACAAAGGCCAAAAGGCATACGTCGATACGCAAAAGTGCCAAAGGGACACGTGAAAGTTGTCTTCTCTTGATCTTCGGGAGTGATTGGAATTTGCTTATAGCCGGAATAACCATCAAGAAAGCAATAGGATTCATGATCGGCTAAACGTTCAAGCATTTAGTTGATAAAAGGAAGAGGGAAGTGATCCTTACATGTTGAGACATTTAATTTTTGATAGTCAATGAAAACACGCCAACCCATTTGAGTACGAGTTGGAATAAGTTTGTTTGAGTCATTCTTGATAACAGTAAGCCCAAACTTTTTCGGCACGACATAAATTGGGCTAACCCATGAACTATCAGAGATTAGGAATATGATACCATTGTCAATAAGTTTAAGAATTTATTCACACACCGCATCCTTCATTTTTGGGTTAAGCCTTCATTGCGCGTCATGAACATGCTTGGCATCATCAATTAAATGGATGCGATGTTGAACAAGAGCGGGACTAATCCCCTTTATATCGGTGATCGACCATCCAATTGCTTCCTTGTTTTTTGAAAGGATTGAAAGTAAGGAAGTTTTTGGATCAAAAGAGAGAGTTGTAGAAATTATAACGGAAAACATTTCGTTCTCACCTAAGTATGCGTACTTAAGGTGATCGGGAAGGGGTTTAAGGTCCAACCTCGGGGGTTGCTCGGTCAAAGAATTAGGTTGAGATTTGGACTCAACTGGAAGCGATTCAAAGGGGAGCGTGATTCAATCTCGTTGGGGATTTCGTGAAACAATCTTTTGTACTTGGCCTCGCGTTCATCATTAGGTCAATTGTCTCATTTTCAAAGTTTTCGTGAATGGCACTAACTTCCAACGTTTGGGCGTGGTTCATTCGATTGGTTTTCAAGATTGAAAATGTTAAGATCCAAATTCATGTTTCCAAAAAAAAATTCATCGAACCGTTGCGACAATTGATTAAGGCATTTGAGATGACTAAGAATGGTCGGCCCAATATCAAAGGGATTTGACTCATAGGGTTGGTCACAGGTTGTGTTTCGAGAACGATGAAATCAACGGGGAATATGAATTGTCCTACTCTAATGAGCACATCCTCAATTTCTCCCACGGGCTTTTTAATGGAACGATCAGCAAATTGAAGCGCGACCTTTGTTGGTTTGAGCTCACCTAAGCCTAATTGTTCATACATAGAGTATGAAATCAAATTGACACTTGCGCCTAAGTCTATCGAGCATTTGTTAATCGCCTTGTCTCCAATTGTACACGAGATTGTGGGGCAGCCAGGATCTTTGTATTTAACAGGAATGGAGTGGGACAAGACTTCACTCAAACTAGACGCTAAGTAGACATTTTTTGGCACTTGAGTGTGTCGCTTTTGGGTACATAAGTCCTTAAGAAATTTAGCGTATGTTGGGACTTGCTGAACGATGTTAAGAAGTGGGATGTTAACTTTCACTTGTTTAAAAATTTCCAACATCTTTTCCATTTGGTCCGAGTGTTTCTTGGTCGAAGACGATGTGGAAATGGAACACGATACTCAGTAGGTGGATTTACTTGAGAAGAATTTTGATTGGCATTCGCTTCGATGTTTGGCTCCACATTCTGTTCGGATTCGTTTGTTGTTTTAGAAGTGTCGACAGGGGTTTCCGGTAAATCATTTGGACTAACAACTTGATTATCGATTTGTTTTCCGAAACGCAAAATTGTGATAGCATTCATTTGGGTTACGTTGCTATCTTGAACAACATGGGCTTGATTCGAATTAGTGTTTTGATTTCTAGGATTTGGAACAGGCTGGCTTGGGAACGTGTCCCGTTCACGTTAACTTACAGACGTGGTTAGTTGACTCGTTTGCATTTGTAACGACCCGCCATTTTTGACCATTCAAGTCGACAATAATCCACACATGTCCAACTCAAGCCGTTCAAAAAGGCAGATGGTTATTGAGGTTAAATAAGAAAAGGAAAGAAAGAACAGAAGCAAACTCAGAATCTTGCAGCGGAAGGAACAAGATATAATAATAAAATAACAGTTCATGAAGCTGTTAAATAAATAAATTTGATTATTATTATACATCATAAATCAGAGTTACATACATATCAGAGATAATACAATAATGCAGCGGAAAAATAATATGGTAGTAGAATACAAATGATGTAATACCAAACTCCGTCTTCGTCCTCCAAAATAGATCTTCAACCTTATCTGAAATGCTCAGGCTGACCCGAGCGTAATGAAAAGACAAAACACTCGAGTCAGGACTAAAATATCTCATGTAAGTCAAATCGAATAAGAAAATATGAGTGTGACGGCGTCAGAGATGTTTACGGGGTTTGACATCTCCTATCCAGTGTCAACGTGAGTGCAATAACTTAAGAGATGTTACGGGATTTTCCATCTCTCAAGGATCCGTTAAACTATCTACTATGTAGTACAATACGCTATTATAATATGTCTACATTAAAGTAAAAGTATTAAAATAGCGTTAAGCCCGTCCCATTCCACCCTTAACACAGTTTATATTCCCAAGAGCATATACAAGACTGTAGTTTCCCCAAAACCGGAAGTCACCGGAGGGCAATCCATATACTAAAGGTACAAACCAAAATCGTAGTGGTCGCGAATAGGATAATCAGTATGACAAGGTACATGAGGCAATACCAACTAGGATACTAGTAGTTGCGTGATCCGGACTGATGTTGGGCATAGCAGCTACTACCCCAACACCGCGAAACAACACTCCCAAAATCGAGGGGTGCACCCAAATGGAATCACAAAAGTAATAGACATGGTAACGAAGAAGTGTGTCCGCTAGAGGTGGCGAACCTCAATGGCCCGGCGCGGCTCCTATTTTAGTCATGTCAGGGGTCATCCAATATCGTTCTCTTTCTTCAATCAACGCGTTCATCAAACCATCCACTTCGTTCTGGATCAACACTCCGCGTATACTAGTTATTAAAGTGGTTTTCGGTATCGACAGAGAGTATGTCCATATCCGATCCCGGTCTCTTTAATAACTACGTATTATTACACCGATGGCTCTTTTACATTTTCAAAATCAATTCATAATTTATTATCAAAAATATCTTATTCGCTTCAAAAATAAAAGCCTTTTCAAAATCATCATATCTACTCAAAGTATACGATTTCATTTCAAAATCATTTTCGCCTCAATATCTCATTTCAATTTCAAAATCGTCCTATCTACTCAAAATATACGATTTCATTTCAAAAATCATTTTCGCCTTACTTTTCACAAAACGATTCACATAAACTCGAATTCCAAAATTTAAAATTTAATCCAATTTCAAATCATCAATTTCAACTCGATTCAGCTTCTCAATAAACCATTTCAAATTATCAATTTCAAATACATATTTGAACCACAAAATAAACAATTTCACTTCCAATATATTTCGAAACTTTAAATATTTCACGTTTCAAAACAGCTCATATATTTATATAAAAATATAAGATTCGCTTTAAAACCATTTCGTATTCAAATTAGAATATACTTCAAATTAAACATCCGTATTAAGTAGTTTACTTAATTTCTGGAACAATTCCCATTTAATAAACTTAGATTAATATTCGGATTTCAAGAATTCATTTAAGTATTACATTCCAAATCAATTTCAGTTTAAATCCTATTCAAATCAATTTTATCTTCAAATTTAATTCAATAGTTTCAATTTAGTTCAATTCACAAATTTATTTAAATTTCAATTTAATTCCAAATTAATTAAATCTCAATTTCAAATTAATTTTCACTTCCAAACTCAAACTTGAAATATCATTTCATATAAATTTTCTTAGAAATATTCAGAGTTCGATTAAAAGTCCAATCTTTTAAAACAAATCGACTTTCGAAACTTTATGCCATATTTCAAATTTTCTTAAAAATCTAAACTTCGAATAATTAAACCATTTCATTTACCAAGTTTAAATTCCAACATCTCGAGCTTCAATTCAAAATAATTCAATTTCCATAAATTGGATTTTTATTCTTAAATCAATTCATTTAAATAATTTCAAAACAACTTTTAAAATCATTTAATTTAACCAACCCGGTGTCCGTATATAATTCTCTAACCTATGGCCAAGTGGTTAGTTATTTCAATTAAATGTCAGGGATGAATATATATTACTTAAACCAATCACAGTGTCATGTGCATGTATAACAGGATATATATAAGCAAATAAACATCCAAACATTTAAATATCAACCAATAGCATCCATCGAAATAAATCATCCAATAGTCAATACAATTCACGACAATTTCATAGTTATCAATATCGGGAAATTTGATTTCAATTAAATCCTAATTTCAATTTACTGTCAATTTAAATTTTCAACGGTGAATTCACACGACAATCTATATGACAATTAAATTTTTATCAAACAACGACAAATAAATTCATATCACTTCATAATGTCAAATTTAACTACCATAAAGATATTCAGTACGTTGTGAGCGTTATAAAACACTCACCTTGATTTCTGTTGTCGCCGAGACGTTCTGGTTTGGAACTGAAACTGGACGACGCCCAACTTTAGCCCAAATTTCCACCGTCTCCAAATCCATCCAAACCAGTTTCATTTCGAAGCTCTCGTCATTACGATCGCAACGCAAAAAGTTTCGTTCCAATCGGACCTCGTATGAAAAAGTTATGCATTTTTAAAGTTTGCACGAATTTAAATAAACAATTTCAGCTTTTAATTAAAATCTCAAACCCTACTTTCAATCTCGGCCCTCCATTTTCTCTTGCTTCAGATCTGGCCACCCCCTTCTTCTTCCTTACCATCGTTCAAACCCGTGAATATCAAACCCATAGCCGCCATCTTTCATTGAATTATCACCACCACCTCGGTCCACTTGAAGACGATCAACTACATTCACTTCGAAGCCCTCGCCAAAAGCTACCTCCAGCCTCCACCACCTGAAGCTCGGCCCCCCCTTCACATTGAAAAACGTGCACAACAGCCTCATGAACGCGGCCCCCTAGCTCCCCTCACGTCGCTCCAATTCTGATCATCTCCGTATGGATTGAAAGCTCTCGACGAGTGCTACAACTTTGTAGTTGAACACTTCTTCTAATTCTTCACTGATTGGAAGTAATTAAAGGGAAAAGAAGATGAATTTCTGGCCTTTGAAACTGATGGTGGCGGCTAACCCTAGCAGGTTGGGTTTTTGTGAAAAATGAATTGATGGAGGGGCTTTTATAGAAAAATACGCGACACTATTCATCCGAAATTTTCCGAACTCCAAACGAAGCGTGCCGGCTGGCGTTTCTAAGGTTTACCCCACGTTCCGAACGCAATGGAACATGTTTCGGAGGCTAATTCGGTCATCTGGGCGAGTTACGGAGAAAAACGATCAGTTTTAAATTAAACCGATTTAAACCGATTTCGATGCGTTTTGGCTTGCCCCGGACAAACGGTACATCCAATTGACACGAAATTTGAAACCATACAATAATATCACATTACGGATCCGATGAAACTAGTTTCGTCAAAATCCGAGACTTTTTGAAAAATGACTATTTTCTCTCGCCGAATTAATATTAAAAACAATTCGATGCGTTTCGAGCTGCCACGGTCAAATGATAACTCCGATTGCTATGAAAATTGAAATCCGACAATAACAAACTATTACGGATCCAATGGAACTAGTTTCGTTCAATTCTGAGACTGTTCGAAAAATGGCTATTTTTCAATCGATAATTAAATATTAAAAATATTCAATTTCCACAAATTAACTTTAAATTCAATTTTAAAAGTTCTATAACATTACTATAATCCCAATATGATAAGATAAAATTTTACAAATCATTTTCAATCATATTCAACTCGATTTTCAATTATTTCTGAAATTTAACTTATTAAATTATCGATTTAATTGTCTAATTAAATCCAATATTCGAAAAATAAATTATTCGACTGTTTAATTTCAATATAAAATTCCCAATTTTAAATAATTAACTTTTAAATCAAATTTCAATTGTTCACAAATCCCATTTTTAATTTCACAGTAATTAACAATCTTTTACAATGCAGTTTTCCATTATAAATCCAATATAAAAGATTATATTAGATTCAGTGTTCAATTATATTGTAATTCAAATTCAAGTTATTTAATTCCAAATGAATTCTTTTATTTCAATTTACACTTTCATTATTGAATCAACCATTTACTTATACATTATTATCAATAGTTTATAATTCATTTACTTTCATTTCTTCAGCTATCATCTTATTTAAATTCACAGTAATATTAAATTACATTCATTTACGTTGGTTTCCATATTATAACTTCAATATTAAATGTAACATTTTATTTATTTCGTTGTTTACAATCAAATTCAATTCAATTCAATTACTTGTTATATTCAAATTTAAATCTTTACTTACGTTCAATTACAAGTTAACATCTTTATCGAATTACAGTTTCAGTTATTATCTGCTTTCAATCAACTGTAATATTAAGTTACATTTATTTATATTAGTTTCAATAACATAAACTTCCATTATTAAATCTACCATTTTATTTATTCTTTGTTTACAATCATAACCAATTTGGTTTACAATCAAATTCAATTCATTATTTACATTCACTACAAGTTAACATCCATATTTAATTTACAAATAAGTTATTTCAGAATTCAGTTTTGCATTTTAACTTGTAATTCACATTTAACAACACAAAATTTTATTTCCTTCGGATTTTTATCCAAAATTTTCATTTTAATTCGTATTTTTAAAGTGTTAAAAATACGGGTCGTTACAGCATTTCAAGTTTTGCGATAGATTGGCTTGTGTTTTGCATATATGAGGTCAACAAATTTTGCAACTTATTATTTGATTGGAGGCTTTGAGTAGTTGCTTTAGCCAATGTTTCAAGACTTTTTTCAAGTGAATTTAAACGTTTATCGTCTTGGGGAGAGGGAGAAAAAGATTTTTGCGGTTGATTCTGAGGCGGACCCGCAAAGTTTGGTTGAAAATGATTGGGCTGAAAGGGAGGATTCGAAGCATTATTCGGGAATGCTTGAAAATTGGGACGAACCACATTCGTGTTGGGATTGTTTTGGTTCCACGCAAAATTCGGATGATTTCTCCAACCAGGATTGTACATTGTCGAAAACAGGTCATTTTTAACTTTATTGAAAGCATTGAGTTGTTCGACCATATTAGGGCACTGATTGGCTATGCGATTCAGATCATTGCATATATAACACATGGGTTGGGAAGCTTGGTTCATTTGGTTCGATGATAAAACATTGTCGAATTTATTAATCAGTGCGTCGATTTTAGCTTCCAACGCCAAAGATGATCCAATCGAATGTGCGCTAGATCGTGAGTAAATTGATTTTTCGTTGGAACGTTCTCGTTGGGACGATTTTTCAGCTAGGTTTTCAAGAAATTGCCAAGCATCATCGTGATGTTAGGCGAGGAAGTTGCCTTGGCACATTGATTCGAGCATGGTTCGTGAGCTGTTTTCGAGTTCATCGTATAAGATTTGGCAAAGCGTCTATTTTTAGAAGTTATGGTGTGAACATTTTATCAAGAGCTCTTTAAATCTTTCAAAATATTCTCCGAATGGTTCTCCCTTGAATTGATGAAAATTAACGATTTCGTTTTGGATTTTAGATGTTTTTTTCCAAGGGGTAGAACTTTTTTAAGAAGACTTTCACAAATTCTTCCCAAGTTTTAATCGAGTTCGATGGTAAGCTGTGCCACCACTTTTTAGCGTAATCCGTAAGAGCGAATGGGATTAATCAAAGTTTTATTCCGTCATCAGAAAGTTGTTCGAGTTTCATGGTTGCGCAAACTTGTTCGAATTTTGTCAAGAAAATGCATGGGTCATTGTGTTCAAAATTGCCAAATTTTGGAAGCGTGGCAATATGGTTTGAGTGAATTTCGAAATGGTTACCCGTAAGGGCGGGTAACGTGATGCAAGATGGAATAAAAACTCTATCAGGAAAGATTCTATCCATAAGAGTTCGAGGGGCGTTTTCGTTCGCCATTGTAGGAGAATCGTTTGTTCGAGTTAACGATTAGTTGTTGAATTACGAGTCCAAATGTTCGTTGTTGTATCACGAGTCCAAGTACTCACGCACAATTAAAAGTGGAGAAGAGAAAGAAAGTAGAATCGAATTTAGGAGAAAGAAGTAAAGTTTTAGAAATTCAAGTGAGAAATTATTTTTGATTTTTTGATTTTTACTATTATATATTTTTTTTAAAAGGAGGAAAAATATTTACCAAGAGAAATTTATTTTTCAAAAGAGAAGTTTGATTTTTTTTGGCTTTTCAATTTTTTTTATAGGTTTTTGTTTTTGTAATTTTTTTTGAAAAGATGTATATATATATATATATATATATTAGATTTTTGTTTTTGTAAAAAAAAAACTAACTTAATTTTTTTTTTGGATTTTTGATTTTATTTGAAAATTTCAAAGGAGAAGATTTAAAAGGATTTTTTTTTGGATTTAAAAAAAACAAAGTTAAGTTAAATTTACAATTTTTTTAGTTTTGGATTTTGATTTTTTCTTAAATATGCATGAACTAATGCAACTAAATAAATACAAATGACTTAATTACAAATTTTCTGTCCTTAGTAGCTCCTAACCCAAAATTGTATAATCGCACTTTGTCTTAAATCAACAAAATATTTCTTAGCCAGGTAACAGGCAGGAGTTATCGGTGCACCATGAATCACCGTAGCAATGCAGCCGAATGTTTAAGTATCTTCAAAGAAACAATCAGTATAATATTTACGAATCACCGTAATATTTATAACTGATTATTTCTCTACCGTAGCCTAGATACCAAGAAATAAAATTGTTTAATGAAGACAACCGCCAAGATACAATCAAGCCCTAAGTGAGCTCGCGACACCCTTAAGTCAATTGTCTAACCGTTATTATAGTCAAATTCTACGATGAAATGCAATTTGTGGGCTAAGGAAGGGGTGATGAAATCCCTCACCTTATATGGATTTGGGTATTGCCCTTAGAAAATAAAAAAAAGAAGAGATGAATGCAAAAATGAAATTAAACGTGAATTAACAATGCAACTACAATGAAATTTGTTTTTGTTTTTGAATTTTTTTGAATTTTTGAAAAAATATTTAATATATAAATGCAAATGTAAGCAACCGACAATGCAATTAAAAATAAAACTGGTGATTAGAACATGATACCAGAGCATGCAGATTATTAGCAATTTATTATTATTTTTTTAGTGGCGATTTTTTATAAGCAAGCAAAGCAAGTTTTTAGCAAGCTAATCCCTTCCTTTTCTGCTTTTGCAACCTGAAATTACAAACAAGATATATACAATTTTTTTTCTTTTCCTTTTTTAATAACAAAGAAGAAACTTAAAACAAATGAAATTTAAAAATTGAAAACATTTGCTAGAACTTTTTTTTAATCTAACTCAAATAATGCCTGACCCAACTTAAAACCAAATACACAATCCAATTCACAATTTAAAACCAAGCCAAATAAAAGATCATTTAACTCAAATTACAGACTAAATGCACAATCCAATTCATGAAATCTCTTAACCAAAAATTTCTCATAACAGAAATCAAAATCATGTTCGATCGTTCAATCGCTCTAGTGTTCAATTTCTGAATCGATGGCAGTGATTGGAATTGGTCGTGGCATTGATTCGATGGCTGGCAATTTGCAGGAAGATGATGATGAGTTTGGGCAGAGGAAGGAACGGGTTTGATCGCGATTGCAGAGGTAAGGTGGGGGCACATGTTGGCAGAGCTGTTGCACAATTTGTAAGTTGGTTGGAGAGGCTGTTTGACGTTGGGGTGTGATATTATGGCAGTGTTGGATGGTTAAAGAAGAGATGGAGTTGTGGTTTTTGGAAATGATGTTATGCGGCACAGTGATGATGGAGCACTGATGTAACGACCCGTAAATTTTAGTCGTTTTATTTATTTAATTTATTTGAATTTTTGTAAAAATTATAAACGATAAAATTTTGAAATATAAATTTGATATTTGAAATGCGTCTAGTTAAACATAGCAACTGGTAAATTTTCGTTCGAAAATATGAAAGTTTATTTCGCGCGTAAATTTACTTCGATTTAATCAGTTAAAAAGCGATGAAAATAAAATAATTTCGGAACCTAAATATTTTTACATAAAAAAATTATAAACCATCTTCTGAGCAAGACGTCATTTTTCGTTTTTCCAAATTCGGACTTCTTTAGCTCCGTCGATCTTAATCTTCGGCGTTTTTGCTGCATTTTCCGCTAGTAGAAAATTCGAATTTTTATAATTCAATCGTACCACTGATAACTGTATACTGTTTCAATCGTCTCGCCGTGTTGATCTCTACGGTATATTCAATTGTCAATTGCGGAGTCCGGCGTGCGGTACGGTCCGCGAAACGCCCGGCGTATCGATTCTGCAACCAAGTCTTTTTGGGTTCCTGCCACTTCATTTTCTCGTGCAATCAATACCATTCACTTTATAACTACTGAATTCACATTTTGACTATTGCTATTCTCTAGGAATTAAATTACATCTGTTCATTTGTTTACTACGTTATTCACTTAAATATAAAATAGAAGGATAGTTATATACAGTATCCTTTAACTAAAAAGTTCATTCGTCTTCAATGATTATTAAAGACTTTCAGCCGAGCAAACTCTTCCCATCCCCGCTCTCCATCGGCCACCACCGCCTCCGAGCCACCTCGCTTGCTCCTCCCTTCAGCTCATCACTTCGGCACCTCTGCTCTTCTCAAATCTCAAGCGCCTGTATCTAGCCGAGCCACAAAGCTCCTTACGTTCTCGACCCAGACCAAACTCCACCTCGATCGTTCGCCCGCTGCCTCGTCTTCCACCGAGTGTTCAACCCCAAGCCTATAGCCTTCGGCAATCACCATGCGAGAAAGCCACAGCCCAAACCCCACTTCCTTGTTCACACCTTACACCCCTCCACACTCGGCCTCATCTCCACTGCAGCCACCAAGCTTCACCCATACGCCTTGTTTCGCCCATCGCCCCACCGTAGGTTAAATCCTCCTCCACCTGAGATCCATCGCCCTACCCATTTTCCATCACCTACAACCCGCGTGCAACACCCTGACCTTCCTCCTTAGTTCGCCTGCTGCTACACGATAGCCTAAACCCCATAGCCTTCCACCAAAGCTTGCCTCTTCCCCTCCGAGCATCCCTGACCAACCCAGTCTCGCCGTTCCCCATAGCTGCGGCCGACCTTGCCTAATTGTTGGCTACGCAACCCGATCCCCTCCCACTGAACGCAACACTAGCGGTTCGTCCAAGCGAGGCATCCTCCAACCACCCTCATCTCGGCCTAATTTTTCCCCGAGTTCGCATCAGCCCGTATGTTCATATAAGGTAATATAAGTATATATTATTATAAATTTTAGTTATACTTTATCTACAGGGAAGTTTATATAAATTTATATTTCAGTAAGTTTTATACATTGCTATAGTTTACATGCTTGAATAAATATTGATTTGCATGTGTGTATTAAAGTTTTCATGACTGTATACATATTGTTTTGCATGTAAATTTGTTTATAGGTGGTTCGCATATATTTGGTTAAATAAAGTCTGCATATATATATTTGTATTAGTTATATTAGTATTATATAAACATAGTTATAAAGTAAGTCTATATGTACATAGTTTTGAAAATATATACAACGTTTGATATGTATTTCGTATGTTGCTGTGGAAGGTTTAAAGGTATATATGTATACATAAAGGGTAAGAACTATGGGATTGTTTAGGTACAGATATTTTCGGTATAATGTGAATATTTGGGTTGTTTATTTAACTTTAAATTATCATCCAATATATACAATTTTACAAGTCTGTCGAGTTTCATTATATAATTTATATCAGGCCTTATATGTGTCTTAGCTTCGGCCGCACTATTTATATACTTAGTGGTTGTATTACTACTGTTCTAAGCATATATAAAGAAGGACGTTAATTTTTATGTTTGTGATATAGCCTTTTCGGTCTGCATATATGTGATTGGTATATGTTAGTATATTAGCTTATGTCTGCATATCTTATTATAAGATGCCAAAGTTATATTTCAGTTATATGAATTATATTATAAGGATGTTTATGTAGTTTTATTTATTTACAGCTTGTGTTACAGTTGGCAGTATTTCAAAGTTAGTTGTTCATATTCTAATTATATGTATAAGGTATGTGTTGTTATGATAGACTGAAGTATATTTTTAAGTATGATTAAAGTTTCGTTATTATTTTAATTATATACATTGGAAACAGTATTCATATTTTATGTGTATATAATGTTTATAATAACTTTAAAATATTTATACTTGTGGTAAAAAAAATATTGGTTAAGAAAATAAAACAAAACAAAAATATATTTTTGTTTCAGTCTACATCGAGCAGTTCTAATCTATTTTCATCGATCTCTATTTATCAGCTTTATTCGTCGATTCATGCCAATCTAGCTTTGCCTTGGAATTCGTGTTCGGATGTGTAACCCGATTTCATTGTTTATCTTCTCTAGCCTCGAAAGGTGAGCAACCACTCACGATTAACGTTCTTTTATTTATTAAATTTGATTTCAATTGAAACGACAATTGAAATATGCAACTGTTAGTTATTTACATTGTTATATCTGTTACTACCTGAATCAGTTCACCTGTGACATCTGACACCATTATCTGCTATTTATACAATGATAATCCAGTTTAGTTGATAAATGATTGATTGTTGATGTTTATATTGGACGTTAATTTGTTAATGTTAAGTGATTAATAGTATGCAGAATTGAGATTGATATAGGATAGTTAACAATTTTAAAACTGGTTTATATGATAAATTTGATTAGTTGAATATGACCCCTTTTAATTGTTAAATTTATTGACACGTAGAATTTGATAAATTTCACTTTGGTCCCTTGAATGTATATTGAATTAACTGTTGTAGTATTAAATTGAAATTGAACGACAAGTGAAAACCGTAATGTAATAATCTTTAATCTACTTGAAATGATAGGGTAGATTCTAGGAATAATTATATTAATTTGCATAAATAACAAATGCAAATTAATACGATTATTTCGGGATTATTTAAATTGTTGAATTGTTATGTATGGATGCTATTGCTTGTTTATTTACTTTGACACCATCCCAGTTATCACACTGCAAGTTCCCTTTGCTATGTTTTGATTTTGAATTGAATTGGAATCGGGTTGAAATGATAAATACCCAAATGAACTTGACCTAGGAAAGAGAATTAAATAAAACCCGATTGGTCAATAATTTGATTTAAAAATAAAATGAAGATTTTATTTGAATAAATAATATGGTTTTGAAACGAAGTTGGAAATTGAATTTTAATGAAATTTAAATGTGAATATTTAATATTATGAAATGAAATATTAATAAAGAAATTGATGAAAGAATGTTGTTTAATTTAAGAAATGATTGAATTAAGTTTTGAAATTATTTAATAATTTAATGAGATTGAATTATTTAATAATTAACTTAAATTGAATCCTTTGATAATTAAAATTGAACTTTTAATTAGTGAAATTTAGTTCTTATTTAATTGAGCTTTAAAATTGTAATTAGGTAAATAAATAAATGAAATTGGATTTCTTTAACAAGAAATAAAAATGTGATTTATTGAGATTAATGTAAGACTTGAAATTTAAAGAAATTGTTTTGACAAATCTAATTTAATTCAATGTGAAGTTTTGATTTAATGAAGTTGAACCTAAGTAATTGATTTAATGAATTGGAAATTAAATAGAAAATTGTTTGAAGGACAAATTTACTTAATGAATAAAATCGATCAATGAAGTTAAATTGATTTGAAGGTTAAATTAAATTAATTTAAATGATTTGGAATGGAACTTATTTACGAACATGAATAAATATTTGAATTGTTTTAAATAGAAATTGGAATTGAATTAGAAGATTTCGAAATGGTAATTTGGATGTTTTGAAACGTAAATTTTTGGAAATTGGTTTTGAAAGACAAATGAAATGTTGATTTACAAATTTTAATTGAGATTGAAATTGATTTGGTTTTGAAATAAACAAACGACCAATCGGTGTAATAATCACGAAAGTTATTAAAGAGACCGGAATCGGTTAGGGACATACTCACTGTCTAAACCGAAAACCCCTTTAATAACTATACGCGGAGTGTGATCCAGAATGAAGTGGTTGGAATGATGTACGTGATGACTGAAGAAAGAGAACGATAATGGATAGCCTTGACACTTATGTCAAATTGGAAATGACTAAAACAGGAGCCGTGCCGGGCCAATGGAGGTCAGCTACCTCAAGCGAACACACTTCTTCGAAAACTACTCATTACTTGTTGTCGATTGGTGCACCCTTGATTTGGGAGTGTTGTTTCGCGGTGTTGCGGTCGCTGCGGCGATGCGTTCTCACCAGTCCGGATCAGGCAAACGGTAGTTTCACTACCTTGGGTATTGCCTCATGTGCCTTGTCATACTTGTATCCCTGTATACGCGACCACTACGATTTGTTTTGTGTTATACCTATGGAGTACTCCCTGATAGCCCACTAGTTTACGGTGGAGTTTACAGTGCTGTATAGACTATGACACTTATATAAAATGTGTTAAGAGGAATAATGGTAACGCCTTAACACTATTTTGATATCTTATATTACTGATAGACATTATCTACTTATCGTACACTACTACATAGTAGATAGTTTAACGGATCCTTAAAGGATGGTTATTCCAAACATCCTTTGAGTTACTTGTATTTCAATTGCTATTTCACTTGAGTTGGATTTATTGGTATAAGAATGTTAATCCTGACTCGAGTGTTTTGTGTTTTGCTTTACGCTCGGGTCAGACTGAGTATACCAGTATTCGAGACTCACCTTTGAAGTTGGAGCTTTGCTTGAAGATCCAGCCATCTATTTTGGTTTCAGTATTCGATGATTCCAGTGATGTATTCTGATTTGTATCTGATGTATCGTATTACTCTTTCGTTGTATCTGGTTTAACTCTGATGTAACTTATATATTTATATAGTAGCTTCATGAACTACTATCTCTTTTATTTTCCGCTGCAACTATTACTCTGTGTCTGTGATTATTTATTTACTGTATATGTTCAGTTTTGCCAAATTTAAATTAACAACGCGATATTTTGAATTATTCAAGTTCGACATGTGCGGATGCGAATGGTCCAAAATACTAGGTCGTTACAAGTGGTATCAGAGCTTTGGTAGCTCAAGGCAAAACTTAGCATATAGGGTAAATGTATTTAACAGAATCACTCTCATTCGAGTTTCAATCTCTTCCTTTGACTCAATTTCTTTGAATTTTGGAACGTTCCCCTCGGTTCCAATATTCATTCGTGTCCTTCACTATTCGTCTTCTTTCAATTCTGGAGCACCCCATAACTCCATTTTGAATGATATTTATAATAGATCGGCGGTCTCGCCAATCTTCGAATGATTCGTAAAGGAGCAAAACTCCTTTATAATAGGCATCGATTTACCGGAGATTTCTGTATCCTTGGTTTACGATGCTATCTATTCCCTGCTATACCTGAATTCCATCTCTTGAGATCGAGTGTTGATTTACCTCAGAATTCAGCATCGATCTTATTCTTGAAGTTACGGACGACCCGGTTAAAGTTGCCCGTGAATTAAATAAACTCATTGTGGTAATTGAATTATCTTATCTTCTGTTTCAAACTTATTTTCGAATCAAAATTCTCTTTGATTTGATTTCCATCAAATTTGAATCGCTATACATGTTTTGAAATCTATTCTTGTATCGTCGAGCGAGGAATTGTATTTGTAAAATTATATTTAAAATGTTTTAAAAATATATTGTGTTGTTTGAGTTGTTGATGTTGATTTGGATTTTCGATCGATTCGTCTGATTAACGCTATCGATAGGATTTCCAAAACACCTTAACAGAGCAAACCGACACAATATCGTTTTCAAATTTGATAAACAAAATAAATTTTTTTGAATGATTATATTATATATACAAGTATAAAAATTTTCTGAAATTAATTTGTTAATGAGTTGTTGTCCGAAATGATAATATTTAATTTTCATTTATTATTTCATAAACCATTGACTGTTGGATAATATAAATAAATGAATTTATAAAAATGGGTTAAAATTGATTTTAAATTTAAATGGATTTAAACTAAATTTGAGAATTTAATATTCGGTGGTTTCAAACTTTGATTTGAGAGTTTTAACGTGTATAGTATTTAAATATTTTCAAAAAGAATCATTCCAAAGAATTTAAAGTTTAAATCTGTGCTCTTCTCTTTGTCGCTGGAAAATAATTTCGGTGATGGCGGCCGCATCATCGACATTCATTTTCGAGTTTCGAAGTGGAGAAACCATTATGTAGCTTTGCTACGGTTTTGTTTTGGAAAAAAAATATATATTTTGATTTGAATTTCTTAAATATGACTTGATTTATATATATATATATATAGGTATATTATTTTAAATTTAATTTGATTTAATATATATAGTATATACATAATTATTTCTAAAGGGTTGAAATTAAACGAAAATTAAATTCTTAAAAATCATGTTAAAAGATGTTCTCAATTATAAATAAAGCTAAATTCCGAATAAGTGTTTAAACTTGGAAAATTTTGAATTTGAAAATTTTATTTGTATAGTACTAAATTGCATTTCAAAATAACTTACCTAAATTATTCAGAAGTTAAAAATGTAATTGGATAATATACAATATAAAACAATTTTATAAATAAAATTTGAGTGTTTATAATGTTATGCCCCTAGATTTTAATTATAATAAAAAATGCTAATAAAGATGATAGAATGATAAGTTAATTAAATGAGATAAATAAAGTAAATTTTGTTCTGAAAGAATTAACAAATTGAATTGAATCAGCTTAATGAAATACCTTGAATTAAGATCAATTATTGAATATTAATTGATTTAAAATGAAATTTATATGATTAGAATTAACAGTTGAACTAACAAATTTAAATCGAATGACTATTTATTGATTTAATATAAATGGATTTAACCAAATTGGAAAGAAAATAAATTAATTGATTTAAATTGAAATTTATATGGTTTAAATTAATTGTTTTACTTGTATTCCAATCTATTTTCTTTCTGCTTGTTTCTATTCTCCTACCTCCTTCCTTTTCGAGGACGAAAAGTTTTGAGTGGGGGAGAGTGTAACGACCCGTAAATTTTAGTCGTTTTATTTATTTAATTTATTTGAATTTTTGTAAAAATTATAAACGATAAAATTTTGAAATATAAATTTGATATTTGAAATGCGTCTAGCTAAACATAGCAACTGGTAAATTTTCGTCCGAAAATATGAAAGTTTATTTCGCGCGTAAATTTACTTCGATTTAATCAGTTAAAAAGCGATGAAAATAAAATAATTTCGGAACCTAAATATTTTTACATAGAAAAATTCTAAACCATCTTCTTAGCAAGACGTCATTTTTCGTTTTTCCAAATTCGGACTTCTTTAGCTCCGTCGATCTTAATCTTCGGCGTTTTTGTTGCATTTTCCGCTAGTAGAAAATTCGAATTTTTATAATTCAATCGTACCACTGATAACTGTATACTGTTTCAATCGTCTCACCGTGTTGATCTCTACGGTATATTCAATTGTCAATTGCGGAGTCCGGCGTGCGGTACGGGCCGCGAAACGCTCGGCGTATCGATTCCGCAACCAAGTCTTTTTGGGTTCCTGCCACTTCATTTTCTCGTGCAATCAATACCATTCACTTTATAACTACTGAATTCACATTTTGACTATTGCTATTCTCTAGGAATTAAATTACATCTGTTCATTTGTTTACTACGTTGTTCACTAAAATATAAAATAGAAGGATAGTTATATACAGTATCCTTTAACTAAAAAGTTCATTCGTCTTCAATGATTATTAAAGACTTTCAGCCGAGCAAACTCTTCCTATCCCCGCTCTCCATCGGCCACCACCGCCTCCGAGCCACCTCGTTTTCTCCTCCCTTCAACTCATCACTTCGGCACCTCCGCTCTTCTCAAATCTCAAGCGCCTGTATCTAGCCGAGCCACAAAGCTCCTCACGTTCTCGACCCAGACCAAACTCCGCCTCGATCGTTCGCCCGCTGCCTCGTCTTCCACCGAGTGTTCAACCCCAAGCCTATAGCCTTCGGCAATCACCATGCGAGAAAGCCACAGCCTAAACCCCACTTCCTTCTTCCAACCTTACACCCCTCCACACTCGGCCTCATCTCCACTGCAGCCACCAAGCTTCACCCATACGCCTTGTTTCGCCCATCGCCCCACCGTACGTTAGCTCCTCCTCCACCTGAGATCCACCGCCCTACCCATTTTCCATCACCTACAACCCGCGTGCAACACCCTGACCTTCCTCCTTAGTTCGCCTGCTGCTACACGATAGCCTAAACCCCATAGCCTTCCACCAAAGCTTGCCTCTTCCCCTCCGAGCATCCCTGACCAACCCAGTCTCGCCGTTCCCCATAGCTGCGGCCGACCTTGCCTAATTGTTGGATACGCAACCCGATCCCCTCCCACTGAACGCAACACTAGCGGTTCGTCCAAGCGAGGCATCCTCCAACCACCCTCATCTCGGCCTAATTTTTCCCCGAGTTCGCATCAGCCCGTATGTTCATATAAGGTAATATAAGTATATATTATTATAAAATTTAGTTATACTTTATCTATAGGGAAGTTTATATAAATTTATATTTTAGTAAGTTTTATACATTGCTATAGTTTACATGCTTGAATAAATATTGATTTGCATGTCTGTATTAAAGTTTTCATGACTGTATACATATTATTTTGCATGTAAATTTGTTTATAGGTGGTTCGCATATATTTGGTTAAATAAAGTCTGCATATATATATTTGTATTAGTTATATTAGTATTATATAAACATAGTTATAAAGTAAGTTTATATGTACATAGTTTTGAAAATATATACAACGTTTGATATGTATTTCGTATGTTGCTATGGAAGGTTTAGAGGTATATATGTATACATAAAGGGTAAGAACTATGGGATTGTTTAGGTACAGATATTTTCGGTATAATGTGAATATTTGGGTTGTTTATTTAACTTTAAATTATCATCCAATATATACAATTTTACAAGTCTGTCGAGTTTCATTATATAATTTATATCAGGCCTTATATGTGTCTTAGCTTCGGCCGCACTATTTATATACTTAGTGGTTGTATTACTACTGTTCTAAGCATATATAAAGAAGGACGTTAATTTTTATGTATGTGATATAGCCTTTTCGGTCTGCATATATGTGATTGGTATATGTTAGTATATTAGCTTATATCTGCATATCTTATTATAAGATGCCAAAGTTATATTTCAGTTATATGAATTATATTATAAGGATGTTTATGTAGTTTTATTTATTTACAGCTTGTGTTACAGTTGGCAGTATTTCAAAGTTAGTTGTTCATATTCTAATTATATGTATAAGGTATGTGTTGTTATGATAGACTGAAGTATATTTTTAAGTATGATTAAAGTTTCGTTATTATTTTAATTATATACATTGGAAACAGTGTTCATATTTTATGTGTATATAATGTTTATAATAACTTTAAAATATTTATACTTGTGGTAAAAAAAAAATTTAATATTGGTTAAGAAAATAAAACAAAACAAAAATATATTTTTGTTTCAGTCTACATCGAGCAGTTCTAATCTATTTTCATCGATCTCTATTTATCAGCTTTATTCGTCGATTCGTGCCAATCTAGCTTTGCCTTGGAATTCGTGTTCGGATGTGTAACCCGATTTCAGTGTTTATCTTCTCTAGCCTCGAAAGGTGAGCAACCACTCACGATTAACGTTCTTTTATTTATTAAATTTGATTTCAATTGAAACGACAATTGAAATATGCAACTGTTAGTTATTTACATTGTTATATCTGTTACTACCTGAATCAGTTCACCTGTGACATCTGACACCATTATCTGCTATTTATACAATGATAATCCAGTTTAGTTGATAAATGATTGATTGTTGATGTTTATATTGGACGTTAATTTGTTAATTTTAAGTGATTAATAGTATGCATAATTGAGATTGATATAGGATAGTTAACAATTTTAAAACTGGTTTATATGATAAATTTGATTAGTTGAATATGACCCCTTTTAATTGTTAAATTTATTGACACGTAGAATTTGATAAATTTCACTTTGGTCCCTTGAACGTATATTGAATTAAATGTTGTAGTATTAAATTGAAATTGAACGACAAGTGAACACCGTAATGTAATAATCTTTAATCTACTTGAAATGATAGGGTAGATTCTAGGAATAATTATATTAATTTGCATAAATAACAAATGCAAATTAATACGATTATTTCGGGATTATTTAAATTGTTGAATTGTTATGTATGGATGCTATTGCTTGTTTATTTACTTTGACACCATCCCAGTTATCACACTGCAAGTTCCCTTTGCTATGTTTTGATTTTGAATTGAATTGGAATCGGGTTGAAATGATAAATACCCAAATGAACTTGACCTAGGATAGAGAATTAAATAAAACCCGATTGGTCAATAATTTGATTTAAAAATAAAATGAAGATTTTATTTGAATAAATAATATGGTTTTGAAACGAAGTTGGAAATTGAATTTTAATGAAATTTAAATGTGAATATTTAATATTATGAAATGAAATATTAATAAAGAAATTGATGAAAGAATGTTGTTTAATTTAAGAAATGATTGAATTAAGTTTTGAAATTATTTAATAATTTAATGAGATTGAATTATTTAATAATTAACTTAAATTGAATCCTTTGATAATTAAAATTGAACTTTTAATTAGTGAAATTTAGTTCTTATTTAATTGAGCTTTAAAATTGTAATTAGGTAAATAAATAAATGAAATTGGATTTCTTTAACAAGAAATAAAAATGTGATTTATTGAGATTAATGTAAGACTTGAAATTTAAAGAAATTGTTTTGACAAATCTAATTTAATTCAATGTGAAGTTTTGATTTAATGAAGTTGAACCTAAGTAATTGATTTAATGAATTGGAAATTAAATAGAAAATTGTTTGAAGGACAAATTTACTTAATGAATAAAATCGATCAATGAAGTTAAATTGATTTGAAGGTTAAATTAAATTAATTTAAATGATTTGGAATGGAACTTATTTACGAACATGAATAAATATTTGAATTGTTTTAAATAGAAATTGGAATTGAATTAGAAGATTTCGAAATGGTAATTTGGATGTTTTGAAACGTAAATTTTTGGAAATTGGTTTTGAAAGACAAATGAAATGTTGATTTACAAATTTTAATTGAGATTGAAATTGATTTGGTTTTGAAATAAACAAACGACCAATCGGTGTAATAATCACGAAAGTTATTAAAGAGACCGGAATCGGTTAGGGACATACTCACTGTCTAAACCGAAAACCCCTTTAATAACTATACGCGGAGTGTGATCCAGAATGAAGTGGTTGGAATGATGTACGTGATGACTGAAGAAAGAGAACGATAATGGATAGCCTTGACACTTGTATCAAATTGGAAATGACTAAAACAGGAGCCATGCCGGGCCAATGGAGGTCAGCTACCTCAAGCGAACACACTTCTTCGAAAACTACTCATTACTTGTTGTCGATTGGTGCACCTTGATTTGGGAGTGTTGTTTCGCGGTGTTGCGGTCGCTGCGGCGATGCGTTCTCACCAGTCCGGATCAGGCAAACGGTAGTTTCACTACCTTGGGTATTGCCTTATGTGCCTTGTCATACTTGTATCCCTGTATACGCGACCACTACGATTTGTTTTGTGTTATACCTATGGAGTACTCCCTGATAGCCCACTATTTTACGGTGGAGTTTACAGTGCTGTATAGACTATGACACTTATATAAAATGTGTTAAGGGGAATAATGGTAACGCCTTAACACTATTTTGATATCTTATATTACTGATAGACATTATCTACTTATCGTACACCACTACATAGTAGATAGTTTAACAGATCCTTAAAGGATGGTTATTCCAAACATCCTTTGAGTTACTTGTATTTCAATTGCTATTTCACTTGAGTTGGATTTATTGATATAAGAATGTTAATCCTGACTCAAGTGTTTTGTGTTTTGCTTTACGCTCGGGTCAGACTGAGTATACCAGTATTCGAGACTCACCTTTGAAGTTGGAGCTTTGCTTGAAGATCCAGCCATCTATTCTGGTTTCAGTATTCGATGATTCCAGTGATGTATTCTGATTTGTATCTGATGTATCGTATTACTCTTCCGTTGTATCTGGTTTAACTCTGATGTAACTTATATATTTATATAGTAGCTTCATGACCTACTATCTCTTTTATTTTCCGCTGCAACTATTACTCTGTGTCTGTGATCTGTGATTATTTATTTACTGTATATGTTCAGTTTTGCCAAATTTAAATTAACAACACGGTATTTTGAATTATTCAAGTCCGACATGTGCGGATGCGAATGGTCCAAAATACTGGGTCGTTATAACTGATGTGCACAGTGATATGTAGTGGGTGATATGTAGGTATGGTCAGTTTGTTGAGGGATTTTTGAGTATGATTGTGCACAGTTGAATGTTATGCTTGGTGATGGAGGCAGTGCAAGTTGTAAACAGTTGTGGTGATGTTAATGGTTCTGGTGGATGATATATGGAGTATGTAGTGTAGTGTTGTTTGTGGAGGAGCAGGTAAGGTTGATGTGATGATAGAGGGGATCTGCAGGAAGAAATGTAGAGGAGACACAGTGCACAAGCACAGTTTGAAGGGTGGAGGTAGTTGTATTTGAAGTTGTAGGTTGATATGTTTGCAGTCAGTTGAAGTGGTATGGATGGTGGATGAGCTGTCAAGTCGGTTGAAATGCATAGTGGTTTTTGAATCTTATAGCAGGGGCTGTTAATGGTATGTAGCAAGTAGAGGGATGGTGTAATATGTATGTATGTTAGTTATGATGGAAGTGGAAAGAAGTGAGATGGCAGAAATTGATGATGTTCTGGGTGAACTTGAGGGTGTTAATCAATGATGAAACAGTGGTGATGAAGTAATGTTGGTTGAAGGTTAGAGATGAAGTGCATCATTAATGGTTTAGTGGTAGGGTAGTTGTCAGAGATGGAGGAAAGTATGAAAGTATGGAAGTGTGAATTATTGATAGGAAAGGGGTAGTTGACAGGGAAGGGGCTTGTTTGCTGTGGTGTTGGTGGTTGGCACTGGTATGCTGAAGTATGTTTGAGATAGTGAATGTGGCTGTTCGTAGGCAATGCAGTTATGGATTATTTAAGGCTGTGTGCAATGAAGTGAAGTGAATTTGAAGGTGGGCAGTAAGGCAATTGGATGGTGGTCTGCTGTAGAAGTGATGTGATGTGGTGGTTGATGGCAGTTGCACTATGCACAGAGAATGGATTACTGGAGCAGGGTTGTGAAGGCAATGTTGAAGTGGTGTAATATGTTGAAGTAGTTGCAGCGTTTACAGTGGAGATGTTGATGGTTTATGTATTGAAATGACACACAGTTAGAAGATGTTTTGTGGAGGTTGCAAGAGGAGGATTGGCGATAGTGCACATGCACAGTTGCACAGTGCTAGTTTAAAGGAGGGCAGTTGTGGGTGAATAGATGTTTGGAGCATAAATGGATGTGTGGGCGGGGACAGTTTGGCAGAGATCTGGGTGGTTTTCTCTAGCGGGGGGTAGTGTGCACAAGGGACAGAGGTAGAAGGTGGTGATGGTTTATAAGCACCATTGAAGGCGGAAAATGATGTGCAGTGCACAGTAAACAAGGAAGGGACTGTTTTGTAGTGAAAATTTGTAAAAACTTGCAATTGTAATGCAAAAAAAATTGAAATGGAATAAAAAAATTTCTTTTTCAAATTAAATTGTGTATATATATATATTTCTTTAAATAAAAAAATGCTAATGTAAATGCAACTAGAGAAACAATAAGCACATATACAAAATAAAAACAAAAATCACACAACAAACACACAACACAAAATATATTTTTTAAATGCAAATTAACACACAAAACAAACACACAATAAAATCAAACAAAAATAATTCGAAGACTAGAAATAAAATCAGATTAATTCCCCGACAACGACGCCAAAAACTAGTTTAATGACTAATTTTCCATCAAATTAGAAAATAGCCGATAAATTTTAATTAAAAATTAACTACAAGTGCATGTCGTAGAATTTTAGTACGTGGCGAGTACGGGTCGATCCGTAGGGAATTGTCTTGATTAAAATTCTACTCAATCAAATTAAACCAAACTTTTGAAGTTGTTTAAGCTAGAAATGTAAAAAAAGCTAGAACAAAAGTGATTGAAAATATGAGATTAGAAAACAATTTAGAGGCAAATCCACTCTCATATTTTTGTAAATCAACACACAAATAATCTATGATCTCTCTATTCTGATCTTAAATGGAATTAGTGATGTATTTATTATAAGTATGGTTTATTTATGTTATTAATTAATATAACTTAAACCATCAAACTTTAATACAACATATAAAACAACTTATCAATGGTAATGAAAATGAAGTCAAAGCAAAATCTATTTTAAGTATGATCTATTTACTATTGTATTTAGTAACATAGATCATCAAATTTTGTTTGTACCTTAATTTCATAATCAAAACTCAATTAGTAAAATGATGATGTAAATTGTGTTTATGTTTGAATAAGAATAGCCATTTGTAAATACAACATAGGCTATCAAATTCATTTTATACACTTACATCAAAATCAAACTCTTCTTGAAGCATAAAAGAGATCATAAATGACAAGATATGTTGAATTTACATAATTTAGAGTGCTTCATTACCACTAAATTGAAGGGGTTTCGGTACTCATTTGTGTTATCATTTCAACACTTGTAAATTTCAACATAGAAAAATAAGAAAAGTAAGAGCAAATAAAATAAAAAGAAAATTAATCTACTTGCATAAAATAAATCTACACTACTAACATAAAAGGAAAGAGAGCATATGTGATGCCCCACCTCTATGCTCATAATAACAAAGAGTATTAAAAGAAATACTGTCTATTATCACGAAGAATAAGGCTGGATAGGAGCGACCATCCGTAATTGGCCTTACACTAATATTGGTTATCTCGGTAGGAGTGGTATATACTTTTTATTTTTCATCTATTATTTATTTACTCCCATCGACATATCCAATTATCAGTATAAAACAAACTACGATAGTTCATAATAGTTTAGGACATTAGATATAACAATAACACAGATAATATAAATGCGGAACACAGATTAACAAAAATCTCCTATATATATAACCGATGTCAGTTACAATATAGTTGACACGATACATATGATACAACTACAACTGTCGACTCTAGAAGTTATATATATACAAGTACATTATCGACTAATATACATGAATACATATCGTTCTATACAATGACACAACTACTACAAAATGACATTGACAACTTCAGACGATGTGAAAAGTCTTCATATCCTGAACAACAACTCAAAGAAAGAAATCTACAACCTGAAATAACTCGGGTCTGACCCGAGTATTACATTCAAAAGAAAATAATACCCAGGTCAGTCTAATTCAAACCAGTTTATTAGTGCATATAGGCAGTAATAATTTAAATAGACGACAGTCGCAATAATTCCCGTCTATCCGATTCTTTAAACAAAGAAACCGGATAACGGTCAATATAACACTTAACAGTGTTTAACAAAAATCAGCAGATTTAAATCATCAACAGAGATAAATAAACAATTTATCAAATCGACTAAATCAATTTAAAACTGTCAAATCGGATAGGGCTGCAGTACACGCACACGTGTACTGCCTCGCCACTCTCGCAGGAGGTACACAAAAGCTCAGAGAAATCACAAATGATCACAAGGTCAAATCCCGAAATCGGGATTCAACTCAAGTCTCAATATCAATGCCACTGTTTCAGCAGTATCAAATAAACATATACGACAACAACAGGACAGTGGAACTCAACAGCATGTACAGGAGGAGCTACTGAAATATGCAAGTAAAGATACCAACTTCACAAAAACTCAAGGTGCAAAGACCACAGTCACACAACAAAGCAACATGAATGCAGATTACAATTCCCAAAGCAACTTCAACATCTAAACAAGTGAGGCAACATGAACCAATTTCAAACCACAGTGACAACAGTGAAGACAGTGATACAAGCTAATGAATGCAAGATGCAACACAATGAAGACAACATAGTACAAGACCCCAAAACTGAATACAATGCAGATTGCATCAGACCACAACATGATCAACTACAAGATCCAGTGAATCGAGTTCAGATATGCAACAATAAAAACTCAAGCTAGATGTCAACAAGCAACATATAGCAGTGCAAATGAAGAGACCACAAGTATGTACAAAACTGCAGTGCAACAAGCCGGAGAGGTTGAAACGAGAAACAACCAAACATGACAGGGATGTAGTATATACGAAACAAATCCAATATCTCAAGTGGTCAAGACAGCTAATTTATATACAAGTTGCCTCACACAACTGTAAAGAGAAGACCACAAGGCAAATTCAAGTAATAACAAGAGAGGCGAGTATCATGTCACAATATACATGATAAAGTACCCCAGTTAAGTGTATGCACTCAAGTAAGCAAAACTCAACTAAGGCAAATGCATGTACAAGTTCAACAAGACAAGTACAAACTGGGCAACAACGAAAGGTACCAAGTGAACCAGATTACAAAGACCAAGCATCACAGTGAAGTGAGGAACAGATTCATAGTGAAATAGTGAATGCACCAACCATCTACAAACACGTTCAACTACTCAAGTATACACATCACAGTGCACCTATGTCAACTATACAAAAGACTCAAGCAGACACGCTATCAAACAGAGGGGTATACAATGAAGACTGGAAACAACATTGAAGTCAACAACAGCAGGTCTACTGAAGTCATCAATGCTACAACAACAAAGACCAAGACTGGAATACAACAAGTGCACGCAGGTGAACCAACCAGATGAATCAAGCAAATGCAACAGATCGAAACAGTGAATCAAAGTATAGTTCAAACCAGGGTGCACGTCAATGAATGCAGAGGCCAGAGAATTGAAGAAAATCAGTGCAGTGATACATGAAATCGCATGAACAAGTTCGAACAACCAGACAACATCATATTCACGAATGCAATGTTCAAGTGGAGACCAGAGAAGATGGCCAGAGACGAAGACTGGGATAACACAAAGATGATCAGAAACAAAGTTCACAGGAAATAGTAAAAGATATCAAGGCCACATAAAAATCAAGTGTAGGCAAAATGAAAACAAATGGACAAACAAATGTCACAGCCTGGAAATCCCTTCAAATGAACGAAGTCACCAAAATGTCAGAAATTAAACTACGGTTGGCCAAAGAAATCAACATTTGGAATCACTTCAGCCCCATGGTAACAAATAAACTCAAGCAAAATACCTACAAATTGAAACAAGGCAGCAACTATCTCCAAGACAGTAACCATCTCGAACATTCAACTAGGGTCGAATGGTCTAGAATGGTGTTGTGGACTAAGCAGAGGTCAACAAAGATCAAAATGGCCATATTCAACAAAGGACCAGCAAGTTCAAAGCCATTCGTATCAAATAAGCAAACGACTAAATCACGAAATTGAACAAGCCAGCATTTAATCAAGAATCTGAATTAGATGTGAGTGAGGGGTCACTCACCTTATTCGAAGAACCCAACTCGAATCGCTGCCGATAGCATCCCCTTTTGCTCGCCTTTGCACGGTGCTCAACCGAAGCGAAGACGAATTCAATCAAGCAACGGAGAAGCAATCGATCGAAGCCAAGCACGAAACCTCCTTCGACGAGTTGAAGCAGGGACGAGGCCGGCATCACGAAGTCGATCGAAGACAATTGGTAGTAGCCCTAATTCTTTAATTTGGGAACGAGAACGAATAACCAGGCCGCCTCCATTTTCTTTTCTTTCTTTAGCTAGGGTTTTGTTTTTCTCTTTTGATTTTGAACGAAAAATAAAAAATGAGGGAAGACCGGGTTTTCGTTTGATAATAAGGCACTGAAGTAAATTAAGGCATGCGCTAGCTTTAAAGGTCCACTAACACTTAACAATCTATAAAGGAATTTCAAACTGATTACATTTCCAACAGCGATTTACCCTTGTTTAAATCGATAATTGACGATTATAAGTTGAAACTAAATCCCGGGTTGTTACAGACTCCCCTCCTTATAAAAATTGCGTCCTCGCAATTTTCATAATTAAGGTCGTCAACCACAATTATTCTTCTAACATAAACTGGTTAAGCTAGAAAAATAAAAGTCGAGGATTCAACTGCCAAAGTAATCTTTTAATTCCAATAAAAGGGATTCACCAATTTTCAACAAAATTTAATTATCAAGTAGATAATCAGGAAACAAATCAGCACATATCTAATTACCAAAAAACGGTAATCAAATCTCAAATCAACAAATATTCGATTATCAAAAACGATAATCAAATTTCAAATTCAATAAATATTTGATTATCTCAAGCGATAATCAAATTTCAAAATCAACGATTATTTGATTATTTCAAGCGATAATCAAATTTCAAATTCAATAATTATTTAATTATCTCAAGCGATAATTAAACCTAAAATCAACAAATATTTAATTATCTGAAGCGATAATTAAATCTCAAATCAACAAATATTTAATTATCTGAAGCGATAATTAAATCTCAAATCAGCAATTATTTAATTATCAAAAGCGATAATTAAATCTCAAATCAGCAAATATTTAATTATCTAAAGCGATAATTAAATCTCAAATCAGCAATTATTTAATTATCAAAAGCGATAATTAAATCTCAAATCAGCAATTATTTAATTATCAAAAGCGATAATTAAATCTCAAATCAGCAAATATTTAATTATCTAAAGCGATAATTAAATCTCAAATCAGCAAATATTTAATTATCTAAAGCGATAATTAAATCTCAAATCAGCAATTATTTAATTATCAAAAGCGATAATTAAATCTCAAATCAGCAAATATTTTATTATCTAAAGCGATAATTAAATCTCAAATCAACAAATATTTAATTATCTAAAGCGATAATTAGAAACAACAAATATCTGATTATCAAAAACGATAATCAGAACTCATATCAGCAAATATCTAATTATCACAAGCGATAATTAGAAACAACAAATATCTGATTATCAAAAACGATAATCAGAACTCATATCAGCAAATATCTAATTATCACAAGCGATAATTAGAAACAACAAATATCTGATTATCAAAAACGATAATCAGAACTCATATCAACAAATATCTAATTATCACAAGCGATAATTAGAAACAACAAATATCTGATTATCAAAAACGATAATCAGAACTCATATCAACAAATATCCAATTACCTGCAGATAATTGGAAGCAACAAATATCTAGAAATCAATTAAGAAGACTAGAAAATCAACATAAAAGCTTGGATCGATCCCATCAGATGGCGAGTTTTTAATTCGCCGCACGTGCATCAACATATGGCCGAAGCCTACCAAGTACTCAACATAATTTTGGCGCCCAACAAATGACCCGAAGGTCCAACATATGACCCGAAGGTCTAGTACTGGTATTTGACCCGAAGGTCCAACATATGACCCGAAGGTCCAACATAGTGGCTCGAAAGCACACGAAAGCATCAAATATTTCAATTAACGAGTCCGGAATTAACCGAAATAGCAAACGCACATGTCCCATACCACGTGTTTTACTAAATCGTTTGATTCTCTTCATCGTTTCCTTGAAAGTGTAAAGTTCATCAAAATCATCAAAACAACAGATATTCAATTAACGAGTCCGGAATTAACCGAAATAGTAAAAGTGTGGTTCCATACTCCGCACTTTTGCTAAATCGTTTAAATCTCTTCATCGTTTCCTTGAAAGTGCAAAATTGTGTATTTTGTAAAAATACACTTTACATTCTCAAACGGACAAGTCCGGAATTAAGCGAATCAGTAAAAGAAAGGGGTTATAGTCCTCGATTTTGCTGAAACGTTTAAATTGCTTCCTCATTCTTTTGAAAGCGCAAACTGTTAAAATTTCTGAAAACAATTTTATTTATTTTGTAAAAATAACAATTCGCATTCTCAACTGAACAAGTCCGGAGTTAAGCGAAACAGTAAAAGAAAGGGGTCATAATCCTCGATTTTGCTGAATCGTTTAAGTCACTTTCTCATCCTTTTGAAAACGCAAACTGCTAAAATTTTATAAAACAATTTTCATTTTAAAACGATTTTCCAATCACGTGATTAAAGCAGCAAATCAGTAACAATTTCGATAAGGAAATTGTACTTCTCAAAATACCGTAAAAACGGTCACAAAACAGCATTGCAGAATAACCGCTTCAAAATCCACTTTTAAAATTTGACGGTTACGGAAACCAAAGCGACAATAGTTTTAAAACGTCAAAATCACATCAAAACAATCTACATCAAAATGTAATGTCAGTGAATTCTCATTCATCAAAATGCCACAAAACACCGTACTTCAAAATATAGCATTGGTGTAAAATTCCGTTGTAAAAATAACGGCAACAAAATACCTTTCATAACCAAGCATCGGTTCAACGTAAAATAAATGCAATAACGTGCAATTCAAATTTTTGCACGTACTACAAAATGAACAAAGAAATCATTCGAAGATATCTTCAATGAAGATAATTCAAAACGGCAAAAATCTAATCAATATATGATTAGCATAAAAGAAAACCAGCAAAGATCTCAATAAAAATCACATAACTGCAATTTGTTCGAATCCTCAATTCGGATTCGAAATTCTCAAAGAAACAAAATAATTACAGCTATGTAAACAACAAATGAAATTCATATCAATTTCGTATTTTGATTTTTAAATCAAAAAGATTATCAGTTGTACTCAGCGAAGACAGTTTCACTGTTTCCGCTGCGCACTCTGATAAATAGAACCCAATCAATCAAATCATCAGAACACAATTTCATCAAAATTTCAAAACTTTAGTTTTGACTCAAATCACAGATAAAACATCGACCAATAGTTGTAACATATGTTCCATCCAAGTTATGTTTTATATTATGTCCATAAACCCCAAGCTCTGATACCAACTGTGACGCCCCACCTCTATGCTCATAATAACAAAGAGTATTAAAAGAAATACTGTCTATTATCACGAAGAATAAGGCTGGATAGGAGCGACCATCCGTAATTGGCCTTACACTAATATTGGTTATCTCGGTAGGAGTGGTATATACTTTTTATTTTTCATCTATTATTTATTTACTCCCATCGACATATCCAATTATCAGTATAAAACAAACTACGATAGTTCATAATAGTTTAGGACATTAGATATAACAATAACACAGATAATATAAATGCGGAACACAGATTAACAAAAATCTCCTATATATATAACCGATGTCAGTTACAATATAGTTGACACGATACATATGATACAACTACAACTGTCGACTCTAGAAGTTATATATATACAAGTACATTATCGACTAATATACATGAATACATATCGTTCTATACAATGACACGACTACTACAAAATGACATTGACAACTTCAGACGATGTGAAAAGTCTTCATATCCTGAACAGCAACTCAAAGAAAGAAATCTACAACCTAAAATAACTCGGGTCTGACCCGAGTATTACATTCAAAAGAAAATAATACCCAGGTCAGTCTAATTCAAACCAGTTTATTAGTGCATATAGGCAGTAATAATTTAAATAGACGACAGTCACAATAATTCCCGTCTATCCGATTCTTTAAACAAAGAAACCGGATAACGGTCAATATAACACTTAACAGTGTTTAACAAAAATCAGCAGATTTAAATCATCAACAGAGATAAATAAACAATTTATCAAATCGACTAAATCAATTTAAAACTGTCAAATCGGATAGGGCTGCAGTACACGCACGCGTGTACTGCCTCGCCACTCTCGCAGGAGGTACACAAAAGCTCAGAGAAATCACAAATGATCACAAGGTCAAATCCCGAAATCGGGATTCAACTCAAGTCTCAATATCAATGCCACTGTTTCAGCAGTATCAAATAAACATATACGACAACAACAGGACAGTGGAACTCAACAACATGTACAAGAGGAGCTACTGAAATATGCAAGTAAAGATACCAACTTCACAAAAACTCAAGGTGCAAAGACCACAGTCACACAACAAAGCAACATGAATGCAGATTACAATTCCCAAAGCAACTTCAACATCTAAACAAGTGAGGCAACATGAACCAATTTCAAACCACAGTGACAACAGTGAAGACAGTGATACAAGCTAATGAATGCAAGATGCAACACAATGAAGACAACATAGTACAAGACCCCAAAACTGAATACAATGCAGATTGCATCAGACCACAACATGATCAACTACAAGATCCAGTGAATCGAGTTCAGATATGCAACAATAAAAACTCAAGCTAGATGTCAACAAGCAACATATAGCAGTGCAAATGAAGAGACCACAAGTATGTACAAAACTGCAGTGCAACAAGCCGGAGAGGTTGAAACGAGAAACAACCAAACATGACAGGGATGTAGTATATACGAAACAAATCCAATATCTCAAGTGGTCAAGACAGCTAATTTATATACAAGTTGCCTCACACAACTGTAAAGAGAAGACCACAAGGCAAATTCAAGTAATAACAAGAGAGGCGAGTATCATGTCACAATATACATGATAAAGTACCCCAGTTAAGTGTATGCACTCAAGTAAGCAAAACTCAACTAAGGCAAATGCATGTACAAGTTCAACAAGAAAAGTACAAACTGGGCAACAACGAAAGGTACCAAGTGAACCAGATTACAAAGACCAAGCATCACAGTGAAGTGAGGAACAGATTCATAGTGAAATAGTGAATGCACCAACCATCTACAAACACGTTCAACTACTCAAGTATACACATCACAGTGCACCTATGTCAACTATACAAAAGACTCAAGCAGACACGCTATCAAACAGAGGGGTATACAATGAAGACTGGAAACAACATTGAAGTCAACAACAGCAGGTCTACTGAAGTCATCAATGCTACAACAACAAAGACCAAGACTGGAATACAACAAGTGCACGCAGGTGAACCAACCAGATGAATCAAGCAAATGCAACAGATCGAAACAGTGAATCAAAGTATAGTTCAAACCAGGGTGCACGTCAATGAATGCAGAGGCCAGAGAATTGAAGAAAATCAGTGCAGTGATACATGAAATCGCATGAACAAGTTCGAACAACCAGACAACATCATATTCACGAATGCAATGTTCAAGTGGAGACCAGAGAAGATGGCCAGAGACGAAGACTGGGATAACACAAAGATGATCAGAAACAAAGTTCACAGGAAATAGTAAAAGATATCAAGGCCACATAAAAATCAAGTGTAGGCAAAATGAAAACAAATGGACAAACAAATGTCACAGCCTGGAAATCCCTTCAAATGAACGAAGTCACCAAAATGTCAGAAATTAAACTACGGTTGGCCAAAGAAATCAACATTTGGAATCACTTCAGCCCCATGGTAACAAATAAACTCAAGCAAAATACCTACAAATTGAAACAAGGCAGCAACTATCTCCAAGACAGTAACCATCTCGAACATTCAACTAGGGTCGAATGGTCTAGAATGGTGTTGTGGACTAAGCAGAGGTCAACAAAGATCAAAATGGCCATATTCAACAAAGGACCAGCAAGTTCAAAGCCATTCGTATCAAATAAGCAAACGACTAAATCACGAAATTGAACAAGCCAGCATTTAATCAAGAATCTGAATTAGATGTGAGTGAGGGGTCACTCACCTTATTCGAAGAACCCAACTCGAATCGCTGCCGATAGCATCCCCTTTTGCTCGCCTTTGCACGGTGCTCAACCGAAGCGAAGACGAATTCAATCAAGCAACGGAGAAGCAATCGATCGAAGCCAAGCACGAAACCTCCTTCGACGAGTTGAAGCAGGGACGAGGCCGGCATCACGAAGTCGATCGAAGACAATTGGTAGTAGCCCTAATTCTTTAATTTGGGAACGAGAACGAATAACCAGGCCGCCTCCATTTTCTTTTCTTTCTTTAGCTAGGGTTTTGTTTTTCTCTTTTGATTTTGAACGAAAAATAAAAAATAAGGGAAGACCGGGTTTTCGTTTGATAATAAGGCACTGAAGTAAATTAAGGCATGGGCTAGCTTTAAAGGTCCACTAACACTTAACAATCTATAAAGGAATTTCAAACTGATTACATTTCCAACAGCGATTTACCCTTGTTTAAATCGATAATTGACGATTATAAGTTGAAACTAAATCCCGGGTTGTTACAGCATATAAGTGAAGATAAGCATAAAAGAACAAATAAGCATGAAATAAAAACAAGTAGAAAAAGAAAAGGTTTAGGAAGCCATTTTTATTTCTCTTTTAATTTGAGGATACAACTTCATTCTAATATGATAAGTGATTAAAAAAGATCCATTACGTGAACATAAGAGGGCTACTTATACATAAAAAAACCTAATCCATATTTTAGGGGGCTTCCCAAAATACCCCTTAAGAAGTGTGGCCACCAAGTTATCATTAGTCTCTAATTAATCCATCATCAAGTATGCATGTAACTTTAACCTCCACTAACGTGTGCATTAGCTCCTAATTGTAGATTAAGGTAAGTGGATAGGTGGGGTCCTCCATGATGCATGAGTTGAATTATTTCCATCTTCATTCCTTTGTTTCCATCCTTGTGCATGCATATTTCCATGTAACTCTCTTCATATTTCCATCCAAATTCCTACAAATAAAAATAAAATGTGTAAGTGAATATTCTCAAAATTAATATGCACAAAATTACCGTTTTACCCCAAATTGATGTATGAATGATGACTTGAAAGCATATTTGAAATTTGGTTTTAAACATGTAAAAATACCAAATTATGACATTTATTTAAATAAAAATAGATTAAATATGGATGTAAATATATGCACATTCACGTGCACATCAGTGGGAAGCGGGCGAGAAACTGATACTTGTGCTAGATATGATCAGAGAGACCTCAGAGAAGATTGAAATCATTTGGCAGTGAAGGAAGGCTGCTCAGGATAGGCTGAAGAGCTACGCTGATATGAGATGTAGAGATTTTCAGTTCTCTGTCGGTGATATGGTGTTTGTGAAGATTTATCTATTGAAGAATGTTGTTCGATTCGGTAATAAGGGGAAGTTGGAACCGAGATTCGTATGTCCTTTTTTGATAGTAGAGAGGATTGAGAACCTAACATATACGGTCGACTTACCTCAGAAGATGACAGGCATGCAGGATATAATCCACGCCTTTTACTTGCGAAAGTTTGTGCATGACTCAGGCGTGATGATTGCACCAGATTTACTTGATGGTATTGAGATTGAACCAGAAGTTTCGAGACCTCGTAGGCCAATTCATATTGTCATACGTGATACGAAACAGTTTAGGAGGAAGATAATGGACTTAGTAAAGGTTCAATGGGGTGAAAGTGAAGGCGATTGCATGTGGGAAACCAAGGAGAGAATGAGAGCGGCATATCCAAAGCTCTTTGCATGGTAAGGTCTACTATTTATCTTATTTACTTTCACTTTTGATATTATATAGGATAGTTTAGTATCTCACATGCTAGGATAAGTTCACCTATATTATTGATTACATAGCTACATGTTTGAGATGTTTGATGATTGTTGATCGTTGTCAGGAAAGCGGGGTATATATGGTTGACTATTCTTTGATTTGTTTGGGGATTTCGGGGACAACCTTCCTAGCATGAAGAAATTTTCCATCTCTAGAATAGTTATAGAAAGGATTGGGAAACTCGCATACAGAGTTGAGTTGTCGAGCAGTATGGCAGGTGTCCATAATGTATTTCATGTGTCTCATCTTCGCAAGTACGTGCATGATCCAGAGACTACTATTCCTTCAAATGAGTTGGAAGAGTTGGTAGTAGAACCGAATTTGACTTTTGTTAGACAACCAGTTCGGGTTGTAGCGAGAGATGAGAAAAGGTTAAGAAACAAGACAATCAAGTGGGTGAAAGTTTAGTGGGAGAAGGACTGTAATTGGGAGAAGAAGACAGGATTAGAGATACTTATCTTGGTCTGCTGCGAGGGTATGTTCTATATTAGATTTATATAGATAGTTGCTAGTCAGGTAGGCTAATGGTTGTTAGGAGCTATTACAGATGATTGCTATGTTTGGTATTTACTCCTTACTGAATTTCGAGGATGAAATTCTTTAAGGGGAGCCTATAACACCCCTAAACTTTAATAACATTATTCTGGAGATTTAATTAGATAAATTAAATATAATAATGTAAATACTAGAGTGATAAGGGGATTGAGAATTGAAAATTTAAATTAAAGGGCGTCCTTAATTAAATTTTATTTAAAAAAGAATGGGCTATGATAGGTTTCATATGCTAATTAATAAGAAAATAATTAACACAAGGGTATTATAGGATTTGCCGCCATCATGATCCTATTACCCTTAAAATTCTCATTTCATTCTCTTTTCACATTCATTTTTGCAAAACTCAAAAACATAAATCAAAAGCTCAAAGCTGACCATTACTTAGGGAAGAAAAAGGGGAAAATCAAATTTAAGCTAAGCAATTAAGTAAGGGGAATTAATCAAGTTCAAATCTCAAGTCCTTATCCAAATCAAGGTGAATAATAATCAAAACCATCTCTATTTTTGTTTCTAATGATAATTTGACTTTGGGTTTAAGTTTAAATCCATTATGATAATTTTCTATGATGAGATGCTTGGATTTTATGATGTGTATAATTCAAACAAGATTGTTTGATAAGTGTTTTACACGGTTTTAAGGCTAAAATCATTTATAATCATATACCATGAGGAATTTATATGTTATATAAAATATTATTTTGGAGATGGGTTTTAATTTTTATAATTTTCCAAGTTATGAAAAATTTATTATGAATTTTCGAAGGAAGAAATGGTTAATTTGGTTTTATAATTAATTCTGCTGTTATTTGGAAGAATTTTGGTCTGAAATTTTTATACCTTAGATAACATATTAAAAGTGAATTTCCATGGTTTTGGGGGATTTTTCCTAAGTAATATACTATGGAAATTAAATTATTTAGATGAAGGACTTAAATGATTTAATTGTTTTACTTAATGGAAGGGCTTATTTGTTAAATTAATTTTTGTTTAGATCTGAAATAATTGCGGCAGTTTTTAAGAAAGGATTTGAAAAGCTTATGGATGGAAATTAAAAGTTTACAAATAGCCAGGTTAGTTAAAAAGCAACTACTTAAAAAGGCACTAAACAGTCTTTACCCTGAAATTATGTTCTGCCTCTTTCAGAAGCAACATTTCGATCCTATGCTACCGCCTCAACCAAGTCGAAACCAATCAAGCCAAAACCAATACACAAGGTATCAATATGTTGGTACGTAGTGGATTAGAGAAAGGCGGAAGGCATGGTGTCGAAACCTAGCTTTCGATGGGGTTGAAACCTTTGTTTTACTCTCAAAAGATATGTGCCTTCCTTGTTTTAATGAATGCTTTCGAAGAGGTCGAAACCCCTTCAATGTTGCTTTCGAAGAAGTTGCTTTCAAATATATTGCCGCCTTTTGTTTAAAGTAAAGCTTTCGAAAGAGTTGCCTTGTTTTTAAATCAAATCTTTCGAAAGGGTAGTTTCAACCCAATCGAAACCCTACCGTCGAACTTATACCTTTCGAATGTATTGAAGTCATCAATGCGTATATATAACTAGGCAATTAAACATCTTTGCCTTTACAACAAAACACATCGGAATCAAAATTGAATGAACTCCTATTATCTAGCTTTCCTCATGCACGTCTCCGGAAGCTTATTCGTCTAAGGAGAACCTGAAAACCTCAACTCCCAAACTACTTAAAATCAATTGAGTACCAAAGAGTTTAAGGGGAAAATATAAACTTTGAGTTGGACATAAAGCCTGGTATGAATAATAATCTACCATCTTAAACCATTTAGATATCTAGTAAGACCACGCCACTTAGCGGAATGGGTTTTCCCCTCACTAGTATCTTATCCAAAACCTTATAAAAACCATATACTGTGCTCCTTCATCCACAATGGTTAAAATATAACAATTCCAAATATTATAATGATATACAAACAAGTTAATCAATTCTGGATTACCCATCCCTATTCAATATAACAATCTGTCTCAGTATAGTTTCTAGGGTCACTATTAACCTATTAGTTTTCATGGGCTTACTAATAACCCGTTTAAAACTTATGGACTCCCTGTCCGATTTTATATTTTTCATGGGATCACAAAGAATCTGCTGGCCCTTGCCAATAACTTTATTGTTTCATGGGTTCTCCCTTAAACCTATTGGTATCTCCAATAACTTCCCTCATATCCTAGTTTTCATGGGTTAACTAGGAACCTATTGACTTCTGTCAATAACTTAATCCGGTTATAGTTTTCATGGGTTCACTACAAACCTATTAGCCTCTTCCAATAACTCATTTTAAACATAGTTTTCATGGGTTTACTATGAAACTGTCTATCTGACAACTTCTTTAATCAATATTTAGGCATCCTATATTCTGGTCTACCTGACCTCCTTGATGCAATTCTACTCATACAGGAGTTAACTCAATTTATATTCACTATTGGGTCAACCTAGCTGGTTATTCTACCCTTTCTCCCCAAATTACAGTTATGGGTCCATTTAAAGTGAATATATATATTAGAAGAAGCAAACATAATAATATAATAACACCAACACCCGTAGTTTAATATCCTTGAAATCATTTTCATATGAAACATGGTTAATCTCTTTAACCGATTATTTTATCAAGGAAAGCTTCTTTAAAAACTCCAATTTAAAAGCATTTAAATTCTCTTTCATAATGCCATGGGTTTTACCTTCTAAAATTTTAAATTGGGTTTTTTGTTTTGAAAACTAAGGCTTTCAAAACCTTAAACTTTTACATTCGAAACCATTAGATAACCTCTTTCGAAAGCATTCGAATTTCCTTTTCAAAACACTAGGCACCTGCCTTTTGAAACACTTTAAAACCTTTCTTTCAAAACCTTTCGAATGTGTTAAAGTATTACTATCCAATTATAGAAGCATAGCTTCGAAACCATTTGAAAGTACCCCTTTCGAAACCATTGAAAGTACCCCTTTCGAAGCCATTGGGGTTTTCCTTAAAATATCTTTTGGGTCAAAGTGAATATAAACAATAGTGCCCCTTTCGAAACCATTAACCTTTAAATAAAAATGATTGGAGAAAACTGATGGCTTCAGAACCATCCTTTTGAAAACATTTATCATTTAAGCAAAACATTTGAAGGATAGCTTCGAAACCCCTTTCGAAAGCTATAAGAAGCGGCTTAATATAATAAAAGCTACCTTTCGAAAGCATTGATGACTTCAATACATTCAAAAGGTATAAGTTCGGCAACATAGTTTTGATTGGGTTGAAACTACCCTTTCGAAAGCTTTGATTTAGAAACAAGGGAACTCTTTCGAAAGCTTCACTTTAAACAAAAGGTGACAATATATTCGAAAGCAACTTCTTTGAAAGCTACATTGAAGGGGTTTCGACCTCTTTGAAAGCATTCATTAAAACAAGGCAGGCGTATATCTTTTAAGAGTAAAACAAAGGTTTCGACTCCATCGAAAGCTAGGTTTTGACACCATGCCTTTCGCCTTTCTCCAGTCCACTACGTACCAACATATTGGTACCTTGTGTATTAGTTTCGGCTTGGTTGGTTTCGACTTGGTTGAGGCGGAAGCATAGGGTCGAAAGGTTGCTTTGAAAGAGGTAGAACATAATTTTTGGATAAAGACTGTGTTAATGCTTTTTAAGTAATTGCTTTTTAACTAATCTGCCTATTTGTAAACATTTAATTGGTTGCCATAAGCTTTTCAAATTCTTTCTTAAAAATGCCGCAATTATTTCAGATCTAAAAAAAAATTAATTTAACAAATAACCCCTTCCATTAAGCAAAACAATTAAATCATTTAAGTCCTCCATCTAAATAATTTAATTTCCATAGTAAATTACTTAGGAAAAATCCCCAAAAATCATAGAAATTCACTTTTAATATGTTATCTAACGTATAAAAATTTCAGACCCAAATTCTTCCAAATAATAGCCGAATTAATTTTAAACCAAATTAATCATTTCTTCCTTCAAAAATTCATAATAAATTTTCCATGGCTTGGAAAATTAAAAAAATTAAAACCCATCACCAAAATAATGTTTTACATAACATATAAATTCCTCATGGCATACGAATATAAATGATTTTAGCCTTAAAATCGTGTAAAACACTTATCAAACAATCTTGTTTGAATTATACACATCATAAAACCCAAACATCTCATCATCGAAAATTATCATAATGGATTTAAACTTAAACCCGAAGTCAAATGATCATTAGAAACAAAAATAGAGATGGTTTTGATTATTATTCACCTTGATTTGGATAACAACTTGAGATTTGAACTTGATTAATTCCCCTTGCTTGATTGTTTAGCTTAAATTTGAGTTTCCCCTTTTTCTTCCCTAAGTAATGGCTGGCTTTGAGCTTTTGATTTACATTTTTGAGTTTTGCAAAAATGAACGTAAAAAGAGAATGAAACGAGAATTTTAAGGGTAATAGGATCATGATGGCGGCAATTCCTATAATACCCTTGTGTTAATTGTTTTCTTATTAGTTAACATCTAAAACCTAATAATACCCTTGTGTTAATTGTTTTCTTATTAGTTAACATATAAAACCTATCATAGCCCATTCTTTTTAAAATAAAATTCAATTGAGCACGACCTTTAATTTAAATTTTTAAATCTCAATCCCCTTATCACTCTAGTATTTGCATTATTATATTTAATTTATCTAATTAAATCTCTTGAATAATGTTATTAAAAATTAAGGGTGTTACATAGGGTTCCATAATGATGAATGGAAACTGGATGGAGCGAGGAAGGGCTCGAATACACGTGGTAAGAGATCGTTGATACTCAGAGTGTTTTGTGTTGTACTCGTAAGCAAGGGTCTTGTGAGGACACTCCTCGGGTAATTCGAACAGCTACCTCGGATCGTCGTAGGGATTCGTATACCTTGGATCGAGGAAGGGATCTGGTATCAACTATGGGCAGATGTTTGGATACATATAAAACTAGGATTTTCCATTAAACCTTGGTAGAGGAATGATCATATAGGATATCATATATCCATTGTACATCAAGTGGCGGTGAGGATTGTCTGATGGATGCTATGTTTGCTATAATTGTTATTTTCACTCTAGGGATGTCGCATGACGTAGGTATCCAGGAGATTGATATCTAGATACCCTATAGTATAATAGGATGTTTGTATAATTTATGATGATAGTAGAGTAGCATATTATCATTGTTATGTGCTAACTCTTTGGACGTAGGGACATGTCAGATATGATTCTTACACCTTTGTTCCTTACTATATCAAATTGTATGGTATTTTGAGATTTTCTTATCGCTCACACCAAATTATTGTCTGACTTGAGGCTTTATGGTTTGCTTCTTATTATCTTAGGAACTCTTAAATAATAGACTAGACATTAGTTCTAAGAGATATGCGGTGTTGTGCAGAGGACGAGCAAGAGGTGGCTCTTTCTTGTATTATATTTGGGTTTACTATTACTTATTCCACTATTCGATACAATGGAGCCTAGACAGTGTTAGCTATTTATTAGAGACAGTTTTCTTGATTTTGTTGTAAGTTGTATAAACTCTACCATTATTTGTATAACTCTATGAAGCCGTGCACTTTGATATTTGAAGTTCATCTAGATATTACTATCTCTCATGCTTTATATTTGCATTGATTATTATATTTTGTTTGATGCATTGTGAGATATACAACAAGTTTTGTGATTGCTATCTATACTTTTCACCCATGGAAATCGTCCTACATCGACTGGGAATCATAGCAATGCACTCTTCAGATATATTGGATGTCGGAGTTGTTGGGCGGTCGTCACATTTTATCTCCAAATTTGAGCAAAGTTCCACTTTGATTTATTCTAAGGGTGTAGTTTGTTGTTGATAAGATTTTATTTTAATTTCAACGTTTATGTGATTTTATTTGAATTATCAAGAATATTTTAAGAGAGAGTTAGGGCTTGAGTCTTTGTTTTAAGATGATGAAAAATGGGAAAATAATTTATAAGAAGTGATTTTTGAAAGCAAACCACGAGGTCTGTAGAATTCTCAAGTAAATATAATGAATGGTATATATTTTGGCTCCTTATTTCTTTGGTCTGGGATTAGTGGGCTTTAAAGCAATTCATTGGTCCTTTTATTTTCTTTATTCTCTACACAAACCATTGTTCTATCTAACCCAAAATAACTCCAAATATCAACTAAAAATTATATTATTTAATAATAGTATTTTTCCCAACATTGTGTATTTTTTCATAAAATTATATTCCATAGTTCCCATTACTTTAAAATAATTATTCCAAAATTATAATATTTGACACATTTGGTAAAAATAAATTATTAGCCTTAATGATTAAGATAAAATCATTTTTCCTTCATAATAAAACCCAAAACTCTGTTATCTAAAACTATATAATTTTACAAAGTTAAGTCTAATTTTTAATGAACTGTTAAATTCATCACTACTTTATAAATATCAATATTACTTCAAAAAGCCTAAAATTACCATTATTAATGATTTATTTCTTAAAGCATTTAATAACGAAATAATTCATTAAATAATCATTTTGAAAATTTCTTTCAACATAAATATCATCAATTAATTAAACAAACATTTTCTCAAATCTCAAATAATATCAAAACTCTCAACTACGCAAAATATTTCATTATTTAATTCCAAGATAAATTCTATATTTCCAAATCTTCATGGATGTCTAATACTATAATGTAACCTCTAATTATTAACATTTTATCTTTTAAAACCTATTTAATAAATTAAATCTCTAATATTAATTTCAATTATTTGTTTCTCAACATCTGGTTATTACATAAATCATAACATAGACATCACACAAAATGGGATAAAGATAAATAGGTCCATATTCAATAGGGTTAGAAAGTTATGCATTCCCTACATATACCCATCCCATTAGGTGTTAATACATCAATATAGTTTTCACAGGGTCACTGTTAACCTGATGTTTTCACAGGCCAATCGAAAACTTATATGACTAACTCAGGCAAAACACCAAATGAATCCAATGACTTTCATTCACATAAGGGTACCAAGATACCTCCATGATAGAAGAAAAATAATAATTAGCATCCCCACTTAATTCCCGAATGCATACATAAATTTTTTTGGCCTCGACGTTGGTAAAGTCCTAACGCATTAGAATCGTTGACCTTTATAATCAAGGGGCTTAATCGATTAAAGTGTGAGGCGCTACCCTGACAATATTCTACATAACTTTAATCTGGTTTTCTAAACATCAAATAAGTCATTTCTTTTGATTAGTTCTGGGCATCCTAGCACAATTTAATTTTCCCGATCTCTTGGATGCAATTCTACTCACATGGGAGTTTAACATAAATGTACCCACTATTAGAATAACCCGACATGGTTATGAATTCCTAATCCCCCAATGCCATTATTACTAGTTGGTTACATACAAGTGAGCACGTCAAAATTTACATAGGCAATAATGTGACTGATAGAAAATGAACATGTACAGTAATCACAACAACATCAATGTGTTCTTAAGGTAGGCATTTGTACATATTTCACATATGATTAAGCATACAATCGTACTTTTGGACTTGAGTAATTATTGTTACTTTCCTAATTCTTTCCTGTTTAAAAACTTCTTGCTTGGAAAATTAAATTTATCAAAACTCAACTTTAATGTTGAGGAAAGGCCGACCAATTTATTCATATCTTGTTATCGAGTTTATGGCTATCACATTTATAAAATGCTATTTGGAATGTAGCTATTGCATGTCTAAAAATACCATCGAATATATAGTTATTGCATATCTAAAAATGCTATCGAACTCGTAAACCATCACATGTCTAAAAAATTTCGAACATGTAGGCTATCGCATTGTTAGGAACATGGTTCTAGTGTTTAGATGATAACAAGCATATAAAAATGCTACTAATGGTTTTATTGGGTTATTTCAAGCACAATATTATTGCTTAATTTTCTCGCAAGTAAAAGATTAACTGACCAACACATCTTTTCTCTGGTCAGCTTAAACCAACCCACAAAGCAGCATCAAGCGAATGTCAACACAAACCCGGCTCAATCCCGTTCATTCTTCTATGGCGACTGGCATAACTCAAACTAGCATAAACAACCAACTTAATCAGACAGTCCTGGCTCAAAAGTGACCTTCCCATGGCCTGGATTCTTCTCAGCCTATCTACATTAGGCCCCACTCAACAACAGTTCTCATTAGATTAAACCCGGCTCAAAAGTGACCAGCCTAGGCTTGACTTCTTCTTGGCCCGCCTACAGCCGGACCCATTCAGCATGTCTCGTTATAACATACACAACTCAACTCATCACATTTAACCTTGTCTTTAATCAGTGGGCTTTAACTGTAAATGGTCAAAAACTTATTATGAAAGAAGCTTCTCTTCAGCCTTATTTTATGGAAAAGTGTACTATACGACACTGTTCATCTGAAAAAAGTGCCATTGTGCATACCAACTACAAATCCACTATAGTAAAAGCTTCCACTGCTATGCCGTGCCGCCTTACTTTATGTAAAGCATGACCTTGGCATAGAACGATGGCATGCATCTTAGCTATACGATCATACCACCTTTCCATTTGCTCTCCATTAACATAGACAACTGAATCAACGGCCCAGGGAAATTCCCACCCTTCAACTGTGTAATCTTATCTATTTAAGGATCTACTTTAGGTATTACAAATACCTTTTGTCGTGCAACTTCATAAGGATTTAGAATCGTATTTTCAACACATAAAAATGTAAGAGCTCTTAAAGCATTGCATCATTGCAACCTTGAGTGTTCTTTATTTCTTGTTATTCTCTTGTACTTCCTTATAATTGTAAGATATCAACATAGCAAGAGATCTTCACAATGGATGTAGGCAAGCTTAGCTGAACCACTATACATCTTGTGTTATTTTACTTTAGTTATTCACTCTTAATTTTTAATTTTTAATTTTTAATTTTTAAGCCTAATATCAGCAAATAACCTTTGTTAATACAAGCTAATTTTGAGGTTGGCTAAATTTTTAATCAACATTTTAACGCTAGAAGGAGGGCCTCCTCTCAAAAGCTCTTATCTTTCTTCATTTTTATCTCTACTTAAAGTTATGTTCTAGTTATTGTGTGAGTCCTAATGGTGATAATGAAGGTTACAACTCTATCGACCATGACATGAACGATAACACTGTCACTAACGTTGTTTGTCCCATCCCTGGGCTTAGCAAACATGTGGCAAAGTGTGCTTCAAGGCTTAACAAACGTGGGAACTCTAGCCTGCAAAGTGAATGAGCCGAGGACAGGCATGTATATTTATATGACTGTAAACTTTGGTCCCCAATCCCTTTCGATTGCTAATTTAACTCCTGCACAACCCACTGTCCCTAACACTTACGATCTTATCAGTACCGCTGTGATGACCATCCTATACCACCGACACCTAATACACATAAGATAGTGCACAGTTGCCGTGCCAGGTCAATGTAGGACGACCGCAAGGGTTAAAAGAAAAGAAGACCAATCGTAGAACTTGTCGTATATCTCATAGTGCATCGAATAAAATATAATAGTCATCATAGATATAAAGCAGTAGAGACTGTAATAACTAAGTGATCCAAAATTAGAGCACCGATCCACAGTGTTATACAACATAGTAGTAGAGTTTATAAAAAAAGTGAATAAACCCAAATAAACTGTCTTGAAATATAAGAAAACAACGTCTGAGGCTCCACAGTGTTGCATAGTGGAATAAGCAAAAGTAATACGAGATAGCTCTATCTGCTCGTACTATGCACATCCACCGCAATCACCAAGACTTGCTATCTGGTATACTCATTTAAGAGTACCCGAGATAATAAGAAGCAAAACATAAAACCTTGAGTCAGACAACAGTCTGGTGTGAGTGATAAATGATCTCAAAATACTGTACAATTCGATATAGTAAGGAACAAGGTATTAGAATCATACATGACTTGTCTCTGCAACCAAAGAGTTAGCAAATACATCATAATATGCTATTCCATAAATACCATAAAGCATACCAACAACCTAGTATACTATTGAACGTCTAGGCAGCGATCTTCGGGACTACTACATCATGTGACATTCCTAGAGTAGGAGGTGGCCAGTGAAGCAACCATTACAAACATTGCATCTATCAAACAATACTAACTGTCACTCAGTGTGCTTTGGATATATGATAACTCATATGACCTTTCCACTGCCAAGGATTAATGGATAAATCCCGATCTCAAGTATACTCGATACACTGCCTGAAGCTGTTACTAGACCCATTCCGTTGGTCTAGGGTAAACAGATCGATTCCATTGATCTGGGGTACCAATCAAAGTACCCATGAGTACATTCACAATACCCCTGCTTTGAGTATAACAAGAAACACTTTGAGTACCAATGATCCCTTCGCATGATCTTTCGAGCCCTTCTTGCTCCATCTCATGTCCATTCATCTTTGTGGGACCATTCAACATCCCATCTTTCCACGATAGAACCATTCAACATTCTATCCAGGGGTCACCCTCGAAGAATTTGCCCATGTGGATCATCACGACACCTTTCAACATCGTTCCACCATTATTAGAACACTTTTATATGTCCCCATCAGTTATAGAACCAAATCTTCAAAGTTTTAAAGCTAGCACATTGTAATGACCCTGAATTTCGGAAACTTCGTATTTAAATATCTGAATTATTTATATATTTGAATCTTGGATTAAATGTTATTAAAGTGATTTAATAACCTGTTTAACCCCTTTTAAATCATAACTAATGATGACAATCTTGTTTTGGAAAAATGGTTATAGATATAATTACTTTAAAGAAATATCGATAATGTGATGGAAAATCATTTTATCGATAAATAGCTTTTTACTCATCAGAAGTTGTTCAGATTTTTTTTTATATACACCTATTTGCTTAAGAGAACATTAAAATTAAATAAAAATATTTTTCCATTTATTAAAAATAAATTTTTTGATGATGTCATGGGTGATGTTATAGAAGATAATTTGAAAATGAGCTTTTAAGGAAATACTTAAGTATTAAGTAAAGAAAATGAGGTGTAAAGGTGGCATGTGAGAGGGAGGCTCCTTTGTGACCTTTCATGGAAGGTAGAAGGTGGTAAGGACCTCTTGTTCAAACCTATAAATACACCCTTAAAGTTTAGACTAATCACTTTTTTACAAATTAAGAAAATGGTAGAAACAAATTAGCACCAATCCACTTTGTTCTTTAGTAATCTCTCTCTAATTTACTCAAATATCTTTCAAACTCCACCAAACTTTCACTAATGCCTTAGAACACATTAGGAAGCATGGATCTAAAGTTGAAAGTGGAAAAAGTGAAGTGGAAATTTGGTTTCCACCTTGGGCCGTGAGCATGAGGAAGGAGAGGGAGGTGGTGGCTTGGCTTGGAGGTGCTAAAGGCTGGATCTTTATGTACTTGGTGATGGTAGGAAGTGTTCTTGGCTTTTTGAGTGTTTGAGCATGTTTTTGGCTTGGATCAAAGTGAGTTATCTCACTATATTGTATGTATATATTGTGTGTGTGTGTGTGTATATGTATGTGCAAATATAAAGTTGAAGTGACATTAACTAATTAAAGTTATAAACTTTGGACCCCTCTTGCTTTCGAAAGCAAATAATAACTTTATATTGTATAACATCACTTTTTTTTTACCCTCTTAAAAATGTGGTGTGGCCTTGACTTAATGTTTAAATAGTTGTTTGGATTGTGTGTTAAATTGAAGTATGCTTGAAAGTGTTTCAAGCGAGAATAGTCGCTATAAGTGTACTTCTATTTCCCTCAACTTTAACATGTATAAATGGAAGATTTATGAACTTAACTTGGGATAAGTTGATTTGGTTATTCTCGACACATTTTGGTGTATAGGACAATAAAAAATGGTTGAAAAGTTATAGAAGTTGTGAACCAAAGTTGTGAAAATTAGAAGCGAAAAGGTCGCTATGGATGCACTTTGAAAATGCCTCGTGTTCGGCGATTTCGAAAGTTAACTTTAAGAGACATTGTTAATCGAGTTTTTAAACCAGCAAAAATCATGAGGAGTTAGAACGTCGATACGAATACAAAATGACTTGAAACTTGGCAAAAACACTTAGAAGGCCTAGAGGAAAAACTAATGAAAGTAAGGACCTAAGAAAGGCTAAATCCTATATTCAGCCCGAATTAGGCTCCTTAATTCGATACCGAATATAGGTGCTTAATTATGGCATCTTCATACTTAGCACAAGTGATTCACTAGGCTTCATATGCGTATTCGTGAAGTTTCATAGATTTCCTGATAGCCAATCATTAAGAATGAAGATGTGACAATCCAAACGGTACGATAATCTAAGTCATGGAAGAACGATGATCAAACCTCATCAACAATCTACCAAATTACATGGAGAACATCCAGATAAAGTATAAAACTCAACACAAAAGGATTCAGCCATCCAATACTTAAGGGCTAGATTCGGCCCTAAATTAAGGCTCTAATTTGGTATCGAATCTACTCCTTAGCTCCTATGGTCACGGCATTTCTTGGGTGGTCTTAGGCTACTCTCTAGACTTCTCTAGTAGCAAGCTTTTGGTCCAATATGACTGCTACCACTATAAATACAAACCAAAGAGCAACTAGGAGAGGGGCTGGTTTCTGCCATTACTACGCGGAAGCCCTGTCATTTCTTCAACTCTCTCCACTCAATAGTCTCCAAGGCAGTTCCTATAGGTAATTCTAGGACTTAAAATTAGTCTAACACTTGTACTTATGACTACTTCTTCTTTAGTCACTTTGTAATCAAATTCTATCAAAATTAGACTAATAAGCAAAGTTATAAAGTGGACGTAGGCTTAGTTAACAACCAAACCACTATAAAAATCCCTATCTCTCATTTACTTTTCTTTGATTTTCTATTATATTTGCTTTGTTCTAATAGGGCTGGTGCTTTCATATCACACTCCAGGGCATTGATCCATTTTTTGGGTTAATATTTTGGTGTTTTCACCGAGAATTAATCTTAGGCTTAGATCTAGCTCTCCACTTTAGATCGGATAGGTCCAGAAGTTAGATCCACAAATTCCACCTTCAAAAGAATTTGAAGACTTGGCATTAAAGATCAATAGCGTGCAGAAAGAGAATAACTTCTGGAAGATCCACCGATGCAACAATTGGTAGTGATGGACCAAACCGCTAGCGGGTTGAAGCCAACAACACCACTAACTTACCAACTGGAGTTATATTGGAAATCAAGCACCGTAATCTTTTGCTCATCATGAAGCTATGACGAAAGGAGCATTTAACCAGATGGTTGATCAGCTTAACCAAAAGATGGATGATAGCCAAAAAGCTCTTATGGACAAGATATATGCTTTTCTAGTGCTACAACCACTAACTGCCCTAAGGACTAGGCCGAAAACTACGAAGGCTATGGAATAGGAAAATTCCTCTGTCTTGGGCTTGAATAAGAGGGATGGAAAGCAAAATCAAAAGGAGATTGCTGGTGGATCGACTGGAATTGTTATTGAAGGTAATGGAAGTACCCCTCTTGCCGGAGGACAACTTGCCGCAAACCCTAACCTTGGTGCGAAGACTCCACATGAGAATATTGCAATGCTTCTCTCCGATTCTGAAGATGACATGTAACTCGATGCTGAAGGACTAGAATTAAGTGCTGACACAGGTAGGCAAAACATCAGAAAAGAAGTTCAAACTACCACTATAAAGCCAACCACATGCCAACGGAATCCTGCAGGAGTGGTTCTCCTAAAGAACGGAGAACCTAGACTTCAGTTGGCAAACCAAGGCCATTTGCGGAGTCAAACGCTTGGCGTAGCCCCTGACATGTGAGAAATGCGGATTACGAATCTTAAGGCTAGAATTAACACTAGAAAGGGGTGAATAGTGTTTTAAGAATTTACTACTTCTTTTTGAGTTTATATTAATTTGAACACAAATGTATGCAATATTCAGACACAGATATAATCACAGAATCAAACACAGATGCAAATATAAAGTAAAAGCAGTAAAGGAAAGAACAGACCGGATTTTATACTGGTTTGGAGTTACCCTACATCCAGTCCTGCAACACAAGTATGGATTTCCTTTCAAAATCAATTCTTACAATTACACCCTCGATTTCAAGGCCACGAGGTACATCACTCCAGATTGACAATCCTCTGGGTAGAGATACTTGATTTTACGGGCAACAAGTTCACCCAACTGATTTCCTAGGCTACAATCACACCTTCTCTCACTTGATTGATTTTCCAGGCTACAATCACACCTTTTCTCGCTCGATTGATTACAAAGAAGCCTATGACTCTGAATAACACTGGGATCTTGTTGAGATAGTGATAGAGAATCAAACCAGAGATGATCTAGTTAGATTCAATGGAAATTTCGGCAGAGTAATAGTAAAAATGTATATAAAGAAATGTGGAAGAAGAAGAGGAGTGAAATCAGAAAATTATGAATATAAATTCGTTTAAAACATCCTCTATTTATAGTAGAACAACAGCCATGTCCATTCGGGAAAGGATATGACGAATAGACACTTCCTTTGAAATTCAAACTTTTGGAATCAACTGCCATCATGTCGACATGGGTACCTAGGGGTTGTCGACATGCCTAAGGTATTTTTGATAATTTGTTTTTCTTTTGAAAATAACTTCTATCTTATATTAAAACTATTTTAAACTTTATAAATATACCATAGTTAAAATACATAAATAAGTATAGAGAATATTATTTTGTTATATATAAAATTTTACTATAATTTCATATTTAAATCTAAGTATAAATATTAAAAGTTATATATATTATAATTAAAAGATAGTTTAAAACCAAGGATAATTTGATATTGAAAATAAAGATTATTTTGAGGCTAAAAGTATTTTAAAACCAGGATAGATATTTTTGATTTTAAAAGGAAGATTTTGAAATCATTTTGAAAATAAGATATAATTTTGTAAAACATTTGAGTAAAAGTTAGTGGATACAAAACAATGTTCCACTAGATTTTTCGTAGGTTCCATCCTACTTAGGGTTCCATCCCTTTAACGGGCTTGAAGTGGATTCCATTCCACGAATAAAATGGATTTTAAGATGTCAGTGCTTTTCAAGGAGTTTTAACAAAATTCCTAACTAAATTATTTATCTTGAAATCTTGAACTCTTGATAATCTTGAAACTCATGAGTCTTGAATCTTGGTATCTTCGATCTTGAGTTCATCAGTTCTTGAATCTCTATACTGTACAGTCTTCATTCTTTGTACCTGCATGTTTATATCCTGCATATACATATATATCTAAACTATAATGTTAGTATTTATATTTTATAACAAGTCCTAAGGTTGTTGTCATCAAAACCATCATCTCAAGGACTAACATGACAATCGGCATGTGGACTACCAAACTAGTGAGGCATACATAGCAGGCATGGTCAATCGCTTGATAGAAGAAAGTAAGGGCAGAAAAGACAACGACTGGGGTTCTGCACCAAGCCGGACTCTAGTCACTGAAAATATCATAAAGGAGGAATATCCCGAGAAGTTCACTATGCCCACTATACCAGCCTATAATGGGATGATAGACCCTAAACCACACATGTACAAGTACAGTTGGCACATGGATTTGGCTAGAGCAATGGATGTAGTCCACTGTAGATGTTTCCCTATCTTCCTGGAAGGTGTTGCTTTAATGTGGTTTACAAACTCCACCAAGGTCCATTTCTACATTTGACGAGTTAGCAAGGAAATTCTTGGAATAGTTCAGGCTTTACACGGCACAACCAAAAGATGTGATGTCTTTATTTGGCCTTTTCCAACGACCAAACGAGTCATTAAAAACCTTTATGAACCGGTTTAATACTGCAGTTACTAAAGTGAGCAATCCTTCTAAAGATATGGTATTCATAGCTTTAGTTCGAGCTATCCATCCAGACACAAACTTTGGAAGATGGATTAGGATGAAACAACCAACCACCATGAAGGAGTTTAACCATAAGGTGAGTCGGTATTTGAGATTGGATGAGGCAGACGCATTGGAGGGAAAGACTGCTAGTGTGCAACCAAAAGAGATAGTTCAGAGCAATATAGCAGTCAACCAGGATGGAAACAATTCTGAAGCCATGCCCGGAAATGCAGGGAAAGATGGAAATCAGAAAAGGAAAAACTAGAACACTAGTAAGAGTGATGGGAATGGAAAGCGGATCAAGAACCTAAGACCCGAGGAGTATACGCCGTTAAGCGACAGCGTGGAGAACATCTATCTTGCAACTCAGGGAATTGAGCGATAAAACAAGCCTCTCAAGTAGGAAGAATCTGAACAACAGAAGCAATCAGGGGAGTTCTGCCACTTCCACGGGACTCACAAGCATAACATGAACGAGTTCTGACATATGAAAGATCTGATTGAGGAATTGATTAGGAACAAAAGGCTCCAGCAGTACATGAAGAAATCGCAAAACTCTGACCTGCCCGTTGGTCCTCAAGTTCCAAGTACTCAAGGGAACCAACCTAGACCCAATGGAGGAGGATCAAAAGGATGAAACATAGATTGGTTATCGACACTATTTTTGGAGGGCCTCACCTAGCACAGAAAATTTAGTGGGAGATGGAGCGATACGCGAGTTCACTAAAGCACGCTCCGAAAGAAACTTGTTTTGTGATCGAGGATGGCGCCCCAACCAAGCAACAAAGGACACTCAATGATGATATAGTGTTTCGAAACCAAGACACTGAAGGAGTAGAAGCGCCAACTCTTGACCCGATGGTGGTAACCGTCGGAATCGGCCCGGCAGTTGTACGCCAAGTCCTAGTAGATAGTGGAAGTTCTATCAACATCTTGTTTCGACATACGTTTGATCAGATGAAGATCAGCATGAAGGATGTGTCTGCTTGCCGAATGAGACAACCAATCAAGATGATTGACTTGCCTGTCGAGCTCAGGAAAGGAGAACGAAGGGTAGTTTTTATCCAAACCTTCGCGATCGTGGATGAAATGTCAACTTACAACACCTTCTTAGGTCGACCGGCCCTTATTGATTTTAGAATCGCTTTGGCTCCGTAATGCCTTACCATGAAATTCCCGACGGAGAATGGAACTGGAGTTATAACGGGAGATCAAAGCATCGCTAGATAATGTTATGTCATTGAGTTACACGAATCAAAACGAAAGGAAAAGGGAAAGAATGTGGGGAAGTCTCTCCACATTCGCGAACCGTCAGCATAGAAATTACAGAACCGCCCTTGGCTCGAGGACCATAGTCATTTCGACAAGGCTTTGGACCCTAGGAAAAAGAGTTCAGATGAGGGACGGGCAGCACCAGCAGAGATTACAGTGTCAGTCCCTATCGAAATGGACGACCTAACTCGGGACTTAAAAATAGGGTCACAACTTGGGATCAAAATGCAACAAGAGTTGATCAAATTTCTTCATGACAACCTGGACGTGTTCGCATGGACGCATTTCGATATGTGTGGGATATCGCTGGAGATAGCGTGTCATGTAGTCAATATTGATCCCAAGTATACTCCAGTGAGGCAGAAGAAACGCAGCCTGGGTTCAGAGCGATCCGTTGCACTAAAGGAAGAAGCATATAAGTTGCTGGCTAATGGCCTCATCCGCAATGCAACCTATCCTGAGTGGGTATCGAATCCAGTTCTAGTGAAGAAGTCCAATGGGAAGTGGCGAACTTGCGTTGATTACTCATACCTAAACAAAGCTTGTCCAAAGGACAGCTTCTCATTACCCATAATCGACCAGCTTGTAGAGGGAACTGCAGGCTACGAACTACTCTCATTCATGGATGCCTACTGAGGATACAACCAAATTATTATGCACACACCCGATCAAGAGAACACCAGCTTCATTATTGTAACAAACGGGATTTTCGACCCCGAAAATCGACACTAATATGTCCACTGTATCTCATGCCACGAAATCGAATGCCAGAAAACCCGATTGTTAGGGGAAAAGAAAATGAAAGATAGAAGAAGAAACAGAAACAACTATACAGAATCTCACAATCGCAGCGGAACAAAATATAATATATATCAATAGATGTTGTACAAAGAAAAACTGTAACTGTTAATATATATACCAATCATCAAAGTACAACAGTCAACAAGCCAATACTGGACAGTTATAATAACTTGTCCTCACAAGTGCCGAATATACAGCCTACAATACACAGCGGAATATACTCAAGTATGTGTAATACGTCTTCGTCATCTAGCTCATCTCCTGAGCTCCAAAGCATCCTAACCTGAATCTGCAATACTCGGTCTGACCCGAGCATTATAATTAATTACACCCGAGTCAGTATGGAAAACCAGCATGAATAAACACACTCAATTTGAATTATCAAAGTTATCAAAATCCTTTGAAGAACATAGGTATATCGTCAGACCGTGGCACACATAAACATGACTGGTTTTTCCCTTACGATAACCAAAACATTTTATAGAAAATCCAGTGATATTATAATAGTGTCTAAGTACAAATACTTATTCAAATAGCCAAATTTGTTACATTAATTAAATTCCAGCATACTAGGCTCTACAAACAAAACTGTAAAGGCTCGTATTGGAGAATGGATTCCATACAATGACTGGGCTACTGGGGTACCACCCGCCATAGTACACCTCTAGAAAAATGTACCGAGGACCTCGTCGGGATCCCCTACCACACAAGACCGGCCTACCCCTAACCTGGATAGTACCAAATATGTTATCACCCCGGGTGTTCCCACCCTTAATCGAGCGCTCACTTTTTCATGCACAACCATATCCACAATTTATAATATATCAGAGGGTATCTAAAAAAGTGATAACATACCCTAATTAGATGCGACCCGCTTAGCCTTGCTGCATCTCCCCTGTTTTAGTCATTCCCGGTTGATGAGGCTTGAGGCTACAATTACCTTTCAAGGAATTTATACTTAGAATGCTCACTGCTCCCCCATGACAATGTGCTGATATCATTCATCCATACAAGTTGTTCTAGGTCTGAACAAACCGAATCACTAAATCACTGCCTCCATTAGCTTCTTGATTTCACAATTCTTAATGCACAAACTAGATCAAAGTGGTTTTCGGATAATTAAATCTGATCTCGGTCTCTTCGAAACGATTAACAAATTTGGCCCAATTTGATAGTCGATTATTTAACTATCAAATAACATCCATAAGCAGTCACTAGGCACGTATTATAATTTTCCAAAATTTATTTTCAAAATATCTTTATAAGATATATATATATGTGTGTGTGTGTGTGTGTGTGTGTGTTTTAAAGGTAAGTAATTGAAGTGATTTATAAATACCCTTGAGATTTGTAAATCAAGTTAGTAAATGGAGATGGTTTTGTAAGAGGAATATTATAACGGGTTTCTGGAAACTTGGCCAATTTCTTTTAAAGGTGAGTTAGAAATGGATATTTCCAAAGTCCATCACTTGACGAAAACGTTAGGATGATGAATGCCGGAACACCCGATTATTAGGGTTGAAGAAGAAAAAATGATAGAAGAAGAAATAGAAATAACAACACATAATCTCACAATCGCAGTAGAACAAAATATAATATATATCAATAGATCTTGTACAAAGAAAACTGTAACTGTTAATATACATACCAATCATCAGAGTCAACTGTCAACAAACCAATACTGGACAGTTATAATAACTTGTCCTCATAAGTGCTAAATATGCAGCCTACAATACACAGCGGAATATAATCAAGTACGTGTAATACGTCTTCGTCATCCAGCTCGTCTCCTGAACTCTATAGCATCCTAACCTGAATCAGCAATACTCAGTCTGACCCGAGCATTATAATAAGATAACACCCGAGTCAGTCTGGAAAACCAGCGTGAGTAAACACACTCAATTTGAACTATTAAAGTCGTCAAAATCCTTTGAAAATAAAGATATCTCGTAAGACCGCGTCACACATAAACACGACGGTTTTTTGCTTTACGATATCCAAAACATTTTATAGAAGATCCAGTGATATTATAATAGTGTCTAAGTACAAATACTTATTCAAATAGCTTAAATTGTTATATTAATTAAATTCCAGCATACTAGGCTCTACAATCAAAACCGTAAAGGCTCGTAGTGGAGAATGGATTCCATAAAATGACTGGGCTACCGAGGTACCGCCCATCACAGTAAACCTTTAGAAAAATGTACCGAGGACCTCACCGGGATCCCCTGCTAACACAGGACCGGCTCTACCCCTAACCTGGATAGTACCGAATATGCTATCACCCTGGGTGTTCCCACCCTTATCTAGAGCTCTTCTTTTTTCCATGCACTACCATATCCATGATTTATAATATGTCCGAGGGTATCTAGAAAGGTGATAACCATACCCTAATTGGGTGCGACCCACTTAGCCCTGCTGCATCTCCCCTGTTTTAGTCATTCTCGGTTGATGAGGCTTAAGGCTGCGATTACCTTTTAAGGAGTTTACTCTTAGAATGCTCATTGTCCACCAATGACAATGTGCTGATAGCATTGATCCATACAAGTTGTTCTGGGTTTGCAAAAACCAAAATCACCAAATCACTGCCTCAATCACTACTAGAAAAGGGTCAAATAGCGACGGGAGGAGCGACGGCTTTCGACGGCCATTTTCCGATGGCTTCCGACGGGCCGTCGGCGGCCGTCGGAAGCCGTCGGAAAATCGTGAATTACAGCAGCCCAGCCGAGCCTTTCTTCCTCATTTTCTAGCCACATCAAAAAACCCAAAAAAACCCCAAAATCACCATTTTCGACCTCTAATCGCTGATTTCGTGCTTTTTCCTCCTCCCTGCTGTGAATTCAACACCTCTTGCTCTCCAGCTAAGGTATAATCTCTTATTTTCATGAAAAATTCAGTTTTTACCCTAATTCTAGATTTGCATAAGTTGATAAATTAGGGCTAATTGGTGATTGAAATTATTTCCAATTGTGTTATAATAGTTTCTAGCATTCCATGATATACCTATTTCATCTTTTATCGTGAAATTGTGAAAAACATGTATAATTTGTGGTTGTTCGTGTATATGGAAATCGTTGTGTATGCCTTGGTTGTACCATTGTATATGTGTGTAGCGCTGCTATCATTGTATTGTGTTAGTTGGAATAAGATAAAATGAATGCATGAGCTAGGAATATTATATTGTGCATGTATTGACTTATGCAACAAAAAAAATACGTCGAACTAGCCTTAAGTTGATGTAATACGTCGAATAATTGTGTTAAATTAAAATATATTTTTGTAAATGTGAACAGTTAGTAAAACTGTATTTTTTCATAAATGCACACATTTAATCAACTAATGTCCCTTAGACAGTTTTTGGCCCCGTCTGACGAGTGTTGTACATGATCGTTATATAAATAGTCGTTTTTTTCAAAAACGACCATTTATATTCATCTGGTACAATGTTTATTGGATTTGTCCCTGTATTGGACAAGTTATGAACACAGTAAGCATTTACATTTTGTATACTACTTCGTCTCAAACGGTTCATAAAATTTCAGCCTAACTTTTCTTTTTTATTTTCTGCGTACATGCATTTGTGTACAATGCAGGGAACAAAAGGGAAAGCTGCCGAAATTTTGTTGAATCGTTTGAGACGAAGTAATATACGAAATGTAAATGCTTACTGTGTTTGTAATGGGAAGTAGGATGCCTGACCATGGAAAAAAAAATTTATATAATTTTTTATATCGATACGTTAAAAAATAAAATATGCCCTATTTGAAAATATTGTTAAATTTGTAAAGTTGTTCTTTAAATTCAAATATTATACGACCATGAAATTAATCTTTTTCGAATTTGAATTCTTGAAAATAAATATTAAATTTTGAACTTCTCATTTTCTCAAATAGGAAAAATGATTGATTATTTTGTTGATCGGAGGAGATGGATGTACCAAAGAAAAGGACTGAGAGGCTCAATAAAAGAAGATTTTTATAATGGTATAAACGTGTTTGTTGAATTCGCTTTAAGTAATAACGGAAACGATCCAGAAATTCGTTGTCCATGTAGTAGGTGTAGACATTTAAAGTATTTGTTACCAGATATTGTGAAAGTTCATTTGTGCCAAAACGGTTTCGTACCCGAGTATTATGTTTGGGATCGGCATGGAGAAGTTGTAGCAAATACTTCTGTAGAGTCTGAAAGTGTCGTTAACGAAATAGTTAGGACGACCCGTATAGAAAATATGGTCGAAGATGCAGCACGATCAATGTTTTCTATGGTTGAAGTTGACGACGATGATGGAAATGTCGAAGAACCAAATATTGAAGCAAATTTTTTTTATGATTTACTAGATGCTGCTAAGAAACCTATTTGGGATGGTTGTAAAAGCGGCACTCAGCTGTCAATAATCGCATAATACATTGCGATGAAGTCAAAATACAACATCACTGAAGTTGGGTTTACGGCTGTTGTACAAGCTGCAAAAAGACATATGCCGCCCGATAATCTAATGTGTGAAAATCACTATGAAGTTAAAAAAACTTATGTCGGCTTTTGGTTTACCTTATCAGAAAATAGATACATGTTTAAAAGGCTGCATGTTGTTTTGGAAAGAAGATGAAAACCTCAGAAATTGTAAAATTTGTAACCAGGAGAGATACAAACCAAGAAAAAAGAAGGGGAAGGAAGTTCCGTACAAGCGTATGCATTACTTACCCATAACTCCAAGACTTCAAAGATTATATGCATCTTCTGTTACTGCATCTAATATGAGATGACATAGTGTGAGAACGGAGGAAGAGGGTACGTTGACACATCCGGCCGATGGAGAAGCATGGAAGCATTTCGATAAAACGTATCCAAATTTTGCAGCGGAGAGTCGAAATGTTAGATTAGGATTATGTACGGACGGTTTTTCTCCATTTTCTCAATTTGGTTCTAAATATTCATCCTGGTCCATTTTTATCACACCGTATAATTTACCTCCATGGATGTGTATGAAAACGCAATATATGTTTCTTACTGTTGTGGTTCCTGGCCCCGACGATCCGACACAAGGAACCGATGTATATTTACAACCGTTGATTGAGGAGTTAAAAATACTGTGGAATGAAGGAGTAGAAACATACGATGTGTCCAAGAAGAAAATTTTTCGTATGTTTGCTTCTTTGTTGTGGACTCTAAGTGATTTTCCTGCCTATGCAATGCTTTCAGGATGGAGTACCGCCGGTCGTCTAGCATGACCATATTGCATGGATGAAACACGAGCGTTTTCTTTACCTCATGGTAATAAAATTTCATGGTTTGACTGTCATCGATATTTTCTCCATGTAAATCATCCCTTCAGAGGAGACAAGAAAAACTTTTTAGGTAATAGAGTAGAAACCAGACAACCACCGACGATATGGTCAAGCGAAGACATATATGAACTTGTTAGGGACTATCCAAAGATATATGAAACTGGAGAGCAAACAGAAATTGAAGGCAAATCAGTTGTTCATAACTGGTGCAAACAAACTATTTTTTGGGAGTTGCCGTATTGGAAACATCTTCTGCTTCGTCATAATATAGATGTGATGCACAATGAGAAAAATGTATTTGATAATGTTTTTAACACAATTTTGAATGAAAGGGAAGACGAAGGATGATTTGAAATCAAGACGTGATATAGAAGAATAATGCAAACGTCCTGAGCTTCATATGAAACCAAATGACAGTAAAAAACCCAAAGCATGTTACGAATTAGATAATAATCAAGTTAAAGCTGTGTTAAAATGGGTGGAAGGGTTAAGATTTCCTCATGGGATATCATCAAATCTTCGTAGATGTGTTGACTTTAAAAATGGTAGATTGAGCGGAATGAAAAGTCATGGCTGTCACATAATGATGGAAAATTTATTTCCTGTTATGTTCAAAGAACTACTGCCGTTAAAAGTTTGGAAGGTAGTAACAGAGCTTAGTATGTTTTACAAAGAGCTTTGTTCGACTACTTTAAAAGTGCAACGTTTACGTAAACTTGAAGTGGATATTCCTATATTGCTTTGCAAATTAGAGAAAATATTTCCGCCAGGTTTTTTTAATGTAATGGAACATTTACCTGTTCATCTCCCATCTGAAGCACGACTTCGAGGTCCTGTCCAATATGGATGGATGTATCCATTTTGGAGGTATGTAATATGTTATCACGTAATTTAATTGCATTCGAAAGATGAAGTTAATATAAATTAATTTTGCATAGATATTTGAATCATCTGAAGAAAAAAGTTAGGCAAAAAGCAGAGTTGAAGGTTCGATATGTAAATCTTACATCGAAGAAGAAGCTTCGTTCTTTTTCTCTCACTATTTCAGTGACCATGTGAATATTTCATTTGAAAGTGTTCCACGTAATGACGAAGGCGATGAACAAGAGTCCTCTCAAGCAATGTTATCTATTTTTAGACAACATGGTCGGCCTTCTGGAAAATGTGTAGAAATATGGCTAAACGATAGAGATCTTCATGTATCACACACTTATATTCTTCTAAATTGTGCCGAGGTTGCACCGTTTGTTAGGTAGTCTGAAATAATAATTTGTGTTTTATTCTTTTCTATAATGCATGCGCGTGTATAACCTAATGTAATAATTTGTTTATATAAACAGTGTTTATGAACGTGAACATCCGAACGGAGATCTCAGTAAAGAATTTTCCGGTTGGTTTTCAAATTACGTTTATGAGCCGAGAAATTGTGTTGTTGACGAAGGGTTGAAACATCTTGCGATGGGACCAAAAAGAGTGGTCAAGACCTATCAAATATATTTCGTCAATGGAAATAAATTTAACACCAAAGAATACGGTGCAGAAAAATTAACAAATAATACTGGTGTATTTGTTAAAGGTAGTGACGATCCAGAAAATCACTTAAATGATTTTTATGATTTTTATGGCGTTCTAACACAAATTTTGCAACTGACATATTTCTCACGAACCGCGAAGGAGGTGTTTCTATTTAGATGCAATTGGTTTAGCAATGTTCCAGGTTCTGGAATTAATGTGCAAGGATTATAATCTTATCGAAATAAAGCATACATCGCACTATCATAAGTATGATCCTTTTGTACTAGCCAAGCAAGCATTGCAAGTTTATTACGCTCCTTATCCGTCTCTAAAAAGAGATAAAGCAGATAGGTCTGTAGTTTTTAAAACAAAGGCCAGATTCACATTCGATGGGAAGAATATTCCGGACGAACAAGCTTATCAGGCAGATCTTGAGCAAAATAACGAAATAATAATTACAGACGATCATACAGATTTTGGTCCTTTGATCGATGAATCAAATGTTTTGGTAGAAGCGTTTGACGGTGCAGAGGAAAATATTGTAGAAAACGAGACCGAATCTGAATCAGAAGACGATGATGACTGATATAAATCTGAATCTGATTTTTTTACAATTGATGTAACTATGTTGAATTCTTGATGTATTATGAAATTGATGTGACTATGAAACCAAATATGTTTACCATTGTTTACATGTTTTATGTCATTTCCATTTGTCATTTATTTAGCAATTTTAATTAAAAATGCAATGAAATCTGCTTATCGTCGGAACAGTACACCCATTATGAATCAGGTATAACACACTTCCATTTCTATTTCCATTTCAGTCATTAATTAAGCAATTTATACCGTTGATGTCATTTACATATGAAATATATTTCATTATCATGTTATTATTCTCTTATATAATGATGTGTATATATGTCACAGGTTTATCATAATGTCATATAGAGGTAGGAGCTCTTCACGATCATCAGGAGGCGATGGCAGTGGCCCATCGCAAGAGTCACAGCATCCAGTAGTTTTGTTAGTCCCTAGAGTAGAGGGGTAAGAATTAAATTTTCTTCAGCATCTTATTTTTTTTATGATATACGTACGTACTTATCTGTATCGTATTTAAAAACAGGGGGTTCGACCTACTTCCCTCGAAGGTTGTGCTGGATGTCTCTAGAGCTTCTTATCGCAGTAGGATGAGTGCTTGCTGGCCGAAGTGGGATAACATCCCTCCTCACAACATTGAGTGTATATGGCAGGTTGTCCTAGTATGTATATTTTTCTGTTTTCCCTTTTTAATTCGTTTTTGTCATTTTTCTACTGTTTATCGTTTAGAGTGTAATCTTTTTTTTACTTTTTATCGTGAAACACAGGCTGAGATAGACATCCAGACAAACGATATGCTGCTGGCATGAGGATACTGGATGAAGAAGATGCGCAAGAACCATAGGGACACGATATCTGAAATTAAGAAATCTGATAAGAAACCACGGTGGATGGTGGAGAGCGTATGGCAAGCATGGTTAGGATACTGGGAAACGGACGAGGCGAAGGCAAGTATACTAATTTTTTTTGAATTATTAATTTGACGTGATCGAAAAATAATGTATCAAATTTTGAATGTACAGGCAGAGTCGGATAGAAACTTTGTAAACAGAAATAAAAATCCCGTCACTCATCGCGGAGGGTCAAAGTCATTTCAGCAGTATCGGAAGGAGTTGGTAAATTTACTGAATGATAATTGTAAATAGTTTATGCTATATAATTTTAAATGTATAATAATTGTATGTAAAAATCAACTTCAGGAAGCTGAGGCGCATGGTCCCGTGGGCTATATGGATGTGTTCACTCGTACGCATGCTGTCGAGCATGTAAATCCGGACGGAACTGTTTCGTATACATGGTAGGACGATAAATCCAGCAAGAGCCATGTAAGCATATTTTATTTTATGCACTATTAGTAATTGTTCTGCTTGTTAAACTATAATGAAATAAGATATGATATTATTAATTTGTTAATGCAGGAAAAGTTTATGGAGCAGCGCCAGAAACTCCTTGCTGATACGGGTCGAGAACAGCTGACGACTGATGAGGAGGATGCTATTTTTGAGTCCGTTATGGATCCAGCAGAGCATGGCAGACGATACGGATTTGGCAATAAAGTGGTAAATAATTTATTTTACTGCTAATTTGATATTTAAGTCAAAATTCTATGTTGGAGTATATAATTTTATCTTGAATACTTCAAATATGCTATTTGGACCTTTTCAAAACAATAAACTTGAATTTTATTCATTTACAGAGATATGCACATACACTAACAGAGATCACACAGCTAAATTTAATATTTATTGCAGGCCAGTAGTCAGAGACGGGGTCGGCGGAATAGAGCTCAGAGCGATCTAGTAGATATAGAAGAATTACGGGCTAGAGTGTCCCAACTGGAGGAGCAGAACCGCCAACAGGCCATGCAGACCACACAGTTGTTAGAGTACATGCAGCAGTTTGGTGGCCACTTCCCTTCCTCGGCTGGCTCTGGATCTGGAGGAGATTGATTCATTGCTTGCTTGCTTTTTCAGGTATGATTTTTTTAGTTTTGTATGATTTGGTAGACGGTGGAGGTAGTTGTTTATTTTTGTATGATTATGTTTGATACACTTGGTTGTGTGGTTGTATGATGATGTGGATGTTGATGATTTTGTGTATGTATGACATGGTAGAACACTTATTGTTGGGGTTGTTGGAATGGTTATGTATATTATGTATTTTATTTTGATTTAATTTGATGTATTTGTGTGTTTGATTAATTTTGTGTAGTTTGGGTTTTGATATTTGGTTGGTATATTGTATACTGGATTGTGCAGTATTGGTGTAATAGTGTTTGGAAGAGAAATGTGTATGAAAGGCTATATTTGCAATAGGAATAAAAAAAACAACAGATTTCCGACGGTTTCTGACGGATTTCGACAGTTTCCTGGTAGGCAATTTCCGACGGCTTCCGACAGCCTGTAGGACATTTTTTCCGGTGGTTTCCGACGGATCCCGACAAGTGTCGGAATCCGTCGAAAGTCGTCGGAAGCCGTCAGAAGCCATCGGAAATACGTACGGCACCCTCTATCGGAAGCCGTCGGAAACACTGCTCCCCGACGCCGTATATTCCGACGGTTTTCCCGACGGCCGCCGACGGTTTTCACCCGTCGGAAATCACTGTTCTCCTTGTAGTGAATTAGATTCTTGATTTCATAATTCGTAACGTACAAACCGGACCGAAGTGGTTTTCGGATAATTAAATCTGATCCCAGTCTCTTCGAAATGATTACGAATTTGGTCAAATTTGATAGTCGGTTATTTAATTATCAAATAACATCCGTAAGTAGTCACTAAGGCCCATATTATAATTTTCCAAAATTTATTTTCAAAATATCTTTATAAGATATATATTCAAATTTCTTCCAATATTTCAATATTTGAAACAACTCAAATACCCATATCCATAACAGGATATTTTCAAACCATCCCAGCACTTAGAAACATTCAAAATTCCCTTTATGATTCATTACTTAGGAAGATATTTCTATACAAATCATCCCGTTGCTAAAATATTTCCAAAATCTTCTATTTCAATACTTAGGAAAATATTGCAAGTATATTTTCCAAAATCATTTCTAATATCGACACTTAAGAAATATTTTATAACTTATCTCACAAAACTCAGGAATTTTATTTAATTCCTTTTTTCAATTTCCGAAATCCGATTATACTTATTTATAATCCCATCTAACAATTTATAACTTCTTTTATGAATTCAGATTTATTTTCGAAGTTCCCGTCTCTAAAACATTTTGGAAATTTCTCAAGTTTCTAGGAACCCGTTATAACATTCCTCTTACAAAACCATCTCTATTTACTAACTTGATTTACAAATCTCGAGGGTATTTATAAATCACTTCAATCACTTACCTTTAAAACTTATATATATATATATATTTAAAATAATAATAATTTATTTTTAAAACATGTTCAAGTAATTATTTAAAATATCGAAACACTTTTTTTAAACATCAATAACTCATTTTTAGATAAACAAATCGATTTACAAGCCGATTATAAAAATTAGAATTTAATTTCAATAAATATTAGATATTTGGAAAATTCATTTTCGAAGTATTTTAGTACTAAAACAATTTTTAAATTACATAGTTTAATAAATAAAATTTTCCTTTTTAAAATAAATTTAACTTCTCGATAAATTTTTTTAATTCCAATGTCCAATTTCAATTTATAAATCCCTCTTGATTCACTACACGTCGATTTCATTTTCATTTCCTTAACCATTCTCACATTTCAAAAATAGAAACCACTATTTTTCCTCAAACCGATTTCCATATTCTGATATAAATTCACCCTATGAATTTATATCCCCAATTTATCAATTGATATCGTTTTACCCTTATTTATAAACATCGTTTATAAATTCATAAACTCCTTTGAGTTTTCACTTGTTTACAAAACAAATTTCATTTATAAAATCCCATTTTATAAATCCATTTCTTAATAAATTCCATTTAGTCCACAAATCTATTTTTAATATCGATTTCAGCTCCTCTTCATATTTTTTCAGAAATATCATTTAAAACTCCATTGTTAAAAAATCTTCTATATAAATTATTTTTAAATCTCTATTTAAAATATATTTTCCCGAATAGTTAAGTACAACCCAAAAATCAATTTATCGTTTTATCCAAATCAATTTTTTTTAAAATAATCCCAACTTCGATATACATATTTTTATATTCAAAATCTCCTTTTAATTTCTTCAAATTAAAAAATAATATTTATGGTATTTAAAATACCAAAATTCAAGCCAGTGCTACTATAGCATCCCGTAATTCACATCACAACAATAATCTATAACAGATTATCCTAACACATCATATATTACTATATATGAGCAACAATCAATATAAATTTGAGGAATCCAGTTGGATCCCTCCAACCTGTTTCCCTGCATCCATAGATGTTAACACAACATAAAAAAGAATACCAATCCCACTTCGAGGGGGATATCGCAGTATATAGGGTCATCCGCTATTATGTGGAGCGCATAGGGTCTCATCTGCTCAAATCGGTGGGAATATATCCAACTACTAATATATATACTATTATATATAATATAACATCCAACTGATAATAATAATTTATCAATTCATCCAATCACACAACAAATAGTTTTAACTATTAAAATTAAACCAGAAATTCCAAACGAGTGGGATTTACTCACCTTGATTTTTAATTTTGCTGATCGTTCCAATTTCATATTGAATCGAACGACGTTCGATTCAACCTAAAATTTTAGCTAACTCCAAATGACTCCAAATTAGTTCTAGAATGTAGTGTTCATCGCTATGATTCTAACGTAAAAACCCACATTCAAATCCGGCCTAAAACGAATGAGTTATTGATTTGATAAGATTTCAATTTTTATAATAAAAATTAGTTTAAACAAATTACAAAACCATTTTTATCATTACCCAAATTGAATCTCGGCCCAAACAGCTTCATCTTCTCTACGAAAATTTGTTTTTCCCACTTACATTCCAGACTCTCAACATCACCATTGCCGATCATATCCTCACCTCAACTTCGTCCGTCCCTTGACGGAATCTCGAGCTGACTTTGCCAATGCATTGTTACGATCCTCCTCTCCGCGCCCATACCCATCAACCTTGGTTCGCACTCTCCCTCCAGAAAGCAACAAGCAGTAGCGACCCCCCTTACGCCATGTCGCAACAACCAACACGCGATCGAAGTCCACCAATTTCTGGCCGCCGACGCGCCTTCCTCCCCCGAACCCAAATACGATGCCCCGAACTCAAATCGAGTACTCCACCATCCGATTCTCCCATGCCCTAGCATCGGCCTCCAGTCTTGAACTCATACGACCATCACGTAGTACATCCATGAGAGACCTAGCCTATCCAAGGCAAAAGATGCAAACTTCAATTTAAATTGGATTTTAGTTTTATTTGTTTTGAAATATTAAAAGACCAGCCCCCTTCATTTTTTTAGTTTTGCTGTAGATTAAATTTTGTTCGAACTGAAGAAGGGAGGCTCACGATTTTTAAAAGAGGGTGAAGGCAGCTCTTTCATGTATAGGTCGGCTTCTTAGAGAATAGGGTGGCTGATGGAATGTTTTAAACGGCTGATGTGAATGGATATGACAATATATATATTAAAAATTCCAAAATATATAGATATTTTATTTGAACCCCTATCGAGGCGTGCCGCCAAGCATTCATAATGTTATACCCCTATTCCGAACGCAATGGAACAAGTCTCAGGTCCCAATTCGATCGTATGTGGAAGATAGTTTTTTGAACCCAATTATTGTATTAAATTTTCGATATAAATTTCGATGCGTTTCTATTCTATATGACCAAACGATAACTCCAAATGCTACAAAATTTGAAATCCGATAATAATACACTATTATGGATACAATGGAACTAGTTTCGTCGAATTCCAAAACTGTGCCTCGGAAGGCTATTTTTAAATTTCAATTTAAACGAGTTATTTTAAAAATCGAGTGAATCACTTTTAAATCCAATTTAAATTTTTTATTTACCTTCATACTTATAAATAGAAATTAAATAAGCTTTGAAATTATTTTTATCTAGCATAGAACTCAAAATTCCATTATTTAACCAATTTCTAGTATTAAATTTAACAATTAAATTTTCCAATAAACCGTTATATTTGAAATTAAAGTTATTTAACCTATATAATTTACTTTCCAATATCTAAAATCAATTAAATATTCCAATTTCAAATACCTAGAATTCTGGGTCGTTACATTTCTCCCCCTTAAAGAATTTCGTCCCCGAATTTGCCAAGGTAAGAAGAATGGTCCAAAACCCATTAATTTCCCAAAAATTAATTTGTTGAAACCACATTATCACTCCTTCTAATTTCCCTATTCATTCACAGATTCTAAATAATATTATCCACTCAATCATTTCAAGTTATAATCCAAAATCAGATTTTTAGTTATTAAAATTTTTCTTCAAAATTTTCTAACTCTTCAAATTTCAAAAAATTTCGCCAGCGTCTCCTTTGCACGGCTAGATCGGAACAACTATAAATCACCACTACGGGGCCCAAATCATCAAAAGAAAACAAAAGCCAACTGGCTCAATCATAAAACTATCAAATTCAGACAACAATTTAAACGTGTACCTGTTCGGACGGCTAAATGTCTATCGAGTTAGAAAATAGCCGAACGAATTTTGAAATAAAATTTACCGCAAGCGCACGGCGTACACTTTGTAGTACGTGGCGAATACGGGTCGATCCGCAGGGAATTGTGAGAGTTTAAAAATCTATTCAATCATATTAGACCAAATGGAGGAGAAATTGTTAACTAGAAATAAAATGAAGCTAAAACTAGAATTGAAATTTGATTTAAAAACTATTTAACTAGAGAACCATTTAGAGGCAAATCCACTCTCATATTTTTGTAAATCAACAAACAAACAATTTGTGATCTCTAGCTTTGATATTAAGTGAAATATTGTTGTATTTATCATAAGTAGGTTTGTTTATATTATTAATTAACATAACTCAAACCATCAAACTATAATACAACAAATAAACCACTTATAATTCTCATGAAAATGAAACCAAAGCAAATGCTATTTTAAGTATGATCTATTTACTATTGTAACTAGTAATATAGATCATCAAATTTCATTTTTACATTAATTTCACAATCAAAAATGGATTAGCAAATGATGATGCAAATTGTGTTTATGTTGAATAAGAATAGCTCATTTGCATAAACAATATAAGCTATCAAACCCACTTGTATAAACTTGCATCAAAACTCACTTCATGAAGCATAAACCAAATGAGATCATAAATCATAAAATGTTGAAATTACATAATATTTGAGAGCTTCATTACCCCTAAATTGAAGGGGTTTAGCTACTCATTTGTGGCATTGAAGCAACACAAGTAACTTTCAACATTAAAAAGAGAAGAAAATAGAGAATAAGCAAAGAAGAGAATGTAATTAAACTACTTACAACAAAAGAAATTAAGCTACACTACTTGCATGAATGTAAAACTATTCTACTAACAAAGAAAAGAAAAGAACATAAATAAAAGCATTAGCATAAAAACAAAGAAAAGCATGTAGAAAAAGAGAAGAAAGAGGCTTGGAAGCCATTTTTATTTCATAAAACATTGAGCTTACAATTTGATCTCTTAATTTCCTAAGTAAAATGAAAGAGTAGAAGATAGTTTCATGTACATAAGAGGGTTATTTATACATGCATAAAACCCTAATTCTATTTTTAGGGGGCTTTCCAAAATACCCCTTAGGTAGTGTGGAGGCCAAGTAATCATTAGCTTCTACTAATCATCATTTAAGTGTACATGAAGCCATTAATTCCATAAACATGTTCATTAGCCTCTAATTTGTATATTAAGGTAGGTGGGTAGGTGGGGTCCTCCATGATCTTCACTTTGAATTATTTCCATCTTCATTTGTTCTCTTCACTCTTGTGCATGCATATATCATCATGTAACCACTTGTAAAATTCACCAAATTTCCTACAAAACAACATAGAAAATTCCAAGTAAATTTTCACAATTTAATAAATGCATAAAAATGACCATTTTGGCCTTATATGAAGATGAATATGTGACAATTTCAAATTATTTGAATTTTGGTTTAAACAAGTTAAAATACCCAATATGATCATTTATTTAATTTAAATAGATTAAATATGGTGGTAAAAATATACACATTTACGTGCACATCAAATACCCCACACTTATCTTTTTATTCGTCCTCGAATAAAGAAAAACTAAGATAAATCCGTTTTCATAGGGAGCACGATTGCATTGAGCGTATGCAACAAGCCGTTAAACCTTTGGGTGTCCCCAGTAGGACGAGTATTATCTCGTGAGAGTTTTCAGCGGATACTACCCACAAAATCCAAATGCAGGATGAAAGTATTTACACAATGCAAGATTTATTTACAAGGAGATGAATGCAAGTTTTTGAAAATATTTACAATAAAGGATTTATTTTTAAATTGACTCAAATAAGTTAAATATAGGTTTTGGTTATTATCTTGAAATTTTAAGTCATTTTACTTGTCAAAATTTCCAATAAAAATCAAGTTATCAAAGCAAATAGACTATAGTTTAACTCGTTGTTTCGGTTGATTACGTAGTGTAACTATGAAATGGATTCTTATCGATTATCAAAGTTCATCAAAGTGGTATTTTTCATTTCTTTTCAATAACAAGTCAAATCAAATAAGTTAAAACAGTGCTTGGATTTCAATTGCTTACTCTCTCCATATTTTTTTCTTTTGAAAATTTCGTTGATATAAGCAATATTTATATATACCTAACTCAGATAAACTGAGGCCAGATATATTACCCATGCACTGCCTTACGGACTGATGTAAGGGGAATATAGAGCGTGGCGAGTGAACACACAAGTGTGAACACCTATTGACTGTAGGCATTATTAAAAAGAATTTTTATATATATACACCTAACTCAGATAAACTGAGGCCAGATATACCGATCGTGCACTGCCTTTCGGGTTTACGTGAGAAGGGTACAGAGCATGGCTAGTGAACATATGACTCTAGGTGTTTATTAAAAAATATATACATATATACAAGAAATATTTTTTGTTTTTGTGTTATTTTTTTTGAAAGAGAGAGTTTCACAAAAGCACTATTTAACTTAGAAAAAAAATGTTATATTTACTTTAAATCAACCACTTTTTAAAACAAAGCTTTTCAATTAGGATATATTTCATAATTTACACGTATGAATCTTCCAATATACTAGTTAAACCATTGTTATTTGTAATCAAACTTCATTTTTTTAAGACAAATAAATTTTCAAAAATTTCAATTTAATTAACCAAAACCATATATTTATCCTATAGTGTTTCTTTTTAAAAATAAATCAAAAATGCTTAACAATTTTTTTTTGTTTTTGAATTTTTTTTTAAATTTTGGAAAGAAAAATTAAAAATAAACCATGAAAAATTGAAAAATGATGATGAGTCTCCCTCCACACTTGATTTTGACTGTGTCCCCACAGTCAACCCAAGTGGAAAGAGAAAAATAAAAAAAATAAAAAGATGACCTATATTTACATGAAAACGAAAAGATTATTATTTACAAGAGTTCAGAAAGTATATCGTCAAGAAGTAAATGAAACGGTCTTCGAAAGACCGATTCATTTGTCTCATCAAATATGCGAGACACAGCTTAAGCTCGGAAAACCAAACCATACAAGATTTCGAAGTTGAATTTGGATTTGGAAAAACGAATGCCGTTTTATTAAAAATTGTACGAGTCGTTTTATTTTCAATGATTTTTGGGGTTGATAAAACGATTGATTGAAATTCAAGTTTATATTCACCAAATTGAAATTCAAGCTGTTCATTGAAAAATTCTTCAGAATTATTGATTTCAAAATCAAATTGGTGATTTAAATCTTCCCCGTCAGAGTTTAACGACTCATTTTCAAAAAGTCCATAAAACTCGTGTTTGTTGAATTCGTCTTCCTTATTTGGATTATCTACAACTTCATCGTATATCTCAAGTTCAAAATTTAAAGTTGTTGTATTCAAATTTTCGAAATCGAAAAAGGAAGATTGAATTTTAAATTTGGTTCCACACCCTCAAAATAATTGAAATCCAACTCAATTACCGTGTTCTCAACAACTTCATTAAGATCGTTATTATCAATTTCAAAAGTTGTTATTTGAAAATCGTATATTGTGGTAAAAGATGGATTATTATTTGACTTGTCACACATTGGGATTTGATTTTGTTTTTCACGTTGTTTCATATATGTTTCAAACAACGAATCCGTGTGATCATCGTAAATTTCATTCATTTGCTCAACAAAATCCAAAGTATAATTATTAACATGAGGATTTTCACTTTGAAATTGTTAAGAACAAAGATTTTCAATCGTAACGTGGTTAAGATTATTCCCATTGCCAAATTCATTTGAAAAGTTGTTTCCATTTTCATTTGGAGTTTGAAATTCATTTTGGAATTCGAAATTGAATTAGCATGGGTTATAATCGAAATTGTTTGCAAATTTTGAAATCCTTGACTCGAGTTATTACACAAATATGAATTACAAAAATCATTTATACTTTGATTTTGTTGTGTAGAGAATTCAAGTAAACATGAAACGCTATTTTCAAGAGTCGAGGGTTGGTCATCGTTTCGAAATTTTTGTTTTTCGAAATTCGAATTATTTACACAATAGTTGTTGTTAAAATATCCATATGAATTTGGAATTAAATCATATGGATTATATTGATTTTCACAACTATTGTGAAATTCACGTAAGTGGGAAACTCGGACATTTTCAAGAATGTTTTTCTTTCTTTTTTTATAAAGGAAAAATATTTACAAATGAAATTTATTTTTCAAAAGGTAAATTGATTTTTTTTTTTGGTTTTTCAATTTTTTTTTGTTTTTGAAAATGTTTTATAATTTTTTTGGATTTTTGAAATTTCAAAGAAAAAGGTTTTAAAAATTTCAAAGTAAATGGAATATTTACAATTTTTTTAGTTTTGGAATTTGATTTTTTTTTAAATATGCATGAACTAATGCAACTAAATGAATGCAAGGGCTAATTACAAATTATTTATCCTAAGTTAACCAAAATTTTTATAATTACACATTGTCTTAGTTCAACAAGATAGTTCTTAGCCAGGTAACGGACATGTTTTATCGGTGCACCACGAATCACCGTAGCAATGCAGCCGAAGGTTTAAGTACCTTTAGAGGAACAACCACTATAATATTTACGAATCACCATAATATTTATAAATGGTTATTACTCTGCTGTAGCCTAGACACCGAGAAATTAAATTGTTCAAAGAAGACAAATTGTCAATATACAATTATGCGTTATCGATTTCTAACCATTATTATTAATCAAAATTCTAGGATGAAATGCAAAGCAGAAATTAAACGTGTATTAACAATGCAACTACGAATGGATTTTGTTTTTTTGATTTTTTTTAAATGCCGTAAACAACAATGCAAGACAAACAAAAACAATAGATATATACAATGCAAGGCAAATGAAATTACAAATAAGCAAGAAGTTATTTTTTTGGCAAGATCAGCAAATCAAGCAATTTATTTTAGGACGCACTTCTGCTCCTTCTGCAATACTGCTTTGGCAACCTGTAAATAAAACAAAGATATATACACAGATTATATATATATATATATATCAAAGAAGAAACTAAGAAAATGAAAACAGAACAACAATGAACCTAAAACAAAACGAATGAAACTATACAAAAGAAAACAACATTTAATCTAACTTGTTTGTTTGTTTTCTTTTTTTTGTTTTGTTTTGTAAAGGAAGAAGTAAAATAAATTAAAATGAAACAACTTGGTTTTTTTATTAAGAAATAAAACAAACGAAACTTTTAGGGAGAGTTTTTTTTGAAAAGGAAATTTAAAAGTGAAGTTTTACTTAAAATTTTTTTTTTTGTGAGAGATAGACTTTAAAGCTAACTAAAATGAAAACAAACAAGTGAAAATGAAAGCAAGAACAATTAAAACTGGTTTTTTTACAAAGCAAATGTACTTAACAAAACAAAAACAAAAATTTATTAACTCAAGGCCCACTAGCCCGTTAACTCACTCAATAACACTAAATAAAATAGACAGCTTCCTTTTAATTCCAGACAAAATTTTCAAGCTAAATTGTAGTTGAATTCCCAAACAAAACAAATTGCGCTTCCACCAATTCAACTTCCAAGTCGCGATTTGAAGGGAATTTGCTATTTGATTGCTGATCGATTTTGGGATTTGGATGAAGTTGACTATTTAGATTACGGTTCTTGTGGGTTTGGGTGGAAGTGAGTTCAAGGTTGAATACGAAGCCGAGTTGGTTGCGTGGTTATTTATCGCGATCGGTGGCGATTGGCTGTAGGGAGTTGAGTGGTTCACGATTTGGTGGAATATGGTCACGATTTTGGGTTGATTTTGGGTTTGGGTGAAGATTTGATTGAGGGCGGGGAGGATGATGTAGGATTTCGGTTGCAATTGCAGGAGGTGGTCGTGATTTCAGATTGCTAGTTCTGGTCGGAAGCTAGAGATGGAGGAGGTGAACGTGTTTGAAGATTGGGTTTTTGCTGGAGAAGAAGTTTGTTGGATGTTTGGGGTTGGAGAAGTATGTAGGATGGGTATGTAGTTTTTTTGGTGATAACTGTGGCAGTTCAGGGAGGCTGTAATGTATAGTAGTGGGTGCTGTGATTTGGTAGAAGATGGTTCGATGGTGGCAATGTCAGTTGCAGGCAAGTGACTAGAGAGTGAGGTAAGAGGTTGACAATTAGGCAGAGGTGTTTGTCAGGTGGATAATGTTGGAAGTATTGTTTGTGGGTGACTGTCAATTGGTATGGTGGCAGTGATCGACAGTAGTTTGTGGTGAAATGTTGTTGAATGCGGTGTTTGGCGAAGATATGGGTGAAGTGCAGTGTTTATTGACAGCAACAGTTTGTAGGGGGTTTGAAGGCAGAACTGTGGTGCACAGTATGTGGAATGAAGTTGTAACAGGGGATTGAAGTGAGTTGAAATAGATGTAATGTGTTGTAGTCAGTTGAGAGTTTGTGAATTATGAGAAGTGGTAGAAGCAGCTGAAATGTAATGAAGCTGGAATAGATGTGATGTAGGAATAGATGTAATGTATTGAAGTAGTTGCCAGTGGAGGTTGCTGTGAAGTGTCGTGAGACAGTGGTGATTGGTTTGTGTGGCAACTGTTATGTAGTAGAGGAGTGAATTGAAATATCATTGTGGTGATGTTTTGCGAGTTGTTGACTGTTGTTCAATGATGGAGAATGTGGATGTGTGGATAGTTTGTTGTATGTATGTGGGTCTGGGTGGAGAATGTGGATGTGTGGCAGTAGCAGTTGTATTAACTTTGCACTGATGTGCACTGGAGGAGGAGCAGATGGTTTGTGAAATAGTAGGTGGTTTGAAATGATGGATTATGTGATGGATTGCACTATAGCGAAGCGGAGGAAAATTGGTGGATGAAGGTGATGGACAGGCTGGGGAGTAGTTTTGTTTAGTGGATGGTCAGATAGAAATGGCAGCGGTCAATGGTTTGTGACAGAAGCAGTATCAAATAGTTGAGATGAAGTATCAATGAAGTATCGGCAGGGTGTTGTTGACAGGGGATTGTGGGTGCTTCGTTTGGTTAGTTTTAAGGGTTTGCTGGAGTGGTGGGTTGCGAGTTAGGTTTGTGGAAGACGCGATTGGGTTTAGGAGTTGATGAGGAGGAGGTTGCACTGGGTGTATTGAAGGCTATGACAATAGCAGTGGTATTGTTATGTAGATGATATGTATTGCCATTGATCTGTTGATGTGAAGTGAATGAGATGGTCTGTTTGTATATTGAATAAAGATGGTTGATTGGCAATGAGGTTGCAAAGTTGAAGACAGTGTTGTATGCTAAGGTAGAGAATGATTGTTGTCAGTGGTATACTGTGTGGGATGTGGGTCAGGCAGTGAAGTTTGTGATAGGTTTGTGGTTGATGTATCAAGAAAAGAGGGGTGGAGCAGTGGTCGATCGACGTGGTTGTGAACAGAGGTGTTTGTTGTTGTTTGATGAAGGAAGTTGATGTGATTCTGCAGTTTTGGTCAGAAGGCAAGGGTGGTGAGATGTTGATAGTTTAGTATTTACAGAGGAATGTAACAGGGAGGGGGGTTGTGTATGCATAGATGAACAGTAGAGGACAGTAGAAAAATGAGCAGTGCACAAGTTGTAACAGTAGAATGCAAATGTAAATGTATAGGAAAATTTGTAAAAAGACAGCAAAAATTGTAAAATGAAATATTTTTTTTTATAAATTTTGTGTATATGTTTTTTTTAAGAAAATAACAGAGATGTAAATGCAAATGACAAGAAGACAAGCACCCAAGGAAAATGCAAACAAAAATCACAAACACACACAATACAACAAATTTTTTTTAAATGCAAACAAACACACAAAATAAAACACACAAAAATCAAACAGAAATAATTCGAAGAATAGAAAATTAAAATCAAAACAATTCCCCGGCAACGGCACCAAAAACTTGTTCGGACGGCTAAATGTTTATTGAGTTAAAAAATAGCAGAACGAATTTTGAAATAAAATTTACCGCAAGCGCACGGCGTACACTTTGTAGTACGTGGCGAATACGGGTCAATCCGCAGGGAATTGTGTGACGACCGCCCATGACCCCTGCACCGAATCTAGAAATAGTGCGCTGTAAAGTGTGCCAGGCAACCATGGACGATTGTCAGGGTAGATTAAAACAACAGAATCTATCGTATTACTCACAGCGCACGGACAAAATACAATAGAACATATGTATAGTGAAGCTTTTACAGAACAAAATGACATCATATAAAACTCCATAATAGTTGAATACAAGAATCCAAATAGTCAATACATCAAGCCTCACTACATATCTCTCAGAGAATACAAAACAGCGGAATATCCAGTACATATAATAAGAAGATAATATGCAACCCTCCAGCTCGTCTTCGATATCAGCATCGTGAGAAGAGAACAGCACCTGTCACCTGCTACCTAGTCTGCCCGTCCCAAAATGGACGAACAGCCCAAGGCAATAAGAATTAAAAACATAAAGCCTTGAGTCAGACAACATTCTTAGTGAGCAGTAGATTAACTAACAACATACCAAAAGAGCATAAAGGAAAAGGAATAGGAAATACAACCCTCCCACTCCAACCTCTTTCTACAGTGATAGCCCCCAGACACACTAATAGAAGCAGACATAGCAGAGCATACAATTTAATGTATAATAATAATCATTCGAGTCAAGGGCGATGTTTTCCAAGTACCAAGGCCTAAATCAGATAAGCACCCAGAAAATACCGCTCTTGAGTCCGAATGACGATACAATCAAACGTCCATGACTCTGGCTATCACTGTTATCATTGCTTCGATATCACCGTTAATTGAATGACCGACACATTCTTTCAGCCGTCCGTCAAGGGCTAATGGAAACCCCGGTTCTAGACATAACTCCCGCACGTCGTCGCAACCCGTGCCTAGGACTTTCGAATCTGCCCAGAGTACTCGACCATCAACAGTTGGCCGTTGGGACTATCGAATCTGCCCCAAACGTACTCTTGCTTAGAGCACGCTAGAACCTTCAACAACGATGCTATCCAAGCCTCCTAGTCATCCTCCTCGACGACTATTCTCATATCCATTCATTATCCTCAACTCGAATCATATCACCGAGTTATCAACATGCTTGGAATGATCCCGTCTAGATTAGACCAAGTCTTCATCACATGATTGCTTCGCTTCATCACATCCTCGCAAAGCCTCATCTCAACATCACATCATCAAATCTATGCATAAGAGCTTCATCATCCCGCTACATATGCCACGAGCAGCTTTCCCAATTCAAGAGCCTTTCCCTTAGCTTTTGAATCATCTTCGATCTAAATCAAACCATCAATCATCTAATTCATAACAATCAATCAAATCAAACATTAATCCAAACAATCAAGCATTCAAATAAGATCTAAGTAGACAATTATCACAATAATGGCATTTTCGTAATTAAAGAGTTGAAAGTCCAATAAGCATGAAAACATGAATTATATCCCTACAAACTTGATGAATGAACTTGCATAGGTTAACATATGATAAAATGGATGTAACATCATCATGAACAATGGATCTATATGGATCTACACTTAGGATGAAGAAAATGCATGGAAATCACTATTTTAACACCAAAACGAGCCAACAATCCGATATACTCCTTTGGATCCGTGTGAGAGATAATCACCACTCACCAAATCACCAAAACAACCTCAAACCAATATGCTTCAGATCTGGACAGCGAAGGATCAAGCTTGATCTATCACGAATCCGCTTCAAACGAAGAAATCTCACTTCAAAGGATGAAGATCTTCAACTTTAACTCTTGGATCTTCGATCTTGATCTTCGATTTGGATGAAAGGAAGCACTAGATTAGAGTGGAGAAAAGAAGTGAAGAAGTGTAGAAGTCGAGCTCTCAAAATGGCAGCACTTCGTCGCTTCAAAAATCCGGATCCCAAAAATGAAGCCAACCCCCTTCTATTTATAGGCAGAAAATCTCTTAAGTCGGAATTTGGCTATCTCCTTAAGTCGTCTCCGACTTACGACTTAAGCCCCTACGACTTATCAAAACCCTACAACCTAACCAGAACATCTCCTAAGTCGGTTACGACTTATAGCATGCGCCTACAATCTCAACTGGAAAGGGCCTCCGACTTAACCAAGCTACGACTTAACAAAGCCTAGATGACTTACGACTCAACTACTATGCCAACCTACGACTTACAACCTAACGTCTCAGGCGCTTCAACAACTTAAAGATTTCAGCTACTCTACGACTTAACAACAAACACCTAAGTCGTCTACGACTTAACACACTCATAAGTCGTTCACCACTTACGACTTAACAAAACCCCCAGTTTACGACTCATAACTAAACAGGGCCTCCGACTTAACATGTTACGACTTAGTGATCTCGCGACTTAAGACTTAGCATTCTCCTTAACACGGCCATGACTCAACTTGGCTACGACTTAAACACTTAACTCGGTCAAAACCTTAAGTCGGTCACTTCCTTAGGTTGTCTATCCCTTAACTCGGCAACGACTTACAACCTACGACTTAACACTTGCCGAGTTAACTTCGACCTACTTACTTAGCCCAGCTACGACTTATCTCCTTAGGTCGTACAAACAACCTATCTCCAAGCCCTGGGTCATTCCCATCTCCTAAGTCGTATACGACTTACGACTTATGCTAAGTCGTGAACGACTTAGGACTTGGGCAAAATTTGCCTAAAATCAGAAATGGCTCATAAATGCTAAAATTCCAGATTTTGACAAACTTTTCGATCCGTAAAAATACGGGTCGTTACATTCTCTCCCCCTTAGGAATTTCGCCTCCGAAATTCCAAACAAACAAAGCAATCAAAGACTATTCTGCACGCCTACCATCCATAGCAATCAACAAACCATGCATCCAATTCTAGCTTAGCATGCAGAATTCTAAAACTTAGAACAAGTTACAATATCATGAGATGAGACGACACCTTAGGGCCATACCTTGAAGAGTTCAGGATGAGCTGCCTTCATCCTCTCTTCCACCTCCCACGTACAGTCGTTATCATCATCACTCCATTGTATCTTGAGCAACTTAACTATCTTCCTCCTAAGATGTTTCGTGTCGGTTTCCACAACACGAAGCGGCTTACGAGGTCTTCTATCGACAGGATCAACTTCGAAATCTTCACAGCTATCAGCAGAAACCACTGTATTCGAGTCGTGCACATACTTCCGTAGATATGATACATGAAAAACATTGTGCACACCCGACATCTTCTCCGGTAATTCCAATCTATAAGCGAGCTTTCCAATTCGCTCGATAATCGGGAATGGTCCAACAAATCTCGGAGTCAATTTTCCTTTCTTTCCGAATCGGATAACATTCTTCAGTGGAGAAATCTTCACAAAAACCATATCACCAACGTCAAATTCCAAATCCTTTCGATGCTTATCGGCATAACTCTTCTGACGGTCTTGGGCTGCCTTCATTCGTTGCCGAATGATCTCTATACAATCTGAAGTCTGCCGAATCATCTCTGGCCCAAGTATCAGCTTTTCTCCAGTTTCCAACCAACATGTCGAAGAGTTACACGGTCTTCCATACAATGCCTCATACGGTGCCATACCAATGCTTGACTGGTAACTGTTGTTGTACGCAAACTCCACCAAATGAAGGTGATCTTCCCATGATCCTCCGAAATCCAAAACACAAGCTCTGAGGAGATCTTCCAAAACTCGGTTGACTCTCTCGGTCTGACCATCTGTTTGAGGGTGATAAGCTGTACTCAAACACAACTCGGTTCCCAAAACTTACTGGAAGCTCTTCCAAAATCCACTAGTGAACAATGGATCTCGATCGCTCACTATACTCTTCGGAATACCATGGAATCGAACTATCCACTTAACATACAACTCAGCCAACTTTGATGCAGTCCTAGTCGATCGAACAGGAATGAATCTTGCGCTCTTAGTCAGACGATCTACAATGACCCAAATCCCTTCATTTCCCGTTCTTGTTCTAGGTAATCCATCAATAAAATCCATCGATATCTGCTCCCACTTCCATGTAGGAACTTCTAATGGCTGAAGCAATCCACTTGGCTTCTTCTGTTCAGCCTTTACCAACTGGCAGTTCATACACTTGGAAATAAAATTTCCAACATCCTTCTTCATACCTTCCCAATAGTAGGTTCTCTTCATATCCCGATACATCTTATTTCCACCTAGATGAATTGTCAGCTTCGAGTGATGACTTTCCTTCAGAACCTCATCTCTCAATCCATCTATATCGGGAACAACTAATCGTCCTTGCTTCCGAAGCCAACCCTCTCGATCGACCTCAAATTCTTTATCCTTCTCTGGTTCCAATCCAGATTCCAAATTACGGATAATCCTGACAATCTTATCATCTCGCTTTTGACTCTCGCCAATCCTCTCCACAAGAGTCGGTCTTATCGATAAGTTTGCCAACATCTCAGGTTCCAATTCACATCTGGGCCTGAAGTCAAATCCAGCTAGATACTCGAGATTCTTCCATTCTGAAAACATGGCTCCCAATCCTGCATGTCTTCGACTTAACGCATCTGCAACTGCGTTACCCTTTCCCGGAGTATAAGCTATACCAAAATCATACGACGCTAAAAACTCTAGCCATCGTTGCTGCCGAAGATTCAAATCCTTTTGGGAGAAAAGATACTTCAACGACTTATGATCTGTAAACAACTCGAATCGAACTCCCAACAGATAATGCCTCCACATCTTCAGAGCAAATACAATCGCCGCTAACTCCAAATCATGAGTCGGGTAATTCCTTTCATGCGGCTTCAGTTGTCGACTGGCATACGCAACAACTTTATCCCTCTGCATTAGCACTGCTCCAAGTCCAGTACCACATGCGTCGGTGTAAACCACCATCTCATCATTTCCACTTGGAATAGTCAAAACAGGAGCACTCGTCAATCTCTCTTTCAGGATTCCGAAAGCTTGCTCACACTTAGCATCCCAACCGAACACTTGGTTCTTCTTCGTCAATCCAGTTAACAGTGCAACTATCTTGGAGAAGTCTTTGATAAACCGTCGATAATATCCTGCCAATCCAAGAAAACTTCTCACATCAGATGCATTCTTAGGTCTAACCCGGTCCTGGATTGCTGCCACCTTAGCGGGATCAACCGCTATTCCATTTCCAGAAATAACATGGCCTAAGAACCTCACTTCACTCTTCCAGAAGTGACACTTCGAAAACTTAGCCTTCAGCTGATGTAATTAAACTACTTACAACAAAAGAAATTAAGCTACACTACTTGCATGAATGTAAAACTATTCTACTAACAAAGAAAAGAAAAGAACATAAATAAAAGCATTAACATAAAAACAAAGAAAAACATGTAGAAAAAAGAGAAGAAAGAGGCTTGGAAGCCATTTTTATTTCATAGAACATTGAGCTTACAATTTGATCTCTTAATTTCCTAAGTAAAATGAAAGAGTAGAAGATAGTTTCATGTACATAAGAGGGTTATTTATACATGCATAAAACCTTAATTCTATTTTTAGGGGGCTTCCCAAAATACCCCTTAGGAAGTGTGGAGGCCAAGTAATCATTAGCTTCTACTAATCATCATTTAAGTGTACATGAAGCCATTAATTCTATAAGCATGTTCATTAGCCTCTAATTTGTACATTAAGGTAGGTGGGGTCCTCCATGATCTTCACTTTGAATTATTTCTATATTCATTTGTTCTCTTCACTCTTGTGCATGCATATATCATCATGTAACCACTTGTAAAATTCACCAAATTTCCTACAAAACAACATAGAAAATTCCAAATAAATTTTCACAATTTGATAAATGCATAAAAATGACCATTTTACCCCTATATGAAGATGAATATGTGACAATTTCAAATTATTTGAATTTTGGTTTAAACAAGTTAAAATACCCAATATGATCATTTATTTAATTTAAATAGATTAAATATGGTGGTAAAAATATGCACATTTACATGCACATCAGTACCTTTTAGTCGGTAAATCCAATTCTCTTTTGATATCGAAGACATCAATTTAGTTCTTGCTTTTATATACCTGTATCTAATTTACTAATGATATCCAATCATATAATTCAAAATCATTATTCAGCATTTTCAATTTCCAATATTTACTTCACCAAAACCCGTACGATGCACATATATCATCCGTACGCAATATCAAATCTGATCGCTCACTCGATCACACAATTTCACTTCCAAACTTGTATCGTTCATATGACTCTTTAGTGCAGACTCAGATCTGGTTCCTTGATCGGAAACCGTCATTCTCCTTGCATAGCCATATACTATGATAGAGAATCCTAGAATCAATCAAAAATCCATATCCAGGGTTCGTCGTCGAAAATCGAAAATCCTAACTCGGATCAAAATAAATTATCTCAAAATTCTATGCTCGAATCTAGATCAAATCGTTATGCGAATAAAATAATATATGTGCAACTTACATATTTATTTCAATTTATTCTTAGTTGCACCAAATTCTCTTATTCACATTTATTCCATTTACTTCCAATTTTTCACTTGCAGTCATTCATATTTATTTGATCTACATTCAAATATTTACATGGTATATTTTCCAACACCAATTATCTCTTCAAAATTTTCTCATCAAATTTTCTTAAGTCAATTTTAAACATTTTTATACAAAAGATTTTTTTCTTCTAATTACCACCTTTCAACTTAAGTTTATATCCATTTCAAATCAAATTCAATTTCAATACCATTTAACTCAATTTATCCTTCAAAATTTTAAATATTGAATTTTAGCAATTATATCCCAAAACATATTTAATTCACTAATTATTTTAATTAGTTCCATCCACTAATTCATTCAAATCTCAATTAATTATATTTCCAAAATTTATTTTCATTTAGCCCATCTTAGGCTAAATTTCCAAATCCCATTTTATTTAACTTAATTTAAGTTAAATTCCATTTCATAATTCAATTCCAAAATTTTACTTTCTTGCATTCTTATTCAACAATTAAACATTGCTTTGTCTTGCTAATTTACAAACTTCATAAATTATCAAACCTATTTTATCATATTTTCCAAATAACATTTTAAATGAAAATTCTAGAGTTTAAACTCCTTATTCCCAAATTATTTCAAATTACCCTTGAAATCATATATATATATATATATATGTATACACACACACACAATCCTTTGGTATATCAAATTGCCCCTTTGAATTCCAAAACCAGTTTTTACCAAACAAAACTCCAATTATAGCAATTCCTCCGTTGGAAACCCGAAAATGAACGTCGATGATGCTGTAGTCATCACCGAAATTATTTTCCACCGACCGAAGTGAGTTCAGTGCTTTTATTTCCTTTAAATATCCCTTTAAAAATATTTCATAAATATTTTTCAACTAACATCGCTATATTTTCCAAACTTTTGTAAACCATTTGCAAAATTTCGGGACTTAGATTCAAAACCTCTCAATTTAAATCCATTTTTAATTTATAAGTCACATTTATAAATTATACTTACATAATTTCACTTCCTTAAAACATTTCACAAATGTTTTATCATTGTTTGTTTTATAATAAACATCTTTTATTAAGACACAACAATCAATTAATGATAATAATCAATATTATCATTCCTAACAACCAAACGCAATATATATAGTAATTTCTGAAAATTGTTCCTTTATATATAAATTTAACCGGGGTAAAATTATTTCTTTTTCCCAGTTTCAAAACAATACTATGTCGAATTGCACTTTCGAGTGTTTAGAGATCCCTATCAATAATGTTAATTACTCGTATTGAACAGAATCCATAAGCCACTTAATAGATCAATCAACACAATATAAAACATTTTATATTCACTAACAAATACGCGCTCATATCTATTAATACACTCAAACTCATTCTAGGGTGCTACTGACCCTATCTCTAATGAGTTACCCCATCAAAGCTAAGGTTCTCTCTTAACCTTCAGCTCCGATACCAAATGTAACAATTTCGGCTATTTGAATAAGTATTTGTACTTAGACACTATTATAATATCACTGGATCTTCTATAAAATGTTTTGGTTATCGTAAGGGAAAAACCCGTTGTGTTTATGTATGACGCGGTCTTACGAGATATCTTTGTTTTCAAAGGATTTTGACAACTTTAATAATTCAAATTGAGTGTGTTTACTCACGCTGGTTTTCCAGACTTACTCGGGTGTTATTTTATTATAATGCTCGGGTCAGACCGAGTATTGCAGATTCAGATTAGGATGCTATGGAGTTCAGAAGACGAGCTAGATGACAAAGACGTATTTTAAAATACTAAACTGTAACTGTTGAGGTGAAGGTTACGGTAACTGTTGATCGGGAATGAATTAGGATTCATAAAAGAAGTTAGAAATGGATATTTGGAATTATAGACAAGTGCTTTGAATTTGGAAATATTAAAGGAACTTAATTAAGGAATCTTGAAACTTATAGAATTCGTTCTAAACGAGTTAAGGAATTTACAAATAAATTGTAAATGATTTTGAGAAAATAGGAAATAAATGGAATACTTCCTAAGTGTTGAACATAAAAATGGAGTTGGAAAATATTCTAAATATTAGGAAGGTTTGGGAATATTCCGTTGAAAATATAAGGATTTGAAATCGTTTCAAATGTTAGAAAATTTGGAAGGGATTTGAATATATATCTTATAAAGATATTTTAAAAATAAATTTTTGGAAAATTTATAATAAGGCCCGATGTCTGCTTATGGATGTTATATTGATAGTTAAATAACCGACTATCAAATATTGGCCAATTTTGTTGATCGTTTCGAAGAGACCGGGATTAGATTTAATTATCCGAAAACCACTTCGATCTGATTTGAGCATTACGATTGGATATCGTAAAGATAGTGAAGATGGTGATTCGGTTTGTCCAGACCCAAGACAACTTGTATGGACGAATGCTATTAGAACATCGTCATTGGAGGACGATGAGCATTCTAAGTAGAATTGTTCTTGAAAGGTAATCGTTAGCCTTAAGCCTCATCAACCGGGAATGACTAAAACAGGGGAGATACAGCAAGACTAAGTGGGTCACACCCAATTAGGGTATGTTTATCACCTTTCTAGATACCCTCGAAAATATATATAAATTATGGATATGGTTGTGCATGGAAAAGTGACCGCTCGATTTTAAGGGTGGGAACACCCGGGGTGATAACATATTCGGTATTATCCAGGTTAGGGGTAGGCCGGTCTTGTATGGTAGGGGATCCCGGAGAGGTTCTCGGTACATTTTTCTAGAGGTGTACTGTGATGGGCGGTACCCCAGTAGCCCAGTCATTGTATGGAATCCATTATCCAATACGAGCCTTTACGGTTTTGATTGTAGAGCCTAGTATGCTGGAATTTAATTAATGTAACAATTTCGGCTATTTGAATAAGTATTTGTGCTTAGACACTATTATAATATCAGAGGATTTTCTATAAAACGTTTTGGTTATCGTAAGGGAAAATCCCGTCGTGTTTATGTGTGACGTAGTCTTACAAGACACCTTTGTTTTTTTCAAAGGATTTTGATAACTTTAATAATTCAAATTGAGTGTGTTTTCTCATGCTGGTTTTCTAGACTGACTCGGGTGTTATTTTATTATAATGCTCGGGTCAGACTGAGTATTACAGATTTAGGTTAGGATACTATAGAGCTCATGAGACGAGCTGGATGACAGAGACGTATACTCGTACTTGATTATATTTCCGCTGTGTGAGGACAAGTTATTATAACTGTCCATATTGATGTATTGATTGTTGTACTCTGATGATTATAAGTATAAAACAGTTACAGATTCTTTTGTATAAAAATCTGTTATTATATATTATATGTTGTTCCGCTGCGTTTGTGAGATTCTGTGTTGTTGTTCTATTTTCTTCTACCTCTTTCTTCTTTACCCCTAATAATTGGTATTTTCGGCACTTGAATATTTGGCATGTTATACAGTGAACGTATTGTGTCGATTTTCAAGGGTCGAAAATCCCGGGCCACTACACTTGGTATCCATTTCTAACTTCTTCTATCTTTATATATTAGATGGCAGATCGCTGGGTTGGCCGAAGTCAGGTGATGGACGAGTTGAGGTGAAGATTACGGTCGGAATTGGTGGAGTTTTGAAATAAAATATTTTAAAATGGTTTTTAAAAGGAGATAAAAGCATCGAATTCACTTCGGTCGTTGGAAAATAATTTCGATGATGATTGCAGCATCATCGACGTTCATTTTCGAGTCTCCAAAGGAGGAATTGGTACCTTAATGATTTGCTATTGGAGTTTTGTTTGGTGAAAACTGATTTTGGTTTGAAATTCAAAGGGATAATTTGATATACCAAGGAATTTTGTAAATATATGTATGATTTCAAAAATGATTTGAAGTACTTATAACAAATTGTTAAAATCTAGGATTTTTGATTTGAGATGTTTATTTGGAAATAGGGGAAATAAGTTTGATAACTTGTAGAATTTGGAAATCAGCAAGTTACAACAATGTTTAAAATTGTTGATTAAGAATGCAAGAAAAGTAAAATTTGAAAATTTAATTTGGAATGGAATTTAACTTGAATTAAGTTAAAAAATTAAAATTGAAGATTTAGCCTAAGTTGGACTAAATAAAATAAATTTTAGAAATAGAATTGACTGAGATTTGAACGAATTAGTGGATGGAACTAATTAAAATAATTAGTGATTTAAATATGGTTTGGGATATGGTTGATAAAATTTAATATTGCAATTGAAAGATAAATTGAGTTAAGTGGAATTGGAATTAAATGGTTTTGGAGATATTCTAACAACGAAAGGATTTGCTTGGTGATAGGTTCACATACGCATGATAGGGGGTTCTCGATTTGTGAACAGTGACGAAGCTTAGACTCGTAGCTCTAAATGTCCTAAGAGGTAGTACAAGGCCTTGATGGATTGGTTGCGGATGTCACGAGGCTGGCCGTAAAAGCAAATTCGAGGTACCACTTGTAGTCACCTCCATGTTGAAAAGCAGGAGTACCCCCATATTGAAAAGCAGAAGGGTAGCGGGATGGTTGAAAAGCCTACCGGGGCTGGTCCGGAGTGCCGGTTCGTTACATTTGGTATCAGAGTTGAAGGTTAAGAGAGAACCTTGGCTTTGATGGAGTAACTCATTAGAGATAGGGTCAATAGCACCCTAGAATGAGTTGAGTGTGTATATATATGAGCGCGTATTTGTTAGTGATATAAAATTGTTTTATATTGTGTTGGTTGATCTATCGAGTGGCATATGGATTTTGGTCAATGCGAGTAATTAACGTTATTGATAGGGATCTCTAAACACTTGGGAGAGCAAATTGGACACAATATTGTTTTGGAAATCGGGTAAATGAAATAATTTAACCCTGGTTATATTTTATATATAAAGAAAAAAATTCAAAAATTATTATATATGGTGTGCTTGGTTGTTAGGAATGATAATATTGATTATTATCGTTAATTGGTTGTTGTGCCTTAATAAAAGATGTTTATTATAAAATAAATAATACTAAAACATTTGTGAAATGTTTAAAGAAGTGAAATTTTGTAGGTATAATTTATAAGCTGACTTATAAATTAAAATGGATTTTAATTGAGGAGTTTTGAATCTAAGTCCCGGAAATTTTGAAATGTGTTTCAAGTTGTTTTGGAAAAAAATGATAATGATAGTATTATTTTTGAAGTATTTTTGAATAAAAGTATTTTAAAATGGTTTTTAAAAGGAGATAAAAGCACTGAACTCACTTCGGTCGCTGGAAAATAATTTCGGTGCTGACTACAGCATCATCGACGTTCATTTTCAAGTCTCCAAGGGAGGAGTTGCTACCTTAATGATTTGCTATTGGAGTTTTTTTTTGGTAAAAACTGATTTTGGTTTGAAATTCAAAGGGATAATTTGATATACCAAGGAATTTTGTAAATATATGTATGATTTCAAAAATGATTTGAAGTACTTAGAACAAATTGTTAGACTTTAGGATTTTCGATTTGAAATGTATATTTGGAAATAGGGGAAATACGTTTAATAACTTATAGAATTTGGAAATTAGCAAGTTACAACAATGTTTAAAATTGTTGATTAAGAATGCAATAAAAGTAAAAATTTGAAATTTAATTATGAAATGGAATTTAACTTGAGTTAAGTTAAAAAAAGTAAAATTGAAGATTTAGCTTAAGTTGGACTAAATAAATTAAATTTTGGAAATAGAATTGATTGAGATTTGAACGAATTAGTGGATGGAACTAATTAAAATAATTAGTGATTTAAATATGGTTTGGGATATGGTTGGTAAAATTTAATATTGGAATTGAAAGATAAATTGAGTTAAGTGGAATTGGAATTAAATGGTTTTGGAGATATTCTAACTACGAAAGGATTTTCTTGGTGATAGGTTCACATACGCATGATAGGGGGTTCTCGCTTTGTGAACAGTGATGAAGCTTAGACTCTTACCCCTACATGTCCCTGAGAGGTAGTATAAGGCCTTGATGGGTTGGCTGCGGATGTCGTAAGGCTGGCCGTAAAAGCAAATTTGAGGTACCACTTGTAGTCACCTCCATGTTGAAAAGCAGGAGTACACCCATGTTGAAAAGTAGAAGGGTAGCGGGATGGTTGAAAAGCCTACCGGGGCTGGTCCGGAGTGGCTGGTTCATTACAATCATCAACCTCGAATTGTATTATTACTGAGTGATGTTATTCGGTCTGAAGAATGCCGACGCAACCTACCAATGGATGGTGAATACAATATTCAAAGATTAGATTGGGCGAATGATGGAAGTCTATGTGGATGGCATGCTAGTTAAGTCACATGTATCAGGAAATCACTTGGAAAACCTCTCGGAAATGTTTGAGATTCTTCGAAAGTACGGAATGAAGATTAACCCACCGAAATGTTCTCTCGGCGTGGCTTCAGGGAAATTTCTAGGTTTTATCATGAATGCTAGGGGCATTGAAGCTAATCCCGAGCAAATTACTGCTCTGCGGAACGTCACAGCCCCCATGACCAAAAAGGAATTGCAAAGTTTGAATGTAAAGGTCGCAGCGTTGAGTCGATTTATTTCCAAAGTGACAGACAAGTGTATACCATTCTTCGACGTATTGAAGAAGGGTAAGAAAAATTTCGAATGAAATCAGGCCTGCCAAACCGCTTTGGAAGAATTATTGCAACATATGGAGGCTCCACCGGTTTTATCTAAACCGATGGACGGGGAAGACCTATTCATCTACCTAGCAGTGTCAACTCACGGTCTAAGCGCAGCATTGGTACGCAAGGAAGCTAGAATCCAGTAGCCCGTTTACTACATCAGTAAGCGATTCACTATAATCGAGAAGAACTATCCAAAGTTGAAAAAACTAGCCTATTTCCTGTTGACCGCGTCAAGGAAGTTATGCCCATACTTCCAAACTCACCCAGTCAAAGTGTTGATGGATCAACCTTTGAAGCAGGTGATGTACCATCTAGAAACGTTAGGACGACTTCTTAAATGGAACATTAAATTGAGTCAGTACGATGTCACTTATCACCTTTAAAGGGCAATCAATGGACATGCATTCGCAAATTTCATCGCTGAGTTCACAATACGAGATGGAAAAGAAGAAAACACTCTAGAAGCAGTGTCACGGGGAAACTATTTGTTGATGGTGCATCAAATGGTTTTTGCTTAGGAGCTGGAGTCACTCTCGAAACTACCGAAGGACGGTCTATTTCCTACGCTCTAAGGCTAGAGTTCCCTGCTATAACATTGAGGCGAAGTACGAGGCATTGATAAAAGGACTGAAAATTGTGAAGGACGGGAATAAGAGCTATGCACATCTACATCGACTCTCAGCTAGTTGTCTATCAGGTGAAAGGGGAATATCAGGAAAAGGGGACAAATTTTTCCCCTTATATGTTAAAGGCATGGGAATTGCTGAACGACATTGAACACTATACCATAAGTCATATTTCGAGAGAGCAGAATATGAAAGCAGATTACCTAGCTAAACTAGCCAGTTCCGGAGAAGCACAGTCAATGGGGCTGGTTCCTGTGGAGACACTGATGGCTCCTAGCATAGAACAGATGGACATTGATTGGATTCTAGAAACTGCAATGGAAGAGGAATCGTGGATGTAACCGACCAAAGACTATATGCTCAAAGGGACACTCCCCAGGGATCGAAATGAGCAGAAGAAGCTTCTTCGAAAGGTGCCACAATTCGGACTAAAATACAGAATTTTCTACAAGAGGGGATTTTCTACCCCTTACTCAGATGTGTAACCAGCAACGAAGCCAAGAGGATCATCCTGGAAGTCTACAAAGGTAGCTGCGGAGACCACATCAGGGGGCAGGCACTAGCAAAGAAGGTCCTCCGTTATGGATATTTTTGGCCACCAGTTAACCGATTTACAGTAGACTACGCTAGGAACTGCGATTAGTGCTAGAGATTTGCAAAGATTACGAGAACCCCATCCTTGGGGCTTACGCAAATGGTCAGCCCGTGGCCTTTGCAATCCGAGGAATCGATCTAATTGGTGTGTTACTAATAGCAAAGGAGGAGCCAAATATGATATCGTCACAGTTGATTATTTCAAAAAATGGGCTGAAGTGGAACTGCTGGCCATCATCACTACTAAGAAAGTAATTAACTTCATTACTAAAAATATTATTTGTAGGTTCGGAGTACCACAGAAAATCATCACGGACAACGAAACTTGGTTCAGAGTGCTAAATTCAAGAGCTTCTGCGAAGGTTTCTGGATCGAGAAGAGCTTTTCTATGGTGTCACACCTGCAAGCAAACAGGCAAGTGGACACAGTGAACAAAATCATCAAATCCACGATCAAGAAATGGTTGACAAAAGATAAAGGAAATTAGGTTGATGAACTTCCACTTGCACAATGGGCTTATAGAACGACTCATAAATCGGCGACCGGGCACTCACCCTTCGCCTTAGCATACTGTTCAGAAGTAATGATTCTGGGGAACTGGAAGTCCCTTCTCATTGGAGACGACACTTCAATCAAAGTGAGAACGAGCAGCTTCTGCTCGTATCACTTGATCAAATCGATGAGAAGTGGGATGAAGCTGAGTTAAGGACTGTTGCTTATCAGAAAAGGATAGCACGACACTTCAACTCCAAGGTTCGCAACTGTACATTCGAAGTGGAGGATCTTGTCCTGAAACAGATTAATCCCGCTATGGGAGCACGTGGATCAAATTGGGAAGGACCCTATGTGATCGCCCAAAAACTTGGAGACAGAACTTTCAAGCTAACAATGGTTGATGGAATTTAGATTCCAAGTGCTTGGAACAACGACTCGCTATGGCAATATTTTATTTAGTATTTATCTATGTATTTCCTATTTTCACAAATAAGCCACCCAAGGACACTGGGGGCATTGTAATTAAGCAGGATTTTCCATTCACTTTATGTTATCAATAAAATCATTTTGGCTTCTTGAACCAATTGAACCGTGTTCATGTAAGTAACCTGCTGAGTCGATGGGGTCAGATCGGCTCAAGAATCATTCATTCACTGCTTGAACCGATGGAACTGCATCCAAGTACGCTCCACCCACATGCTTCTTGAACCAATGGAACTGCATTAACGTAAGCTACCCGTCGAGTTGACGGAAGAAAATCGACTCAAATCGCCGGATCGATGGGGAAAATCGATCCCTACCTTCTGAGAATCGATGTTGCTTAGTCAGCACTAGGAAGGCCCAACCCCCACGCACATCTATAAGCCGCGCATTGCTTCTTAGACCAATGGAACTGCTTCCAAGTAAGCATGCACTCATTTTCCGCTTGAACCAGTGAAATCGCATTCAAGTGCGCTCCATTCCTTCGCTTCTTGGACCAATGGAACTGTGTCCTAACAAGAATCCACTTCTTTTGCCGCTTGAACAAATGGAACCACATTCAAGCGCACCCCGAATTATCGATATTAACCCGGTAGTATCATCGTCTGTCAAAAACTCCTAAGTACCGATATTGCTCCAACAACAGTGGGAAATTTATCAATTGCAAGATTGGTAGAAACCAATCCCCGCCTCCTAAAACTCAACATCGCCCAGATATTGGCAATGTTGAAGGAAAATCCAAGGGTTTGAGCTATCCACATATCTCAAGAAACAGATGCTGATATATGGATAGAATCTAAATGCCAAACATGGAAGAAATCAACCATATCTAAAGTACAAGATGCTTGGAATCAAGCATTCAGAATATAAGTTCCCGGAGATAGGACCCGTAATATATCTTTGACTGGGGGCAACCAAAGAGTAGCCCGGACTACCTGGTCCCATAACAAGTGTTCGGAGTAAGCAGCTCCATGCAGTAGGGGGCGCATACACCCCAACACTTGGCTACAATAAGAATTACTCCACAGTTCTGTCACGCCAAACAAAGAATTTTGGCAACTACAACAGAGCTAAGTAAAGTAGTAAACTAAATAACTGTAGGTCACATTGCGTGCACTATTGACATGCATGGAATCGCGGTAAATAAACACATCGTATATCACACAATATAGTAGTGTATAATATGGAAATTGCGATATAAGCAATCATATTATACACACGAACAATGATACATAAACAGGCACAACACGTAGAATGTAAAAAGTACAAAAAAGATAACAGTAGAAATACTAGTCTTTTCATTTCTTATTTCATTTTATATACAGAATCAAACAGCAGGGGCCGCTCCTGCAAATGTCGGCCTGTTTGGACACAATAAAGAAAAAGTATAGACTCTGTACTTGTACAAAAGACTAAAAAAATCAAAAGACACATAAACAAAAGAACACGAAAACCCAGCTTCACTGATGCTCGAGCCCGTCACTTCTTTCCACTTTTATCTCCTCCTTTACTACCCGCGCCTGGGCGGATCAGGATCTTCTTCCTGCCATGTTTGTCGGTCTCTCCTACTGTAGAGGGATCAAACCCCACTAATCCTCCGATGATCGCACTTTTCTCCTTGGGCACCTTTAGGGTGATGGTAGTGGGAGTCTTGCGCTTCCGCTTCTCCTTCTCTTTCTTCACCTCCATCCCTTTCCTCCTCCAATCTCTCTGCCATGGTCATTTTGTCAGTCGGTCCCAACTCGTTAGTAACTACCACCTCCTCATCGACGGATGCAGAGACGTCCTCTTGATTCTGCAGTGGTCCTATCTTTTCGGAATCGGGCCCAGGCACAAATCCAAAAACCGGGATCGTTCTAGAAGCCACTACATAAATGATGGTGGAAGCAGTGCAAATAGCAGTGGCTCCTTAGCTTTGCATAGCTGGAGGAGGAGGTGGAAGAGATGGCCGACCTATAAGTTCAAAAATAAAAATACATAATTTAGAGAAGGGCTGGAGTAAATTGAATTGCCTAGAGCATTGGAGAGACGGGAGAATACCTGATTCGAGAGTTTGGTCATGAAATTGAACTTCAAAAGCTTCACCACCAGTTCCCATCTCAGAGGGTCGTACTATACCAAGAACCGGGTGTAGCTTACCCAAGGCTTCAGATGTCCCATGGGTATGGGTGGCTTCAGAAAAAATCACCATGGATGCTGGGATGGATGTTGCTTGCTCTTGAGAAGTAGGAACAAGTGTTTGGTGCTGACCCGAAGAGCTTGGGCCAGCAAGAACTTTTGCTGCAGCATCGGTGGCTTCCTTCTCCCTCTCTTCCTGAAGCATAACTTTGCCAACAACTAGGAAATCTGGTCTTCGGGAGTCAAATAGTCCACCATCAGCTCTTCTTCTGAACGCATATCATTATCTTGCTCCGACCTAACCAATACCTCCTCCCATACCACGACAAGGGTCTGAGGGTAGTTGACACCGAGCCATTTCAAGCTCTCCTTATTCATCACATGGCTGGTGTAGAGCTGGAGCACACTGCCATCCATATTGCTTATCGCATCACCATACTCTTTCCGGAGATCAGCAAGCTCTGCCCTTGTGGTTAAATGATCGATCTCTTCTACTAGTTTAGCGGAGACGGCTTGTTCTTTCTCTTTTACTAGCCATTCATTCTCCTCTTGAAGCTGGGTAAGCTTAGCAGCCTGTTCAACAATAATAGTGGTGTGGCCAACAATGGTTTGGTCCCGAAACTTAATAGTCATTTTGGCTTCGGTGAACTACTCTTTTAGTTTCCCAGATTCAATGTGAGCATCCTTAAACTGATTTTTGATCACTAATATCGCTTGGTTATGGGCCCGGTTTTCCTTGACCATCAAGATATCAATAGTGGCCTTGCACTTCAGGGCTATGTCCCTCTCAACCTTCAACTTGGCTATTTCATCATCACAATCTTTGATCGCCTTGGCATGATCTTCTCTCTTGGCTTCGAACTAGAGGATCTCTTGATAGTTGATGTGATTTACATCCGATAAGGCCTTTATGAGATCCTAAGAATCGCATCCAACCTCCAAGACTTCATGGACAACATCTAAGTTACCAAGGGAAGTAGCTCTATTTAGTGGCTTTATTGCTTTGTCGAACTTGACTCCCTTCAAGAACAGATTTGGAAATGAAGCCTAAAGCTAGGGTGGGTCGAGAGAAAGTATAAACTTTTCTCTTTGGTTAGAAGAGGTGGGATCCACTGCTGTAGTCACCTCCCGAGAGGGTGGAATTTCCCAAGTCACAATAGTTGGGACATTGGAATTTGGAGGAGTAATAGATTGTGAAGGCCCGCGGCGGTCGTAAAGACTTTCTGGTGCTTATGCGCATAGCTCAGGGCACCACTTTCCTCATCTCTCTTCCTTTTATCTCCGCTTTCGTGCTCTCGCTCCAAGTGGTGAGCCTCACCGTCCTTCCCCTTCATTCTCTCTTCCTTTGTCTCGCGAGAAGGGTAATAAGCCAGATCATAAGTTTTACACTTCCGGGAGCTGGAATCCTAGCGTAGCTGGCGATATAGTCCACGTCCCATTGTACTTGAAATGAAAACAAGAATGAAGATAATACTTGAACTTAGGAACTTAACGTAATGCAACGATGTGTGTTTGTGATCCTAAAGTGAAGTGTGTAGTGTTGACGACCCCCTATATACTCTACCAACCATATCGGCATGGCTTAATAGTCGGAGTCTTTTCACTACTGCTCACAAATGCGCTTGAGGAAATGTCAATTTTCGAGCCAATCTCAGCCATCATTTCGCTAATGGAGATATCCCTGTGTTCATCTCTTTAGATGGCGACATCTCTCAAGAAATTGGAAGTAGACGTATCTCCCGCGGGGGTCCCGGTAGCTTGACCTCTAGAAAACTGTGGAGTCTCGATAGCAGGTTGTTCTTTGGGAGGAGAAATTGGGGATTTGAGGCTTAATGCCTCAGTAGCTAACAAGTCCGGAGAAGGCAGTTGAGGAAGACTAGTACTCATTTCCGGCAATTTGTCGAAAGATTCATCTCTTTTTGCGGAGATGCGAAAGTCGCTGTCGTCACCATCCGAGCCTTCTTCCTTTCTCTCCTCAACCACATGCTGCTTCCCATATCTCCTTTGATATGTTTTGTCTTCTTCTTTGAGGATTGAAGACATCCTATGGGCCTCATTCCTATTCCCCGTAATGTCCTCGTAATATCCTCTATGGAGGGTAAGTCTATATCACCTCTAGAAATCTCTTCGGGCTGTGCTTCCTCTAACGGAACAACCACTTCTTCTTGAACCTCCTTGATGGAGTCATGAGCATGGGTAGAAGAATGAGTGCATCTTCTAGGGCCACTTGATGTTGACGGCTCACCATCCATAGCAAATCTATCAGGATGAAGTAAACCGAATTGCCAGAGGTGTTCATTCGTCAAGAGAAACTCTATTAAACGCTCGTAAGCTCTCACAGCCATGAGAGTTTCTACCATCTTGTCAAGCTTATTGTTCCCTCCCTTCTTCGGGATGACTACAATAAAACACGATAGGATAAGAAATATAAGAAATCGAAAAACCAATTGAAATAGCAAATGCTAGGGAATTAGGACTTACTTCCAAATAGCCAAAAGCGGTTAAAGATCTCTGGACGCCTAATGAAGGAATACTCGTCCATGAAAGCCAAATGTTTATTATAAAGGTCTGATATTAGCTTATATCCCCTCCAGGCTTCAATAATAAAAAAGATGGGCAATCATGTCTCCTCTTGAAGTGCAAAAGGAATTCGAGCTCGTTCAGCCTTGGAGGATGCTCGAGTGTTCTCATTAATAGAATATATAGGGAACTTAAGAGCGCATAACTGTTAGGATGGATTTTAAATGGTACCAATCCAAAGTCTTGAAGCACCAAGGACAAGAATTAGTCGAACGGTGGTACAACACCATTCAAGCACATGTCCGGTTGCAAATAATAAAACCTTCTGTTGGGTTATGGGAGAATTCATCTTGAGTGAGAAGACGAATGTCACCTTTAGTGATGTTGTGCTGTATGCATATATTCCCAGGTATTTTAGCTATTAGAATTGATGGCACTTGCTCCGAGGGATCAGTTAGAATTCTCAATTCAGGAGGCAACTGGTCAAGTATAGGTCCAATCGGAATTATTGGGCCATGGAAATCAGAGGGTATGGGATGGCTTGATCTCGTAGGAATAGATGGAGGAACCAAGGCAGCAGTCATCGACTCTGCTCCTGACATGGACACTCCATCGATTGACTTGCGGCATGTTGACTGACGCGTCATTCTAGATAATAAAACTTATCGATCACGATCAGGTACGCTTTATTTCTAATTGGAATCCCTGTGTGATTAATGCTTGAAATCCAAAGGAAGCCAGCAGGCGCCGACCAATCGGATTCCATATGTTGACCATGGCGAAGTACATTGTGTTATCTATGTGGAATGAGTCGAGTGTCCCGAACCCCACGAATGGACCATCTTATGTAGATAGCTTGCTCATAGTCTAGAACGATCTGTATTGTCCTTTGAAATTGTTTCTTCCGTACTTACTCATCACCGATAAATGATATCTAGCGGGTCCGTTGTGTGGAGCGATACAAAAAGTTCTTTCTTATTCAGAGACACTAGATGTGCAGAAATGCACAAGGGAACTATCCGATATGTCTAAATCTACGATGGATCGTCATATCATAGTTAATTCGGTAGTCAAGCTTTAGTAAATTTCATGAAAGGAGATGGTTGGAACAAAAAGTCATGACTTGTTTCGAGTCATGCATGTCCAATATTAAAACTTAACCGTAGCCATCACTAGCATGACAGAACTGAAATCAACCATTTCCTTCCCTACAAATCAACCAAAGCCAATCCCATCTCCATCATCGTCGAAATACGAGTGCATAATTAATAACCTCCAAGTCAAAATGAAATGACGATTCAGCCTAGGGTTTGATCAATTTGGGTCTGGATCTACGTGGGGGCGACTGTTCCAAGTGATGGCGAGTGTAGCGTAGAGATGGCGGAGATTGACGGGGTTGGCGGAAGTTGAATGGCAGCGGCGATGGAGCTTGAATGATCAAAGTTAGGTTTTGGATCTTGAGTCGGCTAGAGCTAATGAAGCAAGGTCGGCTAAATAGTGAGGAGTTAAGTGGTGTAAGGTGAAATAAGTAATGAAAGAAAACTCGTCTAAAAATTCACTAATTTCCTAATTCTGAACCGAATTAAGGCCCTAAATTCGATACCAAATTCACACCTTCCGCCCTGGTCAACTCCAAGTCATCGTAATGAAACTACAAGCCGACCTAAAGGTGAGTAAATTTCAGAGCGAAAATTGCATCACCAATACAAAAAATTGAAATTCAAACTAAAGTTGGAAGTGAACTAATGAAAAACAACATCTCATGAAGAAATTTGGTGATCAACAGGAATTCACAAAATAACTATCCGAATCTTGTCTTGTCCCAGAGCACACTTTATTTCCAATGAAAGCATATTCTCGAGGGAGGGCATGTTAACCAGGTTTTTAACCTAGCAGAAATCATTAGGAGATAGAATGTCGATACGAAGACATAATGATTTGAAACTTGGCAAAAACACTCAGAAGGCCTAGGAAGAACTAATGAAACAATGGACTCAAGAAAGGCTAAGTACGATATTTGGCTCGAATTAAGCTTCTTAATTCGGTACCGAATATAGGTGCTTAACTCTAGCACCTTCATACTTGGCACAAGTGATCCACTAGACTTCATATGCATATTCGTAAAGTTTCATGGATTTCCAGAGAGCCAATCTTCAAGAATGAAGATGTGATGATACAAACGGCATGATAATCTAAGTCATGGAAGAACGATGATCAAACCTCATCAACAATCTACCAAATTACATAGAAAATATCTAGATGAAGCATAAAACTCAACACAAAAGGATTCAATCATCAATACCTAAGGGTTAGATTCAACCTCGAATTAAGGCTCTAATCCAGTACCGAATCTATTCCTTAACTCCTGTAGTCACGACATTTCTTGTGTGGTCTTGGGCTACTCTCTAGACTTCTCTAGTAGCAGGCTTCTGATCCAATATGACTGCTACCACTATAAATACAAACCAAAGAGCATCTAGGAGAGGGGATGGTTTCTGCCATTACTACGCGGAAGCCCTGTCATTCCTTCAACTCTCTCACTACTCAATAGTCACCAAGGCGGTTCCTATAGGCAATTCTAGGACTTAGAATTAGTCTAATACTTGTACTTGTGACTACTTCTTCTTCAATCACTTCGTAATCATATTCTATCAAGGTCAAACTAATAGGCAAAGTTATAAAGTGGACATAAGCTTAGTTAACAGTCGAACCACTACAAAAATTTATGTATTTCATTTACTTTTCTTTGATTTTCTATTATATTTGCTTTGTTCTAATATGGCTGGTGCTTTCGCATCACACTCCAGGGTGTTAACCATTTTTTGGGTTAACAGACATCCTAGGGCATCTTTGCATTTTTAATAAGTACTATAAGTGTACTTATTACTGGAAAAATATAGGAGTTTAAATCATTCATTAACTTGTGTTGCAAAAAGTTATATAATGAGAAGAAGGTCACCATATGAGCACTTTGAAAAGTCCTATATTTGGAAAATTTTAATTAACTTGAAATATATTCTTAGGGGTTTTTTTACATTGTTTTTGTAACATCCCCCATTTTAAGGCCTAAAACTAAGCATTATGGATGCTGCAGTCATCCATAGTATTAATTTCCGACGACAAAATGGGATCAGTTAATTGCAGCTATAACATCAAGAATATATGAATATTAAAAATTTCAAAGCACATGTCATTAATAACTTTCGTATTCATTACATCCCATTAGATAATCCCATCGATTACACGTTTAGAGAAAATATAATAATTACAATTATAATCCAAGAGTGACATATGAGGATGCCCCCTTGGGTGATCAGAGTCTAACTACTTGACAGTTATAAATCCTGTCATCACATCCATTCAACAAAGAAAAGACTTTAAACAACACAGTGGAAATAAACTCCTAATATTAGCTAGCTTGCCTCCTGCACGTCTTCGGAAGTTTATTTGTCTAACCTGAAACTCCCTACTCCTGACCTACTCAATTAAGTACCCAAGAGTTTAGGGGGAAAAACAAAAACTTCAGATCAGACAAAAAGTCAAGTTTTGAATAATAATATACCGTCTCGAACCAAAATAGATATCTAGTTAGACCATGCCGCAGAGCGGAATGGGTTTTCACCTCATGTAACAACCCATATTTTCAATCCTTAAAGTCGACACTAATACATCCACGGTATTCACATGAAGAACATCCAAGTACCCAAAAATTCAAATTATTTAGGTGAAAGAAAAAGAAAAGATAGAACAGAATCTCACAACATGGTGGGTAATATATATTTATATATGTATGTATATATTCCATCTTTACAAAAAATGAAACTGAATTTTAACATACATACATAAAATTAAAGTACAATATCGTATATCAGATCCTGGACAGTTATAACAACCTGTCCTTACAATTAATTATAAATACAGATAAGAAATAAATAGCAAAAGATAAAGAAAATATGGGAGTTCATCTTGAAGGCATCCAACTCGTCTCCTACAGCTCTAAGTGTCCAGCTAAATCTGGAAAATATGTTAGGGCTGAGCCGAGCATTATAAGAAAAATAACACCGGATCAGTCTGGTAAAACTAGTGTGAGAAATACAATCAAATGGATTTTTACAGTTATAAAACCTTTCAAAAATAAAGGTATCTTCTAAGACCATGCCACACATAAACACAGATGGATTTTTACCTTATGATGACCAAATCATTTTTATAATAAAATCCAGTGGTATTATAATAATGTCTATGGTAAAATAAACATTAATCATAGCCGAAATTGTTACATTAACTAAATTCCAGCATAATAGGTATATAACTAAATCCATAGGGGCACATATAGAAGATTGGATTTCCATCAATGACAAGGCTACTGGGGTACCACCTGTCACAGTACACCTTTAGAAAAATGTATCAAGGGCCATACATAGATACCCTGCCAACACAGAGTCGGCTGCCCCTCGAACATGACAAGCCGGATTACATCATTCCCTGGGACCAAGGCTCAAAACAATGTGCACCAACCATGACCCCTCTTACACGCACATACCAAATCCATAAATATCAATTCTAGATCGAGGATTGATTATTCCTAATGGTAGCGAACCTAATAGCTCTGCCACATATCCCATGTTTTAGTCATTACCAGGTTGTGTGGCTTATAAGGTCACGATTACCTTTTTCCTCACTGAGCAATTTCCTCTTGGAATGCTAACATTGCCTTCCAAGCACAATGCATTGCTAGCATTCATCCGTACAAGTTGTTCATGATAAGAGCAAACCGAAGGCACTACTTCTACTACATCCATTTTAGAATCACCCTCAAGATTAGTAGTAAGTAGCCCTTGCACTTCAAAGAGCTTCGTCTTTGATTCCATCATCTTCAAGATGTCTTCAATACGACTCTTGAGTTGGTTCAAAGTGGTTTTCATATAATTCATACTTATCCGATCTCAGTCTCTTCGAACAACCATTCTATAGTTTCCGGTAAACTTAACTCTGGTTCTTTCGGAAATAATCAGACAATAAATGAGAGCGGAGATCAACTCCTAACCATTTAAGTGGATGGATTTCCTTATCATTTGTCCTAAGAGAACAAAATTAGATTTATATGCACATTACAACATCATCGAAGATGACCGTGCCATATAACCCCCGTATTTCTCCTAGATATTTCCAGAGTTATATTATGGTCTGGATTTAATAGTCGGTTATTTAACCATCAAATAACAAGAAATCAATCATAGATTTAATTCCATAGGGGATCCATTAAGCCTCTATAAATAAATCTTTCATTTATTAAAATCTCTTTAAATTATTTGATTCAAAATACCTTCTCAAAAGATATATTCACAAACCCCTTATACTCTTTCAATACTTGATAAAACATTCATATACTTATCTCAAAGGTATAAGTATATTTCAAACCATTATATTTCAATGCTTAGAAAATATCCATATACTTATCTCAACAGTATAAGTATATTAACGAAACTTGAGGAAGATTCCTCTTTTCCAAAATCATATTTTAAATAGGCCTAAACAATATTATTTAAAATATTTCTTACTATATACCAAACCACTATCCTTCGGTGCACAATATGAAAAGAATGATTCCATACCACCAAAATTAAGAAGGATTAATTATCAAAACAAATCTCATTCTTTTATAAAATTCCCTTTCTATAAGCCCATTTCAAATTTAAAAATACTTATATAAATCTCCAAATTAATTTTAAAACCTCTTTTATAAATCTCTTAAAATGTTTTATAAACTCCTTATAAAACTCCTTTACCAAATGTCGCTTAAAATCTCCCTTTCAAAATATCATTTGTAAATCTCCTTAAATATAGCCTTTTTACTACTTTTTATAAAACAATTTAGCATTTATAAACATCTTTATTCAATTAATTAATTACTTTTTAACATCATAAATAATTAATTAATTAACTTTAAAACAACACTAATAAGATAAGTAATTACTTTAAACACATCATTAATTAAATAAATAATTAATTTTAAAAAAAACTAAACCAATTAACTAACAACATTAATAATATAATTAAATAACTTAAAATATCATTAATAATATAATTAAGTAGTTTTCTTTAAAACAACATTTAAAAACACTTAATTTTAAATTGTTATACAATTGAGGTTATTTTAAATTCATAACTTTACAAATTCGGAAATAGGCTTAGCGACCACAATGATACTAAATTAATTTAACATTTTTAATTCAATTTGACATTTCCCACATAACTGGTATTTATACAAGCAATATGTATGTAAGTCAAATTCATAATTAACCATCCATTGTTAATGACTCATTTCCATATAAATCAACTAGCATAAAATTTAATGTCCAATTACTATAATAGCAGAATGGAGATTTATTCTACTAAATAGATGTCATCAGTGTTTGTACCAAAATTGGGCACAACACTCTTCAAGTATGTTTAAAGAGATAAAATGAAGAAAGTGCATGTAAAATGAGGTAGATCTAACAAACACACCAATCAACAGATAAGAAAATGAATAGAAACACACAAATTTAGAGTGGTTCGGCGTATTGCCTACATCCACTATGAAATGATTGATGTTTATTGAATGTCAATCGTTGATTACAAGAGATTACAACAGTACAACTGAAGTATAGTGATGATTTCGGCAGAGTATCAGCGTAGAGAAGCAAAAAAAAGTCCATTTTCTGTAGGTCCAGGGTCACTATTTATAGGCGTAGGTAGTAAATATCTTGCCCAGATCTCGGAGGACTTCTTCTCTCACGTGGATGGGCCCGCGGGATCGAGTTCAGGTGGTTTCGACTCGATCTGGGAGCGATACAAATGGAATTCGTATCGATCCAGAATTGATCTTTTTTGGCTGAAATTTATCTGGTACATTCTTGACGTTGTAGGCAAGCTCCTGTGAAAATTTGGTGGCATTTGGACTTGTAGATCTCGAGTTATGATCGATGCAAGTTTGGATTTGTATGACATGGTCGTCTTTGTATTGATACTATTTCGCATCAGTCATGCGTGGCTCTGTTCGTATCGATGCTTGCATGCTACTTCGTATCGATGGTTGGAGGCCGCCTTCGTATCGATGCTTCATGTTGCTTTCTTCGTATCGATCGGTGGTTGTTTCTATTCGTATCGATGGTGGGAGATTGATACGAGATGGATGAAGGGAGACCGATACGAAATGGACATTTGTTGATGGATACGAAGTGTTGTTAACATTTGTTGGATGCGAAGGAAGTTAGGATACGAATTGAATCTCTCTTGGGGAATGGATACGAAATTGGATGGATACGAATAGAGCTGGTTTTCTCAACCTTGATCGATAAATATCTTGAGCATAAGAACTCCGATTGACTTGAAATTTGGAAAGTTGGTTTTTATAGCTTTGCTTGTCGTGTCATATCAATTTTAGCTCGATCCGGACTCAGGCAAAATTTACCAGTATCCATAGTGAACCTATGTATAACCGATCTCCAGGACGAACTGTCTTTGGTTTCAAGTCAAGTTCTTGGTGTCACGGCCTTGTCAAAAGGCGGGATAACAATCAATAATCTATTCCATTTTTGTTTGGCCACTTAAAGGCACAGACAAAAAGAATCCCTTGTATTTAAACTCATTTGCTTATAAAAAAGCTGCTTTTTAGACAAACCGATCCTTGGAAATAAAATAATTAAAATAAAACTTTTATTTAATAATAATTAAATATTAATTAAAATTTAACTTAAATAATAATTAAATCTTAATTAAAACTAAATTAAATCTTAACTTAATCAATCACTAATTAATAATTAACCCTGCTTAATTAATAATTAATTAATAATTAAATCTTGATTAATTAGCAGTTAATCAATAATTAAACCTTGGTTAAATAATCATTAATTAAATAATTAACCTTTAGTTAATTATAATTAACTAACCTTTCTTAATTAACTGATTATAATTATCTTACTTAATTAATAATTTAGTAATAATTATCTTTACTTAATTAGTTAATTAAATAATCATTAACTCCTTAATTAGATAAATTAAATAAAAATATAATTAAAACATTTTAATACTTATAATATGTTAAAATATTTTTCAAATTAATTTAAAGTAAAAATATTTTTACTTTACAAAAAGTGTTCGTTTTTACGAACTGCATTCATAGCGACTATCACTATGGATACCATAACTTCAAAACTAGTTTTATATATCAAATGTCCTATTACCCTTACTTTTTAACTTAACTTACTTTATAAACATAGTATAACTTTTGGAAACTAAAAAAAAAGTTTTTGTAAATTTTATAAAACATTTTCTAGAAAATACATAAGTAAAACAAGTTTAAAATCAAGGGATCTACATGTCGACAACAAACACAAATCAAGTGCTAACTTCCCTTTAGCTTACTATATTCAAACATTATCTCATACATCCAAAAAATTCCATAACCAACAAACACAAGCTAAAGATCATAACTTTAAACCCTAGCTTCACTTTTGACTTCATTTCCATGTATATAACCAACACCACATATAAGCACATACAAGTAAAACACACCAACACTAATTTCAACCAAACATTCAACAACAATTTACTATCAGCATATAAAGCTAAAACTTTGATTAAAAATGTGAGCTTTACTAACCAAAACTTAACCAAATCAACTAAAACTACCACTACAACTTTGATTGGCCTTAGATCTTGGATTTTCCTTTGCAAAAACTTGATTTATGACCCTGCGAAGTGAAATAGGGTTCGACCATGAGGTGTTTGGGCTCGGCCAAGGGTGGAAAAGGATGATGTGGGCTTGCTTTAGAAGGAGGAGTGCAGAATGGAGAAGAGTGGTTTTTGAACAAGTTTTAAAAGTGTTTTAAAAGTAGAAAAGATAACCTTTTGTTTTGAAAATCATAAAGAAGCCATTAAAGAGTTCTTTTTAGAACTTAGAAAAGGAAGGAGTTTTGAAAATATGGAATGAATGAAAAAGATGAGAGATAAATTTGGAAATTGTTTTTATGTAAAGTGAAGAAAACAAATTACTAAATTACCCTTTTTGTACATACCCTCCATCTAAAATTTGCCACGTCACCACATCTCCTCCTATTCGTTATACCACACGCATAGCATCTCCACCCCCTCTTTTATCCAACACGTTCCTCCCTTCCTTGTACCATGATGTGTTGAAATGTGACATTTCATTCTTTTATTACTTTTATTTAAATTTTGGATAAAAAGTCACATCTCCTTTCTTTTACTTAAATAAATACATATTTACCATATTATTACCTTATCCATACATATGTTATAAATGTATGTGTGTGTATATGTATACTAAAGTTTTTACAACATTTCCGGCAACTTTTACATGATGAAAAATCAAAAATTCGGAAAATGATTTCCGGTCACATTTTATATTTTTCTTCGAACTAATTATTTCTATAAACAATTTTTGAAAACAGTTTCACTATCACTAGTCATTAACTAAAAGGGGTATAATTGAGTTATAAAATCCATTAATCAAATAATTAAAATAAATTAAATATTCACAAATCAAAGTGATAAAACACCGGGTCGTTAAACCTCACTAGTATCTTATCCAAATATGTCAATCATAAATCATGCTCCTGCATCCACAATGGTTAGAACAAAATATAACATGATCATATGCATGCATGCAACATAGGTAAGTCCGACTAGTCTGTCATACAAGTTTATGCACACCCATTATTTACCCTTCCCAAAAATAGACTGTCTGTCTCATACATTTCCTAGGGTCACTATGAACCTAATGGTTTTGCAGGCCAACGAACAACCTAACGGGCTGACTCGGGCCAAAACTTTTAGCCAGATATTCCGAAATCTCCAAATACGGTAAAAAGTAAAACTGGACCGTCTGCCCAAATCAGATGACTATATGTCTTTGTGTCATAGTTTTTCTAAAGTTACTATGAACCTACTAGTTTTCGCAGGTAAATAATCAACCTTATCCGAAATCATAGTTTTCCTAGGGTTACTATGAACCTACTAGTTTCCACAATTAACTAATCAACCTTATCTGGAATCATATGGAGTATCTATCTCATATGTCATAGTTTTCCTAGGGTTACTATGAACCTACTAGTTTTCATAGGTAACTAATCAACCTATCTAGCTAGTAAGTCCATGATTCATATCTTTTTGATCAATTCAAGGCATCCTAACTCAATTAATCTGCCTAATCTCCTGGATGCAACCTTACTCACTCTGGAGCTTAGTCCAACCATACTCACTACTGGAACGACCTAATTGGTAATTCTGTTCCTAAATCCCAAGATGCAATGTTGGGTAATACAGATGTGAGTATGATAAATGATAAAGCATGTAAATTTAACTGATCATATGATAGCAGGAACATAATACATCATTTATAAAAATAGGTTCAATCGATTGTCACATCCTTACATAGCTTTTAAAACATCTACTTTCAAAACAGGGCTATTGAGCCTCTAAAATACATAAGCAATATGAGGTAAATAGCCTCTAAAATATGAGTTGTCGAGCCTCTAAAATATGAGATAAAGAGTCTTTAAAATATGATATGTCATGTCTCTAGATAAAGAGTCTCTAGATATAACGTATCGTGCCTCTAAAATATGAGATAAAGTGTCTCTAGATATAAGATGGCGTACCTCTAAAATATGAGATAAAGAGTATTTAGATATGAGGTGTTGTACCTCTAAAATATGAGATAAAAGGTCTCTAGATATGAGGTGTCACACCTCTAAAATATGAGATAAAGAGTTTATAGTTATGAGGTGTCGTACCTATAAAATATGTAAAGGCATTTCTGTAAATAGTTTGAAAACTGAATTATTTCCTTTTAAAATACTTTCCACCAACTCTTACCTCTTCTCAAATTTTTATTGGATAACAAAATTTCTTTTCAAATTCATTTCCGAATTTGCTGGTGGATTACATTCTACCTTCTAAATAACTTTGCAAACCCTTATAATTAATATATTTAATTTATAATAATTTATCACTTTTCTAGAATAATAAATTCGTAGAAAGTCATAACCATTAGAGAAAATTCCCATAAAATTGCCAAAAATTCGAATTTCCTTCCTCTTTCCTATACAAAAATGTCGAGACTAAAATATTAGTTTAATTATTTTTAATAATTAAAACCCAAAATAAACATCTTTTTCCCCTTAGGAAATTCATAAAATATTCATATGAACTTGGAAAATTATGAAATTAAAAACCTATCTTCAAAATAATGTTTACACAACATATTCAAATTTCAAGTCAATAAAGGATCAAAAGGTAGGTTTTTTCCTTTAAAACACATTAGAAAAATTCCAATAAATCATCATTCAATCAAATAATGATATTATCAACCATAACATGACATATTATCACAACAATTTTGAAATCAAGCATAAACAAATGAGATAGTTAACTATTATTCATCTTAGAATGGATAAGAGAGATTGATATTTGATGTAGATTAGTTCTCTTAAGCTTTTCCTTTTGAATTCTTTTGATTTTCCTCTTCTTTTCTTCTTGGTAATGGACGGCCTCCTTTAAGTTTAGTTTTGATTTATGAGAATGAAACGAGAATGAGTGAGCGAGGAAGGGTTTAGAGAATGAATGAAGGAGTTATTCCCATTATGCCCCTCTCATTAATTCTTTCCTATTCTATATTTAAAACAATCTTATTAAATGATTGCTTAAGGCCTGACTCAAATTAGTTAACAAATCTCATTCCTCTTATCACCTCACATTATTCCATTTAATTTGTCTAATTTAATTCCCTGAATAGTGCTAAACAAAAATTAAGGGTGTTACAGTTTTTAGGTACCTTAAGTGTAGTACTTGTAGTAAAAATTTTAGGTCTTAAATCATTTGTTAAAGTGGTTAAAATTGGTCACAATGATTGTACTTTTCAATGTTGTTCTTTAATAATGACTTATAAATGCTGTAGTAAGTTGCTTATGGTTTTAAGTGTTTAAAATTAATATTTAAATTTGGTATTTTACCCTAATCATTTTAGGAATGTTTTCTAACATACTTTGCAGCATTTTAAAGTTGGTTTGAAGTTTAAATATTTTACTCTTATTTATTTATGAATTTTAGAAGTAAAGGGGGTTTAAATTATAAAACATGTTTTTATTTATTTTCATCAAATTGTAAATTAGTTATTTTCAAGTAATATTCAACATAGATATTTAAAACCTATTTATAAATATTTTTGAAGCATATACATGTGTATATATATATATAAGTTTTGAAAAAGGAAATTAACTATGCTTAATACTAAAAACCAATAATGTAGACTTATCTATTTGTGAGAGTTAAGATTGATGTTCAAGTAGGGACAAAAACAATAGTGCTCTAACCTACCAGCTTCCCTCTTGTTCAAGGAATACTTAAGTCGGGAATGTCGGAAATATGCTAATCGTGTTGATTTCTTACTTGTTTATGAAAGCCATTAATACTATACTTAACACTAAAAGCCGACGAGGTAGACTTATCTATTAGTGAGATTCAAGAATGAGCATCTAGGTAAGACTTTGATATGCAACCAGTGCTCTAACTTACCTGGCTTCACTATTGAATAAGGGATAGTATAAGTTGGAATGTCGGAAATGAGTTAAGTATATGAATCATGATTTCTATAAGCGATTGTTTTTAACCGGATAGTCGATTAGTCGACTATCGAACTTAACCAAATATTAACTTAGATCTTTAAAAGAATGTTTTAAAGATAATATAAGTATGGAATGGTTTTGGGTTTGTTGTGACAATGTGTTGATAACATTTGTCTTTAACCCTTTTTTACTATACTTATGAATGTAAATAGATCTTTAAAAGAATGTTTTAAAGATAAGCATAAGTGAAATTGTTTTGGGTTTGTGTGACAATGTTTAAGTAACATTAGTCTTCAACCTTTTGAATGGATTGTGAAAGTACTTAGATCCTTAAAATGGATATTTTGGAGGAAATTTTAAGTATGGAATCTTTTGGGAAAAGATAGAAAAAGTAAAGATTTAAAGTAAGAAATCTTGTTAATGATTTGTGAATATACTTATACAATTTGAGATAAGTATATGAATACTTTTTGAAGTATTGAAAGAGTACAAAAGAATAGTAGTGATTGATAAATGAAGTTTTATTTTGTAACATTCCCCCTTTTGACCGCCTCCAGTCGGTAATTAAACCAACTCGAAACGTTCAAAAAGACGAATTGTTATTTAGTTTATAAGGTTTAAACAGAATCAGCCACAGAAACACAGATAATAACAATCAATTAAAACAAATGAGAATTTATTTCATTACTATAAATCTTTTATATACATCAGAGTTTTATACAATTTAATACTGATACAGCGGAATATCTTAAAATACAAGTTTCTTCTGAAAACTAAAGTGATTCTTTACTCTTTCTCTCTAACTTCGCTGCTCGAAAATCTTCAAGCTGAAAAAATACCCGGTCTGACCCGAGTATTATATTCAAAAGAAAATAATACACAGGTCAGTCTAATTCAAACCAGTTTATGAGTGCATAGAGGCAATAAGAATTTAAATAGACGACATTCACAATAATTCTCGTCTATCCGACTCTTTAAACAAAGAAACCGGATAACGGTCAATATAACACTTAACAGTGTTAAACAATAGGTCAACAGATTTAAATCATCAACAAAGATAAATAAACAATTTATCAAATCGACTAGATCAGTTCATAAGCAATTAAAATTTGTCACTTTAAACCCATCAAGACTCGATTGGCTGCCGTACACGCACGCGTGTACGGCCTCGCCAATACCACATACGAAATATGAAACAAATCAAGCACAAAGTCAAACCCAAATATACAGACAGGTTCAACTCAGGTATTCAAAGTCACATTGCTCAACACAAGGTCAAATCCATCGGATTCAACTCAGGTGAAACAGTGGAGACATGAGATGTTGAGGTAAACAGGATATAGCATCAATGAACATATATGAAGGCAGCAAATACAACAAATTCAAGTCAAATATGCTACATAACTAACCAACATAACTCAAGATGCAACACTACAAATGAGCTACATACAGTGATGCAACTATAATTCTACAAATACCAAAGTCGAGACAAGAAGGCACCATAAACTACATGAATGCACTTCAATAATCAAGTCTGGTCAGACCATCAAGGGCAAAAGCAATGAACTCAACCAGTGAACAGGAAAACAAGTATAAACAACCTCATTTAAGTGCAACATCAAGTATGCTCAAATACAAGTGCAACAATGCTACAAGATCAAGTCGAACTCAATACAGTTCTTAACAGTACAAAGCGAATGACTGGAGTTAACAGCAAAATGTCGACCAACCAGTCCTCACGAAATCGAACACAGGTGGCCAAAGTAAATGTTGTCAAAGTAAAATCAAGTCAAGGTCGAAGTCGAAGCAGGTTCAAAATATTCGAAAAACATTTTCATCAAAATCAAATATATGAAAGTGTTAAAATTGAAGGAGTCAGAGACGTATGCAATTATTTGAATAATATGAGAGTGTGAACACTTTCCAGGAACATAAACATGCAGCCACTCATTTGTGTGTGTATGTATATATACATGTATTAATTTTTTTCTTATATATTGTTGTTTCATACCATTTTTTTTTGTTTTAACATTCGTAACTAAAATTATTTAAAAACGGCAAATTTTGGGTTTTAGAAAAGGTTTTAAAACCTGGAAATGATGAACAAAGGTTTATATTTTCCTATATACTGATATACACCTTCAACCCTTATATATGCAGACCAGAGAACATCAAGGCCAAGACAACAATGACAACAACTAGTAATGCAACACCACACAATCGAAGTTTCACAACTGTATACATGCCAATATGCAATGTAGACCATACAATAAGCTAGTGAACAACTACATGAACCAGACTTGAGTCGAGACCAGCTACCAATAAACAAAGGGATGCAGACCAAACCCAACATAAAATGCAAGTTACACAACTAACAAACTCAACAAGCATATGTACAGCATGAACAAGATCACGTGAACACTGCAGGCAAATGTATCAACGTGCAAGCAAAGAACAGAGGCCGAGACAGTAGCAACCCAGTGACTCAAAGCAACTACAAGGTACCACAATACCCTTGAAATGCAGACTACACGAATGTACGGAGGCAAGTTCATGGTGAACATCCTGGTACAGAATGCATGCGACAGTGAAGTGCAACAACTACATATATGATCACAGATGTATGTGAACGCATGAACCAAATATCTCGAAGAACAGTGGACCGAGCTCGATACAAGAAAACTCACGAAAGATGCAGACAGTATTCAATGCAGACAGTAAAGCCCACCAAGAAATTCACGAGAGAAAATGATGAATATTCATATCTACTCGAAGTCAAATGCAAGAAATCAAGTGCGTATCTGTTCGTACTTTTGAAATTGTCAAAAAAAATCAAAAGTTAGGAAAGTTTTTGCCGTGATACTCAAACAAAAATCAAACGGCTTCAGATCAAAACATAGAACATCCCCTCCAACACATACGAATGGCAACAAATCGAGTGTCGAACTTAACAATCGAATAAGAACAAAATCATAGAAACACGAACACTAAAATCAGAGAACTCATCTCAGAAAACATATACGATTGCAAATCATCAAATTCGAATACGAATGAACTGGAGCTGGAATTAGATGTGAGAAATTTCTCACCTTTGTTCGACGTGTACTGAAGTAGCCGCAATCGAAGGAAGAACGAACGAAGGTTGATCGGCGAAGCCCTAGCTATTTGGAGACGACGCCTGGGCCCAAATTCCAGTCGAGGCAAGCTGAAGAAGATCGAGCAGATTCGCCATGGCTACAGAGGATCGAAGAGTTGAATCGCCGAAGCCCTAGTTTCGTTCGCCATTTTTCTTTCTTTCTTTCGATTGTTTCGTTTTACTGAAGAGAAGGGGGGGCGACGTTTTATCAGAGAAATAAGGATGGGGGTATGGTTTTAGGGTATGGGCTGAATGATATAGGGTATGGGTTTTATTTTTTTATTTTTTTCTTTTTAAATCTAATTTTGTTTTTGTAAATATTTTCCTTACTTTGTTTTGTTTAATCATGTTGCTAAATTTAAACTATGTGTATATATTCATTTTGTACAAATAAAAATTTAAATAAAGAATTTCAATCGATTTACAAATTCCAAATTCTAACAGAAATTAACAATTCGATATTAATTCGTTAATTGACGAAGATTTTATAGTTATAAAAATTTCAACAATAAACAGCAAATATCTGTCAACTTTAATCGTTTATTGATGATTATAATTTTGGACAAAACCCCAGTTGTTACAGAAATTCAAATTGAATTCAATTAAATTTTATACGCGTTTATACGCCGTATGTTCATAAAACAATTCCGATAAATACGAAAATTGAAATCCGGTAATAATTCAATATTACGGACCCAATGAAACTGGTTTCGTCAAATTCCGAGACTGTGCCTCGGAAGGTTATTTTTAAATTCAACTTAAACGATAATATTTCAAAACTGAACAAATCGCTTTCAAATTCAATTCTGAAGCTTCTATTACCTTCAGTATTATCAATATGAATTTTCTAAGCCTTTAAATTATTTTTAACCGGCTTAAAATCGAAGATTCAAATTTTATTCAACTTTCAATAGATTAAATTCAAAAATTAAATCGCCAATTCATTCTGATAATTTGAAATTCAAGTCAAATCATCGTTTCAAATATTTAAAATTAATTAAATATTTTCAATTTAAATTGTTCAAAATTCAGGGTCGTTACAAACTCCCCTCCTTAAAAACTTTTCGTCCACGAAAAGGAAAAGTCGTTAAAATTTCATCGATATTTATACTCTAGTCAATTTTTTTCAAGCTCGATACTTATTTAAAAATAAATAAATATAGAGTTCATTCCATTTATTTAATCTCACTAGTTTTGTTTATCTTCTCTTTTATTCAATGATTTCTACAATCATTGATTTCTAAATTCAAAATGCAAAAGTCTTTTATCAACATTTTCGATTTACAACTCAGATTCAAACTTAAAATTCTTCACGTTAGAGATTTATATAATATATATCTCTTCCAAAGCTGTGGACTTTCAAAACATTACAAAGATCCTCTTCCTTAGTTCATTAGGTAGGAATTTTTGTAATTCTACTTTCAAATCATTGATTTGCTATTTATAGTTTGAAAATACTTGCTAACTCGAAATTTAACAAGTCCATCTTCGTTCTCACAGACATTAGGCATACGCCGGCCATGCGCAGGTCTAAAAATCTCCAAGTACTAAACATACTTGCTTCAATTCCTAGTGAAAATACTTTTAAAAATTCTTTTAAAAATGGATATAGAAAGCACGTTCCCCCATGGATTACAGTTCCACCCGGCGGTTACGCTACTATCCCAGTAGAGTCGCTTGTGGCTGTAGATTTCACATCTCTTAAATTTCGCCATGGTTGTCGCCATAGATTGCAGTACACACGTGTGCATTCGTACCCGTGTGCACTGCCCCGCCAGCTCGTGTGCATAGATAAAGGTGCAACATAGTGTACAAACTCAAATAATCGAGCCTCAAACTGCACAATATTTTGGAGGCAGAACAAAATAGCCCAAGCAGTACACAAAGGCAACAAAATGGCCTCGACCAAAATATCACTGCAAATCAAACAGTCAAGTACAAACTGGACAACAACCACAAAGACCACATCTGAAAGCAGTGCAACTACATGTGCAATGTATCGACAAGGTCAAGCTACAAGTGAAGGCATGTACACAACAAATCAAGACTGAACCAACATGAATGCATCAAGCAAGTACATGAGCTAGCAAAGACTACAGCTACATGAAAATGTCCAGTGAATCATCTACATGAATGGTCAAACTACAGCAGCATCAAGGGAAAACAACTACTAAATGTACACTGGATTCAAAATCTACGCGAAGCGACTGACCACAAACAACAGGCAACAGACTTAAAAGTATGTAGAAGTCAGGTATCAACATATCAATGTCAAGGCCATGGTCAACAACCCGTTCAAACAAGTTCAAAATTCAAAACTAGGATACATAGGCAACTGTCTACATGAGTTAGTGCAGCATGCAAATGAGACTGGCCAAGGCCACTGACTCAATAGTGTATACATCAAAGACCCGAGCATGTACAAGTAAACTAAACAGGTTCAAATGATTTAAGTGAAGATGCAGTGAGGTCTGTACATGGATAAACAACATGAAGTACTGAAATTACAAATAGCAGTATAACTGGAACCAAACTCAAGATTTCAGAATGCAGTGGCCATACACATGTATACATACAAAAATGTGTGTATACAAATGATCAGCCATCCTAGTGCAGACAAAAATGAAGTCAGTGCCAATATGAAGATAAATGAATGCACAGTGACATCAAGTGTCAACTAGACTGAAATGAAGATCTAAACAATGTTCAGAAAAAAAGATTTCAAAACCTGACCATTGCAATGTATACAGATGTATACACAATTAAACAGGGCAATTCAAAGCATTTATTCAGATAACCCAATCATGCAAACATTACATAATAGATTCAAGAACTACAGCATGCAGTCGATTCATCAAATAGTTGTTTAAACTTGTGAATTTTATTTACTTTAGGATATGGGATGTTACAGAGGTTTAAAAACTGAGGTACTCTGATAAATCAAACATGCATCCATTTTTTTTTCCACAACCAATTCAAATCTCAATTTTCTGAAAACCTGATGTAGACAAATTTAAGTTTTACTAAGGGTGGATTGCTTCACTGTTTGGATTGATATATTTTCCCTTAGCAGAGAAGCCTATATACAGACATACATGCAGCCATTACTTAAATATATTTTCACACATGCAGCCACACTAGCAACTTCAATCATCAAACTGGGCCATGGAAAAACAACTGTCACAAAGAAAATACCAAGGCCGGTTCTTTAAACAAGTCAGTGCCCAATTCAAACCAAATCAACATCCATAAAAATCAATTTGAAGCTGAAACAATGAAAACGATAGGAGCAAACGAGGTTAAAGAATTTGAATTAGATGTGAGTATAAATTACTCACAAAATTTCCAACATATAGACAGTGAACACTACAGGCAAGTGGACACTATCGGCATGTTGATAACAAAGCACTGCAACTAAAAAGACTCGAGTGATGAAGCACTGAAATGATGCAATTGTACAGACAACAAATGAATAGCCGTGACACTACAGAGCTACCCCAGGCAAATTGATAAACCATATATATACATGCAAGAATGCATATATATACATGTACAATGCCCAGAGATAATGAAACTGAAGGGCCCAAATATTGAAAATGTTTCAAAGCCGAAGCCCAAAAGAAGTATGCAGTCCAACATCAAAGAACACTTGCAACCGTGGTGAGGCAGTGCAACATAATGAATGAAACAACTTTTCAAAACTGTCACCCCTAATTTTAGCATACATAAACAAGGAAAATATGGGTGCAGTGAGAACTATATCTAATGGCTGTAGCAATATACGTCAATAGCAACGTGCAGCTGTAAATAAATACAAGCCTAAGAAATCTGAGGGCCAAGGCTGAAGTAAACAAGAACAACTATGAACACAATATGAATCGGTGTCAACAAATGGTCAAGTGAAATGCAGACAACAGAAAAATCAAATAAGGTCAAAAGTATAACCGAAGCCAACAGAGATCGAAATCACAGTTTCAAATGAAATCGACTTCGAAACAAAGTCGAATGCCGACAAATAAAAGGAAGAGTTCAACATATACAAAATTTATAAAGTCAGAGAAAACATCAACATTTGAACCAAATCGACAGTCGAAACATGGTTTTTTTTTGAATCAGATGTGAGGGTCACTCACCTTTCACTGGGGCTGTCGCAAGCGAAGAGGAAAGATGAAGACCTAATTCGCGAACGATCGGAGCTATGGAGGTCGCCCGCCTTTGATTGGAAGGAAACCCTAGCTTTTGGAGACGAGCGAAAACAATATCGAAGCTGAAGCCCTAACTTGGATGAAGAGAATCGATCGAATGCCGAAGTCCTAGATTTTTGAGTCGCCATTTTTTTTCTTCTTCGAGGAACGAACGAAAGAAGTCGCCGCCATTTATTTTCTTTTCTTCGATTTAGGTTTAGGGTTTGTGAATGAAAGGGGAAACGGCGGGTATAGGGTATTAATCAAAATGAATGGGCCGAGATAAAAATTTAAAGCCCAAAACCCTTTAACAATTTTTTTCTTGTTTTCTTCCAAAAGGATTCTAACCGATTCAAAAATTCCAACAACAATTTTTATTAAACGAATTCCAATTCGAATCGAAGCTCCTATAAGCAATTAACTAGCAGAGAAATTGTTTAACAATGATATCAAATCGATGCGAAAACCCCGGTTATCACCGAAATTTAAATGAATAAAAGAGAAGATAAGCAAAACTAGTGAGATTAAACAAATGAAATGAATCCTATATTCATCTATTTGTAATAAGCTTCAAGCTTAGTAAAAAAATTGAGTAGAGTATAAATATCGATGAAATTTTAACAACTTTACCTTTTCGTGGACGAAAAGTTTTTAAGGAGGGGAGTTTGTAACGACCCTGAAATTTCGATAATTAAAATTGAGAATATTTAATTAATTTTAAATATTTGAATGATGATTTGACTTGAATTTCAAATTATCAGAATGAATTGGCGATTAAATTTTGAATTTAATCTATTGAAAGTTGAATAAAATTTGAATCTTCAATTTTAAGCCGGTTAAAAATAATTTAAAGGCTTAGAAAATTCATATTGATAATACTGAAGATGATAGAAGCTTCAAAATTGAATTTGAAAGCGATTTGTTCAGTTTTGAAATATTATCGTTTAAATTGAATTTAAAAATAGCCTTCCGAGGCACAGTCTCGGAATTTGACGAAACAAGTTTCATTGGGTCCGTAATATTGAATTATTACTGGATTTCAATTTTCGTATTTATCGGAATTGTTTTGTGAATATACGACGTATAAACGCGTAGAAAATCTATTCGGATTCAATTTAAATTTCGGTGATAACCGGGGTTTTCGCATCGATTTGATATCATTGTTAAACGATTTCTCTGCTAGTTAATTGCTTATAGGAGCTTCGATTCGAATTGGAATTCGTTTAATAAAAATTGTTGTTGGAATTTTTGAATCGGTTAGAATCCTTTTGGAAGAAAACAAGAAAAAATTGTTAAAGGGTTTTGGGCTTTAAAATTTTATCTCGGCCCATTCATTTTGATTAATACCCTATACCCGCCGTTTCCCCTTTCATTCACAAACCCTAAACCTAAATCGAAGAAAAGAAAATAAATGGCGGCCACGATTCTCTCGTTCGTTCTCCTCCACAAAAATTAGGGCTTCGGCTTCGCTCGTCTTCAACTAGGGTTTCCGTTTGATTCCGCTTTGCTTGGCTTCGGCTTCGTTCAATTCAAGGGCGACCGCTTCCTTGCTCGTTCCTCCTTCGATCTGCTCCAATTCGTTCTAAGGTGAGTAGTTCCCCTCTACTCACATCTATTTCATGCCTATTATGATGATCGGCAAATTTGATTTGATTTTGTGATGATGAACTGGGTTGAAGTGTAAAATTGTTTTCGTTGCTTGCTTTCCCGATGATGATGCTTTAAATTTATAGGGTTCGATCCCCTGATTTTCGTTCGCACAATAATGTATTTGAATTTATCTCTGTCGATCGATTTTGCTTGGATGTTTGCGATTTTTTCCTTGACCTGTTGCATTGGCACTTGATACCATTCGTGTACGTTCATCCCTGATCTGTACATGTCTGTCCTTGATATTGGGTTACATTTAGCCTTGAGTTAGTCTTCTTGTAATACTTGTTTTGAGTTATCACGTAGCCGAGCACTTGTGTACGTTGTACATTCATCTGGTTGCCAATCCCATAGTCACTTCCAGTTACCTGTAGCATGTTTACTTACTTTGGTTGACTTTGTTGTAACTGTTAATGCGTTGGGTTCACTAAGTTTACTATAGTCCTCAAGTATATGATGCAAGTAAACAAGTCTGGTTACATTTATGCCGGCTCAGTTTTGTATCACTGCACTGCACACTGTACATCACTTGTGTGATTTGCTTAGTTAGTATTGCCCACTCTTCGATTCATTCGTGCCAGTTCACTGTTTTCATACTTTGGCCATTGGAATTTGTTGTTCCTGGAATTTGTGAACTGGGTTGTTGTGCAAATGCTTCTGTTTTGTTGAATGTGGTCTTCGAATTTGAACCACTATCTTGTCGATTTAAAAATCTGTTGGTTTTACTTGGGCTCCGACCATCTTTGAATTCCTCTCTGAGTATTTTTGAGTTATTGTGGCATTGGAATTGGGCACAGTTGCCTTGTGCCTCTGTTATGTACTTCATATTTGCACTGTTCCGGGTTGTACCAGTTTTGCTGCCTCCGTGTATTTCTCTGATGACTTGTTCAATTTTGATAAAAAAAAACAAAGTTTTAAATATATATATATACTAGAGACATTTGAGTCTTGTTCATACCATCTGGCACTATGCTTCGAATATACGAGCAGTTTCACTTTAAAGCTATAACTGTCTCGACCCTTCAAACTAGTTGATGTTGTCTGCATCCATTACTTGAGTTGCCATTTTATATGCTTGCACTACTTGATGTTGCCTCTGTTTGGTATTTGTAGCAGTAGCATGTTGCATTATAGTTGCCTCATTGTCATCTGTATACATTGCAATGGTCAGGTTTTGAAATCTTTTTTCTGAACATTGTTTAGATCTTCATTTCAGTCTAGTTGACACTTGATGTCACTGTGCATTCATTTATCTTCATATTGGCACTGACTTCATTTTTGTCTGCACTTGGATGGCTGATCATTTGTATACACACATTTTTGTATGTATACATGTGTATGGCCACTGCATTCTGAAATCTTGAGTTTGGTTCCAGTTATACTCTAATTTGTAATTTCAGTACTTCATGTTGTTTATCCATGTACAGACCTCACTGCATCTTCACTTAAATCATTTGAACCTGTTTAGTTTACTTGTACATGCTCGGGTCTTTGATGTATACACTATTGAGTCAGTGGCCTTGGCCAGTCTCATTTGCATGCTGCACTAACTCATGTAGACAGTTGCCTATGTATCCTAGTTTTGAATTTTGAACTTGTTTGAACTGGTTGTTGACCATGGCCTTGACATTGATATGTTGATACCTGACTTCTACATACTTTTAAGTCTGTTGCCTGTTGTTTGTGGTCAGTCGCTTCGAGTTGATTTTGAATCCAGTGTACATTTAGTAGTTGTTTTCCCTTGATGCTGCTGTAGTTTGACCATTCATGTAGATGATTCACTGGACATTTTCATGTAGCTGTAGTCTTTGCTAGCTCATGTACTTGCTTGATGCATTCATGTTGGTTCAGTCTTGATTTGTTGTGTACATGTCTTCACTTGTAGCTTGACCTTGTCGATACATTGCACATGTAGTTGCACTGCTTTCATATGTGGTCTTTGTGGTTGTTGTCCAGTTTGTACTTGACTGTTTGATTTGCAGTGATATTTTGGGTCGAGGCCATTTTGTTGCCTTTGTGTACTGCTTGGGCTATTTTGTTCTGCCTCCAAAATATTGTTGCAGTTTGAGGCTCGATTATTTGAGTTTGTACACTATGTTGCACCTTTATCTATGCACACGAGCTGGCGGGGCAGTGCACACGGGTACGAATGCACACGTGTGTACGGCAGCCAATAACACTGTTTATCTCTGTTGATGATTTAAATCTGCTGATTTATTGTTTAACACTGTTTAGTGTTAAAATTTTCGTTATCCGATTTCTTTGTTAAAAGAGTCGGATAGACGAGAATTATTGTGACTGTCGTCTATTTAAATTATTATTGCTTATATGCACTAATAACTGGTTTGAATTAGACTGACCTGTGTATTATTTTCTTTTGAATATAATACTCGGGTCAGACCGAGTATTTTTACAGCTTGAAGATTTTCGAGCAGCGAAGTTAGAGAGAGAATAAAGAATCACTTAAGTTTTCAGAAGAAAATTGTATTTTAAGATATTCCGCTGTATCAGTATTAAATTGTATAAAACTCTGATGTATATAAAAAGATTTATAGTAATGAAATAAAGATTCATTCGTTTTAATTCATTGTTATTATTCTGTGTTTCTGTGGCTGATTCTGTTTAAACCTTATAAACTAAATAACAATTCGTCTTTTTGAACGTTTCGAGTTGGTTTAATTACAAGAACTATTAGTTTAAAATAAATTACTGGTTAATCAAATTATTAAAGGAGAAATTGGTTAAGTAAATAAATAGAACAATAATTTAAGTGTTCGATTTAATTCGAATATTGATATATTGTATAAATTGTTTATACAAGGTGAATAAAAATGAAGAAATGGTCAAAATGGAAAATGGATTGCAAATAAAAAGCTAAGGTGAGATTTTTCTCACTCAAAAAAGAATTGCAGTTATTGACTGTTTGATTGCTATTTGGATGTGATATTAGATATAGTAGGATATATCTATTATATATATAGCAATATATACATATTGGCATATGTATATATTGGATTGATGATTTCCCGCCTCGTATAGCGGATGAGACCCTATTGCGCCGTTAGTAAGCGGATATTTTTATAAAACCCATATACCGCGATATTCCACCTCGAAGTGGAATTTGTATTGTGCTAACATCTGTGGATGCAGGGAAACAGGTTGGAGGGATCCAACTGGACCCCTCATATTGATTGAATTTATTTATACTGTGATATGAATATGTGAATGATTATATTGATATTATTAATCATATTGATATCTGGAAATTGTTTGAAAGTTAAAATTTAGCTGAATGGATGTTTGACATCATTGGATTCCAAAAATAAATGGGATTGAATTTTTGAAATCAAAATAGAAATTTTTAAGTAAATAAATTTTTAGAAATGGAATAAATTTGAAGGAAAGAATTTAAAAGTATAAAAGCTGATTTTTATAATCTTATTGAATAAATTCCAGAATAAAGTGAAAATGTTAAATAAATGAATTTCGTATAATAGTGATTTTAAATTGAAGAATTTAATTTAAATTTGGATTTTTAAATAGATTGAAAGAGATAAAGAAATTTATTTTCTTTAAAAGGAAATTTATTTAAAAAGAAATAAGTGGGAAGTCCAATTAGAAATTTAATTGGCAAATTGAAACGAATTTGGAAAAAGAATGAAATTTATAGATGTATAAATTGTGAAGTTAAAAAGAATGAAATTTATAGATGTATAAATTGTGAAGTTAAAAAGAATGAAATTTATAGATGTATAAATCGGGAAGTTAAAATGAATGAAATTGTAGAATAGAAGATTTATAAGAAATTAACTTATAAATTGGATTTTTGCCTACCAATGAAATATTGATCGAATTCGTTAATAAAGGAGATTTACAAATCGAAGTTGTTATAAAATATAAAAGGTGAAATTTATAAACATTGTTTTTATAAATTCAAAATCAATTGGATTTGATAAATTAAATATAGAAGATTTTTAAAGAAGATATATTCGCGATTTTGGATAGCGAATCTTTATTGAAATAAAATGTGTAGAGATGATTGAAATTTGGTTAAGTGAATTATATTCACGATTTTGGGACAGTGAATATGTTCTTAAGGAAAATGGATATGTTCTGGAGAAACGATATTATAAAATGAAGTAATTGTTTTAAAAGATGTTTTAAAACGTGTTAAATATCGAAATCATAGATTTCAACATTTATTGTTGAAATAGACGTTTTCGAGAAATAAGGAAATGGTGGACTATAACACTGTTGTTATAGTAAATAATTTCCGAAAGGAAATGTTTTTGTCTAGTATTGGGATTTATATATCTATCTAATTCCGAATCCCTATACTAGTGATTTTGAGTCGTCGTAACGATGTTTTACGTAACATTCGTTTTGACTCAGATAAATGTGTTATAGAAATAGATTTCCTTAAAAAATGAATATATACTTAATATTGATTTAAGTATAACGAATATTTTCAAATGTTGAAAATAAAAGATTTGTGAAACACTTATTATTAAATAAGTATGGAATGTTTTCCAAAATGAAATGAAATGTTTTGAGATTTTATCTTCTTAAAGATAAATTGAAAATGAATGTTGGAATCGATTTGAGAATCGTATATAAGTATATATTTTAAAAATATAAATTCAATATGGAATTTATAAAGGAAATGGAAATTGTTTAGAAAAATAAACGTTGATTTATTTTTGAAGTGTGGAAATTTTATATCTAGTAAAAGATATTTTGGAAGATGAAATAATTTGGAAAATTATTTGGAATCTGATGATGTTGCGCATCTTTATTGATAGTTAAATAACCGACTATCAATAATTACCTTGAATGGTATTTGTTGTGAATTGCTTGAATTTGAATGCCACACTTATTTTTGAATAATCGCTCACTATTCGGGTTAGCCGGGAAAGGACCATGGGGTCGTATAACCCATTCCGAATATGTGATACGTCGTTATGAATTGCATTCAAAGACCGGTGTTGAAGACCGGATATTTTTGAAAACAGAAGGATTACCGTCGAGTTACTCTACATCGGCTGATCTCCGATTTAGAGGTTTTATCACCCTTAGTGACGGGAAGTCCGGACGTGATTAGAAATTTATCCGGATATGCAAGGGCTTCGTGAGAAGTGCCTTCGGTTCTGTTCGATCCCGGAACAGACTTGTATGGATTGTGTGTCTGACGTTACAATTTGAGATATAAAGCTGATTTCTTTCAAATACATTTCTGTTGGTGGCGGAGAATTTATTCTCTTAGCTTAACACCCTTCTCTGAGACGTACGAGCTCAGAGGTTATGTAGTTGAAATTTATCAGCGATATATCCCAATTTGGTAACGTGGCATACTGAGTGTTGCTGTGAAATGATCAGTGTTTGATCATTTGCGATATGATCATTTGTTTGATCTTATATCTTTGTGATCATAGGTTGATCATTTTGTTTGACCCGAAGCATGGCTTTTTGAGAAGCGTAGCTTTGTGGACAAGACTTCGTCGAGCCTCACACCCCGGAAATGGTCGAAACAGGAAGGATGCAGCAAGGTTCTAGGGAGTAGCGCCCCTTAGTGTATGTCATTCTTTCTGGATAGAGGTGGTATCATGGTATGGAGCCTAGATACTTAACCTATGTGGTTGCTGCATTATTATCTATGTGGTTTGTTGGAAATCGGGGATCCTCGGGAAGATCGGTTACGATCGGGGGATGACATACGCGTGTCAGTAGTTACCTACTTTTGCAGAGGTAACCCGGCCTTGTGTTGGCAGAGATCTAACCGTAATGTTAGGTTATTTCTCGGGTCGTCTATTCCAGGGACGTACCCATCGTGGAAAAGGAAGTTCCTTAGCCTGACCATTTGTTGGAAATCCAAACTCCAATACGAACCTTGTACGGTATTAGTTGTAGAACCTGCCATTTACGTACGGTGGTCACCACTGTTTAGATGGTAGCTATAGTAGGCATACGATACTGGTCGTATGCTGGCTAAGATTAATATTATACTTTCGAAATGATTTCTACACTATGCACTAATAATAATATCAAAAATGATTTGATTTTGCGTAGTAAGCATCTTTGACTATCATAAGAAGAAATCTCCTCCAATTCTGCGTTTGCATTGTGTGTGTGGTGGGAGGTCTTATGGTAGTTTCATTTTCCAAAAGCATTTCGAATTGACTTTAAAATTATTTTGTTGTTATAAAGAATAACTGTTTTACGATCTCACACCAGTCACCATGACTGACTCGGAGTTTATTGTTCCCTTCTAAACTCTGGGTGCCCACAAATTTCCACACGGGCAGTCTAGAGTTAGATTATCAGGATATTCTGGATATTCTGGAGCTTTGGAAGCAAGCTCGATGGCAAGACGTAGTATTTGTATCTGATATTATTTATTCCGCTGTGTATTCTATATGAGGACAAGTTACATAACTGTCCATTGTTGTATATTGACTCTGATGATTGATGTATGTATAAACTGATATAACTCTTTGTTTTAAAAGACTAGTGTTTATTTATTATATATTGTTCCGCTGCGATATGTGAGATTCTGATATTGTTTTCTGTTCTGATGTTGTTATGTTGTTCTTCTTTCTTCTTCTGCTTTCTTCTTCTTCTCTTTTTCTTCTACTTCTTCTTTCTAAAACCATCACTATTCGAGTTTCCGGCGTTCGATTTCTCGGCAGTCGATAAAGTGAGTATCGATGTCGAATTTTCGAAAGTCGAAAATTCCCGTACGTGACAGATACCACCTTGTAACATTCCCCCTTTTGACCGCCTCCAGTCGGTAATTAAACCAACTCGAAACGTTCAAAAAGACGAATTGTTATTTAGTTTATAAGGTTTAAACAGAATCAGCCACAGAAACACATATAATAACAATCAATTAAAACAAATGAGAATTTATTTCATTACTATAAATCTTTTATATACATCAGAGTTTTATACAATTTAATACTAATACAGCGGAATATCTTAAAATACAAGTTTCTTCTGAAAACTAAAGTGATTCTTTACTCTCTCTCTCTAACTTCGCTGCTCGAAAATCTTCAAGCTGAAAAAATACTCGGTCTGACCCGAGTATTATATTCAAAAGAAAATAATACATAGGTCAGTATAATTCAAACCAGTTTATGAGTGCATAGAGGCAATAAGAATTTAAATAGACGACAGTCACAATAATTCTCGTCTATCCGACTCTTTAAACAAAGAAACCGGATAACGGTCAATATAACACTTAACAGTGTTAAACAATAGGTCAACAGATTTAAATCATCAACAGAGATAAATAAACAATTTATCAAATCGACTAGATCAATTCATAAGCAATTAAAATTTGTCACTTTAAACCCATCAAGACTCGATTGGCTGCCGTACACGCACGCGTGTACGGCCTCGCCAATACCACATACGAAATATGAAACAAATCAAGCACAAAGTCAAACCCAAATATAAAGACAGGTTCAACTCAGGTATTCAAAGTCACATTGCTCAACACAAGGTCAAATCCATCGGATTCAACTCAGGTGAAATAGTGGAGACATGAGATGTTGAGGTAAACAGGCTACAACATCAATGCACATATATGAAGGCAGCAAATACAACAAATTCAAGTCAAACATGCTACATAACTAACCAACATAACTCAAGATGCAACACTACAAATGAGCTACATACAGTGATGCAACTATAATTCTACAAATACCAAAGTCGAGACAAGAAGGCACCATAAACTACATGAATGCACTTCAATAATCAAGTCTGGTCAGACCATCAAGGGCAAAAGCAATGAACTCAACCAGTGAACAGGAAAACAAGTATAAACAACCTCATTTAAGTGCAACATCAAGTATGCTCAAATACAAGTGCAACAATGCTACAAGATCAAGTCGAACTCAATACAGTTCTTAACAGTACAAAGCGAATGACTGGAGTTAACAGCAAAATGTCGACCAACCAGTCCTCACGAAATCGAACACAGGTGGCCAAAGTAAATGTTGTCAAAGTAAAATCAAGTCAAGGTGGAAGTCGAAGCAGGTTCAAAATATTCGAAAAACATTTTCATCAAAATCAAATATATGAAAGTGTTAAAATTGAAGGAGTCAGAGACGTATGCAATTATTTGAATAATATGAGAGTGTGAACACTTTCCAGGAACATAAACATGCAGCCACTCATTTGTGTGTGTATGTATATATACATGTATTAATTTTTTTCTTATATATTGTTGTTTCATACCATTTTTTTTTATTTTAACATTCTTAACTAAAATTATTTAAAAACAGCAAATTTTGGGTTTTAGAAAAGGTTTTAAAACCAGGAAATGATGAACAAAGGTTTATATTTTCCTATATACTGATATACACCTTCAACCCTTATATATGCAGACCAGAGAACATCAAGGCCAAGACAACAATGACAACAACTAGTAATGCAACACCACACAATCGAAGTTTCACAACTGTATACATGCCAATATGCAATGTAGACCATACAATAAGCTAGTGAACAACTACATGAACCAGACTTGAGTCGAGACCAGCTACCAATAAACAAAGGGATGCAGACCAAACCCAACATAAAATGCAAGTTACACAACTAACAAACTCAACAAGCATATGTACAGCATGAACAAGATCACGTGAACACTGCAGGCAAATGTATCAACGTGCAAGCAAAGAACAGAGGCCGAGACAGTAGCAACCCAGTGACTCAAAGCAACTACAAGGTACCACAATACCCTTGAAATGCAGACTACACGAATGTACGGAGGCAAGTTCATGGTGAACATCCTGGTACAGAATGCATGCGACAGTGAAGTGCAACAACTACATATATGATCACAGATGTATGTGAACGCATGAACCAAATATCTCGAAGAACAGTGGACCGAGCTCGATACAAGAAAACTCACGAAAGATGCAGACAGTATTCAATGCAGACAGTAAAGCCCACCAAGAAATTCATGAGAGAAAATGATGAATATTCATATCTACTCGAAGTCAAATGCAAGAAATCAAGTGCGTATCTGTTCGTACTTTTGAAATTGTCAAAAAAAATCAAAAGTTAGGAAAGTTTCTACCGTGATACTCAAACAAAAATCAAACGGCTTCAGATCAAAACATAGAACATCCCCTCCAACACATACGAATGGCAACAAATCGAGTGTCGAACTTAACAATCGAATAAGAACAAAATCATAGAAACACGAACACTAAAATCAGAGAACTCATCTCAGAAAACATATACGATTGCAAATCATCAAATTCGAATACGAATGAACTGGAGCTGGAATTAGATGTGAGAAATTTCTCACCTTTGTTCGACGTGTACTGAAGTAGCCGCGATCGAAGGAAGAACGAACGAAGGTTGATCGGCGAAGCCCTAGCTATTTGGAGACGACGCCTAGGCCCAAATTCCAGTCGAGGCAAGCTGAAGAAGATCGAGCAGATTCGCCATGGCTACAGAGGATCGAAGAGTTGAATCGCCGAAGCCCTAGTTTCGTTCGCCATTTTTTTTTCTTTCTTTCGATTGTTTCGTTTTACTGAAGAGAAGGGGGGGCGACGTTTTATCAGAGAAATAAGGATGGGGGTATGGTTTTAGGGTATGGGCTGAATGATATAGGGTATGGGTTTTATTTTTTTATTTTTTTCTTTTTAAATCTAATTTTGTTTTTGTAAATATTTTCCTTACTTTGTTTTGTTTAATCATGTTGCTAAATTTAAACTATGTGTATATATTCATTTTGTACAAATAAAAATTTAAATAAAGAATTTAAATCGATTTACAAATTCCAAATTCTAACAGAAATTAACAATTCGATATTAAATCGTTAATTGACGAAGATTTTATAGTTATAAAAATTTCAACAATAAACAGCAAATATCTGTCAACTTTAATCGTTTATTGATGATTATAATTTTGGACAAAACCCCAGTTGTTACAGAAATTCAAATTGAATTCAATTAAATTTTATACGCGTTTATACGCCGTATGTTCATAAAACAATTCCGATAAATACGAAAATTGAAATCTGGTAATAATTCAATATTACGGACCCAATGAAACTGGTTTCGTCAAATTCCGAGACTGTGCCTCGGAAGGTTATTTTTAAATTCAACTTAAACGATAATATTTCAAAACTGAACAAATCGCTTTCAAATTCAATTCTGAAGCTTCTATTACCTTCAGTATTATCAATATGAATTTTCTAAGCCTTTAAATTATTTTTAACCGGCTTAAAATCGAAGATTCAAATTTTATTCAACTTTCAATAGATTAAATTCAAAAATTAAATCGCCAATTCATTCTGATAATTTGAAATTCAAGTCAAATCATCGTTTCAAATATTTAAAATTAATTAAATATTTTCAATTTAAATTGTTCAAAATTCAGGGTCGTTACATATTTGATAAAAGAAGTTTTGCTAATAAAAGAGGTTTTAATTGATAAAAGTATTAGTTAAATAAAAAGGGGATTAGAAGTCGCTTATGTGACTTAATCGTGCTTTCTATGACTTGGCCTTGCTTTGCATATTTATTCATTTATGGAAAGTATTAGTCGTATACTTAGCACTAAAAGCCGATGAAGTAGGCTTGTTTATCTGCGAGAGTTAAGACTGATGTTCGAGTAGGGATAGAAGCAATAGTGCTCAAACCTACCGACTACACTCTTGACAAAGGGATAGTGTGCGACGAAAAGATCGGAATCATGATAAGTATACGAGACTTAGTTTCCATATATGATTGTTCTCCTTATTGTTGAATATGACCAAATTCGTCGATTCAGTCTTGAAGAGACCAGGATCGGTAAGTGTTTAATTATCGAAAACCATTTCAAGCTGAGATATGTGTTCTATCTCTTGGAATTGGATCCGTTCGAGATGCTAGAACCCATGTGTGGTTTCGAGATGTGGGAATCCATTTGGGGATTCGAGTTCTATTCGAGTGATAAAGAGTCATGTGAGAGATGTCGAACGTAACCTCGACATCAGATATGGCTAAAGACAGAGTAGGCTGCATAGCTTGGGGTTTAGCTAACCCACGATAGGGTATATCAACTATATATTTAGAGTATGCATATCGATGTTGCATGTGGGAGTTAATGGTACTTGGTTCTATGTGTTCGGGCGTGGGCCAGTTGTGTTTTCCTTATGGTATATTTTATCTAGAGATATACGACTCTCGGAAGGTAACTTCTGATCCTTGTGTATGGAGTTCGGATCCAGCTTCACCGAAAAGATGTGCGCGGAAAATCTTTATGCGAACGTACCTTATCAGTGTTGATTGTACCCTCTAATATGTTGTTGAATGTAATCAATGTAACCATTCTGGCTATGTTATATATTTATATTCTTTGCCCTAGACCTTATATATTATATCACCTTATGTACTTATTAGATGGTTGTTCTTTTGAGGGCATAACCATTTCCAAATGGTCTCAAAAGTACTATTATATGCTAGCTATGTATTTCTTAAGTTTCTTATACCAGACTTATGTCTGACACGTGGTTTTTGTTTTACTAAATTCCTCGTGTGCTCTTTCAAGTAGTTTGAGAAAGGCAGGTTTTCATTGATGTTCATTGGAGCTTAAGGAGACGAGCTGGATGTTTCACTACCTTAGTATTCTTATTTCCACTACATTACCATATTGTACATATCAACATTTGTGAGGACACATTGTTATAACTGTCCAGGATGATGATAGTACTTAGGATTGCAACTCTGAAATGCTATGTATCTTAGAGTGATAGTACTTAGGACACGTTGTTATAACTGTCCAAACGGGTCATTACACACATTGGAGCCCTCAACCTAGCTTCGACCTTCATCATGCTATCGCATCGCCATCGAGCCCCAACCGAACTAACAAATACCTCCTGCTTCACCCAGAGACCATACACTTCGCCTCCATAAAGTTCCACCGAGAGGTCTCCGTCGAGCGGTTTCCACCAAGAGGTCTCCCCCAACAGGTTTCCCATGGAGAGGTTTCCCGCCGAGAGGTTTTCTACCACGAGATTTCCCGACGAGAGTTTTTCCATCGAGAGGTTTCCAGCAGAGAGGTTTTCCACTGAGAGGTTTCCCAGCAAGAGGTTTACCATCGAGAGGTTTCCCGTCGAGAGGTTTCCCGCTGACAAGTTTTCCACCGACCAAAAACTCTCGGTACCGACACCTTTTTCTTGCTCCAAACTTGGTGCAACTTAAACTATAGATCTGCCCATGCTTCAGAGTCCCTCATCCAAGTTTCATCTGATTTAGAGTTATTTTGCCTTTGTTTTGCCTAAATTGACCACCTTTTTTCCTAACTACACTAAAATACTAACAAACCATATCAAACCAATTCATCCAAGCATACATTTTAGAAAATATCATTCAAGACAATAATTTAACTTAGAAATCATATTAAATTGCTAATTTTAATCATATTAACATGTATAAGATAGTGAGATGTAATCAATCACCAAATACCCCAAATTACCACTTTTACATCCAAACCTGAATTAGACAACAAGCAACCCGAACCCCAGGGTACCAAAATGATGTTTTGATGATCCTCTATGTTAGTTACCCCTCTAATGATCAATTTAAGCTAGTTTAAGTAGAAAAATGAAGTTTTTAGGTGAAAAGATGAATAATGGAGGTTAGAGAAATGTTTTTGTAAAGTGACAAAGTGATTCACTTTAGCCCCTACACTCCCTTAACTCCAAAATCTGAAATGGGCTAACATGCTTGGATTTAGGCCCGTTTAATTATTATGATATCTACCCGTAGGCCCTTAATACTTAAATCAGCAATATCTCTCAAATGGTAAGAACATTTTCCTATTATGACCACTCTACGAAAAGAGAAACCATTATCCTGAAGCTAAGGAAGTGATTTCAAACCCTAACTCAACTCCTATAGGAAATTATAGGGCTTACAAAATTTTCCAGGTCAATATAGAAATTTGATAAAAATCATAGATGTGGAAAATATCCCCAAGAGTCCATTTTCAAAGTTATAAAGTCATATGAACTGATATGAATTAAATAATAATATTTTACGATCATCCGACATGTAAAATACCGGTCATTACACTCTACCCTTTAGGAATTTCGCCCACGAAATGCCTAGAAAATGAGGATAATCAATCATAGTTACCCTTCGTGCCTAACAATAATATGTAACCATCAAACATATCAAGCAAGCAACCATGTAATCAACAATATAGGTAAAACCTATCATATCATGCGAGATACTAAACTACCCTATGTGACATCAAAAGTGAAAGTAAATGCGATAAATAGTAGGTCTTACCATGCAAAGAGCTTCAGATATGTAGCCTTCATGCTCTCCTCGGTTTCCCACGTGCAATCGCCTTCACTTTTGCCCCACCGAACCTTCAGTAACCCCACTGTCTTCCTCCTAAGCTGTTTCGTACCACGTTTGACAATACGAGCCAGCCGACAAGGTCTCGTAGGTTCTGGTTCAATCTCGATATCATTAAGTTAATCCGGTGCAATAGTCACGCTTGGGTCGTGCACAAACTTCCTAAGGTAAGAGATATAGAAGACATTATGCACACCTGCCATCTTCTGAGGTAAGTCAACTCTATATGTTAGGTTCCCAATCTTGTCTACTATCGAAAAAGGACCCACGAATCTCACACCAACTCCCCTTACTGCCGAATCGAACAACATCTCTCAAAGGAGAAATCTTCACAAACACCTATTGCCGATAGAGAACTCCAAATCTCTACGTCTCCTATCAGCGTAACTCTTCTGCCTATCATGGGCAACCTTCATCCTCCGGTGAATAATCTCACTCTTCTCAAAGGTCTCTCTAATTATCTTTGGTCCAAGTATCAGTTTCTCGCCTACTTCCCACCAACATAAAGGAGTATTACATGGCTGACCATACAATGCTTCGTACGGTGCCATACCAATACTAGACCAATAGATGTTGTTGTATGCAAACTCTACTAAATGCAGATGATCATCCCACGAGCCCCCAAAGTCAAGAATGCAAGTTTATAAGAGATACTCCAATATACGATTCACCCTCTTGGCCTGCCCATCAGTTTGTAGGTGATAAGCTATACTGAGATGCAGCTCTATCCCCAACGCCTCTTGTAAGTTCTTCCAAAACCAATTAGTGAACATAGGGTCTCGTTCGCTCATAATGCTCCTTGGCACACCATGGAATCGCATTATCCAATTCACATATAACTCGACCAATTTGAATGTCATTCTACTAGACTTAATGGGTATGAATCGAGCACTCTTCGACAATCTATCGACTACGGCCCAGGTGCTATCATACCCTCCTTTGGTCCTTGGTAATCCATCGATGAAATCCATCGACACTTGTTTCCACTTCCACTCGGGAACCTCAAGAGGTTGCATCAATCCACTTGGTTTCCTCTGCTTTGCCTTAACCAACTGGCAGTTCATACACTTCGAGATGAATGTTCAGACATTCTTCTTTATCCCTTCCCAATAATATGTTTGCTTCATATCATGGTACATTTTATTACCGCCAAGATGTATAGTCAACCAAGAGTAATGGCACTCTCTCAGTACCTCATCCCTCAATCCATCTACATTTGGTACAAACAATCTTTCATCCTTACGAAGCAAACCATCATGGTCATGTTCGTACTGCTTCCTCTCATCAGACTCCACTCCTTCCTATATCTTCTTTATTATCTCTGTTAATCTTGCGTCTCGCTTTTGACTAGTACCTCCTCTCGATCAAAGTAGTTTTGATGGTCAAACTAGCCAACATCTTCTTCTACAACTCACAATGAGGTCTGAAGTCATAAGAGCAATATATTCAAATTGCTCCCACTCAAGGAACATCACACCTAGACATTAATGTCTTCTACTCAAAGAATCAATGACCACATTTCCTTTACCAGATGTATAGGAAATACCAAAGTCGTAGGAGGCTAAGAACTCTAATTATCACTATTGATGAAGGTTAAGGTCCTTCTAGGAGAAAAGGTAATTTAAGGATTTATGATTCGTGAATAGCTCAAACTTTCCTCTTAATAGATAATGCCTCCAAGTCTTCAAAGCAAATACAATCGTTGCTAATTCCAAATCATGTGTTAGGTACTTCTTCTCATATGGCATTAGCTACCGACCAGCATAAGCGACAACTTTACCTCCCTACATCAGTACTGCGTCTAATCCGATACCACACATCTGTGTATACCATCATCTCCTTATTCCCACTTGGAACAACCAACACTAGTGCACTTGCTAACCCCTCATTCAGACTCACAAATGCCTACTCACACCTTGTGTCCCAAATAAAGTCTGTTTCTTCTTCGTCAAGTTGGTCAACGGTGCTACTACCTTGGAGAACCCTTGATAAAGCATCTATAATATCTCGAAAGCCCAAGGAAGCTTCTCACATTAGTAGCATTCTTGGGTTAGTTCCAATCTTGAACCGCTGCCACATTTGCAGGATTGGCTGTTATACCCTGCTTAGGGGCTACATGGCCCAAGAACCTCACTTCTCTCCTCTAGAAGTGACACTTCAGGAACTTTGCTCTCAACCTGTGTTTCCTCAATACTTCAAGCGCAATCCTTAAGTGTATCTTGTGTTCCTCCTCCGTCCTAGAATAGATCAGAATATGATCCACGAACACAAGCACAAACTTATTTAGCTGATCCTTGAAGACATGGTTCATGAGATCAACAAAGTATGTTAGAGCATTGGTTAGCCCAAACAGTATAACCAACCACTCATAAAAATTAGATGACGTTTGAAACGTAGTAACCAACACACTCTCCTTCGCTACTCTCAAATGGTGAAATCTCGTCGCAAGGTCCAATTGAGAGAGCACCTTTGCACCATGGAGCTGATGGAACAAGTCATCAATACATGGGAGTAGGTACTTGTTCATCCTTGTCACCTTATTCAACTCGAGGTAATCTACACACAACCGATAGAGAGCCATCCATCTTGGTGGAGAATACTATAGGTGCACCCTACTTAGATATACTCTTAGAATGAACCCTCGTCCTAACAGGTCATTCACTTGCACCTCCAACTCTTTCTGCTCTCTAGGTGCCATACGCGTCAAAGGCATAACCGTTGGTCTGGCTTTCTTCACTAAGTCTATGCGGAACTCAATCTCTTGGTGTGGTGGTAATCTGATTACCTCCTCAAATATATCCAGATACTCTTTAACGATATTCATAGATGACAACTCGTCATGCGAGACCTGTGATAACCCGCACCTCCCGACACGCTTAAGAAAAACAATCATGATAAGAAATGCGGATCGTCGGGGTATTTAAAACTTCAATGTCTCAAAGACTAAGATAATAGATAAAATTTCAAAACATATTACATTGGAAGATAAACTAATCGTCCAAATCGTATCACAGCGGGAAAAAAATAAGACATAAATTTCATAGAAAATACCAGTCTTAGAAAAATATCAGTACGAAATCCAAATCAGAGTACATAGCCAAATATGTCCCTCATAGTCTGATACAAGAAAATAACTATACTGATATAATAAAAGGATACATGAAGAGAAGACGTGATAAAAGCTGACTCCAAGAAAAGTACGTCTCTCTCCAAGTATCTGAAATGGGAAAATCACCTACTGCCTTGTCCACCTGTGATGGGGAAAAAGATGGAAGAGGAATGGTCAGACAATAGTCTAGTGAATGAGAACAAGTTTAATAAGATGATTAAGTGCAATTAACTTTAAATCTACTCTAAGTGGTATAGGATGTGTAGCATGTCCATGAACTCCTAAGTTTAACACCTAGGGATTTTTATCTAACACAATGGGTCAAACCTACAGATCGAACCTCACACTACTGATCGGTCAAAACAGAAATAACCGTACCAATATGCCACTTATTGTACTGCACCGTGTCTCCATAAGAACCGCCGTTAGCATCGGGCTCCAATTTAATCGATATCTATATTCACTTATTGTACTACACCAACGTCTACCTATACCACATTGCTTTAGAAATATGCATACCTGAATCTCTTGTAAGTACCGAGCTCTCTCAGAAAGTGTCTCCGATAGTGCTGCGCTCACCCATACAGAACACCCTGAGCCTATCATGAAATAAATCGCCGTAATCAACTCCGTTTATGCGATATACATCACCGACAACAATATCAAACAATGCAAAATACTTAGCCCAAATAAGTTTAATAACCAGTTCACTAATTGCATAATTTCATACTTAATTATATAAATTTTATCCGTTTATTTTCGGCCTTAGGCCTTCTTCCACTTTTAACTTAGATGGTTAACCCAAGAATTCCCCATGTCGACCGCTAATGGTTGACCTAGAAAGTCTCAGGTCAACTGTTCACGTTCAAATTTCAGTGTTTCGAACCATTTTTAACTATCGATTAATTTAGGGTTAAGTGCCGATAATTATAGTAAATTAATGCCCTAATTTCTAGTTAATTCGTTTTCAAATTTGAATCCATTTGGAATTGGATTTTTAATCTAGGGTTCTCAACCTAGCATTAGCAAATATCAAATTGACCAATTTCATAATTAAAATCTAGAGTTTAAGGTTTGGTAAATTCAATTTAAATTTAACAAGTTAATTGTAGGGTTTCTATAACTCTAATCATTCAAAATAGTTTAAAATTAACTACATTAATCAAATTATTAATTAGTGCCCACTTACCTTTATCCTAAGCTCTAGATCTAAGAAAACTGGCCTTTAATAGGTAGTTCTTCTCCTTGATTGCTTGCCTTGCTTCCTAATTTTGCTTTGGATTTGATTTCAATTTGGTTTTTGACTTGGATTTATTTTTGATTTTGGGATTTAGGGGAGAAACTAGGGTTTCAGTAGAAATTTGGTTATTACTGATCGACGAACAAAAGCTTTAGGGTTTAGATTAGAGATTCATTTATAGTGTTAGGTTAGAAACTAGAGCCATCAGATCAACTCAAGTGCAGATCTAATCTGTACATCCATCTCTTCGCATGCAAGAAACCATCACAAACATTCAATTGTTCGACATAGGCACCAAAAATCATCGATTTTACAAAGGTCGGGTTGCCAATCGGCCTAGGCTATGTACAGGTTGACCTGGCCTTTATTTTTATGTATATTTTACTTTCTATTTTTAACTTCCATCTCTCATTCCATCGCTCATAATTCTCTCATACAATCTTGGATTATGACAAGTTATATATGTAAATTGTCCAGAAAATTGCTACTGACAAGATGGAGCAAGTTCCGTAGCCAAATTCGAACATCTTTGAAAATTTACTTTTAAGTCCTTATTATCGTTTAATTTAATTTGCTTAATAAATTTTGATTAAATCACCGCTAAATTCCTGAGGTGTTGCATTCTCCTCCTTAAAAGATTTTGTCCCCAAAATCTTTAAGGATGGAACAATGTAACTCACACACAATAACCAATACTATCATCCATCTACTCATCCATCATCCACGTGCAACCATAGTCCTTAAAAATACTTTATAATGCAACATCTACATGTATATGAGATTTGAAATGCACATGAACCTATACTAATGTAAATGTAGTCGATCTACTGATTCAGTTGACCTCCTTTTTATGAAAAATGCTCATGCGCTCATGCTATGCATCCAAAATGTATACAACACCCTAAATGATATACTGATAATACTACATGAATGCACAATCATCCAAACATATGCAACATCCCTATGCAAATCATCCACTAGCACTCCACCACAAGAAATATCATGCAACAATATATAAGTGTGTGTACCTAAAGGATATATTGTCCTAAAGTGTGAAAAATGTGATCAATACATCCATAAGCATCCATATTCATCCATCATCCATAACATGTCCTATCGACATGTTTACAACCATCCATATCATTCAAAGGTCTCTAACTAAATGGTATACCACCTAAGTGCTAACCGAAAAGCTCTAAACTAAGGGAAGATTCAAATTGAAGATGTACCAGAAAAGAGTTGTGGGTGGGAAGCTTGGATCTTCTCCTTGAGCTCCCATTTACTCTCCACCGGATCGTCTCCCCACTGAACTTTGAAAAGTCTAATCTTCTTATTGCGAAGTCTTTTTGTACTATGCTCTAAAATACAAGTGGGTGCACGGCGAACAAGTGACTCATGCTTAATCTCCACTTCCTCCAACCGACTCGGCTCGACAATGGTAGCCGTATTGTGTAAGCACATTCGCAAGTACAACACATGGAAAACATTAGGTACCCCAACCAACTTCTTCGAAACCTCGACTCTATATGCTAACCTCCCTACTCTAGCCACTGTCAGGAAAGGTCCCACAAATCTAGTGCTAGCTTCCCCGATGTACCAAATCTCATCACATGCCTAAGGGGCGAAACTTTCATGAATACCATGTCTCCCATTGCGAACTCTAATTCCATACGCCTCCAATTAGCATACGACTTCTGCCTATCATGTGCAATCTTCATCCTCCTATGGATCTAATCCACTTTCTCTAATGTCTCTCTAACAATGTCTGGTCCAAGAATAATCCTACCCGTCATATCCCACCAACATGATGGTGATCTACACGGTCTATCTCAAAAGGTTCCATCCCAATACTAGCCTGATAACTGTTGTAGGTAAACTCCACAAATGTTAAATGATCCTTCTATGAACCTCCAAAATCAATGATGCACATCCATAGCAAGTCCTCCAAAACCCGATTTACTCTCTCTATCTTCCATCGGACTGCGGATGATAAGCAGTACTCAAACTAAAATCAGTCCCTAAAGCCTCATGTAGACTCCTCTAGAACCCAATAGTGAAAAGCAGGTCTCGGTCACCCACTATACTAGTGGGAACTCCATATAGCCTAACAACTTCTCTCATATAAATAACTGCCAATGATGCTGCTGTCCTAGAACTCCTCACTGGTATGAAATGAGCACACTTGGTCAACCAATCTACTATGACCCAAATGCTCTCATTCTCTCTCCTACTCTTAGGTGGACCATCAATAAAATCCATAGAAATACTCTCTCTCACTTCCACTGAGTAATATCTAGTGGCTGCAATAATCATCCCGGCTTCTTCTGCTCCGCCTTCACCCTTTGGAATGTCATACATCTTGCAACATACTCCGCCACTTGCTTCTTCATACCGAGCCAATAGAAAACTCTCTTCATGTCCCTATACATCTTGTCACCACCGGGATGAATGGTCATCCTAGAACAGTGAGACTCTGCTAATGTTGCATCTATCGAATCTGTATTACAAGGAACACAAAGCCCATCATCTCTTCGTAACCATCCACTCGAGTTCATAGCATAACACCTCAAGTGACTCGATGACTCCCCTCTACCAATCCTCTCTATAATATCAACTAGCTCCTCATCCTCCCTCTGCCTAGATCCGATATGCTCCATCAAAGTAGGCTGCATATCTAAAGCTACTATAAATCCAGGGGTATTATCCGATGATGGTCAGAAATCAAAGGTAGATATATACTCCAAATGTCTCCACTCTACGAATAAGGGACTCAACACTGCTCGCAGTCTGCTCAAAGCATTTATTACTACATTACCCTTGCTTGGGTTATAAGAGATATCAAAGTCATAGGATGCCAAGAACTGCATCCACCTCTGCTACCTCATGTTTAAGTCCTTTTGGAAGAACAAATACTTAGGGACTGGTAATCCATTTATAGCTCAAATCGCTTTCCTAAAAGATATGCCTTCATGACTTGAGCGCAAAGACTATGGTTGCTAACTCAAGGTTATGCGTAGGATAATTGTGATGACTGCCTTATACCATCGGCACCAATAATAACAAAATAGTGCATTGTAGTTGTATCCGGTCGATATAGGATGATCATCTGGGTTGAAAATGAAATAAATACAACATATAACATGTCTAATATCTCACAACGCATGGATAAAATATAATATCACAGATATAACAGGAGTGATAGTAATAATTATGTGAACAAATCATCAGAACTTAGATCTATAGAGTTATATACAAATATATTAGAGTTTATACCGCGGAAATAAACCCAACAACTGTCTTATAACAAGAAACTAAGCAGTCAGCGCTAGGGCACCTTAGTGCTACACAGCGGAATAAGCGTAGAAATCCATATAAGTATATAATACGAGATAGCTCCATCCAGCTCGTCCTCCACACAGCGACTGCATCACCTAGACTTGTTATTTAATCTACTCATTTAAGAGTACCCAAGAGAATAAGAAACAAAGCATAAAACCTTGGGTCAGACAATAGTCTAGTGTGAGTGGTAAATGAATCTAAAAATACTACGCAATTAAATATGATAAGAAACAGAGGTACACGAATCATACCCGACCTATCCTTGGAACAAACGAGTTAGCACATAACGTCATAATATGCTACTCCACAAATAACATAAAGGCACTCTACTCAAAATAAAGATATTAGCTCTCCAGTTATTCCTATCTCCAATACCTACCTCCAATGATATCTCCAAGTGATAGCTTAGAAAGCAACTAAAGCAACCATATCAATCATGCAATCCATCAAGCAATCCACAATATCACTCCCTGTGCTCTGAATATATGATAACTTGTATGGCCTCCTTACTGCTAAGGACTAATGGAATTCCCTATTTTCAGTGTACTCTCGTATAATGCAGCCCAAAGCTCGATACGTGCCTCGTAGCCCAAAGCTCGACACTAGACCCAAATCCACTAGTCCAAGGTATTCAAATCCACTCCATTGATCCATGGATGCCCCACTTATAATACCCCTACTTCAAGTACAATAGAAAACACTCCGAGTATCAATGATTCCTTAGCACATACATCCGAGCCCTCCTTTGCTCCAATCGGATGTGAGCCCTTCCTTTGCTTAATCTAATTTCCATTATTCGGAACCATTTACGTTCCCATTCCACGGCTCCCTCCTTTATCGAGCTACAATCTTCGATACCTACTCCCTTCAAGAGCCACAAACTGAAGATCCAAAGCTTTTATCACACTATTACATCGCCATCCAATAATTAAGTGAGCGGGCCAACACCTCCATCATGATCTATAAAGTCCCATGCTTCCTCCTTGTACAAGCTTGACCCCATAACTCTCAAACAAAACAACTTGGTGCCAATTTTTGCTAAGTAAATTACTCTGCCTCAAGTACTTCCTTCTCAAGTGCTTTGGACCCCGACCCATTCATCTAAACAACTCGGCCCCTAATCCAAAGCATTTAACTCCAAGTTCTAGAAACAACTTGGCATAAAACCCAAAACTTAGCCAATCTCCTGAAACTTGCCTTGGTCCATCTCCACTAGCCAACACCTAGAGATCCCCAAAGTCGCCAACCCAACCGAGCTATAAAAATGACTCGGTACCCAGTTAAATGATTGGATAGCGAGTTGTACACTTAGCCATTTTGGACTTGCGATTTGAGCTACCGGTTCCCTCCATGCTCCAGAGCCTCTCCTCCAAGTTACTTCCAATTTCGACCAACATTACCTTCGATTTGCCAAATTCACCCACCTATCTTCCTAAACATCCAAAACATTAGCAAACAATATCAAAGCACAACATACAAGCATATAATAACATGCATACATATCCATTCATTCAAACAATACATAAGAATGTGATAAACAAATCAATTTTAATCTAAGTCTACATATTACATGCACAAATGAATATGAATAAAGAGAATTATTAAATCACTATTGAAAACCATTTCAAAGATTCACAAATTTAGGTCATAAGCGATAACATGTGATTAAAGTTCGAAAAGGTTTTAAGGCCAAAAATCATGTTAAAACATGCAATTCTATAATATAAACATGCATAGGATAGAAAGAAGGCATAAACCACTCACTAATTACCAAAATTAACCAATTCTCGCCTAGATCCAATGTGGACAACAATAGAAATCAATGCAAATCAACCAAAATGATGATCACTAACTTCTATTTGATGATCTCCTTTCTAATTAGTGATTTGGAAAAGATTAGAGAGTAACCGTATGATTTTGGATGAAATTAGGGTTAATGAGGGTTTAGATCTGATTTGGGAAAGAGGGAAAAGCTTTAATTTGACTCTAATAGCCCACTGTTTATATTTATCTCGAATTAGACTAATGGGCTTACTTATGGTCTAAATTAATTACACATTAATCCTAGCTAACAGCTATTCAAACTAAAAGAGGCATAACTTCCTAACAGTAAGTCCATTTTCCTATCATGACCACTCTACGAAATGAGAGACCATCATCCTGAAGCAATGGAACTGGTTTGAGACTTTAATTCAACTCTTATCAAAAGTTACAGCCCAAACAACGTTTCCAGAGTCAAAATGGTTACGTAGAAATTCAAAAAAATTGTGTGTAAAATATCCCTAAGAGTCATATCCCAAAATTATAGAATCATATGACCTCATATAAATAAAATAAAAATATTTTACAATCCTCCGATACGTAAAATACAGGTCGATACATTCTCCCTCTTTAGGAATTTCGCCCCCGAGTCCCTAAACAAGTCGATAAATAAGCAACCATAGTTACTCCACATGCTTATCAACCATATGCGACCATCAACCATATCAAACAAGCAATCAATAGTAAACCTACTATAGCATGCAGAATACTAACCTATCAAATGCGATATACAATGGTGAAAGTAGATACGATAAACGATGGATCTTACCATTCAAAGAGCCGCAGACACGTAGTCCCTATGCTCTCCTTAGTTTCTCACATACAATCGTCATCACTTCCGCTCCATTGTACCTTTATTAGCTTCACCGACTTTCTCTTATGTTGTTTCGTATCATGTCTAATAATACGAACTGGCCTACAAGATATCAAAACTTCTAGTTTTACCTCAACATCTTCAAGTTGATCAGTGTAATCGTCAAGCCCGAGTCATGCACAAATTTCCATAGATAGGAGACATTAAAGATGTTGTGCATGCCCACCATCTTTTGAGGTAAGTCGACCCTATATGCTAGCTTTTCAATCTTCTTTACTATCGGAAAATAACCTACGAATCTCGGTGCTAACTTCCCCATATTACCGAATCGAACTACATTCTTCAAAGGAGATACCTTCACAAAAACCACATCCTTAATAGAAAATTCCAAATCTCTACATCTTTTGTCAGCGTAGCTCTTTTGTCGATCCTGAGCAGCTTTCATTTGTTGTTGAATGATCCTAATCTTTTCTAAAGTTTCTCTAATCATATCTGACCCAAGTATCAGTTTCTCGTCCACTTCCCGCCAACATGTAGGAGCATTACACGGTTGGCCTTACAATGCTTCATAAGGAGCCATACCAATACTCGACTGATAACTATTGTTGTATGTAAACTCCACCAGATGTAGATGGTCATCCTATGATCCTCCAAAATATGTAATGCATGCTCATAAGAGATCTTCCAATATACGATTTACTCTTTTGATTTGTCCATCCATTTGCAGGTGATAAGCTGTACTAAGATTCAGCTCTGTCACTAACGCCTCTTATAAGCTCTTCCAAAACCCACTGATAAACAACGGGTCTCGGTCGCTCACATGCTCTTTGGCACGCCGTGAAATCGTATTATCCACTTTACATACAACTCTGATAGCTTGGATGTCATTCTACTTGACTTGATGGGTATAAATCTAGCGCTCTTGGTAAACCGATCAACCATGACCCAAATGCTAGTGTACCCTGCTCGAGTCCTAAGCTATCCATTAATAAAATCCATCAATACTTGCTCCCATTTTCGCTCAGGAACTTCAAGTGTTTGCAACAATCCACTGGGTTATTTTTGCTCTGCCTTTACCAATTAGCAGTTCATACACTTATAGATGAATGTCCCAATATCCTTCTTCATACCTTCCCAATAATAGGTCTGCTTCATATCCCAGTACATCTTATTACTTCCATGATGTATTGTCAAACTAGAATGGTGGCTTTCTCGTAGTACTTCATCTCGCAATCCGTCAATAGCAGGAACAAACAGTCTTCCATCCTTTCGAAGCCAACCTTCTCGGTCGAGTCCATATTGCTTCATGTCTTTAGATTCTACTCCTTCTACTATCTTTTTTATGATCTCCACCAATCTACCATCTCGCTTCTGACTAGCACCAATCCTTTATATTAAAGTAGGTCCGATTGACATACTTGCTAACATCTTTGGTTCCAGCTCGCTATGAGGCCTGAAATCATACCCAACGGTGTACTCGATCTGCTTCCACTCCAAGAACAATGCTCCCAAACTAGCATGTCTTCTACTAAATGCATTGGCGATCGCATTCCTTTTTCCTGGTCTATAGGAAATGCTGAAATCATATGAGGTTAAGAACTCTAACCACCGTTGTCGACAAAGGTTGAGATCCTTCTAAGAGAAAAGGTACTTCAAGGATTTGTGATCCGCAAACAGCTCAAACCTTTCTCCTAGCAGATAATGCCATCACATCTTCAAAGAAAAAACTATAGCCTCCAATTCCAAATCATGAGATTAATAAATTCCTCTCCTACAGCTTTAGCGGTCGACTATTATAGGTAACAACTTTTCCTTTCTGCATCAATACCACATCTAATCCAGTACCACATGCGTCTGTAAACACCGTCAACTCCTTATTTCCACTTGGAATTGTCAATACTAGTGCACTCATCAACCTCTCTTTCAGATTCACAAACGCATGCTCACACTTTGTGTCACAAACAAAAGTCTGATTCTTCTTCGTCAAATTGGTCAATGGTGCTGCTATCTTTGAGAAGTCCTTGATAAAACACCTATAGTATACTGCCAATCCAAGAAACTCCTCACATCGGTAGCATTCTTGGCTACTGCTGCCACCTTCGTAGGTTCCACTGCTATACCCTATCCAGAAACGACGTGACCCAAGAACCTCACTTCTTTTCTCTAGAAGTGACACTTAGATAACTTCACTCTAAACTTGTGCTTTCTCAACACCTCTAGCACAATCGTTAAGTGTATTTTTGTTCCTCTTCGGTTCTGTAATAGATCAAAATATCATCCATGAAAACAAGCACAAACTTGTTTAGCCGGTCTCCTAAAACCCTATTCATGAGATCCACAAAGGGTATGATGGAGCATTGGTCAACCCAAATGGCATCACCAACCACTCATAAAAACCCGATGGCGTACGAAACACAATAATAGGCACACTCTCCTTTGCTACACTCAACTGGTGAAATCCCATTACCAAATCCATTTAAGAGAACACCTTCACATTCAAACAAGTCATCAATGCGTGGGAGTGGATACTTGTTCTTCTTCGTTACTATGTTCAGCTCACAGTAATCCACACATAAACTCAAAGAGCCATCCACTTTAATCGTGAATACTACAGGTGCACCCCACTTAAATATACTCCTTCGAATGAATCCTCTCCTTAATAGGTCATTCACTTGCACCTCTAATTCTTTCTGCTCTCTGGGTGCCATACGCCTCAAAGGCATAACTACAGGTCTGGCTTCCTAGTCTATCCAAAACTCAATCTCTCTATGCGGAGGCATTTCGGTCACTTGTATCTGGATATTCTCTAGCGATAGGCACAGATGACAATCCCTCTTGTTGGAACTTCAAGCGAATATAGAAAGCTAACCATCACCCCATCCTCTAGTAGGCAGCTAATCACTACTATTTGCCCTACCACATCTTCGATTGTCACCAATAGCTTCTCACAATCCACTATGCCGCATACTTCTTAAGCCAGTCCATTCCCAAGATAATCCCGAACCAAATGAAATTCAAGATAAAGAAATCACAAACAAAAGAGCATCTATGACTCGATAACACTAGGCCATGACAAACCATACAAAGGCTAGTAAAGCCTCCAACAGGGTTGTTCACAATCAGCGGTCGGTCTACTACTCAAGTCTTAATCTCAATTTGTCTGTTAACTCACTAGATATGAACGAATGTGAAGCGTCGTTATCAAACAAAACACTAATGGAAACATCTTTAATAAAAAGCATACCTTGAATAAACAACTCCCTTTCCCTTCTCCTTAGTCGAGGAAGCACTCGATGAAGTTGGGACAGCCTCCAAAGTGTATGCTTTCACAACCTGCATATCCTTCACTGGTTACGGACAATCCTTCTTCAAATGCCCAGGCTTGTACCAATTGTAGCACTTCCTCTTCTAGATCACTTTGCAATCCTTAATCAAGTGACCCTATTCCTTGCTCCCATACCAAGTAGGTTCCCACTTAGTTTTTTATTGGTCATTTTCCCTATGAAAATGCTTTCTCTTTCCATTCCACCTTTTCTTACCTCCACCGCCTTACTGTGGTTTTGCCTCTTCCTTCTCAGTGGAAACGACAACAGCTATCCTAGCCTTTGGATACAGATTCTCATGATGGAGAGCTTTCTCAACAAGCTTCTCAAATGGCTCATTAGTGTGGTCTGCCAGCTTCTCTCCAAGATAGTCATCCAAACCAATAATGAACTTCTTATTCTTTCTCAATGGAGTGTCGATGAATGACATCCCATACTTCGACAAAACATCAAACTCTGGAACATACTCAGAAACTGACATCTCTCCTTGCTTAAGCTTAGCAAACTTCCTAAACAGCACTGAATTTTAAGTAGTCGAAATAAACTTCTCTTCAAACCTTGCTTTAAACTGGTCCTAAGTAAACTGATCTTCTGGAGTAGCAATGGTAATGGCATTCCACCAGTTCATAGCTCGCCCTTGAAGTTTTCTAGAGGCCAACTTTTTCTTCATAGAATCATCCACTTCTATATCACTAAAGATGCGCTCGCAGGTATCCAACCAATCCTGGACTTCTATGGCTGATTCCGTTCCATGGAATGGTTTTCCTCCTAGAGTAGAATAGTCCTTGCTCAACTTGGCAAAATCAACCCTAGGCACTTGCATAGAAGCACCTCCTCCAACAGCCACACCAGGAGCAGTAGCCTGAACATTCCTCATCATAGTTGCCATCATAACATTCCACACCGCTTGAACTTCAGGTGTAGTAGCTCCTAACCTTGCTCCTTCTTCATCACCCAAAGAAAAATTCCTCACAATATTTTTTGTACAGCGACTCATTCTTAATCTGTAACAAGAATGATCAGTCTTTCATTAAGAAAACTATATCTATGGTGCTCGTGTGCATGCGACTTATAATATATAATGTAGTACTATATAACTTTGAAAACCAAGATATATAACAAACATGAACTCTCTCATATATATACATTCTAGATCTAGTCTAAGGTGATAACTCATTTCTTATCTTTACTGGATCGTGGTATCAACTCAGGTTAATCGTGTAACTAAAGTTCTGATAACAAATGTGATGACCGCCCTATCCCATCAACACCAATAATATCAAAATAGTGCGTTGTAGCCATGCCCGGTCGATATAGGATGATAATCAGGGTTGAAAATGGAACAAACTGTCGAATATCTCATAGTGCATGGATAAAATATAATATCATAGATATAATAAGAGAGACAGTAATAACTATGTAAACAAATCATAAGTACACAAATCCACACAGTTATATACAAATGCAGTAGAGTTTATACAATGGCAATAAACCCAACGATTGTCTCATAACAAGAAAGTAAGCAGTCACTGCTAAGGCCCCCCAGTGCTACATAGCGGAATAATCGTAAAAATCCATATAAGTATATAATACAAGAAAGTTCCATCTAGCTCGTCCTCCATACATCTAGTGCGTCACCTAAACCTGTTATCAGTCTACTCATTTAAGAGTACCCAAGATAATAAGAAACAAAGTATAACATCTTGGTTCAGACAACAGTTCGGTGTGAGCAGTAAATGAATCTCAAAATACTATGTAGGTATATATGATAAGGGATAGAGGTACACGAATCACACCTGACATGTCCCTACAACTAGCGAGTTAGGATATAACATCATAATATTCCACTCTACAAATAACATAAAGGTACTCTACCCAAAATAAGGATGTCCGCTCTCTAGGTATTCCTATCTCCAAAACCTACCCCCAATGATATCTCCAAATGATAGCGTAGAAAGCAACTAAAGCAACCATAACAATCATAGCATCCATCAAGCAATCCTCGCTATCACTCCATATGCTCTGAATATATGATAACTCGTATGGCCTCCTTACTGCCATAGACTAATGGAAATCTTGGTTTTTAGTGTACTCTCGTAACACGCAGCCTAAAGCTCGATACGTATCTCATAGCCTAAAGCTCGACACTAGACCCAAAGCCACTGGTCCAGGGTATTCAGATCCACTCCATTGATCCATGGGCGTCCCCGCTTATAATACGCCTGCTTTTAGTACAACAGAAAACATTCCGAGTGTCAATGATTCCTTAGTACATACATCCAAGCCCTCCTTTGCTCCATTCGGATCTGAGCCCTTCCTTTGCTCAATCCAGTTTCCATTATTAAGAATTCTTCACATTCCCATTCCACGGCTCCCTCCTTTATTGAGCCACCATCTTTGGTACCTATTCCCTTCACGATTCACAAAACAAAAGATCCAAATCATTTTTCACGCTGTTACATCGCCATCCAATACTCAATCGAACAAGCCAATACCTCCAGCATGATCTATAGAGTCACCTGCTTCCTTTTTGTACAAGCTTGACCCCTATAACTCTCAACAAAACAACTCGATATCCTTCATAGTACAAAATCAGTACAAAATCCAAATCCAAATCTCAGAAAATACCAGTCTCAAAAAAATATCAGTACAAAATCCAAATCAGAGTACATAGCCAAATATATCCTTCGTAGTCTGATACAAGAAAATAACTGTACTAATATGCTAAAAGGATATATGAAGAGAAGATGTGATAAAAGCCGATTCCATAAAAAGCACGACTCTCTCCAAGTATTTGAAATGGGCAAATCACCTACTGTCTGTCCAGGGGAAAATATGAAAGAAGAATGGGTCAGACAAAAATCTGGTGAATGAGAATGAGTTTAGTAAGATAATCAAGTGTAATTAACTTTAAATCTACTCTAAGCAATATAGGATGTGTAGCAAGTGTCCATGAACTCTTAAGGTCAACACCTAGGGATTCTTATATAACACAATGGATCGAACCTTACACTACTAATCGGCCAAAATGGAAATAACTATACCATATGCCACTTATAGTACTGCATCGGGGCTCCATAAGAACTCCCGCTAGCATCGGGCTCTAATTTAATCGATATCTAAAGCCACTTATTGCACTGCACCAACGTCCATCCGTACCGCGTTGCTCTAGAAAAGTGCATACCTGAATCTCCCTTTAGTACCGGGCTCTCTCGAAAAGTGTCTCCGATAGTGCTGCGCTCACCCATACGGAACACCCCTGAGCCTATTGCGAAATAAATCGCCCTAATTAACTTTGTTTATGCGATATACATCGCCCATACCAATATCAAACAATGAGAAATACTTAGCCCAGATTAGCTCAATAACCAGTTCACTAATTGCATAATTCCATACTTAATTATATAATTTTAATCCGTTTAATTTGGGCCTTAGGCCAAAAACAAAATTTGTCCATTTTTAATTTGGATTGTCGACCCAAGAATTCTTCAGGTCGATCGTTATCGGTCGACCTAGAGAATCTCATGTCGATCGTTCGCATTCAAATTTCAGCATTTCGAACCATTTTTAATTGTCGATCAGTTTAGGATTAAGTGTCAATAATTCAAGTTAATTATTGCCCTGATTTCCATTTAATTAGTTTTTAAATTTCTACCAATTTAAGGTTTTTAATCTAGGGTTCTCAATCTAGCATTAGCAAATATCAAATTTGACCAATTTCATAATTCAATCAAATTAAATTCTAGAGCATAGGGTTAAGAAAATTCAATTCAAATTTAACAAGTTAATTATAGGGTTCCAACCATTCTAATCATTTAAAATAGTTTAAAATCAACTACGTTAATCAAATTATTAATTTGTGCTTACTTACTTCCGTCCTAAGCTCTAGATCTGAGAAAACTAGCCTTCAATAGGTAGCTCTTCTCCTTCATTGCTTGCCTTATTTCTAGATTTTGCTATTTGATTTTAATTTGGGTTTTGATTTAGATTTATTTTTGGTTTTAGGATTTGGGGAAAAACTAGGGTTTTAGTAAAAATTTGGACCGAGTTTTATTACTAATCGACTAATAAAAGCTTCAGGGTTTAAATTAGAGATTCATTTATAGTGTTAGGTTAGAAACTAGGGCCATCGGATCAACTCAAGTGCAGATCTAATCCACACTTCCATCTCTTCGCATGCAAGCAACCATCACAACCGTTCAATCGTTCGACATAGGCACCAAAAATCACCGTTTTTACAAAGTTCAGGTCTACCGCCCCTAGGTTTGGGTCAACCGTCACTGGTCGACCTAGCCCATGTAAGGGTCGACTTGGCCTTTTTATTTTTAATGCATATTTTACTTTCTATTTCTAATTTTTGTCTTTCATTCTGTCTCTCATAATTCTCTCTTATAATCTCGGATTACGACAAGTTATATATGAAAATTGTTCGAAATATTGCTACGGACATGATGATGCAAGTTCCGTAGTCAAATTCAAACGTTTTTAAAATTTTACTTTTAAGTCCTTGTATTCGTTTAATTTGATTTTCTTATTAAATTCCTGTAAAATTTCGGGGTGTTACAGGACCCCTAACGAATATAGAAAGCTAACTGTTACCTCATCATCTGGTAGGAAGACAATCACTACCTTTCGCCCTTCCTCAGTTCCAATCATCACTAACAGCTTCTTGCAATCCACCACTACTGCATACTTCCTCAGCCAGTCCATTCCCAAGATAATCCCAAACCCAATGAATCCCAAAAAAAAGCAACCACAAACAAAAGAGCATCCATAATTCGATAAGACCAAACAATGAAAAATCACACTAGGACTAGTGGGGCCTCCAATAGGGTACGTCACTACCAAAGGTCGGTCAACTATCTCGGGTTTCAATCCCAGTCTATCTACTAGGTCACTAAATGTAAAGGAATGAGAAGCCTCGGCATCGAACAAAACATGTATAGGAACATCATAAATAGAAAGCATACCTTGAATAATGACACTCTTCCCCTTGTAATTCATCGAGGGAGCACTAGACGAAATTGGGACAACATCCAAAGCATATGCCTTCGCCATCTTCTTTAGCTTCAGAGGTTTTAGGAAATTCCTTTGCATGTTCCTAGATTTGCTATAATTATAGCACTTCTTTCCATTAGCTTTACAGTCCTTAATCATATGGTCGTTCTCTCCACAATAATAGCAGACTGGCTCCCATTTTGCCTTCTTCTGAGCATCCTTCACATGAAATTGCTTCCTCTTTTAATCCATTTCTTCTTGCCTCCATGACCATATTGCGGTTTTAGCTCTTCTTTAGCAATTATAACTGATTTGGACTTGGGTATAAGCTCTCATGGCGAAGAGCCTTCTCAATCAATCTCTCAAATGGTTCGTCATTGTGACTCACTAACTTCTCCCCCAAGTAGTCATCCGAACCCATCAGAAATGTATCATTCTTCCTTAACAGAGTATCGTTAAAAGACATCCCATTCTTGGACAAGGCGTAAAAATCCACCATATTCTCGAAGACAAACATGTCCCATTGCTTCAGATTAGCAAACCTCTGGAAGAGCACCGACTTTTGACCAGTCGATATATACTTCTCCTTAAATCTAGCCTTGAAGTTCTCCTAAGAAATCTGATCCTCAAGAGTAATCTTGACAGCGTTCCACCATCCTATAGCCTTCCCTTGAAGCTATCCAGAAGCCAACTTCCTCTTCACTGCATCCTCCAATTCCATATCCTCGAAGATGCGCTCACAAAGATCCAACCAATCCTACACCTCAACAGCTGATTTCGACCCAAGAAATGGTATGCCTCCCAAGGTAGAATAATCTTTATTCTGCTTTGCGAAATCAAATCTTAGTGCTTGCACAGGAGCACCACCACCAACAGCTACATTAGGAGTAGCAGCTTGGGCATTCTGCATCGTATTTGCCATCATGGCATTAAACATTGCCTGAAAGTTAAGGTTAGCAGCCCTCGAACCCCCTCCTCCTTCGACTCCAGAAGTAGAGTTCCTCACAGTATTTCTTGTATGTTGACTCATGCTCTATCTGTAATAAGAACGACCAGTCTCTCAAAAAGAAAACTGTATTTATGGTGCCCGTGTATGCATGCGACTTGTACTATATAATATATACTACTATATAGCTTTAAAAATTAAATATATAATAAGTACGCTCTCTCGTATATACTCTCGATCCAGTCTAGGATGATAAGTCCTTCCCTATCTCAACTAGATCGCGGTGTCAACTTAGGCTGACTACACAACCTAAGCTCTAATACCAAATGTAACGACCACCTACACCACTGACATCCAATATACATAAGATACCGCACTGTTGTCATGCCTGGCCAATGTAGGACGACTGCAAGGGTTAAAAGAAAAGAAGATCAATCACAGAACCTATAGTATACCTCACAATGCGTCAAATAAAATATAATAGTCATCATAGATATAAAACAGTAGAGACAGTAATAACTAAGTGATCCAAATTCAAAGCACTGATCCACAGAGTTACACAACATAGCAGTAAAGTTTATACAAAACATGAATAAACACAAATAAATTGTCTCGAAATATAAGCGGACACTGCATGAGGCTCCACGGTGTTGCATAGCGGAATAATAATAAGTAAGTCCATATATAATACGAGATAGCTTCATCTGCCCATCCTCTACACATCCATCGTGATCACCAAAACCTACTATCTAGTCTACTCATTTAAGAGTACCCGAGATGATAAGAAGCAAAGAATGAGTCAGACAACCTTCTGGTGTAAGCGATAAATGAATCTCAAAATACTGTACAATTCGATATAGTAAGGAACAAGGTATAAGAATCATATCTGACCTATCTCTACAGCCAAAGAGTTAGCACATACAACTTAATATGCTATTCTACTAAATATCATAAAGCATACCAACAACCTAGTATGCTACTACACGTCTAGGCATTGATCTTCGAGATTACCTACATCATGTGACATTCCTAAAGTGGTAAGTGGCTAGTAAAGAAACCATAACAAACATAACATACATCAAACAATACTAACTATCACTCAATGTGCTTTGAATATATGATAACTAGTATGACCTTTCCACTTCCAGAGATTAATGGATAAATCCAGGTCTCCAGTATACTTGGCACACTGGCCGAAGCTTTTACTAGGCTCATTCCACCAGTCCAGGATAAATAGATCCATTCCACCGATCCAGGGAACCAATCAAAGTACCCATAAGTGTACTTACAATACCTCATCTTTGAGTATAACAGAAAATACTCTGAGTATCAACGATCCTTTGCACGATCTTCCGAGCCCTTCTTGCTCCATCTCATGTCCATTCATCTTTGCGGGACCATTCCACATCCCGTCTTTCCACGATAGAACCATTCAACATTCTATCCATGAGTCACCCTCAAAGAACCCACCCATGTGGATCATCACGACTCCTTTCAACATTGAGCCACCATCATCGGAACACTTCTAGATGTCCCAATTAGTCATAAAACCAACTCTTTAAAGTTCTGAAGCTATCACATTAGAGCCCTCGACCTAGCTTCAACCTTCATCGTGCTATCACATCGCCATCGAACCTCAAGTGAACAAACAAATACCTCCAGCATGACTCGAAGACCATACACTTCTCCTCCACGAAGTTCCACCGAGAGGTCTCCGTTGATTGATATCCATCGAGAGGTCTCCACCTAGAGGTTTCTGGCTCAGAGGTTTTCCACCGAGAGGTTTCCCTCCAAGAAGTTTTCCATGGATATGTTTCCCGCTGAGAGATTTCCCACCAAGAGATTTTCCACCGACCAAAACCACTCGGTCCAGACACCATTTTCTTGCTCCAAACTTGGTGTGACTTGAACTGTGAGCTATACCCATGCTCTAGAGTCCTTCCCCCAAGTTTAATCTAATTTGGAGTTATTTTGCCTTTGTTTTGCCCAAATCAACCACCTCTTTTCCTAACTACACTAAAATACTATCAAGCCATATCAAACCAATTCATTTAAGCATACATTTCAACAAATATCATCCAAAAAGATAATTTAACTTAGAAATCATATAAAAATGCTAAATTTAATCATATAACATGTATAAGATAGCGAGATCAAGTAATCATTCACCATATACCACAAATTACCACTTTTACATCTAAACCCGAATTGGACAACAAGCAGCCCGAACCCCAAGGTACCAAAATGATGATTTGATGATCCTCTATGCTAATTACCCATCTAATGATCAATTTAAGCTATTTAAGTAAAAAACCTAAAGTTTTTAGGTAAAAGGATGAATAATGGAGGTTAGAAAAAAGTGATTTACTCTAGCCCCTACACTCCTCTTAGCTCCAAAATCCAAAATGGGCTAGGTTTAGGCCCGTTTAATTATTCCAATATCTGTCCAGAGGCCCTTAAAACTTAAAATAGCATTATCTCTCAAACGGTAAGTTCTCTTTCCTATTATAACCACTCCACGGAAAGAGAAACCATCATCCTGAAGCAATTGAAGTGGTTTCAGATCCTAAATCGACTCCTATCAAAAGTTATAGGACTTACAAGATTTTCAGGGTCAAATGGTCATATAGAAATTTGATAAAAATTATAGATGTGGAAAATGTCCTCAAGAGTCATTTCCCAGAGTTATAGAGTCATATGACCTCATATGAATTAAATAATAATATACGCAAAACATGGGTCGTAACAACCGCCCAGGAAATGGTGTTGCTTGAAACCCCGACCGGAGTGACCCAAGTTCACAATAGGGAGATACATACTGTAAGCGAGCCAGGTTATGCTATTGACATTATGGACATAGAATTGGCCGTGATAGAGAGAGGAATCACCATTCCCCTTCAGTCGAACGATCATTTGCTTTTGAATGCCTACGGGTGACAGATGGAGCTCGAGACTTTAAGATTAGATCATCTTAGTGGTGGTGTTCATCTTATCAACAAAGAGCATAGGACCCCCTCGACACACTCCCAGTCCCATCATAGGGAGGTTCCCAGGACCAAATCAAGGGATATGTGAATCAGGCAATCACGTTCGCCTTCTGTGTATAGAGAGTGGAGGACTCCTACTCTAGTTCATCGTCGTCATCGTCACTCTCAATTGTATCATCGTCGCAAATCTCTCTGTCTACAATGATGCTGGCTAAACCCATCATCGATTAGAGGCCAAATCCATCTACAACAGGCGTAAGCTGACCTATAAGAGGAGACCATACATCTTCGCCAACAACTTAACAAAATGCAAGCGTAGAATGCCTAGGGGTAAATCTCTCTCTAACGGTGAAAACCGGGAATCATTCTTTGTGGAAATCTTAAGTACACACATCCATAGGCAGTATGCTTTGCTACTTATATTCAAATATGATTGGAGTACCAATCCATCAGACTACATCAGTACCTTTAACTCTATCACACGGGTCAACCAGCTTTCAGGCCCTACAAAATTTCTACTCTTTCACTCCACTCTTACAAGGCTGGCCTACCACTGGCTCCTACTATATAAGAAGGTAGTATTCATTCTTGGACCTAGCTTTGTGTAGACTATAAAACCAAGTTCTTTGGCTCAAAGACCCATATTATGATGGCTAGTGAGCTAGGTAACATCAGGCAGGGGCAGACTGAGAATCTTTGGCTGTACATAAACCATTTACAAAGGAATCCGCCCAGGATAGGGGTATCAACAATAATAGCCTGGTTCTGGTCCTCTGCTCGTGGGTAAGTATAAGTCAAGAATGTGGAAAGAGCTTGAAATACAGCCGGCCACATCCCCAGACTTATATTAGCACGTGAACGACGTCGTGTGGATGGAAGACATTGATCTCTCAAACAACAAAGATGAGACTCGGTGCTCTCAAAAAGCTAGCCCTTGCATAAATGCTAACATTCAAAACAATGGCCAGCAGAACAACAACAAAAGGCATGCGAAAGATGACACCGGATACTAATCCAAGTATACTAACTATGCCACTTTGAATCGAGATGTGAAAACTATATATCTTACAACCAAGGACCGGGTAACGTTCCAATGACCACCCTCCATAAGAAGAAGGAGAAGTGTGGAACCTTGTTTCAATGACAAGTATTGTGAGTTTCACCAAATCAACAGCAACTCTACCAATGAGTGTTTTGTGCTGAAAGATGGTATTGAAAGGCTGAAACGGGAAGGTTTGTTTACGCAGTATGTTTGTCACCAAGTTGACCAAAGAATGGTTCGCAACAACCAGCCCGCTCAACCCCTGGAACCCAATAACAGTGTCATAGCAATAACAAACATTTTGAAAATCTACGGAGGCCCACATATAGCTAGAAGCAGCCATTGAGCATAGTCCCGATACCAAAGGGAGGTGGTGTCGGCTAGACAAGTTTGTTCACTTGACCACTAAGCATCCAAACCTGTTTAGAGGTGGATCGGCCTATCACCTTCACCATCGTGGATAGAAGAGCCGTCTCTTACTCCTACCACAACCTCGCGGTCATCATCATTGCAATGGCAAACTCAAATGTGCATAGATATTTCATGGATGGGGGTAGCTCAGTCAACGTCATGTTCAGGCCTGTCTTTGAGGCACTCAAGCTTCCATCCTCTAACCTCACCTTCCTCGCCTTTCCCAAGTATGGTTTTGGAGATGTGAGCATTATACCAACATGGACTACTTCCCTCTTTACCATCTTTGGTAAAGAACCCCTCACTGCAAAGATACAGGTAAGTCTTATAGTAGGTTATTGTCTATCTTCTTATAACCTTATGATAGGTCAACCGACCTTGGTAGAGCTAGACGCGATCATCATATATAATCGACTTGTTATGAAATTCTCTTTCAGAGATGGGGTTAGTGAAATCTGGGGCGACCAATAGAAAGATAGAGAGAGTTATGGGATATCCCTCAAACAAGAAAAGAAGAGCATCCTCATTCTTTAGCAAGTGCTTACAACGCTCCATGGCTAGTCACTTAAGAGAACCTTCGAGCCGATCAGCATTCTAGTTCATGCCAAGACCGCCCTAAATTATAGGCGGAAGCATCAACATCAATTGCTCCCCTTGAAGACACACACGATCCCCTTAGTGCTCTTTCCCGAACCGAGGACTGGGACAACCTATTTGGTGAAGTCAAAGCTACCAATGACGTGTCACCCAGGAGAGTGCTCGAGCCAATCCATGCACCCACTCATGCTAGGACTATCCCTAGCTTTGAAGAAACCATTGCCGATGGTGTGTCACCTAGGAGTAACCCTGAGCCTACAAGCACTCCGATTCATGCTAGGACAAAGCATTGTAGCAATATCAACTGGTCGCGTGTCACCTAAGAGAACCCTTGAATCAATTAAAGCTTCAGTTAATGCCAGGAACGCCCGCCACTATGAAGAATGGAACGACAAGGATGCTAGTTTCTTGGACACTCCCTAAAGAACCAAATAGATCGTTGTAGAATGGAATGAGCGAGTCGCACCCCTATGGTAAGTGGGGATATCTAACACGACAACTCTTACTCTCATAATGCTAGTAGACTCATCCACGAGAGCAAAAGGCAATCAAAGTTCCCCGAATCGAGTACAAACGTTTGTCCTGGCCGAGGAAGTCATAGGGCACATAATTTACCCACTAGACTAAAGCGAATTAGAAACAAATTATGAATTTGACGATGACCCACTCGACCCTCACATAGGATGATCAAACACTGATGATGGGCCGACAACTCCACTCACATTAATATCTATAGACGGGGATGACCTTAGCAAGGTCTTTTAGATCAGGATAGAGCTCAGCCTAAAGATTAAAGACGAGCTAGTGAAATTCTTAAAACAAAGCAAAGATGTATTCGCTAAGGGCACTCCAATATGACTGACATTGATCTAACAATCATTTGTCATAAGAAGGAGGAAGAGAAGCTATTAGCTAACAGCTTTATCTGGAAGGCAAAATACCCAGTCTGGATAACCAACTCTGTGCTGATCGGAAAGCCAAACAAGTGTTGGAGAAATTGCATCGACTTCTCCGACCTCAACAAAGCTGGCCCCAAAGATAGTTTTCCAATTTCTTACATCGATCGACTAACAGATAACACTAGTAGAGTGGACATAAGCTCCTTACTTTTATGGACACATATTCGGGGTACAATCAGATTGTCATGCACGGCCCGAACCAAAAGCATGCTTCCTTCATCACCAATGTCGGGGTATATTGCTATTGTGCCATACCATTTGGGCTTCGAATTGCAGGCGCAACCTACCAATGGCTCATCAACCACATGTTTTCAAAATAATTTGGCCAGCCCAAGAAAGTGTATATGATGACATGTTGGTGAAGTCTAAGAAGGTTGGAAGGAATATATAGAACCTGGCCGAGAATTTCGGTATACTATGCCAATACAACATGAAGCTAAACCCAAAGATGTGCTTATTCGCCGTCCAATCTGGAAAATTCTTTGGTAATGTAGTGAATTCCATGGGATTTGAAGCCAACTTCGATAAGGTTCAAGCCATCCAGGACATGCAAATCCCAAGAACCGTAAAGCAAGTATAAAGCTTAAATGTGATAGTTGCTGCTTTGAGCTGGTTCATGTCCAAGGCTAACAACCAGTGTCTCCTCTTCTTTGACCTCATCATGATAAGGAAGTCATTTGCTTGGAACGACAAGTGCACAAAGGCATTTGAATAATGGACGCACCACTTGGCCCCCTCCCAAAATTGTCAAAGCTCGTCAATGGTGAAGACTTGTGTCTATACTTGGTAGTGACTGACCACACGATCAGCACATCATTAATTAAAGAAGAGAAGAGAGAAGGTTCGACCACCAATCTACTATGTCAGCAAAATGCTATCAGGCCCAAGAACAAGATATACAAAGTTGGAAAAGCTAGATTTTGCCTACTTATAGTGGCTCGTAAACTACGAACGTACTTCTATGCCCCTCCCATTAAAGTCCCGATCTTCCTTCCATTGAAGCAAGTTCTTAGCTGACCGGACATAGCAGGTCGACTACATGAAGTGGTTTGTCAAACTTGGGCAGCATCACATATCGTTCCATCCTCGCACTTCAATCAAGTGGCAAAGACACAATCGATTTTGTTGCTAAGTGCACAAGCCCGAACACCGATGAAGAAACCGTCATCGATCAACAAATTTGGCAAATGTATATAAAAGGGGCATCAAAAGATAAATGAGAAAGGGCTAGAATGGTCCTTGTCACCCCTGAAGGGAGAGAGCTTTGTTTTGCAGTCTGCCACACTTTCAAGATGACCAACAATGAAGTCGAATATGAGGCTGTTCTGACCGGTTTCAAGATGATAAAGGAGCCACGCATGGATTCCATCCATGAGTTCAACGACTCATTAGTACCATATTGGCAAGCGCTTCTAAGTTAAAAGAAAAACATTAGCCTTGTATGTTGCAGAAACCAATATTTTTTTTGATGGAAACTAATACTTTATCCAAGCAGGGCACTCATCTTGATGTCTTAGAGGTTCAAACCATGACCTCTAGAACCTAAATCTATATCATTATACCAATTACAAGTTGAGATAGTGGTTCTTGACGTAGAAGCCAAGAAAATAATCAACACTGTTATCCAACATTTGAACTAAGCGACTTCTTGATGGATCCGGGCTTCAAGACAATGAAGAAACAAAGAACTTAAGGAGTCATCATGAATGAAAGAAAGAAGAAGTATAAGAAGTTCGATAATATTTTGCATATGCTAAATAATGTCAGTATCGAAATGATCAATCATGTCAATATCAAGTTTATTTTGCATGGCGTCCACTTTCAGAGCAGTACATGAAGATGCAATGTACTTGTCAGGAAAAGACAAGATTCGCATATGACAAATTATATAGGTACCGACCTGATTTGTATGAGCAATTTTTTTAATGAAGCTTTGGAACTTAAAAAATTGAATAAATATCAAGGAAAAATGAATGTTCAAGGTACAAAATCATGTCAGCACCGAAACATTTTGGTAGGTACCAACATGATTTAAGTTATGAATTTGACTTGTTCTTCCCACTAGATTATATGTATATGATCTCCTACCTGGTCTCTCATAAGCAAACAACTCTAGTGGATGAATTTGCATATATATAACCACCTAAAATCGAAAGGAATGATCTAATCTCTTGTTATCTTCTATAATTATATTTTTCCATGAATTGCTGTCAAATCTTTATTTGTATTGTTTTCTAGATTCGAAACATTGTAATTCAGATGTACTTATGCAAAATCTTCTGAAATAAAATTAAAATGGAAGCAGGCAGTGATTTAAGGCCAAACCACTATAAAATTCTGTATATTCAAGCTATTTAATTTTGAATTTATCTTAATTATTTTCTTTTTTGATTGATTAGTGTTGTTGTGTTATTTTTGACTCAATAGTTTTGGTGCTTTCACTGAGAGTAATGACTCTCAAGCCAGGATCTATCTTTAGCTTTTATTTGAAAGCTAGATCTAAGGATTGTTCACTGTAGATCTGATCTTATTTAGATTTTGATGAAGAGAACTACTATAGATCTGATAAGAAATAACCCCGATTCTTCTAAATCTGGAGTTGCTGTTGGAGTTGATGAAGAAGGTTCTTTGTATAATGACATACCACTCAACCTTTGAATGCTTTACCAAGACCTTCATCTTTACAGGAGATGGTAGCAAAGGCCGAGTTGGATGTAATGATGGCTGAGATGAATAGAAAGATGTAGGAGAATCAGAATGCTATTTTAGAAAGAATGGAAAAGAACTTTGCTATGATGTATCGGCAACCTCAAAGGCATAGGAGAAGTCATAGGGATTCATCATCTTTAGATTCCAAGGAAGAAATTTCATCTTTATCAGATCATAATCGAAGAAATGGCAATCAAAAAGTAAATAGGAAGAGTGTTGGAGCATTAAGGAAGCAAAGTGCAAGAGATGGGGTTAGTCAGGAAAATGCAAATCAAGTTGGTACCAATCATAATCATGTTGGTATCGAGTTGATTCGAACTACCGAAAATGAAAGATCAAACGAGGCTTTGAATTTGTCTTACAATGAGGAGGAACTCCAAGATGCTAGCAATAATGTAGGAAAAGATACTAATGCTCAACTTGCTAGTGTTTAGATGAATGCTACAGAACTAGTGATGTGTTCGAGAGGGTCTGGAAGAATGACTCTCCTAGAGATATGGGAGCCTAGATCTCATTCAAAAAAATAAGAGTGTTTGAATACTCAAATACTGGGGATAGTCCTTGATGATCATGGGCTAGTTGCCCAAACTAGCAAGGAGTATATAGTGGACATGGTGAAGTGATTGTTGAATAAAAACCAACATCGAAATAGCTATGAGTGGAGCTCACCTCCTAGTCGAACCCCATTCACTGAAAAATTCTGCGGAGGCCCACATATAGCTGGAAGAAGCCATGGAGCATAGTCCTGATACCAAAGGGAAGTAGGATCGGCCGGACAAGTTTCTCCACTCGAACACCAAGCATCCAAAGCACCATAATTAGAGGTGGATCAGCTCATCACCTTTACCGTCCAGTAAAGAAGAGTTATATCTTACCCCTACCACAACTCCATGTTTATCACCAATGCAATGACAAACTCAAATGTGAATAGAGCTTTTGTGGATGGGGTTAGCTCAGTCAACGCCATGTTCATGTATGTCTGCAAGGCATTCAAGCTCCGTCCTCCAACCTCACCTCTTACATCTATGGTTTGGGTATGCAAGCATTATACCAACAAGAACTACTTCCCTCTTGACCATCTTTGGTAAAGAACTCCTCACTGTAAAGATATAGGTAAATCTTATAGTAGTTGATTGCCCTTTTGCTTATAACCTTCTGATATGTTGATCGGCCTTGGCATAGCTAGATGTGATCGTCTCATATAATCGGCTCGTCGTGAAATTCTCCTTCAGAGATATGGTTAGTGAAATCTGGGGAAACCAATAGAAAGCTAAAAAATGTTATGGGACATCCCTCAAACAAGCAAAGAGGAGCATCCTCATGCTTTAGTAAGTGCTAGAAATGCTCCATGGCGAGTCACTCGAGAGAACCCTCGAGCTGGTTAGTGCTCCCATGCCGAGACCGCCCCCAACTTAGAAACGGAGGCATCAACATCAATAGCTCCCCATGCCACTAAACCAAAACAGCGAATCACCAACACATATATTTTCGATTTGCCAACACTTACTGTCTTGACTAGCTAACACCAATGCCCCATCGTAACTGTATGAAAACCGTTGGTAAATGGGAGAAGTTATTTCCAATGGACGGAAAAAGGTTTGCAACGCTTATACCCATTACAAAACATGGAAAAAATGAAAAAATATGGATAACAAAAGGGAATGGTCATAATATCACATTTCTATTTCTCTGAAAATTGCCCTACGCTTCTTTGTCATCGTTCCACTCTATCTTCGGAAATAAAGAGGCGAAAGTTTTTAGGGCACATCCTTCTGCTTCTGAATTGACAAAGGTATTTCTTTGTTCAAATATTTGTTTTAATCTACAGTTATCATTCTTATTTCTCTTTGAATTACTACTTTAAGTTTTTGACTTAATTTATTTCTAAATTAAGATCCAACTCTGCTTATTTCTTTTCTGAATATTGTTTTGGTTTACGATTAACTACTAGTATTATGTTTCTGAAAACAAGAGTGTGAGCCTAGTTCTTTTCAAATGAATTCATTTAGGTTTTATTTAGGGTACTTTTGGCATAGGTCCTTATTAAGGTTCAAAATACACGAAAAGTCCTTCACTAAATTTCAGTGTAAATTAGGTCCCTATTTTTTTTACAATTATTGCAGAGCATGATGCAACTTTTCATAAATGTTGCTGACATTTCCGCAACTTTTCTGTACATTGTGAACATAGTGTATGAAAGTTGCTAAATATCAGCACTTATTTATAAAAGTTGCTGACATTTCAGCAACATTTATGTACACTGTGAACACAGTGTATGAAAGTTGTTGAAATATCAGCACTTATTTATAAAAGTTGTTGACATTTCAGCAATAATTTTTCTTTGTTTCTAGAAAATAGGGACCGGATTTACAATGAAACTTTGACAAGGAAAATTGCTGAAATATCAACACTTCTTTATAAAAGTTGCTGACATTTCAACAATAATTTTTCTTTGTTTCTAGAAAATAGGGACCGGATTTACAATAAAACTTTGATAGGAACCCGCTTTACAATATGAAAGTATAACAGGGATGCCTCCCTAATTTCCACTTTTATTTATCCACTGTAGATCACGATGCTTTTCCTTCCAGGCCTATGTTCCTCCGTTGTTCAAGCCCTACTTCGTCGCTCCCTACCCTGTGAACAACCGTGGCCTTGCTAGCAACTGCAGCCTTACTAGAAACGACATCCAACTGACCAACCAACCTTATAGTCACTATAACTTCCATGTCTACCAAAACCCAGGTAATTTTTGTATGAATGTTTTAAATTAGGGCTTTGTTGGATTTTGTGTAATTTCCATAATATGATTTTGTGATGATTCTGGTTTACATCATGCATGAATAGAATAAACGACTCAAAGGAAAACATGGATGAAAATAATAGTATCACCAATAAGAAAATATATAGACATGCTAGAACATAATAAGTGATTATCCGAGACAAGTTACACTACTAATTTTTGTAAGCTTGAAAGCTCTTTCTGTGTATATGATTCTGACACTGATATGAGTGCTTTAGTAGAAAGGACTATTGTTCCACTGGCTATGAAAAAAAGATATGTGATTGTACAAATGAAATTGTTGATAGTGGAAGAAGTTTCCCTTAGGCTTGTACAGAAGTAGTCTTGTGTTCTTATAATTGGTAGTGATGATTTCCTGGTTGGATTGCTGACACTTGAAGATATTCAATAATTTTGTAAATTTGCAATGGCATGTGATATTCAATAATTTTAAACTTAAAGATTTTTTCAACACATTTTCATCGATAGGAATGTTGGTAAAAGTGAGATTCAACGAAAAGTCCAAGGATAAAATAGTAAATGATCATTCTATCTTCCATAACCTTAATATCGCTTATTCTTTCTATGGCCGCCAAAAATATTTTTTATGCCGATTTCTTTTCTAGTTAATTCGTAGGTTGTTCAAAAAATAAATCGATATTCCTTCTTTCGAAAATATATTCTTCAAGTGGCTTCAACTTAGATGATTTCTACTTTAGTGATTCAGTGTGTTTACAAGGTTAACTTTAGTTCATTTTAGTTTCGATCTTTAATCCATTCAGATACATTTTCATATGTTAGTTTATTGCAATTTTGAATTTGTGAGGCAATGGAATCATTGGATGGATAGTTAATTGTTATTTGTATGTTTTTTTATAAATAATTATACATTAGATGGAAGATGTACCATACCGTCTGGATCATCATGTTGAGGTCAAAATTCAGTCACATAAACCTTGAACATGAGTGAAATGGATCATGTGTTTTTCATTATAAGTTGTCCAAAAAAGATGTTTTAACATATAATTTCAGATTATAGTTGTTTTCCAGTAAATTTCTTTATAGTCCCATCACCTTGGTATAAACCAACTTAGTTAGTAAAAAGACTCAATAAATTCTATGAAAACTCAATTTTTAACTTAGTTCTTCATGAGCCTTCTAGCTAATTCATTGTGTATAGTATTATTTGTTCTCATCTTCTACTGTTATATCTTTTTTTTATGAGAACATCCACTGTTTTCTACTTTTCTTGTCATGAAGGATTTCCCTTGGCTATTTCTAAAAACAAATCAGTAAATAGGCAATAAATTTACCATGGAATAAGTGGATTTGCTTGTATGCTGTTTTAAGGAGATGTCTACCTAATAACATATTGTCCATAATTATGAGATTTTATATTTAATCTTCTTTATTACTGTGTGGATGTGTTTTGGCTACTTGAAATATAATGAAGTCCAAGCAAAATTTAAACTTCAAAATTGGTATATTGGTTTTTATTTGATAGGTGGAAAGTGGGTATAATTATGTAATGTTATCATTCTTAAGAGTTGTAATTTTTAAAATTCCTTTTACAAAGAGAGAAATTGTAACTAGTCACTCAATTATGTTTACGAGAATTAAATGGCATTTATGGTGCCTTATCAGTTATTTTTATATATTTGTTATTTACTGACAAAATCTTTTATTAGTTATTTGTTTCAACAAGTTAGTAGAAAATTTAGATTACATTTCATTACAGAGAGATTCCAAATGTTAAACCATATGTTAAAATGGCATTTTTGGTGAAATTTAGATGTGTCAATGCATTAAACACGATTTTTAAGTTTCTAATTTTTTACGCTTCATTTATGCATTTTTTTCCTTTCACATTTCCACTATTTACCGATGCATCTCTGTTTATGCTTTGTCTTTCATAAATTTTGTTCAAATCTAATGAATGTGTTACACTCTATTTGCAGATGGAGATAACAAAGTCTTTTCTCGAAGTCTGTACTAAAAGAAAGTGATACGCCATGAGTTATTTTTTCCTTTCGAGTTTTCAAATTTCCATTTGGTTTATACTATATATAACAAATCAAGGGTTTTGAATTAGTAGTTGATGAAAATTTACTATAGGTGCTCATATTAATTTTTTGTTTCCCCGACATGATCAAGATAGGTCAAATGAGCATATGGTGGTGAAAAAGTTAATGACCACATAGAAGAGGCGGGTACAGAAAAATTGGATACTTGTGTTTGTGGGACTACAGCTTTGGGTGATACTACCATGTGTGCATTAGGAGAGGCAGCAGGAAGTTGCCCATCGATAAACTTAAGCTTTAGTTTTTTATCAGTTAATCAATCATAAATCATAGGTATATAAATTACAAATTACTTAATCCAAAAAATAGGTTTATTCCTCTATTTTGGTGTAGTGCAGTTTGAAACTGAGGCTCGGTTGTCGGTTTAAAACCGAGGCTCGGCTGCCTCAGCTTTAAACTGAGGCCAGTATACATATATGAAGTACTTAATTTCAAATTAGCGTCCTTACATATTTGCTTATTTTATTTAATGTCCTTTATTGTTAAATCATGTGCTATCACCTTGATTACTATTTGTCATTCTTTTTGGTATAAATTTCAATTTAATATGATATTGAATGCATGTAGGCACTTATAGAAGAAGCAGAAGAAAAAAGGAAATTGGATGGTGGTTCTAGTGGTAATGGTGAAGTAGAAGATCTTGAAAATGATCCAATTGCGGAAGTTTTTGGTTTTGATATAAAGAAAAATTATTGTCGAACAATCAGTTCTACTTCCTTTATGAAATATAAGTAAAGACAACTCAAGCCATAAAAGTAATAGCTGAAAAAAAGCAAGCCGTGGATTTGTCTATTTGGAAATTGGAGATAGAAAGGCAAGTAGCTAATCAAGTTAATGATTCCATCAAATTAATTACTTCAACTTTTATGAAAATTATACCTAATTTGCAAGAAAAGCATGTTGCAAGTCCTGTAGTAACTCCACATACGGAAGGTGCTTCTAATTTAGGAGATTCTCATATGAACAATAATCTAGTTGCCACACCAACCATCTCGCATAATGATATTCATTCATCTACAAAGGGGATAAAATATGTAATGTTATTGTCATAAGGTTTAGAGATGGATGAAGCCAAAGGTTATGTTGGAACACAAACAACTTGTCATTTTAGGAAGGTTATACCACCTGTAGAGAAAGTTATTTGGGTGGTTGAAGTACTTGAACCGAATGCACTAGCTTATGATGGTCCTCAAAATGGAATGTACAAGCTATGTGAATTTTCAGATGGGGGCTTCATTATATGGCCAGAGTTTCATATTCGATATTTGTATACTTTAACTACGAGCTATGTCTTATCTTATGTTATTGCAATTTGATATTAGTATGGAATTGGCAAACTATGTATTGGTAACTTAATTATGTATTGAACTTCTCTTTTGTTAATTGATACTCTATTTTATTACCATGATTATGAATATTGTTTATTGATACCGATTAGGTTATAATTTGCTAAATTAAGATGATATTTCATATTAAATATAGTCTACATTATATCTTTCAATATTCACATTACCAATAAGTGTTTATTTGTTTGTATTTATTGTAACATTTATAAGCGTTGGGAGATATTTTTCCCTAACACTTATAAGCGTTGGGAGTTGTTTTTCCCCAACGCTTATAAGCGTTGGGGTAAAATATCTCCCAACGCTTATAAGTGTTACAAATAAATGCCCACGCCCCTATAGCGACGCATATAAGTGTTACTGAAATTCTTAGCAACGCTTATACTCGTTGGAAATCCTCTGTTTTGGTGTAGTGTGCGGTTATGCACGAGCCCCTTAGCACTCTTTCCTGAGCCAGGACCAGGACAACCTATCTGGTTAAGTCATGGCTATCAATGACATGTCACCAAGGAGAGTGCTCGAGCTATTCAATGCACCCACTCGTGCTGGAATTGTCCCCAGATTTGAAGAAACCATTACTAATAGTGTGTCACTCAGGAGTAAACCCGAGCTTACTAGCTCTATGATTTATGCTGGGACCACCCAAAGTAGTGAAGTAACATCAACTTGCCGCATGTCACCCAAGAGAACCCTCAAGCCAACCAGTTCTCTAATTAATGCTAGGAATGCCCACCACTATGAAGAATGGAACGGTTAGGACCTTATTTGCTTGAACACTTTCTGAAGAACCAAAGATATCATTATAGCATGGAATGAGTGGGTTGCACCCCTCTGGTGAGTGGAAACATCCAACATGATAACTCTTACTCTCTCAATACCGACATATTCATCTTTAAGAGCGGGGGAAATCAAACGACTCGAGTACAAATATTTGTCCCGGTTGAGGATGTCATAAGGCACAATATTTATGCACCGGACCAATTCAAATTAGAAAAAAAACTCTAATCTCAACGAAGACCTACTCAACCCTCGCATGGGACAATCAAACACTAACAGTGAGCTAAAAACTCCACTTGAGTTAATATATATAAATGGAGCTGATCCTAGCAAGGTCTTTTAGATTGGAACTAAGCTTAGCTTGAAGATTAGAGACTAGATGGTCAAATTCTTGAAACAAAGCAAAAATGTATTCGCTTGGGGCATGCCAATATGACCGCCATTCATCTAAGAATTATTTTTCATGCATTGAATATTAATCCAAAGGCAACCCCCGTCCGTCAAAAGCATAGACCCCTAGCTCAAAAAGGTATCAAGCTCTCAAGGAGGAGGTAGAGAAGCTATTAGCTAATGGCTTTACTTGGAAGGCAGATTCCTAGTTTGGATAACCAAACCAGTGTTGACTAGAAAGCTAAACAAGTCTCGAAGAACTTGCATCGACTTCTCCGAACTTAACAAAGCCTGCCCTAAAGACTACTTTTCATTTCCCTGTGTCGATTAACTAGTAGATGCCACTAGCTGAGTAGATGTAAGCTCCTCACTATCATATACACTTATACCCAGTACAATCAGATTATCATGCATGACCCGAACCAAAAGCACACTTCCTTCATTACCAATGCCTGCCTGTATTGCCATTGTGCATGCTGTTTGGGCTTCGAATTTCAGGCGCAACCTACTAATGGCTCATTATCCGCATGTTTTCAGAATAGATCGGTTAGCCTAAGGAAATGTATGTAGATGACATGCTGGTGAAGTCTAAGAAGGCCATGAGGCATATATGGATCTGGTTGAGAATTTCAATATACTACACCAATACAACATGAAACTAAACCCAAAGAAGTGCTTATTCGCCATCCGATCTGGAAAATTCCTTGGCAATGTAGTGAATTCCATGGGGATTGAAGCCAACCATAATAAGATTCAAGCCATCAAGGACATCCAAATCCCCAGAAGCATAAAGTAAGTATAAAGCTTAAATGTGATGGTTGCTGCTTTGAGCTGGTTCGTGTCTAAGGCGAACAATGGATGTCTCCTCTTTTTTGACCTCATTATGATAAGGAAGTCATTTTCTTGGAACAATGAGTGCACAAAGGCGTTTGAAGAGTTGAAGCAACACTTGGTCCTCCTCGATATTGTCAAAGATTATAGATGGTGAAGACATATGTCTATACCTAAACTGTGACGTTCCGCCCCGAGACCCACATTAACAAAGAGAATTACAGGGTAATTCTGTCTGCTAATGCGGAGAATAAGGCTAGATAGGAGCGGCCATCTATAGCTTTGTCATAAACATCTACTGAATATGTAAAATGGTGCTCTATATTTATTTTATTTTTTATATATGACCCAAGTATATACAGTGACTGACCACACAATCAGTGCTGCGTTAAATAGAGAAGAGAGAAGGTTCAATATCTACAATGTCAACAAAACGTTACCAGATCTAGAAACAAGATACACAAGTTTATAAAAGCCAGCTTTATGCCTACTTATAGTGGCTCATAAACTATGACCGTACTTCCAAGCCCATCCCATTAAAGTCCTGATCAACCTTCCATTGAACCAAGTTGTTAGCCAATCGGACATAGCGAGCCAGCTACATGAAGTGGTCCGTCGAACTTGGGTAGCATCACATATCCTTGCATCCTCGCATTTCAATCAAGGACCAAGCCATGATTGATTTCTTTGCCAAGTGCTCAAGCCTGGACATGGATGAAGAAACCATCACCGACAAACAAACTTGGCACCTGTATGTGAATAGGGCATCAAACAAGAAAGGGGCAGGGGCTAGCATGTTCCTTGTCACCCCTAAAGGAAGAAAGCTTTGTTTTAGAATTTGCCACACTTTAAAGACAACCAACAATGGAACCAAATATGAGGTTGTCCCGGCTAGTTTCAAGATGATAAAGGAGTCACACATGGATTTTATCCATGTGTTCAATGACTTATCCGTACCTGATTGGCAAGCGCTTCCAAGTTAAAGGCAAAACACTAGTCTTATATGTTACAGAAGCCAAGAATTTTTTTAATAGTAAGTGTGATACTTTATCCAAGCAAAGCATTAATTTTGATGTCTAAGGGGTTCGAACCGATTACTTCTAGAACCTATGTATATAGCATCATACCAATAACCTATTAAGTTATTGGTCCTTGACGTAGAAGCTAAGAAGATAATCAACATTGTTATCTAACATTTGTACCGAGTGACTTCTTGATGGATCTGGGCTTCAAGATAATGAAAAAATAAAGAATTTAAGGAGTCATCATGAATGATGGAAATAAGAAGTACAAGATGTTGATAAGATTTTGTATATGCTAAATAATGTCGGTACTGATATGACAGACATGTCGATGCCGAGTTGATTTTGCGTGGGGTCTACTTTGGAGCAGTAGGTGAAGATGCAATGTACTTGTCAGGAAAAGACAAGATTCACATAAGACAAATCATGTCGGTATCGACATGATTTGTATTAGCAGTTTTTTCAAAGAGGCTTTGGAACTTGAAGACTTGATAGATATGAAGGAAAAGTGGACGTTTAAGGTATAAAATCATGCTAGCACCAAAACATTTTGGTAGATACCAACATGATTTACGCTACGAATTTGACTCGTTCTTCCCTCCAGATTGTACGAATCTGATCTCTTACCTGGTCTCCCATGAGAAAACGACTTTGCCAGATGAATTTGCCTATAAATAACCACCTTTAAGCAAAAAGAAGGATCCAATCTTTTGTTCTCTTCTCCAACTATATTTTTCCATGAATTGCCATCAAATCCAAGTTTGTATTGTTTTCTAGATCTAAAACATTGTAATTCAGCTGTACTTGTGCACAATCTTCTAAAATAAAATTAAAATGAATGTAGGTAGTGATTTGAGGATGAACCACTATAAAATTTCATGTGTTCAAGCTATTTAATTTTGATTTTATCTTACTTATTCTCGTTTTTGATTGATTGGGGGTGTTATGTTATTTTTGACTCAATATTTATGGTGCATTCACTGAGAGTGATGATTCTTAGGCCCGGATCTATCTAAAAGGTAGATCCAAGAATTGTTCAATGTAGATATAAGGTTATTTAGATTTTGAAGAAGAGTCTACTATATATCTAATAAGAAACGACCCTAAGGAAATCTTCGTCTAAATGTAATGTTGTTGCAGGGGTTGATGAAGAAGGTTCTTGGTAAAATGAACAGACCACTCAACCATTGAACGCTTTACGAGGACCTTCATCTTATCAGGAGATGCTGACAAAAGCCGAGTTGGACAGAATGATGGTAGAGATAAATAGAAAGATGTTGGAGAATTAGAAAGCTATTTTTGGAAAGAATGGAAAAGAACTTCGCTATGATGTCTCGGCTACCTCAAAGGCGTAGGTAAAGCCATAGGGATTAATCATCTTCAGATTCCGAGGAAGAAATTTATTTTTTACCAGATCATAATCGATGAGACGATAATCAAAAAGTAATGAGGAAGATTGTTGGAGCATGAAGGAAGCAAAGCGCAAGAGATGGAGTCAGTCATGCAAATGCCGATCAAGTTGGTACCAACCTCACTCATGTTGGCATCGAGTGGATTCGAACTATCGAAAATGAAAGATCAAGGAAGGCTTTGAATTTTTCTTACAGTGAGGAGGATCTCCAAGATGCTGGCAATGATGTAGGACAAGATACTAGTGCTCAAACTACCGGTGAGACAAATACTATAAAGCCAGTGAGGCATCAGAGAGGGTCTAGAAAATAGTTCTCCTAGAGACAGGGGAGCCTAGACGTCATGCGAAAAAATGAGAGCATTTGCATAGTCAAACACTCGGAGTATTCCTTGACGATCGTTGCCCAACTGCCCAAACTAGTGAGGAGTATATAGCTTACGTGGTGAAGTGATTACTGAATGAAAACCAACATTGAAACAACAATGAGTGGATCTCATCTCTTATTCGACCACATCCATTGAAAATATTCTAGTAGGGAAGTATCCAAAGAAGTTTATGATGCCAACTATGCCAGCTAACTTATGATGGAATTACCGATCCAAGGTAGCATCTATCGAAGTACAGATGACATGTGGACAGTGCTCATGCTATAGATGGTGTGAGATGTAGGTGCTTTCTTATATTCTTAGATGTAGTTGCTACAATGTGGTTCACTGGGCTCGTGCTGAGGTCCATATCTTTGTTTGATCAGCTTGTAAAGAAGTTATGGAGTAATTCAGGCTCCATACTGCTCGATTGAAAGATGTGATGACTTTGTCAAATGTTCATCATAGTTCTGAAAAGGCTCTAAAAATATTTCTAAAGAGGTTCCATGCTATGGTGATGGAAGTGAGCAATCCTAGAGAGGAGACTATTTTGATGGCATTGTTTAGTGGAGTTACAAGAACTGGTTTCAGTTGGTGGTTGAAGCAAAATTATCCATCCACCATAGAGGAGTTTTATAGAAAGCGGAAGAGGCATACTTGGCTGCTGATGGTCAAGAGGGACCGAGTTTTGTAGCGAAACAAACAGAGCAGTGATAGTGTTGGAAGCGTTGTCGTGAATGTTGGAAATAATAGTAATACTAAAGGAAGAACCAAGGCCCTGGTAGAAAGAAGAAAGACACCAAGAAGCGCACGAGGTATATTAGACTAGAAGATTTTATTCTATTGAATGATTCTGTTGAGAATATCTATCCTGTCATGAAAGGTAGTGAAAATTACAAGAAGCTGCCTTAATGGGAGGCAACCGAAAAGGAAAGGCGTTTGGAGAAGGATTGTTGCTTTCATGAAACTCATGTTGGTATCTACTTAAGAAAAGGCTACAGTAGTACGACAGAAATACATAGCCTGGCGAGCAGGTGAATGATAGATCCCACGGGCAATTACCCAAAGGGATTAGGCTATGTCTAGCGGGGAGGGACCAAGATAGCCTGAGAAAATAATTGTGATAAATGCCATCTCTGGAGGACCTCATCTTGCAGAGAAAAGCTGGAACAAGATGGAAATACAGGGCCAACTCATTGAGGCGCATGCCTCAAGAAATGTGTTTTGCCATAGAAGACAAACCTCCAATGATGCAATAGATACGGATGAATGATGATATCGTTTTTAGGAATAGAAATGATGACTGCATAGAAGCGTCGACACTTGACCCCATGGTGATTACGGTCGTGGTTGGGTCGTCAACAATGCACTAAGTATTGATTGATTATGGGAGCTCGGTTAATATTTTGTTTAAATGGACCTATGATCCGATGCAGATCAATGAGAAGGATCTTTATCCATGCAAATCTCATATCCATGTATTTATTGGAGAAGAAAATCAACATGTTGACTGCATCGTATTTCCTGTGGAATTGGCTGAAGAAGACCGCAATATAGTGCGGTTACAGACGTTTGTTGTGGTAGATGAATATTCAGCATATAATGTTTTCTTGGGCCGATAGACCCTTGCTTGTTTTAAAATTTCGCTTGATCCATGGTATTTAATGATGAAATTCTCCATCGAGAACCGAGTAAGAGTTATTCAAGGCGACCAAAGTGCTTGTCGAGAATGCTTTGTCGTAGAGCTTAGAGAGGAAAATCGATGTGAAAAAGGAAAAAAGGCAGAGAAGTCTCTCTGCAGCAAGACTGCTGAAATATAGCAACCACCGCCCAATCCCTGACTCGAGTCCCATAGCAAGTTCTATAAACCAATAGATGCACAAAACGAGCTAGAGTATGCGAGGTCGGCACTGATAGAGCTGATGATCATTATCCCAATCGATGATGAATATCCTATGTAGGTTCTCAAGATCGGTTGTCAACTTGACATACAGGTGTGAAAGGAGTTGGTTGGGTTTCTTCAAGTAAATCTGGATGTGTTTGCTTGAACGTATTCCAATTTTTGTGAAATTTTTCCAGAGATAGCCTGCCATGCATTGAATATGGACCCAAGGTACCCTCTTGTGATGTATAAAAGACGCAACATGGATCCAGAGTGATCCACTGCATGGAAAGAAGAAGTGGTAAGCTGAAGGAAAATGGCTTCATCCATGATGCTCTGTACACTAAATGGGTGTTAAATCCTGTGTTGTTGAGAAAGACAAATGGAAAGTGGTGGACATGCATTGACTATTCAGACCTAAATAAGCCATGCCCAAAAGATAACTTTCCATTATCGAGGAATGCAATGCCATTCAGACTAAATAATGTTGAAGGTACTTACCAATGAGTGTTGACTACGATGTTCAAAGACTAGAATATGGACTATAGAGGTCTATATGGACGATATGCTTGTGAAGTCACAACGATCGATGAATCACATGGACGATCTCGTAGAAATGTTCAATGTACTTCAAAAGTACATAATGAAGATTAAACCATCAAAGTGTTCTTTCAGAGTTGCATCGGGTAAGTTCTTGGGTTTTGTCATAAACTCAAGGGGCATTGAAGCTAACCCAGAACAGATCAAAGAATTGAATAGGTTACTGCCTTAAGAACAAGGAAGGAAATATAGAGCTTGAACAGGAAAGCCTCTGCACTGAGTTGATTTATTTTTAAAGGGTCAGATAGATGCATACCATTCTTTGACAACCTCAAGAGGGAGAAAGGAAAGTTCTTCTAGACAAAGGAATGTCAAGATGCCTTATAGAATTTACTAGAGCGTATGAAGAGACCGCTGATTTTATCGATACTTTTAGAAGGAGAATACTTGTTTGCTTACTTAGCAGTATCTTCTTAAGCACTGAGTGCAGCCATGGTGGGTGAGGAGAGAGAAATCCAATGGCTGGTGTATTATATCAGCAAACGGTTCCCTAAATTAGAGAAAAACTATACAAAGCTAGAAAAGCTGGTATACTATTTGTTGATTGCTTCAAGGAAATTGCGACCATACTTCCAAGAACACCCTATAAAGTGTTTACTGATCAGTCATTAACGAAAGTGTACATTAACGTAAGACTTTGGGAAGATTAATAAAGTGGATTATCCGACTGAGCTAATACGGTATAACATATCATCTTAGGAAGGCGATCTGAGGAGAGGCACTGACAGATTTCATTAATGAATTCACCATCCAAAAGGACAAAAAGGAAGAGGAATGGGTTCAAATTTCTCAATGGAAGTTATACGTTGAAAAATCCTCTAATGAGCGTAGTTATGGGATAAGAGTTGTTCTGGTGTCCCTAGAAGGACTAAGGATCTATTACACCTTAAATCTAGAGTTCCTGGTGATAAACAAGGAAGTCGATACGAAGTGTTGATTATAGGACTCAAGATAGCAAGGGAACTGAGGGTCAAGACGTTGCATATATTTGGTGACTCTTAATTGGTGGTCTGTAAGAGGAAAATGGAGTTTCAGGTTAGGGGAGCGAGACTTGCCCCATACCTGACCAAAGTTTTGAAACTGGTAAACGATATTTAGCTCGCGTATCCATAGGGAGGAAAACATGATAGTTTATTCATTGGCTAAGTTGGCTAGCTTTGGGGATGCACAACTTTTGGGTATCATTCTAGTAGTTGCCAGCTCCAAGCATCGACAAGATGGATGTTGATTTGATTTAGGAGGACGAGGATAAAAAGGAGCCATGGATGACTCTAATTAAAGAATATTTGCTAAAAGGGACTCTCCCGAATGGTGGAAATAAATAGTGGAAACTTCCGTGTAAAGTACCTCGATTCATTATGTAGGTATGACTGTTATGTAGAAAAGGATTCTTGATGACCTTGCAAAGACGTGTCACCAAAAACAAAACTAAGAAAATTCTTGCAAATGTGTATAAAGGTTGCTGTGGTGATCATAAAGGGGACAGACATTAGCAAAGAAGGTTTCTTCACTATGGATACTTCCGGCCAACTATGACGACCGCCCTGCACCTTCGATACCCAATATACCTGTATAATGTACTATGTAGGTACTCAATTGATGTAAGGATAGCCAAGGGTGAAAAGTAATAAAATCTAAGCATAGAATAGAACATCTCATAGCGCACATACAAAATATAATATAATAATATGGATGTAAAACAGGTGGGACAGTGATACAATCAAATGAACCATAAATAAGAACCTCACAGTGCATCAAGTTCACTAACTATATAAAAACTGAAATAAAGAGTTTATACATCCCAAATATCCAAAATAAACTCTATAATTGTCTCTCAAAATATAAGTACTAACATAGCCCCATAGTACCGCATAATAGAATATAAGCGATAATAAGCTCCAAGTATAGATAGATGATAGTGTAGCCTCTTATTCGTACTCCGTACAGCTCCACCCGCTATCCAGACCCATATCCATAATATACTCATTTTAGAGTACCCGAGATAACAAGAAGAAAAACATAGAAATTCGAGTCACACAACAGTCCGGTGTGAGCGATACATCATCTCAAAAATATTATAAAAATCGTATATAGCAAATAGGGCATATGATATGAAGAACCATACTTGACTAGTCCCTGCATCCAAAGAGTTAGCACATAACGAACATAACATGCTACTCTAAAAATATCATAAAGTAATATTGCAACTAAGTATGATGATGGGTGTCCAGGTATCTGTATCCTCAATACATATCTCCAGTGACATCCCTAAAGAGATAGACTATGGAAGAAGACCATCAAAGCAACCGTAACATCCATCAAACATGCACACAAAAGCAGGTAATAATATCTATGCCTACCCTAACATGCAGGATAATGAACTACCCTATTTGATATCGAAAGTGAAAGTAAATGTGATATATAGAAGTCTCACCAAGCAAAGAGCTCTGCATAAACAATCCTCATGCTCTCCTCGAACTACCAAGTACAATCGCCTGCGCTCTCACTCCACTGAACCTTCACCAGCTCTACCATTTTCCTTCTAAGATGCTTTGTATCATGTCCGATGATACAAATAGGCCTACAAATTCTTGATGCGTCCGGTTCAATCTCGATATCATTAAGCTGGTTTGGTTAAACTATCATGCCTGAACCATGCACAAAATTCTGCAAGTGAGAGATGTGGAGCACATTGTGCACATACACCATCTTCTAAGGTAAGTAGACTCTGTAAGCTAGGTTTCCAATCCTCTCAAGTATCAGAAAAGGACCAACGAATCTCGGCGCCAACTTACCCTTAGTACCAAATAGAACAACATTCTTCAATGGAGAGATCTAGATAAACACCATATCGCCAACGGAGAACTCTAAATCACATTTTCTCCTATCAGCGTAGCTCTTCTGTCTATCTTGAGTAGCTTTCATTCATTGTCGAATTATCTGGATCTTCTCTAAAGTGTCTCTAACCTTATCTGGCCCAAGTTTCAGTTTCTCGCCTGTTTCCCACTAACATGAAGGAGCATTTCATAGTCGGCCATATAACGCCTTAAATGGTGCCACACCGATGCTGGACTAATAGCTGTTGTATGTGAACTTTACTAAGTGTGGATGATCGTCCCACGAGCCATCAAAATCGAGATGCAAGCTCATAAGAGATCCTCTAAAATATGATTCACCCTCTCGGTCTGCCCATCTGTCTGTGGATTATAAGTTGTACTGAGATGTTGCTCCATCCATAAAGCCTCTTATAAGCTCTCATAGAACCGCTAGTGAGAAAAGGGTCTCGGTCGCTCACAATATTCTTCGACACACAATGGAATCACACAACCTACTTCACATACAACTTGGCCAATTTGGATGTCGTTCTATTAGACTTTATGGGTATAAATCTAGCGCTCTTCGTCATTCTATCGACTATGATCCAGATGCTATCGTACCCTTTTCTAGTCCTGGGCAATCCATCGATGAAGTACATCGAAACTTGTTCCTATTTCCACTCAAGAACCTCGAGCAGTTGCAGCAAACCACTCGGCTTCTTCTGCTTGGCTTTACCAACTAATAGTTCATACAATTTGAGATGAATACCCAATGTCCTTCTTCATCCTTTCCCAATAATAGGTCTTCTACATACCATGTTACAACTTATTACCGTCGGGATGTATAGTCAATCTAGAATGGTGGCACTCTTGTAGCACCTCATCTTGTAATCCATCAACATCGAGGACAAAACTATCTCTCATCCTTACAGAGCCAACCTTCTCGGTCATGTCTGTATTGCCTCATATCTTCAGACTTTACTCCTTCTATTTTCATCATGATCTCTGCTAGTCGAGCATCTTGCTTCTAATTAGTACCGATCCACTCAATCAAAGTAGGTCTGATCATAACTCGCTAACATCTCTGCCTCTAACTTGGAATAAGGTTTAAAGTCATAACCATCAGTATACTCTAACTTATTCCACTCTAGGAACATCACTCCCAAACTAACATGTTTTCTACTTAATGCATTGGCGATCACATTTCCCTTACCAAGTGTATAGGAAATGTCAAAGTCATAAGAGGTCAAGAATTCCAACCATCGCTGCTGGTGAAGGTTGAGATCCTTTGGGTGAAAAGGTACTTCAGCGACTTATGGTCTATATACAACTTGAACCACTGTCCAAGCAAATAATGCCTCCATATCTTCAATACGAATACTATCACTGCCAAATCTAAATCATGAGTCAGATACTTCTTCTCGTATGGTTTCAACTGTCGACTAGCGTAGGCGACAACCTTTCCCCTCTGCATTAACCGCACCAAGTCCAGTACCACATGCATCTGTGTATACTGTCAGCTCCTCATTCCCACTTGGAATGACTAACACCGGTGCGCTCGTCAACCTCTCCTTTAGACTCACACACGCATGCTCGCACCTTGTGTCCCAAACAGAAGTCTGATTCTTCTTCATCAAGTTGGTTAACGGCGCTGCTACCTTATAGAAGTCCTTGATAAAACGTCTATAGTATCCCGCCAAACTAAGGAAATTCCCATGTCTATAGCTGTCTTGTGTCTCCACAACCATAACAGATGGGTTCCCATTTAGTCTTTTTCTAAGTGATCTTTCCTTAAGACTGCTTTCTCTTTCCATTCCATTTCTTCTTGACTCCACCACCTTTTGGCTCTTCCTTAGTGACAATAGCTAATTTGGACTTGGGGTATACACTCTCCTGGCGAAGAGCTTTCTCGACAAGTCTCTCAAATGGCTCATCGATATGACTCACCAACTTCTCCCTCAATTAATCATCCAAACCCACCAGAAACTTCTCTTTCTTTCTCAGTGGTGTGTTGATAAAAGACATCACATACTTTGACAAAGCGTCAAACTCAGCAATATACTCAAAGATAGACATATCTACTTGCTTTAAATCAGCAAATCTCCTAAGTATCATCGACTTCTGGGCAGTCGGAATGAACTTCTCAAACCTAGCCTTAAACTGGTCCTAGGTGAACAGATCCTCAGGTGTAGCAATAGTAATGGCATTCCACAAGTTCATGGCCCACCCTTGAAGTTGTCTAGAGGTTAGCTTCCTTTTCATGGCATCATCTACTTCCATCTCATCAAAGATACGCTCGCAGATGTCCAACCAATCCTGCACTTCGATGGCCGACTATGTTCCAAGAAATGGTTTCCCTCCCACGGTGGAGTAATTCTTGCATAGCTTGGAAAAGTCAGCCCTCGACGCCTGCACTTGAGTACCATCACCAACAACAACATTTGGAGCGGCCGCCTAGGCATTTTGCAGCATGTTCACCATCATTGCGTTAAACATCGCCTGTAAGTCAGGGTTAGCAGCCCCCGAACCCGCTCCTTCCTTAACTCTAGAGATGGGATTCCTTACAATTTTTCTTATATGCCGGTTCATTCTTGATCTATGATAGGAATGATCAGTCTCTCATATAGGAAAATTGTATTGATGGTACTTGTGTGTGCATGCGAATTATATACTATATATACTACCATATAGTTTTTGAAAACCAAAACATATAACAAGTACGCACTCTCTCATATAACGTATACTCTCGATCCAGTCTAGGGTGATAAATCCTTCCCTATCTCTACTGGACCACGGTATCAACTCAGGTTAATCATGTAACATAAGACCTAATACCAAACGTGACCACCGCCTTACACCTTCAGTACCCAATATACATGTATAATGCACCGTGGAAGTACCAGGCCGATGCAAGACGATCGCCAAGGGTGAAAGCTAATAGAAATCCACGTATAGAACCTGTAGAACATCTCACAATGCACATACAAAACATAATATAATAATATAGATGTAAAACAAGCAAGACGGTGATATAATCAAATGAACCATAGATAAGAACATCAGAGTGCATCTGGTTCACAAACTATATAAAACTAAAATAAAGAGTTCATACATCCCAAATCTCCAGAATAAACTCTATAACTGTCTTTTAAATTACATGTACTGATATAGCTCCACAATACTGTACAACGGAATATAAGTGATAGTAAGCTCCAAGTATAGATATATTAAAGCGTAGCCTCCTGCTCATACTCCGTACAGCTCTATGCACTATCCAGACCTGTTATCCCTAATCTACACATTAAGAGTACCCGAGATAATAAGAAGCAAAGCATAAAACTTAGGTCAAACAACAGTCTAATGTGAGCGATACATCATCTCAAAAATACTATAAAAATCATATATAGTAAATAGGGCATAGGGTATAAAGAACTATACCTGACATGTCCCTGCATCCAAAGAGTTAGCACATAACAAACATAATATACTACTCAACAAATATCATAAAGGCGTATTATGACTAAGTATGATGACGGGTGTTCAGGTATCCCTATCCCCAATACCTATCTCTAGTGACATCCCCAGAGTGATAGACTACAGAAGAAAACAATCAAAGTAACCATAGAATCCATCAAACAATCCTCACTATCACCTAATGTGCTTTAAATATATGATAACTCGTATAGTCTTTCCCATGCTAGGGACTAATGGAAATCCGGGTTTTTTGTGCTTATCTTTAGCCTAAAGCTGATGCTAGACCCTTTCCGTTGCCCAGGGTATACGGATCCAAATAAATGATCAGGGGTAGCCAAACAAAGTACCCATGAGCATCCCCAAAATACTCCTTTCGAGTACATCAGAAAACACTCTAAGTATCAACGATCCCTTTACACGCATATCCAAGCCCTTTCCCTGCTCCATCTAGTTTCCATTATCTTCAAGGAACCATTCCATGTTCCTTCATTCAATAATAGAACCATTCAACATTTTATCCATGGGTTACCCTTCCTAGAACCCGCCCTTTGTGGATAACCATTCTGACGACTCCCTTCAACATCAAGCCATCATCATTGGAACCTAAATTCATTCACTATCAAGTTGCCATCATCGAAGTCCCGAAGCTATCCCGATGTCATCCATCCCTGTCATTTGGAGTTGCCTAATTCACTCCACACCGCCATAAAGAATGCCGGAATACGTGACGAAGAAATCCCCAAAGTATCTCCATGCCACGTTGAAGATTCCTCCACCCACATACTCTGTTCAACTATACCGAGGCAAGCCCAAAGCAATACTCTTCCCGGCCTGAAGCAATCCCCATAAACCCCGAACCACTAATCTAGTTTGGGTGCAGACCGAAGCCTCCTCATCAAACTACCGATCATGACATGAAGTAACCCCCCCGAATAGCCAAACTTGTTTCCCCGATCATAACGTCACTGTATAGCAAATGTTGTCCGGTCTTCCATAGCACCACTGGACAACAAATGCGGTCCGGTCTTCCTCATCAACGAACCAATAACACCTCGAGCAAACTCCATCCAAACCCAAAGTCAACCCCGGGCAAGCCTATCAACGAACAAGGACCACCGAACCAAAATGTTGTGGCTTCACCAACTCCTAATTTTGGGTCGATTCCGTCACTACGCTACGTTATTTGACCTAAATGCCTTTTGTATGCAATGATACAACTCTTAAAAGTCTCGAGTAAATCTGTCGAAGTCCGGCTTCGTGGATCCTAACTCTAAGTCACCCCGATGAGCGTTTTCAAGCATATAAGCAAACGCCATACATGGACCAAACATTATTCAAACATGCAAACATAAAACATTTTATGCTAAATCATCCTATAATATGTCTCTAACCTAGCCTAATTCACATCAAGACAACGACACATTAATTTAACATGATTAGAAACATTAAAACATTTTAATTTCATTTTTACTTCAGGTTTTAAAATAACATTAAAACTTAATTTTGACTGTAAAATAGATCCAAAACATGGTAAAACCTGTATATATAATAAGATGAGAGATGATAAATTACTCACCAAACAATCAAAAAGTGAAGATTTGCATGCAAACCAAGGCAAATCCAAGAATCAATATGGTAAAAATATCTAAGATATTTTAGATAACTTCGTCCTTAAGCTATGCAAAGTCAATTCATATGCCATGAAGTGAAGTGAAATGATGGAGGCACATGGGGAGGGAGATAAATGTGTACGATGAAAGGAAAGGAGGGGTGTGGGTTGAGGGTAGAAAAGGAAATGCACATTCAGATATTTTTCACACATTTTTTCCCATAAATACCCAACTACATTCACACATTCATTCATACAATTCTCTTATTCATCTTCTTCAAGCTCTAATAGGTCTTCTTTAATGGCTTCCATGCCCTGAAAAAGTATATTAGTAAAGCTATGACAAATATTCCAAAATAGAGTAAAATATATACACATATATATACCATGCCATTCCACCTCAAAACCAAGGCAAATCATTCCACATCCTCCTTCCAAACTCACAGCCACCACCCTTCATCCCAAGGCCGAGCCATCTCCACTTACAAACTAGGCCGAGCCTATTCAAAGGTCCAAGGCTCGATTCCATAGCCTTTGATTCAATCATAGTGAAGGTATAGTATGTTTTTCTAAGCTTGATAACCAATAAAGGTGAGAAAACTCTATAAAACTTTATATATATATATATGATGTGATATGATATGATTGCTATAGATGTTTACTATACTTTGATCATCAAGTTTGGTTGTTTACTATAGTTGTTTAGTTGTGTTAACAAGTCAAGTTAAATACACGTTGAATATCACAAAGGAAATCACTTTCCTTTAATGAATGAAATGGTGTATATGAGATTGTTAAACCGCTTTGAAATGATCTAAAATGGTTTATAAATGTTTTATAAACACTAAAATCCAATTTGGTGAAGTTTTGACAAGTTATGAAAGTTGAGTCAAAAATAGGCGCGTCGCGTAGCGGTAGTTCGCGATTTCGCATCGTAGAAAGTTAAATCCATTTATACGATGGAATTGGAGTCAGAATTCTTTGGAATAAGAATTTTCTAAACTCTTATAATCATAGTTTTTGAAAAAAAGTAAATGATCAAGATTTTGTTTAATAGATTTTGAAATGTGAGCAAAATAAATTTTCAAAGTCGTCGCGCTTTGGCAGTTCGGAAACCAAAGCGATAAATTCTTTATAAATGATATATTTAATTCCTTAAAAATATGGAATAAATTCTATAAATATCCTAAATTTTTTAAAAAAGAGATTTAAGTTAAAAAATGGACTTTTAAATAATAGAAAAGTCGTTTTGATTTGAATAAGCTTTAAAAACACCATCCGCAGCACTTTTAATAACTTTTGAAATATGGCTTTAAACTTAAGTATTATTTCCCAAACATTTTATAAATGTTTTCAATTCAATCATTAAGTAATTTAAAAAATAATTTGGAGGTTTTATAATTTATTTTAAGAAGTTTAAATAAATGATTTAAAAAGCCGTTATAAGAAAGTGATTTAATCTTGGCTCTAAAAGCCGATAAGTACACTAGATTTTTCTATTCGTGAAATCTGGATGGAAGCTGTGCAGTTAAAGTGCTCGGTGGATTGAATGTGGTAGAGGTGCAAAAAGTCATAGCGGGGTGCAGCGAAGATATAGCGGGATATATCGGATTACTCTAAAATAGCATATAAATCCCATACTTGTTGTTTTTACAAATATATAGATAGTAATTATGTGAAAAATTAACATTCAATTAAATTATAATTAATACAAAAATAATTTTAAATAAAAATATGTTCAAATGTATTGTAAATGAACGTAAAACTGTTATATAACTTAATTTAATTCAGTAGAATATTAGAGTATTATCATTTCTAAACATATATAAAAAATTCAATGAAATTAATTAATTTCATAATTTTTATAGCGTATAAATATCATTTTTCAATCCAATTTTTTTATAGAAGATATAGCGGAAATAGCGGAATATAGCGGAAATAACGGGATATAGCGGGGATTAAAGCGGAAAGGCTATATGTTGGGGATATATGGAAAAATCGTAGCGGTAGGAATCCTCTATAAGATATATCGGAGTTATAGTGGGGATATAGCGGGGCATTAACTGCACAGGATGGAAGGTGATTAAACTAAGGAGATACTTATGAGCAACCAGTGCCTTGGCTCACCTGGCCTCTTTCTTGGGTGAGGAATAGATAAGGTCGAAATGTTGCAAACGAGACAAGTATAAAAGATTTAATTTTTATAATTAATTAGTTGCAACTTGGATTGAATAGAGATAATCTTTTTATACTTTATGTTAAATTCCGAGGAGGGAACCCATATTATCCGTGTGAATTTAAAAGGTGATTTCATTTTTATTTGACGGATAGTAAAGGTTGAATACAAAAATTGATGTTGAGTAGAATTAGTATAATCTCTATCAACCCTGTTTACTCAAAAAGGTTTTGCAATATGAGTTATGAGAAATGATTTTGATTTAGTATAATTTCTATAGATCCGTTTTACTTGAATACTAACTAATTTGGATTTACCATCTTAGATAACATGGTTTCAACCTATTCAAAAGATATGTATTGGAAATAAGAAATCTTTTGTTGAGATTTAAATAAATGATTTTGAATTATTTAATTCCTATGGATCATTTTACTTAAAATTAATTGTTTTGGGTTTACAGTAAACGATGTTTAAATAACATTATTTTTGAACAGTTAAAAGTTATGTTTGAAAATAGGAACCCTTTTGTAAAGATTTAAATAAATGATTTGGAAATCTTTGTTAAGATTGAATAAATAATTTGGAAATATTTTTCTAAGAATGAAATGATTTGGAATTATTCAAGATTTTAAAAAGGTTTTAATTAACAAATGATTTGATAAATGAGGTTTAATGATCCCGTGTATATTGAAGAGAAATGGTTTTAAAAGATATATATCTCCAAGAAGATATTTTGAATAAAAAGAAATTAATTAGTGGAATATTAATCACCCACCTACTTAACATCTTTTTATCGACGATTGGTTCTAAGGAACCATAGTCATATTTGGGAGATTCTTATCTGAAAACCACTTCGAACCAAGTTACAAGTTCGAAACTGAAGACATGTTAAAGACAATGAAGTTTAAGGCAGAAAACTTCATAACATAAGGACCACTTGTTGATAATTTAGGAGTAGCTTCCGAGATAAATAAATAGCAGTAGTCCCTTTGTTCTAGGATCTTCGTATGCAAGGACTACTCTACTAATCCTAGGAGTAATTCCCGACAAGATGTGGTAGGAGAGTGCCTTCAGTTTGTCCTATTCCTGGACAACTTTAATGGATGAATGTTTGACATTGCATTTCTAAGAACATGGTGCATTGATCTCTACAAACGTACATCTATTTGGTGGTGTAGGAGGTAACCCCACTTATACTTAACACCCTTATCTGAGACGTATGATCTTAGAGGTTGTACTTTTGTTGAAATCAATAGTGTATTGTTGGAAATGGCAATATGGCATTTTACGTGAAAATTTTCTAAGAAAGGTAAACATTACCTCAAGCTTCACACCAGGGGAATTGTGAAACAGGGGTTGCTTTAGAGCTAAGTGGTTCGCTACCATTATGGTATGATATCACCTTTCTGGATTTATTTATTTCTACCTGCTATAACGACTGGTTTAAATTTTGTGGTGTATTCTATGAGACATCTCGGAGAGGTCGAGAATGGCCAGGGTGATATCATATTGGTTCTATCCGCCACCAAGATGGGTCTGCGGGTAGGCCGGTCTTAATTCGAAGAGGTTTCGAAGATGTCGATCCTCGGTACATTCCTTTAGAAATGTACTATACGAGAGGTAGTCCCTTACCTCACTATTCATTGGAAATCCATTCTCCAATAAGTTCCTTCGGACTTCCTTGTATATGCTAGAATTTAATAAAGTAACAATTTTGGCTAACTGAATATGTTTATTTGAAAGGTTTTCAAAAGAATGTCATTAAAAATAATATCCTGTTCACGTACAAATATTTATCATAAGGTAAAAATGCATGTTGTGTTTATGTGCGGCGTGGTCTTATGAGATACCATTTGTTTTCAAATACTCGTATTTTGAGTGTAACGACCCTGAATTTTGAACAATTTAAATTGAGAATATTTAATTAATTTTAAATATTTGAATGATGATTTGACTTGAATTTCAAATTATCAGAATGAATTGGCGATTTAATTTTTGAATTTAATCTATTGAAAGTTGAATAAATTTGAATCTTCAATTTTAAGCTGGTTAAAAATAATTTAAAGGCTTAGAAAATTCATATTGATAATACTGAAGATAATAGAAGCTTCAGAATTGAATTTGAAAGCGATTTGTTCAGTTTTGAAATTGTATCGTTTGAATTGAATTTAAAAATAGCTTTCCGAGGCACAGTCTCGGAATTTGACGAAACCAGTTTCATTGGGTCCGTAATATTGAATTATTACTGGATTTCAATTTCGTATTTATCGGAATTGTTTTATGAACATACGACGTATAAACGCGTATAAAATTAAATTGAATTCAATTTAAATTTCGGTGATAACCGGGGTTTTCGCATCGATTTGATATCATTGTTAAACGATTTCTCTGCTAGTTAATTGCTTATAGGAGCTTCGATTCGAATTGGAATTCGTTTAATAAAAAAATTGTTGTTGGAATTTTTGAATCGATTAGAATCCTTTTGAAAGAAAACAAGAAAAAATTTGTTAAAGGGTTTTGGGCTTTAAAATTTTATCTCGGCCCATTCATTTCGTTTAAAACCCTATACCCGATCCCTTTCTCATTTCATTCACAAACCCTAAACCTAAATCGAAGAAAAGAAAATAATGGCGGCTTCGTTTTCCTCCATTTTCAGCTACTCCTTAAATCACGTCCAACCTACGACCTTATTCCTTTTTCTCTGATAAACCACGTTTCCCTCTCTCCCTCATTCGTTCACCAAAAACAAAAAGGAAAAAAATGGCGGCTTTGATCTCGTCTCGTTCGATCTGGAAAATTAGGGCTTTGGCTCTTTGATTCTTTGTCGCTTTGAATTGGGGCTTCGAGACCTTCGTATTGGCGTCGCTGGAAAGGGCCTCGGCGTTCGTTCGATCCTTCGATATCGCTCGTCTTCAACTAGGGCTTCGTCTCCGTTCATCTTTGCTTCGATCTGCGCTTCGTACTAAGGTGAGTAATTTAATTACTCACATCTATTTCATACTACAGATGTTTGTTTTCTTGGACTTGTTTATTGCTTTCGACTTTGAGTCGCTTATCATCTGCATCGAATTCGAAACTTAAGCACTGCCCTGACATTGATATGGTTGTTCCATGATTTGCTTGTTTATGTTGCTATTGTATCATTTACTGGTTCACTTGATTTCCTGGTTCACCACTAGGACTGCTGTTTCACGACTTCGTTATACACTGTTGAACTACATATTAAGGTCCAATGAAACATAAATATGTATATGCGAGGTTTTGAAGCCGCAGTCTTCTCGAACCTGTTTGCAATTGTTGTTCCACATTACTTGCAGTTGTTCTCTCGGCTGCATATTTACTAGTTCATGTGCATGTGTATATTTATGCTTCATTTTACTTCTGAAGTTACTTGGACTCTAGTCTGCGATCTTTGACCTGAGTGTATCTCATTTGCATTTACACTTGTACCATTCACTGTATCACTTCTGCCTAGTCTCTGACCACTTGGATTGTCATCTTGATTTCTGGCATATATATATATATTTGCATTCTTGTATGTATATATATATTTTGCTTCATCTAAGTTGAATTTTGAATTGATTTTCCTGTTCTGGTGCATTCCTTATCTGGTTTGCATATTCCCTAAACTGATTTTTTGATGCTTTTGGGTTTTGCCCTCGTATACTTGAACTGTATACCTGAGTTCATGGTTGCTATACCCTTCATTTTTGTAATTTGCAGTCCATTCAGTTTTGGGGTCTTTGATTTTCAAGTGATTCATGTTGACTTGGGTTTGCATTCTCCCATATTTCAGTCTGCATTGCAATAGAGATTCATTTGGTGACAGCTTGGCTAAACATGTAGTTTTAAGTGCTGCCCTGCATTCATGTAGTCCAGTATTTTGTTTTGAAGAAGCAATACATTTTTGCTTCGGCACTGTCTGTCGTAGTGGCATTATCATCCATGTGTTTGCACTGTCCAGCACTTTGCGCTCCTGAGATTACAATGTCCAGTTCCATTTTATTGTACTCTGGTCTTGAGCATTTTGCATCCTGTTGATACTGTCTGGTTGCATACCTTATTGCATATGTACTTTGAGTTGTATTTGTGAACTTCATGGTTTATTGAAAATCTGGCAATGTCTGCATGCTCATTGGATTTTGAAATCTTTTTGTTGTCCATTGTTTTGATCTTCATTGTAGTCTGGTCTTGTTGTTTCTTGATGGCACTCGTTTGTGGTCTCTGATCACTGTCTATTGTTGCCATAGCTTGATCCATTCAGAAACAATGTTGCATTTTGGTTGTAGCTTGGTTTGTTATGCACTGTTGCACTCTCTTTTGATTTTTACTGTTTCTTCACTTTGTAGTCAATATATGTTTGGATTGCATATATGTACTGCCCTATGTCATCACTTGATCTTGCTGTGACATTGTTTGTCTCTGGTCTGCATCCACACTGATCTGATAATTGTTTGTTGCTGGTCAGGTTTGGTTGCATTTGCTTGTGATCTTTGGTCTCTGTTGCCTCCATTTTGCATTCACTTGTAGTCTGCACCATCCACATGAGTTTTTGCATTCTTGTCTAGGTACACAACTATCTTTGTATTTGGTCTGGACATGTGTGAGTTCGAAATTTGTTGTCTCATTTGAAGCTGTGCAGTTCCTTTGTCTTTGCTAGCTCACTGATTCATTTGCTTTATTTGTTTGTAGTCTAGTCTGGTTCATGCCTTGATGGCTGAGGCATTGTAGTATTGTTGCACTGTGAAGCTTGCAAATTGCTTTGACTTGACTTGCTGCACTAATGTTCATCTGATCATGTTGCACGTAACACTGAGTCATTATGTTTTGTTTTGGATGATGTTGTATTTCTTTGTCTATTCATTAGCCTTGAGTTGAACCTATTTTGGGCTTGACCTTGTTTTTTTTTTTTTTCTGTGCTTTTTGGTTGGTGCACATGAGTTGGCGAGGCAGTGCACGCGTACGTGTGCACTACAGCCACCCAAACTCGACAGTTTTGAATTGATATTTCTTTGCGTCGTGATGCATTGATCTTCTATGCCGTATTGGCGAGGCCGTACACGCGTGCGTGTACGGCAGCCAATCAAATCTTCGGTGATCTTAAAGTGACAATTTCAATTGTTTTAAATTGATTTAGTCGAGTTGATAAATTGTTTATTTATCTCTGTTGATGATTTAAATCTGTTAACCTATTGTTTAACACTGTTAAGTGTTATATTGACCGTTATCCGGTTTCTTTGTTAAAAGAATTGGATAGACGAGAATTATTGTGACTGTCGTCTATTTAAATTATTATTGCTTATATGCACTAATAAACTGGTTTGAATTAGACTGACCTGTGTATTATTTTCTTTTGAATATAATACTCGGGTCAGACCGAGTATTTTTACAGCTTGAAGATTTTCGAGCAGCGAAGTTAGAGAGAGAGTAAAGAATCATTTATTTCGAGAAAATTGTATTTTAAGATATTCCGCTGTATCAGTATAAAAAATTGTATAAACTCTGATGTATTCAAAAAGATTTATAGTAATGAAATAAAGATTCATTTGTTTTAATTCAGTGTTATTATTCTGTGTTTCTGTGGCTGATTCTGTTTAAACCTTATAAACTAAATAACAATTCGTCTTTTTGAACGTTTCGAGTTGGTTTAATCACCGACTGGAGGCGGTCAAAAGGGGGAATGTTACAGAGTGGTATCAGAGCTTTGGTTTACACAAAGCTTAGTTTATGATGTTTAATATGAATAGTTACTAGAAACACTTTAAAAGAAAATGTTTTTTTTCAAATCCAAAGAAGTATAATTTTTTTTTGAAAATGAAGATTTTTAACTTAAGAAAAGTTAAATTGAATTGAATTAGCATTAATAAATATATGATTTGAAATTTAACTAAAGGAAAGTTAAATAAATTGAATTTGATTTGATAAATGGTTGAGATGGAAAGTTAAACTTAAAAGATAAGTGATTATATGATATGAATTGGAAAGTTTAAATTAATAAGTTGTTTAACTTATAAAATGAGAAAATTTAAGTAAAACCAGTTTTTAAATGGTTAAACAGTTTTGTTAAGTAAAACAAAATCTGAATTCTGAATAGTGATATGAATTCGACTTTAATGAAAGTTAAATAAAATGATTTTTGAATGAAAAATCTAAGTTAGGTTAAATAAATGCAAGTGGAGATAAAATGAAATATAGCTTAAGTAATATTGAATCAAATTGAATTTGATATCAAAATGAATTGATAAAGTGAAGAATGAATATGAAATTGAGTTATAGAAAGGAAATTCAACTTTAACTGTAAAAGTGAATTAGTGAATATGGTGAGTATAAAAATTCAATCAGAATTAGAATATAAACCAATTGAAATTAAGTGTGTTGAACCAAATTGAATGTAAGCAAAGTAAATAAATTTGGTTAAGTTGAATGTGCATTGGTTTTGCTAGTTGATTGTATAGAAAGTCATTAAGTATTAATGAAATTGAATTAATGGAAATTGAAAGCTAAGTATTTGAATTCAAATAGAAAGATAAGCAAATTTAAATAGAATCAAATTTGATTTGAATTGAAGCAAACTAACTTGAATATAAATTAGTGAATGTGAACTAATTGAATATGATGGAATGTTAGTAAAATCCAATGTGAATGAATCAAATGTGATTAAATTGGAAATCAAGTCGATGAATGGTTTACTAAAGAACTAGTAGATTGTCTTGGAAATGGAAAACTGATAAATTTATATAATAGTTTAAATTGGAATTTTTGAATTATTATAAACGGTTTAAATAGAAAATTTGAAAAGGCTGATATTATATTGGAATTATAAAATGATTTGTATAAGTGTTAAAAATGAAATATTAGTGGATTTCATAAGTGGATGAAAAATTTCAGAATTAAAAGTTTTATAATGTGAAGTTATAAAATGAATCGAAGTTGCAAAATAAAAGAATTTATAAGTAATTTACTTATAAATTAAAATTCTGATATAAAACTGAGTTATAGTAGGAATGATTAATGAAGCAATTTTTATGAATTGAAGTCTTTATGAATAGGAATAGAATTTATAAACGTTGTTTATAAATTCGAAACCGACTTAATTTGATAAGTAAATTCTTATAGTTTGTTAAAAGATGTATATTCACAATTTTGGACCGTGAATATATTATTGAGTAAAAAGGACATGTTTTGGGAAAGTGATATTTTAAAACGAAGTTAATTGTTTTAAAAGATGTTTTCAAAGGCATTGAATATCGAAACCATAGATTTCAACATTTATTGTTGAAATAGACGTTTTCGAATATAAGGAAATGATGGACTATAACACTGGTGTTATAGTAAATGATTTCCGAAAGGAAATGTTTTGTATAGTATGGGGGTTTATACATCTATCTAAATTTCGAATCCCTATACTAGTGATTTTGAGTTGTCGTAACGATGTTTTACGTAACATTCATTTTGACTCAAATAAATATGTAAAAGAGAATGATTTCCTTAAAGATGAAATATATACTTAATTTTGATTTAAGTATATCGAATATTTTCAAATGTTGAAAATAAATGGATTTGTGAATTACTTATTTTTAAATAAGTATGGAAATGTTTTTCCAAAAATGAAATGTTGTGAATATGTTCCGTAAGGAATAAATGATTTGAAATTCATTTTTGAAGTCGAAGTTGAAAAGTTAAATGAGAATTTGAACAATTTGTTCAATTTGAAATTTTTCAAAAAGATTGAATCGTTAAGTTAAAATTGAGTTTAACTTCGACATCAAAGACAATATAAGTTGAGCTTTGAATTTCAGATGATGATTTGGATTGCATGTCTAACATTGTGAATTGATGACATAGCAATTGATCTCTATTAAATATATATCTGTTGGTGGCGGAGAATTTATTCTCTTAGCTTAACACCCTTCTCTGAGACGTACGAGCTCAGAGGTTATATATCGATAGACATCAATTCTGTGTTGAGAATTGACGATGTAAGCGTGAAATCCAAATTGAATGTGAAAGTCGATAATAAATGGAATTATGAATATGAATTAGGTTGAGATAACCTTAAATTTCCAAATCGACTTAGAGGAAAATTTTGAAATCCTCTATTTTGTTATGAATATGGATATGTAAGTTTTTAGAACTTATATATATATGAATACGGTAAATTTGAAACCGTTAGTTTATAAAGACATTGTTATGGAAATCTTATGTATGTTTACATAGATGTTATATGTACGAAATGTGAAATGAAAGTACTACATATATGATATTATGTTTTCTAAACTGAGGATGTGGAAAAGTACCTTCCATTTATTATTAGAGAAGGTATTGGAACTCCCGATGAGTGTCCATTTGAAATTCGTAGCTACGTAGAATTTTAGTCAGAGTGACTATTTGAATCGGAAATCCTTAGCGATAGATCATCGCGATGAGATTAGATTTGATTGATGATTAGCGTAATTTGAGGGGCGAGATGCCCATAGTTACAAGCGATTCCACTGGGATAGTGGCGCAACCGCCGGGTAAACTGCAATCTAATGCCAGGCGAAATTTGAGGGGCGTGATGCCTACAGACACGAGCGATTCTACTGGGATAGTAGCGTAACCGCCGTGTGTACTGCAATCTATGGCGACAACCATGGCGAAATTTAAGAGATGAGAAATCTACAGCCACAAGCGACTCTACTGGGATAGTAGCGTAACCGCCGGGTGGAACTGTAATCCATGGGGGAACGTGCTTTCCATATCCATTTTTAAAAGTATTTTCACTGGAAATTGAAGCAAGTATATTTAGTACTTGGAGATTTTTAGACCTGCGCCTGGCCAGCGTATGCCTAATGTCTGTGAGAACGAAGATGGACTTGTTAAATTTCGAGTTAGCAAGTATTTTCAAACTGTAAATGACAAATCAATGATTTGAAAGTAGAATTACAAAAATTCCTACCTAATAAACTAAGGAAGAGGATCTTTGAAATGTTTTGAAAGTCCACAGCTTTGGAAGAGATATATTATATAAATCTCTAACGTGAAGAATTTTAAGTTTGAATCTGAGTTTTAAATTAAAAAATGTTGATAAAAGACTTTTGTGTTTTGATTTTAGGAAATCAATGAACAAAAGAGAAGATAAACAAAACTAGTGAGATTAAACAAATGAAATGAATCCTATATTCATTTATTTGTATTAAGTTTTAAGCTTAGAAAATTTTTACTAGAGTATAAATATCGATGAAATTTTAACAACTTTTCCTTTTCGTGGACGAAAAGTTTTTAAGGAGGGGAGTTTGTAACGACCCTGAATTTTGAACAATTTAAATTGAGAATATTTAATTAATTTTAAATATTTGAATGATGATTTGACTTGAATTTCAAATTATCAGAATGAATTGGCGATTTAATTTTTGAATTTAATCTATTGAAAGTTGAATAAATTTGAATCTTCAATTTTAAGCCGGTTAAAAATAATTTAAAGGCTTAGAAAATTCATATTGATAATACTGAAGATAATAGAAGCTTCAGAATTGAATTTGAAAGCGATTTGTTCAGTTTTGAAATTGTATCGTTTGAATTGAATTTAAAAATAGCTTTCCGAGGCACAGTCTCGGAATTTGACGAAACCAGTTTCATTGGGTCCGTAATATTGAATTATTACTGGATTTCAATTTCGTATTTATCGGAATTGTTTTATGAACATACGACGTATAAACGCGTATAAAATTAAATTGAATTCAATTTAAATTTCGGTGATAACCGGGGTTTTCGCATCGATTTGATATCATTGTTAAACGATTTCTCTGCTAGTTAATTGCTTATAGGAGCTTCGATTCGAATTGGAATTCGTTTAATAAAAAAAATTGTTGTTGGAATTTTTGAATCGGTTAGAATACTTTTGAAAGAAAACAAGAAAAAATTTGTTAAAGGGTTTTGGGCTTTAAAATTTTATCTCGGCCCATTCATTTCGTTTAAAACCCTATACCCGATCCCTTTCTCATTTCATTCACAAACCCTAAACCTAAATCGAAGAAAAGAAAATAATGGCGGCTTCGTTTTCCTCCATTTTCAGCTACTCCTTAAATCACGTCCAACCTACGACCTTATTCCTTTTTCTCTGATAAACCACGTTTCCCTCTCTCCCTCATTCGTTCACCAAAAACAAAAAGGAAAAAAATGGCGGCTTTGATCTCGTCTCGTTCGATCTGGAAAATTAGGGCTTTGGCTCTTTGATTCTTTGTCGCTTTGAATTGGGGCTTTGAGACCTTCGTATTGGCGTCGCTGGAAAGGGCCTCGGCGTTCGTTCGATCCTTCGATATCGCTCGTCTTCAACTAGGGCTTCGTCTCCGTTCATCTTTGCTTCGATCTGCGCTTCGTACTAAGGTGAGTAATTTAATTACTCACATCTATTTCATACTACAGATGTTTGTTTTCTTGGACTTGTTTATTGCTTTCGACTTTGAGTCGCTTATCATCTGCATCGAATTCGAAACTTAAGCACTGCCCTGACATTGATATGGTTGTTCCATGATTTGCTTGTTTATGTTGCTATTGTATCATTTACTGGTTCACTTGATTTCCTGGTTCACCACTAGGACTGCTGTTTCACGACTTCGTTATACACTGTTGAACTACATATTAAGGTCCAATGAAACATAAATATGTATATGCGAGGTTTTGAAGCCGCAGTCTTCTCGAACCTGTTTGCAATTGTTGTTCCACATTACTTGCAGTTGTTCTCTCGGCTGCATATTTACTAGTTCATGTGCATGTGTATATTTATGCTTCATTTTACTTCTGAAGTTACTTGGACTCTAGTCTGCGATCTTTGACCTGAGTGTATCTCATTTGCATTTACACTTGTACCATTCACTGTATCACTTCTGCCTAGTCTCTGACCACTTGGATTGTCATCTTGATTTCTGGCATATATATATATATTTGCATTCTTGTATGTATATATATATATATTTTGCTTCATCTAAGTTGAATTTTGAATTGATTTTCCTGTTCTGGTGCATTCCTTATCTGGTTTGCATATTCCCTAAACTGATTTTTTGATGCTTTTGGGTTTTGCCCTCGTATACTTGAACTGTATACCTGAGTTCATGGTTGCTATACCCTTCATTTTTGTAATTTGCAGTCCATTCAGTTTTGGGGTCTTTGATTTTCAAGTGATTCATGTTGACTTGGGTTTGCATTCTCCCATATTTCAGTCTGCATTGCAATAGAGATTCATTTGGTGACAGCTTGGCTAAACATGTAGTTTTAAGTGCTGCCCTGCATTCATGTAGTCCAGTATTTTGTTTTGAAGAAGCAATACATTTTTGCTTCGGCACTGTCTGTCGTAGTGGCATTATCATCCATGTGTTTGCACTGTCCAGCACTTTGCGCTCCTGAGATTACAATGTCCAGTTCCATTTTATTGTACTCTGGTCTTGAGCATTTTGCATCCTGTTGATACTGTCTGGTTGCATACCTTATTGCATATGTACTTTGAGTTGTATTTGTGAACTTCATGGTTTATTGAAAATCTGGCAATGTCTGCATGCTCATTTGCTTTTGAAATCTTTTTGTTGTCCATTGTTTTGATCTTCATTGTAGTCTGGTCTTGTTGTTTCTTGATGGAACTCGTTTGTGGTCTCTGATCACTGTCTATTGTTGCCATAGCTTGATCCATTCAGAAACAATGTTGCATTTTGGTTGTAGCTTGGTTTGTTATGCACTGTTGCACTCTCTTTTGATTTTTACTGTTTCTTCACTTTGTAGTCAATATATGTTTGGATTGCATATATGTACTGCCCTATGTCATCACTTGATCTTGCTGTGACATTGTTTGTCTCTGGTCTGCATCCACACTGATCTGATAATTGTTTGTTGCTGGTCAGGTTTGGTTGCATTTGCTTGTGATCTTTGGTCTCTGTTGCCTCCATTTTGCATTCACTTGTAGTCTGCACCATCCACATGAGTTTTTGCATTCTTGTCTAGGTACACAACTATCTTTGTAGTTGGTCTGGACATGTGTGAGTTCGAAATTTGTTGTCTCATTTGAAGCTGTGCAGTTCCTTTGTCTTTGCTAGCTCACTGATTCATTTGCTTTATTTGTTTGTAGTCTAGTCTGGTTCATGCCTTGATGGCTGAGGCATTGTAGTATTGTTGCACTGTGAAGCTTGCAAATTGCTTTGACTTGACTTGCTGCACTAATGTTCATCTGATCATGTTGCACGTAACACTGAGTCATTATGTTTTGTTTTGGATGATGTTGTATTTCTTTGTCTATTCATTAGCCTTGAGTTGAACCTATTTTGGGCTTGACCTTGTTTTTTTTTTCTGTGCTTTTTGGTTGGTGCACATGAGTTGGCGAGGCAGTGCACGCGTACGTGTGCACTGCAGCCACCCAAACTCGACAGTTTTGAATTGATATTTCTTTGCGTCGTGATGCATTGATCTTCTATGCCGTATTGGCGAGGCCGTACACGCGTGCGTGTACGGCAACCAATCAAATCATTGGTGATCTTAAAGTGACAATTTCAATTGTTTTAAATTGATTTAGTCGAGTTGATAAATTGTTTATTTATCTCTGTTGATGATTTAAATCTGTTAACCTATTGTTTAACACTGTTAAGTGTTATATTGACCGTTATCCGGTTTCTTTGTTAAAAGAATTGGATAGACGAGAATTATTGTGACTGTCGTCTATTTAAATTATTATTGCTTATATGCACTAATAAACTGGTTTGAATTAGACTGACCTGTGTATTATTTTCTTTTGAATATAATACTCGGGTCAGACCGAGTATTTTTACAGCTTGAAGATTTTCGAGCAGCGAAGTTAGAGAGAGAGTAAAGAATCATTTATTTCGAGAAAATTGTATTTTAAGATATTCCGCTGTATCAGTATAAAAAATTGTATAAACTCTGATGTATTCAAAAAGATTTATAGTAATGAAATAAAGATTCATTTGTTTTAATTCAGTGTTATTATTCTGTGTTTCTGTGGCTGATTCTATTTAAACCTTATAAACTAAATAACAATTCGTCTTTTTGAACGTTTCGAGTTGGTTTAATCACCGACTGGAGGCGGTCAAAAGGGGGAATGTTACATTGAGTTTCTCGCAACAGTCCCATGATTGACCCGGAGTTTTTTTTCTTAAACTCTGGTTGCCCTATTTTTCCGAACAGCCTAGTAGTCAAGTTTAGTTTGGAACATTCTAGAAGAGTTGGAGCATGTAGTTAGAAGATTCTTCTAAAGATTGTTATCCATTTCCACCACACTTATATAATATTGTATTCCGCATTAGTAAGGACAGAGATGTTATGTTAAACTATAATCAATGTACTTAAAATTTTCCACTGTAAAAGATTTTGTGAATAATAATATATAAATATTCCATTCGTATGAGATTCCATTTCTGTTCTGTTCTATCTTTATTTTCTTTTCCCCATAACTATCTATCTTTTCATTTAAATTGGGTTGGATATGTGTGGTTTATTGTCAACTTAAAATGTATGGAATTGTTGGTCGTTACAAAATCATTCGGAAAATTCTAAAGATAGGAAATGTCACTAATAGGCATTTTCCAAAGGTATAGAGTTATGCGATCTCATATGAATTTAAAAATAATATTTTACGATCCTCCAATACGTAAAATACGCATCGTTACGCCAACGGTCGGTCAATATTTGGCTGACTATTCTAGGATATGTGATAAGTGCCAGAAATTTGCAAAGATACTAAGATCCCTATCCGCCGAGCTTACGAAAATGCTTAGCCATTAGCCTTTTACAGCATGGGGAATTAATATTATTGGTGTGCTACCGATTTTGAGAGGCAGAGTGAAATATGCTATAGCGGTTGTTGATTACTTCACTAATTGGGCTGAAGTAGAACCGCTTACATCAATTACTCTATAAATGTGATCAACTTCATAGTGAAAAACATTTTATGTAGATATGGAGTTCCATAGAAGATCATCATCGATAATGGAACCTAATTCGAGAGTCGAGTTTAAAGAATTCTATGCTCGGTACCCAACTGAGAAGAGCTTCTTAGCCATAGCACACCTACAAGAGAATGGATGGGAAGAAGTAGTGAATATGATCATTAAATCCATCATTAAGAAAATATTGAAGAGAGCCAAGTGCAAATGGGTTGATGAGCTACTGCTTGCATTTTAGGCTTGTAGAACAACTCACAACTCCACAACCGGCCATACTACATTCACCTTGGCCTACGAAACCGGGCTATGATTCAAATCGAATCCAAAGTCCCTTCTCATCAAAGACATCATTATGATCCTAAGAAAAATGAGGAACTCTTGCTTGAATTCCTTGAATTAGTAGAAAAGAAATGAGAATAGCCCGATCTAAGGGTAGTTGCTTACCAGAAAAGAGTAGCAATGCAATTTAATACCAAGATCAGAAACATACCTTTCAGACAGGTGACCTTATTTTGAAATGGGTCTATCCTAGTACAAGGAACTTGGTCCGAATTAGGAAGGTCCCTATGTGAATGAACAGAAGCTTGAAGGTGGAATTTTCAAACTATCGACCGTTTTGGGACCATAATTCTGCGAGCGTGGAATAACGAGCACTTACGATGCCATTTTAGTTAGATGTATTTTTTTGCAAATAATACATCCTCACTAATGGAATGATATGTAATAAGGCAGAGTATGCTATTCTTTCATTTTTAAATAAATTTAGCTTTTAGATACAATGGAACCGTATTCTTAAAAGTCTAGCTTTTAGTTGCGTGATCAGTGGCAAAATCAGACATTCTATGTTTTGAAATTCCGAATGTCCAGGTACTTGGAGATAGGTATCGATGAGCTTCTTTCAATCCATGATTGATGTGCACGTAAATGTGCATATTTTTTCAACCATATTTAATCTATTTAAATTAAATAAATGATCGATTGGGTATTTTAACTTGTTTAAACCAAAATTCAAATTATTTTCAAATTGTCACATATTCATCTTCATATAGGGGTAAAATGGTCATTTTTATGCATTTATTAAATTTTGAAAATTTACTTGGAATTTTCTATGTTGTTTTGTAGGAAATTTGGTGAATTTTACAAGTGGCTTCATGATAATATATGCATGCACAAGAGTGAAGATAACAAATGAAGATGGAAATAATTCAAAGTGATGATCATGGAGGACCCCACCCACTTACCTTGATTTTCAATTAGGAGCTAAGCACATGATAAAAGGACATTAAAGCTTCATGTACATTTAAGTGGGGGATTAGTGGATGTTAATGATTACTTGGTCACCACACTACCTCAAGGGCAATTTGGGCATTCCCCAAAAATATGAATTAGGGTTTAACACATGTATAAAATCCCCTTATGTTTCATGTAACCCTCTCTTCTTCTTAGTCTCCCTCTTAGTTAGATTTTAGCTTAGAAATAAATCAAAGCTCTTTTTTTTCATGGCTACATAGCCATTTCTTCTCTTATTTAATTCCTTTTTTTCTTTATGCAATTTAATACATTTTCTTTTTCTTTTCTTGTTTATTTCCTTTCATGTTGTAGTGTAGATTTTCTTTCATTTAGCTATCTTTTCCTCTTTGTTTTGTTCTATGTTGCAAGCTATATTTATTGATATAATAACAAATATGAGAAGCTAAACCCCTTCAATTTAGGGGTAATGAAGCTCTCTAATTATATAGCTTCAACATTTGGATAAATGTTATGATCTCTTTTTGTGCTTCATGGAAAATGATGTTTATGTAATTTTGTGTTTATTATTGAGTTTGATAGCTTATGTTGTTCAAAACAAATAGGCTATGCTTAGTCATATGAATCACAAATTGCCTCTTCATCTATATATGATTATGGCAAAGAAGTGAATGTTTAAATCAAAAATTTGATGGCCTATATTTCTAAATAATAGTTAATAGGCCATGCTTAAAATAGATTTTCATTTTCAACTTTGTTGTCGTTTTCATGAGAATTAAATGTGTATTACTGGTTGTGTTATAGTTTGATGTTTTATATTATGCTAATTAATAGCACAAATATACCATACTTATGATAAGCACATCAACTAATTACACTAATGACAAGAAAAGAGAGATCATAACTTCATTTTGTTGATTTATATGATCTAGAGAGTGGAAATTGCCTCTAAATTGCCTTCACACTCTCATATTTTTATCAATTTTCTTTTGCTAGTTTTCTACATTTTTAGCTAATCACATTTTCAACTTTGGTTAATTTGATTGAATATAGATTTAAAATCAACAATTCCCTGCGGATCGACCCGTACTCGCCACGTACTTCAATAGTACGCCGTGCGCTTGTGGTAAAATTTATTTCAAAATTTTTCGATGGTTTTCTAATCCGATAGAATTTCCATCGATTAACAATGATCATGTCATCAGAGTATAAACGTACTTGGGAAATTGGATGATTGCCCTTGCACATCTAATCTTTGACCAATACTTGGAGATAGCCAAGGTCAAGGATTGATGCCTGAAGATAGGCATATAATACATCGATCCTAGAGATAGGAATCAATGTAGAATTATATTTATTTGCAGGTATGACCTCACTTACTACCTAATGAGGCACGCTCAGTCGATGACAAGCAAAGATGGTCAACATAGCATCCTTGACCAATGCCCGAGGATCGAAGATGGATGTCCAAAGATAGACGTATGAGACAACGATTCCCAAAAATATGAGTCGATGCATAGTTGAGGTTTTAGCTAGTTCAACCTTATTTACAACCCAACGCGATATGTTCATCTAATGATAAAAAAGTTGGTTTACGAAGTGTCTTTGATTAACTCCTAGAGATAGGCGAAATTAGGGACAAATACCCAAAGATAGGCATCTAAATGCTGATTCCAAGAGATAGGAGTTAGAATGAAATTAAATCTTTTGCGAATATGTCCTTGTTTACGATTGAATGGGATACGTCTGACTGAAGATAAATGAGGACAACTGTAGAGTTAGTCAAAGAAACACAGCTCTGTTTACTGAGCAGGATACATTCAACCGAAGATAAATAGGGTTAGCTTAGGAAATACAGTTTTGTTTAGTCAAACAAGAAACACATTGGCTATAATAAACAAAACTAAATAGTGAAATGACAATGAGCAATTGTGGAAAATTATTTATATGTATGAAGTTACAGTATATAATGGCATTGCACAGATCACATACACAGGCATGAATAATATATCACTAATTGAATTACAAATGAACGTATTATATGTGAAGGCAAATATATAGGAACCAGAAAAAAATGCAATAACGTAAATAAGAAAAATGTGAGATAGAAAATAACCTTTTTATTTACATAACCTTTTATATAAGATTTACGGGGGAAGCTTCGGCACATCGTCGGCCTATATACAGAGTGAAGCCAAAAATGGAGCAAAATATAGGAAAAACTAAAGAAATGTCCTTAGAGATGCTTCCCATCCTCTCTTTCCTCTTCCCCTTCCTATTCTTCCTAGTGGAAGAGGGCTTTCTGTTTAGAGGTTCAGCTTCTTGTGGAGGTGCAAGCCAATCTTCGAGGTCCTCGTCCTAGTTAAAGTCACTGTCAGAGTTGGTGCAAGACTTGGGAGTGTCAGCAGATATGTCAGGCACCTGAAAAGTGGAGGTTGGAACAATGAGAGGGGACTTCTCTATGAACGACTCCTATTTGATCTTGATCTTGGAAATGTCAATTTTTAGCCTCTCTGCCATAGGCGTTGTGTCATGACCCTTTGCACTAGTTATCTTCATCTCCTTGTCAAGAGATGCTTTAGTGTCCTCCTATCCATCTAGACCACTTTTCTCTACGTTGGTACTAGGGCCGGAGCTGAAGGGAAGAACTGGGAGCATAGACATTGCTGTGATGGAGGTAGATGTAGTCATGAAAACGCTTAGAGTCGGGGCATGACCGGTTGGTGGTAGAGAAGGGAATGATGACTGACCTATAAGTTTATAGACATAAAGGTAAAGATTAGAGGTGTCCTCCGACGAGAATTGAATCAAAGACTAGGGAGACTAAAGACATACCTTGAGAGGTCAGTGTGTCATTCGATGGAGATTTAGCAATTTCTTCTTCTTTAAGATATTTATGGGGTAAAGGAAAATCAGGAGGGTCTGTTGTAGGAATGATAGTTGGGGCATCAAAATTGTATCCCTCGGAAGTGCTTGTCTCGAGAGCTGCAGATATAGGTGTTTGAGTTACGACAACCTCTGAAGTGGTTGCTGCAGAAGTAATGATGTATATTAAAGGCTCCTTATGAGTTGAAATGGGGTCGTTCGGATGATCCAATGGGCTGGAACCAACATGAGCTTTGATAGATGCCCATTCATCAGTTATAGTTTCTACTGCCATAATTCTCATGCCCTCTTCTAGGGCCACCAAATCATCCTCATCCAAAAACTATTTCTTTAGAAACTCTTCATCAACGTCGTGGCCAATGCTTCTGGCACTTCGCTAGATTTCATCCCAAGCAATAGCTAGTGTTTTGGGATAGCCATCTCCTACCCACTTTAGATTCTTAGTTTCCATAACGTTGGAAAAAATTTACAAAAGAGTTGCTTCAATTTCTTCCTTAGTTTTAACAGCTTTAGCCTTGAGACCTTCTTTATCTTTCTCGACGTCGATCAATTTGACTTTTAGATTGGCAAAATCGCCTCGGGCGTGCTTCTTTAATTATTTTTCAGCTTTTAAGTCGGCCTTGAGTTTCACAACTCCAACCTAAAGTCATGCATACTATAACGACCCGTGTTTTACGTATCGAAGAATTGTAAAATATTTTTAATTTTATTCATATGATGTCATATGACTAAGATTTTGTGAAGTGACTCTTAGGGACATTTTTCATATGTATGATTTTTTTTGAATTTCTATGTGACCATTTTGACCTTGAAAATCTTGTTTGGACTATAACTTTTGATAGTAGTCAAATTATGGTCTCAAACCACTTTAATTTCTTTAGAATGATGGTTTCCCATTTCATAGAGTGGTCATTGTAGAAAAACGAAGGTGTCATTTGAATGTTATGGCGGTTTCAAATTTTGGCTGCTACTGGCTAGTTTTAGTGGGTAATTAACTAAGCCCATGCTTAGGTCCACTAACCCACTTCGAATTTTTTGCTAATAGGAGTCTGTAGGAACTGACCTAAGTCATTTCCTTCTTCCCCAAAATAGATCTAAACCTCCATTAGCCCTAAATTCATCAAAAATCACACATTTTCCTTAGTAATCTTAGCTAAATCATTGATTAGAAAGGGAATTAGCATAAGGAAACTTAAGATTATCATTTTTGCTGATTTAGGTCCATCTCCTTTGCTGTCAACTTTAGATTTAAGGAGAAAATTTGGTATTTTAGGTATTTGATGAGTGGTTCTTGACCTCTCACTCATCTATACATGTTTACATGGTTAAAAATGATTGTTTAAGCATGTTTTTGATCTAAGAATGGTTTTCTAACTTTAACCACTTGTTCGTACATGCCTAAGATCGGATATATGAGATTTTGAAATGATTTTAAAATGCGATTTGTAATCTATTAGCTCATATTCACATGTTAATGTAATTTTTATCATCTATATGCATATGTTTATATAAAACTTAGTCTCCATCACATTCTCATATATTGATTGTATGAATGGACGTATATGCATGTTATTCTATGATTGTATGACGTGATTTGATGTTGTTTGCTAGTGTTTTGGAAGTTAGGTAAATAGGTTAGAAAATTAGGCAAAAGGAGGCACAACTAGTCATAATTGGACGAAATTGGAGAGGCAGGTTCTGAAGCATCGGAAGAACTCATGGTCCAAATAGCAGTCCCCAATTCGGTAAGGGCAGAAGTCAGTGTCAACTTCATAGGTTGGTACCGAGTTCTCCACGTAGCGCTATGTCGGTAGTGATTTAGAGGAGGAGGAGAGCATGGCTTGTAGAGGTTGCCTATGGTGTTGGAACAGAGATTGGCTAAGTATAGAAGGCGTCACCGACCTGTTTTTAGGATACGAAGTTAGGTGTTAGGAGAACATGATGACTTGATTAAGAGCAGAAAAGTCGAGGTTCAAGCACCAAGACATGAAGTACTAGAGGCAAGAAGTAGGTAGGGAAGATACTTGACCATTGATTGGCAAGTATAGAAGTCGGTGCTGACCTCTTAAAGTCGGTATCGAGTTCTTGTCCTTGGTCCTAACGGGACTGAATTTCTGGAGCAAGGTTCTGGAGTTCTAGAGGTCATGTTGGAGGTGTTGGTTTGTTTGTATAATGAATGACGGCGGTATAATAACATGATGAAAGTTTGAGTCTTCGGACAGTAACTCGATGACAAATGGAGTTAGGTTGCGAAGATAATGGCTCGATGAAGAAAGGAGTCATAGAGTGGAAATGTAGAATGGTTCCTCAATAATAGCGTCTCGATGAAGAAAGGAGTTGTTAAGTGAAGGAATGAAGAATAGTCCCTCCAAGATAATGGAAGTTAAATGGAGCGAAGGAACGAATCAGATACGCGTACTAAGGGATCGTTGATACTCATAATGTTTTCTTTTGTACTCAAAGTAGGGGTATCGTGTGGACGCTCATGGGTAGTGAAGAATGGCTACCCCGGATCGGAAGAATGGATCCGTATACCCTAGACCGAAAGAATGGGTCTAGTATCAGCTTCGGGCTAAAGAGAGTACAACTGGAACCAAGATTTCCATTAGTCCCTAGTAAAAGAATGGTCATACGAGTTATCAAATATCCACAGTACATTGAGTGACAATTAGTATTGTTTAATGGATGCTATGTCTATTATGGTTGCTTCACTGATCACCTGTCACCCTAGGGTTGTCATCGGAGATAGGTAGTGGAGATAGGAATACCTAGCACCTTTTATCACGCTTGGTTGTGTTACACCTTTATGACATGTAGAGTAGCATATTATGTTATTATGTGCTAGCTCTTTGGTTGCAGGGATAGGTCAGGTATGATTTATATACTTTGTTCCTTACTATATCGACTTATATAGTATTTAAAGATTCATTTACCACTCACACCAGACTGTTGTCTGACTCAAGGTTTTATGCTTTGCTTCTTATTCTCTCGGGTGCTCTTAAATGAGTAGACTAGATAGCAGTTCTAAGTGCGACGTAGTAGCTGTGCAGAGGACGAGCTAGAGGAAGCTATCTCGTATTATATATATATATATATATATATATATATATATATATATATTTCTATGCTTATTCCGCCGTGTAACACCGTGGAGCCTTGGCAATGTTCACTTAATATTAGTAGTGTGAGACAGTTATTTAAGTTTATTTCTGTTGGATAAACTTTATTTCATGATGTATAATTCTATGTACCTGTACCATGATATTTGGATCACTTGGTTATTATTATCTCTCCTATTTTATATCTACGATATTATATTTTATTCCATGCGCTATGTAACGACCCGTACTTTTGACTGTTGTAAGTTATTAAATTTAATGTAATTATTGGATAAATACGGGTAGAAGTAAAAAATTTAATGATTTGTTAATATTGGTTTATTGGATAATTAAATTGTTTAAATTTAATATTGGAAATTATTTGAATAATTTAATTCTGGATTTAATATGAATGAAATTGATTCCAAAAGTTGATTTAAATTTTATTTAAATATGCATGAAGATAGTTAACTTTTAAAATTGAGTTTAAAAGTGAATAATAGAAATTGGAAATTTTATATTTTAATTAACGAGTAAAGATAGCCATTTTGGCCACTGTCTCAGATTTCGACGAAACATGTTTCATCGGATCCGTAATGGTGAATTATTATGGGATTTCAAGTTTTGTAGCGATCGGACTTGTCGCTTGGCCGTGCGAGCTTGAAACGCGTAGAAATATATTTCGGAATTTGATAAAATAATTTGACTTTGAAAAGCTATCCTCTGCATACTATCGAATTAGGCCACGAGACTAGTTCCATTGTGTTCGGAATGGGTGTAAAACATTATAAACGCTAGGGGACAAGCTTCGTTTGGAGTTCGTGATTTCACGGGCCAATCGAATCAGATAGTTTCTTATTATTTTAATATAATATTAATAAATATCTCTACACCTCACAGGTTTCAACAGTAACTACCTCTCCCCTCTTATTCGAATCGAGCAGATCGACTTGTAAAAAAAGAATCGATAAAAAAAATGGAGACGAGGTCGGCGGTGCGCGATGAAGGATCGACGTTGGCGGCAAGGCGGAGCGCGAAGGTCTTGATCGAGGCGGAGGGCGCTATGATCTCACGCTCGACTTTTAGGGTTTGGTTTCTACGCTTTGATTTGCGTGCGACCAGAGGTGGCGTGGTGATGGCAAGTGTGGCTGTAGGCGAGGCATGGTGGCGAAGGGCTATGGTTCGATCGCGTTTCACAAAAAAAAAATGAACGAGATGCAGGTCGCGAGAGAGCTTGAACGTGAAAAGGGGTTAAGGTATTGAGTTATTAGTTGTGTTAATTAAATTGTTAATTTAGTTAATAAAATTTTTATTATATCGTTATTAATAAAAATTGAATTGTTTGCATACGAGGTCCGATTCGGGCGAGGAAAATTGCGTTGGGATCGTATTGAAGTCGTCTTCGACTTGGAGTGGAACTGGGATTTATTTGAAGTAGAAATTATTTTCAGTTTCAAATAGAAAGGTGAGTGCTTATGCGCTCACAATTGACTTAATTTTTTTTTATGTTAGTTAAATTTATATCATGAAGTGATTTAAATTTATTGATAGTTGTTCGATAAATTTAATTGACATTTAAATTGACATCTGAATTAATTGATAGAATTTGAATTGACAGTTAAATTGAATTAGAATTAAACTGCTAGTAAAATCCCCGATTATCGATAATTGGTTGATTGTTGTGATTATTGACTGTTCGGACGATGGATTGATATGGATGTTATTGATTGATATTTTGGATGTTTGGATGTTTATTTATGTTTAATATATCCTGTTATCTTCCTGTATATTATTTACAAGTGAAATTAGGTTGAAGGGCTTCTATTTGCAGGGTAATAAGTTTTAAGGATAGCACTTCTGAATAATTAGTTTTAAGGACAATTTACAGCATAATGATAAATTCATTTATCTTTTTAAGTTATACAGAAAAATGATAAATCCTTTTATCATTATTTCTGTATAACTGAAAATCATAAATTCTTTTATCTTTTTCCTGTAAAATGTCCTTAAAACTAATTTTTCAGAAGTAGTGTCCTTAAAACTTATTACCCTGCACAAATAAGCCCTTGAAGTGAAAATCCCCTTATTTACAATATATAAAACTTTAAATCGAACTATTTCGAATAAATTAAGAAATATGTTGAAATGATATATACCTATGACATTTATTTTGGACTGAAATGATATATATCCCTCCTTGGAATTAAATTGAAATAATTAATTCACTTGGTCATAGGATAGGAAATTATATACAAACGCCGGATTGGTTAAATTAAATGATTTTAAGATTTTGATTTGAAATTATTTAAATTGATTTTGATTTTTAAGAAATAAAATCGAATTTATGGAAATCGAATTATTTTCGAATTTGAGCTCGAAATGTTGAAATTTAAATTTGGTAAACCTAATGTTTTAAATAATTGAAGTTGAGATTTTTAAGTTATAATCGAAATATGATTTAAATTTCAGAAATTGATTTGATTTAAAGGATTGGACTTTTATTCGAACTTTGAATATTGCTGAGTAAAAGTGACATAAAACAATATTTCGAAATTGAGCTTGGAATTGAATTATATTTGAAGATTTGGATTTTAAATTGGATATTGAAGGTAAATTTTATTTAAGTGTTTTGAATCGATATTTTGAAAATTGAACTTGGAATTGATATATATCGAAAAAGTTTAAATTTGAGAACTGAGTTGAAATTTGTTTAGAATTGAATTGAAATTAATTTGGAATTGGAATTGAAATTAGTTTAGATTTGGAACTGAAATTAATTTGGAATTGGAATTGAAATTAATTTGGAATTGAAATTGAAATTAATTTCGAATTTGAAAGTGAAATTAATTTGGAATTGGAAGTGAAATTAATTTGGAATCGAAGTAAAATTCGTTTTGAAATAGGAATTGAATCGATTAAATCGAAATGGAAATTTAAAGTGATTTGAATTGGGAAATTTGGAATTGAATCAGTTTGACTTTGGAACTATTTTCAAATAAATTATTTCAGTATAAACTATTAAAAATCTATCTTTTTAAATATTCAAATTATTTTATTTTCCAAACTATTTTGCTATATAAACCATTTTCAATACTCAAACTATTTTCTATTAAACTATTTTAACTATTTAAGCTATTTTAAAACTATTCAAACTATTTTCTTAAAATTCAAACTGGTCAAAGGGTGGAATGTTTATATTTAAATCTTGGATTTAAATGTGAATGAGGTTAAAATGAAGTTATAACCTAAATTGAAAATCGAAATAGTTTTGGAAGCGAAATCGAGATATTAGGGCAAAAATGATATGGTATATTTTGAGTAAATATGATGATTTCCAAATGGATTTTATTTTGAAACGAATATGATATTTTGATATCAAATACGAATTGTTTCGAAATGTAAAAGTACCAACCGGTATGTAAAACAACATTCGGTTGTTAAAGAGACTGAAGCCTCTTATTGGCATACTCTCTGTCAATATTGGAACCACTTTAACAACTGTACGCGGAGGAGACTCTCGAACGAAGTGGTTGGATTTGGTGTCGTTTGTTGGATTTGAAGAAAGAGAATGATGATGGATTGGTCTAACACTTGTGTCTATTTGAAATGACTAAAGCAGGAGCCGTACCGGCCAATGAGGTTAGCTACCTCTAGAGGACACACTTCTTCGTATTACTATCATGACATTGTTATTGATTAGTGCGCACCCTCGGATTTTGGGAGTGTTGGACGCAGTGGGCTGTTAGCGGTTACCACTAGCCGGGAAGGGTAAACTGGTAGTATCCTACCTTGGGCATTGCCACACATGCCTTGTCATACTTTTATCCTTATACGAGACCCCGATGATTTTGGTTTAGTGTTGTCGTATCATGGCACATCATTGACTACCGACATGCTATTGATTGTGTCAAATGCAAACTGTACGCCAATGCTTAAAAATTCGTTAAGGGGGATCAATGTAAAGCCTTAACGCTAAGAAAAAATATTTATTTTACTGATTAGACATTATATATGTAGCGTATTCTACTGCATATAATATTTTGACGGATCCTTAAGAGATGGAAAATCTCGTAACATCTCTTAAGTTATTGCACGCACGTAATGCGCTGGGTAGGAGATGTGAAATCCCGTAAATATCTCTGACGCTATTACACTCATGTTATATGCGATATTAATTTGACTCACATGAGAATAGTTTAGTCCTGTCTCGAGTGTTTTGTCTCTTCATTACGCTCGGGTCAGCCTGAGTTTTTAGCTTATTGAAGATTTATTCTGTAGGACGAAGACGAAGATTTGGTATATTATTACTATTAGTATTCCTGCATCATGTTGTCTGCTGCATTATTTTACTTATCCCTGTTGTATATATAACTCTGATAAATGTTGTATAAATTATAATCAAATGTATAATATAAACAGCTTCATGAACTGTTTATTTGATTATTATATTTTATCGTTCCGCTGCGAGATTCTGTGTTTGTGTTCTTCTTCTTTCCTTATTTTTCTTAATTAACCCTATTGATTATCTATATTCCGGATTGTTTAAGTTAGACATATGTAGATTATTGTCAATTTAAACCTTCCGAAATGTGGGTCGTCGCACGCTATGAGATATACTACATGTTCTGTGATGTCTTGTTTCATTTTTAAACCTTGATGGTCACTTTATATCGATCGACATGACTGCAGCGCACTATCTTATGTATATTGAGTGTCGATGGTGTAGGGTGGTCGTCACATTTGGTATCAGAGCATATGTTGCATTGTTTAACCTAAGGGATACCGTGGCCCAGTAGAGATAGGAAATGAGTTCTCATCCTAGATTGAATCAAGAGAGTGTATTTATACGAGAGCGCGTACTTGTTATATATTTTGATTTTCAAAACTTTATAGTAGTATATATAGAATACAAGTCGCATGCAAACATGACTACCACTCCACCGTTTTCTTTTTGAGAGACCAATCATTCTTGTTACAGATCGAGAATGAGCCGACAAATTAGAAACACTGTTAGAAACTCCATCTCAGGAGTGAGCAAGGAGCAGGTTCAGGGGCTGCTAATCCTGACTTGCAAGCTATGTTCAACACAATAATGGCGAACATGCTTCAGACTGCCCAAGCGGCCGCTCTGAATGTTGCTGTTGGCGGTGGTTCTCAAGTACAAGTGCCAAGGGTTGACTTCACCAAGCTATGCAAAGATTATTCTACTCTGGGAGGCAAGTCATTTCTTAGAACGGAGTTTTCCATCGAAGTGTAGGATTGGTTGGACACCTACGAGCGTATTTTTAGTGATATGGGGATTGATGATGCCATGAAAAGGAGGTTAGCCTCTAGAAAACTCCAAGGGCGGGCCATGAACTGGTGGAATGCTATCACTACTGCTACACCCGAGAATCGGTTCACTTGGGATCGAGTCAAGGCTAGGTTTAAGGAGAAGTTTGTTCCAGCTGCTCAGAAGTTGATACTACTCAGGAGATTCGCTGATTCAACACAGGGAGATATGTCCGTTGCTGAATACATTGCTGAGTTCGACCCTATGTCGAAGTATGGAATGTCTTTTATCGATACTCCATTGAGAAAGAACGAGAAGTTCATTATGGGTTTGGACGACTACTTAGGGGAGGAGCTGGTGAGTCATATTGATGAGCCATTTAAGAGAATCATTGAGAAAGCTCTTCGCCAGGAGAGTTTATACCCTAAGTGCAAATCAGCTATTGTCATTATGGAGGAGCCGAAACTGCAACAAAGTCATGGAGGCAAAAAGAAGAAATGGTTTGGAAAGAGAAACCAATCTCGAGGAAAGAATGAGAAGGATGCTCAAAAGAAGGTCAAGTAGGACCCTTTTTGCTATGCTTGTGGAGAAAAGGGTCACATGATCAAAGACTGCATAACCGATGGAAAGAAAAAGTGTTATAACTGCGGGAAGCCCTGGCATATACTGAAGAATTGTCTGGAACCATTGCAGTAGAAACAAGTTATGAAGACAAGCTTTAGACGCTATTCCGACTTCGTCAAGTGCTCCCTCAGCAAAAGAGAAGGGGAAGGGCATTATTATTAAAGGTATGTTATCCCTTTATGATGTTCCTATGCATGTTTTATTCAATACTAGGGCAATACATTCCTTTATATCTCGTGAGCTAGTAGATAGGCTAGGATTGAAACCCGAAATAGTTGACTAACCACTAGCATGTGTATGGTTTGTCGTGGTTGGGTCTTATCGAGTCATGGATGATCTTTTGTTTGTAATTGTTTGTTCTGAATTTCATTGGGTTCGGGATTATCTGGGGAATGGACTAACTAAGAAAGTATGTGGCAATGGTAGATTGTGAGAAGCGGTTGGTGAAAGTTGGGGCTGTGGAAAAGTGGACGGTAGTGTTTGGCTGCCTGCTAGAGGATGGGCTTATGGTTAGCTTTATATATTCTCTTAAGATTCTACGGGATGAGTTACAATCTGTGCCTATCATTAGAGAGTATCCGGATATATTTGAGGAGGTGACCAGATTACCACCGCATAGAGAGATTGAGTTTCGTATAGACTTGACGAGGGATGCCATACCTATAATTATGCCATTGAGGCATATGGCGCCTAGAGAGCAGAAGGAGTTGGAGGTGCAAGTGAATGACCTATTGAGAAAAGGGTTCATTCGTAGGAGTATATCTGAGTGGGGTGCACCTGCAGTATTCTCGACTAAGGCGGATGACACTCTTAGATCATGCGTTGATTACCGTGAGTTGAATATAGTGGTGAGAAAGAACAAGTAACCACTCCCATGTATTGATAACTTGTTCGATCAACTCCATGGTGCGAAGATGTTCGTTCAATTGGATTTGGCGACGGAATTTCACCAGTTGAGAGTGTCAAAGGAGAGTGTCTCGATCATTGCATTTCGTACGCCATTTGGTTTCTATGAGTGTATGCCATTCGGGCTAACCATGCTCCGACATACTTTATTGTCACATGAACTGCGTCTTTAGGGATCGGCTCAACAAGTTTGTACTTGTGTTCGTGGATGACATCCTGATCTATTCTAGGACAGAGGAGGAAAAAAAGGCGCACTTGAGGATTGTGTTCATAGTGTTGAAGAAGCACAAGTTGAAAGCAAAGTTTTCAAAGTGTCACTTCTGGAGAAGAGAAGTGAGATTCTTAGGTCATGTCATCTCTGAGCAGGGTATCGTAGTAGACCCTACCAAGGTGGCGATAGTTCAGGATTGGATCCGACCCAAGAATAATATTGATGCGAGGAGTTTCTTAGGACTAGTAGGATATTATAGACACTTTATAAAGGACTTCTCGAAGGTAACTGCGCCATTAACCAATTTGACAAAAAAATCGGACTTTTACTTGGGATGCGAGATGTGAGCAGGCATTTGTGAGTCTGAAGGAGAGGTTGATGAGCACACCTGTATTGACCATTCCGAGTGAAAATAAAGAGCTGATAGTATACACAGATGCTTGTGGTACTTGATAGGGTGCGGTATTGATGCAGAAGGGAAAAGTTGTCGCCTACTCTAGTTGACAACTGAAGCCGCATGAGAAGGAGTATCCAACTCATGACTTATAGTTGGTAGCGATAGTATTTGCTTTGAAGATTTGGAGGCATTACTTATTAGGGTAGAGGTTCGAGATGTTCACGGACCACAAATCCTTGAAGTGCCTTTTCTCATAGAAGGGTCTCAATCTTTGGCAACAGCGATGGTTGGAATTCTTAGCCTCCAACGACTTTGGCATTTCCTGTACACCTAGTAAGGGGAATGCGGTCGCCGATGCACTGAGTAGAAGACATGCCAGTTTGGGAGTGGTGTTCCTAGAGTGGAAACAGTTGGAGTATATTGCACGTTATGACTTCAGACCTCATTGCGAGTTAGAGCCAAAGATATTGGCAAGCTTGACCATCAGGCCTACTCTTATAGAGTGGATTGGTACTAGTCAGAGGTGTGATGCCAGATTAGCTAAGATCATTTCCAAGTTTGAAGCACAGATAGAGTCTGAGGACATGAGATAGTACGGACTCGACTGAGACGGTTGGCTTTGTAAGAATAGGAGGTTGGTTGTTCCCGATGTTGACAGATTGAGAGATGAGGTGCTCAGGGAGTACCATGATATGAGATAGACCTATTATTGGGAAGGGATGAAGAAGGACGTCGGGACATTCATATCGAAGTGTATGAAATGCCAATTGGAAAAGGCAAAATAAAAGAAACCGAGTGGTCTTTTGCAATAACTTGAAATTCTCGAGTGAAAGTGGGAGCAGATATCGATGGATTTCATAGATGGACTGCCAAGGAATCGAGCAGGGTACGACACCATCTAGGTCATAGTGGATCGGTTGACTAAGTGCGCTAGATTTATACCCATCAAGTCAACTAGAACGGCAGCCAAACTGGCCGAGTTGTATGTGAAATGGATTGTACAATTTCATGGTGTGCTGAAGAGCATTGTGAGTGACCGAGACCCATTGCTCCTTAGTGGGTTTTGGAAGAGCTCATAGGAGGTGTTGGGTATCGAGCTACATCTTAGTATAGCTTATCGCCCTTAAACTGACGGCCAAACCGAGAGAGTGAATCGTGTTTTAGAAGATCTCTTGCGAGCTTGCATTCTTGATTTCGAAGGCTCGTGGGATGATCGCTTGCGTTTAGTAGAGTTTGCATACAATAACAGTTATCATTTTATTATTGGTATGACACCATATAAAGCATTGTATGGAAGACTATGTAATGCCCCTTCATTTTAGTGGGAAGCGGACGAGAAACTGATACTTGGGCCAGATATGGTTAGAGAGACCTCAGAAAAGATAGAGATCATTCGACAGCGAATGAAAGCTGCATAGGATAGGCAGAAGAGTTACGCTGATAAAAGGCATAGAGATTTAGAATTCTCCATTGGAGATATGGTATTTGTGAATATTTCTCCTTTGCAGAATGTTATTCGGTTAAGTAGTAGAGGAAAGTTGGCACCGAGATTAGTTGGTCCTTTTCAATATTAGAGAGGATTGGGATCCTTGCTTATAGAGTTGACTTACCTCAAAGTATGGCGGGAGTGCATAATGTCTACCACGTCTCCGATTTGTGGAAATTTGTGCACGACTCAGGCATAACTATTGCACCGGATCAGCTTGATGATACCGAGATTGAACCAAAAGCTTTGAGACTTCATAGGCTGGTTTGTATTGTCGAACGCGATACAAAACAAGTTAGGAGGAAGACAGTGGAGTTAGTGAAAGTTCAGTGGGCCGAAAGTGAAGGCGATTGCACATGGAAAACTGAGGAGAGTATGAGGGCCACACATCTGGAGCTCTTCACATGGTAAGGCCTATTGGTTGTCGCGTTTTACTTTCACTTTCGATATCATATAGTATAGTTTAGAATCCCACATGCTAGGATATGGTTACCTATATTATTGATTGCATGTTTGACATGTCTGATGATGTATATCATTGTTAGGCATGTAGGATAACTATGATTGATTTTCTGTGTTTGTCTGGGGATTTTGCTAGCGAAATTTCTGAAGGGAGGAGAGTGTAATGACTCATGTTTTATGTACCGAAGGATCGTAAAATATTTTTGTTTTTATTAGTATGAGGTTGTATGACTCTAAGATTTTGGAAAGTGACTCTTAGGGACATTTCTACATATATGATTTTTTTCGAATTTTTATGTGACCATTTTGACCTTGAATATCTTGTTTGGACTATAACTTTTGATAGAAGCCGAATTAGGGTCTCAAACCACTTCCATTACTTCAAAATGATGGTTTCCTAGTCCATAGAGTGGTCAAAATAGAAAAACGGACTTGTCATTTGAAATTTATGGCAGTTTCAAGTTTTGACTCCTACTGGCCAGTTTTAGTGGGTAACTACCTAAGCCCATGCTTAGGCCTGCTAACCCACTTCAATTTTGTGCTGATAAGGGGCTATAGGAACTAACCTAAAGCCATCAAAAAAACACACCTTTGCCTTACTAATCTTAGCTAAATCATTGATTAGAAAGGAGATTAGCATAAGAAAACTTAAGAGTATCATTTTTGTTGATTTGGGTTCATCTTCTTTGCTGTCTACTTTAGATTTGAGGAGAAAAATTGGTATTTTAGGTATTTGGTGAGTAGTTCTTGACCTCTCGCTGATCCATACATTTTTATATAGTTAAAAATAATATTTTTTTTAACATATTTTTAGTCTAAGAATGATTTTCTAACTTTAACCACTTGTTCATACATGCCTAAGACTAGAAATATGAGATTTTGAAATTGTTTTAGAATAGGTTTTGTAATCTATTAGCTCATATTCACATGTTAATGTAATTTCTATCATCCATATGTATATGTTTATATAAAACTTAGTCTCCTATCACATTCTCATGTACTAATTGTATGAATGGATGTATATGCATGTTATTCTATGATTATATGATGTGATTTGATGTTGTTTCCTAGTGTTTGGATGTTAGGTAGATAGGTTGGGAAATTGGGCAAAACGGAGGCACAATTAGTTCAAAATTGGATGAAATTGGAGAGGCATGTTCTGGAGCATGGGAAGAACTCTGGTCCAAATCGCAATCCCCAATTTGCTAAGGGCAAAAGTTGGTGTCGACTTCAGAGGTTGGTATCGAGTTCTCCACGTTGGCAGTGACTTGGAGGAGGGGGAAAAGCATGGCTTGTAGAGGTTGCCTATGGTGTTGGATCAGAGATTGGCCAAGTACAGAAGGCAGCACTAACTTGTTTCTAGGATACGAAGTTAGGTGTTAGGAGAACATGATGACTTGATTAAAAGAAGAGAGGTCGGGGTTTAAGCACCAAAACTTGAAGTACTAGAAGCAAGAAGTAGGATGAAAAGAGACTTGACCATCAGTTGGCCAAGTATAGAAGTCGGTGCCAACCTCTTGAAGTCGGTACCGAGTTCTCATCCTTGGTCCTATAGGGATCGAATATCTGGGGCATGGTTTTGGAGTTCTAGAGGTCATGCTGGAGGTGTTGGTTCGTTCGTATAATGATATAGTAGCTCGATGACGAAGAGAGTTAGGTTTCGAAGATAACGACTCGATGAAGAAAGGAGTCGTAGAGTGGAGAATGGTTCCTCAAGAATAACGTCTCGATGAAGAAAGGAGTTGTTAATTGTAGGAATGAAGAATGGTTCCTCCAAGATAATAGAAGTTAAATGGAGCAAAGGAAGAGCTCAGATATGCGGACTAAGAGATCGTTGATACTCGGAGTGTTTTCTTTCGTACTCAAAGCAGGGGTATCATGAGGATGCTCATGGGTAATGAAGAATGACTACCCCAGATCGGAAGAATGGATCCATGTACCTTAGACTGGAAGAATGGGTTTAGCACCAGCTTCAGGCTAAAGAGAGTACAATTGAAAATCGGTATTTTCATTAGTCCCTGGCAGAAGAATGGTCATACGAGTTATCATATATCCAGAGTACACTGAGTGTCAGTTAGTATTGTTTGATGGATGCTATGTCTGTTATGGCTGCTTCACTAGTCACCTGTCACTCTAGGGTTGTCATCAGATATAGGTAGTGGATATAGGAATACCAAGACACCCTTTATCACACTTGATTTTGTTGCACCTTTATGACATGTAGAGTAGCATACTATGTTATTATGTGCTAACTCTTTGGTTGTAGAGACAGGTCAGGTATGATTTATATACCTTGTTCCTTACTATATTAACTTATATAGTATTTTGAGATTCATTTACCACTCACACCAAATTATTGTCTGACTCAAGGTTTTATGCTTTGCTTCTTATTATCTCGGGTGCTCTTACATGAGTAGACTAGATAGCAGGTCTAGGTGTGACGAAGTAGCTGTGCAAAGGACAAGCTGGAGAGAGCTATATCGTATTATATATAGATTTCTATGCTTATTCCGCTATGCAACACCGTGGAGCCTTGGCAATGTTCACTTATTATTAGTAGTATGAGACAGTTATTTGGGTTCATTTCTGTTGTATAAACTCTATTTCATGATGTACTCTGTGTATTTGTACTCTAATATTTGGATCACTTAGTTATTACTGGTTCTTCTATTTTATATCTGTGATATTATATTTTAATCCATGCGCTGTGAGATATACTATAGGTTCACTGATGTCTTGTTTCACTTTTAAACCTTGATGGTTGCTCTATATCGATCGGCACGACAGCAGCCAATTCTTGTATATAACCCACACATTTTGATTGTGATCAGCCCTCTCCACGTCGAAAGGGAAAATGATCAGATGGTAGCACGGTTTATGTAGGAGAGGCCTTTAGTAAGTTTCTTTCATTCATAAAGTTGCTCCATGACCTCCTCGTGTCTGGCAAGGACTTCGTTAGCATAGCTGCATGGAAAGTCCTTGATGTCACAATCGAACATAACCCCCTTAAGGTAGCAGCCATGAAGAGTCGCTTGTATCTTAATTGTACCAACAGTAGATTAGCCTTTGTATGGTAGAGGAGGAGCAGCATGGCGTGAAAATTTTTCTTTATCAGCATGGTGAGATTGTTGGAATCCTAAAGGGCTGGTAGTTTTGGATTGATGGGGAGCAGAAGTAGCACTCGTGAGGGGTGGAGATAGTGAAGGAAGGTTATGTTAGAAGATTTTCGATGCAGTGAAGGTTAATTTTGCGAGATCTGTTGTTGATAGGAATCAAAATCGTGCCCAGAGCGGTCGTGCAATTCCTTTTGCTCCACATGACAACGCTGCCTTCTTCAGCCTTACTCTGTTCTTTTTCCTTCCTTCTTTGTCTTTCGGTATTCAACTCTTGATATGAGTCATATGTTGATAATAAGCTTTTGGAGTTAAGGAACTGTGTTGGTTTATGTTTGTACGCAGTTTTCCCATTATTTTATGAGTGCTAAGTGTTTGTGCTCATGGTCCTAGAACTGTATTAATTGTTGACATTCCCTAAGTAACCTATAGCCATGTTCGAGGGGATCCAAAGATGGAGTCTCGTCTCCTTCTAAGGTCTTGAGAATGTCTCTTGATGGGAAGCTGAAGCCATGGGGCCTAGTGTTAAGGGTGTCTTTGAAATTTAGCCTACCAGAAGGGAAGTCAGAGAGGGTCCCAATATCACTCAAAGAGCTAAAGATGTTCTCAGATGCACCTACTGAAGGAGTTGACTCTTCAATAGGACTGTGGTGCAGTTTGAGTATAAGCTGGGAAGACTTGGTCACCGATCATTTTTGTTAAAGCAAGATTTCTTGGATTTTGATGACAAAAATTTAGACTAGTCATAATAAAAAAACTAGAAAGACGACATCAACAAGAGCTCATGTTGACTTGAAGATTGCATGTTATATTTACAAAGTATCGCCAAAGAAGAAATACTTGAAGACCTTAATCTTGTGAGTCAGTTTGTCTTAGATAACCATGTTAAAACTCACAAAAATCTCATTATAACATCCCAAAGCTTTAAAGTTGCCAAAAATATTTTGACACAATTTTTTGGAATTTATTTAATATTTTTTCATAATGATTTTTAAAGGCTTTAGAATCTACAAATTTCATGTACACCGGTGAATCGATGGGGTGAACCAGTATACCGGTGCATATAGAAATTGTTGATTTCTGAAAACCTTTTCAAGAGTCGCGTCTCTTCCTCTTTGTCTAGTTGTGACCTTCTCTTCAGATCCCAATGGCAACAAATATAGCTCTTTAACATAACTCTTCAATCTCTATAAATAGACATTGGTTTCAAAGGAAAAAACAACCTTGCTTTCTTAATCTATTCTATAATATCTAAACCCTTGATTTCTAAAAGTTTTTTAAAATTAATGATCATTCAACTATAGAATCTGTTTTTTAATTTATATATGTTCTTAAAATCTCGCACATTTAACTATAGTACCTACACTTAGTGATCAATCCATAATTGGAACAAAATGGGTTTACAAAAATAAAAGTGATGGAAATGGTGAAATTATAAGAAATAAAGCTAGATTAGTTGCTCGAGGATACAATCAGGATGAAGAAATTAACTATGATGAAACTTTTGCTCATGTTGCACGTCTTGAAGCAATTAGGATTCTATTAGCTTTTGTTTATCACTATAATACTAAGTTATATCAAATGGACATAAAAAGCATCTTCTTAAATGGTTTTATTAAATAAAATGTATATTTTTAACCACCACCTTTATGTAAACAAGAAAAATACCCCGATCACATTATTAAACTTAAAAAGACACTTTATGGTTTAAACCAAGCATTACGTGCTTGGTATGATAGGCTTAAGAATTATCTACTTAATTCTAGTTTTGAAATAGGTAAAGTAGGCTTAACTTTTTTATATAAAATATAACAATAACGATTTATTAGTTGTCCACATTTATGTTAAAGACATTATTTTTGGATCAACTGATGAAAAACTTTGCACAGATTTCTCGAAAATAATAAGAAAAGAATTTGAAATCCATATGGGAATTAAATTATTTTCTGGGTTTACAAACTAAACGATTAGAAAACAGAATTTTTATTTCATAAAAAGGTATTGTAAAGATTTAATTAAAAGGTTTAGTGTTAAAAATATGAGTAGCAAGCCGACACTAATCTAGATAAAGATGAGAATAGAAAGATATCGATAAAAAACTTTATAGAAGTATGATTGGATCTTTACTATATTTAATAGCTAGTCGCCCCAATATAACGATGAGTGAATGTCTGTATGCTAGATTTCAAACTAATTCGAAAGATTCACACCTACGTACTATTAAATGAATTCTAAGATATCTAATTAAAACAAAAGATTATGGTCTTTTCTATCCAAAAGGATGTCCATTTGGATTAGTATTATACAACGATGTTGATTTTGGTGGATGATACTAGCGGCACATGTCATTTTATAGGACAATATTTAGTTTCATGGTTTAGTAAAAAAGCACAACCGTGTACCTTTATCTGCTTATGAAGCAAAATATATTTCAATTGTTTTAGCTCGTGCACAAATATTTATATGCAACAAACGCTTAATGATTTTGGTTTAAATTTAAGAAAATCACTTATATACTGTGATAACACAAATGCAATAAATTTAGTGAAAAATCCAATTAATCACTCTAGAACTAAACACAATAATATTAGACAATGCTTTTTATGAGATCAATTTAAAAAAGAAAATATTATTCTAGAATTTTTAGTTGCTAAAAATAAGATTGCATGTATTTTTACTATGCCACGAAATGTAGATACATATATTAGATTACAACGGGAACTTGGAATTTGTTCATTAACAGATTTAATCTAATAAAGTTTTCAAAATAAGTTTTCAATATAATAAAAAATATTTTTAAATTAAATCAAAATATAACAATATTTATATTTTAAATGTATAAATTCATATTATTAAATAAGTTTGTCTATTTTATATAAAACTTAAGTAAAAGATTTTTTTCATATAATATATAAATCTTAAAATGCAAGAAAAATTTAACAGTATCATACTAAGTTCTATAATTATTTTTTACAATAAACTTAAATTAAACTAAAATATAAATAAATACATGAACATTAAAATTAAAAGCAACCTTTATCAAATTATTGTACAAATACTTTATAAATTCATATGATACTACAACTTTATAAAATGAAAATAATTTTTAGAATAGATTTTATAATGAAGAAACTTCAAATTCATATCATTCAATAATATTAATATTAACAAAATAAAAATTTAAAGAAATAATAAACATTAAAAGAAATACTATCATTTTATGAAATAAAGTTATTAGAACTATATATATATATATATATATATATATGAACATATATAAATTAAAAGGCACTTGAAAATGCTGGAATTCTAGAAAAATAACGTACACCAATTTGCCAACGCTATGCACACTGCTCACTAGTGATGACATTTTTCTGTAGACTTGAACATGCTTGAACCCTGCTATTAAACCCCCTTAATTTTACTACATCACCTCGATTTTTACCCCTTTCTTCCAAAATCCTAGATCCAAATATTCCAAATCCTTCAATTTTTCCATCAATAATCACAACTTTTATCAATGGCAAGAGGAAACGATCTATCTCTTCCATATCCTTGATCAATCAAAGAAATTCTCACCGATAAAGTTAAAGAATAGCCCAAGGATAAAAGAGAGAATATTAGAAGATTCAAGGTCATAACGACAATGAATCTATCGGGGGAAGGCCGGTAAACCTTAGCTCACTTTCCTTATATGATGTTAGAAATCTCTTTACTAAGGCTCAACTTATTAATATCATAAATATGGAGAATTTTGAGAGTAATATTTATCGAAGACGTGTCACCTTATTTTATGTGAATTTGGAAGTGGGACAAGACGATAATGACCTTATTCTTTAAAATAGTGTTAAATGAATAGATATTCAATTTAATGAAAGAATTTTAGATGCAATTTTATGTATTTCTTCGTAAGGAGTTATTTTAGATGATTTAACAATGGATTACAAGAATGCAACGTGATAAATTTTAAAAAAGCAAATTGTAAATTGGACCACCTCAAATCTGACGAACTTAGCTTTTATTGGTATTCGAATTCTTTAGCATAATTTAATTCTTAAGACAAGTAGTTTCAATGAGATTTATTCCCTGGTTTGGAAAGCCACTTATTCCATTGTTAGGGACATAAGAGCCAATTGAGCTTACTCGATTACGGATAATATGATCGAGACAGATTGGGTGAAAGAAGGCGATTACAGAAAATCGTCGTTAAAAATATTATCATAATAAACCGCAAGCGCGTGGCGTACAATTGTAGTACGTATGCAAGTATGAGTCGATCCATAGGGAAATGAATTAATTTTAAATTCTACTCAATCAAATTAACCCAAAGTTTTGAAGTGGTTTTAAACTAAGAAAAATTGTAGAAAATAAAATAGAGCAAAAGTGAATAAAAATATGAGATGAAGAGACAATTTAGAGGCAAATCCACTCTCATACTCTCACATAAATGAACATAAAATTTAATCTATGATCTCCCATTTTATTCTAGTAGTGTTAGTGATGTATTTATCATAAGTATGATCTATTTGTGTTATTAATTAACACAACTTAAACCATCAAAATTTAATACAACACTAAAACCACTTTGTTAAATGTCATGAAAATGAATATGAAACTAAAACAAAATCTATTTTAAGCATGATCTATTTACTATTTTTGATTAGTAACATAAATCATCAAATTTTGATTCTATTTTAATTCCATGATCAAAACCACTTAGTTAGGTGTTAATGTAAATTGTGTTTATATTTGAGTAAGAATAGCCTATTTGTGATAAACAACATAGGCTATCAAATTCACTAATAAACTTACATCAATATCTAACTATCCATGAAGCATAAAAAGTGATCATAAATTAGCAAATATGTTAAATCTACATGATTTAAGAGATCTTCATCATCCCTAAATTGAAAGGGTTTAGCTTCTCATTTTGTTTATCATTTCAACACATGTAGATTGCCACATTAAAAAGCAAGGAAAGTAAGAGCTACTTAAGAAGAAAAGAGAACTAAACTACTTGCATAAATTAAATCTAAACTAATTGCAATGAAAAGAAAGCTAATCTACTAACATGAAATAAAAGAAAGAATGTAAATAAAAGTAAGCATGAAATGGAAAAGCATGTATAAAAAGAAGAGGCTTAAGAAGCCATTTTATTTTTCATTGATTTGTGCTACAATTTGCATGAAGGTCAGAAGATAATTACATGAGACATAAGGGGTATTTATACATGCTTAAAACCCTAATTCATATTTTAGGGGACTACCTAAAATTCCCTTGAGATAGTGTGGCCTCCAAGTTTTCATTAGCATGAAATTAATCCTCCATTAAATATGCATGTGCCTTTAATCTCCATTAGCTTTTAATTGTGGCCCATGGATTAGTGGGTAGGTGGGCTCCTCCATGTTGCATGAATTCTTTTATGTCTTCATTCCTTTGTCTTCTTCACTTGTGCATGCATGAAACCACTTCCGATAATCACTCAAATTCCTACAACACAACATTAAAATGTGCAAGTAAATTTTATCAAAAATTAACACATACAAAAACGACCATTTTGCCCCCATATGAAGATGAATGAATGATGATTTGAAAACACTTTAGATTTTGGTAAAATATATAAAAACACCTCAATATGCTTATTTATTTAAATGAAATTAGATTAAATATGGAAGTAAAAATATGCACTTTTACGTGCACATCACTCCTCAATGAACAATCATTGGCGGGAAGCTATACAAATGAGGGTATGCCATACCACTTCAGCGGTGCATGTCCAAAGACGAAGCCATTAGATTTTGGAAGAGATACATAAAGGATTTTATGGGGATCATGATAGGGGCAAAGCTTAGCAAAGAATGTTTTCTGATAAGACTATAACTGTCATACTATTATCGAGGGTACGATAGACTACATCTAGAAGTGCGACCGATGTTAGTGGTTTTCAAAGATCCCTGGAGCCTCACCTACCTTCCTCACCTTAGTTATTTCTCATGTTCGTTCGATACTTGGGGAATTGGCTTGATAGGAAAGCTACCAAATGCCAAGGGAGGATACAACCATACCATAGTTGCCATTGACTACTTGACCAAGTGGGTGGATCCCTAGCTCCTCACTGGGGTCACTGTCCCAAGAAACTAAACTTCATCATAAAAAACATTGTTTGTCAGTTCAGCCTACCAAAGAAGATCATCACCGACAACGACACTCAGTTTTGAGAGTGGTCTCATTTAAGACTTCTATGAAAGAAACATGATCGAAACTGTTTCTCCTTCATTGCCCATCCTCAGTCAAACGAGCAAGTGGAGGCCATTAACAAAACCATTAAATCAACACTTAAGAAGCACCTCGCAAAAGCTAAGGGAAACTTGGCTGAAGTGGTACCGCTTGTCCTCTGGCCCTATTGCACTTCTAGTTGTACTTCAATCGACCATACTCCCTTCTCACTTTCTTATGGGTAGAAGCCATGCTACCCATTTAGGTTGATGTCCCCACTCCTCGACGTCCCGCCTATGAGCTCGAACAAAATGATAAGCTACTTAAACTTAGGGCTCGACACCTTAGAGGAGCGAAAAAATAAAGTCGATCTCCACATTGAAGCCTATAAGAGGAAGATAACCAAGCACTACAACTCTAAAGTGAAGCTTCTACAATTCATTTTCAGCGATCTAGTTCTATGTCGATTGTTTGCAATCATAAAGAACCCAACTAAAGAAATGCTCAGCCCAAATTATGTAGGATCGTATGTCATCAGCGTCGTCTAGTCAAATGGTGCTTACCGCCTCTCTCTCTCGGATGGAACACATGTACCCTACACTTGGAACATAGAGCATCTTTGAGCCTATCACCTATAAATGTAGGCTACATTATAAGGCTAGGGTTGTAATAAACCTTTTTGTGAAGAATACAACGAAGACTTCAGAGCCAACTGTCTAACACAATCACCAAGGCTATCCGATGGGGATGCGCTCCATCACTCTTCCTCATTGAGCATTACCAACTCACTCCATCAAGGACATGTAAGACACTCAATACTCTCCTCATTGTAGGAAGGTTATCCACCATGGATGATTCTCCCATCGCTCACTTCCATGCCGGGGACTGCCACCGCTATAGGATATCCAATGAGGTTGAGTTATTATATGCTTGCTTTCTTGCTTGGGGACTGCTGACCTAATCCGCTAAGGACCATGAGCCATTCAATGCTCCCCTCCTTGTCAGAAGGCTATCCGATGAGGGTGAATTACTATTCATTCACCTCCTCGTCTAAGGACCGCCGACCTACCCCATTGAGTTTCGATGAGAGGTCTCTCCTCTTCATGATAGGGTGCACCAACGACTGGATGGTGCAACCATAATGGTCTCGATTCCCTTACCCATGATGTCGTATGTCTCTCTTGCGGGATAGGTAACTATTGTCGAGACTGGTGTTGATACCCTATGTGACGTCGAAGTCGAGAATTCATAGTGCATCCACTAACAAATAAGCTGGGCACCATTAATCGATCATGCGTCTCCAAAGAGAACCCTCGAGCCACTCAGCTATCTGTTTCATGCCAGGACCGCCTATGACTCAATCTTGTTGCATGTCACCCAGGAGAACCCGTAAGTCATTCAACGCTCTGGTTCATGCCGGGACCGTCCCTCTTCATTAAATAACACGACCAGGCTCAATAATCATATGCTCACCTAATTGTCTTACTACAGTTAGGATCAATAGCAAGCACTCGTATCTAATCCCACTTACAAGTCGGACACAACATCAATATGAGTCCTACTCCTTTTAGTTCATATGGATAGGCTACGATCACCGACCATCTCGTAACCATACTATTAACCTATCTTGTGAAACATTCAAGTGCAGATGATATAGGAATTATGCTAGCTACTCAAATAGTGCAACCCTATTAAGCATTCATAGACAAGGAAAGTACTTAAAACAAGTTCCAATACCAAAAAATGTTTTCATTACATCAAAAATATGGGGCACAAAACCCGCCACACCGAGCTTACTAAAGAGTATCTACAAAGCTAGTCCACCAGTCGACTGGGTCAAGGATTCTGCCTACTCCTTGGTCAAAATGGCTGACATGGACAATCCTTCATCCTTCATTTCCGACCCAGTTTGTGGTGAGGGCCTCAGTTTTGAAGTCCTTGAGAGAATGTGGAAGGCAATAGATTTCTTTAAACATGAACTTCACCTTATTAGTGGGCTTACCTTCCACAATCCATACTCCTTCGACCTAGCGTCCTCCACATCTTCAGCCGACCGACATCCAACTAGGTGCCTGCTCAGGTCTCCCTCAAGGTTTTAACCTCCTTCTCGACCTTTGCCAATGTGCCCTTTAGATCCTCAGCCTCCTTCTTTGCCATCTCCCTAGCCTCGGCCTTAAGGTCAAATTGTAACTACTCCTTGTGCAATAGATGCAAGTATTGCGGGGTTAACACTGGTTTGGCCCATCATTGCAGATATCAGCAAAACCAAATGGAAATTCTCACATCTAGAATATTCATAGTATCAATTTTATTTCCATTTCCATTTATGGTTTATATGCCACTAGCAACAATCTTTATTCTAGCTTCTGTCTCCAATGAGTTATTCATTCTCGGCTATCTTTAAATGAGGTTCAAGAGCAATTCCCCAATAAATAGTTGACATAAATGAAATAGTAACGGTGTATGCATATGTACTTGAATTATTTATAATACATACATATATACATTTATAAAACTAAAAAAACGCTATCTTAATATGTCTAGTCCTTAATTTAGGTTGAATTTTTCTCTAATACCAAAATAGTGACCTGCCTTTTTCCACCCTTTGATTTAATGCCTGAATCGACATCCAAACCACGAATGCCAAAAAGACATACAGTTAAGAGATGATAACAAGAAACAAAACAATATTTCTAGCAATACCTTCTAGAAATCACAATGGAATGACCAATTTATAATATCATGAAATAGTTATATACTCAAACCACACTAATGTCAATTATACCATTTTATAAGTTTAAACAATACCAGTCACAAATCCACACCACATTATATACAGGTCATATGATGTATTTACAATATGTACAATATCTACATAACAAGGTTTTCATCACCATGTACTCCATGTCTTCGTGCTCCATCGACTTAAATAATACATATATAAATGAAAAATGGAGAGAGTCAGATATAAGTCCGAGCGAGTGAAACACATCTACTCCATATATTACAAAGGTACTTGTACAACATAATCAGTGCCTAACACATATGTAAACACTTCGTGGACCTACTCTATGCATTACAAAATCATGTTACATCTAAGTAACCATTACATAAAGGACACAATGAAATGTTTCCTATGCTCCAAGTCCTTCATACCCATGGCATAGGTGCTGGCAACAACAAATCCATGAATACCAACCTAAAAAACAAAGCCCGGTATATGAACGTATCCTACATTCTCTCAACGACCCATACAATTTGTGTAATCTCATGATGCCATGGTAAATCGAATGAACATCTAAATGTAGTGACGGTCCACATCGTGTATCCTATGTAACAACAACAACATATCACATTTTAATCACCGAACAATATATGCCTAAGCTAGCTTCATCTCCATGTACTCACATTAGGTTAAACACCTCAAAGATAATCTAGGAAAGTCAAGAAAATCACATTCAAACACATGCTTTTCTTTAATATGGCTCTATCTGGGTCCAGGTTCAACCTGTGCCCAGATAGTAGCCATTGGTGGTTAGCGACCGGTCGATTAGACACCGATAAAGGTTGTGCATTCGTCTGTCTCATCCATTTTATCATTTTTGGTCGAAGTCTAATGTTTTGGCTCCTTATTTCAATTTAGTTACTTAGTACTGAGGTTTATACATCATTTCTATGATGTGTTTTGATCACTGTACAAATTATATTAGATTATATCAAGATTTGTTTGCTAGAACCAAACTTATATATATCTGATCGATTAGATCAAATTAATCATATTTAATTTGTAGTTAACCCTATGGTAGATTATCAATCATTATTACATAGTAAAGTTGCATTTTACAATGGATTAAACAAAAACCACTCATTTTAGTTTATCGTTGTCTATAAAATGAAGAGACCAATGATCGCCTCTACTATCATGTAGCTAGCACCCATAAATCTCTAAAATCTTCCTCAAAAATAGTATCAATCCATAGTGCTCCTTGTGCCCCTTGTGGCCTTTGTTTCGATACCAAATTCGTCAATTTTCATTGAGTTATTTAAGAGATACGGATTTAAATTGATGGTTCATTTGAAAGTTTGAAGAAGAAAGGAGGAATGGATTTTGAAATGGGAAAGTATATTGTTCAAGTTTTATATAAGTGGAGGGAAATGAAAAGTTGTATTTTTAAATTCAAGTTAAAATTATTGGACAAAACCTGCTAATCCCCATTCGAACCTAAAATCAGTATTCCCTTATATTTCCTTCATACAATTTCCGATTCAGACAAGTTTATAGTCGAAATTGTTTAGAAAAACATGCTCTACGCAGCGGCATAACCGTCGTTGTCAAATTCCAACATTTTTAAAATAGCCATTTGCCATTATTATTTAAATTGACCAAAATACCCTTTTAAATTTATTATTAAAATATCAGGGTATTAGGCGAGGTTGGGCATGAGTGGAGACTTTTGTCATTCAAATGACAAGATGATTATAGTAGATCCTTGTGTGTGTTGGTGTGTGCAATATAAGACTGTTTTACACACAGCATATGTTGCCTTAGCTAGGCAAATAAGGCATAAGATATAGGATTTGTGTGATATCCTATATTTTCGATAACTGAATTAAACAAGGATATTTTAGTAATTTTGAATATAGGGGCAAATGAAACTTTTATAAATAATTGAATCAGGCGGTGGAACTTACACCATTGCGACCGTCTTGTTTTTTGTTAGAATTATATATAAGTTTGTATGGATAGAAATTAGGACGAGAAAGATATGAACATTTTTATAAAATGTGTTTTCGAATTTCAAACGGGCTTGGCCCATTTAGGTGAATGGACATTTGATTCTAATTTATATATATATATATAGGCATGTGCGTATGTGTGTGTGTATATGTATATATGTGTGTGCGTGTGTGCGCACGCGTATATATATATATACGGGTCATTTAATTTCAAATTTTAGAAATTAGAAACGTGCGTATATTTCTTCATCTTCTTCGTCTCATAAACCTATTCCCCAAGTAAAATTCAAACTACCATAACTCGGTTAAACCTCCACTGAATTATGCAAATCAACAATCAAATCGAAGAGCCTGAAGGAGGCTGAGCACTAACATCAATTTCAAGTGGATGGATTTAGAGATGTCTCTAATTCCAGACATCGAAGCACTAGGGATTTGGATTTAAAATTTAGGGCTAAATAAATCAAAATGACTAATGTTTATCTAATTTGATAGTTACTTGATCAAACCTAAAGTATTGTGATTTATATGGTCTAGGATTAGAAATTGGAATTTTTATTGGTTGATTATAGTTATGATCGTTAAATAAATTTTACTAAAGATGGATTAAAATATAAAATTAATGTTGGAACCAGTGAATTTGATTAAGATATGAAATGACCTCATAAACAATGAAACACAGAGTTTATTTTGATTATATACGATTTAAAGACCATATAAATGTATAGCAAACTATATGGAATGTAATTTTGAAAATAAAATAAATTAGAGAGTGAATTTGAATTTTGAATAACTATAATTATATATATGGAATATGTCATATATATTCTTTCTAAGGAAAAATGAAGTTATTTAGATTTTATATGAATAAATACCATATGAATATTGTTGGAATATATTGGAATATATTTCTGAAGTTTATTTATATATTGTTTGGCCAAAAAGTGGCATAACACCCTAAATCAAAATTAAAGCAGAATGATCTAGCCATAAACAGTAAAACAAAGCAAGAAATAGAAGGATTTTTATAGTGGTTTGGTAAATCCGAGGCTTACGTCTACTTTGATGTTATTATTTAGAGTTTTTATCACAAGTACAAGGGTTTTACATTCTAAATAGCCTACAACAGTAAAGAGTAGACTCCTTAGTGGCAAGATCGAGTGGAGAGAGGATGAAGAAGATGAAGTTCCAAAAGTCCTTTTTTAGTTGCCATTTGCTTGCTATTTAAAGAGAAACCGCCCAATGAATTCGAGGGATCATGAAATACCAGTTCAAACTCTAGATTTGAGAAAGTAGAAGGGAAGATAAAGTCCTCAGAGTCATAAAATCATGTCGATATTGATTAGAAGTGATCGATATCGATCTAAATTGCTGATCACCAACTATAGCATATTCTACTACTCTACCCTCTTGCTTCGATCCATCGAGTTCCCAGCACTTTTACCTTTGAAATCTGGTCATTTCCAAGATCTTCTGACACCTTCAATACTTGTCTTTTTCGTTAAACCTTTTTGGAGTTGTTCATCCACTCCTTCAGAAATGGGCCGACGATCACTTTAGCTAGCTACTCACCAATCATAACCCAGAGCTTTTTATAGTGCTAGAAATCGGCTTGGTACCGACCTGAAAAGAGGTCAGTACCGACAGTACCGACCAGTCACTTATTGCATCCTTGTGCTCCAAACTAAAGCCTCTTTTGTAGCCCTTCCAAGCATGCCCTTGAGTCCACAAACCACTTCGTCTTCATCCTGACGTACAGATTCATTGAAAGACGCTTGGTCTAAAATCAAAATAACACCTGCCCCCCAAAGTATGTTTCTATTGAAAATAAAGCATGCTTTGAATTAAGTCAAGTGTATCTAACCATCATCGGTCATTCGAGAATTGCTTTAAAGTGTCGTCTCCATTTTAGGGCATCTGTTCCATCACTTTAAATAGCAGCCATATCACTTTCCATACCAAGATCAAGATCTACACTATGAAGATCATTCCATGCCTTAGACAGGCATGTATTACTTTCCTTATTCCTTCCACTCTATTTCCATTAATTTTGGGTCTAAAATTTAGCACAATACCGACTTGATCAGATCGGTACCAATCTGAAAAGTTAAATCATAGCTTTACCTTTATAATCAGCATTTAGCCAAAATTCAAGGCTAAGCTTTCATATTTTCTATCTTTCTGCTTCTAACCTTTTTCCCCAAGTCCTTGCAATCCGATCTCCTTGGAAAATATCATTCACTGTCAATCAATCTAAGCCGTTGCCCCTTCCTCCAGTAGTCGTTGGCACCAGATCTTCTCCTCGACCATCATTATCTTCCCAAAATAGGTCGACCACGAACCCTTTTCGAATTTAGATCTAGATCTTTCATTATAAGGTAGGTGATAGTAGTTAAGTGCCATAGTGGTGGTCATCAGGTTGCTGATGATGTTGGCTGGTAGCCACCTTCGGCCTGAGATCATCTAGGGCTCGATTGGTGATCAAACTTCCTATGGAACCTTTGATTTTGATAGGACACAGGATGACCTAAAGCCTGACTTGAAGTTGACTTGAAGCTCTCTCCATAGCATCAAACCTCATCGACTGGGTAGAATACCCTGAGTTGACCCAATGTTTGCTTTAAGTCCCCTTCGAGGCATCCCTATCTTGCCAAAATCCAGCAACAATGCACTTCTAAGTGCTTAAAATACTTTCATTGAAGTTTAATTGATCGCCAATCGTCTCTTCAAGTTCCAACAAGATGGTTCTCTTCCAAAGAACGGTCACGTCGAACATTCTCTAACATCAAAATAATTCAATCGCACAACATTTCCAGTCACTACTCTTCCTATGTTCCTACAAAAGAACACTCCATGCCGCTCTAGACAGTTGTTCCGTTATCGATTATCCGATGATAACGGATACGATTCGACACACGGTTCCATCGTGCAACGAGGCTCGTTTTCAAGCATGAGTAGACTATCTACACAGAATGATCCATTGGTTGTGTATGTGTTACATGACAAACACTGCATAGACCGACACTATAAATTGCCCCAGTCGACGTTCAAAATCCGATTGGTTAAGACATGTCAACATCCGTTGGATTCTAAGCACCAATCATAAGGGCATTTAAAATAGAATTTCAAAATAAAATATACTCGATCGTGTTCAGTATCAAGCTCTCCAGTCCAGAATGACACGCCATTCATCTTGATTCAACATTGGGGCTAGGCCACCAACTCCTTTTAAGGTTGGTTTTACCACTGTACAAGCCTCGACATCAACGGCTGTCGGACCTAGACATTCAATCACCGGATAGCTACAAAGTATGATAGTTCCAACGACTCTAATCTAGAAAACCTTCTCCTCTTAATAAACAAGTTGGCTTGAGAGTTCTGGACGATCCTCCGAAACAAATGCCAAGAATTTTCGCAAAGTCGCTCTAAACTATATGCTTCCAACATGGAATACCAGAGTGTGACCTCTTTCTCTCAACAATTTACCAACGGGCACACAATCCTCCACTGGGCTACACAGCTTGCAACAAGTACATATGTTGTGACACTGTAATGCCCTTCAATCTAGTTCTTTGTTTATTCCTCCAAGAGCTCAGGATTTTGCTCCCACTCAAGTCCATTCCAATGGTTACTCCTTGTTGAGTACTCTTTACATTCTATTCATGAATTAATTTCATCCGCTCCAACCTTTGGGGAGTTAACACACCTACTAAGCTTCAAACAATGGAGCGAGTCACCATATTTTAGGATTATGTATGCCTACTATCGATGAAAGGTTATCAAAGCACTCTACAACAAGCGCTCATACTTTAAGAATGAGTACGTTTTTGTTTGATGTCCATACGGATTCAACTAGCTCTGGTTGTATGGAAATAAGGCTTCTTCCTTTCCACTCTTCCCTATATTTGGACTCTTATCATCCAAGTGTCTAACTCCTTATCCACTCTCTTCACTGATATTCCTATTTAGGATAGAAGAGAAGTGCATTTCGAAACTCTACAAACCATCAAAAGGGTAAACATTCGATATCGCTCCACACTTATCTCCCGACGAATGAGAATTTTTGCCAATGTAGTCTTCTACCTTCTGATCGCTTCGCTGTTCCAACTAAGCTCCCTCTAGCAGGATCTAGGCTGTCCACCGGTTCTTCAGACCTCATTTGCAACTTCAGCAAAGATATCCAAAGGGTCTTAGAGGCTCATCAAGCATGGTGAACATCGATGAAACTGCAGATAGAGCGGCAGAAGTAAACATTGTTGGTGAAGTGCAAGTGGAAGGGGAAGATATAGTTGAAATGGAAATAATATATGAAGGAGAAGATGAAATAGAAGGAGGAGAAGAGAAAGGTGACAACGAAGGAGATGATAATGAGGGCATCAACTAAGATGGAGACGCACCGTACAAGGAGACGTCCCCAAAGGGGGCCGAGATTCTTATCTCAACACATCCAAGGCGAATAATAGCCAAGACCTCCCAACAGTCTACAAAATTGAGTGCAACACCAACAATCGAGGTGACTCCTCTATCTGGTTACTCAAAAACATCTTCGACTCACTGAGTAATCTTGACATCCCGATTGGAAACCTTCTTCAGGAGTGTCCTTTAAGATTCAACTTCCCATTGGAGGGCCTCATAGCCAAGGGAGGCGAAATGTAACACCCCTAATTTTTAATAACATTATTCAGGAGATTTAATTAGATAAATTAAATTGAATAATGTAAAGATTAGATAGATAAGGGATTGAGATCTGAAAATTAATTAGAGGCCATGCTTAACTAAATATAAACAAAAAGAATGAATTTATGGAAATGGTTTATTAGATAATTAATAAGAGAATAAAACAAGGGCATTATGGGTAATAACCGCACCCATAATCCCATTACCCTTTATAATCTCGTTTCCATTTCTTTGCACGTTCATTTTTCAAAACTAAAAAAACGTAAAATCAAAGAAGAGCAAGCCGGCCATAACCTAGGGAAGGAAAAAAGGTAAAATCAATTAAAGCTAAGGAATCAAGCTAGAAGAATTAATCAAGTTCAAATCTCAAGTCCTTATCCAAATCAAGGTGAATAATGATCAAAACCATCTCTATTTTTGTATTTAATGAACATTTGATTTCAAGTTTATGTTTAAATCCTATATAATGATTATAATGGTGATATGCTTGGATTTCATGATATGTTTTATGCAACCAAGTTTGTTTGATATATATTTTATTCTATTTTAAGCTTAAAATCGTTCATATTGGGTTTCAAATGCCAAGAGGATTTAATATGTTATGTAAAACATCATTTTGGAGATGGGTTAAATTTTTCGTAATTATCCAAGCTATGGATAATTTACTATGAATTTTTAAAGAAAAATATGAATAATTGGGTTTAGAAATTAATTTCGGTAATTATATAAAGGAATTTGGGTCTGAGATTTATATATGTTAGATAACATATTCAACGTAAATTTCTATGATTTTTTGGGATTTTTCCTAAGTAATTTACAATGGAAATTAAATTAATTTATTTGGAGTACTTATACATTTTAATTGTTTTGATTAAGGGAAGGGCTTCTTTGCTAATTACCTTTATTTAGATCTGAAAATGAATGCAGTAGTTTTTAGAAAAGAATTTGAAAAGTTTATGGCAACCAATTATTTTTTTACAAATAGGCAGGTTAGTTAAAAAGCAATTACTTGAAAAGGAAATAAAACAGTTTTTGTACAGAAGTATGGTTTCGCCACTTCCAGTAGTACCTTTCGACCCTATACTTCCACCTCAACCAATTCAAAACCAATACACATGGTATCAATGCATTGGTACGTAGTGGACTGGAGAATGACGACAAGTATGGAGCCGAAACCAAGCTTTCGAATGGGTCAAAACCCATTTAAATAGCTTTCGAAGATGCCGCTGGCCTTGTTTTAAAAGAATGCTTTTGAAAGGGTTAAATATAGCTTTTGATGAGGTTGCCGCCTTTTTATTTCGATTAAGTAGCTTTTGAATGAGTTGCCTTGTTTTTAAATCAAAACTTTCGAAAGGGTAGCTTGAACCCAATGGAAACCACCCTGTCGTCTTTATACCTTTCGAAGGGATTGAAGTCATCAACGAGTTTGAAAGGTAGCCTTTGTTTTATAAAATACCAAGCCACTACCCAATGCTTTCAAAACGGCCCTAGTGGCCAACTATACTAAAGGTTTCGAAGGCAATGGTGTCGAAATGGGTTTCGATGCTATCCTTCATATTGTTTTAACTTAAAGACTAATGCTTTCGATAGGATGGTGCCGAAGCCATATGTTTTTCCCCAAACTCAATTTAATGGATTCGAAAGGGGTAGTATCGCTTGTATACACTTAGACCTAAAAAGATATGTTTAAAATTAAATCCAACGGTTTCGAAAGGGGTACTTTCAATGGTTTCGAAAGGGGCAATTTCAAATAGTTTTGAAGCTATGCTTCTATAATTGGATAGTGATGCTTTAATACATTCAAAAGGTTTCGAAAGAAAGGTTTTAAAGTGTTTTGAAAGGCAGATGCCTAGTGTTTTGAAAAGATGATTTGAATGCTTTCGAAGGAAGTTTTCTAATGGTTTCGAAAGTAAAGGTTTAAGGTTTCGAAAGCCTTAGTTTTCAAAACAAAGAACCCGATCTCAATTTTTAAAGGTAAAATCCATGGCATTATAAAAGAGCTTTTAAATGCTTTTAAATTAGAGTTTTTGAAGAAGCTTGCTTTGATATAAATAAAGGGTTAAAAGGGTTAACCAACTTTCCAAGGGAAATGATTTCAAAGATATTAAATAAAAGATGTTGGTATTTTTGCATATGTTTCTTCTATAAATGTATTCACTAAGTAATGGACCCATAACTGAATTTTGGGGAGTAAGGGCAGAATAACCAGGTAGGTTTATCCAGTAGTGAATATATATATACTAAGTAACTCATGAATGAATAGAGTTGCAACCAGGAGGTCAGGTAGACCAAAATATAGGATGCCCAAAGACTAATTAAGAAGTTGTCAGTTTAGATAGGTTCATAGTGAACCCATGAAAACTATGTAGAGTTATTGGCAAAGGCCAACAGGTTTGTAGTGAACCATGGAAACTATATCTGGATTAGTTATTGACAAAAGTCAATAGGTTCATAGTCAACCCATGAAAACTATGAAAATGGGAGTTATTGAAGATACCAATAGGTTCAGGGAGAACCTATGAAATAATTGAATTAAGTTATTGGTAGGGGCCAATAGGTTCTTAATGATCCCATGAAAACTGTGAGATAGGACGTGTAGTCCATAAACTATAAACTAGTTATTAGTCAGCCCATGAAAACTAATAGGTTAATAGTAACCCTAAAAACTATAACTGAGACAGATAGTCAAATCAATGGGGATGAGATATCCAGAATGTTTTACTTATTTGCATATCATCATAATATTATAAATTGCTATGTTTTTAACCATTGTGAATGCAGGAGCACAGTATACAGTTATTATAAATTTTTGATAAGATACCAGTGAGGGGGAAACCCGTTCTGCTAAGCGGCATGGTCTCACTAGATATCTAAATAGTTCGAGATGGTAGGTTATTATTCATACCAGGCTTTATGTCCGACTCGAAGTTTATGTTTTCCCCTTAAACTCTCAGGTGCTCAATTGATTTTGAGTAGTTTGAGATTTGAAGTTTTCAGGTACCTCTTTAGACGAATAAGCTTCCGGAGACGTGCAGGAGGCAAGCTAGTTGGTAGGAGTTCTTTTCTATTTTGATTCCGATGTGTTTTGTTGTAAAGGAAAAGTTGTTCAATTGCCTATGTTTACACTCTGATCATCTAAGGGGACATTTTCATATGTCGCTCTTAGCATAAGTTGTAATAATTATATTTTCTCTAAATGTGGTTCTCGAATCTAGGATTATGCAATGAATTAGAAATGATTTGAAATGGAATGAGAGATTTGTTTGAATGATTTTAAAATTTCTTCATATCCATGTGTTTCTGTTGTATTAATAAATCTAACATTACCTTATTTGCTTGCCGAGGATTAATAACTATGGATGACTGCAGCATCCGTAGCCATTAGTTTTGGGCCTCCAAGTGGGGGATGTTACAAGTTGGTATCAGAGCGTAGGTTTATGAAAACTTAAGAAAAATTAAACTAAAAAGCTTTTTCAAAATATAATCCAATAAATCAAAAAATAAGACCGGGGTTTGGGATAACACTACAGTAACATACTTGTATTTGATATGTATATATATAAGTATGTATACCTCTCTCTCTTAGACTGTTCTTCTGTATCTTACTAAGGCTCGTATGTAGATTTACGAGAAAGAAAGATATGGAGGCGGGAAACGGAAGAGGAAATCTCGGTGGAGGAAGCACCACAACCAATGGAAATGTTCGATCTAACACCATGAGGAACCAGGGTCGACAAGCAAATGCTAATCAAAATGCAGATGCCAATGTAGGTACTAGAAATCCACCAGTGGATGTGGGGATGATGTATCAGTTTTTCGTCAACCTAATGCAAGCTGGAGTAGCTGCTGAAGTTGCTTGGAATGTTGGAAGAGCTAATCCCGTGGCTCCAATTGGAAACAACTATGCTAAGTTGAGCAGAGATTACACCAGTCTTGGTGGATAGCCATTTGTGGGAACAGAGGATGCCATAGAAGTTGAGAATTGGTTGTTGCATTGTGAAAGAATCTTCGCTGACTTGGGATTGAATGATGAGCAAAAGAGGAGACTATCCTCTAGGTGGTTACAGGGAGCAACACTTCATTGGTGGAATTGTGTTATTGCCGGAGTTCCTGAGGTAGGGTTAACTTGGGCAGAATTTCGAAGGAGGTTTGAGCAGAGGTTTCTGTCTGAAGTTACTAAGTCAACATTGTTGAGAAAGTTCATGGATTTAATGCAGGGAGACATGTCGGTAATTGAGTATGCCACTAAGTTTGATGAGTTGTCCCGATATGGGTATGCTACTATTGATGCCGTCATAAGAGGAATTAAAAGTTCATTCGGGGATTGAGACCCGAGATTGCTAGAGTGACCCTGCCACATCTTCGTGATCCTTGTAATGTAGTTGTGGAGATGGCAATCTGAAAGGAAATGCTTGCTATTTATGGGAAAGAAAACCGGTTAAATCCCATGGTTCTCAGGGAAAGAAGAGAAAGTTCTTTAAGAGGAAGGGAGCCCAGAAGGGGGAGGCTTCCAAGAAGGCAAAGGCTGATTTAGTTTGTTTCAAGTGTGATAAGAACGGTCATTATGCTCATGAATGCCTGACAGGCAAGGGGAAGAACGCCATAGTAAAGAAGAATGTGAAGTGCTTTAACTATGACTAGATTGGATACTACAAGAATTAGTGTCCAGAACTAGTCAGGGTGGACAAAGGAAAAGTCTTTACTGTTGAACCATCATCAGCTAGGTCAAATACTACTGAGAAGGGAATGGTTGTGATGGAAGGTACGCTTTTGATTCAAAGTATACCGGTTAGGGTACTATTTGATACCAGTGCATCACATTCATTTATATCTTAGTGTTTGGTTGGTAGGTTATGTTTAGAACCCACCTACCTTGTTACTTCCTTAAGGGTTGCGAATCTGATAGGAGGGTATGCAACTCTGGGAATGAGATGTGACCAGTTAGAACTTGATTTGTTAGGTCATAAGTTTGCATGCCGTTTGTATGTTTTCGATTTTGTAGATTTCAAAATCATTTTAGGTATGGATTGGTTGGGTAGATATGAGGCTAGGATATTTTGTCGAGATAGGGAAATATCATTGAGATGCCTTGATAGTCATAACCGAATTATATTCTCAGTGGAGGATTCAAACCGGAGTGCTTGTGCTCTGTTGAGTGTTATGGAAGTAGAAGAAGAGTTAAGTCAGGTTTGAGTAGCAAGAGAATTTGCAGGTGTTTTTGAACCGGTTAAAGGACTACCACCGAAATGAGCTGTTGAATTTCGGATAGATCTTGTGCCAAGAGCTGAACCTGTTAGTAAACCACCTAGCAGGATGACACTGACCGAGATGAAGGGATTGAAGGTGCAGCTAGTGGATCTAGAAGGGAGAAATTTTATTAGGCCAAGCAGTTCGCCTTAGGGAGGGTCCGCGGTGTTCGTGAAGAAACCAGATGGGTCATTGAGAATATGTATCGACTATCGTAAGTTAAACGAGAGGACGTTCAAGAATAAGTATCCTTTACTGAGAATTGATGATTTGTTTGATCGATTGAGTGGAGCCAGAGTGTTTTCCCAATTGGATTTGGGGATAGGTTTCCATCAGTTAAGTGTGGCAGAGGATAGTATCCCGTTAATAGCATTTCGGACTAGGTATGGTTCATACGAGTGGTTAGTAATGCCATTCGGGTTAACAAATGCACCAGCTTTCTTCGTGGATTTGATGATTTTCCGAGAGTACTTGGATAGGTTTGTATTTGTGTTTATAAATGACATTTTAGTATACTCTAAGGATGAAAGAGAGCATGAAGATCATCTAAGAGTAGTGCTTGAGATGCTGAGGCAGCATCAGCTGAAAGCGAAGTTTTCCAAGTGTCATTTTTAGAAGAAAGAGGTTAAGTTTCTTGGTCATGTGGTTTCAGAGAAGGATTGTCAGTCGATCCAGATAAGATCGAAGCTGTTAATAACTAGAAGAGACCGGAGACGGTGACTGAGATTAAAAATTTTCTTGGACTTGCTGGCTATTACTGGAGATTCATTAAGGATTTCTGGGGGATAGCAGCGTCTTTGACTAAGTTGACCATGAAGGACGTGAAGTTTATTTGGTCTGACAAATATGAGGAAACATTCCTTAGGTTAAAGAATTCGTTGACCAACGCGGCTGTGTTAGTGGCTCCAGACGGAAACCAAGGTTGGTGGTGTATACCAATGCATGCGGAACTGGATTAGGGGCTGTGTTGATGCAAAATGGTAAAGTCATTGCCTATGCTTCATGATAGCTTAGACCGCATGAGGTGAGATATCCTACTCATGATTTAAAGTTGGCTGCAGTGATCTTTGCATTGAAGATGTGGGGACATTATCTCTTAGGAGAGAGATTTGAGCTATATACATATCATAAGTCCTTAAGATATTCATTCTCTCAGAAGGAGTTGAATATGAGACAGCAGAGGTGGCTGGAGTTTTTAGCAGCTCATGATTTTGATATAGAATATACGCCTGGGAAAGGAAATAAAGTAGCAGATGCTCTGAACAGAAAACATCAGAATGTGGTGTTAGCTATGTTGGTAAAATGGAAAGATTTAGAGGCTTTGACTACTTGTAGTGTGCAGTTAAGATCGACTACTAGTTCTAGTCAGAGCACCGCCATGTTGTCTTGTTTGGAAGTTCGACCAGTATTGATCGAAAGGATTGCTTCTAAGTAAAAAGAGGATCCATTGTTAGCCGAGAAGATGAGGAGGTTTGAAGTTGGATCGGAGATCGATGATCTAAAGGATTTTAGTCTTAACCAGAAGGGATGGTTGAGAAAGAAGGGATGATTGTGTGTTTCGAATGCTGAGGACTTGAGAAGAGAAGTTCTTGGAGAATGTCATCGATCCAAGTTTACGATTCATCCTAGAAGAACCAAGATGTATCAAGATATGAAGCGGAGCTTCTACTGGGAAAGTATGAAGAGGGATGTTGGCTTGTGGGTTAGGCAGTGTGCAAACTGTCAACAAGTGAAGGCCGAACATCAAAAGCTGAGTGGATTGCTTCAACCTTTAGAGATTCAAGTTTGGAAATGGGATTCGATATCCAAGGATTTTATAAATGGTTTCTGAGGTCGAATAGGGGAAATGAAATATATGGGTCATAGTGGACAAATTAATCAAGAGTGTCCATTTCATTCCAGTCATGTCAACCGGGATGGCACCTATTTTAGCTAAGTTGTTCATGAAGAACATAGTTAGACTGCATGGAATTCCTAGTAGCATAGTCAGTGACAGAGATGCTTTGTTTATTAGTGAATTTTGGAAGAGTCTACAGAATGTGTTAGGTACCAAGCTGAAGATGAGTACTGCGTATCATCCTCAGACGGATGGGCAGACAGAGAGAGTCAATAAGGTACTAGAGGATTTATTGAGGGCTTGTGTGCTAGACTTTGGTGGATCTTATGAGGATCACCTACACTTGGTTGAGTTTTCCTATAATAATAGTTATCAAACTAGTATAGGAATGGCGCCTTTTAAAGCTTTGTATGGAAGGCCATACAAATCACCAGCATGTTGGTTAGAGACTAGAGACATGTAAGTCTTAGGTCCAGATCTAGTTAGAGAGGCGACAGAAAAGATAGAGTTGATCCAAGAAAGGATGAAGGAAGCTCGGTCTAGATAGAAGAGTTACACAAATAAGAGGCGTAAGGACATAGAATTCTTATTTGGGGATAGATTTTTCGTTAAGGTATCACCGATGAAGGGTGTGGTACGATTTAGGAAGTTGGGGAAACTGGCATCGAGATATGTTGGTCCATTCCCAATTATAGAAAGGATCAGGAAGCTCGCATATAGAGTAGAATTGCCGAGCAGTATGGCAGGTGTCCATAATTTATTTCATGTATCTCATCTTTGCAAGTATGTGCATGATCCAGAGACTACTATTCCTCTGCCAGAGTTAAAAGATTTAATAGTAGAACCGAATTTGACTTTTATTAGACAACCACTTCGGGTTATAGCAAGAGATGAGAAGAGATTGAGGAACAAGACAGTTAAGTTGGTGAAATTTCAGTGGAGTGACAACGAGAAGGACTGTACTTGGGAGACAGAAGATAGGATTAGAGATACTTATCCTGATCTGCTGTGAGGGTATGTTCTATATTTGCTTTATATAGACTATTGCTAGTCAGGTAGGCTAGTATGATTATTAGGAGCAGTTACAGACGATTGCTATGTTTAGTATTTAATCCTTATTGAATTTTGAGGATGAAATTCTTTAAGGAGGGGACCCTATAACACCCCTAATTTTTAATAACATTATTTAGGAGATCCGATGAGATAAATTAAACATAATAATTTAAAGATTAGAGAGATAAAGGGATTGAGATCTAAAAATGAATTAGTGGTCGTGCTTAGCTAAATATAAACAAAAAGAATGAATTTATGGAAATTCTTTATTAGATAATTAATAAGAGAATAAAACAACGGCATTATGGGTAATAGCCACACCCATAATCCCATTACCCTTCTAATCTCGTTTCCATTTCTTTGCACGTTCATTTTTCAAAACTAAAAAAAAGACGTAAAATCAAAGGAGAGCAAGCCGGCCATAACCTAGGGAAGGAAAAAAAGGGGAAAATCAATTAAAGCTAAGGAAGTAGAAGAATTAATCAAGTTCAAATCTCAAGTCCTTACCGAAATCAAGGTGAATATGATCAAAACCATCTCTATTTTTGTTTTTAGTGAACATTTGATTTTGGGTTTATGTTTAAATCCTATATGATGATTTTAATGATGATATGCTTGGATTTCGTGATATGTTTTATGCAAACAAGTTTGTTTGATATATATTTTATTCGATGTTAAGGTTAAAATTGTTCATATTGGGTTTCAAATGCCATGAGGATTTAATATGTTATGTAAAACATCATTTTGGAGATGGATTCGTAATTATCCAAGCTATGGATAATTTACTATGAATTTTCAAAGGAAAATATGAATAATTGGGTTTAGAAATTAATTTTGGTAATTATACAAAGGAATTTGGGTCCGAAATTTATATATGTCAAATAACATATTCAAAGTGAATTTCTATGATTTTTGGAGATTTTTCCTAAGTAATTTACTATGGAAATTAAATTTATTTATTTGGAGGACTTATATGTTTTAATTGTTTTGATTAAGGGAATAGCTTCTTTGCTAATCACCTTTATTTAGATCTGAAAATGAATGCGGCAGTTTTAAGAAAAGAATTTGAAAAATTTATAGCAGCCAATTAAATTTCTACAAATAGGCAGGTAAGTTAAAAAGCAATTACTTGAAAAGACAATAAAACAGTTTTTGTATAGAAGTATGGTTTCGCCACTTCCAGTAGTACATTTCGACCCTATACTTCCGCCTCAACCTATTTGAAACCAATACGCATGGTATCAATGCATTGGTACGTAGTGGATTGGAGAATGGCGGCAAGTATGGAGTCAAAACCAAGCCTTCGAAGGGATCGAAACCCATTTAAATAGCTTTCAAAGACGTCGCTGGCCTTGTTTTAAAAGAATGCTTTCGAAAGGGTTTAATATAGATTCCAATGAGGTTGCCGCCTTTTTGTTTCAAATAAGTAGCTTTCGAATGAGTTTCCTTGTTTTTAAATCGGAGCTTTCGAAAGGGTAGCTTGAACCCAATCAAAACCACCCTGCCGTCTTTATACCTTTCGAAGGGTTGAAGTCATGAACGAGTTCAAAAAGTAGGCTTTGTTTTATAAAATACCAAGCCACTTCCCAATTCTTTTGAAAGGGCCCTAGTGGCCAACTATACTAAAGGTTTCGAAGGCAATGGAGTTGAAAGGGGTTTCGACGCTATCCTTCTTATTGTTTTAACTTACAGATTAATGCTTTCGAAAGGATGGTGCCGAAGCCATCTGTTTTTCCCCAAACTCATTTTAATGGTTTCGAAAGGGGTACTTTCGCTTGTATTCACTTAGACCCAAAAGTATATGTTTAGAATTAAACCCAATGGTTTCGAAAGAGTACTATTAATTGTTTCAAAAGGGGCACTTTCAATAGTTTCAAAAGGGGTAATTTCAAATGGTTTCGAAGCTATGCTTCTATAATTGGATAGTGATGCTTTAATACATTCGAAAGGTTTCGAAAGAAAGGTTTAAAGTGTTTCAAAAAGCAGATATCTAGTGTTTTGAAAAGAAGATTTGAATGCTTTTGAAGGAGGTTTTCCAATAGTTTCAAAAGTAAAGGTTTAAGGTTTCAAAAGCCTCAGTTTTCAAAACAAAGAACCCAACCTCAATTTTTAATGGTAATACCCATGGCATTATAAAAGAGCTTTTAAATGCTTTTAAATTGGAGTTTTTAAAGAAGCTTGCTTTGAATAAATAAAGGGTTAAAAGGGTTAACCAAATTTCCGGGGGGAAATGATTTCAAAGATATTAAATCAAAGATGTTGGTATTTTTGCATATGCTTCTTCTATAAATGTATTCACTAAGTAATGGACCCATAACTGAATTTTGGGAAGTAAGGGCAGAATAACAGGAAGGTTGATCCAGTAGTGAATATAAACTATGTAACTCTTGAATGAATAGAGTTGCATCCAAGAGGTCAGGTAGACCAGAATATAAGATTCCCAAAGACTAATTAAGAAGTTGCCAGTTTAAACAGGTTCATAGTGAACCCATGAATACTATGTGTAAATAGAGTTATTGGGAAGAGCCAACAGATTTGTAGTGAGCCCATGAAAACTATATCCGGATTAAGTTATTGACAGAAGTCAATAGGTTCATAGTCAACCCATGAAAACAATGAAAAGGGGAGTTATTGGATATACCAATAGGTTCAGGAGAACCCATGAAATATTGAATTAATTTATTGGCAAGGGCTAATAGGTTCTTAGTGATCCCATGAAAACTATGAGATATGACAGGTAGTCCATAAACTATAAACTGGTTATTAGTCAGTCCATGCAAACTAATAGGTTAATAGTAACCCTAGAAACTATAACTGAGACAGATAGTCAAATGAATGGGGTTGGGAAATCCAGAATGTTTTACTTATTTGCATATCATCGTAATATTATAAATTGCTATGTTTTTAACCATTGTAGATGCTGGAGCATAGTATACGGTTATTATAAGTGTTTGATAAGATACTAGTAGGGGGAAACCCCCGTTCCGCTAAGCGGCGTGGTCTCACTAGATATCTAAATGTTTCGAGATGGTAGGTTATTATTTATACCAGGCTTTATGTTTGACTCGAAGTTTATATTTTACCCTTAAACTCTTGGGTGCTCAATTGATTTTAAGTAGTTTGAGAGTTGTGGTTTTTGGTACCTCTTTAGACGAATAAGCTTCCGGAGATGTGCAGGAGGCAAGCTAGCTAGTAGGAGTTTTTTTCTCTTTTGATTCCGCTGTGTTTTGTTGTAAAGGCAAAGTTGTTTAATTGCCTATGTTTAGACTCTGATCATCCAAGTGGACATCTTCATATGTCGTTCTTGGCATATGTTGTAATAGTTATATTTTCTCTGAACGTGGTTCTCGAATCTGGGATCATGCAATGAATTAGAAATGATTTGAAATGGAATGAGCGATTTGTTTAAATGATTTTAAAATTTCTTCATATCCATGTGTTTCTGTTGTATCAATGAATCTAACATTACCGCATTTGGTCATTGAGGATTAATAACTATGGATGACTGTAGCATCCGTAGCCGTTAGTTTTGGGCCTCTAAGTGGGGGATGTTACATGAAACTCCTTCCTTACATCTTTTTGAACACTGTACGTAGAGTAATTAGGGCAACACCAGCACTCCACACACTTCTAGGATCATGCACAGTCACACCTTGCATTTGCCCATATTCTAATGTTCTGAAACTGATGTGATCCTTTCATTCATTTCAAATGCGATGGAAAGAGATCACTTCAGTTATCTTCACTCTAGCATTTTCGAACAAAGGAGATTAACTCCACTTCCATACCCATCTCGAATCTGTTCTTACAAAGAAAGAGAAACAAATAAAGAGAGTGCACGGAGAAAAGATAGAGAACGCAAAGCAGAAAGCGATCGCCAGGCGGAAAAGATAGAAATAAAAGACACATGAAGGAGAAAGAACCCTATGACTAAGGGAAAAGGCACAAAGGCTCACGTGACTGCCATGGTCCTTCTTTCAGCATTCTCCCATCTCGATCTCAATTACAACTTTCTTCGCAAAAACCTCTAGCGTCGCTCTCTCTGGCCACCATTTTTCCTTTACCCCATCAATCCAAAGAGGTCTTTATCCATCCAACTCCGTCTCTACCCTCACCAAGCAAAATGAAAGCCGCCTTCCCAGCCCTTTTGTCTAATCGAGGTCAAATTCGATCATGACCTTAAGATATTCCTAGGGAAGAGGCCAACCATAGAGTTGGAGGAATCCAAGAGTTAATAGACCAAAGGACGAGTGGAAGAAACTCTCCTTTGCCCTTTTTGACGTCAATAGAATTCACCAAATTGACAATTTAATCTTTTGAGTCAGAAAATAGAAGCTACAATAGAATTATAGAAGAATACAAGAGGGAATTGGCCAATGCCATAAAACAAAGAGAAGCAGCTCAAAAATGAGCGAAGAACACTAATAAATTGGTCGAAGAGATGAAACACACTCACGATCAGGCCGCGGTTGTGATGAAAGACCAAGTTAAGACTGCTTATGAAGAAGATGCCCATCTTAAGATTCAAATTGATACCAAGGACCTGATCCTCCAAGAAAAAACAAGGCACTTCAGGCCAAGGAGGTTGATTACTAGAAACTCCATACCAAAGCTTGAATCCACCATACTGATGGAAAAAATGGAGAAACTAAAGGCTTAGTGTAACATCCCTCATTTTGAGGCCCGAAATTAAGCGCTACAAATGGTGCAGTCATCTATAGTATTAATTTTTGGTGACAATATGCGATCATGTTAATGGTATCCATAATATCAGAAGCACAAGAATATAAAATAATCTAAACATAATTTCAAAAACAACTTTTCTCATTACATTTCAAATCAATATTTCATATTCGTTACATAATCCCAAAACGTTGCCTAGGTTCAGGTAAGATATAATTATTACAAATTATGCCAAGAGCAACATATGAAGATGCCCCTTAGACGATTAGAGTTAGAAAATAGACAGACACCTCTACTGTCAATACATTTATACAATGACTAACATAACACGGCGGATATTAAATATAGATAGACCCCTACATAGCTAGCTTTTGCCTCCTGCACGTCTTCGGAAGTTTTATTCACCAAACCTATAAAGCCCTTACTCCCGACCTACTCAAATCAAATTTTAAGCACCCAAGAGTTTAAGGGGAAACATAAACTTTGAGTCGGATAAAAAGCCTGGTGTGAATAATAATATGTCATCTCGATTAGTTGACATCTATTAAGATTATGCCATTGAGCAGAACCGGTTTCCTCCTCACTAATATCCCTTTAAAAGTATATCTTTTGCAAATCAATTTCGTGCAACCAAACTAGTTAAATAGACAATATAAACAATGTATTCTTGCAAGCAATATAGATAACCATGACTATCCGTCAATCAATGGACTACCCGTCCTAATGTTTAGTTTTTCACAAGACAACTACCAACCTATATGGCTGATTCGAGCCTACCAGATATATCAACTGTTCTAACTAACTGTCAGAGGAAAACTGGATGGTCTATCCAGAATTTACTATTTCTAAGGTTAACTGATCCTAATGATTTTGCGGGCTCACTAACAACCTAACCCATCTTTGTATATTCCTTTCTATGCATACACCTACTTTTTGTCTTATCCTGATACAGCCCTATACACTAGAATTTTGGACTAATATCAGCTAAGAGCTAACGGTTTAAGTATAGGGTACTACCCTACACCAGTCCCATCTGGTTTTCTAATATTTGAGTCAATTTTCTCCTATCACAATCTATCCAAAAGTGAGAAGAACAATAATCTCTTTAGTAAAATTCTGGGTTAAATACCCTATTTATTTCCTTGAAGACATACTTCTTTACAAATAATTTACCCCTTGAAATCATATTTTCAAAACAAGGAAAATTATAGCCCTTTACTTTACCCAAAATAATTATGCCATGATATATGCTTTAATAATACAATACTGGTGAAGTTCGAAATCATTTGAGGTCGTCACCTCTCAAAACCATAGGCTATAAGGCCAAAACAATATAAATCCTTTATATTGATAAACGCAGCAAGGTGTATAGCCAAAGAGGGTCTTCGCCCTTCAAAACATATTAAAACCTTTAACTTTTAAAACACAAGGCCAGAAGGCCGAAAACAATATAAAGTCGTTACATTGATACACACGACAAGGTTAAAGTCGATGAGGGTCTTTGCCCCTCAAATATGTTAAAGTCTTTCATTTATAAAACTTAAGGCCAAAGTAAACCACTTCGCATATATAGGTTGCCGCATACCATCGGCGTCCCCAAAGGTTTGTATAATAGAAAGATATAAAACTTGGAAATGAATAAGGTCGGTGTCATAGGGCCGAAGTGAATATCAAAACATGCGGCATCGTTATCGCCACTATAAAGCACTTAAAAAGCACAAGGGTCGGCGACGTTCTGAAAACATGCGGTGTCATTATTGCCACTACAAGTCTCTTTGAAAACGTTAGGTTCGGTGACTTTATTGAAGAAAAACGGCGACATGCCTTTTATAACATGCGACATCATTAACATCGAAGACATGTGTGCCAACGTCATATGTAATCTCAGACGAATTCATTCCATGTCTCCCGTTGGTGATATCCTATGCTTTCATTTAGGTCTAAAACGTATAATAGCAGCGACGTGGTCTTCGACATCAACGAAGTCAAAGTGGCAGAATCGTAATTAACAAGAAAACTGTTTTATTGCCAATAAAAGCAATTTTTTTCACCCATTCCAAATGTTAGTTAAATTCTTATTGATTAAAAAAAACGTTATCACTTTCTTTTCCGAAAAACTATCGCATACAAGAAATTCCTTTGTTAAAACATTTTGCAAACTAACCCATTATATTAATATCATAATATAACAACTAAGCCCTTCTAGCGTAAATAAATTATTAAACACTCTTAAACACTTGGGAAAAATCCCCAAAAATCATAATAAATCGAATTTAATACATTCTTAACATATGAAAATTTCGAGGCCAGAAACTTAATTTAATTATTTGTAGTAATTTAAACCCGAAATAATCAATTTTCTACCCTTGAGAAAATCATAAAATATTCATACATTATCAGAAAACTGTGAAATTTAAAACCCATTTAAAAAAATAATGTTTCTTACATCATATCCAAATTTCAAGTTATTTGGTGTTGTATGATAGGTTTTCCAACTCAAACATATTACTAAATTTCATAATTAAATTCTATAAATTCACCAAAAAGCATATAATCATTCAATCATCAAAAGCATGGCATAATATCATCAAAGCATTTCAGATTTCATATTTAAGACCAAAAACAACAATCAAAACTTGAGATTCATCTATTATTCACCTTGAATGGATTAAGAAGCTTGAGATTTGTGTTGTTGATTAAAATCTCCTAAGCTTTTACTTGATTCCTAGCCTTATCTTCTTCGTAGATCTTTTGTTAATGGTCGACCTTGCTTTACTCTTTTAATTTGTGAAAGTGTAAATGAAATGAAGGAAAATAAATGTAAGGGTATATGTTTAGGAAATGCAACCTTTTCCCATTTTGTCCTTAGCCTATTTTTCTTCTTCTTATTTAAAGTTTGATCCTTCTTACTAATTCATTTATTAGGCACAACCCCTAATTATAATCAAATCTTAAACTTCTTATCATTTAACATTATTTTATTTTATTTACCTAATTAAATGTCCTAAATAATGTTAATCAAAATAAGGGTTGTTACACTTAGGTCGATCATGTTAGGGCAGGGAACGAGTTGACTGAGTTAAAAGACCAAGTGACCAAGTGGCCAAGGTAAAAGAAGACTTGAATTCCACTCTTCAGCGATTCATTGCTAATGTCACCCAATTCAAGAACCTGAAGTGGTTAGAAAGTACTTGTTACGTCATTTTAGCCAACGCAAGGGAAGAGATAATGCATCATGCGGCTACATCCGATGAAGGCCTCATCAAGGACCAATTGAGAGCCAAGTACCTTGACGTCGATGACATTGAAAAGCTGGATGAGGGAAAGCTATCGTGGCTGCATAAGAAGCCGTTGTTGTTGAAGCCTCCAATGAAGCTCCTACTGGTCCAAGTGCATCAGGATATACATAATCATTATCTCCAAAAGTTCAAGAGCTTACAGTGGATATTCTAACATTCGAGGGGTCCAGCTCTTAGGCCACCCTTACTACAACTTCGGTTTCCATTGCCATGGCCACTTATGAGCCCTATGCTCCTGCCTCTATTTCTTAACCCATTCAGTTGGCAATAAAAGATGGTGAAATTGCTATATCTCATGCTAAGAAAACTCCAACTAATGAAGGTATTTCTCTTGTCTCTCCGGTGTTCGAGGAGCTTCAGTTCTAGCTCGAGATGGTACTAACCTTTACTTCACTATTTGTGAATTTATAGGTCACCCATCAACCTTACCATCTCCACCGCCATTAATCACACAAAGTTTGGGTCCCATTAATCACACAGGACTGGTCTCTCCAATCCTTCCCTCCAGATCCATCCCTGGTCCTGATTCAGAGAAGATCGCGACTTTGGAGGGATTAGATGACAGTTCACAGTCCTTAAGGGAAGATGTTACCATTACTAGCGCTTCAGGCCCAACCGATCCTATTTCCATGGTAGAGAATGGAAGATTGACACGTCCAAGGTAAAAATCAAGATTGAACCTAGATAAGGACAACCAGTTGACACCAAAAAGCCAAGGCCTACTCCAAGAATCATTCCTCTTACCACTAAGCCTCCTGAGGGCAGTAGTGCTGGCGCCTCCACAACAACGTTTGATTCCTCTGTTGAAAAACTCGAAGATCCAACTATTATCGTCACCGAAGGAGAGACCATTCCCTCTGAAGAAAACACTCCCAAGGGAAAACCGAAGGATGGCCAGGGCCAGAAGAGACCACACAATGGTTCGATGGGCAAAGGGCGAGAAGAAGAGAAGGCGTAGAAGAAATAAGCCTTCCACTTGGCCTTCGATGATGATAAAGTAGTTTCTTTTTGTCTCTTTTTATTGTACATTTTGTTTTTCCTTGTTGTACATAGGCGTGCTTATGCGGGACCAACCCCTGTAACTGATGTATATAAAAATGAATTTAATGAAAGACCATTGTTTCAATCTATGTCTCATTTACATTTCCGCATTTTGTATATTATTCTTGCTTATATACAATTGCTTGCATATCTAAAATAACTGCTTGTACTGCAATTCATCCATATTATACATGCCCATGTATGTGCATTGCATTTACTTACTACAACACTGTACATATAACTAAAATTTATACAATTGCTTTAGTTATATTCCATTATTCTGTTCTATTTATTATAGCCAAAATGTTTCCGTTAGGCTAAACAAAACAAATAATTAACCAACCCTATTGTTATTTTTATTTATCCTTGGTTGGGTTTCCTTCGATCATTGACAAGTTATAAATAAACTGAGTGTCATGTCATTCCCTTTCTCTAGGAAATAGCAGTTTGGAAGTTCATATCCTAACGTCTCTGATCTTGCTAATAACCGGGCATGATCGATATTATCCATAAATTTCCACCACTCGACTTCGGCCAAGCGTGGCACACAAGGTTGTGAGTGGGGTTGTTCTTTCTTGTAATTTCGCAACACACCGAGTCATGTCTTTGGGACTTAGCATTTCGGATGCCAAAATCCAAGCATCACTCTTCGACCTTGCCAACCTCCAAGCATCGATCGAAGGTCAACAATGTGGGACAAATTATCTGATTGCCCTTAGTCTTATACTCACTATGTCTTGATTCCTGACTAGAAGGGTCCAGTGGTACCTATTTTTGGGTACCTATTCTCGATTCCACCTATCCTCAGATGTCAATCGAAAGCATTCATTGACCATCCTTGCTTATCCTCAATCGAGCATGTCTTGTAGGGCTGCAAGCACAGTTGTGCAAATCCATGTATGGACACCAGTTCCTATAACTAGGAACAACAACTTCGGATGCCTATTTCTGGGTATCTGCTTTCAGTTTCACCTATCTCCATGTATTGACTGATAGCATTATTTGACTGTCCTTGCTTATCCTCGGCTTAACACATCCTCCTAGGCCGTAAGTATGGTCATTAAAATTTCAACCACGTGCCTATTTCCGCAGTTTCTATCTTCAAAAATTGGCGCTTTAGTTGCCCTATCCTGGGAATCCCTCATTGACTTTGTCTATCTCTGGGTATTAGTCAGTATCGGAGGGAAAATGGTGAATTATTTGATCGACCCTTATTATAACGATCCTGACTCGGCCTTCGAAAATTGGCACCCGTACTTCACTTGTACTCGAATACCGCAGATTCAAACACCGAATCTGGCTCGCCGGAGCTTATAACACAGTAAGTATAACAACACAGCGGAAGAAAGAAATGAATGATATCATATACAACTCCAACGAATACAATATCCAGAATTATATACAACAATGATATCAACATGTACAACAATATCAGAGACAAATAATAATGTTACAGCGGAAACAACAGAACTGATAACTCCAATAATCTGAAAAAGAGAATGAGTCCAACAACTCCAATATCAACCTCGAACCCCCATCACGTTTCACAAAGATAAGCAAGGACAGTCGGTGAGTGAACTCCAAAAACTGAACTAGCTCCCGATAATCTACTAAACCTGACTATTTGAAAAACCCAATTCTAGACTGCCCGTGTGGAAAATTATGGGCACCCAGAGTTTAGGAAGGGAACAATAAACACCAAGTCAGTCATGGGAGTAGTATGAGTAAACAAAAATAGTTTATCTTTAAAACAAACAACAAAAGAATTTTCAACATTGAAATCCGCAATGCTTTTTGGAAAATGAAACTACCATAAGGCCTTCTAGCACACACACAATGCAATCGCACACATGGGGGAGATTTCTCCTTATGATAGTCAAACATGCTTACTACGCAAAATCATTTGATATTATTACTAGTGCATAGTGTGGAAACATTTCGAAAATATAATATAAATCTTAGCCAGCATAGGTACCATTATACTATGCCTACTATAGCTACCATTTTAAATGGCAGGTTCTACAACTAAAACCGTACAAGGCTTGTATTGTTTCTTTGGATTTTCCAACAAATGGTCAGGCTAAGGAACTTCCTATGCCACGTAGGAACGCCTCTGGAGGGACGCCCCGAGAACCTACCTGGCTCTCTGCCAACACAAGGCCGGTTACCCCCTTCCCGGGTAGTAAACCTGAGATGTGCCACCCCCGGTCGTTTGCGACCTTTATCCGAAGGCACTCGATCATAAAGCAACAATCACACAGTAAATGAGATTGGAGCAACCACATAGGTAAAATATCTGGTCTCCATACCATGATACCACCTTTTTCCAGAAGGAATGGACATACCCTAGGGGAGCTACCCCTGAAACCTTGCCGCATCTTTCCTGTTTCGACCATTTCCGGGGTGTGAGGTTCGATGAGGTCTCGTCCACAAAGCTACACTTTACACGAAAGCCATGCTTTGATCAACAAATGATTAGCAACACACAGCAACACTTAGCATGCCACACTACCAAATTGGGAGTATATCACTGATAACCTTCAACTACATAACCTCTGAGCTCGTACGTCTCATAGAAGGGTGTTAAGCTAAGAGAATAAATCTCCGCCACCAAACAGAAATGTATTTGAAAGAAATCAGCTTTATATCTCAATGTATAATGTCAGACATACGGCCATACAAGTCTGTTCTGAGTTCGAACAGAACCGAAGGCACTTCTAAAGAAGCCCTTGCAATCCGGGTATTCACAATCCCGATCGGTATTCCCATCACTTAGGGAATCTCTATACCGGCGTGACTCAGTGCAGAGACAATCGATAGGTTATCCTATCGTTCTCACAAATACCCGGTCTTCAACACCGGTCTTCAAATGCTATCCATTTACGTCGTATCACTATTCGGAATGGGTTATATGACAGAAAGTCCTCTCCCGGCTAAATCGAATAATGAGCGCAATATTTTAAAACATATGGATATTGGAATTTTAATTAAGTCACAACTTATTATCCAAATTTCGTCTTTAAATGGTTTAAACAAATCACCATTTTAATCTTTTTAAACAAAAAGATTCAATTCACAAAGTTCACCCAGTTTCACAAAGATCTATTCATAGATTTTCAAATCGATTTCCATTTCAATTGGATTAACTCATTAAATCTTTAAAACAAAGATTTAACTGATAGCTTTCAAAACAATTCCATTTCGACCTTTTATACAAAAGGTACACCTTTCTAATTTCAAAACAAAGTTCAACAATCTTTCACAAAGATTTATTCATAACTTGGAAAACCATTTTCATTTCAAACTTGAAATTCTTTTGACACAAATTGGAAATTCATTCCTTATATGAAAGCTTCTATTATTTGAAAACAAATAGTTTTCATTTCGGAAAATCTGATTCATTTATACGATTTAAAGTTCTTGGGTTAAATTCAAATTCTCAAAACCATACCTTTAAAATGGTTTAAATTCATATAAACACATTTATAGCATCTTTAACCATAATTTCCAAACATGGAATTCAATTCCAAATTTTGAATTCAAATTCAAATCAAATTATTTAAATTGAAAACTTTACCAAGTTATTCAAAATAACTTTTATCTTAAAAACTCCTTCTCAAAAGCTTTAACATTTAACCCAAATTCATTTCCAAAATAAATTTCAATTTCAATTTCAAAAATATTAAATTTAAATCATCTGTGACTTAACTGATTTCCTCGTGAAATCCATATTTGTGTGTGTAAAAGTGTGGTCCAGGGGTTTAACACAGTAGTGCAACATTACAAATCATCACAGATTCAACACAGAAATATAGTTGATAAGCGGTATAAACTATAACGCTTATCGTTCATTCACAGATTCACAGATAAAATAAATTACATTCATCACAGCTTGAATTAAAACAATTTATTCACACAGCATCACATAGTAGGGATATCGAACAATTCACAGCATTCAATAGAATACAGTCATCCATAAGTAAGGTTAATGAATCATCTAATTAATTGAAACCAGATTAATCACTAACCCAGGTTAATTACAAATTATTTTAATTAATCAACCTTAATCATAAACAGTAATTACCATCCTGTAATTACTTACCTTAATTAATTTACTTCTTAATTAATTATATAAATCCTTTGATTAATTACACTAAGTAATTAATCTTTAATTACTTCTACTAAGTAATTATACTTTAATTACTTCCCATTACGTAATTCCCTTTAATTAATTACATCCAGTAATTATACATTAATTACTTCCCATTACATAATTCCCTTTAATTAATTACATCCAGTAATTATACATTAATTACTTCACTAAGTAATTCCACTATTCAATCTCATTAAGTAATTTTACTTAATCAACCATCAAATGATTATCTTTAATTAATTTACAATTTAATTAACTTAAATTAATCACATTCACTTCCTTAATTACAATTGGTAATTTATCCCTTAATTACCTTTAAACAAATTAATTAATCTTTAATTGTAGATTAATTATCCTTTAATTATTAATTAATAAATCTTAATTATCAATTAATAAAACTTTATAACAAATTAATTAATCAGTTAATCAATCCTTAATTACAATTAATTACCCTTAATAATAGTTAATTAATTCTTAATTAACTTTAATTATAGATTAATTATTTCTTAATTACTAATAAAACTTAATTATTAATTAATAAAACTTAATTACAAATTAAGTACTTCTTAATTATCAGCTAATTAATCTCTAATTACTTAATTAATTAACTTCTAATTACTAAAGTAATCCATCTAATTACTTAATTAATTAATTCTTAATTACAACCTAATTACTTAATTGATTAATCTCTAATCATTAATTAATAATCTCTAATTATCAAATTAATAATCCTTAATTATTTATTAATTTGTCCTTAATCATTAATTAATTACTCCTTAATTTCCCTAATTAACTTAATTAATTTCAAGATAATAAAAATTCTTTAACTTAAGATAAACATTATCTAATAAATACCTTAATTACCATTAAAACATTTTATCTTAATAATGAATTTTACTTAATTTAATCATTAATTAAGTTTCTAAAATACTCATTTAACTTGATAATTTAAAGTTACAAATCATAACTTACTCCAATGCTTTAAACATTATCAAGTAAAAGTTAAATCTAGTTTCAATTTTAAATTTAAAAACCCTCTAACTGTTAACAGGTTTAACATCACAAACTACTCGAGTTTAAACTCGAGCAAACATACCACAGACCCGAGCTTCAACCCGAGACCCAAACTCTCTCTTTCATTTTAAAAAAAACTTATATTTATTTTAAGTTGAAAACCTGTAGGCTTATCACCCACAATCTACTCGAGTACAAACTCGAGTTACTACCCCAAACACTCGTCCCTTCCTTCGAGTCAAACCACAAACCAAAACAACTGCCACGACCAACCCCTATGCACATGCACCATCGCCAGAGCCACCTCCAGCCTTTGATGATCCCTCCGGCACATCGACCTTCGCCCAGACCTTCGATCCCGACCCTTAAATTACTCGCATAAGCCTTAAATCAAAATCGAGCGATGTAAGTGAACTGGAACAAAAACCATTACCAGAATCTGCCTTGAAACCTTGTCTCCGATCACCGGAACCACTGCAACCCCGTTCACACCTTGCCAAGCTTCTACTCCACCATTTCCCAAAGCCTTGAGTCACTCGATCAACCAGAGGCGATGCGGTGACCACAAATCTGACCTTAAACTAAACTAGGTTTAAAACCTATTCCACTCCACCGCCGCCGCCGCGGTGCACTATCTATCCATCTGAGATTTTTGCCTAGACCACTAGACATTGTGCTACCTCCAGCCAAGTTCCCGATCATCCAAGAACCTCCGATCACCAGAAAAACACAAAATCCTCTTTTCTGGTCAAACCCCAATATCCCACTCGAAACCCAACTAAAATTCATGAATTTCTTTTATAAAATCATATTTTTCAAATTTGATTCATGTTACATTCCTGAAACAGCAATTTACAAAGTTGATTTTAACATGTTTAAAAGATTTCTTCTGTATTTCTAAATTTATAGACAACATTTCAACTAATTTTACTAAATTTATTTTTTTAACTTAATTCTTTGTTTAAACAAACACAAATTGTTTGAGAACTATAACCTACCAGAGATTTAATGAGGAGATAGGAATTTTTGATCTAAAATTTAAGCTCTGTAACTACAAGACAGAGACGAACAGATATCAGACTTGCATAGTTTCCACACATTCTTATATATACAGAAATCACTTATATATACATAAGCAAGCATCAATCATTTCAGAAATCTAACAAGCAACAGACAGTTATTACTTAGGATTTAAAATAGATGTTTACTCACCTTTTAATAGACAAAGAGCTTGTATTTTGAAAACAGGAAGGCTTGAAAAACTGGAATTTGAAAACTTGCATACTTCTGTTGTTTTGATCCTTGAAAACTTTGAAATAGCTTTGATCTTGATGATATATAAAACTGGAAAACTTGATGCTCTGAAACTTGAAAGTTTGAAACTGGAATGCTTTAAGACTTGATTTCAGGCTTCCAGTTGTTACAGGCTTGTTGTTTGAGATGGTTACAGGCATTTAAATCTTGAGTTTGACCTTGTTTGAATCCTAACATATTTGAGTTACAGGACTTTGATTCATTTCTGGTTGAGATTTGTTTCAGAGGAGATGATTATAGGTTTGATGATTTTCTGGTTTGCATTTGCTTTATGAACGAAAAGAAAAGAAGATTGCTATATAAGAAACAAGTGCATGCTGATATTTTATTTGGTACAAGAATGATCAGAGATTTTTCTTTTGTATGGTGGCTGAGATGATAGCAATTTAACGAAGTTGTCTTATTTTATTGTCATACTTATCCCCTTCTTATCTCGTGTGTGCTTATATGATTTTTTTTTCTTTTTTTTCTTTCATATGTATACTTTATATATTTAAATGTACATAGATATTTATAATAATTTTTTCCTTTGTTCATACTTATTTTTATATGTTCACTTGTTTCATATTTAAGTATATATTTATATTTCTTTCTTCCTTTGCTTTGTCTTATTACTTTATAAACTAAATGAATTTAATATGTTGGTAAAATTTATCTAATGTGTTACTTTATATTTTACATAGTTTATTAACATGTTGTTTTGAATTTATTTATGTATTTATTTTATTTTTATTTTATTTTATAATTTATCTGATATATATTTACTTTATATTGTATAAAACTATATAATTTATTTTGAAATATAGATGAATTTCTATATTTTATTTTGTTGTTAAAATTTTAGCTAATGCTTTTCTTTATATTTTTATAACTTATCTTTTCTTTTTTTGGCATAGCCTACGGGGTTGGATGGACCCCTACCATTTTATTATAACAAAATAATAAAAGCATACAGTACAGGTGAATGACAGATTGTCACTCAACATCAATCCTCGAAAAGATCCAGGAAAAAAACAAGAGAAAGCGAGTCACGGCGACTCAGCAAGCAATGAAAAACCCAAAACAGTTTGACAATGCAGTTACACTTTAAACTTGGTAGGCCCAAATATATCACGTATTAGAGAATACCAAGGCCAAACAAGAGAGCAGATCATCCGCTATTTCCAAAGGACCAAATGTCCAAAAAGTAACACACTTACTTACGAATTGTCGAGCACTGAACCTACTCCGAACCGCATGATACGTGCTATGTGGGGAGGCCCATCGTGTTCATGAATCCCACCTTCATGCATCTAGTCATAGGCCTAGTGGTAGTCTGAGGAGAAGCAATAGGCGAGGAGGTGACGTTTGACTCGACAAGGGGAGGTGGAGCTCTATATGCCGCTGGCGGAAGGATATGTTCATAGCAGTTCGAAATAATTTTCTTTGGTGGTTTGGACGATTTTGCATTATTAGTAGCATGGTTGAGCTTTAAAGGCTCAAAAGAGGCTGCATTAGTCGTCGCACTATGACCTGGGGAGGCTTTTTTGGCACTGCAAGCAAAACGAGGAGCAAGTTGCTTGGAAGTATGAATGGAGGAAGAAATTTCACATGGACCATCTAGTTGTGACGAAGAGGAAGGATCTGCGCGAAAAGAAATGACAGTTGATTGGGCAGACATATGCACGGGGTGTGCATGAACATGCACAGTTTTAAAATCAGGAGTGCCACCACAGTCTGCACTCTGAAGGAAATTAGCCTCGTCTATTTCACCCTCCTCTCTGATGTCAGAGCAAACATTAGGAGGTTTACTTGGTTCAGGAGTCGAAGCATCTAATTCCATCACATTACTCAAAGTGCTCTGTAAGTTTTCATTCTCTGTTTCTCTATTATCAGATTTATCTAATTTTGTATCATCTTCCACAACACCCGCATTAACTTTCTTATTTTCTTGCTCCACTTCCATGTCAGTACTGCGATCTAGATCAAGTTCACTGCTATTAATAGTAGAAGAAGTATTACTAAGATCCAATTCTTGACTTTGTATTTTTCCTGCTCCTACTAAGGACTTTTTTTTCTGAGAGAGGCACTCCCAAAGCTGCAACTTCATCAGATAATTTTCCTTTGCCAGCACCATTTAAATTATTGCATTTCGTTTTAAATTGACTATCAACAGGGGAGGAAACTTTAGGTGTATTGGATCTCATATTTCTTTTCCTGACTTTAATCCATACTCCTTTTTGCTTCCTTTTTTAGTCATAGTTACATTTTCTTTTATAGGCAAATTATCAACTTTACTAGTTTTTGGATCTAATCACTTTCTCAACTGGCATTTGACCATCTCCTCCTGCATCGTTCTCCTTATCCTTATTGTGTTTAAGACAACTAGATTGATTATGGCCAAACACTTTGCAGAGACAACAGATCAGAGGCTTCCAAAGATAACTGACTCGAACAAAGTGCCCAGAGCCATCTACCATCTGGATGGGAAACTCATCAGGTATGGCTTGGTTAGGGGAGACTTTAACCATGCATTTAGCAAATTCTAGCCTATCAAGTTTTTCGGTTGATTCGTCCATACAAAGAAATTTGCCTACTCTCGATGCTAGCCAGCTTATACCAAGCAGTGACCAAGCATACATAGGTATGTCAAACAATTTAATCCATACAGGTACTTTTTTAATACTACAACAACTATTACCTATAGCAGAATCCCATGGTTTAATGATGAAGAGCTTGTTCCTTAAGATAACCGGGTCCGCTTCGAGGATTCTGTTCCGGTCTTCTTCGCTAGATAGGAGAAAAAAGAACAGGAAGCCATTAGTTTTAACCTTGATGGTTCCAGTTAGCCTCCAGGTACGTTTGAGCAGGTAGATAACCGTGGAGTAAGGTAAAGGCTCGTCTAGGAAAAATCTGACCAGATAGTTGCGCCATTCTTTGTCTCCAGCTTGTAAGATTTCGACAGGGGGAATGAGAGTATCACCAGAGAAGGTGAGAGGGACTTCAGATGCCCTAAAGCAACCAGCGTTCCTCGGTTTCGCCTTGAACAGAGATGACCACTGCGGCAAAGGTGGAGGAGCGGTTGGCTTAGAAGGCGCAGGATAAGATGCGAGAAAAGGATGGAGTTGAGAGGGAGAAACTGCAACAGAGAGGGAAACATCATTAGAGGTGTGTAAAGGAGGAATAGGAGGGGGAGGAGGGTCAGGAGCGGGAGGCAATAGCGCAAGCGGTGGGAAGTCAGATAAAGGGGTGAGAAGCGGCGCGATTTGACTGGACGTGGTTTTCAAAGCTGAAAGGGAGGAAAAGGCGGAAGCGGCAGAAGCCATTGATTATATTTATAACTTATCTTTTATATATTGATTTCTATTTTTAGCTTAAATTATTATTATTATTTTTACTTCCATTTCTATTTTAAATATTTATTATAAATTTTACTGTAATACTTATTGTTTTATTTTTATTTCTATTTCTAATATAGACCATCAATCCCAAATTTTATCATTATAATTTATCTTTAAACCATTTAGTTAAAATTTAATTCAAATTCAATATATATACATATATACATATATATTCAAATTATTATTAAACCATTTACTTGAAATTTAAATCCAAATCACATATATACAATATTTAAATTCATATGATTTAATATATATTCTATTTGAATTGGGGAAACTCACTTCAATTTACAATTAATTTTACAATTTTAATTCAAAAATTCAATTAATTATCAATTTAAATTTAATTAAAATCCGGGGTCATTACAGACTTCCCCCCTTAAGAAATTTCATCCTCGAAATTTGAAAGTAGGGAGACAACCAAAAGAATAGATGAAGAATGTTTCATCAAATCAAATTGAGCATCTATTCTGCATTTGGCTTACCAAATCAGAATATCAATAATAGATACGAGAACGAATCTTTTTAATTATTTTTTTCACAAGATACTCGGGTTATCCAGATCTACGAAATATGCAGGGGCATTGGTCAGTTCGAAGGGATAACTAACCATTCGTAGAACATATTGGGACCCGAAAATAGACAAATATATGGATATAATTCCAAAACTTTTAGTTTAGAAACCAAATTATACCTATCAAACGTAGCAACCAAAGCAACCAATTCATCCAAACAAACAATTCTGACCTATTTGGAGTTTATATCCCATGCAAATATATCAAATCTTCTTCCTGGATCTACCAGGAACTATCAAAGAATTGAGAAAAGATGACGAACAAAAGAGATTGATAGAGAAAAGACTGTTTCCTTGTTGTTACAGGGTATTGACTAATTCGTGGTGGTATTCCCCTGTCCCCTATCTCATCCTCTTCTTGCACTCATACTTACTATCAGTGGATAGTAAGAGAATTTACTGAGGCATACAGATGGATATCTTAGAGATACTCATTCTAGGGTATACTTCACCCCATCTCTAATGAGCTACTTAATGTGTTATACTCCTGAGCTAAAGTTCAACCTTAGCTCTGATACCAATTATATCGATCCTGACTCGGCCTTCGAAAATCGGCACCCGTACTTCACTTGTACTCGAATGCCGCAGATTCAAACACCGAATCTGGCTTGTCGGAGCTTATAACACAGTAAGTATAACAACACAGCGGAAGAAAGAAATGAATGATATCATATGCAAATCCAAAGAATACAATATCCAGAATGATATACAACAATGATATCAACATGATACAACAATATCAGAGACAAATAATAATGTTACAGCGGAAACAACAGAACTGATAACTCCAAATGATCTTAAAAAGAGAATGAGTCCAACAACTCCAATATCAAGCTCGAACCCCCATCACGTTTCACAAAGATAAGCAAGGACAGTCGGTGAGTGAACTCTAAAAACTGAACTAGCTCCCGATAATCTACTAAACCTGACTATTTGAAAAACCCAACTCTAGACTGCCCATTTGGAAAATTATGGGCACCTAGAGTTTAGGAAGGGAACAATAAACTCCAGGTCAGTCATGGGACTGGTATGAGTAAACAAAAATAGTTTATCTTTAAAACAAACAACAAAAGAATTTTCAACATTGAAATCCGCAATGCTTTTTGGAAAATGAAACTACCATAAGGCCTCCCGGCACACACACAATGCAATCGCACACATGGCGGAGATTTCTCCTTATGATAGTCAAACATGCTTACTACGCAAAATCATTTGATATTATTACTAGTGCATAGTGTGGAAACATTTAAAAAATATAATATAAATCTTAGCCAGCATAGGTACCATTATACTATGCCTACTATAGCTACCATTTTAAATGGCAGGTTCTACAACTAAAACCGTACAAGGCTTGTATTGTTTCTTTGGATTTTCCAACAAATGGTCAGGCTAAGGAACTTCCTATGCCACGTAGGAACGCCTCTGGAGGGACGCCCCGAGAACCTACCTGGCTCTCTGCCAACACAAGGCCGGTTACCCCCTTCCTGGGTAGTGAACCTGAGATGTGCCACCCCCGGTCGTTTACGACCTTTATTCGAGGGCCCTCGATCACAAAGCAACAATCACACAGTAAATGAGATTGGAGCAACCACACAGGTAAAATATCTGGGCTCCATACCATGATACCACCTTTTTCCAGAAGGAATGGACATACCCTAGGGGAGCTAGCCCTGAAACCTTGCCGCATCTTTCCTGTTTCAACCATTTCCGAGGTGTGAGGTCCGATGAGGTCTCGTCTACAAAGCTACGCTTTACACGAAAGCCATGCTTTGATCAACAAATGATCAACAACACACAGCAACACTTAGCATGCCACACTATCAAATTGGGAGTATATCACTGATAACCTTCAACTACATAACCTCTGAGCTCGTACGTCTCAGAGAAGGGTTTTAAGCTAAGAGAATAAATCTCCGCCATCAAACGAAAATGTATTTGAAAGAAATCAGCTTTATATCTCAAAGTGTAATGTCAGACATACGGCCATACAAGTCTGTTCCGGGTTCGAACAGAACTGAAGGCACTTCTAAAGAAGCCCTTACAATCCAGGTATTCACAATCCCGATCGGATTTCCCATCACTTAGGGAATCTCTATACCGGCGCGACTCAGTGCAGAGACAATCGATAGGTTATATATCCTATCGTTCTCACAAATACCCGGTCTTCAACACCCGAAGTGACCCACTACTTATATTCAATTATTTTTAATGAATTATCTATTGAGTTTTTTTCCATGTATACATATATATATACCTTAATGGATCACTTCTCATAGTTCATTTTCCCAAGATTCCTTATTTTACCAATATAAAAATACTAGTATATAAAATCAACTTAAACCATTTATATATATGAAGATATATAAATGACTCTTTGCCTTTCAGAGTAATTTAAATTAGCAAAGAAATTTAATCACACCTTATTTCTCATGTTCCAGAGATTTGGTGTCACATAGCCTTTTCTGTTCATTCTCTTCTTTTTGATAAAACTCAAGCTTGATTGTAAAATCAAATAATACCATTTTTCTTATTTTCTTGCTTTACTTCTCAAATTATTTGGTTCCTGGATTTACAAGCCATATATTTAGATTCCGGGATACTGTAATTTAATACTTTTTGTTCTATGCTAAATAAGAGGGTGTTTAAGATAACTCATTCCTTTTAGTTTAGCCCGGGGTTCCTAATTCATATTTAAACAATTCTTGTGTCAGGTAAGGATACTCATATATTAATTTATTTATTATGCAAGGATCATATGAATAACCAAGTGTTAAATTGGATTGAAGACCAAACAGAGAAATCAATATATATATTTAGGCAGAGTATAAATGCAAACACATATACTAATCTGAGACTTAGCATATGATTGAAGACAAAATAATCAAAGCTATGTTACAGACCAAATTAATACAAAATTCTCAGGCGAACTTATTAAGTAGACAGCTGATGTTTTCTTAAACAATATGTGGTAGTGTCTAAGGTGTTGTGTAGTGATGGTCTTGCCTATTACAAACAGGACTGCAAGTTATTTTATTAGCCTCAGGTTGGTCATGACCAAATGCATTCAGACTTGAGTCTTGTATCTAGGTAGTAAGATGTGTTAAGCATAGTGTTGTGAGACCTACAAGTATTACAAAAATGCATATGGATCTACTTCACAAAGCAATGCAAACTTCTACTGTAATTTAAATGCCTAGACTAAGAATTACAAGTTTCATTTTCAAGCTTGACATATACTTATATCAATTATAAGTCATGATCATGCATTTCTGGTTAGCCCAGTTTTGGTTCAACTCAATCTTTAAAAGATTCATTGAATGTTCTATATTCCTTTCTTTCTATAATTATTTCTACTTCACCATTTTAAGAGCTCATCAGACATTGCCAAGGGAGACATGATCACATATCAAATTATATGGCATGATCCCCTATATCATACTTCACCAGAGATTATCCAGATCAGTTACTTAAAACAGAAACCCACAAACACACATATATAATACTAAAAATTTTACATATCCATTACTCAGAATAATAAGCACATATCAGTCCAGAAAATACTTAAAACATAATGAAGTTTTGCCTGGCCTAATTATTACAACATTTCTGCCAAATTCCTTAAAAATTCTAAATGCAAGTAAATCTTCAAATGTCCATGTAAGCAAGTTTCTTATTCTTCCTTTCCTGCAGCAACATCTAGAGCTGCCTCAATAAAAATGAGACACCCCAAATGTTACAAAGCAACAAATAGGGTCAGAAATAAATTTCTGGTATGAGTGGTATCACATATTAATTATTTTGTAAATTCTTAAAGCTACATAGAAAACATATCAGTTTAATGAGAAACTAATTCATACTAAAATCTGAGCATTGGTAAGCTTATCTATCAATCATACGCCCAAACAACCATGCATTCACTTCATTCAGATTTTTATGTACATACTCCTATGGATTATTTTCCAATTCCATAGTCTGATTGATCAATCTCATTTCATTTCTTTTTACATTTTGGGTTTGGTCTAACTCCTTGCCTTTGAACACCATGTGTGCATTGTAAAGGGGCTCAGTTCTGTTATCCCTTTACACAGAGGCCTACAGGACTTTAGCAAGTCATGCACATACCCATCATCCTCCTGATGATGAGCAGATCAAGGCACCATTCCTAAATTATTCTTATAATTTAGAGACCATATTTATTTATCTTCTGAGAATTTTATTATCACTTGAAATGCTTTGCATTCTTTTCCTCCTCTCATGAATCATCCGTTATGAAACTCTATCAGGCAGACATATCAAGCTTCCATGCAAAATACTAAATCCCATCCCAAGGTTAATTTATTCTAATCATATTTATGAAACTTTCATACATATATATCTACAGAAGTATTCCTATATCTCACTTAAATCTGATGAAGCTATATCCTATTTATTTATTTTACTGAGGACATAGGACATGATTTTTCCTTGAGAAAAACCCATAAAAACATATTAACTTATAGTAGGAACAACTCAGCACCTATACTTGATACTACATTGTTCATACCATTTAATATAAACTAGGCATAAGCATAAATCTCCTTATTCATACTGCCAGCTTATTTTCCTTTGATATCCCCTTTCTCAGTAAAACATTCAGTTTACATAAAACTGGATCATAAAATCCACTTCTATGATCTGAATACATGTTTGATTACTTGTATTTTAAAACAAACGACTGAAACAATCTTATCAATCCAAGACAGATCAAAACTCTAATCAAAAGTTCAATCAAAATATCATCCATGGTCAACATGCATTTATTCAGAAAACAAAATCAAACAGAAAATTTATAATATAATTTATATATGAAAATAACTTGGCTGCCCTTAGTATGGGTCTTAGTGCCTCAAATCCCATAAGTGATTATCACTCACCTTTCTTTGCTCCTCCCCGAGAATACTCAGTCCTGAAGACAATGTGAGCTTATTTTTTTATTTTTCTTTTAATTTTTGTTTCCTCTGTTTTCTCCCCAGAAACAACTGTTGCCCCTCCCTTGATTTAAATCATTTTGCTAGGGTTTTAATGAAGGAAAAACCCATTCTATCCTTACCTTATTCAGAGAATCATATGTGTATAATTTATGGCTAAAAGTGCCATTTTCTTTTGGTTTCTACTTCTAGTAAATCAGTTGCCTTATTGCTTTTCTGTGCACATGCTATTTGCATGATTTCCTTGCACATTATTTTTATGTGGCTCAACCCTATATATTTATTTTCCTTATTTCTTTTGTAAGCTTGATTTTTAATTAACATATTTTTATCATCTACCTTGATTTATTTCAAAAATGCATTCATACTCATAAATATTACTTAATTAGTTTTTATGTATTTTAATTATCAAGAGAAGTTATTTTATTACCTTACATTTTTCTGGCCACATAAATTTATAATATTCATAAGATATGTGTATTTAAAACTCATTCATACTTGTTGAAATAATCATTCCCTTTTGATATTCATTTTCAGATTATTTCATTCTTCAATTATTTCCTATTAACAAATTTAATTTCCTTTTTAATTTCAGCATTATTTTTATCTCAAAATTTTTGGGTCTTCACAATACCGGTCTTCAAATGTTATCCATTTACGTCGTATCACTATTCGTAATGGGTTATATGACACAAAGTCCTCTCCCGGTTAAACCGAATAATGAGCGCAATATTTTAAAACATATGGATATTGGAATTTCAATTAAGTCACAACTTATTATCCAAATTTCCTCTTTAAATGGTTTAAACAAATCACCATTTTAATCTTTTTAAACAAAAAGATTCAATTCACAAAGTTCACCCAGTTTCACAAAGATCTATTCATAGATTTTCAAATCGATTTCCATTTCAATTGGATTAACTCATTAAATCTTTAAAACAAAGATTTAACTAATAGCTTTCAAAACAATTCCATTTCGACCTTTTATACAAAAGGTACACCTTTCCAATTTCAAAACAAAGTTCAACAATCTTTCACAAAGATTTATTCATAACTCGGAAAACCATTTTCATTTCAAACTTGAAATTCTTTTGACACAAATTGGAAATTCATTCCTTATATGAAAGCTTCTATTATTTGAAAACAAATAGTTTTCATTTCGGATAATCTGATTTATTTATACGAGTTAAAGTCCTTGGGTTAAATTCAAATTCTCAAAACCATACCTTTAAAATGGTTTAAATTCATATAAACACATTTATAGCATCTTTAACCATAATTTCCAAACATGGAATTCAATTCCAAATTTTGAATTCAAATTCAAATCAAATTATTTAAATTGAAAACTTTACCAAGTTATTCAAAATAACTTTTATCTTAAAAACTCCTTCTCAAAAGCTTTAACATTTAACCCAAATTCATTTCCAAAATCAATTGAAATTAAAATTTCAATTTCAAAAATATTAAATTTAAATCATCTATGACTTAACTGATTTCCTCGTGAAATCCATATTTGTGTGTGTAAAAGTGTGGTCCAGGGGTTTAACACAGTAGTGCAACATTACAAATCATCACAGATTCAACACAGAAATATAGTTGATAAGCGGTATAAACTATAACGCTTATCGTTCATTCACAGATTCATAGATAAATCACAGATAAAATAAATTACATTCATCACAGCTTGAATTAAAACAATTTATTCACACAGCATCACATAGTAGGGATATTGAACAATTCACAGCATTCAATAGAATACAGTCATCCATAAGTAAGGTTAATGGATCATCTAATTAATTGAAACCGGATTAATCACTAACCCAGGTTAATTACAAATTATTTTAATTAATCAACCTTAATCATAAACAGTAATTACCATCATGTAATTACTTACCTTAATTAATTTACTTCTTAATTAATTATATAAATCCTTTGATTAATTACACTAAGTAATTAATCTTTAATTACTTCTACTAAGTAATTATACTTTAATTACTTCCCATTACGTAATTCCCTTTAATTAATCATCCAGTAATTATACATTAATTACTTCCTATTACATAATTCCCTTTAATTAATTACATCCAATAATTATACATTAATTACTTCACTAAGTAATTCCACTATTCAATCTCATTAAGTAATTTTACTTAATCAACCATCAAATGATTATCTTTAATTAATTTACAATTTAATTAACTTAAATTAATCACATTCACTTCCTTAATTACAATTGGTAATTTATCCCTTAATTACCTTTAAACAAATTAATTAATCTTTAATTGTAGATTAATTATCCTTTAATTATTAATTAATAAATCTTAATTATCAATTAATAAAACTTTATAACAAATTAATTAATCAGTTAATCAATCCTTAATTACAATTAATTACCCTTAATAATAGTTAATTAATTCTTAATTAACTTTAATTATAGATTAATTATTTCTTAATTACTAATAAAACTTAATTATTAATTAATAAAACTTAATTACAAATTAAGTACTTCTTAATTATCAGCTAATTAATCTCTAATTACTTAATTAATTAACTTCTAATTACTAAAGTAATCCATCTAATTACTTAATTAATTAATTCTTAATTACAACCTAATTACTTAATTGATTAATCTCTAATCATTAATTAATAATCTCTAATTATCAAATTAATAATCCTTAATTATTTATTAATTTGTCCTTAATCATTAATTAATTACTCCTTAATTTCCCTAATTAACTTAATTAATTTCAAGATAATAAAACTTCTTTAACTTAAGATAAACATTATCTTATAAATACCTTAATTACCATTAAAACATTTTATCTTAATAATTAATTTTACTTAATTTAATCATTAATTAAGTTTCTAAAATACTCATTTAACTTGATAATTTAAAGTTACAAATCATAACTTACTCCAATGCTTTAAACATTATCAAGTAAAAGTTAAATCTAGTTTCAATTTTAAATTTAAAAACCCTGTAATTGTTAATAGGTTTAACATCACAAACTACTCGAGTTTAAACTCGAGCAAACATACCACAGACCCGAGCTTCAACCCGAGACCCAAACTCTCTCTTTCATTTAAAAAAAAACTTATATTTATTTTAAGTTGAAAACCTGTAGGCTTATCACCCACAATCTACTCGAGTACAAACTCGAGTTAATACCCCAAACACTCGTCCCTTCCTTCGAGTCAAACCACAAACCAAAACAACTGCCACGACCAACCCCTATGCACATGCACCATCGCCAGAGCCACCTCCAGCCTTCGATGATCCCTCCGGCACATCGACCTTCGCCCAGACCTTCGATCCCGACCCTTAAATTACTCGCATAAGCCTCAAATCAAAATCGAGCGATGTAAGTGAACTGGAACAAAAACCATTACCAGAATCTGCCTTGAAACCTCGTCTCCGATCACCGGAACCACTGCAACCCCGTTCACACCTTGCCGAGCTTCTACTCCACCATTTCCCAAAGCCTTGAGTCACTCGATCAACCAGAGGCGATGCGGTGACCACAAATCTGACCTTAAACTAAACTAGGTTTAAAACCTATTCCACTCCACCGTCGCCGCCACGGTGCACTATCCATCCATCTGAGATTTTTGCCTAGACCACCAGCCATTGTGCTACCTCCAGCCAAGTTCCCGATCATCCAAGAACCTCCGATCACCAGAAAAACACAAAATCCTCTTTTCTGGTCAAACCCCAATATCTCACTCGAAACCCAACTAAAATTCATAAATTTCTTTTATAAAATCATATTTTTCAAATTTGATTCATGTTACATTCCTGAAACAGCAATTTACAAAGTTGATTTTAACATGTTTAAAAGATTTCTTCTGTATTTCTAAATTTACAGACAACATTTCAACTAATTTTACTAAATTTATTTTTTTAACTTAATTCTTTGTTCAAACAAACACAAATTGTTTGAGAACTATAACCTACCAGAGATTTAATGAGGAGATAGGAATTTTTGATCTAAAATTTAAGCTCTGTAACTACAAGACAGAGACGAACAGATATCAGACTTGCATAGTTTCCACACATTCTTATATATACAGAAATCACTTATATATACATAAGCAAGCATCAATCATTTCAGAAATCTAACAAGCAACAGACAGTTATTACTTAGGATTTAAAATAGATGTTTACTCACCTTTTAATAGACAGAGAGCTTGTATTTTGAAAACAGGAAGGCTTGAAAAACTGGAATTTGAAAACTTGCATACTTCTGTTGTTTTGATCCTTGAAAACTTTGAAATAGCTTTGATCTTGATGATATATAAAACTGGAAAACTTGATGCTCTGAAACTTGAAAGTTTGAAACTGGAATGCTTTAAGACTTGATTTCAGGCTTCCAGTTGTTACAGGCTTGTTGTTTGAGATGGTTACAGGCTTTTAAATCTTGAGTTTGACCTTGTTTGAATCCTAACATATTTGAGTTACAGGACTTTGATTCATTTTTGGTTGAGATTTGTTTCAGAGGAGATGATTATAGGTTTGATGATTTTCTGGTTTGCATTTGCTTTATGAACGAAAAGAAAAGAAGATTGCTATATAAGAAACAAGTGCATGCTGATATTTTATTTGGTACAAGAATGATCAGAGATTTTTCTTTTGTATGGTGGCTGAGATGATAGCAATTTAATGAAGTTGTCTTATTTTATTGTCATACTTATCCTCTTCTTATCTCGTGTGTGCTTATATGATTTTTTTTCTTTTTTTTCTTTCATATTTATACTTTATATATTTAAATGTACTTAGATATTTATAATAATTTTTTTTCCTTTGTTCATACTTATTTTTATATGTTCACTTGTTTCATATTTAAGTATATATTTATATTTCTTTCTTCCTTTGCTTTGTCTTATTACTTTATAAACTAAATGAATTTAATATGTTGGTAAAATTTATCTAATGTGTTACTTTATATTTTACATAGTTTATTAACATGTTGTTTTGAATTTATTTATGTATTTATTTTATTTTTATTTTATTTTATAATTTATCTGATATATATTTACTTTATATTGTATAAAACTATATAATTTATTTTGAAATATAGATGAATTTCTATATTTTATTTTGTTGTTAAAATTTTAGCTAATGCTTTTCTTTATATTTTTATAACTTATCTTTTATATATTGATTTCTATTTTTAGCTTAAATTATTATTATTATTTTTACTTCCATTTCTATTTTAAATATTTATTATAAATTTTACTGTAATACTTATTGTTTTATTTTTATTTCCATTTCTAATATAGACCATCAATCCCAAATTTTATCATTATAATTTATCTTTAAACCATTTAGTTAAAATTTAATTCAAATTCAATATATATACATATATACATATATATTCAAATTATTATTAAACCATTTACTTGAAATTTAAATCCAAATCACATATATACAATATTTAAATTCATATTATTTAATATATATTCTGTTTGAATTGGGGAAACTCGCTTTAATTTACAATTAATTTTACAATTTTAATTCAAAAATTCAATTAATTATCAATTTAAATTTAATTAAAATTCGGGGTCATTACACTTATGATTACACTCCTTTGTCCTGATCCTCGATCAAAGGAGTTGGTACCAATATCCGAGTATCAGATTGTACTACTTATTACGCAGCACAAGGTTTTGCTTACAACAACACGGTTCCATTAGTTCAAGAAGCTAGCTTTATTTATAAACAAAAGAAGTGGAAAATGCCTTATAAAATTTGCCTCAGTACACTAGGGTGGCTTATTTATAGAAAATAAACTAAATAAATATAAGTGAAATAGTGCCGCAATAGGTTGCTATTTAATGCCCGTAGAATTTCAATTCCATCAACAGTGGCTAGCTTGAAAGTTCCGTCACTGAGCTTCTGTTCGATCGCATGAGCACCTTCCCAATTTGAACCAAGTTTCCTTTTACGTGGGAGAACTTGTTACAAAACTAGATCCCCTACCTCAAAGATATGACTCTGGACCTAGGTGTTGAAATGTCATGCTGCTCTTTTCTTGTGAGCAACCACCCTTAATTCAACCTTTTCTCATTTTTCACCAATCAAGTTGAGGGACTCCATCAAGAGTTCCTTATTGAAGAAATGCTTTTTTTTGTGAGAAGAGATTTCCATTTCAATCAGAATCATGGCCTCTAATCTATATGACAAAGCGAATGGTGTGTATCCAACCGTGGACTTGTGGGTCGTCATATAAGCCCACAACACAAGTGAAAGCTCATTGACCCGGTTGCTTTTGGCTTTAGTTAATCGTTTCTTCAAAATGGGTTTGATGATTTTATTCACCACCTCCACCTATCCATTCACCTGTGGGTGTGTTATTACTGAAAAGCTTTTCCAGATTTTGTACCGATTGCAGAAATCCTTGAACTTGGTACTTTCAAACTGAGTTCCATTATTAGTTATAATTTTCTAAGGAACTCTGAATCTACAAATTATATTCTTCGTCACAAAGCTGATCATTTTTACTGTCATGATCGTAGCAAGCGGTTCCCTTCAGTCCACTTTGTATAGTAATCCACCGCAACAATAGCGTACTTAGCTCTTTCTTTCGACATCAGTAGCACACTAATTATATTATTTCCCTAAACCTCAAACGGCATTGGCTAACCATTTGTGTTTGCTCTATGGATGAGGCTCTCGGATATTTTGCAAACCTCTACCATCGGTCGCACCGTCAGGTATAATCGATTGTATCTTAGTGTATAGTTTGTCAAAAGTATCCATATGAAGTATCTTCTTCGCTAATATCTGGCCCCCAGTGTGGTCGTCGCAACTGCCCTCATAAATTTCCATGTGGATTTTCCTAGCCTTATCCTGGGTTACAAACCAAAGTAGGGGGTTGAGAAAGCTCTCCTGTATAGCACTCCTTGCACTATAAATCGCGATACTTTTCGAAGTAGTTTCTTCTGCTCTTTTTTTCCTTTCAGGAGAGTTCCCTTCAACAAATAATCCTTGACTAGAGTCATCCATGACTCCTTCTCGTCTTCAGCCTCCAAGATCCAGTCTACATCCATCCGGTCAATGCTTAGAGTCGATAAAATCTTCATCGAAACCAACCCCATCAACTGCACATCTCCAGAGCTAGCCAGCTTGGCTAGTGAATCTACCTTTGTATTCTCCTCTCTAGAGATATGTGTAATCTTATAATGCTCCATATCATTAAGTGGTTCTAGTGTCTTCATTAGGTAGGGGGCGAGTCTCGCACCCTTGGCCTGGAATTCCTTCTATACCTAGAAGACCACCAATTGGGATTCACTGAACATATTCAACATCCTTACCCTCCAACTCCTTCACTATCCTGTCCCGCTATCAACGCTTCATAATCAGCCTCGTTGTTTTATTAGGGGAACTCTAGCTTCAATGCGTAGCAAATCTATTATCCTTTTAGAGTCACAAGTACCACTCTTACCCTAGAGCTATGTTCACTGAAAGCTCTGTCTATGAATATTTCCATTGAGAAAGTGTGACCATATTATCTTCCGCTTCTCTATCCCAGACGGTAAACTCTGATGGAGTTCGAGGTACTCCCTAGGGGAAATTATGTAATTTTTTACATAAATCTAAATCAAAACCAATCTTGTTCAAATAAAAAGTGTTTCCTTTCTATTATATACTTGTTATAAAATGTTATAAATAACTCATTAGTTAATTTAAGTATATATGTCAGAAAGTCCATAAATGATGTGTTTATGATAGCAGTTACAAATAGTTGTAACCATAAGTATTATATCACAATATGGTAAGCATATCATTTTAAATATTCTTAGTCAAGATGTATTGAGATTGGATGTTAATGCATCCATTAAGACTAGAGTACGTAATGCTCTCCAAATGTTAGATAGTGTATTACTCATGGCTGTGGGGGGCACCAAGGGTTATGTACTGATAGTTATTGGTAACTGTGGAATCACTCACTCAATAGTTTTATGTTGGTTAATATAACTAAGGTCAAATAGAAAATATCGAGGTGACTAATTTACACATTTCTCTTGACTTAAGAATACAATTGATCTTCAATATGAGAGCTCCTTTTTTTTTGGCAAAGCCAGCGAGGTTGACTGGACCCCTACTAGTTTTATTGCAACACAATAAAAGAGTACAATTCAAAGCAAAAAGAAAGAGGGCAAAGAAAATAAAAATAAAAACAATTGACAAAGCAACAAGTATCATACCCAACCAAGCATAATATTGTCGGGATAAACTCTGTTGCCATTCCTCAATTGCTTGAGGGTGCCTATCTTAACTTCATGCCATAGAATATCAATCTTCTTTCTTTGATTTTCAAAAACAATTGCATTCCTTTCCTTCCATATAACCCTCAGGTATATTTTCAAACATACTGCTAAAACTCTAGGCCTATCATTTCTCCATCTAGTTGCTTTGTAAATAATACTCCACACCATGCTAGAACTACCACTTGAAAGATTATAACCAGTAATGCCACTAATTTTGTTCAACAAGGTTTTAAGAGCAGGGCAGTCAAAGAACAAGTGTTCAGTAGTCTCCTCATGCAACTCACAAAAAAGACATAAAGGGGAGCAAGCCAGACCAAATTTGATCAAATTACTTCTGGTGAGAAGAGCATGATTTATGACTTTCCACAACATCAAGTTGTCAGAAGGCACAGAGTCATTGGACCAGATTATAGAAGTCCACCTAGAGGCAGGCAGAGGAGCATAATCAATAACAAAATTGTACACACCCTTAACAGTATGAGGCTTCATATTCCATGTGACAGAATCCAGATGATGAGCAGAGTAGTAGTTGACTTGAATTTCACTCCACAACTGCCTGAGCTGTTGATTACTAATAGTTGGCAGTTGCAATTTCCCTACATGCACATAATCATTTGCTTTTGCATCATAATGTATTCCAGATTGCTGTATCTGTTGATAGTCACACACCTTTGATAAAATTATTCCTTTGCAAGACCATGGTTCATGCCAGAAGCTTACAACATTGTTGGCAGCAAAATGATATTGTACCATTGGGAGATATATCTCTCTCTTAAGTTGAGGATATTTCTCCAGATCCAGCTGATGTTTTGTGGTATATCCATATACCAAAAGTATTTAGTCTTTATGCAATGCTGCCATATCCACTTAACCCATAAGCTACTTCTCTTGTTGATGAGGTCATCAAAATGTGTACTTATTGCTGCATAGTTCCACTTCCTAGCATTAATAACACCAAGCCCACCCAGACTCAGGGGAGTTTCAAATTTAGCAAATGAGCAAGGCATTAGCTTCCTATTGTGAATACTGCCAGACCAAAAATATATATTCATTGCAGACCTAACTAGTTGCAACAGCTTAGTTGGGAGGATTAAGGTACGTGCCCAGTAGATTAAAGAGGAAAAAACAACAGTTTTAATTAGGACAAGTCTTCCACTTTGAGTCAATTGCCTATTAGACCAAGCATTCATAATAGATGAAATTTTATTGTATAATGGAATACAGTCAGCATTTGTAATTCTTTTAGAGATTAAGGGAAGACCTAGATACCTCATATCATTATCCATGCAAGAGAAACCGATGTGTTGGTAAAGAGCAGTTGCCTGAATACCACTAACTCCAGCAATTAACATGGAAGATTTAACTTTATTAATTGATAGGCCTGTCATACAATAGAAGGACTGCAGAGCCTCCATTATACCAGTCAAAGAGGGAAATTCAGGCTTAGTAAACAACATAACATCATCAGCAAACATTATAGAATTAATTTGAAATGAAGAGCACTTAGGATGGTACTTAATTATCTTCTGAGTGTATCTAGATTTAAGAATAACAGTGAACACCTCCATAACCAACAAAAATAAGTAAGATGATATAGGATCACCTTGTCGAATGCCTTTACTACTTCTGAAATATCCTACAGGTCTGCCATTTAAAACAACTGAGAAGGTTGGAGTGGAAATGCATACATATATCCAAGACACAAATATTTTAGGAAACCCCATAACTGCCATAATCCTAACAATTGATGCCCAATGAATAGAATCATAAGCCTTAGATATACCGATTTTAATAGCAGCAGAAGGAGTCACTTTGGCTCTACTATAACCCTTTAGCAACTCTTGAGCTAGAAGCACATTATCAAGTATATTTCTAGAAGGTATGAAGGCAGCTTGATTCATGGAGACAATGGTAGGCATTACACTGACCAGACGTGAAGCAATAATTTTAGAGATACATTTATATATTACATTACAAAAGGAGGAGACACATGTTGGAGGAGAGACTTTAGGGATTAGCGCAATATTAGTACAATTAACTTCCCCGAGTAACTTGCATTTAGAGAAGAAATTGTGGATTGCCTGACAGAATTCATGGCCAAGAACACTCCACGTTGCTGTAAAGAAGGTCACATTAAGGTCGTCAGGGCCTCCAGATGATTGCTTATTCATAGCAAAAAGAGTGGCTTTTATTTCCTCATCAGTAACAGGCCTAATAAGAGTTTGAGCTTCATGACTTGATATGCAGGGCAGAGCAAGAGTTGAGATTTGTTCTAGATCAGGAGTGAATCCATTTGAATTACCAAGCAAAGAAGAGAAGTAATCTACAAAGGCTTGATCAACAGAATCAGCAGTAAAAAAAGGTTCCTTGATCATCATAAATACTGAAAATATTTTCTCTAGCATGCTTGACCTTTAATGAATCATGGAAATACTTAGTGTTCTTATCTCCTTCAACAATCCATTTATTATGCAATTGCTGCCTCTTCATATTAGCTTCCAAGCTAAGAGCATTGTTCACATCACTGTATAGTTTGCCTTCAACAGCAGCAGCATGCACATCAAGGGGATGTTCCATCATATAATCCTGTTGATTCTTCAATTGTTCCTTAAGAGATGTTGAAAGCAATCTACCAGAACCAAATGTGGTTGAAGCCCACAATTTGATCTCCTGTTTTATTCTTTTTAATTTCCTGTAAAACTTATACATGGGGTTACCAAAGCAATAAAATTCAGAGTTAACATTAGAAACTAAGGCAAGAAAGTGGTCATGCTTGAGCCAAGCATTAAAAAATTTGAAACTTCTCTTATCCTTTCGTAAATGGTGACCCAGCGTTAAAATCAAAGGAGAATGATCCGACATTATGGGATGAGGAAGGAAGACAGACAAGGAAGGCCAACGGGTGAGGGCTTGGATGTTGCTGAAAGCATGATCAATTGTCGTGAAAGTACGTACTCCACTACGACTTCTATTGTTCCAAGAGAACTTAGCTCCTGACTTATTAACCAGAATTAAGTCAGACTCAACAACAGCTAGATTGAAAGGAGCTATGTCTCCAGGACTAAGAGGATTACCACCACATTTGTCAGTTAGGTCAAAGCAAGAGTTAAAATCACCTAAAACCACCCAGGGGTGAGAAGATTGTCTTAAAGGAGGCAAGGAGTTGAAGAAAGAATTCCTAGAAGGGACAGAGTTATCAGCATAAACAAAGGTGATGTAGAAGGAGGATTGGGTTTGAGTTTCATGGACATGAAGGTGAATGTATTGTCTAGTAGTTAGAATTGGAGATAGAGTAATAACCACAGGATCATAGATAATAAGGATTCGACCATATGAAGCTGTTTCAAGATTGTGATGGTAATCCCATGCAGGATTAATATAAGCAACAGCTTTGATAGATAACAGTAGATTAAGCTTGGTTTCAAGCAATCTAATAAGACTAATATCATAAGTAGAAATGATACTTTTAACCTGAACAAGTTTAATGTTACTATGCGCACCTCTGAGATTCCAGGCAACAATTTTTTTTAACATATAATAATTATTGTTGTTTGGAGGAGTTATTTCTTCTCTTTGCAGAAAGAGATCTAGTTTCAATTTCTCTACAAGGAAGAGGATGAGGAGAGGAAAGATGAGCAGTTGAATGGGAGGAGGAAGGAACTTGAGTTGGAATAGGTTGTGGAAGAGGGATAGAGATACTTGAAGGCCATCATGGCAAGTCAATGGAGAAGTTGTATTGAAGTGGATCATGAGGTTGAGAATCATCATCAGACTTGAACATAGAAGTAATGAGTTGTGTTAAACTGGTTTCAAAAGCTTTACACCAAGTTTTATCAAGTTCTGTTACCAGTGTAACTTCTTGTGTATGCACATCAGCAATGCCACTACCAATTTCCTTGCTTTTACCACAAATTTGCTGCACATCAACTTTCAAGGATGGTAGTTCATTATCAGCTGCATTACCATCATCAGATTTTGTATTATTCAGGGAAGTTTCCTTACATATTTATATACAATTTAGCTCAGAAGTAATTTCTCCTTCCTCCTCCTCTATAATTTCCAAAAAGTCATGCCCATTCACATCATTTTGCAAAATATTATATTTATTGTGAGTTATAACAGTACATGTTTGATCAACTTTCTGATTTCCATTATGAATGGTATTTGCAGATCTGGTTTCCTCATTTACACCATGATCAGCTTTATCCTCTGTTCCTATCATTTTCCTTGATTTGTCTTCCAGATCCTTACTTAAGTCTACTTTTTTTCCTTTATTTCTATTGACTTTTTGCCAGACTTGCTTCACTTTATCTTGTTTGTCAGAGTATTTCCCCTTCCTCACCCTGTCATGGTTCACATCACCAAATTCCTGATGATTGATAGTTTCACATTGTTTATCATTCTCTTAAGTTACAGATTTCTTACAAGTACTTACCAAATGCCCAAACTCCTTACAAAAAGTGCAAATTTCCGGCTTCCACAGGTAATCAACTTTAATAACCTGATCAGTCCCATCAAGCAGTTTAACTGTGAAGCATTCTAGTAATTCATTCTTAGGAGTGACTTTAATAAGCATTTAGCAAAAGAGATACGTTCAAATTTTTCAGTTGACTCATCCATACATAGAAGTTTGCCAATCCTTGTTGCTAACCAGTTAATTCCCAATGGAGACCAAGCATACAAAGGGATGTTAGATAACTTAACCCAAACTGGAACTGCTTTGATGCTACTACAGCTATTGCCTACATTTTCATCCCATGGCTTAACAATGAATAGTTTGTTCCTCATCACCACTGGATCAGACTCAGAAATCCTAGTCTTATCATCTTCATTTGAGAACTTGAACAAGAACAAGAAACCATCTGATTTAACAGATATGGATCCACGTAATTTCCATGCTTTTTTAAGATAGTACAATACAGTCGTGTATGGTAGAGGGTTGTCAAGAAAAAATCCAACCAAGTATTCTTTCCACATAGAGTTACCGGCTTTCATTACATCAGCAGGTGGAACTAAAGCATCACCATTGTAGTCAAGTTGTATGACACGAGGTACATATTTCCCAGCATTAATGGGTTTCGCTTTGAAAAGAGAATTCCATGCTAGTTGTGTTTGAGGAAGGGGTAGCAAAGGAGGAGTAGAAAGATTCAGGGCAGAGGTCTTGGAAGAAGAAGAATTTGCCAAGGTGGCAGAGACAGGATGGGTTCTGACAGGAGGGATGGTAGAAGGAATAGGAGTTGACAGGGAAGCATGGTTAACAGCAGAGGGTGGAACTAGTAAAGGGGAAGAAGGACTAGGTTGCAGAGAGGATGATGGATGGGATGGTTCAGCGGGAAAGAAAGAAGAATTTGGGAGGGTTCCCATTTTCGAAAGAAAAAAGAATTTTTTGAAAGTTGAGATTAGTGATTTTTAGAGAGCTCCTTTTTTATTGTAGTTATATCGTGGCAAAGCATCCATCGAAGGATTATTGTTGGGTCGAGTGAAAGTATTGGAAGTAAAACACTATTCAAGTAAGGATTTGTGTCCTTGGTTATACGGGGTTAGTATCATGGTCAACTAAAGTCAACTCAAAGTCAAAATCTCTGGCTAGAGTAGTTCAGTTAATAATAATTGTTATTATCGAACTAAGGACTTTTTGTTTGGACTACAAAGTTGAATATGGACGGTTATTGGCTCCAAGCATAAGCCCAAAGTTATATAGTTTTGACGAAGAGAATTGGTGTAACTGTTACTACTGGGTAACGCTTAAAATTGTAAAAATTAGATTTTTTTACCAAATTTATGTAAGCAATAAATTTGGAAAAAATATCACATATCTAGCTAAGATGAAGTGTGACTGTTGATATTCAAGTTGTTTGATATTTACCACTTACCAGTTTACACCTGGAGAGTCAATACAACTACAATGTTGAATCCTCCATCTACATCAGATTTGATTAAATTATAAATGTTATAATTAACTAAATTAATTAATATTTATGAAATATTAATTATAATTTTTTATTTCAATTATGTTGGCCAGTTTTAAAGTGGTGCATATATAAAAGTTATATACACACTTTGTGGATATACAAGATTGATGTATGTTTAGATTTGATTTAAATGTAAATTATCTAATATGGCTTGAAATGAATTGAGGTCTAATAGGAGGGCATATGCAACCGACTATGAAAGGGGGAATAGGCTTGGAATTTGATTCCAAAAAGGTCTGAAAATAGCTAAGGAAATGAAAAATATGTTTCCATCATTAGGCCTATTCTTTTCTATACTATTTAAACACCTCTTGCCTTTTTTTCTTATTAATTCTATTCTAGGGTTTCAACCACCACTCCCCCTTTCTACAATGGCCAAAAACAAAATTCAAGTGAAACACGACACAGATTCAATAAAAGGGAAAAAGGAAACTGTGTGTAGCTTTCTTACAGGGGTTACGCCTTTTGGAAGTGTTGATCTAGAACTCAAGCGGAGTAGTATAGATTCAACATTCAAAGTATTCTCTTGGGCAATAATAAGGTATCATCTTGATCTACAAATTCTTATAATCATTTATAACTAATTATTACATGCTTTTATTTAATTCATTTATACATTATCATGACTCCCTATACACACACACATATGTTGTCTACATGAGATGGAAAATATGAACATATGTATGTGTATATTTTTTATTAAAATTTTGTTATGTTTATATGTTCGAAGATGCAATTTTGTTGATGAAATCATAATTGTATTTTTTTTCCTTTTATTTTTAATTTTGACAATAGTTGAAAATAAGTGTTATCAGGTTAAGTTTAATCTATACAAATATTTCATATGTAGTTGTATAATCATATGGTTTTACTAATCAACTAAATTTGTTCATATGTTTTATTTTATAACAAAGAAAATTGCAATTTTAGTATGTAGTTATTAAATTTATTCATATATATGTAATTGTTTGTATGTACATATGTTAAATTAAATTCACGTACATATTTTATTAGATATAATTATATAGATACACACACATACATATATAAAATATTTTATTTTAAAACAATACTGAGGAAACGGAAAGTTTTGCTAATTTGTTTTGTGTAAAGAAAGTTTTGCAGAGATGTTTTGTAACCATATATATGATTGTCTGTAAAGGAAAGTTTTGCTAATTTTTTTAGTGTAAGGAAAGTTTTGTTAAGATGTTTTATAACCATATATGTAATTGTATATACAAACACACACACACGGATATATATATATATATCTGTGTGTGTGTTTTTATCTCTATATTCGTATACTTATATATAAACATCGGTTTAGTTATAAAGTTATTTTATGTAATTTTAAAGTGCATTTAATGTGTATATAATGTGTAATTAAAGTGTATTTAAAGTGCATTTAAACTGTATTTAATTTATATTCAATGTGCATTCAAAGTGTATTTTAAAACTTTTGTTTATGGTCATAAGTATGTAGAATATAAATATTCATTTGTTGCCAATTTTTACTTATTCAAGGATTGCTTTATTTGGAGTTGTAATCTTAAAATTAAAACTGTAATCTAATTTACAAGTATTATATCGATGGTTAGAAACTTTGATATTTTATACCATAATTGTATAAGTATGTATATATGTTAATAAATATGTAAATTTATACCAATTATAAACACCTATATGTTTCATACCAAATACACACACACATATATACGCACATACAAACATATGGACATGTTGGACAACACTTATGTATACGGAGGGGCTAACTTGTCCTTTGCAGTGTAAATCTCAGCACTTATACTAGGCAAGACAAATCATGTACACTGATCTATTACACGTGCACGTACACGTACATGTGTATATGATACACATGTTTACCTTAATTGATTCCTATTTACAACAAATCAAAATATAACTTATAAATTAAGTGAAATATTGATTTTACTTGAAAGAAATAGATGAGATCTAAATGAATTTAGACTCCATAGGCATGTTAAAGATCCAATAAATGAATATATTTTTTTGAAATTTACCGTTTAATTTCACTATAAGCTAACCCAGTTCCTTCAATGGTATCAAAGTCTAATAGTCTATGCAGTCCAAATTAGCCATGTTAGGGTTAAATGATTATGCTTGTCCACTTAGTACGATGTCTGTAAGAGTATTGTCTAGGCTTGGATTTGGGTAATTAAGTACTCTTCCCTTTCAGACTACCGGCTAGCTTGAAAGGTGAAGTGATCCCAAAGGTTTCCCCTAATAGAAAAATGCCTAATTTGGATTAGGCATTGGGATAATTTTCAAATTTTTTTTGAAAATTAAGACAAGATTTTAAATTTATAAGTTAAATTTAAAATAAAAACATGTTTATTATAAAAAGTTATAATATAACATAAATTTCCAAAATGTTTAAAAAGATAATGAAATTTTCAAAATGTTTGAAAATATTTAAATATTAATTTCGAAAATTAAAATTTATTAATAAGATTAATAAAAAATTAATTAAATAAGTTAATTAATTAATATTTATATACATGTATTATATATGTTGACATATGTTATGTTATTTTAAAGTGTTTAAGATAACATTATTAAAATAACATTAGTATACATATATGTATATAAATAAATTTTCAAAATTAATATAATTTAATTTAGACTATTCGATTAAATAAATAAATTAAAGGTTAATTAATTAAATAAATAAATTAAAGGTTAACTGAATAAATAAAAATACACGAACATATAAGATATATGTGGTATACTATAAAGGTTATATTATATATAAAAATATTCAATATAAATGTTATATTGGAAAAATATAAAATTAATCAAAGAGTTAATTAATTAAATGAGATTTAATTAATCTAATGTTAATATAATGCTATACATAAAATTATTATATAAGTTAATCCAAACGTAAAAGTTATATAATAATGAAACTTATATAATATGAGTGTATAAATAAAGGTGGGAAATTAAAGAACCTCTAAAAGACTTAAGGAATCACGAGGGTACACATGATTAAATATACGGGTACGTGTACCATGATTTCTGATGTGTCCAACACTTGAATCAAGTGGGTATTTTGTAAGAACAATATTATTCCATAATTCGATATCACTCAATTAAATATATTTAAGATAATAAACCTTTAATATAAGTGGTCCTCTACTATTTATATATTAATAAATTACTTGCATACTCTTTGGTTGTTGAGAAAATTCAAGCTAGAGATGTTATGTGTAGTATTATTAATAATTAACTAGACTAGGTAAGATAACTATATGTATTTGTTGATAAAACTCAAGGTACATCTACTATACTTAATCCGTTGCGAAATGGTAGGCACGAGTCAATAATTTCTTTCGATTTGTTGAGCAAACTCAAGGTCGAAATGAGATCGGGACAAAGAACCATATGTTAAGAGTTGTATATGACACAACCGATAAGGAGTTATCTATCATTTATGCGAGTGTGACTTATTAAGCAAACTCAAGGTCAGAATCCCGAGATAGACTAGTCCTAACACCCACTAGCAAAATCGAAAAACTTCTACGTTTCATCTTAGGGTTTGGAGAAACATATAAGACTAGTGGGAGCTGTATTAGAAAAATGAAATGGTAACGTTTAACCTTTCTAATATTGTAAGAACTTAAGCTATATAATGTTATATTAATCTACGTTGATAAATTTGTGCATTTAATATGATCGACAAAAGTTTATCAGTTAAAATATACAAAAGAACTGAATTGGAGATTGACAAATAGAACTATAATATATACGTACTATTAAATACTTCTTGCATGTTAGTGTTTTCTACACCCATGCAAGTACCTAACTGTAAAACTACTAAATACATTTGCAATTTGGTCGCTTACGTGTTTATTTGCTCGAGACCATGTAATGCTTTCTATGATTTTCTAACTCTAAAAGCAACACAGGACTATGGATATTTGATCCATATACTATTGTTTATAAGTGTTATATGGTGAACCGTCACAGTTTGTATTGTACAATACTTCGATGAAATTAGTTCATTCGAAGTAAGCAAACAAACCATACTGCGAGATCGAGTAATCCGTTTGATTGATCATAATGAAGATCATATTATATTAAATGTAACACTAGACCAAAACTACAAAAAAGTTCCAAGAACTCGATCGTTGAAGTGCAACATAATTGATGTCCTTAAATGTTAAGGATGATCAAATGCACTTTTGTAAAGAGTTCGTTTTGATATTGTAGTAAGGTTTTTCTTTGGAATGGATCAACCATTTAAAAAAAGGAAAATGAATGTACAAGAGTAGATGTGGTTTAAGGTACAGTTGGGATAAAGAGAGTGAATGGTCATTTCTGCTTCAAAAAAAGACATCGGAAAAAAAATTGTAAAATAATAGTTGATACTTAACATTGTAATAAGAAATGTGATTTCTATTTCAAATTGTATTTTTATATAGAAAATTATTTTCTATGAGATTTATTTCTTTGAGTTCAAGATAATTGATCAAAGAACTCCTCACTGTAATCTAGTTATAGTATATGAAATAAATATTCTATATTAAGTGGATGATGGACCACCGTATTCAGTACTCTATTATAGTAATGGCAGAAATAGTGGGAGTATACTGCATAGCACATATTGGTTACATCAAGTTACGAAAATTGTTTTCTTAAAATGTACCTCACATTATTTATGAAATAATATATGTTCTTCGGTGATGACTAAAGAATAGACATGGTTTTATTTCAATAATAATATTATGAATATTCATTATGAAATAAAACTATAATGTATGCTTGTTTTCATAACAAAAGTGATGCATTGGAAAATACCGAAGTGTCTAAAATTATTACAATTATTTTGATATTATAGACTGAGCCATGGTTCTGAGGAAGAAATTCTTCAATCATATGATTATGAATCATATGGAACTAGTGAAATGTACCTTAGATAATTAAAGGCAAAGCACCCGTTCAGTGGGAGCGTTATATGAGTTGATGAACTCTTTGGGTTGATACATATAGATGTATGCAATCACGTGTCTGATAATATCGAAATGGTTCCACATACTTCATTACATTTGCCGATGAATTATCCCAAACACGAATATATGTATTTTATACATATGGGAATGCCAATGATAAGTTCATAGAGTATAAAACAAATATAAATAAAGTGACATGTAACAAAAATAATTCGATTTTACTGAATGAGTGAGTATATTATAAATAGATCTAAATATACCTAAAATGAATAAAGATTCAATCTCAAAAGTAACTCCTTCCTATAATACATTATGTTGTATTAATAAGGAGTGATCAAACTTTGTCAAACAAATCATTATTATGATGAGTGAAGTTGAGTTAAATTATTTTTATAATGTGTGTACATAGGAGTAGTACACAAGGTTAAGATTAATATAATCCAAAGAATAGTTTACAAAATCATAAAACATAATGGTTTATAAGAAACCCCATCATGTTCTAGGCCAAGAAGTTGACAGGTTGTGTGAGTCAAAAGACTGGACATAATAATTGTATGTAACGGACCTTATGTGAATTACATCAAAAGAAATTTGGAAATGATAGTCCTTGGATGACTAATTTATGTTGTGAACATAAATATTATGAACAAATACCAAATCTGTTTTATGTGAGGCAATTCATTGAATTTTTATGAATGCCCGTTGTGTTGCCATGAGAAACAATTATTGCTTTAAGAAATACCAACTTTGTAGCAAAGGAATTTCTTTGAGAATTATTGGTAGTAAAATGGATATAAATACGATCCAAGGTTAAAACTGATTGCAAGGGATGAAATGAAATTAACCGAATCTAAATGAACATAACACATTAGAATGTCTAATGGTTATTCTTGCACGTCAAAGAGAAACTATGAGTTTCTTGTCAACGTCAAGAATAAGCAATCCTCGGTATTTTAGTTAAACCATTAGGAGTATTGACTCTATAATATGGTACGATGCACAATTCGAAATGAATTCCAAGTATATTATTAAAATATGAATTTGATAGTTGTACCTAAAGAGATATGATCCATCGATCACAAATGTGTTTTTGAGAGAAAGACAAATGAAGTTGGAATATAGTGAGCCACGTTGATAAGAATAACATCATGAATTTCAATTGTTGAAATTAGCATAGCAGATTTGTCATTCGATATGCTGAAGTTGATTCAGATTTACTCAAAAAATTATCGCCTAGTATGACTTTGTGCTTTGGTACATATGTATTGAAACAAAAAATTATAAATAAATATGTAGACTAGACTATTTCTACATTACAACCAAAGTGTCTCGAAGTCAGTAGGAGCGATATTGAGTTTGTAGGTTTTGGATATGATCCAAGAACTGATACGAAGGCATCGTTCGACAAACATCAAAACTGAACAAGTATTTTGATAAAAATATCAAATATTTTCAATTTCGGTCAAAATGCAGAGGAAGCGTGTGTCTATAAGAAAGAATGTCGAGGGTACATTGATATTTCTAAATATAAGTAAACAACATGCTATTGATTGTTAACAATGTACTTGTATTAAAATCGGCTTTTAGTTGTTTTAATACTCGACATTGGATTTGCTAATGATGTCTTTTTAGTGAGTATAAAGGACATTGGGAATGTCCCAAACAATATGCACAAACACCTTTTTAAATGTTTAAAAAGAAACATGTAAGATGGATTCCTTATGCATTGACAATATGAATTATCATGCGTGTTATGTTGTCTACGATATTGTAATCTGTTTATGTATTTGATACGAAGCAAATATCAAATCCAAATTATGGTCACTAAATGGTAGTTTAAAGTGTTCTCATGTATTTACAAAATACAGGAGAATTGTTTATAAAAACAACAAACACCTTATGTAAAGTATTCGGACTTAGACTTCATTTGTGATATTGAGTATGATATAATATAAAATTCATTTTCAAAACTTAGTTAAGAAGCTTTAAATTGGAAATTTTCTATATGAAAGATTATGGATGATTTAATAAAAGGTCAAGTACACCGCCGTGAATAGCGCCATAATAAAAGAAATGTATAACTAAGCTGCGGGCGATTTCAAATGTTGAGAATCCCAGGACATTGTTATATTGTAACAATACATAATAAATGCAAAAATTTATAACCGAGCTGAGGGTGATTCTAAATGTTGAGAATCCCATAACACTGTTATATGGTAACAATGTCGTGATATAGTTCGTAACATAACTTAGACCTCACTAGAGAATGAGAGACATACTCTGAATTGTTCCATATGATAAAGGCAGTTTATTAGCTTCAAAGAGAGTTGATTGACATAGTAAATAATTGAAACATAATAGCATACCCGTTCAGTTAGGACTGACCCGATTGGTTTTGAAATAAATGATTGGACAAGTTGGAATAAGGTTACATAATTAATCCCAAGTGCAAGTAGGATATTGATAGAGTTGGGGGTATGCCATAAGGACAACTATGTAATTTATTACATAAATCTAACTCGATTACCAATCTTGTTCAAAATAAAGGTGTTTCCTTTCTGTATATACTTATTATAAAATATTATAAATAAATAATTAATTAATTTAAGGATGCGTTCTCGATGAACGGTAATGGGGAATTTGAGAAGGGCTTTAGAGTTAGGAAGTTGGCTGAACGAGGAATGCTTTTGTTGATTCGAACGGGGTATTTGAGCGGAGTATTTTAAATATGATTTTTAATTTAATTGATTTTAGTAAATTAATTATTTTTTTTATTGTGTAATATACGTTTAATTAAAATGAAATAAAAGTAAAAAATTGAAATATGTTCAAATTAATTAAAATACTTTAACAAATACAAGATGCGATACATAGAAAATACAACAGAACTATAGAATTTTGAAAATTCTACTTGTTGGCACCACTTTGGTTTATCAGATAAGTTTGGTACTCTTTTGCATGTCTTTTTCCGCAATCACCAACTACAACTAACTTTTTGCTACCTCGTCGGTAAGAACATTGAATAAATCTTTATTATCGGGTTGCATAACAATTATCAATGCTTCAACAATATCAAATTCACCTCCTTCTGCAAGACGTTGAAGGCGAGCAACCATAATTGAGTAGTTTACAGAATTTCTTGTAGAATCTATGCTGTTTGTTGTTACATGTGTTTGGATTGTCTGTATTTGTGCGATATTTTTTCACATGTTTATCGTTCATTCGATCAATGATGTCGCACATCATCTCATCAGTTTCTCCACGACATCTTCTCAAACTAGTACGTGCACCAAAAGCTGAACCAACTTTTGGAGTTTGTTGCAATGGAGGATTTGTTAGTGCATTGAAATTTGGAATTTGTCCACCTTGCGTATCATCTAGTGGATTCAAAAACCCATCAAAAACCCATGTTCTATCAAACTGGTTCTGTGTAGGAGGAGTGTTAGTTGTGGTGGTTCTTGATTAGCAGCAGGCATATATGATGTTTGTCCAATTGCATTCCTCCCATGAAACAATTGTTGCATCAACTCCAAATTCTCAATCAGTCCTTTTTTATATTCAGAATAATCGTTCCAAAATTCCTACAAGTAAAACAAAAAATTTTAATAAATCATTACAAAAACAAAAATGCATGTATAAAATACCTTTACACGATCACTCCACTATTCCTCATTGCCTGCAACAGTTTGCCTATGACTATCCAAAGTGATACCAGTTTTGTTGCATAAACTTTTTCATTCAAACCATTCTTTCCTAAGATTATCATATTTATTTTGGATTTTGACATCGTCTATCGGTTCAATATACAGAATGTTTCTATAGCTCAGTTGAATTTTTCCATTAAAGTTTTATGCACTCCTTTTTTATTACTATCATGGACAATATATGCTTCGACAGCATATTTCATCATAATTTGAGTAGTGTTGGACGTCCAAGTATGTGCAGCCTTTCCGTTTGATGTTTTGGTTTCAAAAAATTATTACAAAAATAGAATGTAGACATGAAAAAATTATAGACAGAAGTGTAAAAATATACCTAAATAGCCTTTCGGATTGACGGATACAAATTGTAGTTTGATGATTTGGAAGTGCAAAGTTTGAGTTGATGAAGGTGAAATATATAGAAGGGGAGGAGAAAGGAAGGGAAGGAGTCGTTAGAAGGTAAACGGTCAAGCGCGTCCGACGCATTTTGGCGTAGGACACCAACGTTACTCATTCCTCCAATGGCTCCAACAGGCTTGAGTTGGAGAATGGAACATTGGGGCTTTCGACGCATCCCCAATGTCAATGGGGCAAAAAAAGGCTGTGAACGGCCTTGAAGTATATATGTCAGAAAGTCCATAAATATTGTGTTTTTTATGGCAGTTACAAATAGTTGTAACCATGAGTATTATATCACAATATGATAAGCACATCATTTTAAATATTCCTACTCAAGATGTATTGAGACTGGAGTTGATGCATTCATTGAGACTAGAGTACATAACTCTCTCCAAATGTTGGGCAGTGTATTACTCATGGATGTTGGGAGTGGCAAGAAGTTACGTATTGATAGTTATTGGATAATTATGGAATGGCTCACTCGATAGTTTCCTATTGGTTAATATAACTAAGGCCAAATAGAAAATATCGAAGTGACTAATTTGCAAAGTTATCTTGACTTGAGAATACAGTTGATCTTCAATATGAAAGCCCCGCTTTGATTATAGTTAAATCATGGCACAACGTCCATCGAACGACTATAGTTGAGTCAAATGGATGTATCGGAAGTAAAACACGATTCAAGAGAGGATTCGTCTCCTCGGTTATATGGGGTTGGTATCACGGTAACAGATAAAAGTCAAAATCTCTACCCAGAGGATTTGTCAAGATGTTTTGTAACCATATATATGATTTTATGCGCGCGCGCACGCGCGCACACACACACACACATATATATATTTTCTCTTTATATTCATATATTTTTATATAAACATTTGTTTAGTTATAAAATTATTTTATGTAATTTTAAATTACATTTAATGTGTATTTAAAGTGTATTTAAAGTGTATTTAAAGTGCATTTAAAGTGTATTTAACGTGTATTTAATGTGTATTCAAAGCGGATTTTAAATTTTTTGTTTTTGGACATCAGTACGTAGAATATGAATAGTCATTTGTTGTCAATTATTACTTATTCATGGATTTCGTTATTTGGAGTAGGAATCTTAAAACTAAAATTGTAATCTAATTTAAGAGTATTATATTGATGGTTATAAACTTTGATATTTTATACTGTAATTGTATAAGTATGTATATATGTAAATAAAATCTTAAACTTATATCATTCATAAACACCTCTATGTTTCATATTCAAATATACACACACACACACACAGAGAGATATACATGTTAGGCAACACTTATGTATACAAAGGGGCTAACTTTTTCGTTGCAGTGTAAATCCTACCACTTATGCACGGGCAAGACAAACCCTGTACACTATGATTGTTACACATGCACACACATGTGTATATGATACACATGGTTACCTTAATTGATTCCCGTTTACAACAAATCAAAACATAACTTATAAATAAAATAAAATATTGATTTTCCTTAAAATAGAATTTAGATGAGATCTAAATGAATTTAGACTTCATATGCCCACTGAAAATTCGATAAAGGAAGTTCTTTTTTTGAAATTTTCCCTTTAACTCCGCTGCAGGTTGGCTTAGTTCCTTCATACTCAATGACGAAATCCACCAATGCTTGTCCTCTTATCGCCCTCCTTGGATGATAAGTGATGTCGTACTAGCTCAGTTCAATGCTCCGCTTCAATAACCTTCCTGAAGTCTCGGGTCGGTACAACACCTACTTCTATGGCTGATCTCTTAGCACCATTATCGGGTGAGCCTAGAAAATACGACCACAACCTCCTCGATGCAATCAGCAAGCAAAAAGTGAGATTTTCTAATTCCAAATAGTTCTTTTTAGCTTCGGTAAACCACTTGTTGATGTAATAAATGGGCCTCTGAATCCTTGCCTCCTCACGTACTAATGTTACACTTAGTGCATGAGCAGACACCACCAAATAGATGAAGAAATCATCTTCATCCCATGGTTTGGATAAGACCAATAGTGTTTCTATGTGCCTCGGTAATTCGTTGAAGGCGTCCTGGGTTGCCTTCGTCCATACAAATTTTCATTTCTCCTTTTTGTGGATATCGAAGAATGATGTAAGCTTATCGGTTGCCTTTGAGATGAACCAACTCAATGCGGCAACCTTTCCATTCAAGCTCTGCATCTCCAACTTGTCGTTAGGACAGCCATAATCTTCAAGGCGTCAATCTGCTCCGAATTAGCCTCAATGCCCCGCAAATTCACGATAAGTCCTAGAAATTTTCCTGATACAACTCCAAAAGAGCACTTAAATGGATTTGTCTTCATCTCATACCTTTGAAGCATTTCAAACATTTCTAAGAGATCATCCACATGGTTCGTTGATAGTCATGACTTTACGAGCCTATCATACATATACACCTCCATAGTCCATTTTATTTGATCCTTGAACATGGAATTCACCAATCTCTTGTAAGTAGTTTCGGCATTCTTCAAAATGAAAGACACTACTCAGTAATAGTACAATCCCAAATCCGTTATAAAACTTGTATGCTCCTTCGAGCATCACTCGGTAACTTGTGCCTGACGGTCTCATCCACCAGCTGGTCAATCCTTAGCAACTGGAAGCTGTCCTTTGAGCTTGCTTTATTTAGCTCCGAGTAATTGATACATGTCCCCCATTTTCCATTTTCTTTCCTGACCAACACGAGGTTCGATACCGTTAATCCACCTTTTTCCAAGGCGGTGTACAGGTGGATTAACCCAACAGACTTCACGGTTATCAAGACCAATAGCCTAGAGCAATGATTGTCAGTTCCAGACATAAAGTGCAGGCAATGATATGAAGCGACGATCAACCAAGACCAAGAGATAGACTCTCTAGAATATTCTAAGTATGGATTGGTGCCTACCCCAGCCAGGAGATCCGTGCCTATCCCTTCCACTGGGGGATCAGTGCATATCCTCAATTTTTGTCCGAAACTAGGTGAGACCGGTATAAAGTGACAAGGAAGGCCCCACGAGGCTACATTTCAAATCTCAAGTCATTTGGAGTTTGTATGCTCAAGTTATGGGAAAATTACTTTACCTAAGAAAGGGATCGGTATAAAAGGGATCGACATATTTCAGCCAAGCAAGTACAATTTAGTGGAAAACAATCAATATCTCAAAATACATAAGTCCAATGTATATGAAATTTTGTGAGCAAGATGTGGGGACCCTAGGGAGCCTACCCGAGGGATCGCACCTCAAAAGGGTGAAGAAAGAGAGATCGACCCTCTTCCCTCTTAGGGATCGGCTAAACCCAACTTTATAGCAAAGATCGATCAATATCTCAACATCTACACATCCAATTGACATGAAACTTGGAGCAAAAACTAACTATAACATATGGAGCACCCCATAGGGATTGCACATCATTTGGAGCAAGTTGGAGGGATTGCCCCCTATCCCTCCGTAGGGATTGGCTATAATCAGCTTTCGTAGCATATTGCAACAAAGATCGATCTTTAACTCGAGTTCTACTAATCCAATTGGCATGAAACTTAGAGGCTATACATAGTACAACATGAAAAAACAACCCTAAGGACCACATGTCCTTTGGAGGAGTTTGGAGGGATCGGCCCCTATCCCTCTAAAGGGATCGGTTGAAAGCGGAATGTATACAACACCACTTCACGAAAAACGCAATATCTCACAAACTCTAAGTAGGGATGGCATGAAATTTGGAGGGTAAGTAGCTAACATCATGGGAACCCCCCAAAGGAATCGCACCCCATTTGAACACCAAAATAAGGATCAATACTGATCCCTATTGTGGACCCCAATGGGCTTGAAAATTCTTGTGTAGCCTCGTCATGGCCTGGAGGTTCTTCTACCAAAATTTCTGCTCGACCCAAGCAGGTCTTCCCCTATATATTGAGGAGACATGGCGTCAGAAAAGGGATCTTCTTCATCTTCTTTCTGCTTCTCTTTATCTTCAACCTAGGCTACACTCTACCAATTTTATTCTTGGATTTCAGATTATAACTATAAACAAACCACATTATAATAAAAAGGATTATTTTGGAGTGGACGTAGGCCAGAATTAGCTGAACCACTATAAATCTTGTCTCTTTTTACTTGCTTTCATTTTAATTTGTTCGTTCTTTATATTGTATTCTCTACATTAGATATTATCTGAGATCTGTGATTGGATATTGGTGCTTTCATACAACTGGATGTTGATGGCCAATTTTTGACACCAACATTTTAGTGCTTTTTCTAAGAAGACTTGCACTGTGGATTTGGAAGCTAGGATCTTAGATTTGAAAGCTTGTATATTTGGATCTAGGAAGCAATGGCTTAGCAATCAATAAGGAGAGTGCTACCGAAAAGGAGCCACCATGGAGGGAGTAAGGAGGCTTCCTCAAAAGCTAGAGCTAATCAAGCATCTATCTACATCACCAGAAATAAGTTGGAAATGATGATGGATGCTATGCAGGAGAAGATGCTTAAAAGATAGGAGGAGATGATGCAGAATTTATTTTGACAGATTGGACAAGCTGGAGCACATAATCAATGGAATAGAGTAGCAGGAGCTAATGACAACTTAGATCAAGGAGTTGAAGCAGCAGGAATTGCTGGAAATCAGAATCGAGAACAGGGAAATGGAGCAGATAGACAAAGGAATGGAATGGATCAACCGAGGGGCAGTACCCGACCATCAGATGGGGATCGACACCGATCCCTCCAGAGGGGTCAGCACCGATCCCTCCAGGCTTAGGGGCACGACCTCGGGTCTAATCAATCAGGATACTGGTGCTAGTGGTCATTCTTGTGCGGTTTGGTTCTGATCGGGATTCAGATGCGCGTTTGGAAGAGGATAATCCGGGATTCTCTTGCGAACTCGGGGGCAGGATGGAAATGATGATTGGAGACCACTTATGGATGCTGGAATAGTTGGAAATTGGAATCCAGGGCTTGGAGCGGAAACTAGCTGGCTTGATATGAATTGGAGCAATAGGGGGCAAACCCCGGCCAGGGAAAATGGATCGGTACTACTCCCCATGGAACTAGGGCATGAATTTGGATGGATTTGTATGGAAATGGATAGTGGTGATGGAACATGAGCATCCATTATGCGCCACAAATTAGAGCGAGCCCGGCTTAAAGGCTTAGGTCGTCATCTCTTCATCGGGATGGAATGAACTAAATAACTAATAATCGAATCTACAGTAAAATGGCCGAATCACTTACACATGTACGGGATCGAGGATGATCCCTAAGCATGCTCTGAGATAGCGATAAACCACCATAACCAATGAATCTCAAAACACTTGGATCTGCAGTAATGCGGTGAACAAAATAGGTCATCAGGTATGGATTATGCCTAGCAAGGGGTAGGTCGCTTCACCTGAACGCGATGGATCGACCTACTCAGGTCGTCGGGTATGGATTGTGCTCGACAAGGATTTGGAGAGATCATGGTCATCAAGTATGGATTATGCCTGACAAGGGGTAGGTCGCTTCACCTGAACACGGTGGATTGACCTACATAGGTTGTTGGGTATGGATTATGCTCGGCCAGGATCCGAAGAGACAAGGTCGTCGGGTATGGATTATGCCTGGCAAGGGGTAGGTCACTTCACTCGAACGCGATGGATCGACCTACTTAGGTCATCGAGTACGGATTGTGCTCAGTAAGGATTTGGTGAGATCAAGGATTTGAATTAGGATAACAACCTAGAGAGGTTATGAATTTGGATATCACCTTTGAACAGCAATGGATTTGGCTTTGAATGGATGCAAATTTTGATAAAATGATACGAGGAGACCGTGGATTTGGATTGGATTCTGGATTGGAAAATATGGCTATAAAGATTATGGATTTTGGATTTATGGAAATTAAAAACACACCTTCCTATCGCAAGGCATGTTTTGGGGGAAAAGTGTTAATCCACCTTTTGCCAAGGCAGTATACAGGCGGATTTAACCCAACAGACTTCATGATTATCAAGGTTAGTAGCCTAGAGAAATGACTGTAAGGTCCAAAAATCAAGTGCAGGTAATAATATTAAGCGACGGTCAACTAAGACCAAGAAATAGACTCTCTAGAATATTCTACGTACGGATTAGTGCCTCCCCTAGGCAGGGGATCGGTGCATATCCCTTCCCCTAGGGGATCAGTACATATCCTCAATTTTTGTCCCAAACTGGATGAGACTAGTACAAAGTGAAAAGGAAGGCCCCATGACTAAATTTAAAATCTCAAGTCATTTGGAGTGTGTATGCTCAGGTTATGGGCAAATTACTTCACCCAAGAAAGGGATCGGTATAATAGGGATCAACATATTTCAGCCAAGCAAGAACAACTCAATGGAAAACAATCAATATCTCAAAATACATAAGTCCAATGTATATGAAATTTTGTGAGCAAGATGTGGGGAACCTAGGGATCACACCTCAAAAGGATGAAGAAAGAGGGATCGGCCCTCTTCCCTCTTAGGGATCGGCTAAACCTAACTTTATAGCAAAGATCGATCAATATCTCAACATCTACACATCCAATTGACATGAAACTTGGAGCATAAGCTAACTACAACGTATGGAACACCCCATGGGGATCGCACATCATTTGGAGAAATTTGGAGGGATCGGCCCCTATCCCTCCATAGGGATCAGCTATAATCAGCCTTCGCAGCATATTACAACAAAGATCGATCTTTAACTCGAGTTCTACTAATCTAATTGGCATGAAACTTGGAGGCTGTACATAATACAACATGGAGAAGCTCCCCTATGGATCACATGCCGTTTAGAGGAGTTTGGAGGGATCGGCTAAAATCAGAATGTATGCAACACCACATCATGGAAAATGCGATATCTCACAAACTGTAACTCGAAATGGCATGAAATCCGGAGGCCAAGTAGCTAACATAATGGGAAACTCCTTAGAGGGATTGCACCCCATTTGGACACCAAAATAGGAATTGGTACCGATCCATATTGTGGGCTCTAATGGGCCTGAAAATTCTTATGTGGCCTCGTTATGGCCTGGAGGTTCTTCTAACAAAATTTCAGCCTGATCTGTGCACGTCTTGCCCTATAAATACAGCAAGCATGGTGTTAGAAAAGGAATCTTCTTCATCTTCTTTCTGCTTCTCTTTATCTTCAACCTAGGCTACACTCTGCCAATTTTATTCTTCGATTTCAGATTATAACTGTAAACAAACCACATTATAATAAAAAAGATTATTCTGGAGTGGACGTAGGCCAGAGTTAGCCGAACCACTATAATTCCTATCTTTTTTTACTTGCTTTCATTTTTAATTTGTTTATTCTTCATATTATATTCTCTACATTAGATATTATCTGAGATCCGGGACTGGATATTGGCGCTTTCATACAACTGGGTGTTGGTGGCCAATTTTTGACGCCAACAATACCCATTCAGGTTACAAAGCATCATAGATAAAGCAATTTGCCTTCAGTTTATACACTTCCTCCTTCAACGCAGTGGATCACTCTAGACCCAGACTGCGTCTTTTCAGTTTCGCATGTGGATATTTGGGGTCCACATTACGCTATCTCTGGCGATATCCCACCCATATCTAAATGTGTCCAAGCAAATACATACAAGTTTTCCTAATGGAAACTAACCAATTTCTTCCTAAATCTGGAACTGAGTTGAGATTTTATCTTAAGGACCCGCGTAGGATCATCCATATCAATAGGAACATTAATCGTCAGCTCAACTGGTGCTATCCGCACTTCCTTCAACTGCTTCTTGGGATTCATAAACTTGTAAAACATTCTATTGTTCTCGAGTTAAGGCTTGGGCACTAATTATTATGCATCTGCATTCTTAATGTAGAAAGCTTTCTATGCATTTTTCCCTTTCTCTTGTCACTTTGCCTCTCTAAGCTCAATGACATTACATTCCTAACCAGCACTCTAGTCACCTCAAATCGATCCAAGCCTATTCTCTATGGGGAACTTCATTATCAAGCACCAAGAAGCAAGTGGTATTTTGAAATCAGCAAGAGTTGGTCGGCCCAAAAAGGCTTTATACGCTGAAAAATCATCCACAATCACAAACTTTTGAACCTGCACAATCTTGCGGTCTTCATCACCCAACTCCATAGACAAATCAATAGTCCCAAGGGGTTCTTTCACCTCATCGGTAAATCCTTGAATCCTGGATTTACAAGGGTTAATGTTCTTTAAACTTATCCTCATCTGATCAAAAGTTCTTTTGAATAGAATATTCACAGAGCTTCCGTAATCCACCAAGACTCGATGTACAATAGCAGGGCCTACAACTCCCGTTATTACCATTGGATCAAAGTTTGCACTTCAACCCTATCAGCATCCCTATTTTGAAATGATGTCATCAGTTACCAACCTTTGCTGCTTTGTTGGAGCTTCATTCTCAATGGCTAAACAGCTCTCTTGCGGCACATGCCCCAACAAACTCGCATACAGCTCCATCTCATTCTAGCTTTTCTCCGCTGGATGAGGTCCTCCACTTATCGTGTTTATAATAATCCTTCCAACTGACTGCCTAGGCCCCTTACTAATAGGTCTAGGTTAGTTCCTTTGGGAATTCGGCCTTTGGGGTCTAGCATTTTTTCCACCATCCTGGGGATCTTTAACATACTGCTATAATTTCTTTTTCCATATCAACACTTTAATGAAATCTCTAATATGTATGCACTCGTTCATGTTATGCCCATGAGTGTCATGGAACTAATAGAACTTCCCAAAGCGCTTTTCTACCTCAGTCTCTCCTAGGCGGCTTCTTATATCTTTATGTGCCTTGTGTGGCAAGGTATATGTTCTTGAGCATATTGTTTAGAGGTATGCCTCCTTTGTTCTCATATTCCTTGGACATTTTTTTGCATTATTCCGCCTACCCCCAGCGCCCTGATTCCTTTTTATTTCATAATTAGAATTCCCAACATCCACAACTACATTACCGACGCTATCACCAGTTTGTTTAATAACAACATTGCCTTGAATAACTTCCTTCGACTGTCCACTACTAGTGTTTCCGACAACCGAACTTGTCTATTCTAAATGCAAGAATTGGTTAGCCTTCTGATGGAACTCCACTATAGTAGTCGGCTGCTTCATCCTTAGCTACTTTCCAAAATCTATGCTTAGATGTATCCCCCGAATCAAATCCATCAACACCATATCCTCATTTGGATTTGAAAGTAACTATGCTATATGATCAAGTAATATGGAATATATAATAAATAACTAGTGCGGAAAATAACTATAAAATAAAATAGCAGTAAATTAAAATGACACTAGGAATTTTTATGCTTGTTCGAACTCCCGTTCTATGTCCAGTCCCAGACTCCTTCTGGAATTTAAACTAACAACCCTCGCTTAACCTGGAGGAATAGGTTTATACAACCTAAGCAACCGAACAGGACTTAACCACCTATGCAACCGAATAGGACTTGACCACCTGAGCAACAGAACAGGACTTGATCGCCTGAGTAACCGAACAGGACTTGATTACAAAGTAGATTGTCTTGACCTTGTGTGTTCTAATAACACGAATTTGTCACTTGTAGTACACCCTTCCTATAATCTTTTAATAAAGAATGATGTGTATGATTGTGCGTGTATGAATAATAGGAAGTTTAGAATTGCTTGTAAGATATGGAAGTGAGATCGTAAGCAATGAAAATATGAAATCAAGTAAGCAGTAGATTCGAAGAATATTATTCAAGTTAGATCAAGAGGGAGAAGTAAATTAAGTTTTTCGATCATTGAAACTCAAGCATATATATAGTAGATAAGGAGTTGCAACTTTTGGTGAAGAGATCTCAACAAATAGTAATGGCTGCAACTCTTCCCGAGAGAGAAATCTTTTAAGAAAAGGAAGTGTCTTTTCAAAAAATGACGGTTATACAGTTTTCAGTCAACTGACTTGGTGGCTTCAATCGACTAAATTAAAAGGGTGCACATGCATTTGAAAATGCACAGATTCAGTCGACTGAATGATGGTTTCAGTCGATTGGTCCGTGTAAATTTTAAAAAAAAATTATGTACAGGTTCAATCGACTGAGGGCATCAGTACAGTCGATTGAACTGTGTATTTCTTGAAGCCTAAATTCATGTGAGTTATAAAATGATAATTTTCAAATCGAATGCAATGCGTGTGAATAAATGAGAGTGAGTGATGATATCTTGAGGAAAGATTTTGACAAAGCAACTAGACTTGACTAGACTTGAGTCTAATATACATAATACTTGACTCTAGTTTAAATATATAGAATATATAAATCATACATTGAGTCGTTGAGTCCGGTCGTCGTAGTAGTCGCACATTCATGAATCGTTGTGTCGCTTGAAATTCTTGTCAGCAATCAAAACTTAAGATCTAACATTCTCCCCCTTTTTGATGATGACAACTCCATTTGATATGAATGAATCTCGACAAGCCTTGTTGATCTATATCTTCCCCAAAATATATACTAGACACTATGCTCATTGTTTATCCCCCTGAATCTATGCTTATATTTCCCTATAAATAGTAATAGAACGATATCTTTCTCCCCCTTTGTCATCGACAAAAAGGAGAGTTTATATGACGACATAATTCTATTAAATATATGGGACATCCTTTAAAATTCCAAAATCTATCATTTTCCTTTTGTTTCTTCAAGCACCTGCAATAAATAATAATCATTTTGGTACCCCCTTACTGTGTTAGGGTCCAAGGGTTAATCATAGGATGAAAACCTTACCAAAATAGGCATGGTTGTACCCTCTAGAATAATGAAACAATTTTAAAAATAACTAGTACTTATAATCTAAGGTATCAGAAAAAACAAAATTAACATTCAAAGCATGCGATACCCAAGTTTCTTATAATTTCCTAATTTTTAGGAAACCATACTCGTTTGGGTGTGGTTGAACCTTTATAGATATAGTTTTCATTACAAATCACAATCTTATAATAGTTGCTAATATAAAGTTGTTTATCATTATCAATCATATTAGCTGGAATCCATATCTTAATACTATTAGCCATTGGCTTAGTACTTGAAAAATAATTTCTATCATTTCTAAACAAAGTACTATTATGACTGTAACTGGTTTTATAACAACCTTGGTTACTAGTACTAGCACTAATATTAGTATACAAGAATGCATATCTAGTACTATTTTTAGTTTTAGCTTGTTTATAGCCTAAACCGCTTTTATCATTGTAAGCTTTTGAATTTGTAACTAAGGAAGATAAGATATCTTTACCTTTATTAAAATTTATGATTTTTGTATTTAATCTTTCAAAATTTGCTTTAGAATCACAAACTTATTTTTGCAAAATATTATTATTAACTTTTAAAATCTCACATTCTTTAGATAATTCTAAATTCTTTTTAATTAAAGCTTCATTCTCTATTTCAAGAGACAAAATTAAAGAACTAGAATTATTTAAAGAATTTTCCAAAAATGTATTTTTATTTTGCAAAACATTGATTTCCTCCAAAAGATCATTGTTTTTATCTTCTAATTGCTCATTTTCTTTTTGTAGGAAATCTTTTTGTAAAACAAGTTCTTCTACGGTACTTTCAAAACATTTAGTTTGTTTTACCAAAAAATTATTTTTCTCTTTTAAATTGGAAATTTCTTGCTCACAATCTTTTAACTCAGCTAAAGCAATTCTGTTAACTTTATTCAAAGTTTTTCAATCTTTTAATAATTCATTATGTGCTAACAAAAGATCTTTATATAAAGAATCTAAGCATACTGATTATGAACTGAGTTTAGCCATGAAATATTTGTTTGTTTACTTTTTTTATTCTTCTTTATTGCTCTTCCTCTTCCTATTGCCTTGACTAGATCTCTTTATAGCCATTTATTCTAGGATGTTGTTACGATCACTATAATCCCGGCTTTGATTCCAAATGAAAGTGATTGTGCTATAGGATCGAGTAATATGGAATATATAATAGATAACTAGTGTGGAAAATAACTGTAAAATAAAATAGTAGTAAAGTAAAGTGACACCAGGAATTTTTATACTGGTTTGAACTCCTGTTCTACGTCCAGTCCCAGACTCCTTTTAGAATTTAAACTAGAAGCCTTCACTTAACCCGAAGGAATAGGTTTATACTGCCTGAGCAACCGAACAGGACTTGACCGCCTGAGCAACCAAATAGGACATGACCGCCTGAGAAACAGAACATGACTTGAACGCCTGAGCAACCGAACAGGAATTGATTACAAAGGAGATTGTCTTGACCTTATGTGTTCTAATAACATGAATTTGTCACTTGTAGTACACCCTTCCTATAATCGTTTCCTCAAGAATGATGTGTATGATTGTGTGTGTGTCAATAATAGGAAGTTTAAAATTGCTTATAAGATATGGAAGTGAGATCGTAGGCAATGAAAATATGAAATCAAGTAAGCAGTAGATTCGAAGAATATTATCCAAGTTAGATCAAGAGAGAGAAGTAAATTAAGTTATTTGATCATTGAAACTCAAGCATATATATAGTAGATAAGGAGTTGCAACTTTTGGTGAAGAGATCTCAACGAATAGTAATGGTTGCAATTCTTCGCAAGAGAGAAATCTTTTCAGAAAAGGAAGTGTCTTTTCAAAAAATGACAGCTATACAGTTTTCAGTCGACTGACTCGGTGGCTTCAGTCGACTGAATTAAAAAGTTGCACATGCATTTGAAAATGCACTGATTCAGTCGACTGAATGATGCCGTCAGTCGACTGGCCCGTGTAAATTTTAAAAAACATTAAGTATAGGTCCAGTCGATTGAGGGCATCAGTTTAGTCGACTGAACTATGTATTTCCTGAAGCCCGAATGCATGTGAGTTATAAAATGATATTTTTCCAAATCGAATGTAATGCGTGTGAATAAATGAGAATGGGTGATGATATCTTGAGGAAAGATTTTGACAAAGCAACTAGACTTGACTCAAATATACATAATACTTGACTCTAGTTTAAATATATAAAATATATGAACCATACATCGAGTCATTTAGTCTGTTCGTCGTAGTAGTCGTAGATTCATGAATCGTTATGTCGCTTGAAATTCTTGTCAGTAGTAAAAACTTAAGATCCAATAGGATTATTTACTTCAATAACAACAACATTAAACCTGTTGTTACACCCTAAATTCCAAGAATGGATTAATAAACAAAAAGCCATCGTATGATATTGGGAGTCATAGCACCTAATTGAGCCATCGGGTACAATGCAAGGTCATTAAGTGAAGAGCAAAGCCATCATATTCAATAGCGAGTCGCCCTACCTAATTGTAGCCATTGTGAGAGGATTTCGATAGCCATCATGCTTAATTCTTAAAGCAATCATTGGACAAGGTAAAAGAGCCATCGTGGGGAATTCTATGAGGCCTTCGTGTGCTATTTCTGGATGACAAGCCAAAGCGATCAAATCGATGTGTACCAATAAACCAACCTATACTAACATCCAAATGGCGAAATAGGATTATCGTGGAAATATTTGGTAAGGTCATCACAAAGAGTTTCTTAAAAATATTATCGTAAAGAGTTTATAGAGTCAATTGAGATAAATCCTAAAGTTATCGTGGTAAGTCTCGTAAGCTATCGCAAGAAGTTATACATAGCCATCGCAAGTTATCTTCAAAAGGTAAATGAGAGTTATAATGGGAAGTTCAAATATAGTAAGTATGTGCCATCCTCAAATGGTAAGTTGAGGCTATTATGAAATTATCATGGAACAAATTAATAGAGCCTTCGTGATACTTCCAAAGGTTATCATTAGCAAATGACACCTTGAGATCATCATGAAGCAACACAGGAAGAACTATCGTGAGGAGTTAATAAGACTATCATGACATGAAGAGTCAAATGTCATCGTGAGGTATTCCCACAAAGACTTCGTAATGGAAAACATTGAAAGCTATCATGAACCAATATGATGGAGCCATCTTAAAGAATTTCTTAGAATCATCATGAAATAAAGCAATAGGGCCATCGTCGGGTAACTTGTTATAATCGTTGATGTGCCAAAAATTAAGGTCATCGTGATGAATGAATGAAGAGCTATCATGGGATAAAAAGTTAGCACAACAAATTCTAAGGCATCTACAAGAAAATATATAAGAACTTCTATGTACATCCCCATATGATAATCCACAAGGGTCATTGTAAAGCAATTCCTACAAGCCATTGGGACATCGTGATGAATCATTAAGAAGCTATCAGCCTTCACGATCGATATTAGCTATCGCGAGATAAGCTTGCAGATTGAAATTGGGGAAAAGATGTTATTGTGAACATTTCCTGAAGTCATCGCACGCCAATTACCGCACGAACGTCGGTTCCTTCCCATGAAGGTCAATCTTCACCATCCATTTATTTTAGGCGATACGTGGCACCAATCCAACAGTTAAAATCTTCTATAAATACTGTGGTAGCCCTCCAAGGAGGATAATTTTCCGACTTCACCTTCTTCTTTATTTTCATTTATTTGCTTTGTATGAGAAGAGCTTGAGAAAAGGGCTTTAATGGCCGTCCAACCCATCTTAGATTTGTAACTTTATGTAGATGGATTTGGACAACAAAAAAATTGCATAGTGACTTCTCAAGAATGCAAAGTTATCTCTCATCAACTTGTGACTAGCATATTTGACTAGGTGTTTAATCCTACTCAAATATTTCAAAATTGTCTTGGCCTAAATTTAGTGTTACCACTAAGTGGTGCTTACATTGAGAACTCGAACTCAAGGCCTTGTTGAATTGATCAAAAATAGCACTTACATAATGGGGAAATCAATCAAGAAAGTTGGAATTTGACCATAAGAAGAAGTAGTACACCATGTTCATGTCGAAGACAACGTGACCCCTCGCTTTGATATGGAATATGCAGAAACAGGACAACCGTCTACACCTAAGGAGACCCCGAAAGAGAACGATGAACTTCAAGCCATGAAGAGGAAATTAAAATTTAAGCTCGAGTTTATTGAAGCATTAGTTCCATAAAAATCTTCATCAAAGAGAGCAAAAGAGATGAAGGGAGAAGAAGTTGATTCTCCACCCAAAAATACAATAGAGTTGAACCTAAGAAGTAAGAATGTCGGAAAGAGCAATTTAGGACCGCAAAAGATGGAAAAAAGTCTCCTGACCCAAAAGCCAAGTAAAAGCTCAAGATCCCAATCTACAAGCTTCGCCTCACAAAAGCATTATAAGCCAAGGCGGGAGAATTACGAGGATGAAGAAGCTTATTTCAGGGACTTAGTAAACAAGATGACTAAAGACATGGTTGAATTGAAGGGAAAGAGAACAATGAACCCTAAAGTAAATAATAATTTTAAGGGAGCACCGTTCATTGAAAGAATTATGGCCATACCATTGCCCTCTTATGTTAAAATCTCGTCTATTAGATACGATGGCACCACTGATTTGGATGACCATTTGATGGCGTTCGAAAGTTAGATGGATTTTTACAATACCCTAGGCGCAGTGCGATGCGGACTATTTCCGACCACATTCTTTGGAGTAGCAGCAAAATGGTACCGATGCTATAGAGAAAAGATAATTTACTCATTGGAACAATTCTTATACGAGTTTTCGGCCCAATTTTGTACTTCGAAGAAAACCGCCATTGATGCAAGCATACTCGCTAACATCAAACAAAAGCGAGGGGAATTGCTAAGGTACTATTTGAAATGATTTAATGTAGAAGCTAATAAAGCGGAAAGGGTATGTGACAGAGAGAAATTGATGGCGGTCAAATTTGGTTTAATCGACAATACACCATTTTAGAAAGATTTATACATTCATGGATGCAGAGACTTTTAAGATTTCCACTTTCAAGCTGACGAGTTCATATGAATGGATGAGATATTTCATAACAGGAGAAATTAAGGGGAGAAGAGGAACTTTTCGGTCCCAAACAAAAAGGGAAGATCGAAAGAATTTGCCAAGGCAAATGCTAATGAACTGAACCAGCATATCTCCTATATATGTATATATGCTGCTATGAAAGTCGAATTTGACTACTCGGCTTCATTTAAAGCAAAAACGGACCCAAAGCCAAAAGGGGAGATTACCATGCCTACCATAAAGTAAATGGCCATAAGACGAATGAATGTAGGGTCTTGGTAGGAATTATTCAGAATATGGTTAGAAATGGAGTTCTCAAAGAATTTGTGAAGATCGAACAAAAGCCACCCATTAACAACACCAACATCATGGAAAGCGAGCTTCCATATGGTTCACTACAACCAATGAACCACGTTGATGTGGTCTATGGAGGACCACACATAGCAAGCTTGAGCAAGGGATTGAGAACTATGTATGTGAGAGAGGCTAAATAGGGTATCTAATCAATAAGCGATGAACCTCCATTAAACTCTTTTAAAAGCACGATCAAAATGCCAGATTTGGTGATAACTCCTCAAGAGCTGAGAGGAATTTGACATCCCTACAATGACCCTCTTATGATAATTACTCAAATAGGGATTTCACTTGTATCCAAAATTCTAATAGACATGGGCAACGTAGTGAATGTCATCTTCAAAAGTGCTTTCGAACAAATGGGAATTTTGGAAGAAAGGCTTGAACCTAGCCTGGAGCTGATCTTTGGATTCAATAATAAAGGCTCTACTCCGATGGGTCAAATTAAATTATTTTTCCAATTCGGTACGCCTCTACATTGAAGGATGTTTGAGATGTTATTTGTGATAATGGACCAACTTTCCTCCTATAATGCTTTCTTTGAAAGGCCGGCTCTTGAGGAGATTGATGCTTTCGTATCATCAAAGCATTTGTTAGTTAAGTTTCACTTCAAAATGGGATGGGGAACTGTTTGTTAAGCCAACTCATGAAAAGTCGAGATGGATTTCAACACGAGCTGAGTGAACCACATCGATGCCACCTGTAACAACCTGCCTTTCAAAACCTCATAACTACACAATGACGTCTTGAAACGATGATTCGTTTGGTGATAAATATTGATATACAGAGAGAACATAAACAAAAACAAAAACAATGATAACTTTCAAAGTCTCATAGTGGATGGTCATAAAATATCATATTACACAAATATATTTATTTACATAGATAAAATTACTACATCAGTTTATATAAACCAAATCCAATCAACTCCACACACTATCACGTCATGTCTTTAAGATATAGATTAGATTAACAATTATATATAATATTTACACTATGTACAAGTCCACGCCTCAAAGTCCATCTCGTCCAAACTACATCACCCTGAACAATATAGATAAAAGAAAATATAAGAGTTGGTCGGACATACGGCTGAGTAAGTGAAGCCAATCTATTGCATGTATACTACTATTAGTGATATAACATGATTTAAGCCTAAATTATAATATTTTATAGTCTTGCCTCGTGCACTATAAAGCAATATTGTACTATCTAAAAATGATTCGGTCTCACCACCTGTGGTAAAGGATTTCATGATACGTAATCCGTTCTCGCCACTTACAGTAAAGGATTTCATGATATGTAATCTGGTCTAGCCACCTGCGGTAAAGGATTACATGTCTACAGCTATTCTTCGCTCCCGCCACCTGCGGTAAAGGATAGTAATATGAATTCGACTCATGCCTGTTCCCACCACATGTGCTATAGGTCGACTTTTGTCCACATCAAAACTCATGGATCAGCCTCGTTGCTTACAGGCGAACGCTCATCAATACAATGTACCACAAACCCATCGCCTGCGCTACACGATTCAAGTATTCGTTCATCATTCAAAACTATATACAAAACATTCGTTTATTGTTCAAAAGCCATATGCACCACACCCATACATCATCATTATAACCAATTCATGCATCCAAACAGTAGCTATACATATCATGATATCACCATTGAGTCGTCAGAGAACACCATGCAGAAAGTCGGATCGTCGTTCGCTAATTCAGGCATTTAAAAGCCCAAAATACCCAAAATTAGATTATACAATGGTGGACCGGTGTGCACCCACCGGTGCACCAATGCACGTTCCGGTTACGTGATCTTTTCCTTGTTTTGTATACTTTTAATTCCATATTTTGATTATTTACTTCATTCTTCATTTTGGCGATTCTATCATATACACACACATAATATCTACAATGTTTCTAGGGTCCCAACATGTTCATATACATCAAATTATGGTTTATAGAAAGTTTTTATTCGAATTGATGTTGAAATTAGGTTTCTATCAATTTCTTACAAACAGAGTAAGTACTTTTATTTCCATATTTTCATATTTCATGGTTTAGACAATTATACATCATAGTTAAATCCTAGAATAGCCTTAATGCATCTTATACCATTATCAAAGCAATGCATTATGATCAGGGAGGACTCACTCACCAAATCAAGCCAAAAGAACCCAAATTTGCTTGCTTCCTAGAAATTCCAGAAAATCAAATCTCCACAATAGCCCTCAATCTTTACTCTAGAAGATAGAGTGTCTCACCATGATTCCAATGCACTTCGTCTTGTCGAATTTCATTGAGAAATGAAGATTCAATGTTGAGATGAAAAGAGGAGGAGGAAGATGGATTCGATGTTTTTGAAAAATGAGAAAGAAAATGCATGTACTTTCTTTTTAAAATAGGCTTTGGAGGGAAACCTGAAATGGTACTTGGTTTGAATTTAAATTATAGACCAGCCCAATTCTGCCCAATTTGGTACGCCGCCGGCATATAGTTTCAACCCACTTCATTAAATCAATGACATCTCACTCATCCGAAGTTCGATTTAAACGAATGAATACTCCATCTTGACTAGAAAAAAGAGGGATACACAATGGTGTGACTCCCGTCGGCTAATTCAATTGTTTGTAAAAATTACTATTTTGTACCTCTAACTGAAATTTAGAAAATACCCTCCAATCAAATTTCAAATGTATTTATTATTGTTTATTTTTATTATTATTATTTAGGTTTAACTGAAATCTAGTGGTATTACATAACCCCGTCTAAAAAGATAGAGAAATAACTACATCGAACTGTATCTGTCGCTCCGACACCATCCATGTGTCACACATAGTTGAGAAAAAGTTGCCTGGGGTAAGTTGTCCCATTATACGATGGCATTGAAGATATTGTAAACTTCCTGGAATACTCTTCCCTCAATACGTTCTCTATGAATGGAGCTCTATGTGATGACCCAGATTTTTTTAACTAACTAAAACTTGCCAAAAATCCGCCTGTCCAAAACTACTAGTGAAAACTACCAATTTACTACAAAATATTATTTGATAAAACTTAATATTACTAAGTGTATAGTTCACACTTACAATTAATACCACTTACCAGAGTATTTATTTACATTTATACATGACGTGCTTTAATATATACCAAAATCATAGCTATAAACTTTACCGTTATGCAACACTAATGTGAGAGACAGCAATAGCCATTCCTGCAAACTCAACAAACATGTCAATGCATAATAAAATAGAAAGCAGGAAAGGTACATCAACAAAAAACAATTATAGCAAACAATAAACAGGAAAAATGTTATATTATTATTGAGGCTGCATCACTACCACTTATGACTGCCTACGTACCTCTATCTAATTAGGAAGCTAATAAGATACAAGATCAAGCCAACGTAGTTCTCCTTAAAGCATTCAAAATCAACATTTATTTCCAAAACGTCTTCTATATATTGATATGGGTGAAACACTTTTACAATATTCATTTCAAAAGATATCTATGTAGCTCTTGAAAAACATTTCATTAGAAAGGTAAATACCTTTTATTTTTAGGTAATAATAGAATCCATCTGCAATACTCACTTCCTTAACCCATATCGTATTCAAACATCGTATAGTTAGATAATTGTAAAATGTTCGTTCCCAATTCATATGCAATTATCATCTACCATAACCAATTGTTGTAGTAAAACACGTTATAGTCAAATTGTGAACTTCTAATCACAAGGGGTTGGTTGTTAAATATTTGCAATAGTTATCATTTTTACCCAAACCAAGTCATGTAAAAGGATTTCCCCTACAAATGGCCATGCATATGTCCAACAATCGCGCATAAAATATATACAACCACAAATGATGATTAGCACTTCAATCTATCAAACATTTGCAAATACTATATTAACTTCACATATAATTTTAGCCAAGCATTCATGTACTAAACATAGACTTTGTCTCTTTTTTTTAAAAGGCATACAAGTGATAGTAATAACTTTTAGAGCTAGTTAATGACTTTTAAAAGCCAAGGGTTTCAAACTTAACTTTTTAATGTGTTAAGTTTACTATACTTGTGTTAAATTTGCGTATATGACATTATATCATTCAAATAAATTGTAAAGATCTCACCATCATCTAGCCAAGACCTAAAATCCACGGCCAAGCCCTCCTAAGTGAAATCAAGAACCCTAGAGCCTTCCTACCATCACCAAAAGCAAAGCATCGAAGACAAGCTCCGCCTTTCCCTCTTATGCTCACGGTCGTACTCCTTTTTTCCTATTTTCTATAAATTATTCCAAATAAGTGCTATGCCACTTTCTTGAACGTGGATAGTGGATTAAACAAGAATAAGTGAAAATTTGAGGTCAATTGGATCTTTTTCCAATTTGTTATGATTTTCGGAAGTTGACATACAAAATCTGCCTTTAAAAACTTAGACCAAAAAATGATCTGTCTTCCAACCCAAATTCAACAATGAAAACTCTCGAATTAGAGAATGTGATACAAATAAAATTTGTTGCTTTTCGAATCACCATTCCAAATGAAGAATCATTTTAATTTGGATAAGAAATTCGAAAGTTATAGCTCAAAAACCGAGGGTATGTATCTCAGGGTATTAGAAGCTGCGCCAGAAAATAGTTCCACTTCCATGTGATTTTCGAAAATTATATCCTACGAATCTTGCATAGTGGTCTAAATAAAAGTTCTTCCTTTTTGAGATAGATTTCCAACAAAAAAATCACTCCATTTGGACTAACAGTTTGAGAAATATGGCCAAATTAAGGAGGTGGATTTTTCTTGAGATCCTTTCAAACTAAAGAAATTGTTTTCTTTTTACAAAAAGGCAAAGCTTCCTTTGAAAGCTTCTTTATTTTATTATATTTGGAGGCTTATATTAGAAGCCTCTTTCATTTATTTATATTCATTATCTTGTGGTGGCAGCTTTCTTATATTTAATATACATTAGCTTATCTTGGAAGCTTTCTTTTCTTTAATATATATATATATATATTAACTTTTTAATAATAAAATCTATCTTATTTATACATATACATATTTAAGTGTACATACATGTACATATATGCACTTCCATGCCAAAATATTTATAAATATATGTATACACCAAAGTGCTACGACATACCCGACAACTTTTAGCCGATGAAACATCGAAAATTCGGAAAACGAATTCCGGTCACATTTTCAATTTTACATTGAACTAAATATTTTTGTAAACTGAATTTAAAAACTATTTCACCATCACTCATTATTATTTAAAAGATTTTTATTTTAGTTATCATTTTGATATTTAAAATTAATTAAATATTCGCAAATTCAAGCAGTAAATTTTCGGGTTGTTACATTCTACTAGCAGCAGAACCCCAATCTTCATTCTTTCTCCACTTGTTTTATTCCACCGACCGCTTAATCATATCTGCAATATGCTCCTCACTAGCCTGGTAATCCAAAGGATGACTATCAAGAGCTTCGTCGAGTGTTTGACTCCACAGTTGAGGTATGCTCGTTGATGTCTAGGTTCTCCAATCTTTGGAAGGACCACTCCTTTGGTTCTTCTCTGTTATCTAGTTGGCTCCGTAGTAGTTGCTTGAACATCAACATCTTGAGCTTCAGCATTCGGTCCATCTTCATTACCAACATCTTCCAAATCATCCTCAGAATTTGACAACTTAACAGTCTCGGGCCTTTGCCCCTCCAAACTCCTCAAATTCAGATCGATATCGATCTAATTCTGGTCGATACCAGTATAAATTCTTTTAGCAGGGGCTCGACCACTTCCTCCAGCATTCCTCGGTACTAATCCAGCAGATTGTTCCTATGTCTTTTACTTTCAATCTCTTCTGTTCTGACCAGAAGAATATGAATTTTCCTCTTTAGAACCAGTCGGTGATACTTCTTTTCTGTCCCTCCTAGGCCTTTGAGATTGCTGGGTCAGCAAGGCAATGCTAGCATCCATCTTGCCAAGGAAAGCCTTCAAACTATCTGTTATCCTTTGATTCAACTCCGTCTTCATCTTTTCAAACTCCACCTTAGTCACCATCTCCTAAGGAGCAGATGGTCCCGGCAATGTTGTCGTTGGTTAGTTAGTTACCTCATCCTGGTGGGAAGCTCCGTCCTCTCCACCAACAACTGCTTCGGATCTACTAGACTTCATTGGTTCCATTACGTCCAATATTAAATTCCTTCAAACTTTAAATAGAAATCTTCTGATCTAACTCATAGACATGCTAGTCCACAATAGAAAGTTAGATCTATGCCTCAGAAGCATTGTCTCTCCATGAAAGCACCAAAAATGTTGGGTCAAAAAGTGGTACAAAATCCCAAATCCAAATTAAAGTGGAGAGATCTAGCCATAAACAGTAAAGCAAAGCAAGAAACACAAAGATTTTTATAGTAGTTCGGCAAATCTAAGGCCAACGTCCACCTTAATGTTATTATTTAAAGTTTTTGTCACAAGTACAAGGGTTTTACAGTTCCAAATAGCCAAAATAGAAATATTAGCCTCCTTAGTGACAATGTCGGGTAGAGAGAGAGGATGAAAAAGATGGGATACTAAAAGTGCTTTCTTAGCTGTCATATGCTTGCTGTTTATAGAGAAATCGCCCAACGAAGTCGCTAGATCATGAAATACCAGTTCAAACTCCAGATCCGAAAAAGTAGAAGAAGAGAAAAAGCGAGTCTTAAAATCATGTCAGTACTAATTTGAATTGTTGATCACCACTATGCCATTCTACTAGTATATTCTCTTGCTTTGATCCATCGAGTTTCGAGCACTTTTGCCTTAGAAATTAGGTCGTTGTCGAGAGGTTCTAACACCTTCAGCACTTTTCCTTTTCTTCAGAGCTTTTTGGAGTTGTTCACCTACTCCTTCTGGAATGGGCCCTAGAATGATCACTTTTGCCAGCTACTCACCAACCATAACTCCAGAGTTATCCATAGTGCTAGAAATTAGCTTGGTACTGACTTTTAATGGGCTTATGTAGTCTAATTCATTTAGAACTTTTCTAAATTTTATGTTAATAAAATCAATATTTTATCTAAATTTATAAATAAAGTTTTATTTTATATAATTGGTATAATATTAAATATATGTCTATCATACACACATATGTGTGTACGTGTACATGCAACAAGGTAATGTGTACATGGTTTGACATGCCCATATGTAGATGATGTGATTTACACCGCAATAGATATGCTAGCCCCTCGTGTATACCAATGGGATGTCTAGATGTATGTATATATGTGCATACCCCAAAGTTTTTTTCATTCCTCAATTAAGAATGGCGTCTGTCCCAACGTCTGTCCCGCCCTCTCTTCCCTTACAATCAATCGTACCCATCGTCCTTCCCTCCTTACCTCCCACTGTTTGCAACCAGTCACTTCTCGTCCCTCCCGTCCCCCTCCCGCCGGACCCACTGTTTCTACCCCCGCTTCCATCTCCAACCTCATCGGTTTTCCACCATCTTCCTCACCTTGTACCTGCTCCCCATCCCATTCCTGACCCTCCTCAACTGCCTAGTTCTCCCACTCCTGTCATCCCTGCGCGTTGGAACTCCCTGTTCAAATCCAAACCACGCAATGCGGGTCTGCACTCTCCTGTTCCTGTTCCTCTGACATTTGACGGCAAGGTTCTGGTCCCACCAGAAAATGTGATAGCTGCAGGTAATGAAGTATGGGGTGATTATCTGGTTGGATTTTTTCTGGATAAGCCTCTTTCTTACCTTACTGTCATTTCTCATCTCAAAAGAGCTTGGAAACTAAAAGGCTCAATCAAAGTTAAATCCGATGGATAATTGTTCCTATTCAATCTGTCTTGTGATGAAGACAGAAGGAATATTATTGCTTCAGACCCGATAATTATGAGGAACAAAATTTTCATTGTTAAGCAATGGGATTCCACTGTAGGAAATAGTTGTAGCACGATACGTTCTGTTCCAGTTTGGATCAGATTATCCAATATCCCACTTTACGCTTGGTCTCATATGGGAATTAATTGGCTTGCTTCTCGAATTGGTAAATTCATGTGCATGGATGCGCAAACTGAAAAGCTGTAGAGAATAGGATATGCAAAATGTATGGTGGAAGTTACACCGGACGAGGATTTGATTGATGAGTTTCCTGTGCGACTCATGGATGGTTCAGATCAATTCGTCAAAGTTAATTATTTATGGAGACCGGAAATTTGCACCAATTGCAAAGTATTTGGCCATGGAACTCAGCAGTGCTTAATAATGACAAATGAAAATATAGGGGAGGCAGTAGCTAAAGGTGATGATAATAAAAATAAAAGGGAGGGACGTGAACATGAAAAAGATTTGGTTTCAAAAGTCATCAAACAAAAACAAGTTTGGAGAAGAGTTGAAAAGAAGGGAACTAACTCAAATAGAGAAAATGAAAAAAGAAATGAATCTGATGGCACAGAACTCTACGCTGCAAATGAATGTGGAGGTGAGAATGCTACCACCCTGAATAACAATAACTTGAAGATCATGACAAAAAGAAATAATGAGGAAGATAAAAGAAATAACAATAGATTCAAAGTTTTAATGGAAGATAAGTTGTCTGATGCAAGCAATCGAAATGGGGACAATGGAACAGGGAAAGAGTACCGTGTCATGACTTCACATTTTGAAGAAGGAGAAATAGTGGAAAACAGCATTGTTGAAGTGCTAGCTGAAACTGACCTTGTGCAAGTAGATATTACTATGCAACCAGAATCACATTTTCTTGAAAGAATTATAACCTCTGCAGATTACATGAATAAACATGAAACATTGCAAAAGGATAACAGTTTATCAGACATTGCCATCTCTTCACCAAGCCAAACCCTAAAATGCACAAATTCTCTCACTCTAAATACTTTAAACAGCAGTTTTATCCCCATCTCCAACAATGTTGAATCTGAATTCAGGAACTCTCTACAAAAAGAAATCATTGCACTGTTGATGCCACTGCCACCAGAAAATGCCTACTCTTTCTCTGGTGATCTACCTGGGTGGAAATCTCTACCCACCTCTCCAAAATCACAATCAAATAAAGGAACAGGGAAACTCAGTGATACAAGACTGAAACAAAACAAACATCATATGATTGATAAATCATCAAAACTCAGGCGATCTCCTGCAACCAGGAGCATGAAAAATGTCACTCACCAATCTCTGTAGTATACTTAATGATGCACAACCTTGCTAGTTGGAATATTAGGGGAGCCCACTCCCCCAACAAACTTGATCAAGTCAAATATCTAATTAAACATCATGATCTCTCCCTTGTCGCCATTCTAGAAACCAAACTTAATGAGACTCTAACTGTTAAAGCCGCTAGATATATCAATCCATCTTGGAGCCTGCACCATAATCTGGAACATGCTTCTTACGGTCGCATCATGATCATTCATAACCCTCTAGTCATCTCTCTCTCCCATATCCTCTGCACTAACCAAGTCATGCATCTTCAAGCCAAACTAATTATCTCTTCAACTACTTTCTTCATTTCCATAGTTTATGCTCACAACTCAGTCAACTCTCGGCAAACCCTCCTCAACCTTCTGCCTGCCTTTAGACAAAACTCCCACCCCTGGATTGTTCTCGGGGACTTCAATTGTTGTTTTAATTTGCATGATAAGCTTGGTGGTTCACCTCTGTTGCAAAAGGACATCTTCCCTCTCAATAAAGCAATTGATGATGCTTGTCTCCTCCCAATTCCGACCTTTGGAGCAGAATATTCATGGAACAATTGTAGTCGGTCTGGCACCAGGACTTTCACAAACATCGACCACTCTTTTGCCAATCTTTGTGCCTTATCCTCCTGGCCAACCATGTCCTCCTTCATTCCTCACCCAGTGCTGTCTGATCACTCCCCTATCATTTTCTCTACGGGACAGATGTCACCAAAAAAACAAAAAGGCTTCAAATTCTATAGTACCTGGGTCCATGAACCTGGGTACACTAGTACTATTAATAAAGTATGGTCTGAAAATTATTATGGCAATCCCATGTATATTCTTTGCAGGAAATTAAAAGCTACTAAGGGAGCGCTGAGGGTATGGGCAAGGAAGAACTTTGGAAATGGAACCCTAAAGTCTACTTTGTTGAGGCAGAAGCTCATTGAAGCTCAAAAATACATGGTGATCAATCCAGATAGTGCTGATGCTGCTACAGATGAGAGAAGCATTCATGGCCAGCTCCATGAAGCACTGAAAGTTGAAGGAAAGATGAAGAGACAGCAACTGAGACATAAGTGGGTTCAAGATGGAGACAACAATACTGCATACTTCCATGCCGCCATCAAAATCAAACAAGCAAAGGAAAATATCACCCACATATATGATGAACATGGAGTGCTTCATTCTAACCCTGCTGGTGTTGACCAAGCCTTGCTAAACTACTTCAAATCTCTGCTTGGTAACAAAGACAATTTCAAACCTGATCTTGATAAGCTTGACAATGTGCAGGTTCCTCTATTCCAAACGGAGGAAGCATTCAATCTTGTTGCCAAAGTTACTGACAAAGAGATAAAAGACACACTGTTCTCGATGAACAAAAATTCCAGTGGTGGTCCTGATGGTTTCAATCTTGTTTTCTTCACTCACAGTTGGGATACTATCAAGGAGGACTTCCTAAAGGCAATTCATAATTTTTTCAACAAGTCCAAACTGTTATTGGAAGTTAATGCCACCAATCTGGTTCTAATCCCTAAGTCTCACCATCCTTCTTCTGTTGAATCCTTCAGACCTATCTCCTGTTGCAACGTCATATACAAATGCATCTCAAAAATCTTAGCATCTAGACTTGTTGTTGTTCTCAATAGGCTTATCTCCAGGAATCAATCTGCCTTCCTACCTAAGAGAAATATAATTGATAATATTCTTCTAACTCATGAGTTGATTAAAGGATATGGTCATGCCCAAGCTTCAAAGAATGCAATGCTGAAACTGGACTTAAAGAAGGCCTTCGATAGCATTCACTGGAGTTCAATTGTCAGGATCATGGCTCTCATGAGATTTCCTAAAGTCTATGTAGCTTGGATATACAATTGCCTATCAACTCCTTCTTTCTCCATCTCTCATAATGGTTGCAATATTGGATTCTTCAACAGCAAGCAAGGGATCAGGCAAGGAGACCCCATATCATCATACATTTTCATTCTTGTGATGGAAGTCTTAAACATTCTGCTGATAAATAGCTATGAACAGAAGAACATTCTGTTTCACTCTAAATGCAGATCCCCTCAAGTTACCTCTTTATTCTTTGCTGATGACATACTATTATTCACTAAACCTGATCAGACTTCCCTGGAAAACATTAAAACTATATTACAAAACTTCTACCTTATGACTGGTCTAGAACTCAACTTAAGCAAATCTCACATGATCACCTCTGGAATCTCTTCTGAACATGAAACCCAATTACTGTCAACTTCTGGCCTCCAAGCTATGAATAACAGCATGTGCTATTTGGGTCTTCCACTTTGCTCTTCCAGAATAACCACTGCGAACTGCTTGCCGTTATATGACAGAATATGCAGCACCATGAATTGTTGGGCCAACAGATTTCTTTCTCAAGCTGGCAGGCTTGTGCTTATCAGATCTGTCATTTCCTCTATGATAGTGTACTGGTCTAGGGCTTTCATTCTCCCCATCAAACTCATTAAAATGGTACGAAAAGCAATGTTGAGGTTCTTCTGGACTGGATCCATCCACTCTAGGAAATTAATTCCATGCTCTTTTGGCATTATGGAGCTACCTAAGAATAAAGGTGGTCTTGGCATTCTTAACTTACAAGCTTGGAATAGAGCTGCCATCAGTACTCTCTTGAATGCCTTGCTAAGCAATGCGGACAACTTGTGGGTTCAATGGACTATAACCCATAACTTGGGTAGAAATTTTTTTTGGACAATGACAGTGCCACAAAATTCTAGTTGGACTTGGAGAAGCCTCCTGAAGTCAAGAACTACTTTTCTACCATTTATCAAAGTCAACCTTTCCACTTCCAGTGCTGCTAACTTCTGGAATACTCCCTGGATGGATGATGGTCTGATCTTATGCAAAATCTTCACTCCACAGCAGATCATGCAATCTGGTATCAATAGTGTAGCTAAAGCAACTGATTTCATTATTGATGGCAAGATATCTCTACCATACACCAGTAACCAGGACATTAGAGCTATTTGGAATAAGTATCAATCTATAACCTTCAATCCCACTAATACTGATGTGATACTTTGGAAAGGAAAATCCCACTCTATCTCTTCTGTTTATAAAATGCTCGTGGTCCATCCTGCTTCTACTGACATTAAATGGCACAAAGTTCTATGGACCAGAAAATCAACTCACATAGATAACCTAATGCTATGGAAGGTCATTAACAGTGCTCTGCTGACCAAAGACCGACTGTTTAACTATGGGATGCCCGTTGACCCACTTTGCTTCTTCTGCAAGATCCATCCTGAGACTGTCAACCACCTTTTCTTTGAATGCAGCAACCTTCTGGGTTTTTGGAGTAAGCTCATAACTGCGATGAATGTTAATCATATCCATGGCATATCCAGTGTTGAGTGGGCTCTCATAGGGAAGGCTACTAAGTGGAAGAAAAATGAAAGCTTTGTGTACTTTTTTCTGATCAAGAGATATCTCAACTTCGTCTGGGAAGAAAGAAATTTGAGGAGCTTTGAAAACAAGATAAGGAACAGTGACCAACTTTTGAATGCCCTACTAGCCAACATTAAGATGGGAATTAAGGACTGTGAATTTGATTTCACATCCCTCGTTTCGTCTGTTTGGTTATAGTGTTGTTCTCCCCTATGTGTATTTATTTTTCTCTTTGTTTGTCTTGCTTTTCTTTTTTCCTCGGTGTTATATTTTTGTCTGTCTGTTTTTCCTTTTGCGATAGTGAGCTTGTTCATTGTCGCCTTTCTTTCTCTTTTTTAATAATAATCTGGTAGGGGACCAGTCAACCCCGCTTGCCTTTCAAAAAAAAAAATTGTTTACATATCCATATGAAAATATAATATACCATTATTATAAAATATTAGTTGCAAATTGTTTACATAAAACAATAATTAAAATACATACATACATAGATATATATATATATATATATATCTATATGTATGTATATACACATACATACATATGAGAATAAACATAATTAAATTATACAATTATTTTGAACAATAATTTGTAAATTATTTTGAATATTTATAATATAAAATTCGAACTGAATTTTTTTAATATATTATTTATTTTAAATTAAATTAAATACACATTACATATAAACATATAATTGGTTATAATTATTGTATAAATAAATAAAAAATTTCATTAAAAATATATTTTTCTATTGCTTTCGGATTAGTAATAAAAATAATTTTTTTAATTTAATTTTCGTAAATAATTTATTATTTAAAAACTTATAATTAATTATTAAACCATACGAAAATAATAAAAATTAAAAATTATTTTCGAAACCATAGCATATATTTTATATTATATAAAAGTTTTCCAGAACTTTATATTATTTATAAATATATATGTATAAATTCATTTTATTTATATAATCAATTTTAAATTAAATAATAATATATATGTATATTAAACATCCAAAAAATAATAATCTTTTTTATTATTGCTGAAAACCATACTAACTAAATCAAATTTTGTTAAGTTTGAAAATACATATTACATAGTGTTAAATTTTAAAAATTAGATTTGATATTTAAATCCATATAATATATTATTATTTAAAATTTCGAAAATAATTTTGTTATTTCAAGCCAAGAGCATGTATAAACAAATGTGCATATTTTTTTCTAATATATATACTTACACACACACATACACAACCATCAGCATTAACATGTGACAATCCATCGATAAACCGATTCATGATAATTTTTAATGAAACAATATATAGAACAATAATCATATAAACATTATAATATAATAGTAAAGTAGAAGAAAATCTTTCATCAAATCCCAAAGCTCGCACGTTGAAGTGAAGAAGTGAACTCCTTGAATCCAATTCCAATTCCGAAGTTGCTAGCTCCTAAATTACCTAATCACCGACGATCAAATCGAAGTGTTTTGATATGATTTTGTACTTGGAATTTTAGGCTGATATAAGCTATAGCTGGCCTCCTTTTGCTGTTGTAGAAGTGCAAAAAATTATAACTTAAGTGAGGGAGAGGTAGCTTATATAAAGGAAAGATAAGAGAGAAAAAAAAGTGGATCTGGATCCTCTTTTTTATCTTACCCATTCTCTCCTTTGTTTTTCATTCAAAAACCACTTACATATCAATATATGGCCAGCCTCACTATGGCCACCTGTAGTCGGCTATCAAAGCCTCCTTTTGGGCCTCAAAAAATATTTCAAAGCCTAAACAATATTCGTTGCATTTAAATCTAATTTAAACGCGTATCGATATTGAATATCGATTACTGTTTATATAACTATTGTATGCACACTATTTAATAATGTTTAATACGCATAAAATAAAATTTTATAATTAATACTTAATAAATATTAATTAGTTTAATTAATTTATAACAATTATAAATTAATTAAATGGGTGGTAAAAGAAGCATTAAATTTTGGTTGTGTGACTCTTAGGTGTAAATCTGGTCATTTGTTAATATAGAACAATTCGAATATTGACGTTCACACGTCACTTAGAAGGTGGTGTGACATTTTGGCCTAGTTTATTGCTTACTTGGCTTCAATAAAATCCAATTTTACTTTTTAAGCATTACCCGGTAGTGACAATTATTTACACCAATTCTCTTCGTCAAAACTATATCATTTTGGACTTATAGAATTTCGTAATGGTCAAAATTCCAATATTGTTCATATTCAACTCTATAGTCCAAACACAAACTCCTTGGTTCAATAATAATAACCTCATATAACCGAGGAGACGAATCCTCTTTTGAACAGTGTTTCACTTCCAATGCTTTCATTTGATTCAACTATAGTCATTCGATGGACGTCATGTCACGATTTAACTATAATAAAAGTAAAGCTTCCACATTGAGGATCAACGGTATTCAAGTCAAGAAAATTGTGTAATTTTACCAAATTGATATTTTCTGTTTGACCTTAGTTATATTAACCAATAGAAAACTGCCGAGTGAGTCATTCCATAGTTATTCAAAAACTATCAGTACGTAACCCCTTGGTGCCCCTAGCAGTCATGAGTAATACATTGCCCAACATTTGAATAGCGTTAAGGATGCATCGATATCTCATCTTGATACATCTTGACTAGGAATATTTAAAACGGTATGTTAAATTTCATTGTGATAAAGTACTCATGGTTATAATACTTCGTAACTACCATCATAAAACATACCACTTATGGATTTTCTCCTAAATGTACTTTTAATTAAATTAATTAATTATTATAACATATTATATCAAGTATATATAGAAAGAAAATACCTTTATTTCGAATAAGATTTGTTATCAAGTTAGATATATGTAACAAATTACATAATTGCCACTAGGGCATAACCTTAAATCTATCAATCTGCCACTTGCACTTGGGGCCAATTGTGGAATCTCTATCCTATCCCTTCAATCTGTTTGATGACAATTGATCGAGTTAGACCATACGTGAATGGATCTACTGTGTTGTTTTAATTATCTACTCTGCCAATTAATTCTCTCCGATGTTGATAAACAACCATTATCATGTGGAACTAGTCGATGTATGTTTCTCGACTTCTATTGAGCTCTTATTTATTGGATTATTATCATATAACAATAATAAAGTATTCTGAATACTTGGAATCACCCCTAACTCGGTTATAATTGCTTTTATTCTAGCCCAATTCAAGGCGACGTACATAGCTTTTTCATGAATCAACCACAATGTGTCATTTGGCATAATTCCAACTTAAAGCTTCTTAGTTATGGTTTGAACGTGAATTTAATATTGACATATTATACTCAATAGCACATGAAGTTCGAGTCTAAACATTCCTTCATAAGGAGTTCGTTTTTTTTGTAAACAATTCTCTGGTATTTTGTAAATACTCAAGAATACTCCAAACTACCATTTAGTAATCATAATTTGGATTTGATATTTTTTTCACACCTCAAATACATAAGAAAATTATGATATTGTAGACAAAAAACATGTATACTAATTTTTGCTGCTAATGCATAAAGAATCCATCTTACATGTTCCATATTAAACATTTTAATAGGGTGTCTTCACATATCATTTAGGACATTCATGATATCCTTTTATACTTATAATAAAATATATAATTTACAAATCCATTATTGAGTATTAAACAACTAAATGATTATTGATTATAACATAAGTACATCCTTGACAATCAATAGTATGTTGTTTACTTATAGTCTAGAAATATATATCTATGTACCTTTCAGTGGTTCTTTCTTATAGACACACGCTCACTTTGCATTTTGATTGAAATGAAATTATTCGAGATTTCTGTCAAAATATTTATTCAATTATGATGCTTATAGAATGATACTTTCGTATCATTTCTTGGATCATATCCGAAAAACCCACGAACTCAATATAGCTCCACTGACTTCGAGACACTAATTTGGTTGTTATATGTAAATAGTATATTCTAAATCATTATTTAGAATTTTCTATTTCAACACATATGTACAAAAAACAATCATACCAAGCGATAATTTTATGAGTAAAAATATGAATCAACTCAAGCACATTGAACTGCGAATCTTTTACGATAGTTTCACCGATTAAAATTTACAATTTTATTCTTATCAATGTTGCTCATTATATTCAACTGCATTAGTCTTTCTCTTGAAGACATATTTGTGACTGATGGATCATATCCCTTCGGGCACAACTACCAAAATCATATTTTGACACTGTACTTGGAATCCTTTTGGATTTGTGCATTAGATTCATACCACATTGCAAAGCTAATACTCTTAATGGTTTAATTGACAACCGAGGACTATCTATTCTCAATGTTAAGAACTCAAAGTTTCTCTTCAATGTGCGAGAATAATTATTAGACACTTTAATGCATTGGGTTCATTTAGGTTAGGTTAGTTTCGTTTCATCCTACGTACTCAGTTTCATCTTTGGATTGTATCCAAATCCATTTTAGTACCAATAATTTCTAAGAGAAATTTCTTCACAGTGAAGTCGGTATATCTTGAAACATCTCAGTGCAATAGAATAGGTATTCATAAACATTTAATGAATTACCTTATAAAAACTAATTTGCTTTAGTTTACAAAACTTATGTTCAAACATAAATTAGTCATCCAAAGACAATCGTTCTCAAACTCCTTTTGGGGTGATTCATACAAGATCCCTCACATACAATTATTATGTGCAGTCTTTCGACTTACATAGCCTCCAACTCCTTGGCTTAGAATATGCTAGGCTTTTTTATAAACGCTTATCTTATATTATTTTGTAAACCATTCTTCAGATGAAATTAATTTTAACCTTGTGTACTACTCTTAATTACATGACCTTAGAGAAAGAAGTTAACTCAATTCACTCACAATTAACCGTATTTCATTAAACAAAGTTCGATTACTCCTTATCGACATATCATTATGTGTTATTAGGAGGAGTGAATTTTGAGATTGAATCTTTATTCATTTTTAGATACGTTCGGAACTCTTTCCATTCGATCAAATCAAATCATTTTATTTTCTATCGCATGTTATTTTATTTACTTATATAGTATATTCTATGAACTCATCATTAACATACCACATGTGTATTATATACACTTGTTCATGTTTGTGATAATTCACCAGTGAATACAACAAAGTATGTGGATCCATTTTGGAATTAATAGACTTTCGATTGCATACATCTATATTTATCAATATATAGAGTTCGTCAACTCTTATGATGCTCCTACTAAATGGGTGCTTTTCCCTTAATTGTCTAAGGTATAATTTACTAGTATCATATAATTCATAATCATATAATCAAAAATTATTTCTCAAAACCATTGCTTAGTCCGTAATTTCAAAAGAATTACAAATAAATTTAGATACTTCTGTATTTTCCAATGCATCACAAATACTAGTACTATAGTTTTATTTTATAATGAATATTCATACTGAAATAAAACTATGTCTATTTTTCAATCAATAATGAAATATCATTGTTATTTCATAAATAATGTTTGGTGCGTTTTATGAAAATAATTTTCGTAACTTGAAGCGACCAATAAGTGTTACATGGCATGCTCCTATTATTTCTACCATTATTAAAATAGAATTTTAAATACGAAGCTCCATTTAACCACTTGATATAGGTTATTTATTTCATTTACTATAACTGGTTTACAGTTGAGAATTTTTAGATCAAGTATCTTAAATTCAAAGAAATAAATATTATATAAGATAATTTTCCATGTGAAAATACTTTTCAGGATAGAAATCATATTTCTCATTCCAATGTTAAGTATCGATTATTACTTTACAATTTCATTTCTGAATATCTTTATGAAGCAGAAATGACCATTCACTCTCTTCATCGCAACTGTGTCTTAGGTTACATCAACTCTTATACATTTGATTTCCTTTCTAAACCTCTAACCTTTCAAAGGAAATCCTCACTACAGTATCATAACGAATTCTTTACAACAGTGTATTTGGTCATCCCTAACTTTTAAAGATATCAAATAAATTGCACTTTACATAAAATGATTAAACTGACATTTCAACGATCGAATTTTTAGATCTATCTTGTAGTCTTTGGTCTAGTGTTACATTTAACATAACAATATCATTATTGTAATCAATCATATTGAATATACGATCTCACACTACAATTTACTTGCTTATTTCAATGAACTAATTTCATCAAGGTTTCGTACGTTACAAATTATGGCCATTCATTATGTAACATTTATATGTGATTGTATATGGATCAAATATCCATATTCCTATATTTCTTTTAGAGTTAAAAACTTATTGAAGACAACACATAGCCTTGGGCAAGTAAACTCGTAAGTGACCAAGTTACAAACATATTTAGTAGTTGCATAATTATGCATTTACATAGGTCAAAATGCAAAAAATTATTAGCAACTATATTTTATATTTCTATTTATCAATATTAATTCAGTTCATTTGTATAGTTTGATTGATAAACATTTTATTAATTATATTAATTGCATAAATTTATCTATGTAGATTATTATAATTTCGTATAGCGTATGTTCTTACAATATTAGAAAGGTTAAATGTTACCATTTCAATTTTCTAAAAGGGCTCCCACTGGTCTTTTTTGTTTCTCCAAACCCTAAGACAAAACATAGAAGTCTTTCGACTTCACTAGTAGGTGGTAAGACTCGTCTTTCTTATTGACCTTGAGTTTCCTCAAAAAGTCATAGCCCCACAAACGATGGATAACTCCTTATTGGTTGTATAACATACAAATGCTAACCGTTAATCCTTGTCCTATTCTCATTTCGACCTTGAGTTTTCTCAACAAATCGAAAGAGATTATTAATTCATACCTAACATTTGCGATGGCCTAAGTATAGTATATGTACCTTGACTTTGTTCAACAAATACATATATGTATCTTACCTTGTCTATTCAATATATTAAATAATACTACACATAATATCTCTAGCTTGGGTTTGCTCAACAACTAAATAGTATGCAAGTAATTTATTAATATATAAATGGTAGAGGAAACTTTATATTAAAGATTCATAATCTTTAATATATTATATTGAGTAATATTGACTTATAGAATAATGTATTTCTAATGAAATACCATCGTGATCAAGTATTGAACACATCTAAAATCACGGTTTATGTACTTTTACTTATGTTTTTATTCGTTAAGTCTATTTAGGGTTTCTTTAATGTTCCAACTTTAATTTATGCATTTGTATTATATATGTTTTATTATTATATAACTTTTATACTTTATTTAACTTATATAATATTTTATGTGTAACATTATATTGATTAAATCTTATCTAATTAAATTAATTAATTAACACTTTGATAAGTTATTATATTATTCAATTATAACATGGTATCTTGAATACATACTACAACCTTTACAGCAGTACACATATATCTTTTATATATATTAATTTATTTAATTAAGCAATTTTAATTAAATTTAATTAATTTTAAAAATTCTTTTATAGATATATGTATACTTATATCATCTTAAACAATTCAAGACAATATAACTTATATCATTATATATATTATACATGTATAAATATTTAATTAATTAACTTATTTAATTAATTCATTTGTTTTATTAATCTTATTAATAAATAATGTTTTCAAAATTAATTTTATAACATTTTCAAACATTATATTATAACTTTCACAAGATATGTTTTATTTTAAGTTTAATTTTTAAATTTAAATCTTTTATTTTAATTTTCAGAATAGTTTGAAAATCTAGATTATAACATTTATAATATTTTTCTTATTTTAACTTTAACCTCTGAATTAAAAGTTTTCATTTTAATTTCAAAACAATTTTGAAATTAGCCAAGTCCAGTTCAAATTAGGCCTTTTCTATTAGGGATAACCTTTTGAGCTTACCTCATTCTTTCGAGCAAGGTGAGTAGCCAGGTATGGCAGAGTACTTGATTACCCAAACCCAACCTTAACACTACTTTTCTAGGCATCCTATTTTAGGGTATGCTTCAATAAATTAGTCCTAATACTGCTAATTTAGATTGCATAAGCTATTTGGTTCTAATACTATTGTTAAAACTGGACCAGCATGCAACAGCCTAAATGAGTAAATTTCAAAAAATTCCACTATTGGATCTTTAATGGGCCTATGTAGTCTATTTATTTAGACCTTCTATAAATTTTCATTTAAAATAAAATCAATATTTTATCTATATTTGTAAATAAGTATTATTTTATATAATTTATATTATATTAAATATATGTGTATAATATACACATATGTGTGTACGTGCACATGCAACGGGGCAATGTGTACATGGTTTGACATGCCTGTATGTAGATGTTAGGATTTACACTGCAATGGACATGCTAGCCCCTTGAGTATACAAATGGATTGTCTAAATGTATGTATATATGTGCATAAAATTGTTTATTTATACATATTATATAATTATTATAAAATATTAGTTGTAAATTATTCATATAAAACATTAATGAAAATACGAAAATATAATTATATAATTCTTATAAAGTAGTTGTAAATTATTTTAAAAACCTAATTTCATAGGCTAGGGATGTAGGAAGGCCTGCCCCAACCCCAACTCCTTTTAAGCCCAGCCCTCATAGTGGCACTTTTTGATCCCGTAGATTTTATACCTTTCAACAAGGATTATTGCATGCCTCCGTGAATAACTGGTTACTAAAGTGTAGCTGCTGGGGATCGAACCCTCTCCCTCTGCTAGGGAGCTGGGAACTCCTACCAACTGCACTAAAGTTGTCGACAGATGTAGTTAGTTGTAAATTGTTCACATAAAACATTAATATATATACGAGTAAATATAATTAAATTATAAATTTATTTTAAACATTCTGGTATAGTGGTGCTTTTAATTTATACCACAATACTATTAATAATATAAATAATATATCTCACTTTTGAAAATCACTAATATTAAAATTTAATATTTATAATTTAGCAATAAATAATGTAGTTCATTCTGGTAATAATACTTCATTTTGGAATGATTGTTGGATTTCAACTATTCCACTTGAAGTGGAACTTAGAGAGTTGTATGAAATTTGCAATTTCAAAAATGTACTGATTTCAAAAATTTACAAGCCAAATTTAATTTTTCCTTAGGAATTTAGTGTTAATCGTATGCTAGAGGGAAATACTTTAGCACAATTTGCATTATTGTATGCTAATTAAAGCTTTACAATATCGATAATGAGAAAGATATTAAATTTTGGTGTTGGATAAGAGGAAGAAATATACAGTTCATTCATTTTATAATTTTATAAATTTTTCGGAAACTAAATTGAAAATATTTAAATAGATTTGAAAGTTAGTGTTCCACCTAAAGCAAAAGTGCACATGTGGTTAATTTTACATGGGAAATTGAATACAATTGAACTTTTAAAAAGAAAAATATATTTAGTGACAAAAAATGTTATTTTTGTAATAATAAAATGGAAATATTATGCACTTATATTTTGAATGTAATATAACTAGATTTATTCTCGTAAAAATTCTTAATATTTTCAATTTTAATTTAAATTATAGACATATTAATTGTGAATTATATTGTAATAACATTAGATTTTATTATAAGGGTTACAACAGGTTTTTACTTGACACTATTTACACAATAACATGTTGGTATTTTTGGTTTGAAAGAAACCAACGTATGTTTAATAATATATGTAATTTCTCTATTTAGTTTTAATTGGTTTCAAATCCTAGTTATAAATTAAATAAAAATTTGAGTTTTAAAGAGTTTCTTAAAAAAATAAAAATTCTTATCGAGTTTTTAAAGAACAGTATCATTCTAATAATAGAAAAAATAACAAGGAGCTAAATTTAGCTTCCTTGGACAACCTTACTGCGGTAACTTTTGATTCTTCCTTTTTATTAGGTTATTAGCCTTGTTCTTTGTCTTTTATTTGTTTCTTTTTATGTAATAAGTTTTGAGTTATATTCGTTATTGTTTCCCTACACGGTGGTAATCATATTGTCGCTTGTTCTATGACTTTTATTATTAGATTATTATATTTTTATTTTGCATATATATGTATATAAATATGTATTTATATATATTTATATACATATATATGTATTGATCTTACATTTTTGGTATAGTTTTCTTAGCAGGTTTCGGTATAGTTACTGGATTGGATGGATTCAGCTAATTAAGGATATGAGCTCTTTTTGCATTTTATGGTTTTCTATTGTTGTATTTTTCTATTATGGACCTTAGTTTCATAGGTTTGGGGCTTTTTGTTTTAATTTTTTTATTGTATTAGGGTATCACTAACTGTCGGAGATGTTGATAGCCCTTTCTTTAAGTATAGAATAAATTACATGAGTGCTCTCGACTACTAATAAAGGATCACTCATTTTTCTTAAAAGAATTTATTTTAAACATTAATTTGTAAAATTATTTAGAATATATATAATATAAAATTTGAACTAAAATTTAAATATATATATAAATTAAATTAAATACATATTACATATAAACATATAACCAGTTATAATTATATAACTAAACAAAATGGGGAATTAGGGAAAAATGACAAACTTTAAAGAAGAAAATTAGGTTGAAGGACATTAAATTTTATTTTAGGCTGAAGGACAAATGCTAGTTATAATTAGCATTATATTCAACTTTTACACTATACAAAATGCAAGTTATAACTAACATTATATTCAGTTTTACACTATACAAAATGATAGTTATAATTAGCACTGTTCTTCAGCGGAAAAAAACCTGTTGTCCTTTAGCCTAAAAATATTTCTAAGTTTGTCCTTGTGCCTACTTTTCTGTAAATAAAATTTATAATTAAAAAACATTTCCTACCACTTTTAGCCTGATAATAAAATTAAATTTTTTTAATTTACTTTTCAATTATTGAATAATTTATTAGTTAGAAACTTATAATTAATTATTAAACAATACGGAATTAATATAAATAATATTTAAAAATTATTTCTAACGCATATTATATTTTATATTATATATTTTTTTTCCAGAATTTTATATTATTTATATATACATATATTTTATTTATATAATCAGTTTTGAATTAAATAATAGTATTTATATATATATATATATATTCGAAAAATATTAATTTTTTATTATTGTTGAAAACCATACTAAAAAAATTAAATTTTTTTAAGTTATAAAATATGTGTTATACAGTGTTAAACTTTTAAAGTTAGATTTGATATTTAAATCCATATAATATATTATTATTAAAAATTTCAAAAATAATTTATTTTATTTCAGGCCGAGATTATATAAATAAATGTGCATAATTATTTTTATTTTAATACACACACACATATGTATACATATATTAATACACACACATATGTATACATATATACATATATATATACATATATATACTACCATCAGCATATGAAATTCCTTTGATATACTGATTCGTGATATGTTTAGCAAAATAATATGTAGAACAATAATCATATAAACATTATAATATAATGGTAAACTAGAAGAATACTTTCACTAAAGCCCAAATCTTGTAGTTGAAATGAAGAAGTGAATTCTTTGAATCTAATTCTTATTCCGAAGTTGCTAGCTCCTGAACTGTCTAACCATTGACTATCAAATCGAAGTGTTTTGATGTGATTTTGTACTTGGAATTTTGGGGCTGATATAAGTTATGGCTGGCCTTCTTTAGCTATTGTAGATGTGCAAAAAAATCATAGCTTAAGTGAGGGAGAGATGGCTTATATAAAAGAAAGATAAGAGAGCAAAAAGTGAATCTATGTCCTTTTTTTCTCTTACACATTCTCTCTTTTATTTTTCATTCAAAAACCACTTACAACATCAATATATGGTTGGCCTCACCATGGCCATCTATAGCCTGCTATCAAAGCCTCCTTCTGGGCCATAAAAAATATTCCAAGCATGAACAATATTCATTGCATTTAAATCTAATTTAAACATATATTGATATCGCATAACGATCAGCATTTATATAACTATTTTATGCACACAATTTCATATTGCTCAATACATATCGAATAAAATTTTATAATTAATATTTCATAAATATTAATTAATTTATAAAAAATTATAAATTAATTAAATCGAGTGGTAAAAGGAGTACTCAACCTGTCGGTTGCGTGACTCTTGGGTGTAAATTTGGTCATCAATTAATATCGAACAATTCGAATATTAACATTTACATGACAATCATTTACACCAACACTCTTAGGTGTAAATCTGGCCAAATTTATCGCTTACTTGGTTTCAATAAAATCCAATTTTACTTTGTTAAGCATTACCCGTTAATGACGATTATTTACACCAATTCTCTTCGTCAAAACTATATTACTTTGGACTTATAGACTTTGGTAAAGGTCAAAATTCCAATATTGTCCATACTCAACTCTATAGTCTAAACACAAAGTCCTTGGTACAGTAGTAACAACTATTATTAACCGCACCACTCTGGCTAGAGACTTTGACTTTGAGTTGACCGTGATACTAACCTAATATAACCAAGGAGATGAATCCTCTCTTGAATATTGTTTCACTTCTAGTGCTTCCACTCGACCTAACTATACTCGTTTGATGGACGTTGTGCCATGATTTAATTATAATCAAAGTAGAGCTTCAACATTGAAGATCAAAGGTATTCTTAAGTCAAGAGAACTGTGTTTTATTATATCTATATTTTTTATTTGACCTTAGTTATATTAACCAATAGAAAACTATCGAGTAAGTGATTTCATAGTTATCCAGTAACTATCTATACATAACCCCTTGGTGCCCATAGTAGTCATAAGTAATATATTGCTTAACATTTGGAGAGCGTTACGTACTCTACTCTCAAAGGATGTATCAATATACAGTCCGATAAATCTTGACTAGGAATATTTAAAACGGTACGTTTAATTTCATCGTGATGAATTACTCATAGTTACAACAATTTATAACTATCACAAAACATACCATTTTTTACAATTAAATATACTTTTAATTAAATTAATTCATTAATATAATACATTATATCAAGTATATAATAGAAAGAAAACACTTTTGTTTTAAACAAGATTAGCAATCGATTTATATATATATATATGAAATTACATAATTGCCCCTAGGGCATAGCCTTAAATCTATCACTTCCAAGCATCCCTCCGAGTCCACAAACCAGTTCATCTTCATCTTGACGTCTAGATTCGTTTGAAAGATGTTTGGTCTAAAAGCCAAATAATATATATATATACACACATCAGAGGTAAAGAATGAATTTAGATGTATATTCTAAAGTATATATAAGATATATAGATATAAACTCTCTTGTAGTGAGGAACTCTTCTGTAGAGAGGAACTCTACAACAATGGTTAGAAGGTCGGGACACTCTTTTCAATTTTTGGGTCCAGTGTACAAGCAATTTTAGGAGGATCTAAGGATTTTTCTATGAATTCTGGGTTATCACGGAAGTCATTGCTCTCCCCAAAACAAACAAATGCTTAATGTCCCTAAATACCAAATCTATGTTAGGTTGGAAAATAAAAATTAGTCAAGTTAGAAAGCAATTTTGTAAGATCTGGGTGTAAAGACATACATTTTATAAAGGGATCAAAGATATAAGGTTTGAAGTGACTACTGACGAAAAGGACAAGTATGTAATCCAAAGTGGGGAAATGAAAACCGTGAACCCTGGTTTTTAATTCGCAACCTCGATTTAGATCTGGAGGCAGAATGAAAAGCAACGTCGGTTTTAGGGCATTATCTAATTGGCAAACCCAATCTATAGACATGAAACCAATAAAAGAAGATTAGCTAAGAGAATCCTTTTGATTGAGATATCTCAAAAATTCTATATAACATAAGATCCGAGGTGAGAGATTTTGTTTGGGGAATCATTAAAAATATTTTAGCACTACGGTTAAATAGCGAAGTACAAAGCCGATGTTTGGAATTGAAAAGAATAAAGCGGCTAATGATCTAGGTAAAGAGGTCATCTTTAATCCTTGGACGAAAGCTCGACTTCACGGCCATAGTGGAAAATCCTAAAAGGAATGGTTACTATAACCGAGTAAGGGATGAGCACGTTCTAGTTTTTATGGTTACAATAACTGCATCCTTAAGAGGAAGAAACATGTACAATGTCAAATTGGGCTAAATGGAATACTTTCAAATTTCAAAACACGTTGGATGTGGATGCAAACTACTGCATAAGGAGAATGATACGATGGCCTAAAAATGAATTGGGTTTAATAGAACTATTTAGTAAATGAATGGAAGTTATGATATGATGATATGAAGAAAGCTTCAAGTAACTTGGACCGTTGCGGAATTCCATTTGAAGAATGTTATGAGCAATGTCTTAAGTAATTTGGAATTATGATGTACAAAAATGTATTTTATTTACCAGTAATATGTAGGCCTATTATTGCAGAGCCATTTTATCTGATTGTACTTTGTAATTTTATATTAATAGCAATAAAAGGAACCCATTTTTAGAATATATATATAAAGTGTGTATATATGAAGTTTTGATAGAAAAGAGTCATAAAATGAATATACACATGAAAATATATTATTAAATCATATAAAATGGTGTTGATCAGTAATCGTTGTGTTTCGTGATAATATTAGTGATTTATTTCGAAATTTATATATATATATATATATATATATTAAGGTGTTATGGTATTTTTGAAGGTAAGCTTAACATTGATTTTGTAGAAAAGTATATTTGCAACTTTATACAAAATGAATTAAATGTAAATAAGTTCAGCAAAATTATGGATGAAATGAGAGTGTATTAGTGTATGATTAGCAATTTTAGAATCTAAAATTAAATCTAACGAGAAACAAGTTAGAAATTCAAAAAAATAAAAAATATAAAAGCATAGGCATTACTTCCTGTGCTCGGCCGTGCACCACCACCGACCGGCCAGTGGGATCTTGTTAGGCGTAGTAAAGCTAGGCCCACCAGGGTTGAGTCAATAGGGGTCGTGTATTTCGAACAGGGATTTGGTGTGATGTTATGGACCAATTCTTTTGAGACGGTTATGTGGTCCAAATTAGATGTAATACACACACATACACATTACAACATGATAGAGTTTTTTTCCTTACTTAATTTCTAAATCTCAGTGTGATTTTATTCCTGGTAGAAATATTGCAGCAAACATACTACTAGCACATGAGAATATCAAAAATTTCAATAAAAAGGGAGTAAAGAAATTTTGTATTAAGGTGGACCTATAAAAGGCTTATGATAAAATAAATAGAGATTTTATTTACTATATGTTAGCAAGAATGTTTTCCCACCTCAGATTATTTGACTAATTCATAGCTGTGTTATTACTCCTACCTTTTCAGTGTTGATAAATGGAATACCCCAAGGTTATATCTCTTCAATAGGGGATGTAGACAAGGGGATCCTTTGTCCCCTACCTTTTTTTATTGCTATGGAATACAAGTCCTTAAAATTAGAAGCAACAGTAAGAAAGAAAGATATCACTCCTATTAACAACATCCAACCATGTATATACCACTTACTTTACGTTGATGATGTTATAATATTTGCAACTATTGATATAAAAAAATACACAAAGCATCAAAGATATTACTCAATGTCTACGCACGGTAGTAGGATTGAGCTTAAACCAAATGAAAACCAAAGTGTACTTTAGTTCCATTTGCTAGAACAAGAATGTAATACTAGAGATTTTACAACTACATGAATCGTCTTTACCAGTAAAGTATTTAGGGGTACCCATATCTACTAATTATTTACACTACTCTGAATGCCCAATATTATTTTAAAGAATTATGGATAGATTTGATAATTAGGATAACAATACTCTCCATTGCAGGTAGAGCAGAATTGATTCATACAATTATCACTCTAATGGCTCTATATTGGTTATTACTCTACCACATGCCAACTGTTACACTTATTAAATTAGACAATATTTATGCTTGTTTTTTTTGGGCATAGAAAAAACACAAAATTGCATGTAACAACCCGCATATTTTACGATTGAGTATTTAAATATTTTTATTTAAATATTTTGTCGTTAGTCGGATTTTTATCCGAAAAGCTACTTTTTGCAAACAGTCGAATTAGGACTCGAGACCACCCCCATTGAGTTCAAAATGACGTTTGCAACCTTTTTGAGTATAAACTTTGATATGTTTGGAGTTAGTGGAATTTTGCTACTTTTTCACTTAGGGCTTTGGTTTTGTTTCAGCCTATTACACCCAAGCTTCACACCTCTTCTTTTCATTACTTCATTTCTATTTCCTAATACTCAAGCTTTAGAAACAATGGAGAGAGGAATGGGAAATTAAAACTCCAAGCCCTAGTTTCCATTTGCAAATCAAGTTCTAGCTCCAAATCAATAGAAGAAGCTTTGCTTAAATTCAAGCTTCTTGAGTTGGGATTTAAGAGTGGTTGATCCTCCCTTGTTTTCAAGCTTCTCCTTCCTTGTTTTTGTGTAAAAAGGTGAGATTTTTATCTCACATCTTAGTCTATAATTATCTTCGATTGTTAGGTATGAATTCCTAACACTTATTCATGTGCATTTGATTTTGGTTTGGATTGATTTTGGGTATATTCCAATTTTTGGTGTTTTGGTTCAATTTTTGTGATAATCCTATTATGGATATTTGGACATTGATATTCGAGGCGTATCGAAGAGCCGTTAAGGCTGGGTTGTCACATGGCATAATTCCTTAGTCGTTGTTGCTCGTCCGATCGTTATCAATATCGTTTTGGCCATCATTGGTCCAGGTTCAGGAAATGCCTGAAATTCCAGTTTCAGACGTCTGAATTGATATTTCAGACGTTTGAATATTATTCTGGGAAAATTTCTATTCCCAGATTCAGACGTCTGAATCAGAGGCTTCAGACGTCTGAATTGGTTCGTTTGCAACCAGTCCAGATTCAGACGTCTAAATCTAGCCACCAAACGTCTGAATGCAACCAGAAAGAAAATAGGCTTAAATTGCCTATTTCAGACGTCTGAAATATTTCATTCAGACGTCTGAATCTGTGTTCTGGAAACTTTTAATTTTCCAGATTCAGACGTCTGAACCATTTATTTCAGACGTCTGAATCTGCTACCTTTTGGCCAATTTGCCTATTTAGCTTGAATTTCCAAGTTTAATCGTTTCATGTTGATTCCCATTTGTTGTTATCATATTTATCGACTTTGATGACCTTTTCTTTGGGATCTTTGGGATATCCATTTTTTATGGATACGGTATCGATTTCTTTGGATTTTAATCCACGTCTTCGAATGTGGAATTTTGGTGATTGATTGTTTCTACAATCATTTCTGTGATTTGTCACTTTAAAATATGAAGGTTTTCTATACTAGTAGTAAATATTCAAACTCTTTAACAAAGATGATTTCAACTCTATTTTAAATATAAAAGCTTGTTTTCAAAACCGTTTTCCAATCTATTAGTATACACAAACCTTTACCTTATTCGTATGAGAAAATATAATTAAACGGCTTAGCAAAACAAGTGGTATGAAACGCTTGCGTTTACTTCGTCCGTTAATTTTTGGACTTGTTCGATTGAAAATCTTGTGACAATTTTCGAGTGGAAATCTACAATTTGTTCGTAAATATTTGAGTTAAGCTAGTGGTTATGGGACATGAAGCTGAACTCTTATATTTACTGGCTTAGTGTAATCGACACTTTTATTGATCAATGATGATCATTTTGTGATTTAGACTAGCGATGTGCGATGTCTATTTGTCTGCGAGGGAGACTAAACCCCGTTTCTGTGGAACTTCGGTTCAATTTGGCGGGGTAGCGACCCGTGGTCTTCGGACCGTTTATGGAGCTTCGGCTCAATTTTTAATGGTTAGCGACCATGGAATAGCGTTCCATTTGTGATACACGTGTTGGTGAGCTTTCACGCTCCCGTTTATGATAGGCCTCCCCCCTTTGTGATTTCTGGATTTCTTGTTGTGATTTCTGGAATTTGTGTTTCACCTCTTTTGTGATTTACATTGGTAAGTTTTATCAATATTTGTGCATTGGTGAATTTGTGTGTCATTAACTTTTGTGATTGGCATTGATATAATTGTCATCATTTATGGTTTGGTGAATGAAATAAAGAGTATGACATCCCTTTTTATCTTTGAGAAGATTCTTGTGATATTGATTAATCTCTTGTTGATTTTCAAATTACGTACTTATCACAATATAACATTATGGTTATAATACATTTTTGTCATATCTCTTATTCTATATCATTTCATCTGATATTTATAGCTAGACTGATCCATTTATTATTTTCTTATTAAATAATACTCGGGTCAGACCGAGACATTACAGGTGCTCCTGCTTGACTCCTCGTCTGGGATTATTATTCTGACTTTTGGCTAACTACTTAGAATAGTAGTTCATTTTGTTGTATACATTTGTGATATTGACTCCATGATGTATACTTATTCTTTTGTGTAGCACTTGTAACTATTTCTTTTGTGATATTGTGGATCTTATTTGACCACTACTCTAATAAACACTTTTAAGTGTTATATATTTATATCTATTTCCGCCTTTGTGATATGGATGTCTGTGACTGATTTGTGTTATGTTTATTTCTATATTTGTTTCCGAAGATATTATAGCCACTGTGTAGTAGCTTTGAGTTTGTATCGGTATGTCGGATTTCCTCTCGAAATGAAATGCGCGTTATTCTATCTGACATATTGGTGCTCGCACAAGGTAATTACACAGATGGTCGCTCCTCAACAGCCTTATTCTCCGCTCTAGTTGACGGCATTACCCAGTAGTGTCCTTGGCTGGCGTGGGTATAGAGGTGGGGCGTCACAGCTTGGTATCAGAGCCAAACTTCGGAACTATATAGAATAATCTAACAAGGATCATTGTCCTAAGTCCTTCTTAGGAGTCGTGCCATAGGATTTAATTCGGGTCTTCGTACCGTTCTTTCCTATTACTTTTTATGATCCCTTGTTTTATCAATCAAATTTGTTTGATATTCATTCTGAGATTAACCTTTTTCTCTTTTCTTTCTATCTTAAAGAAAAGAAATGGTTAGACCTGGCCGCCCCAGCGCCGGTCAATCTAGTGCTACTCCCCAAGAAGGAGTATTTATGTCTGCTCAGCAACTTCTTGATCTTGTAAGAAATGCTTAAGCTATCGGACCTATTCCTGAGCCCACACATCCTAAGTCTGGGTTTGCACGCTTGTGCAGTGACTACACTAATTTGGGTGGAAAGCCATTCAAAGGTTCTGAAACCATTATTGAAGTCCAAGCTTGGCTCAGAACATGCGATCGAATCTTTTCTCGCATGAATCTTATTGATCTTCACCGAGTTCAGGTGGCCTCTAGTATGCTCCAAGAAAGGGCATTAGACTGGTACGAGCTTCTGATTTCTGAAATTAATGAATCGGATCTTACTTGGGAGCAATTCCGGGAACGATTCGAATTAAAGTTTGTGCCAGAAGCTGAGAAGGTGTTTGGCCCGTCGTTTCATAGACCTTGTTCAAGGTGAATCCTCCGTGGCAGATTATGTCGCATCCTTCGAGTCACTTTCTAAATATGGGGTTGAGTACATCAACACCCCATTGAAGAAGAACCAAAAATTTGTCTATGGCTTGAACAAAAATCTCAAGAAGCCATTACTTCTAAAATTAGAAGTTTCTTTTGATCAACTCATTGATATCGCTCTTCGTCTTGAAGAAGCGGATAGGGAGAGTGATGTTGAAGTGGTAGGTGCCAAACCAAACTTCAACAACAACAAGAAAAGGCCTATAAAGTCCAAGGGCCCGTATCCTAATAAGAAAGGAAAACAAACAGCACCTGTAGCAAATATTCCTAACACTCGTCGTGGAGAATGCTACAATTGTGGTTCTAAGGACCATTATGCAAACAAGTGCCCGAAGCCTCTTTTCTTCCGCTATTGCAAGAGTTCGGGTCATACTCTATATTTATGTCCCAAACTTCAAGGCAAGAAGGAGGGCAAGCTAAATGTTGTACAAGCCCATGCTAACACTTCTCGTGCTCAAGGTATTTCTCATTCTATCCTTGATGGCATTATTATATTTCGTGATCTTCCTATTAGAGTTCTTTTTGATACGGGTGCATCTCACTCTTTTATATCAAAAGAACTTGTTGATGCTTTGTCTTTGGATGTTATTGGCTTGATGACTTCTTTGAGAATTGCGAATCCGGTTGGTGGATCCGCAACACTCAGTTTATTATGTAAAGATGTCGAAATTATTTTGTGTGATTACTCTTTCCGTGCTGATTTGCATGTTATGCGTTATTTAGGTTTCGGAATGATTTTGGGGATGGATTGGCTTAACCGTTATGAAGCCCATATCCTATGTCTTGAGCGGACTATATATCTTTGGCATCCGCAATCTGTTAAGCAGATTTCTCTCATTCTTAAAGATTCGGATTCGGATTCCAACTTAACAGCATCTTTATATTCTTTAAATCCTCGTGATGACGATAATGATGATGAGGAAGATGTCATTTCTCGTATTCACGTTGTTCGTGAATTTTCCGACATATTCGAGCCCGTTCTAGGATTGCCACCTAAGCGAGCAATTGAGTTCAGAATTAATCTTATCCCTGGAGCTCAACCTATCACTCGTCCTCCTTATCGTATGTCCAATAAAGAAAATGAGGAGATGCGCAAACAATTATCCGAATTGGAAGCGAAACAATTTATTCAATCTAGTTCCTCTCCTTGGGGAGCTTCGGCTATTTTTGTGAAGAAATCCGATGGTACACTTAGGCTTTGCGTTGATTACCGCAAGCTTAATGATCTTACTACCAAAAATAGATATCCTTTACCTCGGATTGATGATCTATTCGATCAACTTAGTGGTGCTAGAGTCTTCTCACAATTAGACTTGGCAACCGGTTTTCATCAGCTTCGTATTGCAGAGGATAACATTCCTTTGACATCATTCCATACTCGTTATGGATCGTATGAATGGCTTGTTATGCCATTTGGTTTGACGAACGCTCCAACTTATTTCGTCGACCTTATGAATCGAGTTTTCAAAGACTTCCTCGATCGATTTGTTCTCATCTTTATTGATGATATTCTTGTGTATTCAAAAACCGAGGAAGAACATGAAGAGCATCTTCGGATTGTGTTGGAAACTCTTAGGAGTAATCAATTAAAAGCAAAATTTTCTAAATGCCACTTTTGGCAATCTCGTGTGAAGTTTCTTGGTCATATTATTTCCGAATCCGGAATTTCCGTGGATCCTTCAAAGATTGAAGCGATTCAAAATTGGAAGAGACCGGAGAGTGTGACGGAAATCCGTAGCTTTCTCGGATTGGCGGTTTATTACCGTCGTTTTATCAAAGACTTTTCTAAAATTGTCGTGCCTCTTACTAGCTTAACAAAGAAAAGCGTTAAATAAATTTGGTCGGACAAATGTGAAGCTTCTTTTCAGAAATTAAAAGAACTCCTTTCCGATGCTCCTATTCTTGTGATTCCCGAGGGAAACCAAGATTTTGTTGTGTATACCGATGCTAGTCGCGTTGGTTTGGGTGTCGTTCTTATGCAAAGAGAACGTGTTATTGCTTATGCTTCTAGGCAATTGAAGCCAGCCGAGACTAGATATGCCACTCATGATTTAGAGCTCACGGCTATTGTTGTCGCTCTCCGAATTTGTCGCCATTATCTTTTGGGAGAAAAATTTGTTCTTTACACCGATCATAAATCTTTAAAGTATTTATTTTCCCAAAAGGAACTTAATTTGCGTCAACAACGTTGGCTCGAGTTCCTTGCATCATATGATCTTGATATTCTTTATACTCCCGGAAAGGGAAATCGTGTTGCCGACGCCCTTAGCCGAAAGCAACAAGCGGTTGTTTCTATGATGATATCCGAATGGAACGATCTCGAGATTTTTTCTACTTGTGAGATTCGAGATCGTGTATCCGATTTATGTTCATCTCTTGTTTTATGCAGCCTTGAGGCTCATCTATCTCTTTTGGACCGCATTCTTGAAGTTCAAAAACTAGATCCCGAATTGGTTCTTCTTGGCCAAAATTTGAGGGATAAAATTGATATTGAAGGTATGAAAGACTTTGATATTGATTCTCGTGGCGGTATTCGAAAATTTGGTAGACTGGTCGTACCAAATATTAATGATCTTCGCAAAGACATATTAGAAGATTCCCATCGTTCTAAATTCACCATTCATCCCGGTAGTAGTAAAATGTACGTGGATATGAAGCGACTTTATTATTGGGAGGGAATGAAATTTGATATCGCTAACTTCGTTAAGCGTTGCATGACTTGCCAACTCATTAAGGCCGAGCATCAAAGGCCCGGTGGGTTATTGCAACCTTTAGACATCCCAATGTGGAAGTGGGATCATATTTCCATGGATTTTATTGACGGCATTCCCCGTTCTCGTTCAGGTCATGATAGCTTATGGGTGATTGTTGATATACTTACTAAATCCGCCCATTTTATTCCCGTTCGGTCTAATCGAACCATTCCTCTTTTGGCCAAACTCTTTATTAAAGAAATTGTTAAATTGCATGGAGTTCCTACTTCTATTGTTAGTGATCGTGATCCATTGTTTACTAATGGATTTTGGAAGAGTCTTCAAAAAGCTTTGGGAACGAAGCTTAATTTTAGCACCGCTTATCATCCGCAGTCCGATGGACAAACTGAGTGTGTGAATCAAACTCTTGAAGATCTTCTTCGTGTTTGTATTCTAGATTTTGGTGGAAGTTAGGAAGATCACATCTCTCTTGTTGAATTTTCCTATAATAATAGCTTCCAATCTAGTATTGGTATGGCTCCCTTCGAGGCACTATACGGAAGGCCATGCCGATCTCCTTCGTGTTGGCTTGAAGCCGGTGAGAAGCTGGTTTTAGGTCCAGATTTTATTCGTGATGCCACAGAAAAGATCGACCTTATTCGTCATAGGATGAAAGAAGCCCAAAGTCGACAAAAATCCTATGCCGATAATCGAAGAAGGAAATTAGAATTTTCTGTGGGAGATTTGGTATTTATTCGTGTTTCACCTATGAAAGGTGTTATGCGTTTCAGTCGATCGGGAAAATTAGCGCCTCGATATATTGGTCCATTTCACATCACCGAACGTATTGGTTCTGTGGCTTATCGCCTCTTATTACCAGCTCAATTTTCCACTATTCATGACGTGTTTCACGTTTCTCAACTTCGGAAATGCCTTCGTGATTCCGATTCTATTCTTGAGCTCGGTGTTGTTGATGAAATAGAAGTTTCGCCAAATTTGACTTATGAGCAACATCCTATTCGTATTATTGCTTCGGAGGTCAAACGCCTTTGAAGTAAAGATGTTCCGCTTGTGAAAGTTCAATGGTCCTCAAATCCTAAGGATTGCTCTTGGGAATCTAGAGAATTCATCGAGCGAACACATCCAGACTTACTTTCTTGAGCTCTTTGAGGTAAACTTCTTATTTCAAATTCCTTCTTTTTGTGTGGATATGCTTATATGGTTGTTACTTTTTGTTCAAATATTTCTTATGATTGCGAGGACGCAATTTCTTTAAGGAGGGGAGTCTGTAACAACCCGCATATTTTACGATTGAATATTTAAATATTTTGTCGTCAGTCGAATTTTTATCCAAAAAACTACTTTTTGCAAACAGTCGAATTAGGACTCGAGACCACCCCCATTGAGTTCAAAATGACGTTTGCGACCTTTTTGAGTATAAACTTTGATATGTTTGGAGTTAGTGGAATTTTGCTACTTTTTCACTTAGGGCTTTTGGTTTTGTTTCAGCCTATTACACCCAAGCTACACCCCTCTTCTCTTCATTACTTCATTTCTATTTCCTAATACTCAAGCTTTAGCAACAATGGAGAGAGGAATGGGAAATTAAAACTCCAAGCCCTAGTTTCCATTTGCAAATCAAGTTCTAGCTCCAAATCAATAGAAGAAGCTTTGCTTAAATTCAAGCTTCTTGAGTTGGGATTTAAGAGTGGTTGATCCTCCTTTGTTTTCAAGCTTCCCCTTCCTTGTTTTTGTGTAAAAAGGTAAGATTTTTATCTCACATCTTAGTCTATAATTATCTTCGATTGTTAGGTATGAATTCCTAACACTTATTCATGTGCATTTGATTTTGGTTTGGATTGATTTTGGGTATATTCCAATTTTTGGTGTTTTGGTTCAATTTTTGTGATAATCCTATTATGGATATTTGGACATTGATATTCGAGGCGTATCGAAGAGCCGTTAAGGCTGGGTTGTCACATGGCATAATTCCTTAGTCGTTGTTGCTCGTTCGATCGTTATCGATATCGTTTTGGCCATCATTGGTCCAGGTTCAGGAAATGCCTGAAATTCCAGTTTCAGACGTCTGAATTGATATTTCAGACGTCTGAATATTATTCTGGGAAAATTTCTATTCCCAGATTCAGACGTCTGAATCTGAGGCTTCAGTCGTCTGAATTGGTTCGTTTGCAACCAGTCCAGATTCAGACGTCTAAATCTAGCCACCAAACGTCTGAATGCAACCAGAAAGAAAATAGGCTTAAATTGCCTATTTCAGACGTCTGAAATATTTCGTTCAGACGTCTGAATCTGTGTTCTGGAAACTTTTAATTTTCCAGATTCAGACGTCTGAACCATTTATTTCAGACGTCTGAATCTGCTACCTTTTGGCCAATTTGCCTATTTAGCTTGAATTTCCAAGTTTAATTGTTTCATGTTGATTCCCATTTGTTGTTATCATATTTATCGACTTTGATGACCTTTTCTTTAGGATCTTTGGGATATCCATTTTTTATGGATACGGTATCGATTTCTTTGGATTTTAATCCACGTCTTCGAATGTGGAATTTTGGTGATTGATTGTTTCTACAATCATTTCTGTGATTTGTCACTTTAAAATATGAAGGTTTTCTATACTAGTAGTAAATATTCAAACTCTTTTACAAAGATGATTTCAACTGTATTTTAAATATAAAAGCTTGTTTTCAAAACCGTTTTCCAATCTATTAGTATACACAAACCTTTACCTCATTCGTATGAGAAAATATAATTAAACGGCTTAGCAAAACAAGTGGTATGAAACGCTTGCGTTTACTTCATCGGTTAATTTTTGGACTTGTTCGATTGAAAATCCTGTGACAATTTTCGAGTGGAAATCTACAATTTGTTCGTAAATATTTGAGTTAAGCTAGTGGTTATGGGACATGAAGCTAAACTCTTATATTTACTAGCTTAGTGTAATCGACACTTTTATTGATCAATGATGATCATTTTGTGATTTAGACTAGCGATGTGCGATGTCTATTTGTCTGCGAGGGAGACTAAACCCCGTTTCTGTGGAACTTCGGTTCAATTTGGCGGGGTAGCGACCCGTGGTCTTCGGACCATTTATGGAGCTTCGGCTCAATTTTTAATGGTTAGCGACCATGGAATAGCGTTCCATTTGTGATACACGTGTTGGTGAGTTTTCACGCTCCCGTTTATGATAGGCCTCCCCCCCTTTGTGATTTCTGGATTTCTTGTTGTGATTTCTGGAATTTGTGTTTCACCTCTTTTGTGATTTACATTGGTAAGTTTTATCAATATTTGTGCATTGGTGAATTTGTGTGTCATTAACTTTTGTGATTGGCATTGATATAATTGTCATCATTTATGGTTTGGTGAATGAAATAAAGAGTATGACATCCCTTTTTATCTTTGAGAAGATTCTTGTGATATTGATTAATCTCTTGTTGATTTTCAAATTACGTACTTATCACAATATAGCATTATGGTTATGATACGTTTTTTCCATATCTCTTATTCTATATCATTTCATCTGATATTTATAGCTAGACTGATCCATTTATTATTTTCTTATTAAATAATACTCGGGTCAGACCGAGACGTTACAGGTACTCCTGCTTGACTCCTCGTCTGGGATTATTATTCTGACTTTTGGCTATCTACTTAGAATAGTAGTTCATTTTGTTGTATACATTTGTGATATAGACTCCATGATGTATACTTATTCTTTTGTGTAGCACTTGTAACTATTTCTTTTGTGATATTGTGGATCTTATTTGACCACTACTCTGATAAACACTTTTAAGTGTTATATATTCATATCTATTTCCGCCTTTGTGATATGGATGTCTGTGACTGATTTGTGTTATGTTTATTTCTATATTTGTTTCCGAAGATATTATAGCCACTGTGTAGTAGCTTTGAGTTTGTATCGGTATGTCGGATTTCCTCTTGAAATGAAATGCGTGTTATTCTATCTGACATATCGGTGCTCGCACAAGGCAATTACACAGATGGTCGCTCCTCAATAGCCTTATTCTCCGCTCTAGTTGACGGCATTACCCAGTAGTGTCCTTGGCTGGCGTGGTATAGAGATGGGGCGTCACATTGCATGAGGCAAGATTTGCAGACCAAAATTAGGGGGTATTGGGCTAAAAAACTTTTAGGAACTCAGAAATACAACATTTTTAAAACTAATTTGGCAACTACACTTCAGGAATAACACGTGGTCTCAATGGATGAAGAATAAATACTGCAGCAATACTACTTTCTGGCAGTTACAACAACAACATGTCATGTACTATGAAGAACATGATTAAACACAGGGGTGAAGGCCTGAAATGCATTAAAAGGGTCATTGTTAATGGTAACAATACTCTACTTTGGACAGAACCATGGATTAGCAGTTTCGTGTATCATCTAAGATGACAAGTGGAATTCTTTCAGATTGTCAGAAACAGTGGAAATCTCTCATTTAATTAACCAAGTGCATATTGGCACGACATGAACTATTGATTACTGGGAATGGTATGGACAACAACTATTTTCGTTCTCTAACACATGGCAAGCATGCAGACATACATATCATAAATCTAACTGGTGCTCAATTATATGGAATAGCATAAACAACAAAAAAATGTTATGTTGTGCCTACAGGGTCATGTTGGGGAGAATTAATACAAAAGAAAAATTACGACAGTTGAGGTAAACTGTGAAGAGGAGTGTGTGCTTTGCAGCGAAAAAACAAAAAGCATAAATAATTTGTTTTTTCAACTGCAGCTATAGTAGATACATATGGACTCTCATGAAATTAAAGTTAAATCTAAATACAAATAGTATCTCCCTTAATATGGAAGATGAAGTCTGCATGATCAGATCCCATTTTCGCATCGCAGACCAGATTGACCAACCTACAGCATGTTATCTTGTCATGACAGTCTACTATTTATGGAAAGAACGCAATAGAAGGATCTTTAAGCATAAAAGTATAAACAAATTAGAGAGATCGAAACTTATTCAGAAAAAAATCACTTATCTGATGATGAAATTGAAGATGAAGACAAGACATACTGCCAGGAATTTTAAGATTTGGAAAAATGGGGAATAGATCTCAACGATGCAGGATGATAAATGGAGGTACAAATGAAGCCAGTTAGGTAGACTAAAGCGGTGTCCTATATTTGCAGAATAGGGCCTAGAGTAATAAGGACTGCAACTTGGTCGGGCTTTGTTTTATTGTGTTTGTTTAATTTTAATTTTATTTGTAGTTTGGTGTACAAAGTACATGGATTGGTATGTATTATTAGACAAGTTGGCATCATACTCTTTTTCCCTACAACTTTGGTAGGGTTTTTTAAGGAGACAAACCATCTATGGTTCCTATACGTCAATAAAGGAACCAATTTTCAATACACACATGCATACACATACATACAGATATATATATATATGTGGTTGTAGATATGGTTGTGTATTTGATGAATTCGGTATTTTTGGTTGATCGATGTATGGATTGAATGCAACATCGTTGATAGTCAATATTTCTTGATGGATAATTGCTTAGTATGGCATGGCGGCATCTGAACGTGGTTATCCATATCATTGTCCATATAATGTTTATTGTGGCATGACAGTGTCTGAACTCGACAATCCGTGTCACTGTCCATGCATCCATGTCACTATACATGCATGTTGTTATTGAGATATGACTCTTTTTTTATATGTCAACCAAATATGTAGTATTGTTGAACTAGCCCTGGGTTGCAAATGAAACAGGATTAAGGTATGTTATTTATACCATAGTTAATCATAGTATTTTATGTGAATGATTATAATATGTGGTAAAGTGGATTTACTTCACTCACTCAGACTATTATCTGGCCACTCTCTGTGTTTTCCTTTATGTTTATCATTGTTAGGTTGATGCGGTTGAAACTTTTCGGTTAAGTGACGTTTGAAGGTGCAGATAACGATGACGTTGCTTGTGTATATAATTTTGCATACAAAAATCATCCGACATGAAATTTTTGTTTGGATTGATTGTATTAGACAAAATTTAGCAATTTGGATTGATTTAGTTTGGATATAATAGGATATATTGTTTATATTTTATATTTGTTCCCATTCACTGTGAGCTTTAGAAAGTTATATTTAGATATTTTTATGTTTATTATTATCATATCTTAACAACTCATTCTTTTCTACTTTCAAGGTTTAACATTTTGGATTTGTTTTAAATCAAAGGGTCAAAAATAATGGATTGTTACAATCTGGCCCACAATCTATAAGTTGGTATGAACTTTTGTGAAATAGTAATCCATGTATCATGAGAGAATGCATAACCTGGTGGTGTGATTACAAGTAGGGGTCGACTCTTATAAATATCAACAATACACCATATACGAACTCTGTTATGATGATTCTTCAAAGGGTAGTGAATGGAGTACTATTATGTGGATATCCTTCTTAAAATTCAAGTATCACTCTCCATACATATCATTGTATGTGATTCATATATAGACGTTTATGTGGATGCTACTGATTAACATGGTCGTATCATTACGGTTCACTTTACATTTCGAATTGGACCTAGACTTGGGGAGCCTTGGACACCATTAACGATGGAGTGTAGTATTACCCCTACACTCATCTATCACATGCTATTACTAGCATAAATTATTATAGAATGTGTTGTTTTAATATTAGAATCACTTTATGTAGACTTGTTTGTGTAGGGATAAAGCGAGATGTGATATTTTTATAGTATAACCACATAGGCCTTTGCTCACTTTAGTATGTATATACATACGTTTTTTATGTACAAAATATTGAGGCTAGTTCATCTCATAATACTTGCATTTGATCCTCATTTTCTATATTTTTATTTCCTTTTCGATAACTTTTGGTTACTCTTTCGAGTAGGACGAGAGTCACGTTCTTTTCTGTGATACTTTATTAGGATAACTAGATTTGTTAGAGATATGGAGGCATTGCTTATTTATTATTCCATGTAAGGTTATGTATATAAATATTTTATTCATGTATAAGACTGTGTGTTATATTCGGTGTATTCATTTGATGCCGTGTATGTATGGAGTTTATAAATCTGATATTTATCATGCCTTCGAGCATTTAACTATCATGCCTTTTTCAGCTAAATTATTATCATATTATATTTCATTTTTTATGTGTATTATTCGCAAGGATATGCTAAATTTTCCTTTGTTTCGTATTACCTATATGGTAGATCACGTGTAGCTATTTACATTGATTCAGGATATTATAAACAGTGGGTTTTCAAACCGAACTGTAAATCCCTTATATGCATCCTTGACAAAATAATATCATGCCTTATATTTTTGGCATCTATGGTGTAGGAGGAATAAATTATATTTTGAAGGGATGTGTGTAGATTCAAATGAATCATTAGTCGCATTCATAAGGATATCATCCTTGTCTTGAATGCATTTGTAAGTATATTAAACCATTTATCATTGATTTTCAAATTAATTACAATGTTAATAAGTTTTTTGTCCTTCATATGTTAGTTACCATCTTCAGCTCTTTAGGCTCCACGTTGGATTAAAAATTTCAGTCCAGATATCATGTCACTTGACGTCGGTTCATGCTGAAGACTAGGTGCAAGTAGCTTCAGTCTATACATGTAGCAACAGAGTAGGAATCTCATGACCATTGTTGTTAGATATGCAAGGAGAATGGACTTTAATAGAATTAAGCGCAATATACTTGGATTTTTTCAAGCTTAAAGATGCTAAGTGGTTGCTCGTGTATGCTATAGAATGGGCTTGCATGATGAGACTTACATGTAGTGCAGTTGCGTTTATAAGCTATTAATGAAGTTTTTCGGCTTCACCACACTCGACTTGATCGTGAGGTGACCTTATGACTAGTCGCTCTCGCAATTAGAAATCAACGAATTTAAGCTATGTTAAATTCACCTTTGTAAAGCGACTGTGTTGATGAATGCTTACATAGTCGAGTAGTCACACTTTAACCAATTGTTGAAATGTCAAAATGGTTTTCCATAACATAGAAAAGCGAAATTGGATAATAGAGCAATAGAAGTATAAGACATCGAGATTTTTACATGGTTCAGATTAATGTTAATCCTACATCCACGGGATATTCGACTATATCTTTGTGATTTTAGTACAAATGATTACAATGACCTTTCAGGCATACAATCTCATTTTTATTTTTTGGAAGGAGAAGAAGTTAAAAATGAAGATCCCTTTTTTCGTCCTCTAGTTTTTCCATTTATAGTATCAAATGTGTATTGTTGTTTGCTGCAATCGACTTTAATATTTTCCTTTAATCTCCGCCTTCAAATTTTGCCACTTATCACTTATCCATGGTGCCTGTTCTTTGTGCCTAGATTGATGATGGGTTTTTGGCAGGAAATCGTGATATTGGCGGGATCTTGGAAATTTGAAGCGGGATGTACGAAAAGTTGGGCGGGAAGCCTGAGCTTGCATGGGTCGGTCTCCTCTCTCTCAGAATGGAGAATGTGTTAAGACGAATGGTAGGGAATTGCCTTGGAGCTTTGCACTATTGTTAAGAAAGACGCAACGATGAATGTTGTTTGGTGTTCAAACCGCAATGCCCTGCTGATACCTTTGCTGCATTTGATTGATTTAGTAAGGTGTCGGATCGGAATGGAGCAGCTTTTCCTTATTATGTTCTATGGGTTGACTTGGTATATTCCTGGAACACGTTTAAGGCTGTTCGTCATTGGAATTGCCCTCTGTGTAAGCATACTTTGATTGCTGATGAGAGAGAGAACTTCACGATTGTCATTTTCCTGTGAGGTTGGTTCTACATTGAAGCGTATTTCGAGTGGCCCTGTATACAACCCCTTTAGAGTGATTTTGGCTCTGCATGGCACTATCTAGGTTGCCCTCGGTATGTGCTAGAGTAGATCTGTTTCTGTAGGTATTGACAAAATGCGAGTTTTAGAGGTCTGGTTACCTTAGTACATCTGGCACTGCTTTCTATGCCTCTGTTTACTTTGTATCTGTGTTGTTGGATACAGCTATGGTGGCCCGTTCCTGTTCCTTGATGCTCACGATGTTGGTCTCTTGTTACGATCCTTTGATTGTAGGGCCCGGGTCGAGTAGGTGCCATGGCTTTAAGTCAATTTCCCTTTCGCACTGTCTCACTTTCCTTTATTGCGGTTCATGGTAAGAACGGGTGTAACATAAGCTATATTGTTATTCCATAAGCCGAATGATTTTTCCAAGTTCCTCTATACTACCGAAGGCATGTTTCAGTTATTTCTTATGTTGCTTACACTGCCCAAAGCTGATACATTATTACCACATAGTAGTTTGGTTTTACAACCTTCTTCAATTAGTCGTCTTATAATCAAAATTTCCCATCGACAATTCTTCAGTTAACTGCTTTAATTCATTTTTAAAATTTTTGCAATATGACAGAAGCTTCTTAATGATTGCACCCACTCAAAAAATTCATCAAGTTTCATCCCTTCAGATTGAGTAAAACTCAAGGATGACAACATGTAGTTCTTCAGTTTGATTGAGGATAGTTTTATCTTCCATCGATATATAAATCAAAATTTTACCAATGATAAATTTCCTTACACTTTCCTATCTCAGGTCAGTCGACAAACCGAACTTGTTGAATATGTTAAGAGAAAGATGGAGAGAATATATGAAAGAGACTTTTATTATTGAAAACTTTTCATTTTTTTGCTTGATACAAACACAAAGACTTCACCATTATTTATACTAGTGGCATCATCCAAACAATAGTTAGGATTTTGCCAACACAACTTCGATTTAAGGGTTATAATTAACTTCTAAAATTTTCTCCATATTTCTATACTTATCTTTGTTTCTACACAATTCTAAAGACTTATCTAGAAAGAGCTTCCCAGACAAGACTTCTTCAGAAAATATTTTTAAGGTTTGCGCTTATTACATCAAATAATTAAGACCAAAAATGAAGATCCAAAGTCAAATTAATATTTCAACATCCCCCATTAAACTTGATTTTCCTACTCCAAGCAGATTCCACAACTTGACGAAATCTTCGTGCCTGAGAGGCTTGGTGAAGATATCAGCTACTTGATCATGCGTCTTCACATACTCTAGTTGCATATCGTTTTTGGTGGCACACTTTCTAATGTAGTGATAGTGTGTATCAATGTGCTTCCTTCGATCATGTTTCAGACCGAGTTCTTGGCTAAAGCAATTGCTAATTTGTTGTCCATAAAAATCTTGGTCAGCTCCTCTAGTGGCAAATTCAACCCTTTAATAGGTTACGTAATCAAATTGCATGGCAAACACATGAAGTAGCGGCTACGTACTCCCATTCGCATGTGGAAAGAGTGAAAATCGGCTGCTTCTTCGACATCCATGTGAAGGTTGTGTCTCTCATGTAGAACATGAAGCTACTTGTGCTCTTTTAGTCATCCGTATCTCCACTCCAATCGTTATCGCTATATCCAACAATTTTGTAATTATATAAAACAGAGCAGTACAAGCCAAAGTTTGTTGTCTCTTTGACATAGCAAAGAATCCTCTTTGGTGCCTTCAAATAATTTGTTGTTGGATTCTCCATGTATCGACTAACAACTTCTACTGCATATAGGGTGTTGGGTCTTGTGCATGTTAAATATCGCAAGCTTCCAACCAAGCTCTTAAAGAGTGTTGGGTCCACTTTTTCTCCTTCCTCGTGCCTTGACAACTTGATTCCATATTCTGTTGGGGTGAGGCCGGGTTAGAGTCATCCATCTTGAACTTCTTTAGCATTTCCTTAGCATAGCCTTCTTGAGTGATTATGATGTCCTCATCTTCTTATTTTACTTCAATGCCGAGGTAGTATGACATAAGCCCAATATCGGTCATCTCGAACTCCTTCGTCATCTTTCTTAAACTCATTAAACATACTTGGATTACTACCCGTGAAGATTAGTCATCTATATACAAGCATACAATCAATGTATCACTGTTTTGGATTTTGATATAGAGTGCATGCTCATATGGACACTTGATGAAGTTTTTCTATTGGAAGTAATTATCAATTTGAACTATATAAGCTCTTGGGGCTTGTTTCAACCTATAAAGTGTCTTCTTTAGCTTCAAGACCTTGTCTTCTTCTCCCTTGGTTTAGTAGCCTTATGGTTGCACAATGTAAAATTCTTCTTCAAGACTCCATTTAAGAAGGAAGATTTCACTTCCATTTGATGCACCTTTCAACTGTTTTGAGTTTCCAATGAAATTATTAGTCTAACAGTTTCTAGTCGAGCGATTGGAGCGAATACCTCATCATAGTCGATGTCGGCTCTTTGATTGTAGCCTTTTTCCACCAATCTCGCATTGAATCTTTCAACATCTCCTTTCGTGTTCTTCTTTGCTTTGTATACTCACTTCATACCAATTGCCTTCTGCCCTTTTGGAAGTGAAGCTAACTCTCATGCGTCGTTCTTCTTGATGGCCTTCATCTCTTCATCCATAGCATTTCTCCAACTTTTTTATGCAAAGCTTCTTGGAAGTTCATGGGCTCCCAATCCATAAATAGACAAAAAAGTGTGAGATTGTCTTAATTTTCGATTACCTCGTAAATTTCTTGAAGGCTTTTAAAGCATGGAGCCCTTTCACTTGAGCTTTTATCTTCTTGACAACTCATGATCGATGAAGCTGGTGGGGAAGTAGGCTCCTCTCTTAATTGTTCCATCCTTGGTTGTTGCATATGATCTTCTTCAAAATATGGAAAGAAGCTGTAGACTTCATTATGTGATCTCCAATCCCATTCTCCTTCTTCATCGAACATGACATCTCGACTAATGATTGTCTTCCCCTTATCATGATTGTAGAGCTTGTAACCTTTGGAGTTGGTGTTGTAACCAATGAAGATGTACTTCTCATTTTTGTCATCTACCTTGCTTCGCTTCTCATCTTTCCACTCCATGCTTCTTGTGGTGTTTTCCCCCACACACTTCTTGCTGGAGATTGGTTTGATATATCGATAAACCGCACATGCAACAACTTTCGTCCAGAACTCTTTTGGCGGCCTCTTACATTTGAGTATGCTCCTTGCCATCTCAAGGATTTCCCTATTCTTCTATTCCACTACTCATTGTTAGGGGGATCTAGGCAACATCAGCTATCGTCAAATTCCATTATCTTCACGATACTTCTAGAATTCTTTTGATGTGAACTCTCCTCCACGGTCAGATCTCATGACTTTAGTCACAAGGTCACTTTCCTTCTCAACATAGACTTTGAACTTCTTGAAGATCTCAAACACCTCTTATTTCTCCATTAAAAAATACACCCATGTTTTTCTTGAAAAATCATCGATGAAGAGAAGGAAATAGTTACTCTTACAAAGAGATCTTGGCTTGATTGGACCGCACACATCCGTGTGTAAGAGTTCCAATGGTTTTATAGCCTTTGCATATTACTCCTTTGGAAAGCTCAATTTGAATTGCTTTCCAAGTATACATCCTTTGCACACTTGATCGGGATGGCCGATGCAAGGTAATCCTCTTACCATTTCCTTCCTGAAGGGCAACTCTAATCCTCTAAAATTGAAATGCCCAAATCGAAGATGCCAAAGCCAAGAAGCATCTTTATAGCACACCTTAAGACATTGAGCGACATCATTTTGAATATTGAGAATGAACATTCTATTCGTTGACATCGTCACCTCAGCAATGAAGTTACTGACATCGTCTCTTATAGAAAGGTCATTATCTTTTGATAGAATATTATAACCTTTCTCTAAGAGTTATCCTAAACTCAAGATGTTGCTCTTTATGTTTAGCACATTGGAAATGAATTGGTGCTCTCCATTCTTCAATCGAATGAGAACGTTTCCTTTACCTTTTAACCTACTTTAGATTAATCCCCAAATGCCATAATGCCCTTCACTTATTCATTAAGCTCCATGAACATGTCTTCTTCTGCACATATAGTTGCTTGCATCGCTATGTAGGTACCATTGATTATCCTCGCCTCTTTCATTTTCCTTATAATCCAGTAGTAAGGTACCATCTTATTGACTGCTTGCTTCAATGTAATTGGCCTTCTCTTCAAATCTATTGTTGCTTTGAGCTCTACATATATAAGCATAATGTCCAAAATTTTCACAATTGTAGCATTTGATGAGTGACTTGTCATACTTTGATTTTGAAGTTTCTCTCCCACGACCTCTTGTTGAGCATTTTACTCTTCGATTGTTGTTTTATTGTTGTTGTCGTTATTAGGCCTCCAACCTCGTCCGTGCACTACAAAAATATGAAGTTTTGATAGCACCAATACATAGTGTTTCCGCATATCCTCCTTCCGTCCCTAAGCAATGCTAGGTTTCCAACGCTATGAAGTAAATAAATACGGTGTACTCAACGCTATTCAATCAAAAGGGGGGACAAATTATTTTGTACGGGAATAAAAAATGGGCCTATTCACTTTGTTGCCTCATTTAGAAAACACCATCTTCTTTCCCTTGTCACCTCCAGAAAACAATAATTAAATCGATCCCCAAATTGGTTGTCAACGATCGATTGTATCGCGAAACCCTAACCTCTGTCATCAACAGTCGATCGACTTTTGAATCATGAAACCGAAACCTCTGTCATCAATATTCGATCCCATTCCTTAAACACAACAACCATTTCAACTGCCTAGAACTCTAAATTAGCGCCTCTCCAATTTGGGGATGGAAAAAGAAGTCGCGAACAGGTTATGGAAAAATAATCGGTTTTAGATATGAGAATGATTTTCATAGCTGGTATCTGATTGGGAAACTGTTAGGTCAAGGGCAGTTTGGGCTTACTTTTGTTGCCATTGATAAGGATACTAGAGATCGAGTAGCTATTAAAATGATCGACAAAGTAAGGTATTCCTTTTGTTTTATCGAACAATCTATTTAATTATTTATATGGTTTGTGTATAGATTAGAACTAGAATGTAAAATTTTCTGCTTTAAATTACAGGCTTGGAATACACAAACATCTGCTCAGTTAAGTCTTGATGGCCCCACCGGTCAAGTTTATGCATTGGTGGGTGTCAATGAGATGCTTTTCGCTGGAGTCAGGTATTATTTAGTGTAAAAATTATAATGTTTATGATATACAATAGCTTTAGTTTGTTAATGTAAATGGTCTTTTTTTATTTGTCAATTTAATTGCAGGATGGTCAAATTTTAGCTTGGAAGTATAATATGGCAGGGAACTGCTTTGAACCAGCAGCTTCTCTTATAGGCCATAGACTTGCCGTGGTTTCTATAGTTGTGGGAGGATCAAGATTATATTCTGGTTCTATGGATCACACTATAAGGGTAAGATTTCTTCTTTGGTTATTTTTGTACCATAGGATTCTTTTTGTGTGAATTTTGACTATTTCCACCTTGTTATACCCACTTAGTTATGTGTCAACTTATTTAGGAATCTTCGAAGAAGTTTGGGTGTTGACATGTCATTATTCATTTTTTTTATTAACTGGTCTGTAATGCAACATAGACATACCACACTAGTCAAATATAATTTTAAACATCTATCCAGTTACCAAATTAATTGTTATTTATTATCAATTGTTTCACTTCTGTGAAGTCACATATTTGCCTTGCGTATGTTTACTAGATCTTTTCTATTATATTAACGTAAAGTATAGCCATCTCTATTCACCAACTAATGTTACTCACCTTCGTTGTATTTTATGTTAGCCTAATCACATAATCCTATCAGGCTATCAGCAAACTGTTGTATTTTTTAGAATTCAAAATTCTGTTGAATGTTAAATATCATATGATTGATTATTGTTTTAATTAAAGACCGGTGCATATAAGCATGCACTGCACATAACTACATAAGCAATTGAAATACGAACATTGTTTGTTGGCATTCATATCAGACTTATGCTTCATGACCTATCAAGGTGGATATATTTCACTGTATAGAAATTTTTTATATCCATGAACTTTCCATAATCTAAACATCTTACAATTTTTCTGTTGTTCTTCAGTGAAGAAAGAATGTGTCGGTTAAATAGTAAGAAGTGAAAATAGTTTTTCAGTGTATCATCTTTTCGAAATTAAACTATTTTAAAATGTGCACATATAAACTTGGTGAAAAGATTGTATTACTCAGCAACAAAGAAACCATTGTTTTCTTCATACTGCGAAGAAAAATTTATAATATTGTTTGAATTTTACATCTTCATCTATAAACTTTGCCAAATATCATTTTCGAATGGATCTTTAGGTGGAAGAGGGTAATTGTCTCATTTGCCATCAATGTATTAGCACCATAAATGAGCACATGAATCTTTTTATATATTGGATTTGACTCAAGTAGTAGAGTACTTTTGTTGTATATTTCCTCCTCGATGTACTCATAAGAAATTCCTTTTAACTTTAAGGCAAGCTTGACTCTATGACTGAAAGGACTTCCCCATCTTCCTAACAACTTTACTTCTTCCGACATTTTCTCTTAAGAATATACATTTATGCGCTGAAAAGCCTTGTTTATAGATATATAATTAACATAATGAGTGGTTAATTAGTTTGTGTTATAAAATAGTGGTTAATTAGTTCATGAGAAGCCTTGTCTTCCTGAAACTTATGATGCTTTTCATTTGGGTGTTCCAGATGTTCCCAGTTTTATTTCTTTTAGAGAGTTCCAACTTCATTTTTTTCTTTTTATATAATATATAGTTTTCTATTTCCATGGTTCATGTCCTTTAATCAATAACATATTCAGTTTTGCAATTGTTTGGTCTTTTATTGCTTTTGATTATATTGCAAAAAATTAGATTTCATGTCTGTACGTTGTGCAATTTGAAAATGATTAACATAAAAATTAATATATAACTTTTAAATAACATATTAAGGCACATAGTGAAATGAAATGTGGTGATCAATTAAAAAAGCAAGCACCTTTCCTGGACAGTCACTTGATTCGTTTTGTTAATTCATATTACTCTACATATGTGTTTGAAAAATACATATTTGGTAGGCACAATAATTTTGTTGCATGCTTATTTTATCAACTTATTAATGCTAACAAATAATCTGACTTACATTTGATGTGTAATGATTTGAATACATTTTTAGTTCTGCTTTTGAGTATATACGTTAGGACCGATGAAGACGAAATACGTACCGGGTGTATGAAAACTATACAAGAATATGGGGTAACTAAAAAATTCCCTAATATAATTTTGTCTGTATTTATGTTGTTCCCATCTCTTTGTGTTATTTAAAGCGTCTAACAGGTGCCTATAACTCAAAAAATTCTCGAATTATAATTATAATCTTTTTTCACTTAAAATTTCAAAGTATTTAAAAGCCATGGTTCGTATAACTCCATCCCAAAAATCAAAAAAGCAATCGTTTGATCAGTGTATAATCAAAAAACCCTGTTATGTTACTGAAGCTGAAGCATTGGCACTTGCTACTAAAATGTTTGATACTTGAAGATTGAAATAAATAAAAATCATAGCTTTTGATAATGTAAAGCATTAAATTTATGCGAGGACAGTGGAATACATTGGTAGACATAGCTAGCATTGCTCCCAAATAGAGGACAAGTGCTCCTATCGATCAAGAGCTTCCTATATATATTGCTTAGAGCCTATAACTATTAGTCTCGATACCAAGTAAACATCCACTGCCATCTTTGTGAATTCCCTACTTTCTAGAATGAAGATAATCGACATAAATGGTATAACAAAATAAAAAAATAAAAAAGTTGAGTGTGCGTTGTACTTACTGAAGCTAAACATGTGACAGTGCTAACAGATTTGGCCCTGACTACAATGGTGTCTCCCTTAATCATATTTTATGCACCATTTCTTTTTACAAAGAATAAATGTGTAATGTTGTTATTTTATACTATTTACAGAAACATGATGTGTTAAATATTACTAACCTTTGGGCGATGAATTTGTGGTAGAGCAATATAGGTTAAAAAATATGTTTGACAACTATATGCATATTTCATTTTATATATTCTTCACTTCTTTTAACTGTTTAGCAACTGAATTGTCTTTGTTGAATACTTGTCCTCCATGGTGAATATTTTATAAGATGAGTTGGTTCAGGACAAAAAGCAATTTATGAACATATTGAGAAAGCACAGTTTGCTGTATCCAAGACAGAATCCAACAAACATATTTATAATATAAATATATAAACATATATAGGTTTTGAGAGGCATAACTATATATTCTATGAGAGTCTGTAAAATTCTAATAAGACCCGTTTACCGATATTTGGTGACAAGTATTGTCTTTAACCGCTGATGTGTTTGCTATTTGAGATTTTAATATTCTTATTTATTGTGTTTTTCTTTCAAATTCTAATTTTTCTCAGTGATGACTTAATAATGACTTGATAATGGTATTGGAATTAAGAAAAAAGAAAGAAAAGGCGCCAGTTTATTGGGCAGTACATTGCCAGGCTAGATGTGTGATCAACCGGTATACCATATAATTCAAACTAATATATGATTATTATTTTTATAGGTTGAACTTTCTATTCAATTAGAGAACAAAGAAACAAAGAAGGCAGAGAAGTGTACACATTATTGACTAAGTAAGTGTTCTTCTTTATCACTTGTTGATTATGATATGTGAATGCAAGCTGTATTCATAAATATATATAGTTAGCCAATGCATTATTGCTTACTGTCCTATTATTTAAAGTTTTTTTATGTTTATCAAATGCCACCAGAAGAGGAGTAGTATATAATCTAAACTACCATGATTGTTTATAATTAGTTTAGTTTATGTGAAGAATATGAATGTGTTCATTCGTATGTGTTTTGAGGCGATTGAATTCTGTAGAAAGAATATATTTTGATTTGGTACATAAGGTGTAAAACAGCGTCTACTATTCTAGCATGTATTTGATTTAAACCGCTGAGTTCTAATGAGCAACAAGTAGTATTTTTCAAGAGACGGAGCTGAACTTGTAATTAATTTTCTTTTGTCAATATGATGCATAAAAGGTCAATCTGAACTTGTAATTATTTTTCTTTTGTCAATATGATGCATAAAAGACCAATTGCAATTAGCATTAATGTCTAGTGCTTAGTTTTCATTGTAATATTCTATTTATTACACGCAACACGTTGATTACAGCGATTGATTAATCTGTGTTCTAGACTGAACAACCTGAATGACAGAAGCTTTAGCATTATATACGCTAGTATATCAGCATGCATGATGTACGCATGTGTATACGCATGTCTAATATATATAGTTGTAGTGAACTTAGTTTATGATGTTTAAAATAATCCTTGAGATTTAAATCCAAATCGTTGCCATCAAGGCTGGATCTTGGTCAGGAGAGGTTGATAATGGGTCTGAGGGATAACTGATCCCAGAATCAAAGATGTCATTAAGAAAACTATCATTGAAGAACATGATATCATCAATTGGGTTGGATTCATAATCAGGACTATCGTTAATTAAGGAGTTGATTAGTGGTGTATCGGATTAGTATAGTTGTTGTGGGTACTCCATGTTCAAGATATAATTTACTACTGTGTAACTTAGATATTTATAGTGGGAAGCATGAAAGGGTTCCTTTGTTTATCTACGAGAAATGTTTTTCATGTATAGTACAGGGGAATAAATTATGAATGCAGAGACAGAGAGTAAATAGCATTGTTAAATAAACAAGAACCTAATATTTACATTTTCTTTGTATATTAATTGGTAAGCCATATTATTTATACTCTATAGGTATACCTGTATTTCTTTCTATATTATATAGAGATGATGTGTCAATTTCTCCTTGGTTTTTATTGAAATTGCTTTATGCCTACAAGACATAACGATTTAAAGTGAACAAGCACGTCTTTGACAGAAATTTGATTTGTTTTATGCTTTGCCCTTTCTTTTGATTACAGGAAGCATATTCGGATGATGGAACTCTGGAGTGTAACCGGATCAACAACTTGACAATGTGCTAGTTTTTGCAGGTGTTCTTCCTTACTTTTATTTCAATCACTCAAATAATGCACTGTTGAAATTAAAATTTCAGGACATGTTTAGGTGAGGAACAATATAAAAATCTGTTCGGTATGGACAAAACTTTACATCCTAGCTTAAAACAATTTTATAATATATCTTTGATTCCTTTTTAAACAAACAACTTCAATCATTCAATGAAGTTCGCATCTTCCAGTCTTCTAAACATGGTACCTTCTGATGACCTAAATGTATGCAAATTATACAGAGAATCGGAAACACCAAATATGGGCACATCTCTTTCTATTTTCCTCTTATATATGCACAATAGTACTGTGTCAAATTGTTAGGTAGGAATGTAGAACAACGGGTGCATATGCTTGCAAGAGAGAGTTGCTTTAAGAATTCATCTTCATCTAGGAATAAGCATTTTAAAAAGTGTAATTGAAAAGGCCAAATCTTGACTCCAGAAATGCCAGTATCCACGTTAAGTTCGGTTGATGACCCAATTGATACAACTGTGCATATATCTTTGGTCCATGACGTATGTAGGAGAAAAAAGAGGTGTGGCTGATTTTGGATTTTTGCCATATAAGCTATGTTTTATAATGCTAAATAGTATGTTTGTTGCATGTGCAAACAAAAATGAATCATAATTTTATTTAAGCTGTTTGTACGTGTTTCAATTTAAAGTCGGACATGAGGGTAGCCCTTTTTTAAAAAAGAAAAGAAAAAAGGAATCTTGAACAGTCAAACTGATGTGAAGCGGAAACAGGTGGCTTAAAATTTTATGCATTCTTGTATCTTAAATTATTTGACGCTTTTGTGGTCACTTCTTATTAGTCATTGGATTTTAATGAGTGGATCTCTCCTACGTATATACATAAAAAAAATTTGGTTGTTCTACAACATCGCTTTAAAAATTCATTTTAACTACAAGTTTTCTACCCAAACTCAAATTTTACCCGTGAACTTCTCCATACTTTATTCTTCTTTTTTACTTCAGAAAAAAGAATACACATGCCTATAGTTATATTCATGTCCTTTTACATGAAGTTAGTATGGGGTAGTGATGCATACATGCACTACTTTCAGCCAAACCACCTAATCCATATAATAAACTATCTTCCACTTTTCCCCCAACTATGATTTTTTTTATTATTAAAAATATAAAATAAAAATAAAATAAAGTTATATAAAAAGCTAAGGCCCCGTTTGGTTTGCTATTTTTAGTTTTGTGTTTTCGTCTAAACAAAAATTTGCATTTATTATGTATTGTTGAAAAACTGACAATTTTGAAAAATGAAACTAACATAAAAAATAGAAAACAAGTTTATTTGATTTTTCGTGTTTTGAGACATAACAAAAGGATGGAAAACAATTCATCTCCTCCATTTTCCGTCCATCATGGCGATGGCTAAGAATTGTAAAAAAATTCCCACATTTTCTTGTATTTTGTAGTGTATGCTGAAAACACAAAACACAAAACTCAAAACGAAACCAAACGGGGCCTTAGCTTCCAAAATTGTATATAATAGTGATAAATAGACGATTCTGCAAACTAACTTAGATTCTGTAAACATTATTGCATACTAACACAATTCACTTCAACATCTACAATTGCAGTTGTACACGATATATACACTCCAGCTGCTAAGCAGAAGACGATCCATTTTAATATGATGAGGCTAATCAATTTCATATAATTGGAAATAACACAAAAGAGCATGAGAAATCAGTAAGAGTGTCTCCTATTTATATCTTCCTGGATAGTTTCATCTTTTACAAATTTTAATTTTATAATTATGGTCTTTGGATACAGCAATGAAATAGATGGATTTACCTTTACTTAACTATTAGTAGCTATACAAACTTATGAATTAAAATTTATATGTATGTATATCTATTTACAATTAATTAAATGAATAGCTATTTATATTCAAATTTGTAGACCTATATATAAAGTATACATACAAATACACACAGATGTACTAGCTCTTATTGAAGGTTCTGAAAACTTGGTTTGGTATGTTAGTTTAATATCTAATATCGGTACTTGTTATACTGCATATAACTCACTGGTTGTCTAATTTGGATGCTGAAATATGAAGTTCTTCAGACGATAAATGAATGATGTTTTCATGTTGGTACATGAGTTAGTTGCCTAAGTTTTGCATCTCTCATGCTGTGTCTTCTATTTATATTATTCCCACCTCTGGGCCATTATGAAAATTTGAAAAATCTTATGTTATGTATATAAATTGGAAATTGAGTAGTTGGTATATATAACCTTGGATAAGAGTCCGTTGGCAATAGTTGAGGCAATGTAGAAGTACACATGGATTTGCTTTTACTTTTTCTAGACATTCCAAGAGCTTTAGTTATCATGTTCTTATTTGTTAATATTACCAAGCTTTCAACATTACTGCGATTTTTTGAAGTCTTTATGACTTTCTTCCTCTTTTGACACAGTAATGAAAGTAATTCACCGTTTGTTTTGGATCCTACATATATACCATTCTCAAGTGGAACTAGAATTTTCTATTCTTTTGATTGTAGACTATTTGATCTTGCTTAAAGTCAACTTTTCACATTTTAAAAGTTAATAAAGAAAAAAAGTAGCACTTGAACAACTACTTCAAAAAAACCTGTTGATTAATTTGAATTTAATTCAATGGAAATTTGTTACTGAACTTCATATAAGAATTAATTGTATATCAGATCGCACTTCAGAATTAATTGCAATCTAGTTCTACATACAGCCAACTCTATAATCTATTTTAGCTTGCATTCCAGCTCAACATTGCACTAGATTGTCATTTCAGTGCGCATCCTTAACAAGCCGTTATTGTTTGGCAGCCTCAGAGTTATGCTTTACTGTCGCCTTTTTCGGATACATGTTCGCAGGCCTACGTTATAATATTAGCCTTAAAGTTTTTTTTTGGATGTATTTTTGAGTTTATCGTTGGTCCGATGATCTATATTATTTAGCATCTTTGACACCTAACATATATTCACATGTATATTGCAGGCTACTAGGCTTTTTCATAGTTCTTTGCCATGTATAATATTAAAGTTGAAATATTAACAATTACTAACATCTTGATTTCTTATTTGACATAAACAGGACCAATATTGCAGATGTCAAGAAAAAAAACATCAAAAGCAAAGCAAGATGAAATCAACTATTTAACCTGTTATAAGTAAGTTGTTAATGCAAATATATATGAAGTATTATGTATAGACATGGGTAAAGATGTTTGAACGATATGTATAAAATATTATGTATGGACATGAGCAAAGATGTTTGAACGACATGTATGAAAACGGAAAAGTTGTTTGAACATGTATAAATATCGTGCTTTAATTTTCATATTTTTTGTATGTTTAAATCTTTTGTATTTATATGCAAAGAAGAAATGGGTATGGATGTTATATACGTGGAAAAGTTGAAACAACAATGAAAAAATTCAGGAAATCCGTATTACATTTAATAGCGTTTTATAAACGCTATCATTTATCAAACACTATAGAAATTAACACGCTATAGAAAACTACATAATAGAATTTATAACACTATAGAAATGTGCATAAAAACGTTATAGAAATATGTATGACAAACGCTATAGAAAGTAATCATAGATATATTTCCTATAGTGTTTTTTCTTAATAGCACTGTTCAAACGCTATAGAAAATTTGTTTTTCAAGCGTTTTTGCTTCTGCTGTTTAAAGTTTACGGTCTACTATAGCATGTCGTTCCACAACGTTCTCTGAAACGCTATAGTAAGGTATAATAGTGTTTTATAAACGCTATTAAAGCCCCAGTTTGTTGTAGTGGTGTCCATATCCACGACCTCGTCTTCGTTCTTGACCACAATCTCGTCTTTGTTGTATTCGATTACTTTCTTCATTTTTTGAATCAATCTGTGTCTTGAGTACCTGCTCCTCAATCTCTTCCTTCATTTTCTTTTCTTCATAAGCTTGCAATGAGCCGAGAAGTTCCTCTATTGTCATGGCTTTCAAGTGTTTTGTCTCTTCGATATAGGCGACAATATGTTCGAACTTTCGATCAAATGATCTAAGAATCGTCTCCATAATTCTTACATCATCTAACTTCTCTCCGTTTCTTTTTAGGTTATTAGTAACTGTTAAAACTCTTAAGAAGTAATCAGAGACGGGTTCACATTCTTTCACATGCGAAGTTTCAAACTCTCCTCTTAATGTTTGAAGACGTACCTTTTTGACTTGATCGGCTTCTTTATAAGATGTTCGAAGCTTCTCTCATGCTTCTTTGGTCGACTTTGTTCTTGAAACCTTCTTAAAAGTATCATCATCTAATCCTCGATAGATTAAACAGTTCTTCCTTGAGTCTCCCAAACTATTTCTTTGAGTTTGAGATAAACTACCTTCATTCTCTTATTCAGTGTAGCCTTTCTCGACTATCTCCCATACGTCGTGTGCTCCAAGGAGAGCCATCACCATTAAGCTCCAATTGTCATAGTTGATCTTGGTGAGCATTTGGACTTGGAAGGAAATATCGATATTTGCCATCTTTTTAGGAGAACCTTCAAGCTCTGATACCACTTTGTTGAATATTTTAAAAGAAAGATGGAGATAATATATAAAAGAGACTTTTTATTATTAAAAACTTTTTTTTTGCTTGATACAAACATAAAGACTTCACCCTTATTTATACTAGTGACATCATCTAAACAATGGCTAGGATTTTTCCAACACAACTTCAATCTTAGAGCTATAATTAACTTCTACATTTTTCTCTACATTACCAAACTTATCTTTGTTTCTATACAATTCTAAAGACTTATTTAGAAAGAACTTTATAGATAAGACTTATTTCGAACATATTTATAAGATTTGGGCTTGTTACATCAAATGATTAAGACCAAAAACAAAGATCCAAAATCGAGTTAATATTTCAACATCAACTTTGTCTACAAAGTCTACTTTTTTCCCAAGAGTATGCACATTCCTCTTTTGTTTGATGCAAATTATTATATATCAATGACTATGTATTCTCTTGTGCACAAAAGATTTCTGCATTGTTGTTAATTGTTATGTCATAATTTGTCATGTAGTTGGTGCAAGCTACCGTCTTTGACGCATTCATTTTTGTTCTCCCTCTTACTCGGGTTCGTTTACAAGAACCAAAACCCGAGTCCGTTAGGTATTTCAAACCAATTACCTAATCCCGGCCCGTTGGACTTTTTAGACCCGTTAAGTAAAAATCGTATATTCGACCTAAAATATTGAAACCATAATCATCATCTTAGTTGGTAAATTGTTTGAAAACATAAACAAAGGTAACAAACAAATTATGTAGCAATGAAATCAAGTTCTCAAACAAAGGTATGCAAAAATTTCCGCATTTAGACAGACGAACGGTGCACAAATATATCAACACTCGTGTATTTTATACAATGACCAAATTTCAATTGGGTTGACCTTAAACCGGGCTAGGTAGTGATGAAATCATATCTGTCCTAATAATAATCGGATCGGTCGTGGGTTCGGGTTCGGATATGTGAAGCTATACTTGTATCCGTATTAACTTGGCAGGTTCAGGCCGGACTCAGATCAAAATCTATACCATCGACATGTGCATATATGTGTGTACATGCATGCATGCGGTTTTAACTATCATGCCATGCTAAGTACGAGCCTGCAGATGTACCCTGGTATTTTGAAACCGGTTCTGGTTTATATATTAGATGGAGATATAGCACAGCACACAATACAATAACAGTGGCGGCTTTCTTGTATGTAACATGAATATGCATTAACTACCTGTTTGACCTGGCAGTATTGTATTGGTGGGAGTTGCATTTATTAGTCTTATTAGAATATTGTGAAAGAAAAGTAGTGTATTTAGTTTATACATAATTTATTTTATAGAAAGAAAATAGATGCCTAAAGAACATTGACCACGCTACATTTTTAGTGCCCAGAGAACCATGCACAAAACATACTCCAAGCATTTTTATATCAGTACACCCACACACATGTGTGACACCCACATACATGTGTGTGGGTGTTCGGTGCATGGTATACAGACACACACTGTCACATGACTGGGCTGATTGCTCGTAATTAGTTGGATTTATTAAACATCAATACAGAACGTTGATATTTTTTGTTTGAACGGCTCGTTTTAAAACTAAGTAGTTTGGAAGATACTTCATACTAATTACATAACATTAACATGTGCATGAACATATACATAAAAATATACATTTCGATTTTTTATGTATTATTAGTATTCAAATCTTATTTTACAGGACAATAAATATACTACATTTATTATGTATTTATGTGTATGCATACAAGTTTATGATAATCAGAAATTACTGTTTAAAGGGAAATGGTATTCGAGTCGAGCAACTTGTTCTGCTAGCAAAGCATGGGAGTTTCTTTAATGACTGGACCCTGCGTTTACTTTGTCTGTGTATATATATTTCATCTTCATGTATATTCTCCTGTCACTTCACTAACTAAGCTAACATAGCAAACATGAATATAATCCAAGTACATCTTCTTGCACTTGTTCTTTTTCTTACTTGTATGCATCTTGTTACGGTAGTTCTTACTCTCATTTTCCTACATCATAAGTACATTAGAAGCAGTAGATATATTGGGAAATCGGCTAAGTTTAGAGGAGTGGTGGTGTTGGTAAAGAAACATGCGTTAATGGACATGACTGACTTAAAAGCTTCTTTCATTGATAGAGTCTATGAGATTTTTGGAAGAAGGGTGTCGTTTCAACTTATAAGCGCCACTGTTGGAGATTCAAGTATGTCATATATAACCTTATTTATCTTTATTTTTTTCTTTTCACATAATTAATTTTTTTTTGGGAAACGGGGTATTTAGATGATAATACATATTAGTACTACAAGTTGTAGGTAATATATAACATACTACATGTGAATACACGTTCGAGAATCATACTGCACAAGTTTTAAATCTATGACCTCTCGCATCAAAATCGAAGCGTCTAATTTTAAAAATTCCAACTTAAAAATTAAAAAGTTAACAATTAAAAACAAATTTCTGAGTTTAAAAAGAAATTTTCTATCAAACCAAAATAATTAATACATTTTGATTGATAAGATTAAGATATTTTGATGTGTTTAAATATACAACATAATGTGTTTTAACTAACTTTACAACTGGAAAACAAAATACAACTTAAGTATTAAAAGATCAACGATTAAAACACAAAATTATAATTTTAAACCAAATTTTACAATCAAAATACTATTGGAGTGGCTCGCATTGTATTAATGGATGCGTAGATTAATTGTGATTAGGCTCAGATCGTAAAATGTTTTTTATATATATATGAGATTAGTAGCATGCATTAACAAGAGATTTCTTTGGTTACAATAAATGTTTCCCGAACTGGTACAATGTCAACAACAGATAACTTTCCAATCCTCTTTCAAAAGACTGCATTTTAGGTAGCTCTTAGTGTTAAGCAACTTTAAACTTTATCTCATGAAATGCCGAAAGGATAATGAAATGTATGATGGTATTTCAATTCATACATTCTATAATATACATGCATAAATATGAATAAGTTTACAAATAGTCGTTAGCTCATCATGCTAGCTACAATTTTCAACTCATATTATAATTATAACCCCATAAACTCATCTCTATATATTATTAGATTAGAAGAAAATAGAGAAAAATATATATATTCAAACTATGTCATTCTCTCTTCCTGATTTGAATGATGGGTCAGGTTCATTTGGTGTTTCTGTAAATTCAGTTTTGTCGCTACTAAGAACTTCCATTAAAATTATATTAAAATGCAAAAATAGCATTACGATAATTTACAAGAACATCTCGATCTGCAAAGAAGTGGATAGAGATACGATAATAAGAATGATGAGTAGAGTAAGTCTCATTCATTGTAGGTGTGCATTTGTTGGTCTGAGTACAGTCTTAGACGATGGCAGTGATTGTTTTTTCAGATGCATAATATTTCCAATGGTTGCAATTCTCGGACTTCGTCGCTGAATCTCTTACTCAACGAGTCATTTAATACGCCTTAAACTAAAAATGAAATAACATCACTAAGGAATCAACTTAGTGCCCTGTAGATTTGAGTACTATGATTTATCTTAGATAATAATTAGAAATATTGTAACATTTTATGTTATTGCTGTACTTTAACATTGGTTAGTTGAATTATATATGTACTTAAAAATACTGTCTCACACACATATATTGTTTGCTCAAATATTGGGCAAACACTTCAAATCGTTATTCGTAGGACTATAAATACTTAGGTGTAAAACATATCAGTTTATGTATGTAATTTTGTTTGATTTTAGAAAACATATCCCAAATAGTTATAACAGAAAGTAAAATGCAGAAATGTAAAGGGCACACAAATTTCGACTGAAAAATGACTACATCCAGTAACCACAATCATCACCTTCTTATAGATCTCAAGTACAATATGAAGAGTAAAAAAATTACGTACGATGATCTATAACTCAAATAAAAGTGAAATATTGCTCCAATTGCGATAGAACACTTGTTCATTTCAGTATAGATCAGTCTGGTAGGAGTTTGCTCTCAAAATTCTCTAATTTACAATTGCTACAATGCTGGCTAAATGTCTCTGGATCGATTACAACAATTGTGGGAATTGTCAGATCTATGATTAGCAAAACTTTGAGGTTGGTGCGCCACGATTCAATGTTTTTTTTTTGAAATGGTACTTGAATATAACATGTCAATGGGACAATACAACACAAATCACATGTCAATATATGTTTGAATCACGCTACGCAAGTTTCGAACTTGTGAATTCTCGCAGCAAAGTCAAATCACTTAACCACTGGGACAATGGTGCTTGTCACCACGACTCAATGTTAGATAATGGATAAATGATTAAAGTTGATCGGATAAGACCGAGAGTCCAAAAGTGCTTCAAAGATTCGGTTCAACCGATTCAATTAGGTAGAGACTTGGTTAGGCAGATATTCGATTTGGTAGAGATTTGATTATGCAAGATTCAGTTATGCATAGATTTGACTAGACATAAATTCTGTTATGTAGAGATTAGGTTAGACGATATTCGGTTATGCAGAGATTTAGTTATGCAGAGATTCGTTTCGATAGCTTTTAGTACTCCAAACTTGTCTGTCATTGTTGCTCATCCATCATGCATGTCTCCGTAGGTGTGTTCATCAATTGGGTATTTATAGGTATGAGGTCTGATAGTAAATAGTAAGGTAGAAAATGGTTAGGTAGGATACTCCCTATCGAATCGTTTTTTCTGGTTCGGCACCCACTCTATACCGAACGTTTCTCCTATTCAGCATTTACTTCCTATCAAATTGTTTCTCCTATTCGGTGCTTCTAACCTACCAAACCGTTTATCTTGTTCAACACTTATTCCCTACCGAATTATTTATATTATTCCTTTTCAGACATCTTTTTTTGTCACAACTTCTTCAGTGTAAGTCGAAATTGAGTAAGACTCGGACCAATGACTACGTATCATCAACTAGAACACTACAATATCTTTGAATATTCCATTTGAAAGTAGTAGATAGCAGCATTCTAAGGTGCCAAATCAGTTGGATAGTGGACCAACGACCATATCTTTCATTCTGTAGTTTGGATTGAGAAGCGGTTTCGACCAAGGTGCATTGTAGGTTATCTTGACCTAATGCATATTTTTCAACTAGTTTGGGTGTGTTCGATACTCATTCAAATTTTCCCATAACACTTTAACTCGCCCATGTAATTATGTGATAACACCTTTATTACGGACCTTTTACTCGTTTTTGTGTTTCTTAGCGTCTTTTCATATTTATCGTGTTATGGGTAAAAATGTCCACAACACACACAAAATTCCCCACACATACATACACACACGCAACAAACACACATATATATAGGACAATGATCGACTACATCTCATTCGTGCTACACCTCCACTCCCTACTGATTTCGACTACGTATTCCGATTTATTTTTTTCTCTTGTCACCTCATTATATTATTTAGGTCGAAATATATGGTTGAAATCGGAGGGAATAGAGACATAGCAAGAATGAAGTGTAGGCTTGTAGCCGATCCTTCCTCATACATACACACATATATAGACACACATGAGTGACAATGTAGAACCATTATTTCACATCAAAACCGAAGTATGTATGTGATTCTCAAGAAAACCGTATTGTTTTATATGCCAAACTAAGAAAACAAGTTGAACTTTTTAATACTTTAAATATCTGCATCTAAGTTTCCCTAGTTAATAATATTTTCTTTATTTGAGTTACAATAAATTATGCCAAGTCCATTTAAGCACGTCTATGGAAGGACAAACCAACTAGGAGTAGGGTAATGTTTGCATTTATATTACTCTAAAACAAACAAATAATTTAAGGATTCATTCATTTTAAGAAGTCATACTATGATAAAATAATGTGCATGGTATAATGGCTATGTGGATATTTTCCTTCTCTCCCTCATTTTAACAACCCTAGTTTGATTCACATGTTTCTAATTATTCCTTTTGGCTTTGTGATTGACTAAGGAAACCCTTGGTACTCATATATCGATCAATATATTTAACAAGGATTGCCCTTGAAGTACCTTTTAGTCTCTAGTAAAAAAATACATGCTGATTAAAGCATGTATACTAGGTCCTTATTTTTTTTGTCATATTACATCTGTTTTATTATTTTTTTATCCCTAACATATACTTGTTTTCTTGTTTTGTTAACTTTCAGTTTTTCCATAAACTATCATCATCAACATCACTTCATAAAGTCCATCAAACCGTAGTTTTTTTTCTTAAAACGCGAATCAATATGCGCTTTTTTAAATATTGCAATTTTCACAACATAAAGTTATTTACTTTTTTGAATGTATGTTTATTCAACTAAACTCATCTAGTTATAATTTATTATTGAGTTTTAATAAATTTCTATGAATGTATTTGCCATATCTTGCTGTTTAAAAAATATATTTACAACACATCTGATTTTAAAAGGGTGAACTATTTGTCATATGATGATTAATTTTATTGATGTTTAAGTGGCGTTAGTACGTGTTTAGGTGTGTGTGTAAATAGTAACTCATTTTAGAAGGTAAATCAATTTATGTTTTACATAAGTATGTATCATTTCTTCTATAACATGTTTTCTTTATCGAAAAATTTCACTCTGTTTTGCCATTGTCAAAATTTATAGGATTTCTGTAATTTCTTCTAAGTTTAGTTTCGTGGAAAAGCATAATTTTTTTTTTAAAGTTGTTTAAAGTAAAAATTCAATCTAAATGTTTATTCCAACATAATTTACACCTAACATTTAAAATTAGAACATTATACCAATGCTCCAATATCTATAATCAGCTATTTCGACTGCACGCTAATTTGACAATCTATCACGAAGACGGACGACCACACACTGACAGTCAAAGGTGATGCAAAAGGAACGAGAGAACAAAATGTATGAAGCTTTCCTTTTTGAATAGAGAATCACTCGTTTTTCTTAGAACGATAATTTTTTTCCTTTTTTTGTTAAATCAAAAAAATAAGTGGTTCGAATTCCCTTTTTTATAATTGTTATGCTTAACATGTAACTCGTTAATCTTTTATATATAGAGTTTTTAGTACAATCGAAAAAAGATCGATTTTTTGTATCGACTCAAGAACTATCTATAATATTATCGAATTCTTGCACTCGTGAGGAGATGAATAAGAAAAAACTCTATATCCGGTTCTGTATCAAAAGTGGAAAAGAAACCATCAACTGTAGTCCCAAAAGAATCAGTACGCAACTTAGAGGGAGAATAAAAGGAATATAATCAAATATGCTCTTCAATCCCTTGAACCCCAAACCGCTAGACAAATAGAAAGCGGGAAAAGGCATTTAATGAAACTGAAAAATAAGAGTCCAATGGGTCTTTATACTAGGCGGCCCAACAAATAAATCAATTTTGTTTACAAAATAAACGAACAAAATGAACAGTGGATGATGAGCTCTCCATTCACGGTGGCTCGAATTTCTGCAATCTAATGTATTGGCAATCACTCCCTTCAACTAATCGCTGCCCTTCTGCCCTCTCTTTGTTCCAGTCGGCCAACTCTGTCTGTTCTCCCTGCTAGGTGGCAAGGTAGAGGATGAGGTATTAGGGCTTAGGTTGGTTTGGGGTAAGTTTCCTTTATTGCAAATATGTATCCCAATTATCTAGCACTTTCATCACCAGATGTGACCTGATTCTTGTTTTGTTGGATTTCTGCATCACGATCTTCGACATCGTGATGTATTTATTTCATAATTCTCTCTCTCTTTCAACAATTACCTTGCAAATAGCAAGTATTGTCAGTTTTCGGGACATCTCTACTAAATGTATTAAAAAAGATCCTGAATTTCAACAGTCAACATATTGCCCTAAACAACCTACGATATGGACCTGTTTAAACTTGACTCAAGAATCTGAAGAGATCACGTGTTTCTGTTTTGTTGTTTTGAAATTTTGGTGCTAAGCAATGTAAATATGTACATATGTTAAGATCCAAATCAACAAATGTTCAACATTTATTTCGCTTTGATGATATAGTGAATCATCTTAAATTAAATGGTACTAGGTTACATGAATTTAAGAATGTGAACAATGCATGCTGTCTTATATATGCGTACGTGCATGCGCGTGTGTGTGCGTTTGTACATATTGTTGGAAACAATGGCTTGGCTGAGTCGTGGACTACGTCACTCTCTTGAAGACGTTTCGGCGATCTGCTATGTTGTGCAAAACAGTTCGAATTCAATCGCCGCCGCCTCTGGGATAAAACAGCCTCTCAATATTTTAGTGGCATCGATTTCGTTTGCACGTACGAACCGATTCTATTTTGCACTCAATAATATGTTTGCTCTGATTTTTAAGAAGATGATTCGAATTAAAAAAATTGTAGTTGCAAAAGAACGTTACTGGCTGGGGGATGTGGTCTTGAAAAACGGATCTGAGAAAATAACGGGTCAAAATAATGAACGTTGCATAACGTTCTCTAATATGGTCTGATTTGACCGTTCCAGCCCGGTCAAAACGGTTAAAGAAATTTGCACCAAAAATATAAGTGTTACACCACTACAAGCCCGAACCCGAGCCCGGCCCGGCCCGGGTCGACTCGGTCGGTCGCGCGCGCGCGCGTGTGGTGGTCAAACATGGTCTCCCTCCTCACAATAGAGCATCATTGGGTGCCCAAAGGGCCCAACTTAGCTTCAAAGAATCAAGTATAAATACTTGATTCTTTCATATAGTCCTACAATGTGGGACTATTCACATATAGGAGCCTTCCATTCACTTAGTCAATTTTTTTAATAATTCACATATTTGAAAACATTTCCAACAATCCCCCACTTGAATTTTTTTAAAACAATTTCGAGCAATTTCTGAAAAACATAAGATTGTGCATAAACGAAGGTGTCTTTCGACTTGAACCTTTGCATAGTGGATAGGATTCAGTTTTTACTAGAGTGACACGTAGTCTTGAACTCTATTCCTGACATCAGACCACACACAATCTTTCTAGAGTGCAATCAAGTAAGCTCGTGCATTTATGGCCATGCACGTCCATCCCAGTTTAGTGAATGCTCTAGGAGTTTTGCCCAAAACTTCATAGGAAACGGCCAAATTTCCACATTCATACAGGTGAGTCTATCAAGAGTACTCCTGAAGGTAGGTACTCCACTCCAAATGGAGTATAGATCTCATTAAGAGCTTCTATTAACTCAACCTCTAATCATTTCAGGAATATATGCTTCTATATATATGAAAAATAGCATATTCAACTCATATCACTACGCAACTTGTTCTTACCCATTGAACCTAGTTGTTGGGATCTCCAGTCATTAGGTCGGGTTACCATTGTGCGTGACTCAACAATCTAAGGGCAATAGTCCCATTTTTCTAGAAGTTGTAAAGACTTTCTCTCTGGCCAGTCCTTTCGTCAAAGAATCTGCCAAATTCTCCTCACTGCGTATGTGATCCACTCTAACAGCTCCTGAAGAGAGTAGCTTTCTAACAGTGCTGTGCTTACGACGCATCTGTCGTCTCTTACCATTATAATAACGGTTCTGTACTTTTGCAATAGCCGCGGTACTATCGCAATGGATCAACACAACTGGTATCGGTTTTTCCCATAAGGGAATCTCAGCTAGCAGATTTCTTAAATACTCTGCTTCTTCACTAGCTGTAGCTAGTGCTATCATCTCAGACTCCATAGTAGACTGAGCCAAAATAGTCTGTTTCTTGGATTTCCAAGAAACAGCTCCTCCAGCAATGCTAAATATATAGCCACTGGTTGCTTTTGAATCATCAGATAAAGTATTCCAGTCTGCGTCGGTGTAACCTTCAAGGACAGCTGGAAACTTTTCATAATGTAACCCTAAGTTCATGGTTCGTTTTAGGTATCTCATGACCCTCTCAATAGCATGCCAATGCTCTATACCAGGTCTACTAGTAAACCTGCATAATAATCCCACGACATAGGCAATGTCAGGTCTAGTACAATCAGTGGCATACCTAAGGCTGCCAATGATGCTCGCATAATCAGACTGTCTTACACCTTCACCAGTGTTCTTGAATAGCTTTACACTAGGATCATATGGTGTACATGCAGGTTTACAGTCAAAGTAATTGTATTTCTTTAAGATCTTCTCAATATAATGAGATTGATCCAAAGAAAGTCCCTTATCAGACCTAGTAATCTTAATACCAAGGATTACACTTGCTTCACCTAGATCTTTCATATCAAAATTGGCACTTAACAAAGATTTAACAGAGTTTATGGCATGTATGTTTGATCCAAAAATAAGTAGATCATCTACATACAAACATATTATAGTGCAAATGTCATTTTCAGATTTATAATAAATGCATTTGTCACTTTCATTAACTTTGAAACCATTTGAGATTATTAAGTTATCAAATTTTTCATGCCATTGCTTAGGTGCTTGTTTTAAACCATATAATGATTTATCTAATTTGCAAACTTTATGTTCTTGACCATGAATTACAAAACCTTCCGGTTGGTCCATATAAATTTCCTCTTCTAATTCACCATTTAAAAAAGCAGTTTAACATCCATTTGGTGTCTGATTAAATTATGAATAGATGCTAATGAAATTAGTACTCGAATGGATGTGATTCTAGTTACGGGTGAAAAAGTATCAAAAAAGTCTACATTTTCTCTTTGCCTAAAACTTTTAGCTACTAAACGGGCTTTATATTTATCAACTGTGCCATCAGGTTTTAGTTTCTTTTTAAGTACCCATTTACAGCCTATAGACTTACAACCAGGTGGTAAATTTACTAAGTGCCAAGTCTTATTGGATTCCAAGGAATCCATCTCATCATTTATAGCCTCTTGCCAAAAATCGACATCTAATGAAGATAAGGCTTCTTGGAGGTTTGCGGGATCCTACTCTATAGTAAAAGTGCAAAAATCCGAGCCAGTCTTTATCGACTCTTGCTCTTTTACTTCTTCTAGGTTCAATTTCAGAAGATTCATTAAGTTCTGTTCCAGTAGGCACGGTGTTATTTGACGTGCCCCCACTATTCCTTAATTTAAAAGGAAACTTAGTTTCATAAAAATCAGCATCATTAGATTCTACTATATTATGTGTATTCAGATTATAAAATCTATATGCTTTGCTGTTAACAGCATAGCCAATAAATACACATTCATATGCTCTACTTGCTAATTTTATTCTCTTTGGGTCAGGTATACGAACATATGCCAAACATCCCCAAGTTCTAAAGTAAGATACATTTGGTTTATAATTTCTTAAAATTTCAAAAGGTGAAATCTTACTTTTTGATTTAGGGATTCTATTCAATACATAGCATACAGTCAATAGAATATCCCCCCACCAATGTTTTGCTGCACCCGAATTTAATAAAATAGCTACAACTAATTCGGTAAAGGTCCTATTCTTTCTTTCAGCTTTACCGTTTATTTCAGGTGAATAAGGTGTAGTTCTCTCATGAATTATACCATTCAATTTATAAAAATCAAGAAAAGGACTAGACTCATATTCTGTTCCTCTATCACTACGAAGTCTCTTAATTTTCTTATTAGATTGATTCTCGATTTCAGTTTTAAATAATTTAAACATCTCAAATGCATCACTTTTATTTTTCATAAGATATACATAAGTGAAATCAGAGCCATCATCAATGAAAGTGATAAAGTAACGGTGTCCATGTCTAGTCAAAGTGTCATCAAGCTCACATATGTCAGAATGAATTAAATCTAAGGGTTCAGAGTTTCTATCAACTGATTTATGGGGTTTCTTAGTGATTTTTGCTTGACTATAGAATTCACACTTATCAAATTCAGATTGTGACATTTTAGGAATCAAATCTAAGATGCTCATGTTATGAATAATGCGTTTGTTTACATGACATAATCTAGAGTGCCAGATATTAAAATCACATAACATATAAGCAGAACTGGTTACTTTATTAGATTCAACATTAAGTTTAAACATACCCTCACAAGCATAACCCTTCCCTACAAACATCCCCTTATAAGTTAAAGTGTACAAATCAGCCCCTATAACTTGAGTAAAACCAGCCTTATTAAGGAGAAATCCAGAAACCAGATTCTTTCTCATCTCTGGAGTATGCATAACATCTTTCAGAAGAACTGTCTTTCCAGAGGTAAAATTTAATTCCACATTTCCAATGCCGGCAACTGTAGTGGTGTGAGAATCTCCCAACAACACTTTCTTATCATCAGCAGCCATGTATGTACTGAACATAGCACGATCGTAGCAGACATGGCGGGATGCACCAGTGTCTACTCACCAACCCTCTGATCCACCAACTAGATGAATCTCAGAAATCATAGCCGTAAGAGGCTCCTCGGTCAGGTTAGCCTGCAGTGCAGGGCCTGGTCTGTTCCTACACTTGCGTGCCATATGACCTGGTTTTCCACAGTTGTAACACAGAAACAACTGTCCAGAGTCATTCTTTTGGGTCGGTTTTTGCTGTCCCTTTTGGTTCCTTTGCGGGTTTTAATTCTGCTTGTTGCGGTTGCGGTTCTGATTCTTAAAGTTTTTCGGATTCGGTTTCAGAACCGCGGGCTTGGACCTTTTAGTGTTGTTGTTGGTGACAACAAGCACTTCCTCTTTCTGGTCCTGCTTACGAGTCTCCTCCTCAATACGGAGGCGAGTTATCAAGCTCTCTAAGGAGAATTCCTTAGTCTTGTGCCTAAGCACATTCTTAAAGTCTTTTCAACATGGGGGCAGTTTATCAATAATAACAGCAACTTGAAACTGTTCATCCAAACTCATACCTTCGGAGTTGATCTCATGAGCAATTTTCTGAAGCTCATGAGACTGCATCTCTACTGACCTGTCATCCGTCATCTGGTATTTCAGGTAGCGGCTGACTGCATATTTCTTCGCTCCAGCCTCTTCCGTATCATATTTCTTTTGCAGCGCTTTCCAGATTTCTTTGGCTGACTTGTCTGAGTTGTAGTAGTCGTAGAGGTCATCACTGAGGCCGTTGAGTATGAAGTTCCTGCACAGGTAGTCTTGCTCTGTCCAGTTCTGCAGTTGGATTGATTTTTCTGTCCAGGCTCGCATGTCATCTGTGTCAGCTTCATCTGGCCTGTCCGGTAGCTGCGGTTTGTTAGTTGTCAGGGCGGCCACCACCTTTCTCATGGTCAGAAAGAACTCCATCTTCTGTCTCCAGCGTTTGAAGTGGAGGCCTTCAAATCTGAAAGGCGCAGCAGTGACCATCGGGACGTGGAAGAGGGAAGAAGGAGCAGCGGCATCTAGATCTGCAGCGGAAGTCATTGTCGTTGGCGTCGTCTTCAAATTGTTGGAAACAATGGCTTGGCTGAGTCGTGGACTACGTCACTCTCTTGAAGACGTTTCGGCGATCTGCTATGTTGTGCAAAGCAGTTCGAATTCAATCGCCGCCGCCTCTGGGATAAAACAGCCTCTCAATATTTTAGTGGTATCGATTTCGTTTGCACGTACGAACCGATTCTATTTTGCACTCAATAAAATGTTTGCTTTGATTTTTAAAAAGATGATTCGAATTAAAAAAACTGTAGTTCTTTCTGTTTCGTCTTCTTATCAGTTAAGAAGACGGAATAGCAAAAGAACGTTACTGGCTGGGGACGTGGTCTTGAAAAACGGATCTGAGAAAATAACGGGTCAAAATAATGAACGTTGCATAACGTTCTCTAATACGGTCTGATTTGACCGTTCCAGCCCGGTCAAAACGGTTAAAGAAATTTACACAAAAAATATAAGTGTTACACCACTACAAGTCCGAACCCGGGCCGGGCCGGGTCGAGTCGGTCGGTCGCGCGTGTGGTGGTCAAGCATGGTCTCCCTCCTCACAAAAGAGCATTATTGGGTGCCCAAAGGGCCCAACTTAGCTTCAAAGAATCAAGTATAAATACTTGATTTTTTCATATAGTCCTACAATGTGGGACTATTCACATATATGAGCCTTCCATTCACTTAGGCAATTTTTTTAATAATTCACATATTTGAAAACATTTCCAACATATATATGTTAAGATCCGAATCAACAAGTCTTCAACATTTATTTCGCTTTGATGATATGGCGAATCATCTTATATTAAATGGTACTGGGTTACATGAATTTCATAATGTGAACAATGCATGTTGTCTTATATATGTATGTGTGTATATGTGTGTATGTGTATACGCGCATGCGTGTGCATGTGTGCACACGTGCACGCGTGCACAGACATGCTAAGGGCACCGTAATAAAAATGCTTATTAATATCATAACAAGAAATAACAAACACAATAAAATTTGTATGCTTCATAATACAAAGGCCTTTCTACAGTCCAAAATCTTTTTGCACAGCCTTCAATCACCGGTCAAAACAGTTTTGCACGGCTATCAACCATTGAACTTTGTTTTAACCGTTGGTTGATGACCATGCAAAAAAAGATGAAATTGATGCATTTGGTAGCCCCTGAAAAATCTGGTATTAGGAAGGGTATGGAATAAAATTATCTAGTATTTGTTTGCAATGGTATTAGTAGCGGTGCCCTTGGCACAGTTTTTGTAAAACGAAATGGATGATACATAAATGCTTGTGCTCACAGTTTCTCTGTAAGGTTCAAATTTGCTAACTACCACAGTATTAACATTAAAATTAACAACAATATATTTATATGCAGATGATAGGGGAATAGGGAGGACAGGAAAACCAGCCTATGTAGAAGATTGGATAACTAAAATATCATCAATATACGCAGATGAAGTCCAATTCAACATACAGTTCGACTGGGAAGAAAGCTATGGAGTCCCTGGTGCTGTTGTTGTGAGAAATTTTCACCGCTACGAATTTTACTTGAAGACTTTGACTATCAAAGGTCTGCCTCAAAAAAGCCATCTTCATTTCGAGTGCAACTCTTGGGTCTATCCAGCATGTAAATATTCAATTGACAGGGTGTTCTTCAACAATGACGTAAGTACTTGATTTTTACACCTTAACATGTTAAGTCCAGCACTCTTTCTTGAGAGGAGCATGTTTATAATATGTTTAGATGGACAAAACTAACGCAGAATTCTAAAACATTATATGCTATTTCAACAAAAGCTTTCACCTGTTAATTACAGACTTACTTACCAAAGAATACCCCAGAACCATTAAAGCCTTACAGAGAAGATGAGCTTCGAGTTCTTCGAGGGAACAACACATTTGGGAAGTTATGGGAGCATGATAGAATATACGACTATGATGTTTACAATGATCTTGGAGATCCACTAAAGGGACCCGAATTTGAACGCCCTGTTCTTGGTGGATCAGATGAACTACCATATCCTAGACGCGCTCGAACAGGACGACCCCTATCAAATGGTTTGTCCCTTTTAACCTTTCTTTTCTTCAATTATTACTGACAACATTTGTCCCTATCAAATGGTTTGAGTAGTTGCATGTCTTTGGTTCGATCACTTAGATATATACATCTATTCTCAGTAGCTACATGGCTTAGATTTGTTCTCTTAGACATATATATTTTTATGCATTTATTGTTAACGACAACCTCTAATCTGATTAAATACGATTGGATGTACAATTTGGATATAGAAATTAATCTACATAATGTTTATACGTATGTCTAATATGTCCCTATGTGCCTTACTGTACATATTTTTTAGTGGAAATTAGGATCAGCTTCTTATTTTCAAGTTTCGTACGTGAAAAACCCTTCTCAAAAACATATTTTAAATTACACCTCTATTTTTTATTTTGGTTTTTTTTCTTCTTTTTTCCTTTTTTTTTTCAGAAATTAAATCTGAACTTTAATCGCATGTTTCTATGATCAAAACTATTTTTTCGATTATTTTTTGAAACACGCAAATATTTGCTTAGTTTTATGCATATATGCTGAAACTTAAAAATATGAGTTTGTTTTTTTAGGAGGGGGGCTTGTGTTTATAAACTTAAATGGCTTTAAGTTGTTTTACAAAAGTTCCCTAATTTTTGTTTAATGTTCCAGGTGACTACATACCTTGCGATGAGTATTTTAATCACTTGAAGTATTCAGATTTCTTAGCATTCAAGCTGAAATCGGACATGGAGTCCTCAGTCAAAAGCAAAGGTGTAGAAGAGTTCAAGTCGATTAACGACGTAATGAAACTGTACAAAGGACCTATGGAAATGCCTGGCATGATTTCAAAAATCATAAAATTGGTGCCTTTTGAAATGATTAAAGAGTTGCTAAGAACAGATGGAGAACGTTTATTGAGTTTTCCATTGCCTCAAGTTGTCAGCAATGGTATGAATTATGGTTTATTCGTTTCCTTCTGAATTTTATTTATCCTGTAACTGTGTTACTATATAACCCGTGGATTTTGTAATATCTACATACAGATGAAAAAAGTCACTGGTGGGCAACGGACAAGGAATTTGCACGACAAATGCTTGCTGGTTTACATCCAGTTCTTATTCGTGCTGCAAAGGTTTGTTCTGCTCCATTATTGTTATCTTGTTTCTATCTAACAAAAGATCCAAATTCTTGAAATAATATTTACCGTTTTCTTTCCTTTCTTTTTGTTTCATAGAATGAGGAAGTTCAAAGTTTTATCAACCTTAGCAAGGTATGAATGAATACTTGTTAGTACACTGAAAATTTAATATGCGCCCCTTTTCCGCCAGTTCATTTCTCTGTATACTTACAGATGGAGAAACACGAAGAAGATGAAGATGAAGACATAAATGATTGGGTCATTCCATCATTAACCGAAGAAGAAGACGATGCTGAAGATGAAATCATGAGATACTTCATTTTAGATCATTCTTATTTAAAGGATCACATAGACAAGATACACAAAGCTAGTTCAAACAAAGTATATGCCTCCAAAGCACTCTTGTACTTGGAGAACGATGGCACATTGAGTCCTAGAGGCATCATGCTAACCGAAAGCATCGGGAATCAACAGTTTACAAATAAATATTACTTCCCTTCTGTAGGTGGAATTAAAGGAGCACTGTGGATGCTAGCTAAGGCATTTGTCACTGTCAATGATTCCGGTTATCATCAACTCATCAGCCACTGGTATCCTACTATAAATTAATTCACATTGCTCACCGATTAATACATTACATAATAACACTATTTCATTATTATCTCTTCTCTAGGTTGCATTCACATGCAGTGATAGAACCCTTTATTATAGCATCCAGGAGACAGCTGAGTGTGATGCACCCGATGTACAAACTCCTCATACCCCACTTTCGTGACACAATAAACATGAATTCTCTCTCTCGCCAAATACTCATACACGCTAATGGCGCAATTGAGAGGAATTTCTTCCCTGGAAAATATGCCTTAACTCTGTCCTCTACGGTCTACAAAAACTGGAATTTCATGGATCATGCACTTCCTACTGATCTCTGCAACAGGTACGTACACCTATAAATTCATATAAAGTATGTTGTAAATGAGAAATGAAAGAGATAATTTTTAAATGGGACAATATATAATTTTATTACAGGCTTTTCTTACGAATTTTAATTCTTAATTACTTGATTAAAAACGAGACGCCCCTTTTTATAGTAGCTCATCTTCTAAATTGATTGCGGAGATGAATTCAATCATAAGGCTAATATTATTACTCTAGAACTCTTCATATTTCTCTAATATAAATATGTCTTAAATAGTTTGTACAAATGACAGTTCTAGAGATTTCCTAGATTTATTACATACTAAAACATATTTCTAGACATTTCTTTACATAACTTTATTTATGATATAGAAAATATTTATCATGATAACTTAGTCTAGACAATTTTTTTTGTCTTGCCAACTTTAGCTTACTCCAACATAAGTAACTATAGATAAATCTAATATAGGAAAGTCTATTTATACACAAATAAAGACACAACTACTGAAACGAATTAATCTCAACTGTTAGATCTTTTCTTTGATTTTAACCTCGAAATGTTAGCATAACGAGATTCAAATGTTAATACAATATATTGTATCACAAATTGTGTTTTTATTTGTGTCTTGATAGCCGCTCTCTATATTTATATAGAGAAAGGCATATGAGTCTCCACTAAAAGTGGAGGTAACTCTTTGTATTTGGTACTTAGGGACAATGAATATGCAATTGCTGATATTGTTTTTAACATATTTTCTTCCTTTAATTTGCAGGGGAATGGCAACCAAAGAAGGGGGTAAACTAAGACTTAAAATAGAAGACTACCCATACGCAGTGGACGGCCTAGAAATATGGGACGCTATCAAAACATGGGTAACCGATTACTGCTCAATATACTACTCCAACGACACGTCAATCCAAACCGACCTCGAACTACAAAGCTGGTGGCATGAAATTCAATACGTAGGGCACGGCGACCTAAAAGATCGGTCATGGTGGCCTAAAATGAACACAATGGAACACCTGATAGAAAGCTGCACCATAATCATATGGCTATCCTCCGCTTACCATGCAGCTCTAAACTTCGGACAGTACGCCTACGGAGGTTTTGTCCCAAACAGACCGACCTTAACTCGTAGGGCAATGCCTGAACCAAAAGAGTATGACAAGTTGATGGATGACCCTTATGGGTTTTTTCTGAAGACTATCACGAGTAAAGGGCAGGCGATTTCTGTGATGGCGGTGATAGAGATACTGTCTAGGCACTCGAGCGATGAAGTGTATATTGGGCAGAGGGATGATGGTGAGTGGACTAGTGATAAGTTGGCCATTGATGGGTTTAAGAGGTTTCGAGATCGGTTGGTGGAGATAGAGAGGAACATTGAGAGGAGGAACATGGATAAGGGGTTGAAGAATAGGAAGGGGATGGTTGGGGTGCCCTACACTTTGCTGTATCCGAGTACCACGGACTGTGGTAAGAGGGCTGGGCTTACCGGAAAAGGTATACCGAATAGTGTGTCTGTTTGATGGACTCTGTTTTGAGTGTGTTTTTGTGCTTTTTTTTATTTTTTTGTGTTTGGTTGAGATAGTAGGATATGGTATTGCATTTTTGGAGACTTTTTACTTGTGTGAATTAGATGTATTAATGTGGCAAGAAATGCATATGTACTAGAGTAACAATGAAAAGTTAAGTAGAATAATACAGGCTTGGAAGATAATTATCACTGACTGGTTAACTGACCACTTAGGTCAAGCCAACTTGAGCAGCTTTTCCCTTGGTAGACGTCCTTCAACAAACGATCACCGGTCAAGTACAGTCTTCAATCTCCAACCGATTATAGGATGCTTGTTGATAACGAAAAAGTAACAACTCGATGGAACCACTATCATATACTTAATAAGTCTACATAACCACTTATGGAAATCCTCCAATCTCCTATGGGGTCTATTTAAGAAGAGGCATAAATAGCAGAGCTATGAAATCTAGAGGATGGGATGTTTATAGAAGACTGTAAACTAAGCAAGTTCTTAGAGCATCTCCTGCATGAGCCAGAAAAGGGGAAAGATTTTCTAAAGCCCGTTTAATACTTGAATGATTTTCGAAGGATTGTTTAATGTAAAATACACTAAACGGTTTTCTAAAAATCCATTTAGTGAACTAAAATTTACATTCACGGATGGATGAACAGTAATTTTTTCCATTTTTCTTCTTCTTTCTTTTGCTAAAAATCAGCCACCTGCTGGAGATGCTCTTACTAATTCTCCTTTAGTAGCTAAAATAATTTTGAATTTAATTAATTAATTAACCTTCCAAGCTGACGTAAATTAATTCTACAATTTATTTGTGCAAAAACAATTATTTTAAATAATTGTCTTCAACCTTTGATCAAACTAAATAAATGTATGATATTTTTTATTAATCAAATTTTAAGCACTTTAATGAGAATGATAAACTAATATAACAAAAAAAAAACGTTTTTTTCAATAATTTGTAAATTTTATACCGCCTTTAAATCAACTTAAGTTGAAATTTGAAAGTTACGGCTATGATGTGTGACACTCAATTTTTAGTAATATTAGAACAATTCAAATATTAAAGTATGTACGAACTTTGCTAAAGTACAGTAGTCAACGCAAGTTCAACCGCTTATAAATCATCTGCGTGAAATCTTACTTATATAATCATTTAAGCTACATCCATCAGTAACGATGAATTGTGCATGTTGTGTCTCTTCGTTAAGACTATATTACTTAGACGTTTATAATTTGGTCAATGATCAACACTTTAATAATGTATGTAATTAATTGGAAAGATTGACGTTTGAAATCACTTAGTTTAACTCGATAACATTTATCGACTAACATTATGTCATGACCAAGGTATTTGTGATTACGTGTTAACTTTCAATTATAGTGATACCAACCTTTTATATTGAAAGGGATGAATTTTCTCTTGATGAATGTTTCATTTCATGAATCTCAACATATAACCAACTTTGTGTGTAACACGGTCTTTGTATTACGTGATTGTCTATAATTAAAGTTAATCTTAAAACATAAGATCCATTGTAGCTGCACACCATCGCGTGAGATCTTATATCTAATTTGATGCTAGAACCTAGATTTTGATATTTTGATAATAACAAGCATACAACAATGTTATTAATGAATTTATAAAGTTTTTACAGATCAATAAGCAACTACAACACGAAGAAATGATGTATTAAGATATAAGAGGACATACATGCACATATGACGATATACATGTAAGAAAGGAGAAAACATAACAAACAAGACTAGGAAGGAGTTCATGAGCATTCAAAGTTAATAAAAGGAGTTTGTAAATCTATTAGAGTACAAATACGTCAAAGACATACTCAAAGATGGACAAATGAGCACTAAAGTTACGTGCGTGTCTATATCAAATCCTTATAGAGTCGATTTGTTGCAAACCCACAAACAATCTTTAAATCACTCAAAATTTCTATATAACATCTAAAATAACATCTAGTATTTTAAAAAAAAATTCTCCGTCAAAAGTAAACGTGTACACATTGCTTCCTTGGACAAGCAACTGAGAGAGTTAAGGGTATGACCTAGAGAAAATTATAGATTTTGTTACGTAGATCCAATTCTATAACCAATCTTACTCGTAATAAATGTATCCGATTTCCATTATATACTTTGTTATATAGCGATATAATTAATTAAGTAATTGTCAGGGATCTCTAGCTCAAGTGGTTAGCGTGTGACGCTTTAGATAGAGGTTCTAAATGTCATGGGTTTGAACTTTTGAAACATCAAAAAGAGTGCTCTACGTGAATAGAGTATCATTCATGTTATCAAAAAAATTAATTACGTAATTAATTTAAAGTATATTAAATAGAAACCCTTAAATGATATATTATGTGATAATAATTATGTGTTGTAATTATGAGAAAATTATCACAAAACAAAATAAAATATTATTTTAAAGCAAAATTATATTGGAACACAAATCATAGACATAATGAATCTCGACCAAGGATTGCCAACTGATTTCAAACCCAAAATGTGAACACGTTGGAATCCAACGTTGAAAATCTATTATGTCACCAGTCATGTTTTACTTTATGTTCAAATAGTTGCCCTACTTTAAATATTCTTAGTTAAGATGTTTTGAGAAAGGATATCCATACATTCATTGAGACTAGAGTATGTATCGCTCTCCAAATATTGAACAGTGAATTACTCACGGTTGCTGGAGGCACAAAGGAGTTACGTATAGATAGTTATTGAATGGTTATGGAATGGCTCACCAAGAGTTTTCTATTGGTTAACAACAACTAGGCCAAATAGGAAATCTCGAAGTGACAATATTACATAGTTCTGTTGAGCTTCGGTGTTGGTACTTCTCTTTGATTGTAGTTAAATCATGCCATGACAACCATCAAGCGACTATAGTTGGATTTGAGTTAAAGCATTGAAAGTGAAACACTATTCAACAGAGTATAAATCTCCTAAGCCGTATGAGGTTAGTATCACGGTGTCAATTGTAGTTAACTCAAAGTCAAAATTTATAGCTAGAGTTGTACGGTTAATAATAAATGTTATTATTGAACCGCAGACTTTGTTTATGAAGGAACTGGGCCAGCTTGCAATGGAAGAAATGGGTGAATTTTAAAAAATTTACCATTTTTGGATCATTAATAGGCCTATGAAGTCTCAGTGTATTTAGATCATATCTAAATTTCTTTTAATTAAAATCAGTATTTTGTTTAATACCTTATTTTTTTTATTAATTTAATTCTAAAACAATCAAGAATGAGATAAAAATAAGATTTGAATATATCAAATATATTCATTCCTTAATTGTGTGATGGAACAGTTAAATATAAGACAAGTATGATCAATTGATAACATGACGTATATAAATAAATAAGAATAAGTTTAAAGGCAATTAAGGGACAAAAAAGGGAAAGAAATAAAAGATAACAAAGATGATTGATTCATCTTTCCCTTTTTGATAAACTTGATTTATGTAGCATTCAATTAGCAATCAATGAATCATGATGACATAAGAATAGGAATAGCCAACAATAATTCGTATGCATATACTATTGCCTCATTTAAAATTGTTTGATATTAATAAAGCATTTAAATTATACAATTTGAAATATAAACATTAAGTTCTATATGTACATATACATATAGATGTAATTATTTGTATATAAAGATTAACCCAAAATTTCTTAATTAATTCAAAATAAACCATATTACATTTAAATTTTCTGATGTATTTATGGACTTATGTAAACTTAAATTAGTTAACAAAAAATATATTTATACAATTAAATCAAGAGATTCAACCTATATGAAAATGTTTTTTAAAGCAAAAGTGAAACATACTAAACTAAGCAATATATTAACAATTTTGTGAATACTTAAAGAAAAATATTACTCATGTCAAATACGGTAACAAATTTATAAATTTATTGTAATCAGTTTAGTATCAAAGCGTCCTTTAATCATGTGTGGGCTTCAATTAAAATAAGATGCAGATAATAAGAACAAATAAGCTCTCAAATCTAAGGAGATTCAACCTATATGAATAAATAATTTTTTTTTCATTATTATTGTAAAACAAAAGGTGATATATACTGAACTAAGCAATATGTTAAAATCCTTTGAATACTTAAAAGAATGTTAATTCTGTTGTCAAATAAAGTAACAAATTTAGAAATTTATTGTAATCAATTTATTATCAAAACATCATTTAATCATATGTAATTTTTTATTATAGCACAAATGCAAACAATAAGAACATATAAACTTTCAAATCAAAAGAATTACACTTTAATTTGAATGGTTAAACATAGATCTAAAATTAAAATACTGTCTAATCATATACAAGTTTTGGTTTTGCTTTATCTTTAAAAAAACCCAATCAGTTCATATAATAAACAGTTCAAACGACATAAACCATTTTCAAATCAAATGAGAATATTATACACATATAAATTTTGATATTCCATTTTATTCATTAAAACATTATATCAAAATTATTAGAATAAGAAGACCATACCTTAATTCCAATGCCTTGAAGTACACCTTGAAAGATTGAATTTTTAATTTCAGATGTAGCCAATGAATCATACCTTGAACGATGAATCAAACCTTCTAGATTCAGAAATCAGCCTCCAGATGTTGCAAGGATCAAGGGACAAGAACCACCTTGAATTTATTTGTTTTGTTGGAAGGATCAAGAGACAAGAACCAATTTATTTGTTTTGTTTTATGAAATTTTTATTTTAACGGAGGCCATTAAAGGAGAGGAAGAGAGCTTAAGAAAGAAAAATGGAAAAATTGTCTGTCTAAAACAAACCGTGAATAAGGATGAAAGAGAGAATATGTTTTAAAAGAAAACAATAAAACCTTTTCAACTTCCTCCTTTAAAACCTTTCTTATTTAATTCCAACATTAAATCACCAAATCTTGTTCCATCCTCTTCATATATTCGTTAGAATAAAATAAGGAGAAAAGGATAAAATTCATTTCATAAATAATATTTAAATGATTCATAAAAATGAGATTTATATCCTTTTTTTTAATTAATTCCTCCTTTAGATTTTTAAACCACATTTGAAACCTATCCCTTTTTTTTATCATACATGTGGGCCTCAATGAAAAATTCCACAAAACACTTAGCAATTAATCTATTTAAATCCAATTTAAATATTTTATTGATATCGAATATCAATACACGCGTTTATAACTTTCATAGACGCGCTTTATTAAGCATTAATTCAAACAAATCAAATAAAGTTTAATAATTAATATTGCATAAATATTAATTAATTTACATCTTTATAAATTAACTAAATCATGTGGTTCATTCAGAGTGTTCATCATTACAGTTGTGCGACTCAAAAGTGTAAATTCAGCGAGTGATTAATATTGAACTATTCGAATATTAATGTCCATACCTCACTTAGCAGGTGGTGTGACATTTTGGCTAAATTTATCGCTTACACATCTTTTGGTAAAATCCAATTTTACTTATTATAAGTGGTACCTCATAGTGATAATTATATACACCAATTCTCTTCGTCAAAACTATATCACATTATGACTTATGGAATTTGGTAATGGTCAAAATTCCAATATCATCCACATTCAACTTTATAATCCAAATACAAAATCCTTGGTTCAATAATAACAATTATTATTAACCGAGCTGCTCTGGCCAGAGACTTTGATTTGAGTTGACATCAGTTGATCGTGATACTAACCTCATATAACTGAGGAGACGAATCCTCACTTGAATAGTGTTTCGCTTCCAATGCTTTCACTCTACCCAACTATAGTCGTTCGATGGACGTCGTGCCACGATTTAACTATAAACAAAGCGGAGCTTCCATATTGAAGATCAATAGTATTCTCAAGTCGAGAGAACTGTGTAAATTAGTCACATCGATATTCTCTGCTTGACCTTAGTTATATTAACCAATAGAAAACTATCGAGTGAGTCATTCCATAGTTATCCAATAACTATCAGTAAGTAACTCCTTGGTGCCCCAACAGTCATGAGTAATACACTGCACAACATTTGGAGAGCATTACATACTCTAGTGTCAACAGATGTATCGATACCTAGTCTCGATACATCTTGACTAGAAATATTTAAAATGATATATTTATTTTTATTGTGATAAATTACTCATGGTTACAACACTTTGTAACTACTATCAAAACATACCATTTATGGATTTTCTATTAAATATACTTTTAATTAAATTAATTAATATAACACATTATATCAAGTATATAATAGAAAGCAAACACCTTTTAGTTTGAACAAAATTGATCATCAAGTTAGATATATGTAACAAATTATATAATTGCCCTTAGCCCATACTCCTAACTCTATCAGTTTCTGGACAAACCAAGTTAAATATGGATGACATTGGAATTTTGACCAAAACCAAATTCCGTAAGTCCTAATATGATATAATATCGATTGTTGTAAACGAATGTATACTATAAGGTACTGCTTAAATCATGAAATTGGATTTTACTAAGACAGATGTATAAGCGATAAATTCGGTCAAACTGTCACTCCACCAGCTAAGGTTGACGAGTGAACGTTAATATTCGAATAGTTCGATATTAATCGCTGACCGAATTTACACCTACGAGCCGCACAATTGTGTTAGTGAATTCTCCAAAATACCATACGATTTAATAAATTTATAGATGTTATAAATTAACTGATGTTTAGGAAATATTATTTATTTATATATTTAATGTTCTTGGTGCTACTAGTGATTTTCTAGGTGTCATTAGTAATTAATTGGATGCATATATAAAAGTTTTTTATGTGCGTATCGATATATGATATCGGTACATTTTTAAATATGATTCGACGAATGGATTTTGAGATTTATTGGCCCATAAAGGGTACAATACATGGTCGGCCATGGTAGAAGAATAAAGGAGTTCGAATTTTATAACTGGATCTATGACGGTTTGGTAAAAGGAGAAGGACTAAAATGTGGAGAAGTTTTCTCCCTTTTTTCTAACCATGCTAAGTCGTTTCCTTCTCTTTTCTTTCTATTAAAGTTGAACTCACTACCCCCTCCCTCTTCTTGGCCAAAAATCATTAGCATAAAAATACGTCAAATTAATTAAAGGTAGTACGTACATTCAAACATTGCACAATCGAGTGATTAATTCTAAGGAGTATATGAGGTTCACTGATCAAGGTGTGTTTAAAGACATAATCTTTAAATGGAAACATTTAGAATTACATTTATATGTTAGTTATCATTATAATAATTTTATATTCGTATTATTGTCTCACAATAATATTATTCTTCTAAAAACCTTTTAAACAATTTTTTTTTTTTTGAAGACCTAGAGAACCAAGCTTTGCTTGTAAACTCTAAGGAAGTATGCACCGAACCCACAACACATACTTCAGGTAACCCACAACAACATATTAAACAATTATTTTTCTTAAAAGCAATTTGATTAATTAATAAGTTTAAAATCAATTATATACAAACATTGTTTAATTCAGCTATAAAAAATATATATTTCAAAATGTTTGTTATAATTACCTAAATATTATAAATAAATTTTTAAATAATTATTTATGAATTTTAGAACATAAAATATATTAATATCCTATTTAAACACACACACACACACATATATTATAAACTATTTAAAATTAATTTCGGTTATTTACTTAAAAAAGATTATTTTCTACCCGGAAGTCATTTTTAATATATTTATATTATTAATATATTTTAATCATTATTTAAAACAATGTTTATATTTAACAATATTATATATATAATCATTTATTATAAATTACTTTTAGTTTTAAAATAAATATTGTTACTAACCGAAAAGTTTATGTATGTATATAGATATTTATTTATTTTAATTATAAAATGCACATACAAATCTATCTATACATATTATATAGTTTATGTATTTTAAAATAAAATGAATTATAATAACATCATTTTCGATAGCAAATTATTTTATATATAAATATTCATATATAAATTATTTCTAAGATCTATATTTGAATTTGAAAATGTTTTACCAAAGTCTAGATTAGATATTTTACATATAGATTTTTAACTTAAAACATATTGATTTGGTCAAAATTAAATTAGATAATTTAAATTTTATTTTACATAAATAATTTCTAATTTATATAATATTTTTAAACTATTTTTTGAGACAACCAATAGATATATAAATGACGAATGTATATATAGTAGATGGAAATCCCAACATCTACATACATAACACTAACCATGTACACTTTTATTATGTTGCACATGCACACTATATATTCACACATTAGTATATATTGATATACTCATAACATACAAATATTAAATTAAATTAATATTGAAAATTATTAAATCAAAATAATTAAATAAATATGATTTTATTTAATATAACTAGATTGGATATAGTGTAAATATTAGATTTCATAGGCCTACCATGATCCAAGGATTTTTTTTAAATGTACCATTTTCATCCACCACAAACCAGCCCAGTTCCATCAAAGGTATCAGAACCGAAATGCTCCATGCGGTCTAAATTAGCAACTTCAATGCCAACTAATAAAGCCTACTTATTCGATGGGTGTCTAGAATAGTTGTGTCTAGGCTTAGGTTGAATAATTAAGTATTCTTTCCTCTTTGGCTATTGGTCTGACCCAATAGGTGGAGTAAGTCCAAAAAGGTTGGCCCAATTGTAAAGACCTAAATTTATTTGGACATTGGACTATTTTCAAGATTCAGTTTGAAAATTTAAAATATATTAAAATTTAAAAATTTAAAATATAAAATAAATTTTATAAAATTATAAAATATTTTTTAAAATTATTCCGAAAATAAATTAATATTTTTTGAAAATTATTTAATATTTAATTAATTGGATTAAATAAATAAATAAAAGTTAATTAATTCAAATAAACATATATATTGATATATGTGTGTGTATAGATATAATTATAAATCTTATAGTTGAACATATATATTAATCGTAAATTGTTCAACGTAAATTATAAATAAAATATTTCAAATTTATTAAAATTATTTTAATCAAATAAAATATTTATTAAATAAATTAATTAAATGTTATTTAATTAAAAAACACACACACACACACACATACATACATATTGATATGCGTATGTAACTATAATACTTATCCATTGTTGCCACTTCCGTTTAATTTAGCCGCAGATGTTTTCACCAAAATTATTAAATTAGCTATAACGAATGGGGCTCTAGTGAGCATAGGTAATGACATCACTTACAATGGTCTTTCTATTCTACAATTTATAAATGACACCATGATTTTAACCTCACATTTACCTCAACACATCGCAGCTCTTAAATTTACCCTATATAGCTTTGAAATGTTTTCTGGGTTTAAGTTAAATTTTGATAAAGGTTCAGTTTTAATCCTGAATGATGTGAATAATGCAGTAAATCTGATTGCTAAATACACTTAATTGCAAAACCATGAGCTTTTCCTTAAATTATTTAGGATTCTGATTACCAAGCTAAAGACGGAGGAATGACAAATAATAATTGACAAAATTAATATAAAAAACTATCTAACTGGAATGGAAGACTTTTATCCAGAGCAAGTAGAATCATTCTAATTAACTCTGTTTTATCAACCCTACTCATTTATTGGATGTCCTATTATCTCTTCCCAAAATGGATAATAGTTAAAATAGATAAAATTAGAAGACACTTCCTTTAGAGTGGGGATAACTCCAACAACTATGTAAATTGTGTGATTAGTTGAGAAACGGTTTGCAAATCTAAATTGGAGAGGGAGTTTAGGAATCTTAAATCTACATAACCTTAACGTGTTCTTATTCGAAAAATGGCATCTGGAAATTTAATAATACAGATGAAAACCTTATCTGGAAAGAAGTGATTTTGAATCGGTTTTATAGTAGAACCTTTAACCTACACCACATCGCTTCAAACGCTAACAATATGTCTCAATTTCGGAAATCTATCTTAAAAGACTCCAATATTTTCAATTTTCGGATTAATAACGTTGTTCATTCAGGTAATAACACATATTTTGGTATGACAGATAGATTTCTGGTATAGTCCTTAAAGTTGAATATAAAGAACTTTTTAACATATGTAATTTCAAAAATACGTTAATTTCAGAGGCTTTTAGACCCCATGATGTATTTTCTTAGAACTTTAATTTCAATCGCTCACTTGAAGTGTTACGTTAACCTATTTTTTTTTACTTTTTACTAAGCTAGAATATTATTACTTAGACAACAAGAGCAATATGAATATTTGGTTTAGGGACTATAAGAAATTATACACCTTTAACTCGTTGTATAATTTTTTAAAATTCTCAGGCACTAAACCAAAGATCTTTAAATATATTTGGAAAGTAAATGCTCCATTCAAAATAAGCTACACATGTTGTTGATCTTACATATGATATAAAACACAATTGAATTTCTAAGCAAAAAGAAAAAAAAGTTTTCTACAAGTGAGGCCTAGAAGATGCAACTCACATATATTACAATTGTCCCTTAATCAATTCCATACTAATAAACGTTTTCAACATTTCTGACTTTAAAAGAACCAGTACTATCTTTAACTGTGACTACTACTGGAATAATTTTAGATATCAATATGATATAAGTAATAGAATTTCATTTGATAATATTTTCACCATCATATGTTGGTATTTGTAGTTTAAACGAAATCAAAGAATGTTTAACAATGCTCGTAACATTTTTTTTTGAAATGGTACTTTATATACAACAAATCACTTGTGACAACATATCACATGTCAATAAACGTTCGAATCACGCTACGTAAGTTTCGAACTTATGACATCTCGCACCAAAGCCAAATCACTTAACCACTGGGACAATGGTGCTTGTCAATGCTCGTAACACTTCTGATAATCAGATTTACATAATTGTGTTTTCTGTTACAATTAGGTTGCAAAAGGTAGATATAAATTGGCTAAATACGATAATTTCAAGGAATATTTTTTTTAAAGTGTAAAATAAAATTATATGAGTACCTTCCTTTTAAAGAGAATCACTCATTTTCTTCAAAAAAAACAAGAAGATAACACTATAATTGTTATAGCTATATATAATTATCTTAAATTTGTTTTCACCAGACCTCTATATTTAGCATCATTTATAGCCTACTTTTTAAAGTCTCTTACTACAATAGTTATTAAAACTAAACTTTCCTAATTTACCAGTTCTCCTCTTTAATGGAGGTGGACGTGAGAATTATCTAAAAATCATGAAATCTTGGCTAAATCTTGAGTGTTAAAATTTCATATCTACTCTAAATAAAGCTTTGTCAGCTTTTATCTTGACACCAGCCAATGGTTAATCGTGAATTAATCTTTGATATGAGTTTATACAAGGCGCTTAAATGTTATACAAAGTTTCGACTCCACAGCAAAAGAAGTTGCAAATTTTCTCAGCGTCAAAGGGTTTCATGTCCACCAAAGCTTACTTGTACCTGTAAAATCATCTCTCCCCTCGATACAAAAGCGTTTGCATCACACACGTTAAAATCATACGTAACTTTTATGTCAAATTGCATAAGGCCCCCTGCTGTAAAAGAATTTCAAACAAACGAGGAAACTAAATTTGACAGCATACAAAGTTTTTGTTGGTTTACATATGCAGAGAATGAATTTCACGTGGCAAGGGGACCCTGAATCTGAAACGCATTTTTTCCCATCGTTACGTTTCTCTTGTCACCTTCCATATTTTCCGCAAAAGGTTTTGTCAGGTTCATTTCTTTTTAGTGAACCTACGCTATAGGCCAAGCTTGTACTTATCCTATCCCATTTTGTACTGGACCCCACCATTAAAAAAAACCTCCGAAACGCTTTAAATACCATGTTTGTCATCCTTCGCACCCTCATTATACTCTTTCACACTAGTACCAAAACCGTTTCTTTTAACGCCTTCCTATTCTTCTTTTTCTTGTTTTCATCCCCTGAATATTCCATGGAATATTTTATGTGCGCTTATCGTGAATATTATATGTGTGCTTATCGTTCTACATTATTTTATTTCAAATAGGAATATACCTTAAATGAAAAGGTGCATTCATACTCTTTCCATTTACCGTGTTTTAACGTTAAACGCATCTGCATTGACTTATAGTAAAAATGTTATAGTTTATTGAAAGGGATTATTTTTGAACACCCAAAATAAACATTCATTTGCCAATACCAAAATTAGCCCTGAACAATCATTACTTCATTGTAAATAGTTATAAATAAAATCATTCTAAATCTTTCAAACTGATCGCAATAAAAAACATACAAAAAATAATCATAATCAGACGATTCAACTTAAGACATCAACAAGATCAAAGACAAAATCAACCACAAGTAGAAAGATGATCGAACAAAGTGAAAACATATAAAAAAAATGGTATATTTTTTAATTTAGTCGTGTCTAATTTTATTTCCCATCATTTTAAACTTTTTATGCCGAAAATAGACTATGAATTCAAATGTACACATAAAGTAAAATAGAACTTCAAATATCTACAACTATAACTCAAAATACTCGCAAATACAACATGTGCACAACGATACGAAGTTATGAACAATTGTACCTGAATTTTTTTTCCAATTAAAACTATAAATGAATGGAGTTATACTACAAATGCATGCCATAATAAAAAAACAAATATATGCAATGAAAACAACAAATATATGGAATTAAAAGTGCAAATATTCCCGGCTAGAGTTTCATATATTTGCAGAAATAAGTGCAAAATATTTGAAGTGATATGTGGAAATACATACATTAAGAAAATCAAATGCATGGTAAAAGCAAATATATGCAATGAAAATAACAAATATATGCAATAAAAACTGCAATTATTTGCAACTAGAACTGCAAATATTTGCTGAAATAACTGCAAAATATTTAAAGTGATAATTGCAAAGTCATACATTGAGAAATTAAAATGCATGCAGTATGAAAAGAAAATATATGAAATGAAAACTGCAAATATTAGCATGTAGAACTACGTATATTTGCTGAAATCTGTACAGTTAAAGCTCCGCAAAATCCTCGTTATTAAACGTAACGATATTCGGCCGCTACGCTTTTTAAGTTTAACGATATTAAATAATAGATTCGTTTTAAGCTCCGCTATTTTCCACTACACTTGCTAAATTAAGGGTTTTTTTAACATCCCTTTAGCAACTTTAATATAAAATGGTTGATTTGACTGACTCTTTTTTAAACCAAATAAACAAATATAGGGTAAAGACCTAATTTTAAGTTATAAGTGCTCAATATAAGTAAGAAACCTATTTTGGTTACCAAATCTAAACTACGTAAATCATGTATTCTTCAATTTAGTTATATAAAATTAAAATAATATTTCTTTTTCCAACACAAATGATGTTATAATGAAAATAAATTAACTTTAAATATTTGGTTTTACATCTACCGAAGCTTTGTGCAACTCCGCTATTTTCAACTTTATCTCTGCTATAACGTTTTGCATCTAAACCATTATAGAATTGCTAAGCACTTTAACTGCACAAGCTAAGATAATTGCAAAATATTTAAAGTGATAATTGCAAATACATGCATTGATAAAAGCAAACACATGCGATGAAAAACCAAATATATGCATTTAGAAATGCAAACGGCTAGAAGTGTATATATTTATTGAGATAACTGTAAATATTTTAAGTTCTAACTTCAAATGTGTGCATTGAGAAATTCAAATAAATGCATTTATAATAGCAGACATATGAAGTGATAACATCAAATATATACAGTTAGAAGTGCAAATATTTACAGCTTAAACTGAATACATTTGTTGAGATAACCGTAAATATTTGAAGTGCTAACTTCAAATAGCAAGTAGAACCGCAAATATTTGCGGCCAGAACCGCATATATTTTCTGACATAATTGCAAAATATATGAAGTGATAAGTGCAAATGCATATTGAGAAATTTAAACACATGCAGTAAGAAAAGAAAATACAAGCAATGAAACAAAAAATATATACAGTTAGAAATGTAAATATTTGCAGCTATAGCTGCATATATTTGCTAAGTTAACTACAATATTTGTTGAGATGATTGCAAAATGTTGAAAGATAAATCAGAAATAATCATACTCATTCTGTACTTTTTTTAATAATCAATAGTTGAAAATATGGAACAAGGAAAAGTTCAACGTAAAAGAAAAGGCGAAAACAAAAGTGAAAAAGGTAGTTAGTACAAAGAAAAAAAAATTTCCTCAGTATCATGCTTAAATCGAGAAAAGAAAATATTCGGAAGTAAGAGAAAAGAAAATTCTATTGGAAACACCATTCGTAAAGTTTATTGATATGGTCGACAAAGAAATCATAACTATGACAGATATAACAAGGAATCAAGGTGCAATAGATATTATAATATTGAGTTACAAATCAAAATAAGACAACTTTGTATTTGGAAATAATAAAATGAATTTCAAAGAAGATGACATTGCAACAACATTGAAAATAACCGGTCAAAAATAGTGATAGCGAAATATTAATAGAGTTAGGGGTATGTCCTAAGGGCAATTATGTAATTTGTTACATATATCTAACTCGATAACCAATCTTGTTCGAAATAAAAGATGTTTTTTTCTATTGTATACTTGATATAATATGGTATATTAATTAATTAATTTGATTAAAAGTATATTTAATAGAAAATCCATAAATGAGATGTTTAATGATAGTAGTTACAGTGTATTTTAATCATGAGCGATTTATTACAATAAAATAAATATACCATTTTAAATATTCCTAGTCAAGATGTATCAAGACTAGATTTCGATAGATCTCTTGAGACTAGAGTACGTAACACTCTCTAAATGTTAGGTAGTGTATTATTCATAGCTGCTGGGTGCACCAAAGGATTATGTACCAATAGTGACTTACTCGATAGTTTTCTACTGGTTGATATATCTAAGGTCAAACAAAAAATATAGATGTGAAAATTTTACACAATTCCTCGATTTGAGAATATCGTCGAGTTTCAATGTGGAACTCCATTTTGATTATAGTTATCATGACACGATGTCCACCGAATGACTATAGTTGGGTCGAGTGGAAGCATTGGAAGTAAGACACTATTCAAGAGAGGATTCATCTCCTTGGTTATGTGGGGGTTAGTATCATGGTCAATTGAAGTCAAATCAAAGTCAAAGTCTCTAGTCAGAATAATCCAATTAATAATAATTGTTATTATTGCACCAAAGACTTTGTATTTGGACTATATAGTTGAATATGGATGATATTGGAATTTTGACCATTAATAAATTTCGTAAGTCCTAATATAATGTAGTTTTGACGAAGGTATTTGGTGGTAAATAATTGTCACAATCGGGCAACGCTTAATAAAGTAAAACTGGATTTTACCGATACCATGTAAGCGATACATTTGGTCATAATGTCACACCACCTGCTAAGTGATGTGTAATAATATACAAATGGTTCGATATTAATCGTTGACCAAATTTACACTTAGGACTCACATAACTGAAATGTTGGATACTTACAACACGATTTAATTAAATTATAATTGTTATAAATTAATTAAATTAATTAATGTTTATGAAATAATAATTATAAAATTTTAGTTGATTGTGTTGAACAATATTAAAAGGTAGTTATAAATACATTTATCAATATACAATATCAATACACATTTAAATTGGATTTAAGTATGTAAAATATTATTCAGATTTGAAGTGATTTTGAGACCCATATGGGGCTATAGCCGACTGTAGGATAACACATGAGGTTGGCCATGTGATGGTTAGGATGGGGTTAGAATTTGAAATAAAAAGGAGGAAAAAGGTAAGGAAAAAAGTGGGATTCGAATTTACATTTTTCTCCTTAGTATCTCATCTATTTAAGGCTCTGTAACCCTCATTTTTTTAAAGCCCTTTTGCTCTCCTCTGCTATAGCATTGGCAAACTATATCCCTTCATATACCTCAAAAATTTTCAAGCTTTAAAACATCAAATAAAATTCAATTCGATTAGTGGTTGTAGCTGCATTTAAGAAGGTAACATCTTGTGGATACATAATTCAATTCAATGAGTTTGGATTCAACATTACAACATGTTCTATCTAGGCATAGGCAAATGTATGTTCTCATTTACAATTTATATATAATGTATATAATTGTAACATATATGTTTTAGTAGTAGTTAAACAAATCTACATACATCAGTGTTATCCCTATATGATGGATTACACATGTATATAAGTTAATCTAAATATAAAAAATTATATATGTCACACATACAAGCTCATGGCCAGGTACTTAAAATACAAAAAAAATTAATTTAAATATAATATTATAATGATTTAATGCTAGAGTTAAAAGTAATATAATATATACTAATATAAATGGTATGTTTTTATTATTATTTTAACATATATAAATAGCATTAAAAAGGAATTTTTTTTCTTATATATATATATTTAATTATAATTGTAATAATTGATTATATCCGTTATCTAAAATTAAATTCATGTACATATAAATAATTACAAATAAAATTATATAATATATTTATGGTTATTGGAAAATAAGATGTAAGTTTTAGAAAAAAAATTTAGATTTTTTATTTTAATCATATTCCGTACGGAAATACGATTATTAAAAAAATTAAGTTAAAAAAAATTCAAGGTATAGGCGAAAGCTAATTTAATATTTATGTATTTAAAATTTAATTGAATCTTTATTAAATATATATTATATATATATATATATATTTACGAGTATTATTGCATGTACTTCATGCATGAATTGTTATCCTTATAAATTGCATATAAGTTAAATTGTTAGATCCTACTTTTAGGGGCCTTTGAATTTGTAAAAGAAATTTAATATTAGATTCTATTTTTAAGTGATTAAGATTTAATAATATATAGAGGTGCATTTTTGGTAGTTCACATTGATACCAAAAATATGTGACATCAAAGCTATTACAACTTTTATTAAAGATATTATATATATAACATTTAATATATATACATGTTTAAAAAAACTATTTTAATAATTTATTACATTATATTTTCAAAATATTTTTATGTTTATATATGCATTTAAAACTTATTTATTATATTCTACTTATTGTTTATCTAAAATTTATATAAACACTTGAAATAAATTTATTATAGTAATATAATGTCAATATAATATGCACATATTAATATATGTATTATTTTACAAATTTTCATGTTATTATTAATATTTTATAATAATAAAATTACACACATAGAGATACATACATACATATATGTATGTGTGTGTTTACATATACATATGTATATTGACAATACTTATGTATATAGAGGGGCTAACATGTCTGTTGCGGTGTAAATTTCAGCATATATATACGAATATGTTAAACCATGTACACTTTGTTATGTTGCACATGTACATACATAAATATATGTATGTGATACACATACATATTAGAACATACAAAATTATACGAAATAAGATCTTATTTATAAAATAAATAGAATATTGATTTTATCTAAAAGAAAAGTTAGAAAAGTCCTAAATAAATTTAGACTACACAAACCCAATAAAGATCCAAAAAATGTAAAAAAAATTGAAATTTACCCAAATACCCCATTGCGATTTGGCCCTTTTCCAATAATGGTATCGTAGCCAAATAACATATGCGGTCTAAATTAACAGTATTAGAGCTAACTTATTAAACCATATCCATATAGTAGGCTATTTAGAAAAGTAGTATCTAAGGTTGTGTTTGGATAATCAAGTACTGCACCCCACTAGACTACCGACATGGCCTGAAAGGATGAGGTAAGCCTGATATCCTTAATAGAAAAGTCCCAATTTGAATTAGGCCATAGGTTAATTTCAAATTTTTTTTAAAATAAATTATAGTTTTGAATTTAAATGTTAAATTTAAAATAAGAAAAATATTATAAATGTTATAATATAATTTTTCAAATTAATTTAAAAATTAAATGAAAATTTAAATTCAAAAGTTAAATTCAAAATAAAACATATGTTATAAAAGTTATAATATAATTTTTTTTTTCAAATGTTTGAATTTGTTATAAAATTAATTTCAAAAATATTATCTATAATAATATTAATAAAATAAATGAATTAACTTAATAAGTTAATTAATTAAATATATTTACATGTATAATATATAATGATATATGTTATGTTATCTTGAATTGTTTAAGACAATATGAGTGTACATGTGTGTATAAATGAATTTTGAAATTAATAAAATTTTATTAAAATGTTTAATTAAATAAATTAATTAAAAGTTAATTAATAAATTAGAATACAAATATATAAGATATATATGTATTACTATAAAGGTTATGTTATACATATTCGATATAATATGTTATAATTGAATGATATAATAATTAATTGAAGTGTTAATTAATTAAATTAATTAATAAGATTTAATTAGTATAATGTAACACATAAGATATTATATAAGTTAAATAAGGTATAAAGTTATATAATAATAAAACTTATATAATATAAATGTATAAACTAAAGATGGAACATTAAATAAACCCTAAATAGACCTAAGGAATAAATACATACGTAAAAGTACGTATACTATGATTTCTGATGAGTCTAACACTTGAATCACCAATATATTTCAAAAGAAATACATGATTCCATAAGTCGATATCACTCAATTAAATATATTGAATATTATGAATCTTTAATATAAGTTTTGTCCTTTACCATTTATATATCAATAAATTTCTTGCATACTCTTTGGTTGAGCAAGCTTAAGCTAGAGATGTTATGTATAGTATTGTTAATATATTGAATAGATGAGGTAAAATAAGTATATGTATTTATTGAGCAAACTTAAGGTACATATACTATACTTAGGCTGTAACGAAATGGTAGGTATGAGTGAATAATTTATTTTGATTGGTTGAGCAAACTAATGGTTGAAATGAGATTACGGTAAGGAAACATGGGTTAGGAGTTGTATATGATACAACTGATAAGGAGTTATCCATTGTTTGTGGGGCTATGGCTTATTGAGCAAACTCAAAGTTAGAATCCTATGACAAATGAGTCCTAACACCCACCAATGAGTTTCGTTTCAGGGTTTGGAGAAACACAAAATACTAGTGGGAGCCTTATTAGAAAAATGAAATGGTAACATCTAACCTTTCTAATATTGCAATAACATCTGCTCTATAAAGTTATAATAATCTACATTGATAATTTTGTGCAATTAATATAATTGATAAAATGTTTATCAATTAAAATATTCAAATGAATTGAATTAATATTGACAAATAGAAACATAAAACATACTTATCAATAATTTTTTGCATGTTGACTTATGCAAGCACCTAATTGTAAACCACAAATACATAACTTGGTCACGTATGAATTTACTTGCCTGAGACTATGTATTGTCTTCAATGAGTTTCAAACTCTAAAATAAATACAAGAATACAGATATTTGATCCATATATGATCACATGTAAATGTTATATGGTGAATAGTCACAATTCTTAATGCACAAAACCGCGATGAAATTAGTTCATTGAAATAAGAAAGTAAGCTGTAGTGTGATATCTTGTATTCAATATGATTGATTACAATAATGATCTTCTTGTGTTAAATGCAATACTTGACCAAAAAGCTACAAGACATGTATAAGAATTCGATCTTTGAAATGTCAGTTTGATCATTTTACGTAAAGTGCAACATATTTGATATTCTTAAAAGTTAAGGATGACCAAACACACTTTTGTAAAGAGTTCTTTGCGATACTGTACAAAGAGTTTCCTTTGAATGGTTTGATCATTTGGAAAGAAAATCGAATGTATAAGAGCGGATGAAACCTAAGGCATAGTTGGGATGAAGAGGGTGAATGGTCATTACTATTTCATATAGAATTCAGATATAAGAATTGTAAAATATAATAGATATTTGACATTAGAATGAGAAATATGATTTCTATTCCAAAATGTATTTTTATATAGAAAATTGTATTATATGGATTTATTCCTTTGAGCTCAAGATATTTAATCTGAATACCCTCAACTGTAAATAGTTACAGTGGATGGAATAAATAGTTTATATTAAGTGCTTGAATGGACTATCGTATTTCATACGCTATTATAATAATGGCAGAAATCATGGGTGCATTTTATATAGTACTTGTTGGTCGCATCAAATTACAAAAATTGTTCTCGTAAAATATACCAAACATTATTTATGTAATAACAGCCGTTTTTCAGTGCACTCTAAAAAATTGACATAGGTTTATTTCAATATGAATACTATGAACATTTATTATGAAATACATCTATAATAGTGGTATTTGTTTTGATAACAAAATGATGCATTGGAAAATGCAAAGGTAAGCCCCAGTTTTGAGGAATTATTTTTTGATTATATGGTTATGAATCATGTGGTACTAGTAAGTTATATCTCATACAATTAAGGGCAAAGCAACCATTCTATGGGAGCATCATAAGACTTGAAGAACTCTACAGATTGATAAATATAGATGTATGCACTCGAAAGTCTATTAATTCCAAAATGGTTCCACGTACTTTGTTGTATTCACTGATGAGTTATCACAAATGCGAACATGTGTATTTGATACACATACAATATGTCTATGATAAGCTTATAGAATATTATGAAAGTAAATAAAATAACATGGAGAAGAAAATAAAATGATTCAATTTAATCGAACAGGTAAGTATATTGGGAAGAGTTATGAACGTACCTAAGAATGACTAAAATTCAATCTTGATAGTTACTCCTCCCTGTGATACATAATGATGTATCGATAAGGAGTAATCACACTTTGTTGAACAAAATATGATCATTGGTGAGTGAAATTGAGTTGGCTTCTTTCTGTATGGTCATGTACTTAAGAGTAGTATACAAGGTTAAAATTAATTCCAGCTAAAGAATAGTTTACAAAATCATACAAGATTAAGAGTTTATAAGAAACTCCAACATATCCTAGGCTAAGGAGTTGGCGGGTTATGTGAGTTGAAAAACTACAGGTAATAATTGCACATGAGGGATCTTGTATGAATCACCCCAAAAGAAGTTTAGGAATGATTGTCGTTGGATGACCAATTTATGTTTTGAACACAAGTTTTATAAACTAAAACCAAATAAGTTTTATATATAAGGCAATTCATAAAACATTTATGAATACCTATTCCATTACACTGAAAAACAACCGTTGTTTCAAGAAATAACAACTTCGTAGCGAAGAAATTTCTTCTACAAATTATTGGTAGTAAATGGATTTAGATAGGATCCAAAGATGAAATTGATTACGTAGAATGAAATGAAACTAACCTAACCTAAATGAATACAATGCATTAGGGTGTCTAATAAGTATTCTGACACGTTGAAGAGAAACTATGAGCTTCTTATCAATATCAGAATAGATAGTCCTCAATTTTCAATTAAACCATTAAGAGTATTGACTCTGCCATGTGGTTTGATGTATAAATCCAAAAGGATTCCTATTACATTATCAGATATGACTTTGATAGTTGTATTAGAGGGGATATGATCCATCGACCGTAAATGTGTCTTTAACAGAAAAACTAATGCAATTGGAATATAGTGAGCAACATTGATAAGAATAAAATCATGAATTTCAAATGTTGAAATTTATGTAACAGATTCGCCATTCAATGTGCTGAAGATGATTCAGATTCAACTCACAAAACTATCGCATAGTATAACTTTGTATTTTGGTACATACGGGCTGAAATGGGAAATTCTAAATAATGATTTAGAATCAACTACTTGCACATAACAACCAAAGTGTTTCGAAGTCAGCGGGAGCGATATTGAGTTTGTGGGTATTTCGAATTTGATCCAAGAAATAACACGAAAGTATCATTCTATAAGCATCGGAATTGAAAAGGTATTTTGATAGAAATAGAAAATAGTTTAATTGTTTAATACTGTTAATTATTAACGATGTATTTTTGTTAAAAACAGTAATAGTTTAGTTGTTTGATACTCGACTTTAGGCTTGGAAATGATATCTTTTATAATAAGTATAAAGGATGCTGGGAATGTCCCAAATGATATGCAAAGACACCTTATTAAAATGTTTAATATGAAACATGTAAGATGGATTCCTTATACATTAGCAATAAGAATTATTATACATGTTGTATTGTCTACAGTGTCGTAATTTGCTAATGTATTTGTTACATGAAGCATATATCAAATCCAAAATTAAGATCTCTAAAGGGCAGTTAAAGTATTCTCGAGTATTTATGAAATACTAGAGATTATTTACAGAAATAAAGAACTCCTTATAAAGGATTGTTTGGACTTGAACTTCATAAGTGCTATCAGGTATAATATGTCAATATTAAATTCATGTTCAAACCTTAGTTAAGGAGCTTTAAGTTGGAAATGTTCCAAACAAAAGGTTGTGGCTGATTCAACAAAAAGACTAAGTACATTTCCTTGAATAACGTCATAAACAAAAGCAATGTATATAAATATAAATGCATAAATTTATAGCTGAGATACGGATGATTCCAAGTATTCAAAATACTACATCATTGTTATATGATAACAATGTAATAATAAGATCTCACTGGAAGTCAAGAAACATCTCTAAATATATCCACATAATAAAGGTAGTTTATCGACATTAGAGAGAGTTGATTGAGAGAGCAGGTAATTAAATAACATAGCAGATCCATTTGCGAATGGTCTAGTCTAATCCTAGAGAAAAACACTGGACGACCGTAAAATGTATGCTAAAGTATTTAAGAAATACTTGGGACTCGTTCCTTATTTATAGGAATGGCGACCTCCTTATAAAGGGGTATACATACTCTAGCTTTCAAAGTGACATAGATGATAGTAAGTCAGTATCTGGTTATGTGTTTACACTTAAAGGCGGAGCCATCAGTTGGAAAAGTTCCAAACAAGAGACAATAGCTGATTTGACAATAGAGGCCGAATACATCGCCATCAATGAAGTAGCTAAATATGAAGTTTGGATGAAAAAGTTTTTGAGTGAGCTTGCAGTGATTCCTGACATAGAGAATACTAGAGCACTGTTCTATGATAACAATGTGGTGGTACATATCACAACTAGATCCAAAATACACAAGAAGTCACGACATATTCTTCGAAAGTTTCAGCCCATTAGAGAATTTGTTGAGAAGAAGTGGATCATCATACAAAGGGTAGATACCAAGGAGAACATAGCAGATCCATTCATTAAATGTCTAGCTCTGTCGGCTCTCGAGAAGCTACTTAAAGGGATGGAGATTCCATAATTAGCCGCAACTACAAATGAGAGATTGATATTGTTAGGGGTATGCCCTATGAGCAATTGTAGAACTTTTTGTAAATTAACTAACTCTGTAATCAATTCTCATTCATAATAAAAGTGTTTTGTCTCTGTTATACATTAGTTATAATGTGTTATAAATAATTTAATACTTAATCAAAATATATTTAATAGAAAATCCTTAAATGGTGTTCTTGTGATAGTAATTACAAATAGTTGTAATAATGAGTATTGTGTCACAATATAGTTAACACATCATTTTAAACATTTTACTCAAGATGCATCGAGATTGAATATTGAAGCATCCAATGAAACTAGAGTACGTAACACTTTCTAAATATAAGGTGCGTATTACTCATGACTGCTGGGGGCACCAAAGGATTATGTACCGATAATTATTGGATAATTATGGAATGACTCACTCGATAGTTTTCTATTGATTAATATAACTAAGTTCAAATAGAAAATATCGATGTGACTAATTTACAGAGCACTCAACTTGAGAATACTGTTGATATTCAATTTGAAAGTTCTGCTTTGATTATAGTCAAATCATCGCATAACATCCATTGAGTGACTGTAGTTGAGTTGAGTGGAAGTATTGGGAGTGAGACACTCTTCAAGAGAGGATTTGTCTCCTTAGTTATATAGGGTTGGTATCACTATCAACCCAAGTCAACTCAAAGTCAAAATCTTTGACCAAAGTAGTTCGGTTAATAATAATAGTTATTATTGAACCAACGATTTTATGTTTGGACACATATTTGAATGTGGAGGATATTGGAATTTTGACCATTACCAAATTCCATTAGTCTGAAGTGTTATTGTTTTGACGAAGAGAATTGCTATAAATAATAGTCACAATCGGGTAATGCTTAATAAAGTAAAACAAGATTTTACCGAAACCAATTAAGCGATAAATTTGACCAAAATATCATACCACCTGCTAAGTAAAGTGTGAAAATTAAAATTCAAATAGTTTGATATTAATCACTGGCTAAATTTACACCTAAAGAGTCGCACAATTGAATCGTTGAATACTCTTTTGACCACATGATGTAATTAATTTATAATAATTTTAAATTAATTAAAATAATTAATATTAATGAAATATTAGTTATAAAATTTTATTTCGATTTGTTAAACAATATTAATAAATATGCTTATTGTAGTTATAAATATATTATTCGATATGCGATATCCATACGCATTTAAATTGGATTTAAATGCGATGAATGTTGTACGGGCTAAGACTAGATTTAAATCCTATATGGGAAACAGGAGTTTGGCCATACATAGACCGGGTAGGTGGCGGCTTTGATATGGTGAATATGCTAGATTTTTGATAGGATAAAGGAAGAGAATGGGTAAGAGAGAAAAGTGGATCTGGATCCTAACTTATCTCTCTAGTCTCCCCTCAATAAATAGTTCATAACCCTCATTTTTCTACTAAATTTTTGAAGCCTCCACTACCTCTATCTCTGGCGGAAATTCATCTTCCCCTCCCCTCCATTTCCAAGCAAAAATCAAATTAAAATAAACACTATTCGATAGTCTGTGGTTTACAATACGGGAGATAACACCTTTAAAATTGGAATTTAATTTAGCAGTTTATTTTAATGCTTCAAGTTATGGTCCATTGGCATTAGTGAAAGGTAATTATTTGTTTTATGATTATATATTAATATTTAGATAATTTATACACCATATATTGATTTGTCAGTTAGGCGACAATCTAGTATATCGGTATATCGTCACATTTAAAATGGTTGTATGCTTAAATGCTTATATATTTAAAAAAAATGACATATACATGTCTTGATACTTACGGCTTAAGATAAAAAAATTGAAAGTTTCTAATTAAATTAATTCTATACACATTATTTAAATAACATAAACTTTATAATTTAAATAATAAATATCATATTATACAAAATATGTTTTAAAAATTACATATAATTAGTTTTGTACCTGAAATATTTTTCAGCATAAAAAATAAAATTTTAGTGTATATATATATATATATTATTTAATTCAAATCAGTTAAATAAATATATAAAAAATAAATTATCATATAAAATATAATTTAAATTTTATAAAATTAATTTCACACCCGATAAACTTTCAGTTGCAAAAAATAATTTTATATATGTTAACTAATTATTAATATAAATGTTGAAATTAAAATTAAAATTTAAAATTGACTTTTAAATTACAAAATATATATTAAATACTCAAATGCTAAAATATCATCTAGAGTTTTGTATAAAACTTTAAAACACTTGGTTCTAATTCAAAAATATTTTTATACACACGCACACATACATACATATATATAATATTATTATTTATTTTCAATCGATAATTTAAATTAAATAAATTAAAAAAAAAAATTAATTTTGCCGTTAACATTATTAGGTAGGTATATGTGTATGTATGTGTGTGTGCATATATATATATATAATTTTATACTTCATTTATATTCCAATTATATATATGTATATATATTTATTATTAAACTATATATGAGTATGTGTGTGTGTATATACATACATTTTGTACATAAAATAAAATTTAATTTTTTTTGACTTTATAACAATGAAAAATATTAAATTATTAAAATTTATAATATATTTTTAAATGCATTATATATATAATTCCATATATATATATATTTGCAATTATTCAAATAATATATATATATATATATATATATATTCGTAATATTTTGTTTAGAAAAATTAAAGCATATAAACATACATTTGGAAGATATATTTGTGTACTAGATGAGCTAACATGTCAGTTGCGATGTAAATTAAATCCCAATACTTATACATGGGCATGTTAATCCTTGCACGAATTACTATGGGACACAAACACACACATATATGTGTATATAATACACGTGTGTATATACTATAATATTAATTACATAATATAAAACCATATTATAAATATAAATAAATTAATTACTTTAAAAAAATTTGAAAATGTTCTAAATAAATTAGACTTCATAGGCCAAATAAAGTTCCAAAATAGTAAAAAATAAAATAAAATTCACATATTTCTTCCGTTGTGGGCTGGCCCAATTCCTACAATTATTAACCGAACTATTCTAGCTAAAGATTTTGTCTTTGAGTTGACTTCAGTTGATCATGATACTAAAATCATATAAATGAGAAGACGAATCCTTTCTTAAAATAGTGTTTCACTTCCAATATTTCACTAGATCCAACTATAGCGTTAGATGGACATCGTGCCATGATTCAACTATATTCAAAGAAAAGCTTTCATATTGAAGATCAACAGTGACAAGCAACATTGTCCAAGTGGTTAAGTGATTCTGCTTTGGTGCGAGAGGTCACAAGTTCGAAACTTGCGTAGCGTGATTCGAACGTTTATTAACATGTGATATGTAGTCCCAGTGACATATTATATATAAAAGTACCATTTCAAAAAAACGATCAACAGTATTCTCAAGTCAAGAAAGCCGTGTAAATTAGTCACATTGATATTTTCTGTTTGACCTTAGTTATATTAACTAATAGAAAACTATCGAGTGAGTCATTTCATAGTTATCTAATAACTACTAGTGCATAACACTTTGACGACCCTAGTAGTTATAAGTAGTACACTGCTCAATATTTGGACAGCGTTACGTACTCTAGTCTCAATGGATGCATCGATATCCTGTCTTGATACATCTTGGCTAGTAATATGTAAAATGGATATGTTTATTATATTATGATACAATACTTATAATTACAACTATTTGTAATTACTATCACAAACACACTGTTTATGGATTTTCTATTAAATATATTATAATTAAACATTTAATTATTTACAGCACATTATAATAAATGTGTAACCGAAAGAAAACACCTTTTAATTTGACAAGAATTAATTACAGAGTTAATAATTTACAATAAATTATAGAATTAATCCTAAAACATATCCCTTACTCTATCACTTTTCAACTCTAGGTAAAGTCAGCAATGGAAAGTCACAAAGACCACATGGAGACCTTTGTGGCATTACAGGCGATTTCGAGTTATTGATGATATGCATGTTCAATTGGGGGCATGCATAATTAGGTGGGTTGTATGTTGGTTATGTTTTCCTTAGGGAATGAAGACATTTATTTCAATAGTGATATTGGAGATTACTTGAAGCTTGAGGTTGAAAGTGGAGTTTGGATGAAATTTATTAAAATATTGTATCAAGTGGGGATTGTTGGGACTAATGCTACAATATTTTGTTGCTTGGTGTTGTAGAGGAAGTGCAGAGAAGACGAAACGAAAAGGTGAAGGAGGGAGGATTGAAGCAATAAATGATTGTACCAAACTTTCTGTCAACTGATGGAAGTTTCAGCCGTAGTCCGACCAGTTGACTGAACTATTGAATGTTTGCAACCCGAGAGCACTGTTGTTTTTAGGGTTGACCGAAACCATTTTCAATTGAGGAAACCATGGACCGGTCGATTAAAAGCAGTAGTTCATGTTATACGTCTAGTATACCAAAACAGAGAATAATCAAATATAAACTCGTCGCACAAGTTTATAACTCAGATTTCCACTACACTGGAATTCTGTATTAATTATAATAACAATATAAATGTTGTAAATAAATTACAACGACAGCGTTATACTATTTTGAATAAATAGTATAACAAAATTAAAGGGTAGAATGTAGAATAACAGTTCTAACCCGATTTTGTCTGAGGTTCGTCGTAACGATTTCCTTAAGAATTTTATTTCAAAATTCTCCCAAGATACAATAGATGTAATCTGCACGAGATTGTGATGTGTATGATTTTCTGTGTGATAGAACTGAATATGATTTAAGAAATGAAGAGATAGAAGAGATAATTCGGTTTGAAAAATGAGTGAGGAAAGTGATCAGGTTTTGTAACGACCCGACTTTCTATGCCCAGAAAGTCGCATCATTATGAAGAAAGAAAGGGGTAGAAAATAGAAAAGAAAAGAAGAAAGAAAGAAACAACAACAACGATCTCACAGCGGAACGAATAAATTATATTAATAACATAAACTATTACATAGTATACAACAATTTACAGAGTTTCACAGCATATACATCACTTACTAGACAGTTATAAACATCTGTCTAGACATTACAACTCAAATACAAGACAAGACACTATCACAGATATCAACACAGCGGAATACTATATCTACGAACGCCGAAGCCTCCTGCTCCATTGCTCCTCCAGAATATTCGTCAAAGCTAAACCTGAATCCCTTGACTACTCGTAAAAATTTGAGTACCCAAGAGTTTATAAAAACAGAAATAAACACTTGGGTCAGACATGGGTCTGGTGTGAGTAAACGGTTAGATTGCTTAACTTTGAAAACCTTTGAAACAAAAGTATCACGTAAGACTTCCCACAAATAAACATGGGTAAGTTTTTACCTTACGCTAACTAAAACATTTGATAGCAAATCCGATTGTATTATAATAGGGTCTAGGGTTTTCAAGTAAAATACAGAAATAGCTGAAATGCTTACATCTCACATTCCAACATAGTTGGCACAACTAATACGTACGGCACTTATTGGAGTTTGGATTCCATACAATGGCAGGGCTACTGGGGTACCGCCCGTCACAGTACGTGGCCTAGATCACCGTACCGAGGAGTACGCCCGCTCCCCTGCAACACAAAGCCGGAACCATCCCTTACTGGATAATCCCGAACAAGACAATCCCGTAGTTGGCGCGACCAACCACACACTAAGCCGAATAAAAGAAAAGGGACCTCTAGACAGGGATCTATCTTGCTCTCAGTGGGTGCTACCCACGAAGCCTTGCTGCACCTCCCCTGTTTTAGCCATTCCCGGTTGATGAGGCTTGAGGCTACGATTACCTTTAATCAGAACATATCACTTAGAATGCTCATCGTCCGCCTGACGATGTGCTGAAAGCATTCAATCCATACAAGTTCGTTCCGGGTTCGAACGAAACCGAAGGCATTATCTCGTTACACTCGTTTTGGAATCACCCTCAGAGTTAACGACAATAACCCTTGCACTCTGAATCTTCATCTTCACTTGAGATTCACGACCTATCGTTAATTTGGATCGATGTGGTATTCGGGTCTCCAGACCTGGAAATCCGGTATACGGAAACCCGATCCCGGTCTCATCGAAATCCAAAACGTGTCTTTTAAGGCCAAGTTGTTTAAAGGTTTAAACAATTCAATTCAATTTAATACTTGAATTCACATAGCATTAACATAGATAAATATCACACATTTATCACAGATATATCATAGTATATCATCCAATAGATATCAACCAAATCAGACATTCTACTCAACCATCATTCATAAGCAACCATTTATTAATCTCTATTATAATTAATTTAATCAACTTAAATTAAATTAATTACTTAAGAATTAATTCCTTTCCTTGCTTAATCAACATTAATTAATTACAATCCATTTAATTAATTAATCATTAAATATTAATCACTCTTGATTAATTATTAATTATATAAAGTAATTATCCTTTAATTAACTTCACAATTTAATTATTCTTAACCATTAACAGTAATTAACCTTTAATTACTCTCATTAATTACATTAATTAATGATCCTTAATTAATTATTTTAATTAATTAATTAACTATAATTAATTACATTATTCCTTAATTAATTAATTAATCATGCATTAATTAATTTATACCATTTATCAATCCTTAAATAATTACTAACAGCAATTAACTAATCTTAATTACTTCTTAATTACTTATTATTTACTTCATAAATCCTTTTGATTAATTACACCAATTACATACAGTAATTCATTTATTAATTACTTACACTAAGTAATTATACTTAACCAATCTTATTAAGTAACTATACTTAATCAATTACCAAGTGACTATCCTTAATTAATTAACAATTAAATTAACTTAACTAATCACATTCATTTCCTAAATCATAACTGAGTAACTCATCCTTAATTACCCTTTAAACAAATTAATCCTTGATTAATTATTCTTTAACTATTAATTAATAAACCTTAATTATTAATCAATATTTTTTTATACAAAGTAATCAATCCTTAATTACTTTTATAATTAATTAATTTAAACTTAATTAACTAATTAATTACTTCTTTATAAAACTTAATTATTAATTAACAACCTTAATTACCAATTTAATTAATCCATAATTATCTATTAATCAATCTTTAATGACAATTAATTAATCCCTTAATAACAGTTAATTAATCCTAAATTAACTTTAATTTTAGATTAATAACTTCTTAATTATTAATTAAGAAAACTTAATTATTACTTAATAAAACTTTATTAAGTACTTCTTAATTACTAGTTTAATTAACCCTTAATCATTTCATTAATCCTTATCAAAAATTAATTAAATTAATTAAACTTAAATTTCTTAATTAACTTAATTAATTTCAACTCTTAAAAATCCTAATTATCCTTGAGATTTAATATTATCATTAAAACATTTAATCTTAGTAATTAAATTACTTAATTAAAATCATTAATTAAGTTTTAACATCAATAATCATCAATTACTTATCTCTAATTATTAATCATCAATTAATTTAATAAATCACTCTTTATTTATCTCATATACTATCAAACTTTAATTAAGTTTTAAAATGAAACCTTTCCTTATTAATTAACCTTATTTTCAAATTAAGTTTGAAAATAACTTAAAATTTAACTTAATATTATTTAAGTTAACAACTATACAAATTAAATCTAGTCAAAACATTTATTTCAAAGGAAAGAATTTTCAAAACAATTGTTTTAACTTGATTATTTTAAATTTAAATCCTATCTTTATTTAAATTTAAAAACTGACTTAAACATCTTACTTTGGGTTTTAACCCATGTGTATTTGAATCTAAACCAATACATCAGCAACTTATATTTAAAACAGAGATTAAATTTTAGATTTTAAAACTGTTTTGAATTTAAAGAAAATTAAACTGCTAACAGTTTTTCACTCAGCTCACAAACGACACGAAGAAAAACCCGAGCCAGCTCCTAATCTACTCGAGACCTCCCCGAAAATTTTAAAAACTTGTTTGTTAAATTTTTAAACTGTTAAAAACTTTAACAGTTTCTCTTCTTCTCTCACGTATCACCCTGGAAACGACTTCGAGCAAAAAGCCTTCCTTCCCCGATAACCCTTCGAGAAAACCCACGAATTCACCTGAAACAAACACGAGTAACCCATCTTCCCAAAACAGCTGACACCCATGTCCTCCGTGCACATGCACCCCCACTGCCACCAATTCCAACCTCTCACGACCACATGCGCAAGTCGACTATCATCTTCCAACCTAATTCCGATCATCAAACAAATTACAGAAGCCCCAAATCAAAATCGAACATCGCACTCGAAACTGGAACAATGTCGTATACTGGGAACCACCCAAATCTACATTCTTCGATCACCAGAGTGGCTTCACCTCCGGCCACATCCTCTTCCACACCCCATCAATCATTACCCTAAATCTGAGAAAGCTCGATCATCTATAGGGGTCGCGATGATCAATTTCTTATCAAAGAGAAAGCTAGGGTTATAATCTCTAATTCAAAATTCCCAATGCCACACTGCTTTGATTCACTTCTCACCATTTTTCCATGATTCTACCATCACCATTCCAACACCAGAAACAAATCCGTTTATACCAAACTTCTTGATTTCCAGATAAGACCAAAAACCCATTTTCTAAACAATCTTGGATATCTCGTTCAATACTATCTTAAAAATTATGTTTTAACTCTTAAAAATCATTATCTGAGACAAGTATTTAGAATTTTAAAAGAAAATCACAAGATTATATAGTTTGAATTTTAACATATATTAAATTTCCTACTGTCACTTCCTTTTCCAGGTAATTTTTAAACTTACCTTACTAAATTTTATTTTTAAAAACTTAGACTAAGATTAAACAAACAAATATTGTTTGAATTACAGAACTTGACAGAGAGCAGGTGACCAAATTTTTGAATTCTGATTACAACTTTAAACTCTGAACTATGAACAGAGAGGTATACATATGCAATCAAACATGCACACTTCAAACAGATACATAAATACATACATTCAGCTTAGAACATTCATGCACACATATATTCAAACATACATCACAATTATACTTCAACATTTACCACATGCAACAAATTTAAGACTGTTTTAAATTTCAGTTTACTCACCTATTTCAGATGAACGGAGCTTTGAAAGAAAAACTGGAATTTGGACTTTGAAAACTTTGCTTTGATTCCTTTAAAAGATTTGAAAAGCTTTTGACACTTGCTTCTGTCTCAAATTATAATGCATGCACTTGGAAAGGATCCAGACTTGAAGAACATGGTTACAGATCTTTTGAACTTAAGAATTAAGCCAGGCTTTTGGTAGATTACAGGTTTTGAATATTCCAGGTTTAAGAAATAATGGTTTCAGGTCTTTGAATTTGAGAATCAAGCTTTTGCAGATGAATTCAGTTTTGAGATTCTTGGTTTAAGAGAATCTTTCCAGTTTTGGGTTGGAGATGATTTCAGATTACAGGTTTTGAACTGGAAATGATTTCAGTTTTGATTTTGAGAATATTTCAGTTTGGTTTGAGGATGATTACGGTTTGATATGTTTTCTGGTTTTTAGTTTTGGTCTTTGAAGAAAATGAGATTAGAAAAGAAAAGAGAATGGAAAGATAGAAATTTATATAGTTAATTTAGATTTAATAAAAATTTAAAGAAAATAGAACAAATGGTTGACACTTGTCACATACATTGTTTAATTACCTTACACATATTACTAACATGACTTAATTTATTAACACTTGTTATTATATAATTTCATATTATTTTTAAAAAGAGTTTAAAAGACTTTTATATTAATTTCCTAAATAGATAAATACATATCTTATTAAATAAATACTTTTCTATAATATACATAAATGAAATCTTTAAAAGAAAATAAAATAAAACTCATTTATTCTAATAAAATCATATACAATATATTTAATTCATTTTTAAGTGTAAACATATCTTTTGTATTTATTTACTATTAAATAAATACTTTCTAAATTTATATACAAAATCTCTTTAAGGAAGACAAAAATAAAACAAAAGTCTTATTTTAAATAAAAGTCTTGTTCATATATTCTTATACCCAGATATATTAAAATAATTATCTTTTAAAGATTCAAATTTAAATCCAGATTTGAATCCAAATTTTACTTTAAAAATCCTATTTAAAAATCAACTCAATATTTATATTTTTAAATAAAAACATTATTAAGTTTGAAATTAACTATTTCATTTAAAAACAACTCAAGACATATATATACATATTTAAACAATACTTATTAAATTTGAAAATGATAAGTCTATTTAAAATCAAATTTATAAAATAATACAATTTAAATAATTATTCTTATTAAAATTAATCTATACCATAATTAAAACATTATATTATTATTTGGTTATTTATATTTGAAATAACAATTTTATCAATTTTAAATAATTTAAATTAAGAGATTATCACATTTTAAACTCCTCGAAATTCCGGGATATCACAGGTTTCCTCCTTATTTATAGCCGAATTCTCAGCGGTTGCATCCATTGAGAAAAGTCGCACCTCTTCATTTGCAACGTCAAAAAAGCATTACTGTTCGCAACTGTCACTTCCTTTCATTTGCAACGCTCCAGAACTGTTGCTGTTTGCAACAGTCGCGTCCGTTCAGTTGCAACGCTCCAGAACTGTTGCTGTTTGCAACAGTCGCGTCCGTTCAGTTGCAACACTTCAGAACCGTTGCTGTTTGCAACAGTCGCGTCCGTTCAGTTGCAACGCTCCAGAACCGTTGCTGTTTGCAACAGTCGCGTCCGTTCAGTTGCAACGCTTCAGAACCGTTGCTGTTTAAAACGTCGCGTCTCTTCATCGTTCAAATTTGAAAATCCGCATGAAGAGATATCTCATTCACCATCTAAAAAGGAATTCCAACGATCCCCCACATGAATGATGATATATCTCTCCCCCACACAAAGTGTAATATCACACAGTTCATATGAAAATAATGCTATATCGAGGATAAGTAGATATTTCACTTTGAACTTTCCCTAGTTAAAACTTATCGGATATACTTGGCTAATCGATGAATTATTTCATCTTGAACCGTCAACCGTTATTGTATAACCAGACAATAAGCTTTACAAAACATTATTTCCCTTCACATCCAATCTCTTGGTTGTGTTCATTTTGGTCCTGAACAATTTTTGGTTCTGCGAGTGTTTTTAGAGAATAAAAGCCTTTTAATATTCTCATAGAGCCGACCCAGCTCACACTAACATAGGCGATCGCAACCATTAAGAGTATCCTACATATACCCCACTTGTTATTTACAAGATATGGTCATCATTAAAAAAAACGTAGTTTTAACCTTTAAATACTTCTGTAGGCATGCATTTATATTGTGCACCATAGGAATGGAGTTGGACTATGTCCACGCAAATGCATTACGTCTTGAGTTATTCAGAACTGGTTTGTCTATTGATCCTAGTCCGTGGGATCTCCAGTCGCTAGGATAGGTTTCCGTATAAGATAACTCTTGGTGGTTTAGGCTTTTAATCCCATTCCCCTCGATGTGCAGTCAATTTTCTCTCTTGATAAACCTTTAGTAAATGGATCCGCTAGGTTATCATTTGTTCTCACATAATCTATGGAAATAGTTTCATTTGAGAGTAACTGCCTAACTGTGTTATGGCGTCGATGAATATGTCGTGACTTCCCATTATACACAAAGTTGTGCGCTCTGCTTAGCGCTGCTTGGTTATCGCAGTGTATGCATATGGCCGGTACAGGTTTAGGCCAGAACGGAATATCTTCTAAAAAGTGACGAAGCCATTCTGCTTCTTCGCCTGCTTTATCTAATGCAATGAACTCTGATTCCATAGTGGATCGAGCTATGCATGTTTGTTTAGTAGATTTCCATGATACTGCTGCCCCTGCTAGGGTAAAGACATAACCACTTGTCGATTTTGATTCCTCTGAATCTACAATCCAGTTTGCATCACTATATCCTTCTAAGACGGCAGGATATTTTCCATAATGTAAGGAATAGTTAGCGGTATTTTTTAAATATCCAAGCACTCTCATTAGTGCTTTCTAGTGTTCCTTTCCTGGATTGCTTGTATACCTGCTCAGTCGACTTACCGCATAAGCTATATCTGGTCTTGTGCAATTCATGAGATACATGAGACATCCTATTACACGAGAGTATTCCAGTTGCATTACACTTTCATTAGTGTTTTTATGCAGTACTTCTAATGGATTAAAAGGTGTTCTCACTCCTTTAATTCTATAGTCTTGGAATTTTTCAATCACTTTGTCTACATAGTGTGACTGAGACAATTCAATTCCATTAGGAGTTCTTATTATTTTGATTCCCAAAATAACGTCTGCAACTCCTAAATCTTTCATATCGAAATTGCTAGTTAACATCTTCTTTATGGTCTCTATTACCTGAGTATTTGGACCAAATATTAACGTATCGTCTACATATAAACAAATCATCACATATGATTGTCCAATTTGTTTATAATAAACACACTTATCGCATTCATTTATACGAAAACTATTTCTCATCATGACACTATCAAATTTTGCGTGCCATTGTTTTGGAGCTTGTTTTAGTCCGTATAATGATTTTACTAATCTACAGACTTTGTTTTCATTTCTTTTGGAAACAAAACCTTCAGGTTGCTCCATGTAGATCTCCTCATCGAGATCTCCATTTAAGAATGCCGTCTTTACATCCATTTGATGAATTCCTAGACCATAAATTGATGCAATTGCTATTAGCATTCTTATAGAGGTTATTCGTGTTACTGGCGAATATGTATCAAAGAAGTCTACTCCTTCTTTTTGACGACATCCTTTGACTACTAATCTGGCTTTATACTTATCAATAGAGCCATCTGCTTTCATTTTCTTCTTGAAAATCCATTTGCAGCCAATAGGTTTTATTCCTGGTGGAATATCAACAATTTCCCAAGTTTTATTACTTAGAATTGAATCAATCTCACTTTGGATTGCTTCTTTCCAACACGAGGATTCAGAAGATGACATTGCTTCCTTGTACGTTTGAGGTTCGTGCTCTAATACATAAGTAAAAAAGTCCGAACCAAATGTTTTGGAAGTTCTAGCCCTTACGCTTCTTCTAGGTTCAGCATCCTCTATTTCATGATGAGTTTCATCTTTATGCGAATCGTTTGAGTCTTCCCTTGTCCTTTTTGTGACATTATTTCCTTCATTCCTTTTGTGTGGAAACACATCTTCAAAGAATGAGGCATCTCTTGATTCCATGATTGTATTTACATGAATATCAGTTATATCAGACTTGAATACCAAAAATCTATAGGCACTACTATTTTGGGCTGGCCCAAGATAATAACAATCTACCGTTTTTGGTCCAAGTTTGACTCTCTTGGGAGGCGGAACTGGAACTTTTGCCAAGCACCCCCACACTTTGAGGTATTTAAAGCTCGATTTGTGTCCTTTCCATATCTCATATGGAATTGTTCCTGTTTTATTGTGAGGAACCTTGTTTAATATATGATTAGACATATTTAAGGCTTCCCCCCACAAATTCGTCGGTAGACCAGATGTTAAAAGCATGGCACTAATCATGTCTTTCAACGTTCTGTTCTTCCTTTCGGCGACACCATTTTGTTATGGTGAATATGGAGCTGTTGTTTGATGAATTATACCATTTTCGGCACAGAACTGTTCAAATGGTGATTCATATTCTCCATGCCGATCAGATCTCAATATCTTGATCTTTTTATTTAACTGATTTTCTACCTCAGCCTTTGTTGATAGTTCAACTGTTGCCATCTCTGTTTTAGTGAAAACAGTAAAATTCTTAAGATGTTATACGTCTAGTATACCAAAACAGAGAATAATCAAATATAAACTCGTCGCACAAGTTTATAACTCAGATTTCCACTACACTGGAATTCTGTATTAATTATAATAACAATATAAATGTTGTAAATAAATTACAACAACAGCGTTATACTATTTTGAATAAATAGTATAACAAAATTAAAGGGTAGAACGTAGAATAACAGTTCTAACCCGATTTTGTCTGAGGCTCGTCGTAACGATTTCCTTAAGAATTTTATTTCAAAATTCTCCCAAGATACAATAGACGTAATCTGCACGAGATTGTGATGTGTATGATCTTCTGTGTGATAGAACTGAATATGATTTAAGAAATGAAGAGATAGAAGAGATAATTCGGTTTGAAAAATGAGTGAGGAAAGTGATCAGGTTTCCTCCTTATTTATAGCCGAATTCTCAACGGCTGCATCCATTGAGAAAAGTCGCACCTCTTCATTTGCAACGTCAAAAAAGCGTTACTGTTCGCAACAGTCACTTCCTTTCATTTGCAACGCTCCAGAACTGTTGCTGTTTGCAACAGTCGCGTCCGTTCAGTTGCAACGCTTCAGAACTGTTGCTGTTTGCAACAGTCGCGTCCGTTCAGTTGCAACACTTCAGAACCGTTGCTGTTTGCAACAGTCGCGTCCGTTCAGTTGCAACGCTCCAGAACCGTTGCTGTTTGCAACAGTCGCGTCCGTTCAGTTGCAACGCTTCAGAACCGTTGCTGTTTAAAACGTCGCGTCTCTTCATCGTTCAAATTTGAAAATCCGCATGAAGAGATATCTCATTCACCATCTAAAAAGGAATTCCAACAGTTCAGTCGGCTAAAACTATTTTATTTGACGGAAATATGGACCGGTCGATTGAAAATAGTCGTTCGACTGAAGTGGTCAGTTATAGAAACTTTGAAGTTCGGGATTCAGGGGCAAATTTGTCATTTTTGGGTATTTTGGAATTTCCACCGTTTATTTCTGCGTACCTTTTACCTGACGACTGGGATTACTTTAGAGTTCTATAAATAGGCTTGTATATGGGGCCGCTATAAGATGTGTGGAAAGAAAGGTCTTCTGCGGTTGATGATTGATATTTTTCCTCAATTTTAGGGGTTAATTCTTGTAATATTTTGGTGAATAATAAAGATTTTATTTAGAAAATTACTTATGTCTTGTTTTTTCTTCAATTCTTATCTATTCTCGGATCTAGTTGTGTAATGATCCTTACCATTCATGAATTGAAACAATAGTAACTTAAAGTTATCATTTACGCTCTCTTCTTCTTCTTATTCACTTTAATGATGAACGTTACTAAAAACCACACAACAATAGGTGCTTGAAATCTAAATTGGAGGAAGAAAAAAAATTAAATTGAAGAAAATCATCAATATGTCGTGGTTAAAGTTGTTGAATTGAAAATCAAAATAAGTTAGGGTTTTGAAAATGAAAAGTTTTGCTTCATGGAATGAGAAAGAACATAAGATTCTTTTTTTCTTTGTTCTTTTTTTTTTTAAACCCTTTTCTTATAAGCAATTTTAAAGATGGGATAATATAAATATTTTTTAGGGTTGAACCCACCAAATTCATGAATTGAAACAAAATCACTGGTTTAACATTAAAAACAAGGGGTGGTGAAGAGCCCAGCCTAAAAGAAAGAAAACGCAGTTCACATATTTTTTTTCCAAAGCCACATCTCCTTCCCATACCGCAGCCACATAGCACCCGCATGCAAATTCGCCAGCTGTCCACGTCACATTTCACACGTGTCACCTCATTCTCTACTCCCATTCCCTTATATACCTGCTCCCTGCTCCCCTTCCAACAAACATATAATAATAATAACATCCACAAACTATATTATAATCCATGAAATCATCCATTTAAAAAAAAAAAAGATTCGACCATTTTTAAAAAGAAGCAACAATGAAGAATCCACCTGCGACCCACTGCATCGCCGACGCCACTGGCGAGTCCTCCAAAGCGGGCGCCAAAAAGAAGAAATGCTGCCCATTACGTAAAACCAGAAAAGGCTGCATGAAGGGGAAAGGAGGACCCGAGAACGCCTCCTGCCCGTACAGGGGGGTTCGCCAGCGGACCTGGGGCAAATGGGTGGCGGAGATTCGCGAGCCCAACCGTGGGGCCCGTCTCTGGCTGGGTACCTACCACACAGCCTACGAGGCAGCCCTGGCCTACGACGCTTCCGCCCGCGCACTCTACGGGGAGTGCGCCCGTCTCAATCTCACTCCCAACCCGGTACCCGCCCCGGCTCCCACCCCTGCACCAGCCCCGGTACCCGCCCTGGTGCCTGCACCAGTTGTGCCACTACCTTCCCCCATGAGCATTGACCAGAATACCCCCAGCCTTGGAACTGGTTCTACTGGTGACTTCTACTTGGACTCGCTGGATGAGTACGTGATGAACTTGCCAAGGGCGGAGGATTTTGGATTGAGCGGGTTCGAGGATCTCCTAAACCCGTATGTTGGTGGGTTCGGGTGCAATGGGGATGATCAGCTGAAGCTTGATGGGCTCGACGCTTATGATAACTGGTTTTGGGACATGTGAAAGAAAATTTGGGTGCATGCATGCATGCATTATGCGTGTGTGTTTGTGTTGGGTAGGTAATGTTTTCGTACATCTTATATATGGTATATGAGTTCGTCGTACTAGGTTATAATGTTAAGTTATAAAAATGGATAAAAATACTACATATAGGTCGTTATGTTTGTTAAATAAGGTATAATGTGATGTATACTGTATGTTTAAAGTTGTGGTATATGCATAAGAAATTCCGTTTATTCTATTAAATACTCATTGAGCCTATTTTATAGGTGAGAAATACGAAAATCGAAGGGGATGTGTGTGTGGGGGGGGGGGGGGGGGTTTGGTGGTGGGGTGCTATAATTATTATCTTACGATTCGTGCAAAATATTCGAGCTTGGTTGTTTTCTGAATTCTTTTATATTATGAGTTATGAAATTGTTTTTATTTAGAACATTGGTACTTTATTTACAAAGTAAGTAGGTACCAAAATAAGTAAAACCACCTAAATATTTTTTACTACTCATAAGGGTAGGCTACTTATTATCAAGCAACTTAATAATTACAAGACATTATTTCTTTCTACAATACTTAATTTCCCCGACTATTCGAGAAGTTAGATTTGATGTGGCTATAGCGGTTGCAAGAAAATACTCATTGACCTCCACATCTAGAAAAACCTTAATCAAAATTTTCTTCATGGAGGAGCATGCATCAAGTCTAGGGAAGAAGTACCACGTTTATGGACTATGACTTGTCCAAAAGCCTCGGAAATATGTTTTTATTCACTTATTTGCTCATTTATGAATTTATATTTGCTTAATAAGCTTTTAATATCCATTAAAATTAGTTTTAATCGAAGAGTCGTTGAAATGGATTTTGACTGGAAAACTCTACTGTTTCTCTTCTGCACAAGTGCCCTACCACCGTTGCTAATGAGTCTATGATATCCTTAATTATACTCTTCAATTGATAATTGTTTTTTTGTATGTTCAACGGTTTCATTTAGTTCCTTGTTGTTGTGACTCTATACATAAGACACCCTTCAATCTTGTTCCAAATGTAACTCGAGTATTTACACCTGAAAATAGACATGAATTAAGCAGATTATTCTTAGAATTACACAAATGGCATTTGAGCTCACTTACACTGAACCATTGATTTAGTCTGTCTAACACAGATCACATATTAGCCAAAGCAGAAAGTCTCAGCAACACTACACCATCAGATCATATCAGATCCAAGGGCTACAAATGACCATTGCAGTTTGACGCGGATTAGTAGTGATAACGGGCCTAGCCCAGTTTTCTTTTGTTCTGTATAAATACTCATTCATTTCCGTATCATTGTATTGTACAATATAATCAATACAATTACAATTTTAATCTTCATTACAATCTATATTCAAACTTTAATTTGGTATCAGAGCAAATCGCCTAACGGCATTCCAATTGCACTGATCTTCATCGAAACGAAGTCTTTCAGCTTCGTTCCCCTCAGATTTTATTATCATCACTGGGGAGTTACCCTCTCAGATCAAGTGCAAGTACCAATTCCCCCATACCTTGACTGTGCCACGCCAAGAAACGATCAGATAACCCTCATATCCGCTTCTGGCTGCAACAATCAGGTGTTCTCAGATCCTCTCAAAGAAAGCCCCAACAAACTTTCTTGTTCCTTCAAGATTTTGTTAGTTACTGCACTGTGCCTCGCCAGTATCCACCTTGCCCTGTCCAAGAAACAAGGCAATAATCAGTTCTCATCAGATTCCCACAATGGATCACGATGAAGATGATGTAACATCAGCGACATCAAGAAATGAAGCAAGGGAAACTGCACCATCCCTTGTTAAACTCAAAAGCAATGTCATAACCATCCCTCTTGATGAGGACAACTACATCCTATGGAAGTACCAGATTGACACAGCCTTGAAGGGACATGGCCTCCAAGATTACATCAAAGGCACCATCTCCATTCCACCTGTCATGAAGAAAGACAAAGAAGGAAATGAAATTAGCAACCCAGAATATGCCAACTACCAAAAGCAAGACAGTTTATTATCATCATGGCTACTGTCTTCCATAAGTGCTAGTTTACTATCACAGGTTGTAGGATGCAATTCTTCCCATGAAATATGGTCATGCATCGAACAAATCTTCAATTCCCAATCAGCAGCTAGAATAATGCATTACAAAAGACAACTACAGAATGCAAGAAAGGAAGATGGTAGCATGAGGGACTATCTTGCTAAAATCAAGAATCTGTGTGATAAACTAAGTGCTGTAGGTCACAAGATATCAGATAATGAACAAATCCTCACCATAACTAACGGTCTAGATGAAGAATATGAGTCTGTGGTCACTTTTATCGCATCACAAAAGACACTCCCAGACTTACAATATGTGCAATCTGCCCTCATTGCTCATGAAGGCAGAATAGAACAAAGAAAGGCAACACAATCAGAAATGACAATCAACTATGCATCTGGCTACAATTCAAGAAACAAAAGCCAACAAAAACCCACACAAGGCCAAAACTCAAGATCTGACAGTCAACAAAGAAACAATCAATCACAAAGAGGAAGAGGCAGAGGCAGGAACAATTACAATAATAGAGTGAAATGTCAAATATGTGAAAAATTTGGTCATGTTGCCAGCAAATGTTATTTCAGATTCAATTCTGAGTTTAACATAGGTCAATCAAGTCAAAAGGCACCCAACGTCAACATGACTCAAATGAACCAACAAAAGACCAATGGTGATGGTTCCAAAGGACAAGGCAGCAATGGTGATGGCTCAGTCAAATCTGATGATCTCAACATTGAAGATTGGTACCCAGATTCAGGAGCAACTAATCATGTCACCAACAATCTCCAGAATTTGAATCTTGGCAACAAAAACTACTCAGGTATGGAAACTATACATTTAGGTAATGGTGAAGCTATAAGTATATCACATATTGGAATTGGCAGTATTATGGGTAAGAGGGAACTATTTTTAAACAACCTACTAAGAGTACCCAAGATCAAAAAAAACTTGATAAGTGTTTCTCAATTTGCCAACGACAATAATGTGTACTTCGAGTTTCACCCCAATTTTTGTTTAGTTAGGGACTTACTAAATAAAAACATATTATTACAGGGTAGTTTGGACAATGGCTTATACAAATTCACTTCCATCAAGCAGAATAGAGATCATATAGGGAGAAATTGGTGTAACCATGTTAATGTTAGCATGATAAGTAAGGAAAATGTTGTTGAATGTTGGCATAAGAGACTGGGACATCCCAGCAATGATATTGTAAAAAAAATTCTGAAGGATAATAAAATAAAATTTGATGACATACCTATTTCTGAAATTTGCACACACTGCCAAATTGGCAAAATACACAAATTACCATTTGCCAGGTCTGAAACAGTGCACAATGAGCCACTGAACCTGATTGCAGCAGACCTATGGGGTCCAGCACCGCATGACTCATCCCTTGGGCACAGGTACTATCTTTCCTTAGTTGATGCTTACTCTAGATATACATGGATATTCTTCCTCAAATCGAAATCTGAAACCTCCAGCATAGTAAAGCAGTTTATTACACTAGTTGAAAAACAATTTAACCATAGTGTAAAAATATTTCAGAGTGATGGAGGAAAAGAATTTTCACCTCTTAGAGATTTTTTCCAAGAAAAAGGCATTTTTCATAGAATGACATGCCCTCATACATCAGAACAAAATGGGTTAGTTGAAAGAAAACATAGACATATAGTAGACACTGGTCTAACACTAATGTCACAAGCCTCTATGCCCATGAAATACTGGAATGATGCATTCTACACATCAGTCTATCTTATAAATAGAATGCCCACTAAAATTTTAAAAGATATGTGTCCCTATGAAAAACTTCATGGAATAAAACCCAATTATGATGTTTTGAAAACTTTTGGATGCCTTTGCTTCCCATATCTCAGACCTTATAACAGACACAAGTTAAGTTTAAGGTCAAAACCCTGTACCTTTTTGGGCTATACTAGCAATCAAAAAGGGTATAAATGTCTAGACAACACAGGGAGAGTCTATATCTCTAGACATGTTATGTTTAATGAAAACATCTTTCCTTTTGCAGGAAAAGATGTTAGCACAAGAAGAAAATCTGACACAGGAAGTTTTACAGTTCAACCCATTCCAGTTTTGTCTAGACATTTCACCACGAACATACAAGGCAAGGATCAAGACCCAAAAGAAAAATGTGTCTCAGATACAAGTCCAGGATACAGTTCCCACAACTCACATTCTGACATTCCACCTCAGACATATGAAGACAGACAACAGACTGATAACAATGAAAATCACACATCTAATGAGAGTGCAATGTCAGAAAGCATTTCAAGCAGCCAGGAACAACAACAAAATGTTGCAGCTACTGGTCACCATATGACAACAAGGTCGAAAAGTGGAATTTTTAAACCAAAAATCTATTCCATTTCTACCAATGATGCAGTACCACAAACTTATGAGGAAGCCAATAAACATAATGAATGGAGAAAAGCAATGGATGAGGAATATCATGCACTCATGAAAAACAAGACATGGAGCCTGGTCGATCAACCAAAATATAAAAACATAGTGGGATGCAAGTGGACCTATAAAATCAAAAAAAATGCTGATGGCAGCATAGCTAGGCACAAGGCCAGACTGGTTGCAAAAGGATTTTCACAACAGTTTGGCTTCGACTTTAATGAGACTTTCTCTCCAGTTGTTAAGCCAACCACCATTCGACTCATGTTGACTCTAGCCCTATGCAAAAATTGGAAAATTAGACAACTAGATGTGTGCAATGCTTTTTTAAATGGGGACCTTCGTGAAGAGGTTTTTATGCAGCAACCAGAAGGATACATCACAAGAAACAACAAAGTATGCAAACTACACAAAGCCATTTATGGCTTAAAGCAAGCATCGAGGTCATGGCATGAAAAACTGAAGGCAACTCTTTTAAAATTCGGATTTTTTCCCACCAAATCAGAAAACTCGCTATACATGAAGAATAATGGTGCCATCACCTACTTACTTGTCTATGTGGATGATATCATCATTACAGGAAACAGTGACACTGAAATCACAAGCACAATACAACTACTTGATAATACTTTCGCCATCAAGGATCTAGGAGACATAAACTACTTCCTGGGTATACAGGTTACAAAAAGGGGCAAGTCAGAGCTATTTCTATCACAAGAAAAATACATCAGTGAGATTCTCAAAAGGGCCAAAATGATTGAAGCCAAACCATTACCCACTCCTATGATCACTAACTTGCACTTATCAAAACACAAAGGTGAAGCTATTGAAAATGCTAAGCATTACAGAAGCATTGTCGGCGCTCTACAATACGCCACTATAACCAGACCCGACATCTGCTACAGTGTAAACAAAGTTTGTCAACATATGCAAAACCCTCTCGATGAACACTGAAAAGCAGTCAAGCGAATTCTCAGATACTTAAAAGGGACTCAGAAACATGGTTTATCTCTAAAAGCTAGCAACGATATAAACATAAACGCTTACAGTGATGCAGATTGGGCAAGCGACGTAGATGACCGCAGATCCACATCCGGATATTGCGTATTCCTTGGACCAAACCCAATTTCGTGGTGCTCAAAGAAGCAAGCCACTACATCCCGCTCTAGCACAGAGGCAGAGTACAGGTCTCTCGCAAGTGTTACCGCTGAAATAGCTTGGATCGAAACCCTAATTTCAGAATTAGGGCTCAACCTTCAAAGAAAGCCAATCGTCTGGTGCGACAATCTGAGTACGATCTCTCTATCAGCTAACCCCGTCCAACACTCACGTACAAAACACATCGAAATTGACCTGCATTTTGTACGTGAGCGAACTGAAGCTGGAAAACTGGAAGTAAGGCACGTTCCCACATACTATCAACGTGCCGACATCCTTACTAAGGCTCTCTCGGCCAAAAACTTTATCAGATTAAAGGAAGAACTGAAAGTTTTACAAAACGATGAAGAGAAAGAGGGAAGCCAGAAAACCCTAGATAAAATTGAGGGCGAATATCTGAAGCAGGAAACTAACACAGATCACATATTAGCCAAAGCAGAAAGTCTCAGCAACACTACACCATCAGATCATATCAGATCCAAGGGCTACAAATGACCATTGCAGTTTGACGCGGATTAGTAGTGATAACGGGCCTAGCCCAGTTTTCTTTTGTTCTGTATAAATACTCATTCATTTCCGTATCATTGTATTGTACAATATAATCAATACAATTACAATTTTAATCTTCATTACAATCTATATTCAAACTTTAATTCTGTCTTTTGTTGGAAAGCAATTTACTTTTGCAAAGTATGTGGTCATTCACGTTTTTGGTGAACAACAATGGTCCCATATGCGTTTGTGCCATTTTCGTGTTTCAGTTTTAATTCAAATGGCTTTCCATGCTGATTTTAAAGTAAAATTCTCATTATTAGGGACCAATTGCCTGTAGACCGAATCTTTGTCATTGTGAATTTGAATTTGCTAAATCTGATTGTATATGCTCCTTGGTAAATTAATATTATAAAATTGCATTCTTCATTTTTAACTATATAATCGATTGTCTGATTATGAGTATTAAACAATGTCTTGTATGACCAACCAAGAATGTTAGTCAAGGTTGGCCATTAATTCAAGCGTCCTTCCTTAGATTGGTGCTTCTACCATCAATAATATGTTTTTTAATTAATGGCTTGCCTATGTGACTTGTTGTAGAAATTTCCAAGTATATGAAGAATTGGTATCAAAATTGAAGGTCTAGAAATTTCTATTTTTACTATACTTGTCATGCGTCAATGTATCCCATAGATGTCGAGGGGGATGGGGGGCTATAATTGTTATCTCATGGTTTGCATGAAATACCCGAGTATGGTTGTTTCCTAAATTCTTTTATATTATGGTTTATGAAATCAGTACTACAAAGCAAGTAGCTACCAAAATAAGTAATCCGCCTAGAAATTTTTTACTATTCATATAGGTACTCATAATCATGTCTCTTAATAATTACAACACATTATTTCTTTCCACATTACATAATTTCAGCGACCATTCGAGAAGTTAGATTTGATGTAGCTATAATGGTTGCAAAAAAAATACTCATCAACCTCCAGATTTGGAAAAACCTTAGCCAAAATTTTCTTCATGGAGGAGCATGCATCAAGCCAGGGGATGAAATACCACGTTCATCGACTATGACTTTTTCAAAAGCCTCAAAAATACCATTTTCCTGACTTATTTTCTCATTTATGAATTTGGATTTTCTTAATAAGCTTTTAATATTCATTAAAATTAGTTTTAATCGAAGAGTCATTGACATGGATTTCAAATGGAAAACTCTACTGTTTCTCTGTTGCCACAAATGTCCTACCATCGCTGCTAATGGGATGTCTTTGATATCCTTAATTATACTTTTCAGTTGATAATTGTTTTATTTTATGTTCAACGATTTCATTTAGTTCCTTGTTGTTATGACTCTATATTCTAAGACACCCTTCAATCTTGTTCCATATGTAATTCGAGTATTTACACCTGAAAATAAGCATGAATTAAGTAGATTATTCTTAGAATTACACAAATGGCATTTGAGCTCACTGACACTGAACCATGACTTAGTCTGCTTTTTGTTGAAAAGCAATTTATTTTTGCAAAGTATGCAGTCATTCGTGTTTTTGGTGAATAACAATGGCCGCATATGCATTTGTGCCATTTTTGTGTTTCTGTTTTAATTCAAATGGCTTTCCATGCTGATTTTAAAGTAAAATTCCCATTATTAGGGACCAATTGCATGTAGTCTGAATCCTTGTCATTGTGAATTTTAATTTGCTAGATCTGATTGCATATGTTCTTTGGTAAATTAATATAATAAAATCGCATTCTTTATTTTTAACTATGTAGTCAATTGTTCGATTACGAGTGTTAAATACTGTATTGTATGACCAATCAAGAATGTTAGTCGTGGATTGACCATTAATTCCAGTGTACTTCCATAGACTGGTGCTTCAACCATCAATACTATGTTTTTAATTAATCGCTTGCCTATGTGACTTGTTCTAGAAATTTCCATGTATATGAAGAAATGTTGTCAAAATTCAAGTTCCAGAAATTTTTATTTTTACTATACTTGTTATGCTTCCATGTATATCATAGAGGTAGGGGCTATAATTGTTATCTCACGATTCATATGAATTACCTGAGTATGGTTGTTTCCTGAATTCTTTTATATTAGGGATTATAAAATTATTTTCATTTAGAAGATTGGTACTTTATTTACAAAAGAAAAGTGGAATACAAAGTAAGTAGCTACCAAAATAAGTAAACTGCCTAGAAATTTTTTGCTACTCTCAAGGGAAGGCTACTTATAATCACATCACTTAAGAATTACAGCACATTATTTCTTTCCATACTACTTAATTTCACCGGCTATTCGAGAAGTTAGATTTTATGTAGCTATAGCAGTTGCAAGAAAATACTCATCAACCTCCAGATCTAGAAAAGCCGTAGCCAAAATTTTCTTCATGGAGGAGCATGCATCAAGCCAGAGGAAGAAGTACCACAACTATGACTTGTTCAAAAGTCTCGAAAATACGATTTTCCTGACTTATTTGCTCATATATGAATTCAGATTTGCTTAAAAAGCTTTTAATATCCATTAAAATTAATCTTAATCAAAGTGTTGTTGACATTGATTTCGATTGGAAAACTCCACCATGTCTCTCTTGCCACAGGTGTCCTACCATCGTTGCTAATGAGATGTCTATGAATCCTTAATTATACTCTTCAATTGATAATTGTTTTGTTATATGTTCAACGATTTAATTTAGTTCCTTGCTGTTGTGACTCTATATATTATGACACCCTTCAATCTTGTTCCATATGTAACTCGAGTATTTGCAACTGAAAATAAGCGTGAATTATACATATTATTCTTAGAATTACACAAATGGCATTTGAGCTCACTTACACTGAACCATTGATTTAGCTTGTCTTTTGTTAGAAAGCAATTTATTTTTGCAAAGTTTGTAGTCATTCATGTTTTTGGTGAACAATAATGGTCCCATATGCGTTTGTGCCATTTTCATGTTTTAGTTTTAATTCAAATGGCTTTCCATGCTGATATTAAAGTAAAATTCCCATTATTAGGGACCAATTGCATATAGTATGAATCCTTGTCATTGTGAGTGTTAATTTGCTAGATCTGATTGTATATGTTCCTTGGTAAATAAATAAAAGAAAATCGCGTTCTCCATTTTTGACTTTGTAGTGAATTATCTAATTATGAGTATTAAACAGTGTCATGTATAACTAACCAAGAATGCTAATCATGGATTGACCATTAATTCAAGTGTCCTTCCATATATTGGTGCTTCTACGATCAATAATATGTCTTTTAATTAATGGATTTCCTATATGACTTGTTGTAAAAATTTCCATGTATATGAACATTGAAGAACTGTTATCAAAATTCAAGGTCTATAAATTTTTATTTTTTACTATACTTGCCATGCGTCCATGTGTCCCAAAGAGGTGGGGGCTATAATTGTTATCTCACGATTCGCTTGAAATACCCGAGTATGGTTGTTTCCTGAGTTCTTTTATATTATGGTTTTGAAGATTGGTACTTTATTTACAATTGAAAAGTGGAATACAAAGTAAGTAGTTACCAAAATAAGTAAACCGCCTAGAAATTTTTTACTACTCATAAGGGTAGGCTACTCATAACCATGCCACTTGATAATTACAACATGTTACTTCTTTCTACATTACTTAGTTTCACCCGCTATTAGAGAAGTTAGATATAATGTAGTTATAGCGGTTGCAAGAAAATGCCCATCAGCTTCCAGATCCAGAAAAATCTTAATCAAAATTTTCCTTATGGAGGAACATGCATCAAGCCAAAGGAAGAGGCACTATGACTAGTTCAAAAGCCTTAAAAATATGATTTTTCTGACTTATTTATTTATTTATGAATTTACACCGGACCATTAATTTAGTCTGTCTTTGTTGGAAAGCAATTTATTTTTGCAAAGTATGTAGTCATTAACATTTTTGGTGAACAACAATGATCCCATATGCAGTTTTGCCATATTCATGTTTTAGTTTTAATTCTAATGGCTTTCCATGCTTATTTTAAAGTAAAGTTCCCATTATTAGGGACCATTGCCTATAGTCTGAATCCTTGCCATTGTGAATTTTAATTTGCTTGATCTAATTGCATATGCTCTTTTGTAAATTAATATAATAAAATCACATTCTCCATTATTAATTATGTAGCTTATTGTCTAGTTATATGTATGATCAACCAAGGATGTTAGTCATGGATTGACCATTAATCCTAGTGTCCTACTGTAACGATCCCAAATTTTAATTAAGTTTAAATTGTTAATTAATTTCATTTTTGAATAAAAATTGTGAAGTAATGAGTAATTAATATAAAATATTAGTTAAATTATGAATTAGTTTGAATATTTGAAAATAAATAATAAAATGTTGGATAATAAAATTTTAAAAGGAATTCAAAATAAGTGTTGATGTTAAATAAATATTTCAAATAAATCTATAGTTATATAAAATATGAAATGAACATATAACTATTCTAGAAAATAAATATTCAAGTTAAAATAGAAGTAAACATTATAAAGTAAAATAAAATACAAACAAATTGTACTTACAAAGAAAACAACTTACATTCAAATATGTAAAAAGATAAGTATGAAATAAGGCAACAAAAACATAAGGAGGTACACTTGAAAATAAATAAGAAACCAGACAACATATATTTTTCAAACATGATAAGTGAAAACAAATAAACAAATATGTGAAGCTTGCAAAGGAAGATACTTATATGTAAATTAGTACCAAAGCAATTAATGCATGAAGCATTAGTACGCTACAAAAATCACTTCAGCCTCCAAACCAAAGAAAAAATCTCTAATATTTGTACAAAGGCAATATAATAACCTGTAATCTCCTTTCTAGATATCAACTTTCTCATTTCAGTTTCGTCCATTACCACTAAGTAAAACTGAAGAAATACCATCTAAAATCTAAACAGAACTTCCACTTAAAACAAACAATTCAAATCAAATACAAATTAGAGATCAAAGAAGGAATTATTGCTTGCAATTTTCACAAGCTTGGAATATATCAACTTTGTTCACTTCTGGAAATACAAGTGAGTAACTTTTGTTTTTTTTAAGCTTAAAGGTATAAATCTGTTGCATATATGTGTGAAAAAGTATGTTCATATATATATATATATATATGTGAATGCTCTGTGACTGATGAATAACATTTGTGTGCAAGCTGTGTTTATAAGTGTTCCTCTGCCCGGGATTTAAAAACCAGGTTCTTGATTCAAAAATCATTCCCTCTTGATATACTTGCTGCTTGAGCTTAGTGTTAAGACAAAAATTGTTTGTTATGTCATAAACTAAAGATTAAAATTTATTTAAGAAAAAAACAATTTGTCAGTAGCTCCGAAAATCAAAAGGACTGAGAAAAACTTTATATATGTCCAAATTCAAATTTCTTAATTCTCGAATTCAGGTTTATAAACTGAATTCCTATACTAAAATATGATTTTTAAAGAAAAATTTATAATTTTTAGATCAAGGGTGGAAGTGCAGTTTGGGGTTATTCGAATTTCTTTGTTTGAAAATTTCCTGATGATCTACGAAGTCGTAGAGGTCGGGATCATGTCCGGTGGTAGCGGAGTGAACGGGGTGTCGGAGAAAAATAGTGAGATGGTGATCAGACCACCGTGGTGGCGGCGGTAAGCTCAAGAAGTTTGAAAACCTAGTTTTTTCATGGATTGGGATTTGGTCTCGTTCGTCGTCGATAGACGATCGAATGCTGCGAAGTTTTGGGAGGTGGGAGAGGAAGTGTTGATGATTATCAGGCTGGAGTTGCTGACCTTCAGGTGGTTGGAGCTGCAAGAAAGAAGCGTTGACAGGTTTGAGAAGGTGATGGCTCTTGTGTTTCCAGGTTTTGGATTTAACTCGAATTCGATTTCGATCGAGTTGGAAAAAATATGAAGTTTGAGTTTGGGTTAGGGGATGCTAATTGAAGTGGGATGATCATCGTCGATGATCGGAATCACCCACAGCCTCCGTGCATGTGCACGGTGTGTTGTCTGGTGAAGGTTGTTTGGGTTTCGGTTGTAGAGATTTGGGTCTCGAGACATTCTCGAGTAATACGAGTATTAGACTCGAAGTAAATTTGTTTTTGGCTCGAAGTCATCTTGTAGATGGCTCGGGTAAGTTGTTACAGATTTTAAAACCTGTAAGTTTTAAAAAAATTTAAACCTGGGTTTTAAAATGTGAATTGAATATTTAAACTAGGTTCAAATCAAAGTTAGGTTTGGATTCAAATGAAATTTGAATCTCAGTTTTAAAATAAAGTTTTTAAATTTAAATTATTTGTAACAACTTTAAAAAGGTTTAAATAGTTTGAATTTAGAAGTAAAGCTTTAAATAAAAATAGAGATTTAAACCAAATTTTAAATCTGGATTCAAATCAAAATTTGAATCTTAGTTTTGAGAAAAAAAGTTTTTTTTAAATGTAAATTGTTTTAAATAACTTGAACGATAAAGTGAATTTTTTTAATTGATTTGAATTTAAAATGAAATTGGGTTTTGAATTCTTTTAAACTTCTACTATGAGGTGGATAATTCTTTAACCTGTGAAATAAAGGGCTTTTGAAATTGTTTAAACTTTGTTAAAGTTAATTTGTTTCCCTTTTAAATCTTAAATTTAAACTGAAATTTTAAAAGTAAAATTTGAAAGTAAATTGTTTTAAAATACCTTGTTAATGATAAGTTGATCATTTATAAGAAAAATGTTTCTATCTTTAAATAAATGAAGATTTAATGTTTTGTAATTATTAAATTAATTAAAATGGATAAGTAATGATTTGGATTAATTAATTTAAAAGTTTAAATCAATTGATTAAGGTTTGAGATAATTGATTGAGGATAAATAAATTGGTAATTAAGGGTCATTTATTAAATAAGATTTGAATTTTTAATTAATGATTAGTAATTAATTAATCAATTAATTAGGGATTAATTAAGTTACAGTTAACACTTAATTAATTAAATAATTAGGATTAATTAATGAGTTATTAAAGATTAATTAAATCGTAATTAATAATGATTAATCTTAGTTAATTACTTTAGAAAAGTAATTAATTTTAATAGTTAATGAAGGTCATTGACTAGGATTATTTAAATAATTAATCAATGTGATTAATTAGATTTATTAATTAATGATAATCATTTATGAAATTGTGTAAGGGTAATTTCCTTATGAAAGTAATTAAGAAATAATTATTACTTAAGGAGTAATTAATTAGTTATTGTAATTAATTAAGAATAATTAGTAATTAAGGGTTAATTAATGATTCCTTAAAGGATAATTTATTAAATGTTTTATAATTAATTGATTACTAATTTACCCTAACTAGCAAAATTTATTCCTAAAAATTAATCTGATTTAAATTAATCAGATAACTAAATTGATCCTACTTATGGATGTTTGGATTATATTGGGTGTTGAATTGTCTGATATCCCTGATATGTGATGCTTTGTGAAATATCCTGATTTGTGTTGTGATCTGTGATGTAATTTATTATTTGTGATATATATATCTGTGATCTGTGAATGAACGATAAGCGTTATAGTTTATACCGCTTATCAACTATATTTCTGTATTTTGATCTGTAATGATTTATTGATGTTGCACTACTGTGTAAAACCCCTGGACCACACCATACACACACAAATATGGATTTCACGAGGAAATCGGTTAAGTCACAGATGATTTAAATTTAATGTTTTTGAAATTGAAATTTTAATTTCAATCGATTTTGGAAATGGATTTGGGTTAAATGTTAAAGCTTTTGAAAAGGAGTTTTTAAGATAAAAGTTATTTTGAATAACTTGGTAAAGTTTCCAATTTAAATAATTTAATTTGAATTTGAATTCAAAATTTGGAATTGAATTCCATGATTGGAAATTATGGTTAAAGATGTTATAAATGTGTTTATATGAATTTAAACCATTTTAAAAGTATGGTTTTGAGAATTTGAATTTAACCCAAGGACTTTAACTCGTATAAATGAATCAGATTTTCCGAAATGAAAACTATTTGTTTTCAAATAATAGAAGCTTTCATATAAGGAATGAATTTCCAAATTTGTGTCAAAAGAATTTCAAATTGAAATGAAAATGGTTTTCCGAGTTATGAATAAATCTTTGTGAAAGATTGTTGAACTTTGTTTTGAAATTGGAAAGGTGTACCTTTTGTATAAAAGGTTGAAATGGAATTGTTTGAAAGCTATCGATTAAATCTTTGTTTTAAAGATTGGACGAGTTAATTCATATTGAAATGGAAATCGATTTGAAAATCTATGAATGGATCTTTGTGAAACTGGGTGAACTTTGTGAGATGAATCTTTTTGTAAAAGATTGGAAATGGTAATGTGTTTAAACCATTTGAAGAAAGGTTTTGGGTAATAAGTTGTGACTTAACTGAAATCCCAATATCCATATGTTCTTAAATATTACGCTCATTATTCGGTTTAGCCGGGAGAGGACTTTGTGTCATATAACCCATTCCGAATAATGATATGACGTATATGGATAGCATTTGAAGACCGGTGGTGAAGACCGGATACTTTCGAAAACGAAAGGATTACCATTGATTGTCTCTGCATTGGATGATCCCCGGTATAGAGATTTTAGCACCCTTTGTGATGGGAAGTCCGGACGTGATTAGAAATTATCCGGATTTGCAAGGGCTTCTTTCGAAGTGCCTTCGGTTCTGTTCGAACCCGGAACAGACTTGTATGGTTGTATGTCTGACATTACACTTTGAGATATAAAGCCGATTTCTTTCAAATACATTTCTGTTTGGTGGCGGAGAATTTATTCTCTTAGCTTAACACCCTTCTCTGAGACGTACGAGCTCAGAGGTTATGTAGTTGAAGGTTATCAGTGATATACTCCCAATTTGGTAGTGTGACATGCTAAGTGTTGATGTGTGTTGCTGATCATTTGTTGATCAAAGCATGGCTTTGTGAAAAAGTGTAGCTTTGTAGACGAGACCTCATCGGACCTCACAAACCGAAAATGGTCGAAACAGGAAGGATGGGGCAAGGTTTCAGGGGTAGCTCCCCAAGGGTATGTCCATTCCTTCGGAAAAAGGTGGTATCATGGTATGGAACCCAGATATTTACCTATGTGGTTGCTCCAATCTCATTTACTCTGTGTGATTGTTGCTTTGTGATCGAGGATCCTTGGATAAAGGTCGCAAACGACCGGGGGTGGCATATCTCAGGTTTACTACCCGGGAAGGGGGTGACCGGCCTTATGTTGGCAGAGATCCGAGTAGGTTCTCAGGACGTCCCTCCAGAGGCGTACCCATGTGGCATAAGAAGTTCCTTAGCCTGACCATTTGTTGGAAATCCAATCAAACAATACGAACCCAGTACGGTTTTAGTTGTAGAACCTGCCATTTACTTATGGTGGTCACCACTGTTTAGATGGTAGCTATAATAGGCATAGTTCGGAATGTCTATGCTGGCTCAGATTAATATTATACTTTCGAGATGTTTTCCACTATGCACTAATAATAATAATCCAATGATTTTGCGTAGTATGCATTTTTGACTATCATAAGGAGAAATCTCCTCCAACTCTGCGTTTGCATTGTGTGTGTGGCGGGAGGCCTTATGGTAGTTTCATTTTCCAAAAAGCATTGCAAATTTCAATTTTACTTTGTTTTCCAAAGCCAACTGTTTTTGTTACTCATACCAGTCCCATGACGGACCCGGAGTTTATTGTTCCCTTCCTAAACTCTGGGTGCCCACAATTTTCCACACAGGCAGTCTAGAGTTAGATTTTTCAAATAGTCAGGTTTAGTAGATTATCGAGAGCTAGTTCAGTTTTTGGAGTTCACGACTGACGTTGCTTCTCTTGGTGAAACGTGATGGGGGTTCGAGCTGATGTTGGAGTTGTTGGACTCATTCTCTTTTGAGGATCATTTGGAGTTATCACTTCTGTTTTCCGCTGTATCATTATTTATCTATGATATTGTTGTATCATATTGATATCATTGTTGTATATCATTCTGGATATTGTATTCATTGGATTTGTATATGATATTATCCATTTCTTTCTTCCGCTGTGTTGTTATACTTATTATGTTATAAGCTCCGGCACGACTCAAATTTCAATGATTGAATCTGCGGCATTCGAGTACAAGTGAAGTATAGGTGTCGATTTTCGAACGCTGAAATTTGGATCATGACATTTTGGTATCAGAGCTAAGGTTGAACTTTAGCTCAGGAGTACTATGCATAATAAATAAAATTACTTACTATAAAAATGAAAACGTTCAATTTGGTTTTCCCAAAATGATCTTTTATTTCCATTAAAACATCAATCCTGTTTAACACAAAAGGTGTGTTTCTTTTATTAAATATATTAATTGCAATCAACGTTTTCTTCCCTTCTAATTGAAATATTTCAATTACATTAATTACAATTACTTATAAAGTTAAATTTCAAAACAGTCAACTAAAATGGATGAAAAATAGAATAATTGTTTCCTTTAGTCATTTAAACACGTTTATAAATTTGTTGTTTATACAGCAGAGCTATAAATAACTTACTTAAATAAATTATTTTTCTACTCTTGTAATCCATCTATATGCTAAAACACAGTTCAAATACACATATTTACTTCCTTTAAATCAATCATCCTATTCTTTATTTTAATGAAATTAAACCTACATTCACAAATGAAACATCCATTTTATTTGTTATAAATGTTCTTTTCATTAAACCGACTTTCCTTATATTTTCACAAAACATAAGCTACGTTTAATTACACCTATTAATTTACAGTTTGGTGTCCTCTCTATCATTAATTGAAATTATTCAATTACATTATTTTCAATTGTTTACAAGGGTGAATTTCAAAATGGAAAAAAATAAAGGTAATGAGAAATAAAACAATTATTTCCTATCAAACAGTGATTGAAACATATTTATGCACTATTGGATACAAACAGAAATTATACATTTCTTACCAAATAATAGTTTCCCATCTCTGCAATCAATCTTTCAGCTACCAAACATTTCAAATAAATAAACTTATGATTCTTTTTTTTAATAAAGAAACATTTATTATTTCTTATTAACATTTATTATTCCAATCAATTGGAAATTTACATTCAGACAATTACAAATATCATTCAAACCAATATTATTAAAATACACACTAACATTTTTTATCATCCTTATATTGTTGCAAACATATGACATTAATAGAAATTTTAATTAAGCTCATAATTTGTATTAAAATCAAATTTGTATAAATAAAATCTTAATTTTTTTTATTCCTAACAATTTTATTCAAAAAATCTTATTTAATTTACTACTTTTAAATGTTTAAAAATACGGGTCGTTACAATAACACATTAAGTAACTCATTAGAGATAGGGTGAAGTATACCCTAGAATGAGTGATCCCTAAGATATCTGTCCGTATGCCTCAGTAAATTCTCTTACTATCCACTGATAGTAAGTATGAGTGCAAGAAGAGGATGAGATAGGGGACAGGGGAATACGACTATAAATGGTCAATACCCTGTAACAACAAGGAAACAATCTTTTCTCTATCAATCTCTTTTGTTCGTCATCTTTTCTCAATTCTTTGATAGTTCCTGGTAGATTCAGGAAGAAGATTTGATATATGAATATGGGACATAAACTCCAAATCGGTCGGAATTGTCTATTTGGATGAATTGATTGCTTTGGTTGCTATGGTTGATAGGTATACCTTAGTTTCTAAACTAAAAGATTTGGATATTGTATCTATATATCTATAGAATTTGAGTCCCAGTATATTCTATGAATGGTTAGTTATCCCTTCGAACTAACCAATGCCACTACATATTTCGTAGATCTGGATAACCCGAGTATCTTATGGGAAAATTAAAAAGATTCGTTCTCATATCTATTATTGATATTCTGATTTGGTAAGCCAAATGCAGAATAGACGTTTAGTTTGATTTGATAGAATATCTTCATCTATCTTTGTGTCTCCTTGGCAAATTTCGGGGACGAAATTTCTTAAGGGGGGAAGTCTGTAACGATCCCGAATTTTAATTAAGTTTAAATTGTTAATTAATTTCATTTTTGAATAAAAATTGTGAAGTAATGAGTAATTAATATAAAATATCAGTTAAATTATGAATTAGTTTGAATATTTGAAAATAAATAATAAAATGTTGGATAATAAAATTTTAAAAGGAATTCAAAATAAGTGTTGATGTTAAATAAATATTTCAAATAAATCTATAGTTATATAAAATATGAAATGAACATATAACTATTCTAGAAAATAAATATTCAAGTTAAAATAGAAGTAAACATTATAAAGTAAAATAAAATACAAACAAATTATACTTACAAAGAAAACAACTTACATTCAAATATGTAAAAAGATAAGTATGAAATAAGGCAACAAAAACATAAGGAGGTACACTTGAAAATAAATAAGACAACATATATTTTTCAAACATGATAAGTATGAAAACAAATAAACAAATATGTGAAGCTTGCAAAGGAAGATACTTATATGTAAATTAGTACCAAAGCAATTAATGCATGAAGCATTAGTACGCTACAAAAATCACTTCAGCCTCCAAACCAAAGAAAAAATCTCTGGTATTTGTACAAAGGCAATATAATAACCTGTAATCTCCTTTCTAGATATCAACTTTCTCATTTTAGTTTCGTCCATTACCACTAAGTAAAACTGAAGAAATACCATCTAAAATCTAAACAAAACTTCCACTTAAAGCAAACAATTCAAATCAAATACAAATCAGAGATCAAAAAGGAATTATTGCTTGCAATTTTCACAAGCCTGGAATATATCAACTATGTTCACTTCTGGAAATCCAAGTGAGTAACTTTTGTTTTTTTTAAGCTTAAAAGTATAAATCTGTTGCATATATGTGTGAATAAGTATGTTCATATCTATCTATATATATATATATGAATGCTCTGTTACTAATGAATAGCATTTGTGTGCAAGCTGTGTTTATAAGTGTTCCTCTGCCCGGGATTTAAAAACCAGGTTCTTGATTCAAAAATCATTCCCTCTTGATATACTTGATGCTTGAGCTTAGTGTTAAGACAAAAATTGTTCGTTATGTCATAAACTAAAGATTAAAATTTATTTAAGAAAAAAACAATTTGTCAGTAGCTCCGAAAATCAAAAGGACTGAGAAAAACTTTATATATGTCCAAATTCAAATTTCTTAATTCTCGAATTCAGGTTTATAAACTGAATTCCTATACTAAAATATGATTTTTAAAGCAAAATTTATAATTTTTAGATCAAGGGTGGAAGTGCAGTTTGGGGTTGTTCAAATTTATTTGTTTGAAAATTTCCTGTTGATCTACGAAGTCGTAGAGGTTGGGATCATGTCCGGTGGTAGCGGAGTGAACAGGGTGTCAGAGAAAAATAGTGAGATGGTGGTTAGACCACCGTGGTGGCGGCGGTAAGCTCAAGAAATTTGGAAACCTAGTTTTGTCATGGATTGGGATTTGGTCTCATTCGTCGTCGATAGATGATCGAGTGCTATGAAGTTTTGGGAGGTGGGAGAGGAAGTATCGATGAGTGTCAGGCCGGAGTTGCAGACCTTCAGGTGGTTGGAGCTGCGAGAATGAAGCGTTGACAGGTTTGAGGAGGTGATGGCTCTTGTGTTTCCAGGTTTTGGATTTAACTCGAATTCGATTTCGATCGAGTTGGAAGAAATCTGAAGTTTGAGTTTGGGTTAGGGGATGCTAATCGAAGTGGGATGATCATCGTCGATGATCGGAATCACCCACTACCTCCATGCATGTGTACGGTGTGTTGTCTGGTGAAGGTTGTTTGGGTTTTGGTTGTAGAGATTTGGGTCTCGAGACATTCTCGAGTAATTCGAGTATTAGACTCGAAGTAAATTTGGTTTTGGCTCGAAGTTATCTTGTAGATGGCTCGGGTAAGTTGTTACAGATTTTAAAGCCTGTAAGTTTTAAAAAAATTTAAACCTGGGTTTTAAAATGTGAAATGAATATTTAAACTAGGTTCAAATCAAAGTTAGGTTTGGATTCAAATGAAATTTGAATCTCAGTTTTAAAATAAAGTTTTTAAATTTAAATTATTTGTAACAACTTTAAAAAGGTTTAAATAGTTTGAATTTAAAAGTAAAGCTTTAAATAAAAATAGAGATTTAAACCAAATTTTAAATCTGGATTCAAATCAAAATTTAAATCTTAGTTTTGAAAAAAAAAATTAAATGTAAATTGTTTTAAATAACTTGAATGATAAAGTGAATTTTTTTTAATTGATTTGAATTTAAAATGAAATTGGGTTTTGAATTCTTTTAAACTTCTACTATGAGGTGGATAATTCTTTAACTTGTGAAATAAAGGGTTTTTAAAATTGTTTAAACTTTGTTATAGTTAATTTGTTTCCCTTTTAAATCTTAAATTTAAAATGAAATTTTAAAAGTAAAATTTGAAAGTAAATTGTTTTAAAATACCTTGTTAAAGATAAGTTGATCATTTATAAGAAAAATGTTTCTATCTTTAAATAAATGAAGATTTAATGTTTTGTAATTATTAAATTAATTAAAATGGATAAGTAATGATTTGGATTAATTAATTTAAAAGTTTAAATCAATTGATTAAGGTTTGAGATAATTGATTGAGGATAAATAAATTGGTAATTAAGGATCATTTATTAAATAAGATTTGAATTTTTAATTAATGATTAGTAATTAATTAATCAATTAATTAGGGATTAATTAAGTTACAGTTAACACTTAATTAATTAAATAATTAGGATTAATTAATGAGTTATTAAAGATTAATTAAATCGTAATTAATAATGATTAATCTTAGTTAATTACTTTAGAAAAGTAATTAATTTTAATGGTTAATGAAGGTCATTAACTAGGATTATTTAAATAATTAATAAATGTGATTAATTAGATTTATTAATTAATGATAATCATTTATGAAATTGTGTAAGGGTAATTACTTTATGAAAGTAATTAAGAAATAATTATTACTTAAGGAGTAATTAATTAGTTATTGTAATTAATTAAGAATAATTAGTAATTAAGGGTTAATTAATGATTCCTTAAAGGATAATTTATTAAATGTTTTATAATTAATTAATTACTAATTTACCCTAACTAGCAAAATTTATTCCTAGAAATTAATCTGATTTAAATTAATCAGATAACTAAATTGATCCTACTTATGGATGTTTGGATTATATTGGGTGTTGAATTGTCAGATATCCCTGATATGTGATGCTTTGTGAAATATCCTGATTTGTGTTGTGATCTGTGATGTAATTTATTATTTGTGATATATATATCTGTGATCTGTGAATGAACGATAAGCGTTATAGTTTATACCGCTTATCAACTATATTTCTGTTTTTTGATCTGTAATGATTTATTGATGTTGCACTACTGTGTAAAACCCCTGGACCACACCATACACACACAAATATGGATTTCACGAGGAAATCGGTTAAGTCACAGATGATTTAAATTTAATGTTTTTGAAATTGAAATTTTAATTTCAATCGATTTTGGAAATGGATTTGGGTTAAATGTTAAAGCTTTTGAAAAGGAGTTTTTAAGATAAAAGTTATTTTGAATAACTTGGTAAAGTTTCCAATTTAAATAATTTAATTTGAATTTGAATTCAAAATTTGGAATTGAATTCCATGATTGGAAATTATGGTTAAAGATGTTATAAATGTGTTTATATGAATTTAAACCATTTTAAAAGTATGGTTTTGAGAATTTGAATTTAACCCAAGGACTTTAACTCGTATAAATGAATCAGATTTTCCGAAATGAAAACTATTTGTTTTCAAATAATAGAAGCTTTCATATAAGGAATGAATTTCCAAATTTGTGTCAAAAGAATTTCAAATTGAAATGAAAATGGTTTTCCGCGTTATGAATAAATCTTTGTGAAAGATTGTTGAACTTTGTTTTGAAATTGGAAAGGTGTACCTTTTGTATAAAAGGCTGAAATGGAATTGTTTGAAAGCTATCAATTAAATCTTTGTTTTAAAGATTGGACGAGTTAATCCATATTGAAATGGAAATCGATTTGAAAATCTATGAATGAATCTTTGTGAAACTGGGTGAACTTTGTGAGATGAATCTTTTTGTAAAAGATTGGAAATGGTAATGTGTTTAAACCATTTGAAGAAAGGTTTTGGGTAATAAGTTGTGACTTAACTGAAATCCCAATATCCATATGTTTTTAAATATTACGCTCATTATTCGGTTTAGCCGGGAGAGGACTTTGTGTCATATAACCCATTTTGAATAATGATACGACGTATATGGATAGCATTTGAAGACCGATGATGAAGACCGGATACTTTCGAAAACGAAAGGATTACCATTGATTGTCTCTGCATCGGCTGATCCCCGGTATAGAGATTTTAGCACCCTTTGTGATGGGAAGTCCGGACGTGATTAGAAATTATCCGGATTTGCAAGGGCTTCTTTCGAAGTGCCTTCGGTTCTATTCCAACCCGGAACAGACTTGTATGGTTGTATGTCTGACATTACACTTTAAGATATAAAGCTGATTTCTTTCAAATACATTTCTGTTTGGTGGCGGAGAATTTATTCTCTTAGCTTAACACCCTTCTCTGAGACGTACGAGCTCAGAGGTTATGTAGTTGAAGGTTATCAGTGATATACTCCCAATTTGGTAGTGTGACATGCTAAGTGTTGCTGTGTGTTGCTGATCATTTGTTGATCAAAGCATGGCTTTGTGAAAAAGCGTAGCTTTATGGATGAGACCTCATCGGACCTCACAAACCGGAAATGGTCGAAACAGGAAGGATGCGGCAAGGTTTCAGGGGTAGCTCCCCTAGGGTATGTCCATTCCTTCGGAAAAAGGTGGTATCATGGTATGGAGCCCAGATATTTACCTGTGTGGTTGCTCCAATCTCATTTACTCCGTGTGATTGTTGCTTTGTGATCGAGGATCCTCGGATAAAGGTCGCAAACGACCGGGGGTGGCATATCTCAGGTTTACTACCCGGGAAGGGGGTGACCGGCCTTGTGTTGGCAGAGATCCAGGTAGGTTCTCGGGACATCCCTCCAGAGGCATACCCATGTGGCATAGGAAGTTCCTTAGCCTGACCATTTGTTGGAAATCCAATCAAACAATACGAACCCAGTACGGTTTTAGTTGTAGAACCTGCCATTTACTTATGGTGGTCACCACTGTTTAGATGGTAGCTATAGTAGGCATAGTTCGGAATGTCTATGCTGGCTAAGATTAATATTATACTTTCGAGATGTTTTCCACTATGCACTAATAATTATAATCCAATGATTTTGCGTAGTATGCATTTTTGACTATCATAAGGAGAAATCTCCTCCAATTCTGCGTTTGCATTGTGTGTGTGGCGGGAGGCCTTATGGTAGTTTCATTTTCCAAAAAGCATTGCAAATTTCAATTTTACTTTCTTTTCCAAAGCCAACAGTTTTTGTTACTCGTACCAGTCCCATGACTGACCCGGAGTTTATTGTTCCCTTTCTAAACTCTGGGTGCCCACAATTTTCCACACGGGCAGTCTAGAGTTGAGTTTTTCAGATAGTCAGGTTTAGTAGATTATCGGGAGCTAGTTCAGTTTTTGGAGTTCACGACTAACGTTGCTTCTCTTGGTGAAATGTGATGGGGGTTCGAGCTGATGTTGGAGTTGTTGGACTCATTCTCTTTTGAGGATCTTTTGGAGTTATCACTTCTGTTTTCCATTGTATCATTATTTATCTTTGATATTGTTGTATCATATTGATATCATTGTTGTATATCATTCTGGATATTGTGTTCATTGGATTTGTATATGATATTATCCATTTCTTTCTTCCGCTGTGTTGTTATACTTACTGTGTTATAATCTCCGGCACGACTCGAATTTCAACGATTGAATCTGCGGCATTCGAGTACAAGTGAAGTATGGGTGTCGATTTTCGAACACTGAAATTTGGATCGTGACACCTACCATAGGCTGGTGCTTCTACCGTCAATAATATGTCTTTTAATTAATTGCTTGCCTATGTGACTTGTTGTAGAAATTTCCAAGTACATGAAGAATTGTTATCAAAATTCAAGGTCAATAAATTTTTATTTTACTATACTTGTCATGGTATCCCATAGAGTGTCTTTTTATAGAAATTTCCAAAGAAGTTTAATTGCATATGCTTATTCCATATCTTTTAATCTACTTAGACCCATACCCCTTCACTTTTTGGCCTACAAACCAGGTCTCAATTTATCTTGTGGGCTCTAAATTTCCATGATAAATTAATACAAATTTTCTTAATTATGCTTAATTTTGTTTTGAAATTTGACATATGTGCATACTGAACTAAATGATTGGATAGATTAATAACATTATCAACTCTAGTCTCCCACTTGTATAAATTTAGTACTTCGTGAATCTATTCTATTAATTTTATCTATTAAGTAAACAAAGTCCTTTGTTTCAATTTGTTTGATGAGAGATTAGAAGGGCGACTTTAAACTAAAATAAACCATTTGTTTTCAATTTGTTTTGTATTAATTTTATCTATTAAGTAAACCAAAGTATTTAATTAGAAGGGCGACACTTTGAACATTAATGATTTGCAGCACTTGAGCATTATTAATCACACCTTTGCTAAATAATTTTTTTGTTTTTTGTGTGATAATAACTGAGGTTGCATTCATTCTCGTTCTGTCATAGACTACATGGTAGGGTTTTACTTTGAACATTTTCTTTAGCAAAAATTTAGACATCACCGACATATACTAAATGATTCATCAATGGTCTAGAACATGAGGTTACTATTTTTCAATATGTGCTCAATCTCTAACTTAATGGAAAGATACTCCATGGCGATGGAAAATAGATACAAAGATAATGGATTCTCATGTCTAACGCCTCTGTTTCTATATGTAAACCCATGAGGAGTTCCATTTATGATGATAGAAAACGTGCATATAGAAATTCACTGGTAAATGAGGGAAAGTATTTGAGAGGGAAGCCCATTATGTCCATCATATGAATTGTGAATTCTCTATCGATCTTGTCATAAGCTTTTAAGCGATCAACCTTAATGCACATACTATTGCTTGATCTCCTATTAAAACTTTTGGTTGTTTCATAAGATCTCAGACACTATTATGAAGCATCAACCTTGGAAAAAAGCATTTTGGATTGTAAGATATTAATTCATTCATCAACTTTCATCCTATTGAAAATTATATTAGTCAAAAATTTATGAATTACATTACAACATGAAATAGGCCTAAAATTAGTTATACTATTCACAATAGGGGATTTTGGCACTAAAGTAATAAAAGCATGGTTTATTTCTTAGGGGATTGGGCTACAAGCCCCTACTAGTAATTAAAATGGACAAAAAGCACATCACATTAAATTTATAAAAATAGGTTCCTGCCTCCTTTTCGAAGCGGTAACCAATACGGCGTATATAAAAACTTCCAGATCTCAATTATTAATTTTCTTCTTCATGTCGTTTTATCTCCATTTCAATAAAACTTACGTTCTTCTTAAATTTAAATTCATTTTTAATTCTACAAGTTAAATCGACAATCCTTGCAATAATATGATCTATTCGATCAAATATAGATATATTTCAAGTTCGAAATCAGGTGAAACTACAAAATATATCGAATAAAGTTTATTTTTCATTTTCATAATATACACTTATTCAAATTTATTTTTATTAGTTGGTTAGAAATTATTATGGATTTAAATGAACTTCCATTACAAGAATCAAGATCTTTAGATGAATCCAGTTGTTCAGTGTATTCGATGGATTTAAATCGATTTCCAACTATTGCAGAAGTCCCTAGTTCAGATAGGTATTTCCGTTAGTTTTTAAATCTTCAAATTATACAATAACAATATTAACTGAATAATGAATATGGATTTTTATCAACTATACATTTTACTGCGTTATATTAATGTAGTTATCTTTGTTTATTTATATTTAACTGCATTATGTTTTAATTAAACTTATGCAGTAATTTAAGTAATTTAATTAAGTAATTTTAAGAAATAATTTAACAACGTTATGTTTATGCAGTAATATAAGTAATATTAATACAAATATATTAATCTTTAATTATACCTAACTGCATTATGCTTATATAGTAATATAAGTAATTCAAATAAGAAATAATTATAATGCATAAATTATTCGCATATTATGGTTTATAAGCTAAATATTTTAACTGCATCATCTTTATGCAGTTAATTTATTTATGCATTTATCTCAATCTTCTATAAGTTTAAAAACATTTAAAATATAAACTGCTTTATACTTACGCGGTGAAATTAAAGTTTCTATAGTATAGTTTTAACTACATCAAATACATAAATTTTATACAATTAATTATGATGTTTTATGTTAAATTATAATCAACTAATATAGTTTATTTGTATAATTACAGATCACATACACCTTCTATTCTTATCTGTTTTACATTTAAAGAAAAAAAGTTATGGTGTTCGTCTTTTCTAAGATTCAACATTGAATTTGGTGAGAGAATTAATATTTTCAAAATGGAAAAATCTTTGATCTATACAATGGGATTTATCTTATATTAATGATACAAAGAAGAGAAATATTAAATCATATTATGATTTGCCAGCCTTGTTGTGCCATTATGTATTCAACAAAGTAGATTCTCTTGTTATCAATATTGATGTAAAAGGTATATCATCATCTGTTTTCAATACAACTACTTCCACTTCAATTAATTGTATATAAGATGTTAGTTCTAAAGTAGGTTATCCTGATGATAATAGCAATGGAATGATAAATATTCTTAGAATGGATTGCAATAGTCCAATAGAAATGTTAACATGAGTTGGGCAATGTTTTAGTAGCGTTAAAGATTTTAGAAACAAATTGATACTATATTAACTTGTAAATGGATATAAGCTTAAAAACATCAAAAATGACAAGAAGCGTGTTACTGCAAAATGTACTCAACCTGATTGCAAATTCAGAATTCATGCATCTTGTCTATTTACAAATCCAAAAAGTATCATTGTTAAAACTATGAACAGTGTTCATACATGTGTTGCTGGAGTTTTTGATGTAAATAATCCTCCAATATCAAGCAAATTTGTCAAAGAATTAGTGATGAGTTATATTCGTTCTAATTCCTCGATGAAAACAAGAGATGTTATCAATCAATGTAATTCTAAATTCAAAATTATTCTTAGCTACTATTATTCTTATAAAGGAAATGTTCTAGTGATTAAAGAGCTATGTGGAACTTTAAATTTATCGAACCATCATTTAGTAGAATATATTAATTCAGTAAAGACAACAAATTTGAGAAGCATAACTGTTTTGGAAGGTAGAAAATTTAAACGAGTATTCATCGACTTAGAAGCTTGTTCTTTTGGTTTCAAGTACTATCATCCTATTATAATTATAGACGCAACTTTTATGAAAGAAAAAACTTCTGGATGTTTAATGAGCATCAGCAAAAGACGGAAACGAAGGTAAACAATTATTCTAACTACATTTATATATTCTGTTTATTAAAATATTTCTTTTTGCCTACATCAGTATGTTTTAACATGTATACAGTTACAAATAGATACAAATATTACCATACGCTGTTAAAAATATTTGAATATGCAGTTACAAATATAGTGGAATCTTGATGCTTTAAATAGTTACTTTACATGCATAATTACTTAATACATATGCAATTACAAATGTTCTATTTTTTTAGATATTATTATAGTAACATACTTTTCATATACATATGCAGTTATATATGTGTGTCTATATATACAGTAAAAAATATGTGCATATGCAGTTAAAAATATGTAGATATGTAGTTACAAATGTTCTATTTTTTTTTCAAAATTTATTACAGTAACATACTTTTCATGTTCTAATTAATCACTGCATAACATATATGCAGTTACAATTATACTTTGATATGTTTGTTTTACATAATTATTCTGTAAATGGACTTACATGTTTTAATTAATCACTGCATAACATATATGCAGTTACATATATTTTTCTTTTCAAATATAATTATATTAACATATGTTATTGATATCTTAGGTATGTTTGTGTTGGCGGTAGCTATGGTTTCCTATGAAAATGTAGATAATTTGTATTGGTTTTTCAAACATCTACGGGAAATGCTCATTGATAATAATAAAAGATATGTTTTTATATCAGATAGACATCATGGAATCAATTATCTATCCTAAAATGTTTTCCATATGCTTACCACAACTACTACTGATATCATTTAAAATGAAATCTAATAGCATCTTTGGGAAGTTGTCGTAGTAATAGAGGATGAATTGTAAGATTATTTACAGAATGTTCTTATCACCTACTTTTTATCAATACATGAAAGCTATGGAAACATTTAGATTAATTGGTGAAAAAATTATTGCCAACTTTCTTTTGAATTTACCTCCTAGGCATTGGACATCCGCTCTATTTCCTGGAAATCGTTATGGAGAAATGGCATCAAATATGGCATAATGCTTTAACAGTTGGATATTAAAAGAAAGAAGTTTGCAAATAACTCCATCATTCGATGCTATTAGAAGCAAAATAATGGTCTTAATGTCAAATCGTCAAGAAGAATCAAAAATTAGAACACTTTATTATGTCCAAAATCAGAAGAAGAAAAAAGGTAAAAATTTCATTTCACACAAGTATGGGTTGGATAGTAAATAAATCATCTGCTGATATTTTTGAAGTACAAACAACCAAAGGAAAAGTTGAAGTTGTAGATATCAGTTTCCGTATATGTTCTTGCAATATCTGGCATATTAACAACTTCCCATGTGATCATGCAATCAGAGTTATACTAAGCCAAAATCTAACAGTTTATGATTACATTGAAGATTACTTCAAGACATCTTACTATCATTCAGCTTATTCTCATAACATCAACCTAATTCCGACTTTACAAAACATAAATGAAGCTCTAGAAGTTATTTTGTTGCATCCTCCAGAATACAAAAGATTACGTGGTAGACCATCCACAAGTCACAGATTAAATGTTGCAGAAGGAATTTCATGAAGAAAAAGGAAATGTGCATTATGTCAAAGAAATGGACATAATAAAAGAACATGTCAGTAATATAAAGTTTGAAATTATTTGTAATGACCTAGAATTTCAGTCATTTGTATTTGAAATATTTAATTGATTTTTAATATTGAAAAGTTAATTTTATAAGTCAAATAACTTAAATTTTGAATATAGCGATTTATTTAATAATGTGAATTATTAAATTGAATAATTGGAATTGTTTAAATAAATGAATCTTGAATTTAATGTAAATGAAAATGATTTCGAAGCCTATTTAAAATTCTATTTGAATAAGAATGAAGATAGTGAACTTTTAAATTTTAAATTAAAAGTGATTGTACAGGTTTTAATAATAATTTATTTTAATTAACGTGTGGAAATAGAATTCCAGACACTCTCGTATTTCAATGAAACTAAAGTCATTGGATCCGTAATACTTAATTATTATATGCCGTCGAATTTAGTGGCGATCGGACGTATTGGTCGTGCGAGATTGAAACTTGTAGAAATTAATTAAAGGAATTTAAATTAATACAATTTGATTTTTGAAAGCTAACTTCTATATACTTTGAAATTGGGTCCTGATACTAGTTCCATTATGTTTGGAATAGGAGTATTTCATATAGAACGTCAGGCAGCACGCCTCGATTGGAGTTCGAAATATTTCGGCGTGAATAGTGTCATTAAGAATTGCCTATTTAAAGGACCCCAAATAGGGATGGCAATGGGGCGGGTCTAGGGTCCAAACCCGGTCGACCCACCCCTGTTTTGGCCCGTCAAGACCCGCCCCATTGGGTCATTGGGGCGGGTAGACCCGTGACCCGTTCTTAAGTACTCCGGGTCTAGGGTCGGGTTGGGGCTTGGCCGACCCGCCCCAACCCGACCCGCACTACTAACATCTCATGAAACCACTTTATTACTATAATGATTTATTAATCTTTTTAGTTATAAGTGATTCTAGCATGGATATTAAAATGTTCCAATCAATATCTATAGAAAAAATTAGAGTATTAAGTTGCGTCATTGATAATTATACAATAACATATGTATATATTTTCTGAATTGTTATTGTAGACATCATTTTTATTAACTTCCCATAGACACATTGTTATTTGTATTTCATATATTATTTGGTGATAACGAGTATAAACAAATAAATATATGTATGTTGCTACATAATTTTCAATCAATACATAGAGACTCATCGGGTCTTGGGGCGGGTCGGGTCTACCCTGACCCGCACGGGTCCCGGGTACGGGGCAAAATTCCAGACCCGCACCGGGTCTACGGGGCGGGTCTGGGGCGAGGTCTAAAAAATCCGGGGCGGGTATGGGGCACTAAAAACCCGCTTCAACCCGCCCCATTGCCATTCCTAACCCCAAACCCATTCTCTTTCAAACTTAGAAAATCCTAACCCTAGTTATTCAGAGCCACTATTTCTCTAAAAGAAAATCCAACGGCCAAGCTCGATAGGTGGCACTCAAAGCATTTTTGGGAGAAGGTCTCAACACGGAAGTTGTTCGTCTCGACATTTAGAGCGCGTTGGACGATGGAGATCGTCGATGGTGAAGTGAGGTGGCGCAGATCCAGGCATAGACGTCGATGACGTTTTAAGCTCAATAGCGTCCAATCGACGATGTCAGGAGGTGGTAGTGGGGTCATTTGACTCGTCGTCGATGGGGCTCTCTCTTGTGAGAACGGGGGACGACTGGTGGTTCGTAGAAGCGATGATGATCGAGGAAAGAAGTCGAGTGCTTTGGGTTGGCCAGGAAACGAAATCGCAATGGGGAGAAAGAGATGAATGACCAAGATTAATTATGTGTAATTAATTTAAATTAATGATTTAATTAATTTTATTATAAAATTGAAATATTATAAATCGTATAACTCTTTCGTACGAGATCCAAATCGAACGCGGCAAGTTGCGTTGCGCTCGGTACATCGAATAGCAAATTACAGAGTTAGATTGGATTTGATTGGAGCTATTGGAATTTCACGCTAAAATAAAATTTGTTTGGTTTTAGACGAAACAAGAAGGCTTTGGCGCCGACTGGAATTTCGGTGAGTTAAACTCCTGTAATGACTTGGATTTTGGGACTAGTCAAAATCGCCGAAAAATCCGTCCGTTCTATAACATCGAATGAAAACTACTATTTTAACATATAATATTTGATAAATATTCAACACTATTTAATGTATAGGATACAATTTCAATTATACATGTTATCAGAGTAATCAATTTAATTTACTAAGTGTGCTTTAATACATACCAAATACAGATACAAATGTCTAACGTTGCACAACTCTGATGAGAGAACAACAATACCCATTTCTATAAAATTAATAAATATGTCAAATGCGGAATAAAATAGTAAGCAGAAAAGAGATATCAGCACATGATAAATAACAAACAGTAAATAGAAAAATGTTATGTTATTATTGGGGCTGCACCACTACCACTTGTGACTGCTTACATTCTCCTATCTAATTGGGTACCCAATTATATACAGGATCAAGCCAACATAGTTCTCTTACCGCGAATAGGACTTATGGAGCCTACAATGCAACAAACAATATGCAATCCCCAAAACTACCCACTTAGGCTTAATCTTCAAATTTAGATTTTCAAAATCTAATTAGCTTTATTATTATCAAAATATAATTCTCTTCGAAAATAATCTCTTTGGACCAATCTCCTGATTTTTTTATTTTAAAACCTTTTAAATAATAGACATACATCTCTTTTATCAAATTACACTTTACTTTGGGATTTTAAAACAAATAACTTTAGAAATATTTATTTGGAAATCTCAAAATACTACTATAAAAGCATATCAAAGTATATGCAACCAGATCGGGAGGTTTCTAGCCATAATAAGGCAATTGGGTCCCAGCCATTCGAAAAAATAGATATGTATATCCCTCTGTTCTTCGAGCAAACTATACCGAGGCTACATAACATCTACACCTCCCTTGTCCACCTTTTTAGTTATGGGTTACCCGAATCATCGATAACATAACAAAAATTATTTTATATCCCGAAGTGACAAATCATTTTGAACTAATATTCACAAACACTTTCAAATCATAGTGTTGTTATTTTCCAAAATCTTTTGAAATCATTTTCCAACACTGGGTTTTTAGTCCTCGAAATTCTCTTTTACAAAACACTTTTATAACCATTCTTTATATAAATCACTTTTATTATTACTTCAAAATATTTATTCCCAAAATATTTCCATTACTTTTTAAAAGAAATCATTTCATTTAAAAGATAAAATATCTTTATTTCCAAAATTATAATAAATATCTTTTATTATAATTTATACTTAACCAATATTTTTATCGAACATCTTATAGTCAAACAGTAAAATTCTAATCACAAGGTGTTCGTATTTAATCATTCTCAATTTATTGTCTATCCAGCCCATGTATATAAAAAGGTAAACTGCTCATAAACTAGTCGAGCCTAATTCAAATAATCAATCAATTAAATAAACACAACAATAAATGATAATCAACGCTTTATTCTATCAAATATTTATAATACTTTTTGTTTGTCTTAGGTTAAAACGGTTTTATATTTATTTTGGAGCATTTGGGCTTTCCCTTCGACATGTTCCGTCCCTCGTCCAAGTCTCCTTGGATCTCACAAACGAAACATTTGTACTAGTCATTTTCACATACCCCTTTAAGTATTTAACTTCTAAATTTTAAAATACTTAATTAATCATCCAAACATAGGCAAACAAGGAAATCAAATCATTGTTTTAGTAGATAAAGAAAACAAGCATTCATACACTTAACACTTAAACTTCCTTCAACTTAGCCATGGTTTTAATTAACTTAAAGGAAGAAATAACTCACTTTGAATTCCACTTCTTCCAACTTTAAGGCAAGGAACTCAAGATCTAAACCATACTTCCTACCATGATTCGAAACCAAATCAAAATAAACCCGAATTCCTTCTTCCTCCTAAATAGATTTGGCCTCACCATGCTCTACCCTTTTCTCTATCATTCTTCAATATTTTAGATGCTAAACCATGTTCTAATGGTATTCTAAAATCTTTGTAAAAGTTTTGTGGAGTTTGGAGTTGGTTTGATATGATTTTAAGAAAGTTAGTAAGGAAGAAGAAGAGAAGAAGAAGCCATTAAAATAGCTTAAAGGAAGAAGAAGAGAATGTGTGTGATAAAATGAGTGGAAAACTTGTGTATTTATAGAAAAAGAAAGTAGTGGTAAGTTACAAACTTAATCCTTTACCAAATTACCAAAATACCCTTCCTAAACTTTAAAGTAAACTTACTTTTTTCAACACTTACCATCATCCATCACTTTATTACTTTATGTCATTTTCACTTAATACTTAAGGAGTGTGTTTGGATGGAAAAGTGGATTAAAGTGAAGATTTGCCATAGTTTTGGTGAGATTTGATTTGATGTTTGCATTTTGACTTTTTTAATTACCTTACTTACTTTTACTAATGACATTCCAGAATTCTCTAATGATACTTAGTAAAAGTAATCTTGATTATTTGTAAAATGTGTGTGTGTGTGTGTGTGTATATATATATATATATTTGTGTGTGTGTTAAAACATGTTAACAAAGGTGCAACAACATTGCGACAACTCATATTGAACAAAACATTGATTTTCGACAAAATGTTTTACACTCACATTTTGACGTTTTTCTTAAACTATTTATTTATGTAAAAAAAACTTGAAAATAAGTTTCTTATCGTCTTTAAATAATTAAAACAAGTGTATTTGACTTATAAAACCATATTTAATAATATTAAAATCCAATTATAAAATACGACGTCGATTTGTCAACGTGGGACGAAATTTATCAATCTTTATAAAACAAGTATTTTTATACTTATAAAACTTTTATCAATCACTTATTAACATTTTATAATAATTTTAAAATAATATTTATCATTAAAACAAAAATTGAATATACATCCAATTTTATCGCAAACTGACTTTTGTCGCTTTTCGACGAAAATCCAAACTTCTTGATTTTTTAATCAAATTCTAAAAATAAGTTTATCATTCTTATTTATTATATAAAACATGATTATTAAGTTTGAAAATTCTATATCTGAATATTTAAAATAAATTAAATATTCCATTTTAAAATGGTAAAATTACAGGTCGTTACAACTCACCTCTCTGGCCCACTTATATTTTATATAAGTGTGGTATTTTTATTGTTGCTTGTTTGGATTGTTTAGTGTATTTATTAGTTGGTTTGGAAATATTACTGCCATTGCAGTGGATGGCATTACATTCCCGTCTAGAGCGATGACCCTTTGTATACGCTTCCACCACGAAGCAGATGATTTATATTTTATTATTATATATTGTATGTGATGCAACGGGACAAGTTGGAAGGGTCTAACAGGATTCCTCACCACTGTTGGTTTTTATTTACGTATATATGTGCTAAAATATATATGAGTTGTGAGGTAGAAGGACAGGTTGGAGGGATCCAACTGATTTCTCATACTGTTGATTTTACTTTTCATAAATTGTGATAGATGATGTGTTGGATGCCATATTTGAAGACATTGATATGATTTCCCTTATTTAGTGCTATGGTAGCACTGTACCATATTTTTAGTATTTTGAAATACTATAAAATAGTGATTTTGAATTGAAATGATTTTCAAAGTGATTTTGGAATTATAGATGTGTTAATAATTATTCTTTTTTTTTTGGCAAGGCCAGCCTGTTTTTATAGTGGACAGTCCACTCTTTATTGATCAAAAGCAACATACAAAGATTAAGAACTACAAACCAAACAAAATAGGACAAGATACATCCCCACCACCAACACATTAACACAGCGACAAGTCAGGACAAAATTTTAAAAACAAGAGCAGAAATTGTAGAGTATGACCGCGCAAATATGCGCGAATTCCTTTCCTCCCAAATTACCGCAATCGTAAGCTTAAGATATCGGAGAAGTCGAGTGGTCGACATGGATTTCCACCTGGTTAAATGAAAGATACGAACCCATTCAAGATTGAAATCTCTGAGCGGAGGCCTCTCGTTAATGTGATGCAGAACCCTTTCCAAAGTTGAAATGAATAAAGGCAATTGAAAAACAAGTGGCCAACGTTTTCAGCAGCTCTATTACATAGAATGCACTCAGAATGATTGATAAATTGCCTGTTAACAAGATTATCCTGAGTATGAATAGCATTCATTAGGCATTTCCAGAGAAGAATATTATGCTTTGGTTTCGATCCAGACTTCCAGATACGAGCATACCAAGGAAAAGGAGAATTGGCTTGATTTTGAACAATAGCTTTGTAAACCAAATGAATGCTGTGAAGCTTGCCGTTCCAACTGAGCCCAGAATGTTCCACGTACTTAAAAGAAGCTTTAATGAAGACCAGAGATTGTTCAATATAGGAGAACTGACTTGAGGCAGATGAAGAACCTCATTAACAATAAAGGAACTAGCATTAGCATTTAGAGGAATACCAGAGTTATTTATGAGATTATAATCAGTTGAGTGAGACAGGATCAAACCTGGAGCACACCAGGGCGAATACCAAAATGAATTGATAGTGTTGCATTGTACCATAGGCAGGTAGAGCCTTCTATTCTTCAGAAGCCTTTTCCATAGAAAGCTAGCTTCTTTGTTAACATCCATAGTCCAAAAATTGCCACCTTTAAGGTTGTAATGTCTATTCCAGACTTCCCACAACCCCACACTATTACTAAGTAATCTGTTAACATGATGGGAAGCAGTGGCAATGTTCCATAGATTTAGATTAAGGATTCCAAGGCCACCCAAATTAAGGGGGACAATAATTTTCTTATAAGCAATCGGGATGAGCTTAGCGGAGTAAATATTTCCATGCCAAAGGAAATGGTTAAAAGCTCAATTTAGCATGTTGATAAGCTTATTAGGAATGATGAAAATCCTAAAATAGTATGCACACATAGCAGTGGCAATACTTTTTAAGATAACAAGCCTACCAGCTTGAGATAGCTTAGAACCATTGTAATTTTTGAGTCTAGAAGTTATTTTTTCGTATAATGGAAGACATTGAACATTGGATATTCTGGACTTACACAAAGGAGCACCCAGGTACATGGCATTAGGATCCATGGCCTGAAGGCCAGAAACCAGAAGGATATTCTGGTAATTATTTTCAGTAACCCCAGCCATATTAATATGCGATTTACTTTTATTTATGTATAGACCTGTCATCTTTTTGAAATTTTGAAGAGTAGAAAGCACACTAGTGATGGATTTAACATTTGGTTTAGTAAAGAGCAATAAATCATCAGCAAACATTAATGAGGAAATTTGGAGTTTTTGGCACTTAGGATGATAATCAATTTTTTTATTATTGCATTCAACACTAATCAAAAAAGTAAGAACTTTCATGACTAAAATGAATAGAGAAGAAGAGATAGGATCCCCTTGCCTAATACCTTTTTGAGATTTGAAATAACCAAAAGATTCACCATTGAGAGATAAAGTCAGATAAACTGTAGATATGCACGTATATATCCAGGCTAAGAAGGGAAGGGGAAAGTTCATCCTGGACATAATAGAAATGATCGCCTCCCAACTAACAGAGTCATAAGCTTTATGAATATCCAATTTCAGGAAGCATCTAGGAGAAATGTTTTTCCTATTGTAGCCTTTAATAAGTTCTTGAGAGAGTAAAATGTTATCAGTAATAGATCTCCCAACAACGAACCCATTTTGATTAGGAGAAATTAAATCAGATAGGCAAGTTTTCATGCGAGAAGATATAATTTTAGCTATACATTTTTAAATAACATTGCAACAAGCAATGGGCCTGAAATCAGAAACCGATTGGGGAAGATTAACCTTAGGGATAAGGGCAAGTTTAGTATGATTTATACCATTCAGCAAGGTATTGGTTTTGAAAAAGTGTTGAATAGCTTTACAAAAATCATGTTCAACAATATGCCAGCATTTTTGAAAAAACATAGCAGAAAACCCATCAGGGCCAGGCGAACTAGTGGATTTCATTTTTAAGATGGTATCATGAATTTCATCAGGAGTAATAATCTTAATAAGCTTATTAGCTTGATCCTTAGAGATAGTATTAAGCGGTAAGTCTTTTAGGACATGTAAATTATCTACAGTGTCAAAATGAGCAAAAAGGAATTTATAATAATTAAGAAAAGAGTGCTTTATACTAGACTGAGTGTTCACTTCAAAACCATGCATATCTTTAATCATGTGGATAAAGGCAGAAGACTTCTTAAGTTTCAAGGAGTTATGAAAAGTTTTAGTATTTCTATCTCCTCCTATATCCCATTGAAGTTTATTTTTTTCACGAAGCATAAGAAGCTCAGGTTTGATAGCTAATTTCAATCTTTTGGTAAGCTCATTAACTAAATTTGAAAGAATTAAATTACTGGGATCATTCTGAAGTTGAATATGAATATCATTAAGTTCAGAACTTAATTTGGTAGATAGAAGGTTACCAGATCCATACTTATTAGCAGACCATACTTTAATAGCCGCTTTACAATCTTTAAGCTTAGATTGAAGAATAAACATAGGATTGCCAAATTTGGGAAAGGCCCACACATGCTCTATCAATGGAAAAAATTCTGGATCAGAAATCCAGCTATTGAAAAAATTAAATGAAGAAGGACCTTTAATATTCCTATTTCCCCAGTCCAAAATGATAGGACTATGATCAGACAATGATGGAGTGGGGAAGATAGAAAGCAGAGAAGGCCAAGCATTGAAAGCAGAAGAATTAAAGTAAGAACGATCCAATTTGCAAAAAGTTCTATTACCTGATCTGCTGCAGTTATTCCAAGTATAAAAAACACCTGTTTTTGGAATTTCATAAAGCTGAGAATGGAGGATAGCAATATTAAGAGGAGCAACATCAACCAGAGTCAGAGGCAGCCCACCCATCTTTTCCTCAGAGTTTTGCATACAATTAAAATCACCTAGGCAAATCCAAGGACTGGAAGTGTGCAAAGTAGGAAGGATGTCAAGAAAAATCTGTCTATTAGCTTTCATGTTATCTGCATACACAAAGGTAGAGTTAAATTTGAAATTAGTAGTTAAGTGCTCTATATTGCAGTGAATGAATTGTCTGTGAGTTTCAGAAGCATTAATAGAATAGGCTTGGGAATTCCACAAAATCAACAACCGACCAAAAGGGGCAGCAATATGATTGTGTATAAAATCCCATCTAGGTGCTATACGATTAGCAAATATGCTAGTTTCTTCTTCTGAGTATTTAGTTTCACTGATGCATATAATTCCCAATCTGTTGCCTTTAATGAGTTGTTTGATTTCATATACTTTGGCATCATCATGCCCACCACGTATGTTCCAATACCCAATATTATCTAACATCACAACTTTTTGTGTTTATTGGCAGATTGCCGAGTAATTCTTTGTTGCCCTTGCAACTTATCAGTGGCATTCTTTTTACTCTTTTTGGAGTTCTTTGGATTGAGCTTGGCCAAAATTTGCTCTTGGTTGAAAACATAGCCATCATTCATATCATCTTCTGAGCAGAAATCGGATTCTGATGATGACCCTAATTCAGTTTCAGCAGTGTTATCCTTTGTTGGGGTAAACAGAGGGATATCTTGGGGTGGTTTTAATTTTTCATATGGCCTATCTGTTATGATAACACTAGTATCCTTAGATGATGTAGCTACTGAAATAATATTATTATACTCGGAAATAGAAGAGCAATTATGATCTGTTGCCTCCTTTTCTTTGTGTTTACTTCGAATTGTATCCTCCTGCTGATTGTATTTAATTACTTCAGGTTGAACATGTTTCTTTTGAGAACTAATGCAAATACCTGAATTGCCTTCACACCGCTGATTTACTTCATTGCCTAATTCCGCTTGCAAGTTACCTAATGGTCCCATGTTCTCTTCTATTAATTCTCCTTCCTCTATGTCAGTAAGAATGGCAAAAGCATTACTAGTTTCAATAGGTTTATGTGTTACACCCTGTAATTGAATATCTTTGTTTACTTGTATTGTGTCTGAATTATTTAAATTATTTATATCCCTCTCTGTAGTCTTTCTGCCTATGTTTGGTTCCACCATTTTATGTTTCATTTGATTAGCTTTGGGTTTCCATCTTTGTTGCATCTTCCTCATGTTATCCCCAAAAGAATTCCTGGTCACATCAGAATTACATTTAACGTAGGCACTGCTTCATTAGTCAATCCTTCTTTTTCACTGCTAACTTTCTCTTCTACAATATTTTTGTCCATATCACAATTTTTAGTAGAATGACCAAAAACTTTACAAGACGTGCAAATAAGTGGCCTCCATGAGTACTCAATGTAAACTTTTTGACATGTCTCCAATCCATCTCCTATCAATAAGAATTCAGGTAACTCTTTATCAGGAGAAATTTCTACTAAACATTTAGCATATTCCATTCTTTCACGCTTTTCAGTGGCTTCGTTGAAGCAAACCAGTTTCCCCAGGTGACAAGCAATCCAATTAATACCCATTAGTGTCCAAGCAATATGGGGAATATTATAAAGCTGAATCCATATGGGTACAGATCTCACTTGAGATTGTACCGAACCAAACGCTGGCTTCCAGGAAGTGATGACAAACATTTGCCCACGTATAAAGGAAGGATCTGCACGAAGAACAAATTGCTTGTCCTCAGGACAAGAAAACTTGATGAAATAATTTGCTCCATCAGATTTGATGTCATAGGAACCTTTCAATTTCCAAGATTTTTTAAAATGTGAAACCACCGCCATGTAGTTAACTGGAGCTCCAAGAAAGAAGCCCACTAGATAATCTTCCCAATAACTCATACCTTCTGACACCAACACATCAGGGGGAGGAAGCGGCGTACCTTGATAGTCAAGAATGAACTCCGTTGGAGTATATGAGCCAGCGTTCCTAGGCTTATTTGCAAACAGAGAGGACCAAGAAGGCTGTGAGACGGAAGAAGAAGACTTCTGGGGAGGGCATGGAGGGACAGGAGAAGGCAGAGCCGGGAGAGGAGATGGAGATGAAACTGGATCCGGAGGAACTGAAGGTAGAGGAGGGGGAAGGATGAGAGCAGGAGGAGGAGGAGGAGGGTTGTCAGCCAACGGAAGTGGTTGAGGAGGGAGGCAGGGAGAAGAAGAAGAAGAAGGAACAGAGAAAACAGATATAGCCGTTGCATTGGACGCCATTTTTGATGCTTAATAATTATTCTTGAATTATTAAAAGGAGTTTATTTTAAATAAAAAGTATGATTTTTGGGTATTATAAACTGATAGTTAAAGAAATATTTTAAATAGAGATTTTCGAATGGTTTAAATAAAGGATTTATAAAAGTGATATTTTAAAAATAAAGAAATAGATGTATAATCGGAATTTGTAAATATGTATAAATTGGATTTGTAATCGATATTTTGTAAATAGATTTGTAATCGATATATTGTAAATAGGTTATAAATGGATTTGTAAATAAATTAGATTAATAAAGGAATAGATTTATAAAGAAAAGAATTTACAAATGGGATTTTATAAATAAATTCGATTGATAAAGAAAAGGATTTATAAATGGATTTTTATAATAAATGGGTTTTATAAAAGAATGGATTTATAAATAGAATTTTATAAATAAAGAGATGTTATAAAAATATAAGTTTTATAAAATAGAAATGAGATTTATAAACATAGTTTTATAAATATGGAATGATTTATGTTGAGATTTAAATATGGATTTTTATATAAAGGAAATACATTCACGTTTTAAAGGTGGAAATAACCTTTTAAATGAGTGTTTTGAAAGTGATATTTTCAAAGTTAACTGGTTTTAGAAAGTGATTGAAAATGTGTTAAGTGATGAAAACATAGATTTTAACATCTATTGTGGTAATAATTTTTTTCAAGGAAAGTGAGGAAGGCATGGACTATAACACTATTTATAGTACGTGATTTCCAAAAGGAGATGTTTTATATAATATACGAGATTTATATGTGTATATATATATGCCCTATATTTGATGCTAATATTTGAGGCGTGCAACTTTTATCTAATTAGAAGTTAAGAATATTGTTCAATCAAGGTCTAAGAGGTAATGATACCAAACTTGAATGGCTTCATTGTTATCTAATAAATAGTTGAAGTTCGACATCGAAGATTAATGTTAAGTATAATTTGTTGAATCCCTATACTAATGTTTTTGGGTTATCGTAACGATGTTTTAAGCAACATCCGTTTGACCCAATAAAATATGTTCTGACCTTTCATTATGAAATACACGAATTGGTTCTTATAATCGTACTAAAGGCTTAGTGGTATAGGAAGTATTACTTCTTATACTTATACCCGTCCTGAGGCATATGAACTCGGGAGTTGTACGGTTATAGAAATTTATTTAGTGTGTCTCTAAAATGGTCATGTTATTAAATATACTTATACCATTGATATAAGTATGGAAATGTTTTCCAAATATAGAAGGTTAAAGTGGCTTTGTGAATATATCTTTTAAAAATATTTTGAGATAAATAATTTGGAAAGTGATTTAATTAATAAAAGATTAATTAAACGGGCTTAGTGATTGCTTTAGTGCTAGATTATATTTTGACCAATGTTTGGTTCCTTGATTTGATGTGGGAACTAATTAGTCATGCGCTTAGCATGAAGTTGACTGAGTAGGCTTGATTATTATTTGGTGTAAAGGATGTTGATTCGAGGAGAGCGGAGTGACTATGGTACTCCAATCTATTGGGATTCCTTCTTGGCGAAAGGATAGCAAGTTGAGAGTTGGAAACGTGATAAGTCTGTGAGACTTAGTTTCTGTATAAGGTTGAGAGCCTCTTTATCGATATTGGTCTGAGAGGCCGAGATCAGACTTATCCAAAAACCACTTTGGAAAAACGTATGCGTTCGAAAGTGCAGATTGATGATGATGATTTTTGAAGATAGAGATCTTCATGATGCAGGGCTACTTGCTACTAGACCCGCAATGCATATTATATACATGGTGGCAGTCATGCTTCGTTATGAAAATCTTTGGTATGCAAGGAATGCTCGCTACTAATCCTAGGGGTAATTCCTGACAGGGTGTGGTAGGAGAGTACCTTCGGTTTGTCCCGTTCCTAGACAACTTGTACGGATAAATGTCTGACGTTGATTTACTAGATCACATTGATTGATCTCTATAAACGTATCATCTATTTAGTGGCGGAGAAGGCAACTTCTCTTAGCTTAACACCCTTTCTTGAGACATACGAGCTCAGTAGTTACACATTTGTATAAATCAGTAATATGATTGTGGAATGGCAATGTGACATTCAAAGTAGAATGTGTTATGTGAAAGGTAATACGTTACCTCTTAGGCCTCATCACCCGGTAATGGCTTAAAAAGGGTATGTCGTAAGGCTATGTGGTTCACAACCATTAGGGTATGGTCATCACCTTTCTAGAGTACTCTTTATATGTCGAGTATGTTGTATATGCTGTGGCCATGGATAGGTCATTTACGATCAGGGCGATGTCATATTCGACTTCTATTTCGCCACCAGATGGGTGCTTCAAGTAGACCGATCTTGCCAGATGCAGAGGAATCGAAGATGTCGATCCTCGATACATTCCTCTAAAGATGTATTGTGTAGAAGGTAGTCCCTTACCTGCCATTGTATGGAATCTAACCTCCAATACGTGCCTGCCATTTTGTTTATAAAACCTACTTTGTAGCTAGTATGCCTGAGTTTAATAATGTAACAATGACAAATATGATTAAATATTATTTGTATACTAGACACTGGTATAATATCACAGAATTTGAAATGAAATGTTTTGGTTATCGTAAGGTAAAACACGTTTGTGTTTATGTGTGGTGTGGTCTTGCGGGGGACCTTTTGTTTTGAAAAAGAAAGTTTTTGATAACTTTAAAATTCAATTGAGATGTATTTTCTCATGCTAGTTTACCAGACTGATCCGAGCGTTATTCCCTTTCAATGCTCGGGACATACTAAACATATTTACAGATTTAGATTTGGATGCTTTGGAGCTTCAGCAGATGAGCTGGAGGTCTTCAGGTCGTATTCACGTATATGTATATTTTCCGTTGTATTGTTGCTGAAATTATCAACATTTGCGAGAACAGGTTGTTATAACTATTCAGGCCGATGATTTGTTTATTTGTGTAATCTGATTTGATGTATGTATATTATAGTTTCTCTTTTGTAAAGAACATTGATTGTATTATATGTTGTTCCACTGCGTTGTGAGATTCTATGTTGTTTAGTTTCTTCTCTTCTATCCTTCTTTCTTTCTCATAACTATCCGTCTTTCCATTCCGTTTGGGTTGGACATGTCTGGTTTATTATCATCTCGAAAGATATGGACTTAGGGGTTGTTACAGTTGATATCAAAGCTTAGGTTGTGCGAACACCTAGGCTTTGTTGGGGTACTTATTATATATAGGGTCAGTAGCACCCTAGAATGAGTTTGAGTGTATTATAGATATGGGCACGTATTTCTTAGTGGCATAAAAAATATTTTATATTGTGCTAACTTAATGGTTGAGTGATCTATGAATTCTGATTGGAACATAATGTACAATTGTATCGATCGGTGTTTCTAAGATCTTAAACAAGTTAAACTGACATAATATTGTTCTTAAATGGGGTAAATGAAGTAATTTTACCTTGATCATATTTTATGTATAAAAGAATAGTTTTTCAAAAATTATTACACTCACTATGGTGTGTTTTGGTTGTTAGATAATAATAATATTCAATTATTAAAATTTAAGTGAAACGACCCAAAATTTCCGAACCCGAAAATTCCAATAGTTTGAAAAAGAAGAAAGAGATAGAAGAAGAAGAAACAGAAACACATCACTGATTCTCACAAAACGCAGCGGATCAAAATATAATATCAAATAAAATAACAGTTATACAAGAAAAAACTGTATCAGTTAATTTACATCAATACATTCGAGTTACTACATTTCACAATCACTGGACAGTTAAAATAACTTGTCCCAGATAAGTAACAATATATCACAACGGAATACACTCCCTATGTTCCTGCCATCCAGCTCACCTCCTGAGCTCCAGAACGTCCTTACTTGAAAATCTGTAATACTCGGTCTGACCCGAGCATTACATCAAGTAACACCCAGGTCAGGCTGGAAACCAGCGTGAGTAAACCTATATAATATGAAATACCAAGCTATAACATATGTGAATATCAGGGTAACTCGTACCCTTTACGAGTTCTTATAGTCAAACATTTATCACACACAACTGTTTTCAGGTTAAATGTCCATGTTACCCAATTCATTCCATTCCAGCCTGTATAATTTCACATATCCAATTTATAAAGAATTTAGTTTACAAATCGAAGTGGTTTTGGATATTACTGATACCCGACCCCGGTCTCTTCGAATCCCAAGTCATCTTAACCCAAGTTATTCAAGTGAAATACAATTCAAACTTTAAATACAAGGTGTCACCTTTACACAGTAATTCATCATCGATAGATACCCACATTATCACAGTTTAAAACAAACATATCATATCACAACACCAGAATTGCCATTTTATAACGGTAATAAGTGTTACAAATCAAATTTGTAACGGTTATAACCGTTACAAATAGGTACGTGACAAAATCTATAACATATTTTCCAACGGTTATAATCGTTGGAAATTTCCATGTTCCCAACGGTTATAACCGTTGGGAATATGCATATTCCCAACAGTTATAACCGTTGGGATTATGGAAATCCCCAACGGTTATAACAGTTGGAATATTCCATATTCTCAACGGTTATAACCATTGGGAAGGATTATGGAAATTCCCAACGGAACCATGAGGAATTTTAATGTTTTTCAACAGTGACAACCATTTGAGAGTTCCAACAGTTATAACTGTTGAAAAATAATGTATTTACATAGTGCATAAGTTCATGTACAAAGCAATTAGATAAATACTAAATCATGAGTGAAAAATATGAGATCAACTCGGAATAGATTAACTGCTTTAAACAAATATATATCATAAAGTACAGAAAATATGAACGGTTAGTAATAAAAATAAGAATATGATTAACAATTATCCAAGTAATATTCAAAATCTAGAATTTCAACTAAAGACTTAAGAAAGCTCATAAACACATTCAAAAAGCAATAGATAAACTTCTATAACTTCACTAAATTTGTATCCCAAGCACCAAATGCACTAGTATAATAATATCATGTTACTATAAAAATAAATCAAGAACTTTTCCACCAACAATCTTTTTCATAGCCCTTCATAGGGATGGCAATGGGGCGGGTCTAGGGTCCAAACCCGGTTGACCCGCCCCTGTTTTGGCCCGTCTAGACCCGCCCCATTGGGGTGGGTAGACCTGTGACCCGTTCTTGGGGGCTCCGGGTCTAGGGCCGGGTCGGGGCTTGGCTGACCCGCCCCAACCCGACCCGCACTACTGAGATCTCATAAAATCGGTTTAGTATTATAATGATGGTTTGTTAATACACACACATGTATTTATGTGTGTGATTCTAACATGGATATTATAATGTTCCAATCAATAAGCTATAAAATTTTATAGTATTAAGCTGCATCATTGATATTATACAATAACATATGCATATTTTTTTGAACTATTTGGTACATCATATTTTTATTTTCCCTTATCATTGGAAATACATTGTTATTTTCATTTAATGTATCATTTAGTAACAACAAATATAAATATATGTACATTAGTACACATTTTGGATCGATAAAAAAAACTTCATCGGGCCTCGGGACGGGGCGGGTCTACCTTGACCCGTATGGGTTTCGGGTTCGGGGCAAAATTTCGAACCCGCACCGGGTCTACGGGGCGGGTCTGGGGCGGGGTCTAAAAAACCCGAGGCGGGTCTGGGGCGGGGTCTAAAAACCCGAGGCGGGTCTGGGGCACAGGAAACCCGCCCCAACCCGCCCCATTGCCATTCCTAGCCCTTCATGCTCCATGATGCCAATTGATGTACATAGTCAGCACAACGTATCCAAACTGTATAAAAAAACCCAGAGAAACCATGTTAATGTAATAGTACATAAAATTAAATGCGAGTCATATTCTTGCATTCAAAAATGAAAGAAAACTAAATAATGTTTGAAGCTTAAGTTTGTGTGCGCATGCACACGGATGTGTGAATAAAACATAACCATGTCGCTTAAAAGTAACATGTCTAAAGCTCCAACTTGTTTGAAGCTTAAGTTTGTGTGTACATAGTAGAGGGAACGTTGGCAAGCTTTGATCATGAGATAGGCCACTGTACCAGATTTGTAGCCTAAATGAAAGACAATACATATACGAATATAATTTCGATTAGACCAAGTTTGTTTTGCCTACTGGATGTTGGTTGCCATGAGTGTTTTGTTAACAAGAAACAAATTATTCTGCAAAGGCAGTAAACTCTTGAAATTTCAATTAATATTAATAGTTATGATGATGATCAAATGCCAAGTTTTGTTTGCATAGGCTGCTAATGGTTGCACATAGCCTAAAAATTAATATCCGATAGTGAAAAAAATGATTTAGCGTGAATATATTTTAGACCATATGAAGCATTTAAAGTTTTTAACTTCTAAAGAATATATTCAAAATTGATGTTGACTGTAGTATAAACATTTTAAATATTTATTCGTCTGTATGCAAATGTGCAATTTTGTTTATAGATAGTGCTTCTTAACGTTGTAGAAGTTATTAAATCACAATATTTATTTTATAGCATTTATTGTGGTTTGGCTATTTAATAAACAACAATATTTGGAACAGAAACTTGATTCATCTTTGTGACAGAAGTATTAAAATGAGATGTTAGTTCCAGCCTTCATGGTCAAGAAATAATGAAGGATGTCAATTTTAGCCAAAATGGAAACATTTAATCCTAGTAATGCACTCAAAAATATTTACATGTTACTAACCTATCAGTATGAAATACCAACTCACTTATAATTCATATACAGGTTTTCTTAAATGGTCATTTTTTTGCAAAGACAAAGGTTTTAACATAAGAATAAACGTTTAGGAATTAGGCACTTCATTAGACTACCGAATGCCACAAATGTATGAACAAAATGTATAAATAAGTTTTTTGGTTCTGGATTTACCAAATGTATGAACCAAGCAGTATGCTCACTAAGTTATATGACCAGTATTCAACCTTATTACGAAGATGATGGCTGATAAGCATAAATATGAAGGACGGATTCCTTTTAGAATCACAAAATTCAGCAAGATATATAGCAAACATTAATTATAATCTAACGACACCTGTCAAAAAATGAAGGGTTTGATACTTGCTTAAACAATAGTCAACCATACAGACACAAACTTCCATAAAGTCTGGTTTCAAAAATGCTCTACTTCTAAATGCTCCACTATTTTAGTACTACAAAGTGAAAATCAAAAACAAAAAACCTAATGTCTAAGGCATCCTTCAGGATGATTTGGAAATAAAGTCTTTTTGGGACAAATAAATAAGTTAATGACCAAAAAAACTATTTAGTGCATTTAATGTTTCTAATTTGCACATAACAATGGCTGATTTGATATGAGTGAGCAAGAGCATTTAAATGAAATACATAACAAATTTCAACATATCATTACCTTCATTCACATACAAGCATAGCACCCAAAAATATACAACCATCAACCGTATATTAACTTTTATGTTTAAACCTTAATACTGTTATTGTCATATAGTTTTATTTTTAAATTTATAATATTGAAACAAAGAAACATTTTTTTTATTCATTCTAAAATTCATATTTTAAAAAAAAACTTATTTCTTGTTGTTGGGCCAAAATAGGCCCAGAAAATAAGGAGGTAGTGGGTAGCAAGCCCACTTTGGCCACAGACCACATCTCACCTGCGCAAGCACAAGCAGGTGAGATTTTTCCTCACCTGCTTACGCAGGTGGGGACTCCTCATCTGCATGTGCAGGTGAGATATATTCCCACCGACACATGCAGCACCTACATGCGCAGGTGAGATATAAGCTCACCTAGTCACCTGCACATGCAGGTGATGATCACTCACCTGCATAAGGCAGGTGAGAATAATTTCTCACCTGCATATGCAGGTGAGTTCACTACTGCCTAATGGCAGTAGTGCCTCATTTGATACTGGGACAGGTACAATCCCGTCCTCCAACACTCCTCACCTTCGTTGTCCGACAACACCCTAGGCCGACGCTACACTCCAACATCGTAGTAAAATATACAAATTTCATGGGGAAAATTCGTATAACCTCCCCTATAATTTCCAACATTTCAATCATTCCCATAATGTTATATCAAAAAATTTCAAAGCAATTACCAACATGCAATTTACCTATGATTCCATAAAATAAAGTTAAGAGAATTACACTCGCCTTTTGCACTACAAAGCCTACTTTCATCTAGTTTTGCCTTTTGCACCAAAAGCCCCCATTACATTGTTTTCTATGAAACATGAAGGCAAATAATATTTTAAATTATATGAAAATTAAAAGGTTAAAATTTGGTTGAAAGTATAACAAAATAAGAGATATCAAGCAGAAGATAAGGAGAGCTATCAGTCAAATCGAAAAAAAAGTGGTGAAAATTCAGTCCAATTATAAAGAAATGCACATATATTTGTAAAATTTAGCATTAATGATTTAACAGTGGTGGGTGAACCATATTTTAAACAATCAAAGTGTCAAATTGATTAGAAGCATTAATTAACTAAATTTATTTATATCTATTGATGCATTATTTTAAGTACATACAATCTTTGTTCTCTTTATATGTTTATTTTATTGTCAGTAAATGCTTTATTAGTATACTGAACACAAAGTTTGTTATTTTGTGTCAGACAATTCAGATATCATTCTTTGATGGTCAAATAAAATGATCAGTACTGCAAATTACTAATTTAGTTGATGTGATTTCTATTATTTTATCTAGCCTGACTTCTCTAACTTATCATTCTTGGGTCTCCTGCCATTGTTCTCACAACATAGAGTTTTATTGCAGGATATATGCATGTAGTGTATCAGTGATAAACAAATATAGTGTATTTTATACTTTCACATGGTATCCTATTTTGATCATAATCCAAAAGATACCCAGTTATATACTTGAATCTCAAAATACTTAAAAACAGTAATTTGGGAAAAAGATTAAACTAAAAACGAAAAGTAGAGGCTGATATTAGACACTCTAAAATTGACATGCTAATGAAATTATTCGGGGGAAATGATAATAGTAGCAAATTACTAGTCTACCCATCCACAAATTGATTTTATGAATATTATAATGTGATTATCTCAATTAAAACAATATACTAACAAATATAGTAGTCAAGGGAAATCAGATGACAAACTTCATAGACATCGTATCATAACAATTAGTACTCGCGTTTTATTTATTTCATAGACTGAAAAGAAAAATTTAAACATTATGAATATTCATTTCATAATAAAATCATTCCAAACCAATGAAGCGTGCAATATTTTCAAATTTCAAAGCTCAAAGTAGAGTTACAATTTGATATGTATTTCATGCATGAATATAGTTTACATATTTCTTTGGAGGAGTATTACAGTTAGATGGTCAATTAAGTAAAATAAAGTATGTACAATAAATTTATAGTTACGAACAGGAAGGGAAGCTTTAGGAAAATTCTAATATGCATCAAAACAATATTGTATTTTAAAATTTTCGCTCGTATAGTAAAGTAAATTTCCTGGTTAAATTGTAAAAAATGTAAACCAACATATAAAGATGTGACATGGAAATCATATATCAGTTGTTAACATATGAAAAAAAATCTAACATACAGTTAGATCTTTTCATATATAGAAATTCATACGCATATTGGCATAAATAGAGTAACAATAATAACGATAACAGTCAAATGTGAAAATTATGAAACAAAAATTATAACTCAATAGCTTTGGGCATATAATCGACAACAATGATGTTTAGCCATAGTAAAATGGGATTATATTGTAGATCTGTAGATTGAAATAAATAAATGCATATAAGAGTTATTTTTTTTCTTTTCTTCTTTTTAAGACCTAGAAGAACTATGTTTCCTGCCGTACCCTAGAAGCATACAATGCACATTCCAGACAAACATCCATTCATCCAACTAACAGCCATAACAATTTATGTTTTGTTATTCAATTAATTGCCTTCAAATCTGTTTATATAAATACCTTTAAGATCAAGGTGAAGGGGAACAATTGTAATAATGACAACCTCTGTTTGCCAAATCAAATATCGAATTTTCAGTCGAACTTCCAATTTCAATTCGAGGCAAACTTTAATTTCAAGGCAAAATTGGAGATGGAAAATTCATATTACAATTAAAAAAATACCTGAATCGATGGCGGCAGCGGCAGTAACCCTAGAGGCGGAAATGTTAGTTCCCAATCTTGGAGATTGGAAAGTTGTATGGAGAAGAGAACCTGGCTACTGGCTACTTTCTGTTTGGAGCTCGACAAGGTCAGGAACTCGCATCAGGAAGAGAAATGGGTGGTTTAATCCTGATCTTCCTAGATCTGGTGACAGAAGGTTTGACTCTAAGAGTGATGGTAAATGGGGAAAAATAACGCAGAAGGTGGGGGGGAGAGAGAATAGACGAGAACGGAGAAGAAGGGGTAAAGCAAAGACGAGCGTTGAAGAAAAATTTAGGTGGCGGCTGTAATTTCTATTTCGAGGGTTCCATTGTTTATCAAAGAACGGAAATGCTATTAGGCCCGAAAAAAGAGTAAGAAAATCTACCCGAAGCAAAATCAATGGCTACAGTGAATTGAACAAAACAAAATCAAAGGACACCCGTGAATTCCTCCCATTTCCGCACTTTCCTGGCCTAACTTTTTCGGGCCTTCTAGCATTGCTCATCAAAGAAACTGAGAAGCTTCGGTCAAAATATAGTGATAGAAGATAAAATTACTAAGCAATCTCGTGCAGTTTGATTTATTTACGACATTACCAGCTGTTGTAACAGTATTAATCGTCGTAACTTGTTGTCACGATAATAACTGTTATAATTTCTAACGGAAATAATCGTTACAACTTGAGATACGAGAAATGTTGCAAAATGGACTGTTTGGTAATTGGTAACGGAAATAACCATTGTAAATGCTTATAACGGAAATATCCGTTAGAAATTTCTAACGGTTATAACCGTTACAAATTGAAACGAAAAAAGTGTTACAAATAGACCTGTTTGGTGTAGTGATATCGCATAGCATCACAAATCACATATCAGAGATATCAACTAACCTAAGGCATACAATATCATTCAATCATTCATAAGCAAGATTAATTTGTCATACCATTTCTAATTAATTTAAAATAAATTAAATTAATTACTTCAATCACTTTTAATCCTGCTTACTCAACATAAATTAATTACAAACCATTAATTAATCATCCCTTAATTATCCTCTTTAATTACATTAAGTAATTAGCCTTTAATTAATAACACAAATTAATTAACCTTCACCCCCTTCACATTAATTACATTTATCCTTAATTAATTACTCTAATTAATTATCTTATAATTACTTACATTGATTAATTATCCTCTAATTAATCATACTCATTAATTAACTAACCCTAAATTAATTTTACTCAATTAATCAATCCTTTAATTTTAAGTAGTTAATCTCTAATTACTTAATCAATTTTATCCTTAATTATGAACTAATTAATCTTTAATTAATTAACTCAATTACTTAATTAATTAATCTCTATTATAAATTACTTAACTAATTAATTCTTAATTATCAATTAATTAATCTCTAATTAATTAACTAGACCCTTAATTACAAATTAATTAACCTCCAATTAATAAACTTATAACCCTCAATTATAAATTTATTAATCCTTAATCATTAATTAATTAAATTAATTAATTATACTTAAATTACTTTATTATCTTAATTAATCTCAAACCATTAAAATCTTAATTAACCTTTAAGGTAAATCATTATCTTTATTAATTACCTCATTATGATACACATATATTTAAAACATTTTATCTTTTACTTAATTACATTTATAATCAAGCTTTAAAAATAACTTAAGCATTTAACTTGCAAATTTAAGTTAAACAAATTTATATAACTTCCCATTTAAATATCAAAGAAAACATTTATTATATATAAAAGAAATAGATTCTAAGAAATATATTTAAACTTGATTTATTTTAGATTTAAAAACTTGCTTTCTTTTAAATTTGAAAACTGTTAAATTTCTGCTTCGGGTCCAACTCGATAACTACTCGAGCCCTGCCCCGAGTAAACCCATTTTCTTCCCTTACCTTTACTTTTTTTTAAACTTGGATTAAATTTTAACTTAAATCTGTAACATGTTCACTCACGTTTAACTCGAGTCTCTACTCGAGTCCCCTCACCATTTACTCTAGTGCTCCTACGAGACGACTCCTCTATCCAAACCTCTAACATCATATGACACCTGTGCACCTACAGAGTCGATCGCAACGACATCGATCACCGCCCACGCCTCCATCTCAACGACGATCACCAAATCCTTCGATCCCGACCCTCAAACCACTAGCACAAGCCCACGATCAAAATCGAGCAACTCAGTCGAACTGGAACCAAAACCCATCACTATAAACTGCCTCGAATCCACGTCTCCAAACCCCAGACAACGCTGCAACTCCGGCCATGCCTTGCCGACCTTCCATACTGCCATCACCCAAAGTCTCGAAAACTCGATCAGTAGAGTCGCTGCAGTGACCTAAAATTCCGACCTCAACATAACTAGGGTTAAAAACTCATTCCATCCCACCGCCGCCACCACGGTGCACTATCTTCCTATCAGATATTTTTGCCAACATCCCTGATCACCAACCTTCCTCCAAATGAAACCCCGAGGCCTCACCACTCTTTAGTTGCTAGAAACAGCCCAATACACATTTTCTGGTCATCTCCAAAATGCCCACTCGATACAAATCTAAAATTTGTGATTTTCTTCTTAAAAATCATATTCTTCTAGATCGATTCAAGTTATATACTTGAATCAGCAATTTAAGATGTTTGGTTTTTAACATATTTTTAAAAATCTATTGTATTTTCATGATTCCAGAGGCTTTTCAAACTTATTATATTTGAACTATTTTTTGTTTAAAAAAAATCTAGATTTTGTTTGAACTCAACAATTTTGTTTGACATCCCAAGATTAACAATGAACAGATAAAAAGATTTGACATTTTGATCAAACTTTAAAGCTTTGAACTAAGAACAGAGATGTTCAACACAACAGACATGCACACTTCATATATACAGAGACTTTACTTATATACATACATACAAAGCAATCATCATCACCGAAATTCACATGCATCAGATGTTTATTTACTTAGGCTTTTTAAATAAATGTTTACTCACTGTTTAGAAAGGATGATCAGAGCTTATTTCCTGAAGTCTGGAAATGATGTTTAAGTTTGTATTTAAGTTTGTACAGGGTGATGTTTATATATTGAGATATGAATTTTCTTTTTAAATTCATTAAATATGGAACTTAGAACAGAGTGCATATATACACATATACACAAGCATTGCTCAGGCATATTATATTTACATACATGCATTCACATCAATATACCTCTGCAAACAATATTAACTATGATACATGCATCATAGATCAAGACAGATTTAGATTAAGGTCGGTAATTTACTCACCTTATTTGAACAGAGAAGCTTCTTCCTGAAAGTGGTTTAATTTTTGAACTTAATCTTCTTGCATTGATTTTTGAAACTGGAAGTTTTGATCTGCTTTGAACTGAATTGAACTTGAATTTGTTGAGCTTCAGGTTTGAAAACTTGAAAGATTTGATTGTTGAGATGATTCTTGAGTTTTTACTGAATTTTTTTTAACTTTCTAGTTTTTGAATGGATGAAATAAAGGAATACAAGGTGGAGATATAAATCAGATGGTACACTGCTGCCTTCCACAGCAAGCATCTTCCTTTGATTTTTTTCTTCAGTTTGCTTTGAAAAAATATGTTTCGACTTGACATGATTTAATTGATTTTTATATTTTGTAACTTGAAATGATGTATTGTATGCTTGAATTGAACTGTGCATTAATTGCTTGTCCTTAGGTTCATACATGTATATATATATACATAGATTTCATATGTATATTTTGTTTTACCCAATGCTCTTGTATTTGTTATTATTTTATATATACATATTCTCATATACACATTGCTTTATTATATATATATATATATATTCACACTCATACAAACTTTTTCCTATTTTTCATTCCACATAGGTATATACATACATTTATATTCCTGTATATGTATATACTTATATATGTATATATTTTCAACATTACAAGGTTGTATATATTTATTTATACATATATTTAAGGATATTTTATCGTGATTTAAATTGTTGGAGTTTTTTATATATATACACATATAATTTATTTATTTTTCTTCTATACGGTTCATCATATCCACAGATTTATAAGCCAATATTTATTATTGTTTTTAAGCCATTTATATATCCAATATTTCAATTATCATAAATTCATTTGCTCGACCCATCAAAATTAATATTCTGATAATTTAAACCAGTTAATTATCCAATTAACAGATGTTAAAAATTCGGGTCGTCACATTCCTCCCCCCTTTGAATCTTTTCGTCCTCGAAAAGGAACGAAACCAGAATTTATGAAAATGCTTAAAATCAGATAAATATTTTTTTTCTTTCTTTTGATCATTTTTTTAAAAACACTTTTTTAATATCTATATAGTATTACTAAAATAGTTTTTATAAAAATACTTTTATAACTCGATGTTTCGACAAGTCCATCCTTGTTCTCATAGAAATTCGGTCATACATTGATCAGGCGTAGGACTGAAAATCTATAAGTACTTAGCAGACCTACTTTAACATCTAGTGAAAATACTTGAAAAATATTTTTATTGAAAATATCGAAAACATTTTTGAAAATAGAGGAAATATCTTTGGTGAGAATGCTTTGGAAATCATCACCCCCATCCATGGTCGCAGTTAACCCGATGGTTACGTTGCCATCCCGGCAAAATCCATAGACAACTATAGGCCTCCGCACCCCTCGATTACACCATGGAACCCGCTACAGTTCACAGTTATACCCGGGCTTTTCGTTGCTATCACAGTAAAAACCCATATAACTGTAGGCATTAGCGCCACCGAATTTCGCTGCCAAAAGAATGAAACTCCTCCACTTGACCATAGATCGCAGTCTACCGATGTTACGTTACCATCCCGGCAAAATCAAGTGTAGACTGGTGGCACTCATCCTCCACACGATTTTCGCTATGGTCCACACACAGTAGATCGCAGCGACATCGAGCTACACTGTCGTCATAGCATAACCCAAATGCTCCTGTAGGCATCAGCGCCCTCGACTTTCGCTCCCAATAATCCTCAGGAACTTGTTTGTCTCGACTCCTCACAGGATTAACTTTAGAACCTCCCCCTTAGAGGCTCAAGGCAGTACCACCCTGTGGCAATCCTGAGAGTTCATCCAAGGGAGCGCCTTTTTCCCCAGAGCCACTTTCAAAACACTTTATACTATACACATATAGTATTTTCCAAATCATACACCAAGTATGAATCTCATATAAATCTCCTTTACAAAATCGATTCCCAAAATCGATAATTCTCATATTAGGCTTTTCCAAATTCCAATATTGATTTTACCCAAAAATCAAAAGCCTTTCCAAATGCCATAGGTTCCCAAAACCTTTCCTCAAAATCATTTTCACAAATCCTTTTTATATATACATATATATAATAATCTTGGAAAATTTTTGGAACACTTCAAACTTGTATAAATTCCCTTTCTATACTTCAAATACTTTCGAAAATCCTTTTCTTCTGGCTATAGATTTAACAAGGGGAGTTTTATCATATATATAACAAAGATATGTAACTTTGTTTATTCCAAATCAAATATTCAAATTTGATTACTCTATAAAGTCACTTACCAAATTACTTACTTCCATAAAGCAAATTTTTACCATAGAAATATCCTATTTCCACTTTATTTCATCACATATTTCACAACATATACTTTCCATTTCAAAAACCATATTACAGTTCTTATCTCCAATTTCAATATCAATCTGATACAAACCCGTACGATGTACACATATCATCCGTACGCAATATCAATCTGATCGCTCACTCGATCATAGAATTTCATTTCCGAACTAGTATTATCCACCCGACTTCCTAGTGCGGACTCAGGTCTGGTTTCTTGATCAGAAACCGTCATTCTCCTTGCATAGTCACAACAATGATAGAGAATATCCAGAACAAATCAAAAATCCATATCCAGGTTCGCCGTCGAAAATCGAGCGAAAAATCCTAACTCGGATTGATTATACTATCTTGAAATTCTGTGCTCGAATCTGGATCAAACCACTTTGCGAATAGAATAATATACGTACATTCTACGTATTTATCTTCATTGATTATTAGGTAAATCAATTCCCTTTCTACTCATCCTCACTTTGATTTTGTTCACTTTAATTCTTATCTCAATTGGGTATTTAATCATAAACAGTTTGTACTCTGACCAACTTATATTCAGAAAACAGCTTGAAAATTTTAAAAATAGATAAATAGTTGAAAAATAATTATTAACTGTAAAATAACTGTAAAATAGTAAGTAATTGTAAATAGTTGAAAAATAGTAATTATTTATAAAACAATTGAACAATAGTAATTAGTTTATAAATAGTTGTAAAATTGTTAAGTGGTTCCAAAAGTAGTTGTTAAATAAATATAAGGTAGTCTTGGAAAAGAAAAGTTGTATAGTAAATAGTTAGGAAAAGAGATTTAAAATAGTTTATATCAAAATGATTTATTTAAAAATAGTCCAGAGCCAAACTGTTCAATTTCCCATCAATTCAATTTAAATTCCCTTTCATTAAATTGACCCAATTCTAATTTGAATAACTTCAATTTCCCTTGAACTTGTTTTATTCCCAATTCAAATCGAATTAATCTCAATTTCTTTCAGATTCAAATCAAATTCCATTTGATTTTAAACATATTTAATTCAATTACAATTTCAAATTATTCAAATTAATTTAGACTAATTTCAAATTGAATCCACTTCAATTTTCAAATCATTAAAATTTCTATATGAATTAATCCCAATTCCAGTTTGAATTTGAACTCATTCAATCTTCAATTTTATTTCAAATTAACCCAATTCAAATTTTCAGTTCAAAGTAATTCCATATCCATAATTTCAAATTAAAGTTTAATTTCCCTTTTATCTCAATAATGGATATATTATCACACTTCATTTCTCATTCATTTAAACAAATCCAATTCACAATTTAAAGATTATTAATAACAATAGGATGGCATCATCCAATTTATTCTAAAACATCCATCCATTTTCAATTTCCAAATCTCAAACCCATTTTGAGATCACTCATAACTTCCCATTTAAACCAACCATTTAACTTCCCCAAGTTAAATCTCAATTTTCATCTTGAAATTTCCAATTCAGGTTGCTTGTTAACTTATTGAACTTTCCCAAAGTTAAATTCAATTTACTTAATCCAGCCAACCTTACCCAATTCAAATTCCCATTTCAAAATTTAAACTTCACATTAATAATCTTATAAGTTCAAAAACTTATCACTTTTGGTTTCACATCTCATTCCAAATTTAAAACTCAACATTTAGAGTTTATTTCATACTATTTTTGATATTATGTATATTCCTCATATATACATATTATTTCCTTTACACTCTAAGTTATCTTTAAATTTTAGACCACCTTTGGTTTTTAATTCCAAACAAATTCCTTTAAATTTTCAAACAACACTTGTTTGAAATATGACCCTTTTATTTAAATACATTAAATAATATTATTTATCATTTCTATATCACTTTGAAACAAATTCCAAATTTTCTAGCTTGGATTTAAAACTTCACAATCTAGATCATCTTCAGTCCCAATTTGTAAGTCATACTTCCCTAAGTGTTTTACTTCCCTAAAACATTTCATTTTGCTTACTCATTAATACACATTTTATTATTAAACACAACAATCATTTATGATAATAACTAAGATTATCATATTAGGAAACCAATTCATTATTATCTTATTCTGGAACTCTTTTCCAAATTCAAGATTTTAATTTTAGTTTGAACCCATTTCAAACTTATTTTTATTCAATTTCAATTTGGTTATATTTCTATTACCACTTAATTTAATTCCAATAGTTTAACAACCAATTACCTTAATATTCATTAGAAATAAATATTGCTTTATATATATATCAAAATATATTCTTATATAAAATCATTTAAAATCTTTATATATGAAAATAACAAGTACGCTCTCATATATATATATATATACACACACACACACTCAACTCATTCCAGGGTACTATTGACCCTATCCTTATGAGTACACCCACCAGAGCCAAGGTTCTCGCTTAACCTTTCAGCTCTAATACCAAATGAAACGACCCGAAATTTCCGAACTCGAAAATTCCAAATAGTTAGGAAAAGAAGAAAGAGATAGAAGAAGAAGAAACAGAAACACATCACTGATTCTCACAAAACGCAGCGGATCAAAATATAATATCAAATAAAATAACAGTTATACAAGGAAAAACTGTATCAGTTAATTTACATCAATACATCCGAGTTACAACATTTCACAATCACTGGACAGTTAAAATAACTTGTCCTAGATAAATAACAATATATCACAGCGGAATACACTCCCTACGTTCCTGCCATCCAGCTCGCCTTCTGAGCTCCAGAACGTCCTTACTTGAAAATCTGTAATACTCGGTCTGACCCGAGCATTACATCAAGTAACACCCGGGTCAGGCTGGAAACCAGCGTGAGTAAACCCATATAATATGAAATACCAAGCTATAACATATGTGAATATCAGGGTAACTCGTACCCTTTACGAGTTCTTATAGTCAAACATTTATCACACACAATCGTTTTCAGGTTAAATGTCCATGTTACCCAATTCATTCCATTCCAGCCTGTATAATTTCACATATCCAATTTATAAAGAATTTAGTTTACTAATCGAAGTGGTTTCGGGTATTACTGATACCCGACCCCGGTCTCTTTGAATCCCAAGTCATCTTAACCCAAGTTATTCAAGTGAAATACAATTCAAACTTTAAATACAGGGTGTCACCTTTACACAGTAATTCATCATCGATAGATACCCACATTATCACAGTTTAAAACAAACATATCATATCGCATAGCATCACAAATCACATATAAGAGATATCAACTAATCTAAGGCATACAATATCATTCAATCATTCATAAGCAAGATTAATTTGTCATACCATTTGTAATTAATTTAAAATAAATTAAATTAATTACTTCAATCACTTTTAATCCTGCTTACTCAACATAAATTAATTACAAACCATTAATTAATCATCCCTTAATTATCCTCTTTAATTACATTAAGTAATTAGCCTTTAATTAATAACACAAATTAATTTACCTTCACCCCCTTCACATTAATTACATTTATCCTTAATTAATTACTCTAATTAATTATCCTATAATTACTTACATTGATTAATTATCCTCTAATTAATCATACACATTAATTAACTAACCCTTAATTAATTTTACTCAATTAATCAATCCTTTAATTTTAAGTAATTAATCTCTAATTACTTAATCAATTTTATCCTTAATTATGAACTAATTAATCTTTAATTAATTAACTCAATTACTTAATTAATTAATCTCTATTATAAATTACTTAACTAATTAATTCTTAATTATCAATTAATTAATCTCTAATTAATTAACTAGACCCTTAATTACAAATTAATTAACCTCCAATTAATAAACTTATAACCCTCAATTATAAATTTATTAATCCTTAATCATTAATTAATTAAATTAATTAATTATACTTAAATTACTTTATTATCTTAATTAATCTCAAACCATTTAAATCTTAATTGACCTTTAAGGTAAATCATTATCTTTATTAATTACCTCATTATGATACACATATATTTAAAACATTTTATCTTTTACTTAATTACATTTATAATCAAGCTTTAAAAACAACTTAAGCATTTAACTTGCAAATTTAAGTTAAACAAATTTATATAACTTCCCATTCAAATATCAAAGAAAACATTTATTATATATAAAAGAAATAGATTCTAAGAAATATATTTAAACTTAATTTATTTTAGATTTAAAAACTTGCTTTCTTTTAAATTTGAAAACTGTTAAATTTCTACTTCGGGTCCAACCCGATAACTACTCGAGCCCTGCCTCGAGTAAACCCTTTCTTCCCTTACCTTTACTTTTTTTAAAACTTGGATTAAATTTTAACTTAAATCTGTAACATGTTCACTCACGTTTAACTCGAGTCTCTACTCGAGTCCCCTCACCATTTACTCGAGAGCTCCTACGAGACGACTCCTCTATCAAAACCTCTGACACCTGTGCACCTGCATAGTCGAACGCGACGACATCGATCACCGCCGTCGCCTCCATCTCAACGACGATCACCAAATCCTTCGATCCCGACCCTCAAACCACTAGCACAAGCCCACGATCAAAATCGAGCAACTCAGTCGAACTGGAACCAAAACCCATCACCAGAAACTGCCTCGAATCCACGTCTCCGACCTCCAGACAACCCTGCAACTCCGGCCATGCCTTGCCGACCTTCCATACTACCATCACCCAAAATCTCGAGCAACTCGATCAGCAGAGTCGCTGCAGTGACCTAAAATTCCGACCTCAACATAACTTGGGTTAAAAACCCATTCCATCCCACCGCCGCCGCCACGGTGCACTATCTTCCCATCAGATATTTTTGCCAACATCCCTAATCACCAACCTTCCTCCAAACGAAACCCCGAGGCCTCACCACTCTCTAGTCGCCAGAAACAGTCCAATACACATTTTCTGGTCATCTCCAAAATGCCCACTCGATACAAATCTAAAATTTGTGATTTTCTTCTTAAAAATCATATTCTTCTAGATCGATTCAAGTTATATACTTGAATCAGCAATTTAAGATGTTTGGTTTTTAACATATTTTTAAAAATCTACTGAGGCTTTTCAAACTTATTATATTTGAACTATTTTTTTTTTTTAAAATCTAGATTTTGTTTAAACTCAATAATTTTGTTTGACATCCCAAGATTAACAATGAATAGATAAAAAGATTTGACATTTTGATCAAACTTTAAAGCTTTGAACTAAGAACAGAGATGTTCAACACAACAGACATGCACACTTCATATATATAGAGACTTTACTTATATACATACATACAAAGCAATCATCATCACAGAAATTCACATGCATCAGATGTTTATTTACTTAGGCTTTTTAAATAAATGTTTACTTACTGTTTAGAAAGGATGATCAGAGCTTATTTCCTGAAGTCTGGAAATGATGTTTAAGTTTGTATTTAAGTTTGTATAGGGTGATGTTTATATATTGAGATATGAATTTTCTTTTTAAATTCATTAAATCTGGAACTTAGAACAGAGTGCATATATACACATATACACAAGCATTGCTTAGGCATATTATATTTACATACATGCATTCACATCAATATACCTCTGCAAACAATATTAACTATGATACATGCATCATAGATCAAGACAGATTTAGATTAAGGTCAGTAGTTTACTCACCTTATTTGAACAGAGAAGCTTCTTCCTGAAAGTGGTTTGATTTTTGAACTTAATCTTCTTGCATTGATTTTTGAAACTGGAAGTTTTGATCTGCTTTGAACTGAATTGAACTTGAATTTGTTGAGCTTCAGGTTTGAAAACTTGAAAGATTTGATTGTTGAGATGATTCTTGAGTTTTTACTGAATTTTTTTTAACTTGCTAGTTTTCGAATGGATGAAATAAAGGAATACAAGGTGGAGATATAAATCAGATGGTACACTGCTTCCTTCCACAACAAGCATCTTCCTTCGATTTTTTTTTTCAGTTTGCTTTGAAAAAATATGTTTCGACCTGACATGATTTAATTGATTTTTATATTTTGTAACTTGAAATGATGTATTGCATGCTTGAATTGAACTGTGCATTAATTGCTTGTCTCCTTAGGTTCATACATGTATATATATATATATATATACATAGATTTCATATGTATATTTTGTTTTACCCAATGCTCTTGTATTTGTTATTATTTTATATATACATATTCTCATATACACATTGCTTTATTATATATATATATATTCACACTCATACAAACTTTTTCCTATATTTCATTCCACATAGGTATATACATACATTTATATTCCTGTATATGTATATACTTATATATGTATATATTTTCAACATCACAAGGTTGTATATATTTATTTATACATATATTTAAGGATATTTTATCGTGATTTAAATTGTTGGAGTTTTTTTATATATATACACATATAATTTAATTTTTTTTTCTTCTATACGGTTCATCATATCCAGAGATTTATAAACCAATATTTATTATAGTTTTTAAGCCATTTATATATCCAATATTTCAATTATCAAAAATTCATTTGCTCAACCCATTAAAATTAATATTCTGATAATTTAAACCAGTTAATTATCCAATTAACAGACGTTAAAAATTCGGGTCGTCACATTAAGTCTAATAAAGTTGTTTATTATAATCTAAATAAAGATAAGCAATTGTAAAATGAGTTATATAAAAAAGTAAATTTATAAATGTCAATTAAAAAGTATTTTTTATAATTAAAATGATCATCATTTGTGAAATAATCTTATATAAAAAGTGAAACTATGTAAGTATAATAAAAAAGTGGATTTGAACTAAGAATTTAAGGATTTAAATCCCGTTGATTTTGAAAATAGTTTTTCAACATTTCGAAGAAATAATAATGATATTATTTAGAAAGTATTGTGATTAGAAATATTTTAATAAAAAGGATTTAAAAGAGATATAAAGCACTAAACTCACTTCAGTCGTTGAGATATAATTCAGTTGACGGCTGCAGCATCATCAGTATTCTTTTTTGAGTTTTTAAGTGATGGATTACTACCTTAGTGATTGGATATTGGAACTTTGTTTTGGTAAAACAAGTTTTGATTTAAAAAAATTCAAAAGAATGATTTGATATACAAAGGTGTTATGTATATATATGATTTCAAAATGATTTTTGAAATGAAATTTAACTTAAGTAAAGTTAAATGAATGAATAAGATGAATTAATTAATGAAATGAGCAAATGAAATGAATATAAACTTAAGTTGTAAAGTGATTATATAACCATAAGTTGTAATTATAAGATGGGGATGAACTGAAGTGATGATTTATTAAATTATAAGTAAATAAGTTTGTATAACTTATAGAATTTGAGAAAATAGAAAGTAAGACAAATTTTAAAAAATGGTTAAACATTTTGGTTAAGTAAAACAAAATATGAAATTGAGATATCAAATTTTTTTTTAACTTAAATAGAGTCGAATGAAATGATTTTATAAAATGGTCCATAAATGAATTTAATGTGGAATGAAATGTTGTTAAACATAAATTGGATGTGATTTAAAATGAATGTGAATAAATGAATGTGGATAATTGAAGGTGAATATAATGAATATGAATAAAATGAATATGAATAAAAAGAATTTGGTATGATTGTATGCTATGCTTGGTTAACTTTGTTTACTAGTGTTGCATATGGTTGTTATATTAGTTTATGTTTTATAATGATTTTAACTTCTATATATTTGCTCTCATTAGTTTTTGAGTGTTTAGTAGGTATGGATGGCGTATACTTCGCATTTGGAGCTCGCTTCCACATTATATTAATTATATATACTTGCTAATATTAATAAAAGTTATACATCTCAAATTACATATCATATTTTTATGTTTTTCCCTATAGGATGCCTCATCCTTGAGATGAGATGTATATTATATGATTATATATACTATAAATTTTTCCGATCGAACAGTGCAAAGGAGACGTTGGCGAAATTTTCCGTGAATTTAAGGCGTTCGAATTTTTTTGAGAATTTTGAAAAAAAATTTGATTTTAAATTATAACTTGGAATGGTATTAGTTGATGTCTATGAATGAATTTAAAGACTTAGAAAGATTTATAATCTATTTCAGCTAATTGATTTTTAAAAATTAAATATGATTGTGGCATTTTTCCTACCTTCGTAATTTCATGGAGGAAATTCTTTTGGGGGGGAAGTCTGTAATGACCCATAATTTCAGTCATTTGAATTTGAAATATTTAATTGATTTTAAATATTGAAAAGTTAATTTTATAAGTCAAACAACTTAAATTTCAAATATAGTGATTTATTTGATAATGTGAATTATTAAATTGAATAATTGGAATTATTTAAATAAATGAATCTTGAATTTAATATAAATAGAAATGATTTCAAAGCCTATTTAAAATTCTATTCGAATAAGAATGAGGATAGTAAACTTTTAAAATTTGAACTAAAAGTGATTAAATAGGTTTTTATAATAATTCATTTTAATTAATGTGTGGAAATAGCCTTCCACGACACTGTCTTGGATTTTAACGAAGCCAGTGCTATTGGATCCGTAATAGTGAATTATTATATCCCGTCAAATCTCATGGCAATCGGACGTATCGTTTGGTCGTGCGAGATCGAAACGGGTAGAAATTATTAAAGGAATTTACAATAATATAATTTGATTTTTGAAAGCTAACCTCAGCATAATTTGGAATTTAGTCCTGATACTAGTTCCATTATGTTCAGAATAAAGGTAATTCATATAAAATGCCTAGAGGCATGCCTCGATTGGATTTGAAATATTTCAACGTGAATAGTGTCGTTAAGAGTTGCCTATATAAAGGACCCAAACCCATTCTCTTGCCCAGTTAGAAAACCCTAACCCTAATTATTCAGTGCCCCCATTTCTCTAAAATCAAATCCAATAGCCGAGCTCGATAGGCACCACTCGAAGAATTTTTGGGGGAAGGTCTCAACACGAAAGTTGTTCGTATCGACGATTGGAGTGTGATGGAAGGTGGAGATCGTCGATGGTGAAGTGAGATGGCACAAATCCAGGCATGAATGTTAGTGACGTTTTGAGCTTGCCAACATCCAAGCAGCGATGTCAGGAGGCGACAATGGGGTCATTCAACTCTTCCTCGATGGGGCTCTCTCCTGTGAGAATGCAACAGCGACTGGTGGTTCATAGAAGCAGCGGTGATGGAGGAATGAAGTCAAGTATTTTGGGTTGGCCTGGAAACAAAATCGCGGTGGGGGAGAAAGAGATGAATGGCCAGGATTAATTAAGTGTAATTACTTTCAATTAATGTAATTAATTTTATTATAAAATCAAAATCTTATAAATTGTATAACTCTTTCATACGAGGTCCAAATCGATCGCGATAAGTCACATTGTGCTCATTACAACAAATACTACGTTATAGAGTTGGATTGATTTGACTGGAGCTATCAAAATTTCACGCGATGAAACTGGAACGCTTTGGCGTCGATTAGAATTTCGGCAAGTTAATCTCACCTCTCTGGCCCAATTATATTTTATATAAGTATGGATATTTTTGTTGTTGCTTGTTTGGATTAGTTAGTGTATTCAACAATTGGTATGGATATATTCCCGCCATTAGAGCGGATGACATTACGTTACCGTCTAGAGCGGATAACCGTTTGTATATGTTCTCGCCACGAAGCGAATGATTTAATTTTATTATTATATACTGTATGTGATACAGGGTGATAGGTTGGAGATATCCAACTGGATTCCTCACCTCTGTTGGTTTTTATATACATGTATATGTGCTAATATATATATATATATATATATATATGACCTGTGATGTAGGGGGACAAGTTGGAACTATCCAACTGGATTCCTCGTACTGTTGATTTTACTTTTCATATATTGTGATATATGATGTGTGGATGCCATATTTTATGACATTGATATGATTTCCCTTATTTAGTGCTATAATAGCACTAGGCCATAAATACTATAAAATAGTGATTTTGAATTGAAATGATTTTCAAAAAGATTTTGGAATTGTAGAAGTGTTAATAATTATTCTTGAATTATTAAAAGGAGTTTATTTTAAATAAATAAAAAGTACGGATTTTGGGTATTATAACGGATAGGTTATGAAATATTTTAAATAGAGATTATCGAATGGTTTATATAAAGGATTTATAAAAGTGATATTTTATAATTCAAGAAATAGATTTATAATCAAACTTACAAATATATAAAAATTGGATTTGTAATTGATATTTTGTAAATGGATTTGTAATTGATATTTTGTAAATGGATTTATAAAAGGATTTTATAAATAAATTATATTTATAAGGAATGGATTTATAAATGATTTTTATAAATAAATTATATTTATAAAGAAAAGAATTTATAAATGAATTTTATAAATAAATTCGATTTACAAAGAAAAGGATTTACAAATGGATTTTTATGATAAATGAGATTTAGAAAATAATGGATTTATAAATAGAATTTTATAAATAAATAGACGTTATGAAAATAGAAGTTTTATAAAATATAAATGAGAATTATAAACATAGTTTTATAAGTATGGAAATGATTTATGTTGAAATTTAAATATGCATTTTTATATAAAGGAATTACGTTCACGTTTTAAAGGTGGAAATAATCTTATAAATGAATATTTTGAAAGTGATATTTTCAAATAAAGTTAAATGGCTTTAAAAATTTATTTAAAATGTGTTAAATGATGAAAACATAGATTTCAACATTTATTGTTGTAATAAATTTTTTCGAGGAAAGTGAGGAAGGCTTGGACTATATCACTATTGTTATAGCACGTGCTTTCCCAAAGGAGATGTTTTATATAGTATACGATGTGTGTGTGTCTGTGTGTGTATCCTATATTTCATGTTAATATTCGAGGTGTGTAACTTCTATCTAATTAGAAGTTAAGAATGTTGTTCAATCAAGGTCAGAGAGGTAATGATACCACAAATCGAACGGCTTCATTGTTAACTGATAAATAGTTGAAGTTCGACATCGAAGATTAATGTTAAGTATAATTAGTCGAATACTTATACTAGTGTTTTTGGGTTGTCGTAACAATGTTTTACGCAACATTCATTTTGACCCAATAATAAATATGCTTTAACCTTCCATTTTGAAATACACGAATTGGTTCCTATGATCGTACTAAAAGCTTGGTGGTATAGGAAGCATGGCGTCTTATACTTAGCACCCGTCCTGAGACATATGAACTCGGGAGTTGTACGGTTATAGAAATTTATCTACTGTGTCTCCAAAATGGTAGTGTTATTAAATATACTTATGCCATTGATATAAGTATATGGAAATGTTTTCCAAATATAAAAGATTAAAGTGGTTTTGTTGATATATCTTTTAAAGATATTTTGAGATAAATAATTTGGAAAGTGATTTAATTAATAAAAGATTAATTAAACGGGCCTAGTGATTGCTATTGTCAAGACCCGATTCTTCGACTTCCAAAAATCGACATTAATACGTCCACTGTATCAACTGCCGAGCAATCAAATGCCGGAAAACTGAACCCTGAGGGTTTAAAAAGAAGAGGTAGAAGAAGACAGAAAGAAAAAGAAAGAAAAAGAACAGAAACAATCACAGAATCTCACATTCGTAGCGGAACAACATATAATAGATAAATGAATAATCTTTAAATCAAAGAACTATATCATTTTATACATTACATCATCATTAGAGTTTACAACAACAATACAACACTGGACAGTTATTGTAACGACCCTGGAATTTAAATTTATTTAAATTAATAATTAAATGAATTTTTGAATTAAATTGAGTAATTAAATAAATTTTTGGATAAAAGTTTGTAGATTTAACTAGAAAATTGGAGTGAGTTTCCCCGATTCAAATATAACTGAAATTGTAAACAAATAAACAAAATAAAGTATATCTATACAACATATATGCAAGTTTTAATGTATGAATGCAAAGACAAGTTCATTTTTTTCAAAAGAATAAAAGTGTCAGGCCTTATTATATACAAGTATGGTATAAAGTATAGATTGTACAAGGTAGTTAATGCCATATCCTTAGCCACTGAAATAAGATTTTCAGCCTCCATTTTTTTTTGGAATCTCAGCATAGTTGATAAAACAAGTATACGTGGTACAAGTAATAAATGCTAGTACCTCTAGCATGGTCGAAATCATCTCAACCCCATACCCACATGAACTATCAGCCCCCAGACTGTTTTACATCAGCCTCCAACAACACTAAACAAAGGAAAAAATGATGATGAAAGCGTACAAACAAATAGTTTTTTATCACCTTAAAACAAAGCATATGAAGCAAAGCCTGCATGTATGTATATCATCTCGGTTTCATTTATTTCCAAGCTGAGACAAATTGTAACTAAAAACAAATTTCAAACTTAAAAGAAAGATACAACAAAGCAGATCATCTCAAACCAAAACAAATCAAAGTTCAACATTTAGACAACTTCCAGTTTTCAACAATTTCAGTTCTCTGTCCATCTTCTCTGTTCTAAGTATTTACAGGTGAGTAACATTTTATAAATTTAAAATCTAAATTATGGTTGCATGATTTTATGTTGAGATGAATAAGTATTGCATGTTATTATAAGTAAATATCTGATGTAAGTATTATATGTGTGCATGATGTTTTTTTTTCTATTTGCCTGTTCTGTTTTGATTTTCCAGGCACAAAACTTCATTAAAATACTTATCATTTAATTAAGTTTCTGATAGAATGAAATTTATAAAAATGAAGTTGTTGAATATCTTAAGTTAATATTTAAAGTTTTAAGTAAGCTGAAATATTAGTTGTTGTCTCTGGAAACATAAGAAATATCAGCGCATGATGATTTTTACCAAAATCCAAACATGCTAATTTTGTAATTCAGTTTCATAAATCAAAAGCATTAACTAAAACTTGATTTTTAAATCAAGAATTAGGATTTGTAGGAATAAGTTGAAGTTGCAGTTGGATATTGATCTAAAAATGAATTTTAAGCAAATTCTGGTGATCTTTGGATTGTGGAGGCTCGGGTTTCTTCTTGGTAATAGAGGAGTGTTAGTAGATGCTAAGAAAAATCATAGTTTGAGATGGAAATCAAGGTGGAGAGTGCGGTGATGGACTCTTGGTTTTGAACCCTAGTTTTATCAGGCTGAGAAAATTCGATCATCTCTCCTTCTATAGTTGATCGAGTGTGAAGGGGTCTTGAGGGATGGAAGGTTGGACAATGATGAGTAGATGGCCCGAGTTCTTGGGTTTCTAGTCGACGAGGTTGGGCGAGCGACGTGATGTTCCATGTTTTGGCGATGAGGCAGTTCAAGTTTCAGGCTTCGAATTTATATTCGAATTTGAATCTGGGTGGAAAATGGGTTGGCTGAGGATCGGAGGATGGGTTGTAGGTGGTTGTCGATGTGCTCGATGTAGTGGTGGCAACTGCAGTTCGTCGTTGGCGATGTGTACGTGCACGGTGCACTGTGGTTCTGGTGGCCGTGTGTTTGGTTGAGCAGAGAGGGTTGCTCGAGTTTATCTTGGGGGAATTCGAGTATTTTCTCATGTAGGGTAGGAGTTTTCTCGGGTAAAGTTTCGTGGTAACTCGGGTCAATTGTTTTGACCTGGCAGTTTGTAGGTTTGTACACTTAAATTAAATGCAAGTGAAAGGCAAGTTAAACATAGGTTTTAAACCTAGTTTAAAATCTGATTTCGAAATAAAATGGAACCCAGATTTGAAATAAATTAACTCCTATATATAAAAAAAAACCCCAAATATTTAAGCAAATTTTAAATGTAAAGTATTTCTTTAAATGATTTGAACTTAAAAGAGATTTGTTTTAATTTCTTTAAAATTTCTTTTAAGATCTATACTTCTTTAACAGGAGATTTAAAAGGGTTTTTAAATTGATTTTGAACTTGGTTATAGTTAGATTTGTATTCATTTTTAAATCTTAAATTTTAAAAATGAGATTTGAAATAAATTTGAAAGTGAATTGTTTAAATGTTTCGTTAAGGATAATTTAATCATAAATAAGAGTAAGGATTTATCTTAAAGTTAATTAGAATTAAATGATTTGGATTCATTAAATTATTAAGATAATCAAAAATGGATAATTGATAAATTTAAATTAATTAATGATATGGATGATTAATTAAGTTAATTAAATAAATCTTAAAGAGTTGAAATAATTAATAGAATTGATTAAAGATAATTACTTAATTATAAGTAATTAATTAATGATTTAAGTTTGATTAACCAAGTGATTAAGGATAAATTAATCTAATTAATAAATTAAAGATAATTAATTAAATGAGAGTTAAATAGTTAAAAGTTGATTATTTAATAATTAAAAGTTGATGAGTTACATTTAAAGGTTAATTAATTTATTATAAATGGTTAATTAATAAATGATTTAAGAATAATTAATCAAAATAATTTGTAAATTATTAATGTTAATTAACCAGGATTAGTAATTCATAAGAAATTAATCTGACTTAAAATTAATCAAAGGATTAATTGATCCTACTTATGAATGTTTGAATTCTATTTGATGATTTGATTGTTTGACATCCCTGATATATGATGCTTTGTGATACATTCTGATTTATGCTGTAATCTGTAATTTGCTTATCTGTGATGTAATTTATTATCTGTGATATTTATGTATCTATGGTCTGTGCATAAACGATAAGCGTTATAGTTTATATCGCTTATCAACTATATTCTGTATTTTAATCTGTGATGATTGTATGATGTTGCACTATTGTGTGTGAAACCCCTGGACTACACTTTTACACACACAAATATGGATTTCACGTGGAAATCGGTTAAGTCACAGATAATTTAAATTTGATGTTTTTGAAATTGAAATTTTAATTTCAATTGATTTTGAAATTAGAAATTTGGGGTTTAAAGTGAAAAGCTTTTGAAATAGAATTTCAAAGATAAAAGTTATTTTAAATAACTTAACCGAGTTTTGAAAATTTAAATAATTTGATTTAAATTTGAATTCAAGTTTGAAATTGAATCCTATAATTCGAAACTAGGGATTAAAAATGCTGTACAAGTTATATGTGGGTTAAACCATTTTAAAAAGTATTGATTTAAGAATTTGAATTAACCCAAGAACTTTAACTCGTATGAATGAATCAGATTTTCTGAAATGAAACTGTTTGTTTTCAAAATGATAAAAGCTTTCAGATAAGAAATGAAATTCCAGTTTAATTAAAGGAAATTCAAGATTGAATTGAAAAATTGTTTTTCTAAGTTATAAATGAATTCTTTTTGAAAACTATGAATTGAATCTGTCTATTTTTAACAGATTTAGAATGATGTTTGTTTAACCCATTTGAAATGGAATTGTTTTGAAAGCTATAAGTTAAATCTTTGATTTAACGAATTAATTAAACTGAAATGGAAATCGATTTGGAAAATCTGTGAATGAATCTTTGTGAAATTAAGTGAACTTTGTGAATTGAATCTTTTTGTTTAAAAAGATTAAAATGGTAACTTGTTTAAACCATTTGAAGAAAGATTTTGGGTAATAAGTTGTGACTTAATTGAAATCCCAATATCCATATGTTTTGAATATTGCGCTCACTATTCGGGTTAGCCGGGAAAGGACCTTTGGGTCGTATAACCCATTCCGAATAGTGATACGTCGTATATGGATCGCATTTGAAGACCGGTGATGAAGACCGGATATTTTCGAAAATGAAAGGACAACCTGTCGAATGTCTCTGCACTGAGTTGCTCCGGTATAGAGATTTATATCACTCTTTTTGTGACAGGAAGTCCGGACGTGATTGGAAATTATCCGGATTTGCAAGGGCTTCGTGAGAAGTGCCTTCGGTTCTGTTCGAACCCGGAACAGACTTATATGGATACATGTCTGACATTACACTTTGAGATATAAAGCCGATTTCTTTCAAATACATTTCTGTTTGGTGGCGGAGAATTTATTCTCTTAGCTTAACACCCTTCTCTGAGACGTACGAGCTCAGAGGTTATGTAGTTGAAATTTATCAGCGATATATCCCAATTTGGTAATGTGGCATGCTGAGTGTTGCTGTGTGATGATCAATGTTTGATCATTTGTGATATGATCTTTTGTTTGATCATTTATCTTTGTGATCATAGGTTGATCATCTGTTGACCCAAAGCGTGGCTTTTTTTGAAAAAGCGTAGCTTTGTGGACGAGACTTCGTCGAGCCTCACAACCCGGTAATGGTCGAAACAGGAATTGTGCGACAAGGTTTTCAGGGGTAGCTCCCCTAGGGTATGACCATTCCTTCTGGAAAAGGGTAGTATCATGGTATGGAGCCCAGATACTTACTCATGTGGATACACTTTCTTTATGATGTGTGATGTTGGTTATCGAGCGCTCGGATAAAGGTCCCAAAGGACCGGGGGTGGCATATCTGAGGTTTCTTTTATCCCTTGGGAAAAGGGGTTGCCGGCCTTGTTTGGCAGAGAACAGTTGGTTCTCGGAACGTCCCGCCAGAGGCATTTCTTTCGTGGAATAGGAAGTTCCTTAGCCTGACCATTTGTTGGAAATCCAAACAAAACAATACGAGCCCTGTACGGTTTTAGTTGTATTACCTGCCATGGAATGTGGTGGTAACCTGCTATTGAACATGGTAGCTATAGTAGGCATAAGTGCGAAATGTCTATGCTGGCTAAGATTTATATTCTACTTTCGAAATTGTTTTCTACACTATGCACTAGTAATAATATCAAATGATTTGATTTTGTGTAGTAAGCATCTTTGACTATCATAAGAAGAAATCTCCTCCAATTCTGCGTTTGCATTGTGTGTGTGGTGGGAGGTCTTATGGTAGTTTCATTTTCCAAAAGCATTGTGAATTGACTTTAAAAATCTCTGCTATTTGTTTTAAAGATAAACTGTTTTTGTTGCTCACACCAGTCCCATGACTGATCCGGAGTTTATTGTTTCTTTCCTAAACTCTGGATGCTCAAAATTTTTCTACACGAGCAGTCTAGAGTTTGGTTTTTCAGATAGTCAGATTAGTAGGTTATCTGGAGCTAGTTCAGTCTTTGGATCGGACTGCACTTGCTTATCTTGGTGTATCGTTATTGGGAGTTCGAGCTATTTATGGATTGGCGCTTTGAAGATGGAGATTATCCGCTGCTGATGTTATCGTTTTCTTTTCCGCTGCTATTTGTTGTATCATATCTCTGATGTATATTGATATTCATTGTATCATTCTGTTGTATCAGATATTGTATATCAATGTATTATTCATTTCTTCCACTGTGTTATTTACTTAACTGTGTTATAAGCTCCGGCGACTCGGATTTGAACGCTCGAATCTACGACATTCGAGTACGATGTAAAGTATGGATGTCGATTTTCGAACGCGAAAATCCGGGACGTTACAGTTATATAAACTTGTCCTCATACAGAATACACAACGGAATAAATAATATCATATACAAGTGATACGTCTCGCCATCCAGCTCGCCACTTGAGCTCCACAGCATCTCCTGAATCCAGAATGACCTGATAACCTGACTCTAGACTGCCCGTGTGGTAATTGGTGGGCACCCAGAGTTTAGGAAGGAAACAATAAACTCCAGGTCAGTCATGGGACTGGTGTGAGAACTAAAACAGTTTTTATCTTTAAAACAATAACAAAGGAAGTAAAAGACATCCGCAATGCTTTTTGGAAAATGAAACTACCATAAGGCCTCCCGCCACACACACAATGCAAATGCAGAATTGGAGGAGATTTCTCCTTATGATAGTCAAAGATGCTTACTACGCAAAATAAACTCTTTTGATATTATTACTAGTGCATAGTGTAGAAAATCTTTTCGAAAATAGAATACTAATCTTAGCCAGCATATGTACCATTATATTATGCCTGCTATAGCTGCCTCCTGAGGAGACAGGTTATACAACTGCAATCGTAAAGGGCTCGTATTGTTTGATTGGATTTCCAACAAATGGTCAGGCTAAGGAACTTCCTACTGTCACATGGGATCGCCTCTGGCGGGATGTCCTGAGAACTAACTAGCTCTCTACCAACACAAGGCCGGGTTACCTCTTACACTAGGTAACTACTACACGAATATGCCACCCCCCAGTCCTTTGGGACCTTTATCCGAGGCGCCTCGATCACAAAGCAACAATCATACAGAGTAAATGAGATTGGAGCAACCACATAGGTTAAATACCAGGGCTCCATACCTGATACCACCCTTTTCCAAAAGGAAATGACATACCCTAAAGGGAGCGACCCTCATAACCTTGCCGCATATTCCTGTTTTGACCATTTCTGGGTTGTGAGGTCTGACGCAGTCTCGTCCACAAAGCCATGCTTTGATCAACAAATGATCAATAAATAATCATCACACAGCAACACTCAACATGCCACACTACCAAATTGGGAGTATATCACTGATAACCTTCAACTACATAACCTCTGAGCTCGTACGTCTCAGAGAAGGGTGTTAAGCTAAGAGAATAAATTCTCGGCCACCAAACAGAAATGTATTTGAAAGAAATCAGCTTTATATCTCAAAATGTAATGTCAGACATGTAACCATACAAGTCTATTCCGGGTTCGAATAGAACCAAAGGCAATTACGAAGAAGCCCTTGCAATCCGGGTATTCACAATCCCGATTGAACTTCCCATCACAAAGGAAATCTCTATACCGTAGCTAACGGTGCAGAGACAATCGATATGTCATCCTATCGTTTTCACAAATACCCGATCTTCACCACCGGTCTTTAATGCGATCCATATCGTCATATCACTTATTCGGAATGGGTTATATGACACAAAGGTCCTCTCCCGGCTAATCCGAATAGTGAGCAAAATATTTAAAACATATGGACATAGGGATTTCAATTAAGTCACAACTTATAGCCCAAATCCTTTTCTTTAAATGGTTTAAACAAATTACCATTTTAAATCTTTAAACAAAAAGATTTACTTCACAAAGTTTACCTAGTTTCACAAAGATTCATTCACAGATTCCCAAATCATTTCCCATTTCAATTGGATTAACCCATTAAATCTTTAAATTAAGATTTAATTTATAGCTTTCAAAACTATTCACAATTCAAGTCTTTTGTAATATAAAAGATACACCTTTTAAAATCTTCTTTGATTTTTCCAAAGTAAAGTTTAATCATCTTCACAAAGGTTAATTCATAGTTTTTCCAAACTATTCACAATTTCATTTCAACTTGAAATGTTTCGATACAAATTGGAAATCTTTTCACTTTCTGAAAGCTATTATTATTTGAAAACAGATAGTTTTCGTTTTGGGAAAATCTGATTTCATTTATACAAGTTACGGTCTTTGGGTTAATTCAAATTTCCACAAAAACACTTTTAAAAATGGTTTAAATTCATATAAACACCCTTTTCCACTTGTATAATCTTTTAGACCAAAATTCCCAAATTATTGAATTTAATTTCAAAATATTGAATTCAAAATTTAAATCAAATGATTTAAATTCCAATTTTATTAAGTTATTTAAAATAACTTTTATTTTTGAAACTCATTTTCAAAAACTTTCAATCCCAATTCCAAAACTAATTTGGATTAAAAAATTCAATCTTTAGAAATTGTCAAAAATCTGTGACTTAACCGATTTCCACGTGAAATCCACATTTGTGTGTGTATTGTGTAGTCCACGGGTTTAACACAATAGTGCAACAACCTTCAACCATCACAGATCAAATATAACAATATAATTGATAAGCGGTATAAACTATAACGCTTATCTTTCATTCACAGATCACAGATATATATATATATATATCACAGATAAACAAATTGCAGATCACACACAAAACATGATATATCACAAAGCATCACATATCAGAGATATCAAACAATTCGATATCCAATATAATCCAAACATCCATAAGTAGGATTAATTTAATTATCTGATTAATTTAAATCAGATAAAGTTCTATGAATAAATTTTTACTAGTTATGGTAAATTAATAATCAATTAATTTCAAATTGATTTTCAAATTTATTTCAAAATACCAAATAAATTTCCAAATATTTCCAAAGATTTATTTTCAATCACCAAAAATCAATTACCAAATGGATTTCCAAATTTCTATCCTTTTTAAAAATAAATGTCATTATCTCTTCAAATCTATTCAAAAATCCAAATTTAAATAAATTCTCAACTTATAAATAATATTTTCGAAATCCATTTATTAAGCCCTTTTTTCCAAATTTGAAATTTAATTCAATACAGTTCAAAAATAAGACTTTTATCTTTTAAAACTCCTTTTTAATTTATCCAATTATCAAAAATAAATTTTTCGATAAATTTTCAACTTAAATTTCGAAAATCCAATTTTTATTTATTTTCGGTATCCAACGATACCAAAAATATATTCGGCTAAATTGTAGCCATCAACAATTCCAATTACAATATAATCACACACAGATTATAAATAAATCAACACACAACATTGAAACAAATTCAAATGTTTGAGGAATCCAGTTGGATCCCTCCAACCTGTTTCCCTGCATCCACAGATGTTACCAAAATACCAATTCCACTTCGAAGTGGAATATCGCGGTATATGGGATTTATAAAATACTATCCGCTATTATGCGGCGCAATAGGGTCTCATCCGCTATATAATGCGGGAAATCAACTCCAAATACATATATAATACCAATTCCACTCCACGGTGGAATTAACGCGGTATATGTTTTTAATAAATAACCTCCGCTTAATATATGGCGTATAGGGTCTATTTCAGCACAATAGATAACAATCATCATTCAATTCACACAATCAAGCAATTTTAAATTTAACTATTTAAAATTTAAATCGAAACAATTATTCTATTGAGTGAGGAGTTCTCACCTCGCTTTCAATAACGGTTGCATTGTTTCGTTCCGAATAAAATTAAACATGCGTTTAAATTCTACTCAAAATTATCACTAGCTCCAATCAACTCCAATCCAGCTCCATTGCGTAGTGCTCGTCGAAACGATTCCAACGCAATTTGTTTCGTCAATTTTCGACCTCGTATGAACAAGTTACATCATTTTAAAGTTTGAACGATTTTATTATATAAATAATTTCAACTTTTTATTTATTTATTTTCAAACCCTTATCAAAGATCTGGCCGTTCATTTTCGAATGCAGATCAGGGCCGTGCCCATCCTTCCTTCCCCAACGTGAAAACTCACGTTCAAATGAAAACCCATAGTCGCCGTTCCTTCCATCGAATTATACTCCCCCATCGACGACATCTACGACGATCAACTACCACCATTCGTGCGCCATCATCCACTCCACCACCACCCTAAGACCGGCTCCACTCGGTTGAGGATTTGCCTCGAAATTCATGATTGAACGCGTGACTTTGAACAAGGATTGCCGCCGATTCGCTTCGTATTTTTCGATCATAACCGTTGAAGTTAAAGATCTCGATACCCTCTTCGTTTTTGTAGTTGAACATTTCGCGTAATTGTTTGTGGATTGAGAGATAATGGAGGAGAAATGAGGTGAATTTCTGGCCATTGGAGTTGTAAGTGGCGGCTAACCCTAGTCTTCTAAGGGTTTGTGCAAATGAAGAAAATCAAGGGCTTTTATAGAAAATTCTCAAAACACTATTCATCGAAAAAATTTCGAACTCCAAACGGAGCGTGCCGGCTAGCGTTTCTAAGGTTTTACCCGCGTTCCGAACACAATGGAACGTGTTTCGAGAGCTAATTCGATCATATGTGCGAGTTACGGAATTAAACGATCAAATTTAAATTAAATCGATTAAAACGATTTCTATGCATTTTGGCTTGCCCCGGACAAACCGTAAATCTGATTGACACAAAATTTGAAACCTTACAATAATTTCACATTACGGATCTGATGAAACTGGTTTCGTCGAAATCCGAGACTGTTTGAAAAATGACTATTTTGACTAGTCAATTAAATTTTAAAATATTCAATTTTCACAATTTAACTTTTAATTCAATTTTAGAAGTTCAATAACATCATTCTAACTCCAATATGATTTATTATAACTTTATAAATCATTTTTATACACATTAAACCCGATTTCCAATTATTTCTGGAATTTCAAATATAAAAATTATCGATTTAATTATCCAATTAAATCTCTATATTCGAAATTAAATTTATTCGACTTACTAATTTCACTTGTTAATATTTAAAGTCAATTAAATATCTGAATTTCAAATGACGGAAATTCTGGGTCGTTACAATCTTCCTCCCTTAAAAGAATTTCGTCCTCGAAATTGCAAAGTAAGAAAAAGTCACAAAATCCATTAACTTTTCAAAACAATTTGTTCAAATTAGATTTCAAAATCACTTAAGTGTACAACTTCCCCAAAATCCAATAGTTACACTCTTTCTAAAACTTTACTAAGTTTTTCAAATCTATACTTAGTTATACTTTTCAAAACAAACTATATCGTTTAACTTTTAACTCCAAATCCAAAATTTAGTTTTCACAAATTTTCCAAAATTTCCCGAAAATTTTCTAACGCCTTAAATTTTCAGAAAAATTCGCCATAGTCTCCTTTGCGCGGTTCAATCGTAGTAGGATCACAATAGGCATAAATATATATACATCGACCCACACGGTCGGAAAACAGAAAAACAGTTCATATTTCCTATTTTTATTGCGTAGGCGTACCTTTTAGCATTTTTAAGCAAAGCAGTTATTTATTTAGCATTTTAGCACAACCCAATCCCGCCAAATGGTAGCCACGACACCTGTACTTACTCAATTTAAACATGTAAGTGACATATATATAAAGTTATTAACAATTTACTATTTTAAACAACTACAACACATGCATATTAAAAGAAATGCATACTAAACAAGGTTTATAAGCAACTTATATAATTTCGACATCACTTGTAATTGTTTACAACCAATTCATATACAACGACATTCAATTATTCATTTTCAATTAGTTTACATTCACTAATTTAACTCAAATTAGTTCATTTCCAATTCAAATTCAATTTCATTAACACTTAATGAATTATACACAATCAACCAACAATCATATAACAACCAATGTATATCCAAGGCAACCAAATTTATTCACTTTACTTTACTTTACATTCAATTTGGTTCAACACATTTAATTAGCTTTAATGAATTAACACTTACATTCATTATTCTATATCAATTTATTCACATTCGATTGATTAACATTCAATCCATTTATTAATTCAATTGCTAATTCATTTTACAAATAAAGTTGAATTTCATTACATAACTCAAGTTCACATTTATTTAATAAATTCACTTTATTATTTCACTTACCTTTACCCATTCTATAAGTTATACAACTTATATATTTAATCTTCCAAATTATATTACAAGTATAAAACTCATTTCACTTATAATTATCAATTACAACTTAAATTTTAATTTCAAATTTGTTTATCACAACAAAACTTCAATTTTCAATTTACTATGGTAGCAAATCCATCACACAGAAACTCGAAAATGATACTGATGATGCTGCAGTCATCACCCTTATTATTTCCCAGTAACAGTAGTGAATCCAGTGCTTAAATTCTTTTCAAAATTTCCCTTTTATTTATAAATCACATTTATAAATCTTATTTATAAATCCTTTTCTCATATAATTTTACTATTTTACTTTACTTATACAAGATTATTTCACAATTGTAAATCATCTTAATTATAATTCTATACTTATACAATTGTTGCTTTTATATAATTTATTCAAACAACTTTTATTAACTCATATATATTCTTACATTTTCAACAACCAAACAATTCAATTTTATATACACTTTAATAATTCTGAAAAATTATTTCCTTTATACACAAATATAATCGAGGTAAAATTATTCCCTTTACCCAATTTAAAATGATACTGTGTCAGTTCATCTTGTTTAAGAGTTTAGAAACCCCTATCGATTACAGTTAGCTAGACTGCACCGACCAGAATCTATAAACAATCAACCGATAAGTCAACACAATACAAAACAATTTCATATTCACTAACAAATACACGCTCATATCTATTATTACACTCACATTCATTCTAGAGTACTACTGACTCTATCTCTAATGAGTAACACCCAACAGAGCCAAAGTTATCGCTTAACCATATGCTTTGATACCACATTGTCAAGACCCGATTCTTCCACTTCCGAAAATCGACATTAATACGTCCACTGTATCAACTGTCGAGCAATCGAATGTCGAAAAACTAAACCTTGAGGGTTTAAAAAGAAGAGGTAGAAGAAGACAGAGAAAAAGAAAAAAAAAGAACAGAAACAATCACAGAATCTCACATTCGCAGCGGAACAACATATAATAGATAAATGAATAATCTTTAAATCAAAGAACTATATCATTTTATACATTACATCATCATCAGAGTTTACAACAACAATACAACACTGGACAGTTATATAAACTTGTCCTCATATAGAATACACAACGGAATAAATAATATCATATACAAGTGATACGCCTCGCCATCCAGCTCGCCACTTGAGCTCCAAAGCATCTCCTGAATCCAGAATGACCTGATAACCTGACTCTAGACTGCCCGTGTGGAAATTGGTGGGCACCCAGAGTTTAGGAAGGAAACAATAAACTCCAGGTCAGTCATGGGACTGGTGTGAGAACTAAAACAGCTTTTATCTTTAAAACAATAATAAAGGAAGTAAAAGACATCCGCAATGCTTTTTGGAAAATGAAACTACCATAAGGCCTCCTGCCACACACACAATGCAAACGCAGAATTGGAGAAGATTTCTCCTTATGATAGTCAAAGATGCTTACTACGCAAAATAAACTCTTTTGATATTATTACTAGTGCATAGTGTAGAAAATCTTTTCAAAAATACAATACTAATCTTAGCCAGCATAGGTACCATTATATTATGCCTGCTATAGCTGCCTCCTAAGGAGACATGTTATACAACTGCAATCGTAAAGGGCTCGTATTGTTTGATTGGATTTCCAACAAATGGTCAGGCTAAGGAACTTCCTACTGTCACATGGGATCGCCTCTGGCGGGACGTCCCGAGAACTAACTAGCTCTCTGCCAACACAAGGCCGGGTTACCTCTTACACTAGGTAACTACTACACGAATATGCCACCCCCGGTCCTTTGGGACCTTTATCCGAGGCGCCTCGATCACAAAGCAACAATCACACAGAGTAAATGAGATTGGAGCAACCACATAGGTTAAATACCAGGGCTCCATATCTGATACCACCCTTTTCCAGAAGGAAATGACATACCCTAAAGGGAGCGACCCTCATAACCTTGCCGCATATTCCTGTTTCGACCATTTCCGGGTTGTGAGGTCTGACGAAGTCTCGTCCACAAAGCTACGCTTTTTCACAAAGCCATGCTTTGATCAACAAATGATCAATAAATAATCATCACACAGCAACACTCAGTATGCCACACTACCAAATTGGGAGTATATCACTGATAACCTTCAACTACATAACCTCTGATCTCGTACGTCTCAGAGAAGGGTGTTAAGCTAAGAGAATAAATTCTTCGCAACCAAACAGAAATGTATTTGAAAGAAATCAGCTTTATATCTCAAAATGTAATGTCAGACATGTAACCATACAAGTCTATTCCGGGTTCGAACAGAACCGAAGGCACTTCCGAAGAAGCCCTTGCAATCCGGGTATTCACAATCCCGATTGAACTTCCCATCACAAAGGAAATCTCTATACTGTAGCTAACGGTGTAGAGACAATCAATAGGTCATCCTATCGTTTTCACAAATACCCGGTCTTCACCACCGGTCTTCAATGCGATCCATATCGTCATATCACTTATTCGGAATGGGTTATATGACACAAAGGTCCTCTCCCGGCTAATCCGAATAGTGAGCACAATATTTAAAACATATGGATATAGGGATTTCAATTAAGTCACAACTTATTACCCAAATCCTTTCCTTTAAATGGTTTAAACAAATTACCATTTTAAATCTTTAAACAAAAAGATTTACTTCACAAAGTTTACCCAGTTTCACAAAGATTCATTCACAGATTCCCAAATCATTTCCCATTTCAATTGGATTAACCCATTAAATCTTTAAATTAAGATTTAATTTATAGCTTTCAAAACTATTCACAATTCAAGTCTTTTGTAATATAAAAGATACACCTTTTAAAATCTTCTTTGATTTTTCCAAAGTAAAGTTTAATCATCTTCACAAAGGTTAATTCATAGTTTTTCCAAACTATTCACAATTTCATTTCAACTTGAAATGTTTCGATACAAATTGGAAATCTTTTCACTTTCTGAAAGCTATTATTATTTGAAAACGGATAGTTTTCGTTTTGGGGAAAACTGATTTCATTTATACAAGTTACGGTCTTTGGGTTAATTCAAATTTCAACAACAACACTTTTAAAAATGGTTTAAATTCATATAAACACCCTTTTCCACTTGTATAATCTTTTAGACCAAAATTCCAAAATTATTGAATTCAATTTCAAAATATTGAATTCAAAATTTAAATCAAATGATTTAAATTCCAATTTTATTAAGTTATTTAAAATAACTTTTATTTTTGAAACTCATTTTCAAAAACTTTCAATCCCAATTCCAAAACTAATTTGGATTCAAAAATTCAATCTTTAGAAATTGTCAAAAATCTATGACTTAACCGATTTCCACGTGAAATCCACATTTGTGTGTGTATTGTGTAGTCCACGGGTTTAACACAATAGTGCAACAACATTCAACCATCACAGATCAAATATAACAATATAATTGATAAGCGGTATAAACTATAACGCTTATCTTTCATTCACAGATCACAGATATATATATATATATATATCACAGATAAACAAATTGCAGATCACACACAAAACAGGATATATCACAAAGCGTCACATATCAGAGATATCAAACAATTCGATATCCAATATAATCCAAACATCCATAAGTAGGATTAATTTAATTATCTGATTAATTTAAATCAGATAAAGTTCTATGAATAAATTTTTACTAGTTTGGTAAATTAATAATCAATTAATTTCAAATTGACTTTCAAATTTATTTCAAAACCAAATAAATTTCCAAAGATTTATTTTCAATCACCAAAAATCAATTACCAAATGGATTTCCAAATTTCTTTCATTTTTAAAAATAAATGTCTTTATCTCTTCAAATCTATTCAAAAATCCAAATTTAAATAAATTCTCAACTTATAAATAATATTTTCGAAATCCATTTATTATGCCCTTTTTTCCAAATTTGAAATTTAATTCAATACAGTTCAAAAATAAGACTTTTATCTTTTAAAACTCCTTTTTAATTTATCCAATTATCAAAAATAATTTTTTCGATAAATTTTCAACTTAAATTTCGAAAATCCAATTTTTATTTATTTTCGGTATCCAACGATACCAAAAATATATTCGGCTAAATTGTAGCCATCAACAATTCCAATTACAATATAATCACACACAGATTATAAATAAATCAACATACAACATTGAAACAAATTCAAATGTTTGAGGAATCCAGTTGGATCCCTCCAACCTGTTTCCCTGCATCCACAGATGTTAGCACAATACCAATTCCACTTCGAAGTGGAATATCGCGGTATATGGGATTTATAAAATACTATCCGCTATTATGCGGCGCAATAGGGTCTCATCTGCTATATAATGCGGGAAATCAACTCCAAATACATATATAATACCAATTCCACTTCACGGTGGAATTATCGCGGTATATGTTTTTAATAAATAACCTCCGCTTAATATACGGTGTATAGGGTCTATTTCAGCACAATAGACAACAATCATCATTCAATTCACACAATCAAGCAATTTTAAATTTAACTATTTAAAATTTAAATCGAAACAATTATTCGATTGAGTGAGGAGTTCTCACCTCGCTTTCAATAACGGTTGCATTGTTTCGTTTCGAATAAAATTAAACACGCGTTTAATTTTACTCAAAATTATCACTAGCTCCAATCAACTCCAATCAAGCTCCATTGCATAGTGCTCGTCGAAACGATTCCAACGCAATTTTTTTCGTTAATTTTCGACCTTGTATGAACAAGTTACAGCATTTTAAAGTTTGAACGATTTTATTATATAAATAATTTCAACTTTTTTTTTAATTTTCAAACCCTTATCAAAAATCTGGCCGTTCATTTTTGAATGCAGATCATGGCCGTTCCCTTCCTTCCTTCCCCAACGTGAAAACTCACGTTCAAATGAAAACCCATAGCCGCCGTTCCTTCCATCGAATTATACTCCCCCCTCGACGACATCTACGACGATCAACCACCACCATTTCGTGCGCCATCATCCACTCCACCACCACCCTAAGACCGGCTCCACTCGGCTGAGGATTTGCCTCGAAATTCGTGATTGAATGCGCGACTTTGAACAAGGATTGCCGCCGATTCGTTTCGTATTTTTCGATCATAACCGTTGAAGTTAAAGATCTCGATACCCTCTTCGTTTTTGTAGTTGAACATTTAGCGTAATTGTTTATGGATTGAGAGATAATGGAGGAGAAACGAGGTGAATTTCTGGCCATTGGAGTTGTAAGTGGCGGCTAGCCCTAGTCTTCTAAGGGTTTGTGCAAATGAAGAAAATCAAGGGCTTTTATAGAAAATTCTCAAAACACTATTCATCGAAAATTTTCCGAACTCCAAACGGAGCGTGCCGGTTGGCATTTCTAAGGTTTTACCCACGTTCCGAACACAATGGAACGTGTTTTGGGAGCTAATTCAGTCATATGTGCGAGTTACGGAATTAAACGATCAAATTTAAATTAAATCGATTAAAACGATTTCTATGCGTTTTGGCTTGCCCTGGACAAACCGTAAATCCGATTGACACGAAATTTGAAACCTTACAATAATTTAACATTATGGATTCGATGAAACTGGTTTAGTCGAAATCCGAGACTGTTTGAAAAATGACTATTTTCACTAGTCAATTAAATATTAAAATATTCAATTTTCATAATTTAACTTTTAATTCAATTTTAAAAGTTCAATAACATCATTCTAACTCCAATTTGATTTATTATAACTTTATAAATCATTTTTATACACATTAAACCCGATTTCCAATTATTTCTGGAATTTCAAATATAAAAATTATCGATTTATTCAAAATTAAATTTATTCGACTTACTAATTTCACTTGTTAATATTTAAAATCAATTAAATATCTGAATTTCAAATGACGGAAATTCTGGGTCGTTACAGCTGTAGTGCTAGATTATATTTTGGCCAATTTTTTGGTTCCTTGACTTGATGTAGGAACTGATTATTCGTGCACTTAGCATGAAGCCTACTGAGAAGCCTTGATTATCATTTGGTGTAAAGAATGTTAATTCGAGTAGACCAGAATGACTGTGGTACTCCAATCTGCCGGGCTTCCTTCTTGGTCGAAGGACTGCAAGTTGAGAGTTGGAAACGTGATAAGTCTACGAGACTTGGTTTCCGTATAGGGTGGAAGGTCTCTTTATCGATGTTGGTCCATATAGACTGGCATCAGATTTATCCGCAAACCACTTCGGACCAACGTATGCGTTCGATAGTGCAGATTGATGATGATGATTTTTGAAGGTGGAGATCGTCATGATGTAGAGCTACTTACCACTAGACCCGCGATGTATATTATATATATGGTGGCAGTCGTGCTTCGTTATGAAAATCTTAGGTATGCAAGGACTGCTCGCTACTAATCCTAGGGGTAATTCTCGACAGGATGTGCTAGGAGAGTACCTTCGGTCCTGTTCCTGGACAACTTGTATGGAGGTGTGACGACCCGGATTTTTGGACGTCTGTCAGTCGGGAAATTAACTGATTTTATTGTTGAAATATTAGTCAAACGAATAAATTTATGATAATTAAAATATCGGGATATATATAAATTGATTTAAAGCTATAATAAATATTGAAGTACAAAATCTCTGGAGATGATAAATTTTATAGTAAAAATTTATAGTAAGGCGTAAATGTAAATATGATAAAATAAAGGAATACATATGTATATATTCATAAATTAAGGAGCATGTAGTGTCTAGAAATATGAAAATGTATAATTGTATTTAGGATAACAAATACAAGTGAATTTACATTGGGTAAAAGCAAATTTACTTACATGTATGCATATGAAATATATATGGATATATATATATATATAAATCCATATAAAATTATTTGTAGACAAATAGGGAGACAAGCATTTAATCTTAGCACGCAAAAACATAACATCAAGCTTTTATAAAATATCAAATCACTTTTTGGTTAAATCAGGTCCACATGTGTACAAATCAAATAAACAAAAGGAAATAAAAATAAAAAAATGAGTTGTTGTACACAGGAAGCTATAGCCCATTCCCTCTATAAAATATCTGTGCTTTGCTCCATACTTCTTCATTCGAACAAGAGAATAGATATATTGCAAGCTGCCATTTAAAAACTTAAGTAAAACCCAATCACTCAAGTTCAAAAAAGGAAAAAGAAAAGAAGAAGAAGCTGAAGCCTGAGGAAGATCAACAGTGTGCATCTTCCTGTAACAGTGAGTAAACATCAATTTTAAATCTTAATCTGTTTTATAACCTGATGCATGTGATAAATCCTTATAGTTATGTTATGAAATGTTTGCATGAAAGTATGAATATGCTTGCATGTATATCAGTTTATAGTTGATGTGTATATATATATGAATGGATATGCATGTAAACAAAAGAGGAGACAAGCATTTAAAGCCAATACATGTTATCATATCAGCACATAATATATCAAATCTAACAGAAAAAAGAGTAAAAGCCTGTACAATGCCTCAGCTTCCACTGCACACTTCCCTTTTCATATATATAGGTATACGACCAAATGGTTCACTTGTTCATTCAAATCTAAAATAAACAGAAAGACTAGCTACCATTAAAACAAAGTTATATTAACATTTTCATTCCTCTCTCTCATTTCTTTTATCAGTTATTTTTCTAAAACAAGAAACAATAGCCTGTAACACTAAATCCAGTAAACAAAATCAAAGAAATTCAAGAAATCTCTTCACAAATTCAAAAGTTTAAACAAAAGCAAACCTAGGAGCTCAACAACATCAAGCTTTACAATCTCCTCCAAGATTCAAGCTGAAAACTAAGCAAGATCAATTCAACAACTCAGAAAAAAAATCAAACCAGGCAGATCATCTCAACTAAATTTCCAGATTTCAAAACCTCAGGCTTTCTCTGTTCATAAATTCGGTGAGTAAACTTGAATCTTATAAGCTAAATTATATGATGCATGTGATAAGAAATTGAAGTAATATATTTCTACCTAGAAAATAGGGAATTCTGTGTGTGTGCATGTTTGTATTTAGGTGAGCATAACTTTGTTTTGTGTAACAGGCTCAAAATCAATCCAAGTAAATTCATATCTCCTCACCTAAACAATTTTAGGCCAAGATCATTAAAGGAAAAATGTTTGAATGAATGAAATATCATTTTTAAAAATACTTTCAAGTGAATATATTAAGTAATTTCTGGGCAAACAAGAAATTACAGTGATGATCAATTCAAGTTAGAATTAGATTGCTTAATTTTCATATTTTAATTTTATAACTAGATTCGCACTTAAAAACTATGAATTTTGATATTAATATCAGGATTTTAGGTTAGTATTTTGTGAGGAATTGCGAGACGAACGGGAATTGGGTTTTTGTTGATCTCTGGCGATCGAAGGTTTTGGGAAGAACAAGGTTGTTGCTAGAGGTAGCATGAAGATCGAGGAGCTCGGGAAATGTGGGTAGTGATTTTTTCGATCATCGTGGTGAATGGTAGAAGGAGGAGTAGGGTTTTAGAGCTGGTTAGAGACGAGGTTGATCTCGTGACCAGTACGTCGTCGAGGTGACGTCGAGTGGGACCGGAGGTGGGGAAAAAGAAAGATGGAACTGCGGCGAAGGTCAGGACGAGTAGCCAGGGCCTCTGGTGACCGGAGGTGGCGATGCAAGAAAGTTTTGATGATCGAAGTCGTTCTAGTGGGTTTTGCTTTTGCTCGATTTCGATCCGGTGATCGTTTCAGGATTCTGGGTGTCGAATCGAACCAGGATGTCGACGTCGACTTGCTGATGATGTCGTTGTTGACCGGAGTGGCTCCGTTGCCTTGTGCATGTGCACAGGAGACATGCCTATCAGTTGCGTGTTGTAGGTAGGGATCGGGTAGTGGAGAGAGACGGGAAAGTAAGGTTTGGACTCAGGTTTGTGTAGCATGAAGTCTCGGGTATGTGCTCGTGTTTTCGGTGGGTTGAACCCGAAGTAAGTATTTTAGCAGTTTAAAATTTAAATGAAAGCAAGTTTTAAATTTAAAGGAAATCAAGACTTGACTATTTCTTAAAAACAATTTCTTTATATAAATGCTTTTAAATATTGGTTTAAGAAAGGTTACATGATTTATTTTACTTAAATTAATTTAGTTGAATTCTTAAGTTATTTTTAAACTTAAATGAAATATGTAATTAAGTAGTAGATTAAAAGATAAAGTGTTTAAAATTTATGTGTTAATTAAGTAATTAATAAAGATAAATGGTTTATCTTAAAGTTAATTAAGGTCTTGGATAATTAATGATTAATTAAATTAATAAAGTAATTAAAGGGAAATTAATTAACTAATAATTAAGGATTAATTAATTAATAATTAAGGGTTATAAATTAATTAGAGATCAATTAATTGGAAATTAAGGATAAATTAATGTAATTAATTAGGGATTAATTTAAATGCTAATTACTTAATGTAAGTAATTAAGGATTAATTTGTTAAGGGTTAATTAATTAAATTAGTAATTAAAGGTTAAAATTTATTAGTTAATTAAAGGTTAATTAAATGAGGATAATTAACCAATGGGATAATTACTTAATGAAAGTAATTATGGATAATTAATTTAAATAGATAATTAAAGGATGTTTAATTAATGGTTGTAATTAATTAATGTTAAGTAAGCAGGATTTAAAAACAATTAAATTAATTAGAAATGGTACAATAAATTTATCTTGCTTATAGATGATTAAGATATATTAAATGTCTTAGATTATTTGATATCTTTGATATGTGATTTGTGATGCTTTGTGATATGAGATTCTTGGTTGAACTGTGATATTATGGGTTATCTATCTAAGATGAATTGTTGTATGAATATGAAATCCTGAATATAAATTGTATTGTTTAAACTTAAACATTTGGCTTAATAAATAACATTGGATTCAAAGAGACCGAGGTTGGGTATCGGTAAATACCTGAAACCACTTCGATTTGTAATCTACTATAATTCTGTATAGATTTGAGTTTAGAATCAAACAGGCTGGAATGGAATAAATTAAGTAGCATGGCCATTTAAACCGAGTAACATATTCCTTGGATATTACCCTATAATAAGTGTTTGACTTTAATAAGTTAAGAACTCGTAAAGAAGTACGAGTTACCATGATATTCAAATAAAATTTATATCCTAGTATTTCAAATTGTATGGGTTTACTCACGCTGGTTTCCAGCCTGACTCGGGTGTTACTTTGTTGTAATGCTCGGGTCAGACCGAGTATTACAAATTTTCAGGTAAGGACGTTCTGGAGCTCAGGAGACGAGCTGGATGGCAGGAACGTATGGAGTGTTTCCGCTGTGATATTATTTATGTTTATCTGAGACCTGCGATTTGTATATGTCCAGTGTTTGTGTATGAGTGTAACTCTGATGTAAAAATATAATTGACAGATACAGATATTCTTTTGTAAACTGTTATTATTTGATATTATATTTTGATCCGCTGCGATTTGTGAGAATAAGTGCTGTGTTTCTGATTCTTCTTCTTCTATCTCTTTCTTCTTTTCCTAACTATTTGGAATTTCGCGATCGAAAATTTCGGAGCATTACATTTGGTATCAGAGCAAAGGGTTAAGCGAAAACCTTGGCTCTAGTGGGTTTACTCATCAAGGATAGGGTCTGCAGTACCCTAGGACGAGTTGAGTGTGTGTGTGTGTGTATATATATATATATATATGAGAGCGTACTTGTTATTATATAAAGGTTTTAAAAATGATTTAAAACTGGATGATTTTATAAGAGTTTTTATCATATTTATAAAGCAATAATTGGTTATAAAATAAGAAATTAAGGAATATATATATAATATATATATATATACATATCCAAATAAGGATTGGATAAAATGAACTATATAAATAAGATGAATTAGAATTGGGTTCAAACCAGAAATCGAATGGTTATTGAGTTTAAATAGGATGATTGTTTTCCAATAAGCAAATAAATGTTTTAAGGAAGTAACCATTAGATGAGAATAACTTGTAAATTAGAAAGGATGTAAATCGAGAAGTTTTGAATCCTAAGTCTAGAAAACCTTTGGAATTTGTTTTCAAAATGTTAAGAGAAATAATAAAGAGTATTATTCAGAATATTTTGAATGTGATCTTATTTTAAAATAAGAGTTGTTTGAAAGCATTAAAGAAAACTGTTTGAACCAAAACCAAAGGTGATTTAAAATTTAAGGATAACTTAGTGTGTAAAGGAAATAATATGAGGAATATTCATAATATCAAAAATGGGTTGAAATAAACTCTAAATTTTGAGTTTTAAATTTGGAATGAGATGTGAAACCCAAGTGATAAGTTTTTGAACTTATAAGATTTTTAATGTGAAGTTTAAATTTTGAAGCAGGAATTCAAATTGGGTAAGGTTAATGAAATTAAATTGAATTTAACTTTGGGAAAGTTAAATAATTTAACAAGCAACCTGAAATGGAAATTTCGAGATGAAATTGGAATCTAACTTGGGAAGTTTAATGGTTAATTTGAATTGGGAATTTGTGTGATCTCAAAATAGGTTTGAGATCTGGAAATTGAAAATGGATGGATGTTTTAGAATAAATTGGATGATGTCATCCTATTGTTATTAATAATCTTTAAATTGTGAATTGGATTTGTTTAAATGAATGAGGAATGAAGTGTGGATATAAATCCATTATTGTGATAAAAGGGAAATTAAACTTTAATTTGAAATTAAGGATATGGAATTACTTTGAACAGAAAATTTGAATAATTGAATTTGTAAATTAAAATTTGTTTAAGAACTGGTTTCAAAACTGGATGATAAAATTGGGTAATAAATTGAATTTTTAAGATAAAATTGTTTTGAACTCTTATTTGAACTTTGAAATAAGTTAAGTAAAGATAATTTAAATGAAATTTTGAGAATTGGACTCAAAATTAAATTATTTAAAGATTTGGATTGTTGGTTTAAAAATAAGGGTTAATTTGATTTAAGGGGTTAAATCAACATTTGAAAATTTAACTCGAATTTATATAATTCGAGATGGTTTAAAGTTGAGATTCAGATTTCATTAGTTCAAATTGAATTTAGTTTGAATGAACTCGAATTGAAGATGGATAAGTATAAAATTCAAATGGAAAATTTGAATTGGATTAATTTGAAATAAAATTGAAGATTGAATGAGTTCAAATTCAAATGGGAATTGGGATTAATTCATATAGAAATTGAAATGATTTGAAATTGAAGTGGATTCAATTTGAAATTAGTCTAAATTAATTTGAATAATTTGAAATTGTAATTAAAGTGAATATGTTTAAAATCAAATGGAATTTGATCTGAATTTGGAAAGAAGTTGAGGTTAATTCAACTTGAATTGGGGATAAATCAAGTTCAAGGGAAATTGAAGTTATTCAAACGAGTACATATGCACGCCCAGGTGGACCTGCATTTAACCACAATGTGCATGCAATTTTATTTGTACCCACGGAAGTAGATTTGATAGTAGCATCTCCACATTTGAACGCTGCCTAGGTAAAAACTGCTATTTTTATTGTTCTGACTGTAATAAATTCTTCATACTAACTCGGAATCAGGCAAAACTTTGACCGATGAAATCCTACCTAAATTACAGACAATATGGTACACTCAGATACTTCATCTTGTGAACGCACACTGTAGTTCTCCAAGGGGACTTACAGTTTACTTAGAAAATAACATGGCACAACATCCTCATATTTGAACTCCGCCTAGTGCAGAAGCCGCTATTTTTTTTATTCAGACCGCTATATTTTCTTCATACTAACTCGGAATCCGGCGAGACTTCGACAGATTAGCTCCCACCTAAATTACGGACAATATGGAACACTCGGATACTTCATCTTATGAACGCACACTTTAGTTCTCCATGGGACTGACAGTTGTACTTAGAAAATAACAGGCTAACACATCCTCATATTTCAACTCCGCCTAGTGCAGAAGCCGCTAATTTTTTTGTTCAGACTGCAATAACTTCTTCATACTAACTCGGAATTAGGCGATACTTCGACCGATGAACTCCCACCTAAATTACGGAAAATACGGTATAGTTGGATACTTCATCTTGTGAACGCACACTGTAGTTCTCCATGGTGACTGACAGTTGTACTTAGAAAATAACATGTTATATCCCCACTTCAATGCTCGTTGTAGTTCTCCATGGTGACTAATAGTTGTACTTAGAAAATAACAGACTACATCCTCATATTTGAACTTTGCCTAGGAAAAAGCCGCTATTTTTTTGTTCAGACTGCAATAACTTCTTCATACTAACTCGGAACAGACAAAACTTCGACCGATGAACTCCCACCTAAATTACGAACAATATAGTACACTCGGATACTTCATCTTGTGAACGCACACTGTAGTTCTTCAAGGGGATTGACAATTTACTTAGAAAATAACATGCTGCCACATCCCCATATTTGAACTCCGCCAAGTGCAGAAGGCGCTATTTTTTTTTGTTCAGTCTGCAATAACTTCTTCATACTAATTCGGAACCCGGCGAGACTTCGACCGATTAACTCCCAGCTAAATTACGGACAATATGGAACACTCGTATACTTCATCTTGTGAACGCACACTGTAGTTCTCCATGGGGACTAACAGTTGTACTTAGAAAATAAGAGGCTACCACATCCCCATATTTGAACTATGCCTAGTGCAGAAGCCGCTATTTTTTTGTTCAGACTGTAATAACTTCTTCATACTAATTTGGAATCCGGCGAGACTTCGACCGATTAACTCCCACCTAAATTACGGACAATATGGAACACTCGGATACTTCATACTGTGAACGCACATTGTAGTTCTTCATGGGGACTGGCAATTGTACTTAGAAAATAACAGGCTACCACATCCCTGTATTTGAACTCCGCCTAGTGCAGAAGCCGCTATTTTTTTGTTCAGACTGCTATATTTTCTTCATACTAACTCGGCCGGCGAGACTTCGACAGATTAACTCCCACCTAAATTACGGACAATATGGAACACTCGGATACTTCATCTTCTGAACGCACACTGTAGTTCTCCATGGAAACTGACAGTTGTACTTAGAAAATAACAGGCTACCACATCCCCATATTTGAACTCCGCGTAGTGCAGAAGCCGCTATTTTTTTGTTCAAACTGCAATAACTTCTTCATACTAATTCAGAATCCGGTGAGACTTCGACCAATTAACTCCCACCTAAATTACGGACAATATGGAACACTCGGATACTTCATCTTGTGAACGCACACTGTTGTTCTCCATGGGCACTGACAGTTGTACTTAGAAAATAATAGGATACCACATCCCCATATTTGAACTCCGCCTAGTGCAAAAACCGCTATTTTTTTTGTTCAGCTTGCAATATTTTCTTCATACTAACTCGGAATCCGGCGAGACTTCGACCGATTAACTCCCACCTAAATTACGGACAATATGAAACACTCGGATACTTCATCTTGTGAACGTACACTGTAGTTCTCCATGGGGACTGACAGTTGTAATTAGAAAATAACAGGCTATCACATCCCAATATTTGAACACCGCATAGTGCAGAAGCCGCTATTTTTTTGTTCAGACTGTAATAACTTCTTCATACTAATTTGGAATCTGACAAAACTTCGACCGATGAACTCCCACCTAAATTACAGATAATATGGTACACTCGGATACTTCACCTTGTGAACGCACACTGTAGTTCTCCATGGTGACTAACAGTTGTACTTAGAAATTAACAGGCTATATTCCCATATTTGAATACTTTTTCTCTATGAGATGTAAAAGGGTATATTTGGAATTTCAAAGAGATGTCGAGTAAATCTATTCAATGAATTCTCTTTATTAGTAGTAAAGAGTAAAGATGAGGGGTATTTCTGGTATTTCAAAAAGACACAATTGAATTCCTATTCAAGAAATTCTCATTATTAGTACTAAAGATTAGAAGTGAGTCAATTTAAATGGAAGTGGAAATTTAAATTGAATTGATGGGAAATTGAACAGTTTGACTCTGGACTATTTTCAAACAAATTATTTTAATTTAAACTATCTTAAATATAATCTTCCCAGCTATTTACTATATGCAACCTTTCTTTCTCAACCCCAAACTACCTTATACTTATTTTATAACTACTTTTGAAACTATTTGCTATTTTACAACTATTTTACAAACTAATTACTATCTTTCTAGCTACTTTATAACTAGTTACCATTTTACAACTAATTTGTAATTATTTTACTATTTTTCAACTATCTTACAATTACTTAACTGTTTTACAGCTATTTTACAAACTAATAATTATTTTTCAACTATTTATCTATTTTTAAAATTTTCAAGCTATTATCTAAAATTTAAGCCAATTAGAGTACAAACTGTTATTGATTAAATACCCAACTGAGATAAGAATTGAAGTGATAATCCAAATGGGGATTAAGGCAAATGTGAATAAGTGAATAAAATCAAAGTGAGGATTAATAGAAAGGGAATTGATTTAACTGATAATCAATGAAGATAAATACGTAGGATGTACGTATATTATTCTATTCGCATAGTGATTTGATCCAGATTCGAGCACAGAATTTCGAGGTAGTATTATCGATCCGAGTTGGGATTTTTCATTCGATTTTTGACGGCGAACCTGGATATGGATTTTTGATTGGTTCTGGAAATTCTCTATCATAGTTGTGACCTATGCAAGGAGAATAACGGTTTCTGATCAAGAAACCAGACCTGAGTCCGCACTAGGAAGTCGGGTGGACAATACTAGTTTGGAAGTGAAATTGTGTGATCGAGTGAACGATCAGATTGATATTGCGTACGGATGATATGTGTATATCATACGGGTTTGAATGAAATTGATATTGAAAATTTATGGATAAGAATTGTAAAATGGTCTTTGAAATGAAGAGTATATTATGTGGAATATATGATGAGGTAAAATGGAAATTGGAAATTTCTATGATTGAAGATTCACTTTATGAAGAAAAGTAATGTGGTTAATAACTTTATAAAAGAATAATCAAATTTGAATATTTGATTTGGGATAAACAAAGTTATATATCTTTGTTATATATGGTAAACTCCCTTTGTTGAATCTATTGACAGAAGAAAAGGGTTTTGAAAGTATTTGAAGTATAAAAGTGAATTTATACAAGTATGAAGTGATTCAAAAATTTCCCAAGGTTATTATATATATATATATATATATAAAGGATTTTGTGAAAATGATTTTGGGAAAAGGGTTTTTGGAACCTTTGAATTTTGGAAAGGCTTTTGATTTTTGGAAAAAAAAATCAAATTTGGAATTTGGAAAGCCTAGTTTGTGAATTATCGATTTTGGGATAATCGATTTTGAGAAAGGAGATTTATATGGAATTCATACTAGGTGTATGATTTGGAAATACTATATGTGTATAGTATAAAGTGTTTTGAAAGTGGCTCTGGGGAAAAATGCACTCCCTTGAATGAACTTCTCAGAAGTGCCACAGAGTAATACTGCCTTGAGCCTCAAAGAGGGGGGAGGCTCTAAAATTGATCCTGTGAGGAGTCTGGACAAACTAGTTCCTGAGGATTGTTGGGTAGCGAAATTCGAGGGCGCTGATGCCTACAGGGGCATTTGGGTTATGCTCCGACGACAGTGTAACTCGATGTCGCTGCGATCTACTGTGTGGACCATAGCGAAAATCGTGTGGAGGATGAGTGCCAACAGTATACACTTGATTTTGTCGAGATGGCAACGTAACATCGGTAGACTGTGATCTATTGTCGAGTGGAGGAGTTTCATTCTTTTGGCAGCGAAATTTGAGGGCGCTGATGCCTACAGTTATATGGGATTTTGCTGTGATAGCAACGTAAAGCCCGGGTATAACTGCGATCTGTAGCAGGTTCCATGGTGTAATCGAGGGGCGTGGAGGCCTATAGTTATCTATGGATTTTGCTGGGATGGCAACGTAACCATCGGGTTAACTGCGACCGTGGATGGGAGTGATGATTTCTAGAGCATTCTCACCAAGGATGAATCCTCTATTTTCAAAAATGTTTTTGATATTTTCAATGAAATTATTTTCAAGTATTTTCATTGGGTGTTGAAAATGGGTTTACTAAGTACTTAAAGATTTTCAGTCCTGCGCCTGATCAACGTTTTGACTGAATTTCTATGAGAACGAGGATGGACTTGTTGAGACATCGAGTTATAAAAGTATTTTTTATAAAAACTATTTTAATAATATTATATAGATTTTTTATAAAGTATTTTAAAAATGATCAAAGAAAATTTATCTGATTTTAAGCATTTTAATAATTCGTTTCGTTCCTTTTCGAGTACGAAAATTTCTAAAGGGGGGAGGAGTGCGACGACCCGGATTTTTGGATGTCTGTTAGTCGGGAAATTAACTGATTTTATTATTGAAATATTAGTCAAACGAATAAATTTCTGATAATTAAAATATCGGGATATATATAAATTGATTTAAAGCTATAATAAATATTAAAGTATAAAATCTTTGGAGATGATAAATTTTATAGTAAAAATTTATAGTAAGGCGTAAATGTAAATATAATAAAATAAAGGAATACATATGTATATATTCATAAATTAAGGAGCATGTAGTGTCTAGAAATATGAAAAATGTATAATTGTATTTAGGATAACAAATACAAGTGCATTTATATTGGGTAAAAGCAAATTTATTTACATGTATGCATATGAAATATATATGGATATATATATATATATATATAAATTCATATAAAATTATTTGTAGACAAATAGGGAGACAAGAATTTAATCTTAGCACACAAAAACATAACATCAAGCTTTTATAAAATATCAAATCACTTTTTGGTTAAATCAGGTCTACATGTGTACAAATCAAATAAACAAAAGGAAATAAAAAATATGAGTTGTTGTACACAGGAAGCTACGGCCCATTCCCTCTATAAAATATCTATGCTTTGCTTTATACTTCTTCATTCGAACAAGAGAATAGATATATTGCAAGCTGCCATTTAAAAACTTAAGTAAAACCCAATCACTCAAGTTCAAAAAAAAAGAAGAAAAGAAGAAGAAGCTGAAGCCTGAGGAAGATCAACAGTGTGCATCTTCCTGTAACAGTGAGTAAACATCACTTTTAAATCTTAATCTATTTTATAACCTGATGCATGTGATAAATCCTTATAGTTATATTATGAAATGTTTGCATGAAAGTATGAATATGCTTGCATGTATATCAGTTTATAGTTGATGTGTATATAGATATGAATGGATATGCATGTAAACAAAAGAGGAGACACGCATTTAAAGCCAATACATGTTATCACATCAGCGCATAATATATCAAATCTAACAGGAAAAAAAAGAAAGAGTAAAAGCCTGTACAATGCCTTAGCTTCCACTACACACTTCCCTTTTCATATATATAGGTATACGGCCAAATGGTTCACTTGTTCATTCAAATCTAAAATAAACAAAAAGACTAGCTACCATTAAAACTAAGTTATATAAACATTTTCATTCCTCTTTCTCATTCTTTTATCAGTTCTTTTTCTAAAACAAGAAACAATAGCCTGTAACACTAAATCCAGTAAACAAAATCAAAGAAATTCAAGAAATCTCTTCACAAATTCAAAAGTTGAAACAAAAGCAAACCTAGGAGCTCAACAACATCAAGCTTTACAATCTCCTCCAAGATTCAAGCTGAAAACTAAGCAAGATCAATTCAACAACTCAGAAAAAAAATCAAAGCAGGCAGAACATCTCAACTAAATTTCCAGATTTCAAAACCTCAGGCTTTCTCTGTTCATAAATTCGGTGAGTAAACTTGAATCTTATAAGCTAAATTATCTGATGCATGTGATAAGAAATTGAAGTAATATATTTCTACCTGGAAAATAGGGAATTCTGTGTGTGTGCATGTTTGTATTTAGGTGAGCATAGCTCTGTTTTGTGTAACAGGCTCAAAATCAATCCAAGTAAATTCATATCTCCTCACCTAAACAATTTTAGGCCAAGATCATTAAAGGAAAAATGTTTGAATGAATGAAATATCATTTTTAAAAAATACTTTCAAGTGAATATATTAAGTAATTTCTAGGCAAACAAGAAATTACAGTGATGATCAATTCAAGTCAGAAATTAGATTGCTTAATTTTCATATTTTAATTTTATAACTAGATTCGCACTTAAAAACTATGAATTTTGATATTAATATCAGGAGTTTAGGTTAGTATTTTGTGAGGAATTGCGAGACGAACGGGAATTGGGTTTTTGTTGATCTCTGGCGATCGAAGGTTTTGGGAAGAACAAGGTTGTTGCTAGAGGTAGCATGAAGATCGAGGAGCTCGGGAAAAGCGGGTAGTGATTTTATCGATCATCGTGGTGAATGGTAGAAGGAGGAGTAGGGTTTTAGAGCTGGTTAGAGATGAGGTTGATCTCGTGACCAGTACGTCGTCGAGGTGACGTCGAGTGGGACCGGAGGTAGGGAAAAAGAAAGATGGAACTGCGGCGAAGGTCAGGACGAGTAGCCAGGGCCTCTGGTGACCGGAGGTGGCGATGCAAGATAGTTTTGATGATCGAAGTCGTTCTAGTGGGTTTTGGTTTTGCTCGATTTCGATCCGGTGATCGTTTCAGGATTCTAGGTGTCGGATCGAACCAGGATGTCGACGTCGACTTGCTGGTGATGTCGTTGTTGATCGGAGTGGCTCCGTTGCCTTGTGCATGTGCACAGGAGACATGCCTATCAGTTGTGTGTTGTAGGTAGGAATCGGGTAGTGGAGAGAGACGGGAAAGTAAGGTTTGGACTCGGGTTTGTGTAGCATGAAGTCTCGGGTATGGGCTCGTGTTTTCGGTGGGTTGAACCCGAAGTAAGTATTTTAGCAGTTTAAAATTTAAATGAAAGCAAGTTTTAAATTTAAAGGAAATCAAGACTTGACTATTTCTTAAAAACAATTTCTTTATATAAATGCTTTTAAATATTGGTTTAAGAAAGGTTACATGATTTATTTTACTTAAATTAATTTAGTTGAATTCTTAAGTTATTTTTAAACTTAAATGAAATATGCAATTAAGTAGTAGATTAAAAGATAAAGTGTTTAAAATTTATGTGTTAATTAAGTAATTAATAAAGATAAATGGTTTATCTTAAAGTTAATTAAGGACTTGAATAATTAATGATTAATTAAATTAATAAAGTAATTAAAGGGAAATTAATTAATTAATAATTAATTAATAATTAAGGGTTATAAATTAATTAGAGATTAATTAATTAGAAATTAAGGATAAATTAATGTAAGTAATTAGGGATTAATTACTTAATGTAAGTAATTAAGGATTAATTTGTTAAGGGTTAATTAATTAAATTAGTAATTAAAGGTTAAAATTTATTAATTAATTAAAGGTTAATTAAATGAGGATAATTAACCAATGGGATAATTACTTAATGAAAGTAATTATGGATAATTAATTTAAATAGATAATTAAAGGATGATTAATTAATGGTTGTAATTAATTAATGTTAAGTAAGGCAGATTTAAAAACAATTAAATTAATTAGAAATGGTAGAATAAATTTATCTTGCTTATAGATGATTAAGATATATTGAATGTCTTAGATTATTTGATACCTTTGATATGTGATTTGTGATACTTTGTGATATGAGATTCTTGGTTGAACTGTGATATTATGGGTTATCTATCTGAGATGAATTGTTGTGTGAATATGAAATCCCGATATAAATTGTATTGTTTAAACTTAAACATTTGGCTTAATAAATAACATTGGATTCAAAGAGACCGAGGTCGGGTATCAGTAAATACCCGAAACCACTTCGATTTGTAATCTACTATAATTCTGTATAGATTTGAGTTTAGAATTAAACAGGCAGGAATGGAATAAATTAAGTAACATGGCCATTTAAACTGAGTAACATATTCCTTGGATATTACCCTATAATAAGTGTTTGACTTTAATAAGTTAAGAACTCGTAAAGAAGTACGAGTTACCCTGATATTCAAATAAAATTTATATCCTAGTATTTCAAATTGTATGGGTTTACTCACGCTGGTTTCTAGCCTGACTCGGGTGTTACTTTGTTGTAATGCTCGGGTCAGACCGAGTATTACAGATTTTCAGGTAAGGACGTTCTGGGAGCTCAGGAGACGAGCTGGATGGCAGGAACGTATGGAGTGTTTCCGCTGTGATATTATTTCTGTTTATATGAGACCTTCGATTTGTATATGTCCAGTGTTTGTGTATGAGTGTAACTCTGATGTAAAAATATAATTGACAAATACAGGTATTCTTTTGTAAACTGTTATTATTTGATATTATATTTTGATCCGTTGTGATTTGTGAGAATAAGTGCTATGTTTCTGTTTCTTCTTCTTCTATCTCTTTCTTCTTTTCCTAACTATCTGGAATTTTCGCGATCGAAAATTTTGGGTCGTTACAGGAGGAATGCCTAACATTGCATTTCTAGATCACATTGATTGATCTCTATAAATGTGTCATCTATTTGGTGGAGGAGAAGACAACTTCTTAGCTTAACACTCTTTCCTAAGACATTTGAGCTCAGGAGTTATACAATTGTACAAATCAGTTCACTACAACAAAAAGTGTCTTTTATAGCAGCATATAGCCGCTATTAATCACAACCATAGCGGTTTGATATGCGTTGTATATCGACATGTTATAAAAAACTGTTGAATATTTATAACACAAAATATGCCGCTATGGTTGAGCTTAGTTTTATAACGCAAATTCCCCGCTATGGTACGTTAATTCAATAGTTCCTTATAGCCGCTACAATACAGCTAAATCTCAACGGAACTGTAAATCTTTATAACACCATTTGGTCGCTATAAAATATTTATTCAATAGCTCATTATAGCCGCTATAACACAGCTAAATCTCAACGGAATTGGAAATCTTTATAACACCATTTTGCCGCTATAAAATATTTATTCAATAGCGGTCATTTCACGATATTAAATCAACATGTTATAGTATTGAGCTGAGCTACTGGGGTTCGGGCCTATGGTTCTATGGCTGGAGTAGATATGATTTTCAGAAATTTCTCATTATATTTTGATTGGATGACAATGGTTCCATCAACGTTAGAGTTTTAATTGATCAATGAATTAAACTGCATACCACTTTCGTTAGAGTACGAATTCAAATCCTTACCTCTTTCGTTGAGTCTTTGGTAAGTCTGAAAATTCTGCTATTTCTACCCTACCAAAGCGGTTCATTTTCTTATTTTTCTTTCAAGTGAAAATCACCAAAATTGCTGCTATTAATTTTCTTAAGAGCGTGCGCTTAATTGAGTGTAACACTGCTCTTTATGTATAAAATTTTTTGAGAGCAAAACACAAGTACCTTTCAGACGATAAGCACACAGAAGACAAGAAAATAGTAGATAACAAAGAAACTGAAATGCAAGTACACAATTATCAAGAAGGTCTAAACACACAAGACCTTGTTTATTTAATGCAGCACGCTAACTAGTAAAACTAGGATTGAGCAAAGACTGGGACACCCACTAGCAAGTGCATGGATTACAGCTGCAGTTGGATCCACACATACATCCTCCAATCTTGTATCCTCCCTCTTCAAACTGCCTGCAAACCATTTATAAACATTCATTATCTTTTACAGTTCAGATTAGAATTTGATAACATTAACATATATAGAGCAGTAGTAGTAAGTACCCTTTCAGAGGAGCTACACCAAGGATGGCAGTTCCTGAAGTGGCACCTCTCTCTTCAACGACGTCTGCATTTCTCTTGCAGCTGCAACCATAAAAAACACATGAGTTGATTACTTGGAATAACAACTCTACTTTATATAGGCGTTCTACTTTTAGCATGGAGAATCAATCAGTAACTGGCGGTAAAGGATTTAACTACATAAAGTTGTAAGAAGCTCTACTTTATATAACTACATAAGTATAGAGCTTTATGCAATTGAGAATCAATCAGTAACTTGAATTGCAAGCTGAACATGTGTGCGAGCATGCACATACAAAAGAATGATGTAAAGGATTTCAACATTAATATATATCAAAAGATTCAGTACCTTGACAAGAATAGCTTTGAAGTGTTGAAAAGAATCAATAGTTGAACCAATCAAAACAAAGATAAGGTTCTGAATTAACTGAGTGTTTCATGATTCTAACATAGTTATACTGCCAGTCGATATATATGTGAATACTCATAGTCTAAACGTGTACAAGCAAAGCATGCCCCGTGTTGATGAAAATGAAAGGGATAGTTTTGATCACATGAATTCATTGTTTTGTACATTAGTAACCGTGAAGCAATTTTTACATATCATGAATCAACATTGTAAAATTTTAAATTACTAATAAAAGGAGGATGAGATAGTTGTTGCACATGGTAAACAAATTCTCCATATGGTTAGTTTCACTTAGCTAAAGATGATGCATTCAGATCTATGTAAATGTCAACCATTAATAACATAAATTCTCAAAAATCAGATAATCTTTTCAAATACATAAACTGGATAAATACTAGCAGTATCACTTGAGCAAAGAAAAAGAAGAAGTAATAGCTAAAGCAAACAATCCATCATATAAAATAAACATCTATATGAAATATAGAGTCACCTTCATTGGTAGTAGACGTCTGTTGCCGATCCCGTTTGATGGTGAAACATTCATGGGCGACATTGAAGGTTGTTGCACATGATCCACACATTCTTCATACGGTCGTTCGTCGTCATCGAACAAAGGTGGTGCATTCATTCTATACGACGGATATTATCTAATTAAACTGAAAAAAGCAAAGAAGAAAAACACACAACTTCATTTCAATACATGTCATAATCATTTGTAATAAAGGCATTGTTCAATAATAAATAACAATAAGGAAGAAAAAATGTAAATTATGTTTTGTTTATGATAATAATCGAAGTGTTGATATTCATGAAATTATTATTGATAATAACTTATGATAATAGCTATGATTTGCATTAACTAATGAAGTAGGATCTTAAGAAATTAGTTATGCATTGAAAAATAACACTGGTCCTTTGCATAGAAAAGAACGTCTCACTGGGAAATGGAAGTAGAGCTGAAGGCTACATATATTACGGTACTTAGATATATCCACCTATAGTTAACTACATACTTGGTCAATACCAACAATAAACATCCAATTTATTCCATTGCTTGCATTTTAGCTGCAGACAACTTTACAACATATGATATGAATAGGAAAATTATTTAAAGATGGTCAGTCTATTCTCATTTTGGTCACACATCCGGCAAACTCAATCCCTCAACGCTAAAGATCCTACAGATTTGCCTAAAATGTATTACTTAATTTGTGGGCCACTATTTCTTGTATAAGCTCAAAAAGGAATTACAAATTTGAATAATGACCCGTGCCTACCACTCACAAGATTCAAAGTTTCAGACCTAGGACCCCCCTTAATGACGAGGTATCACCTGCTCTGGGAGCTAAGGCTCATTTGCTAGCTAGTGAACTTATTCCTACAACTACCCATAAACAGCTTTACAATGCTCAAGCACTTTGGCATAAACATAAATTTGATTTACATGATGGAAATCATCTGTACCTGCTCTCAACAAAATGGTTTGTAAGCATCTCCATAAAACTGCATTAAGAAAATTGCGATCAGGACTACGATCTTAAAAATGTACTTTTAGGCTGAGAAAAATTGTTTAATATCGCATACCCCATTAGAAGAAATATTCTCTCAATTCTTTCTCGCACCTGCAAAAGAAATTATAACAATGGAAGCATTGAGAGAGAGACATAACAGGAGTACAAAGGCAATGAGAAGCACAAACTGAATTCAAATAGCAGTGTAAAAAATGTAGCACAGCACTGCGCAAGTTGTACAAATTTAACAATCCAAACTTGGATAAGTGATAATTTAAGGAGGATGAGATAGTGTCCTTTTCATGATGATTGAAGTTAAAATAGCTTTATACAAGTGATAATTCCAGTATTGTTCCAAGTTCCAACCAATCAAATCATCCATGTCCAGTATTTTCTAAATAGAGGACCGAAGTTTTTATTTGTACAAGATTTCAAATTGTATTTATAATATGTGCACCTTCGTGTGTTAATACTGTAGCTAGCACTATGGTATAAATTTGAACTTAGCTGAATGAACCAAGAAAAACTAGAATAGCACATAAATTTAGAAGAAAAAGAAGTTACATTCTAATGCACATAAATTTGGAAAACTAGAAAAGCACATAAATTTGAACTTAGCTGAATGAACCAAGAAAAACTAGAAAAAGAAGCATAAATTTAGAAAGACCAGGAAATGGGTTTATATTCTTCCAGCAATTTTCCAAATAAGGTGCTAGTGAAAAATCCATAATCTAATAATACTTTTATTTTGAATATGAAATTTTCAAGAAAACTAGAAAGAACGAAAGTGTTTGACAATGTGAGGAATAAGATCATATCAAGCCAGAAACTTGTGAAGTGCATTCATTCATGATATAAAAGAAATAGGTAAAAATATTGTAAGTAAAGCTAATGTAAAAAGCAATGCAATCTCAAAACTTGTTATAAAGGATTTGAAATCTAATGCAGCGTCAAACCCTTGAGTACCAACCAAGTATAACAGAAGCATCACAAGAAAAATTACCACAGTGAATGATGATCATATTGAAAGTAAAAAAACTGATGCATTGAGAAAGAAAAACCAAGGTGAAGCGCTATGCACCCTATTAAAAGATCTTGATTTTCCTAATGATGGACATTAAAACAAAGTTAATATAAAAATGACATGGATATTGTAAAATATAAAGTACAAACTAATTGGAAAACCACCGAAGAAAATTTTGTACTAACTTGTTGCTTCTCATTGAGTGATCTCTGAGGTTTATCTTCAACTTCAGAAGATTCTCTCAAAGGAGACGTGGCAACATTTGACTCCTGAGATTTTCATAACAAGTGTGGTTGGTTATGATTATATGTTTCACGTAGTTTTCTGTCAATACAAAATAAAAATACTCAACTTACATAAGCTGTTTCTGTCTCCCCACTAATAAGATGGCCAGCGTCTGATGAATTTCCCTGCAAACAAAAGAAAACTATAAATTAGAAAAATAGATGTAAATTGTTATAGGCATATTTTTTCTATGATTTAACTATACACCTGCATAGAATTGGACCGCGCTGACATAAATTTGTTAGGCGCCATGGATACAGCGTGCTGACAGAGGACTTAATTTCCACTCTAAATTTGTTAGCTTCTCTATAAGCCTGATAATGGAAAAATGTAATTGCCACTAACATAGCAAACTAAGCATTAACCAAGCCATAGAAAGTGGTAGATATTTTAACTAGTTAAAACTATAGACTGAAAGAAACTACAGCTAAAGAATTAAGAGTCGGCTACAATCTAGTGATTTATCAGTGAAATTCATTCACCCATAACAAAACAAAAATATACAAACCTGCTCTAGGATTCTTGGAGTTGGCATACTTTCCCTTTTGTTTTCTTGTTTGTTTTCTTTTTCATCGCACTCTTTGTGTGTCTATGTATTTACTTTCCAATTCATCAGCCCTCTCCTTCTTTGACTGGAGGGAGGCCTATAGAGTAACCAAGGAGAGCAAGTAATTTAAACAAAATTTTGAAAGGATATACAGCAAAGTATGACCAAATATATGAATGACATTTAATTAATATCCAGGTAAATAAATACCTTCAGATCCTCCACTTTGGCAGTAAGGGCATCAATCTTTTCAGTATCTTGAACACGGACTTGAGTCTCCTGGATGATAGGAGGAGCTTCTTCAATAGCCTTCTTTGCGACATCCCATTCTTTGATAAGCTGTGCATTTGCTGCAGTTGGCTCATCTGCCTTACTTTGAGTTACTTGCAATTGATTTTGCAATTTAGTTATTTCTTGCTCCTTCGCTTCTTCCAAATTGGTCTGCATAAGGTAAACAATATAATTATGATATAAAAGCAGCATCTGAATTCAAACAGCAAAATTCATACTATCACGACTGCCATGTTACACTACTGCTTGACCACATAGATACTGAAAGTGCTATCAAGTATGAAAGCTAAAAATGTACCCTTAATCTTTTCTCTAACTGCAAGTGCCATGTAAGCTCTTCCACTGTATTTTCAAGCTTATCCTCTGCTTCCTTGTGTGCACCAGTTTCCCTCGCTTCCTACGCATTGCAAAAATGTATTCAAATCATTATTATATTCGATTGGAAATGATATAATGCAAGGCTAATTAATTAAGACAATACTTGCATTCATGTACTGGACTTCTGCAAATAACCATCTATATGCCTTGTGGTCTATTAAAAGATTTAATTTTAACATCAAACAATACTAATTATGAGGGTTGGCACAAAAGAGCATGTCAATGCATGGGTACCAAAGTAGAAAATACTTCACCGTGTGTAAAAATTCATACTTAGTGTATGAGATTTGCTAAGATATTGAGTCACTGACCATTTTAAACTTCCGAAGTTCCTTCCTAGCAACCCGTCCTCTCCACCTACATTAAGTAATAGTCGCTGCCGTCTTTAGATTCTTATGATATGAGTATGCTTTGTGTCATCTCCATTGGTCTGCATTAGAAGACTATATTTGTGAGATTGTTTACCGACATGAGAAATAAACCCTTCAATTAAAAAATTTAACAAACCAAATCGAATTTTTTGATTATAATTACTATAATCACTGGACAAAACAATCGAAAATAATTTAATTGTAATTACTAAACAATTAAAAAAATCAGACGAAATCGTAAAAAAACACATAAGAACAAAATCGGATTATACGCACCTCAAATCGATTTTGGGTTCCAGACGCACTCCTCAAATCAAATTATATGCACATCAACCCGACTTCTTCGAATTAGCTCGTCGTAGAATTCAAAGCGTTTTTGAGAGATGCCGAAGATAGTGAATGTTTACGGTTTCGATCTAAGGTTATGGATTTCTTCCTGGATTTGGATTTAGGGTTAGAATAAAATTGAAAATGGTAATCATGCTTGGTATGGAGGGAAAAAAATATCAGGGAGCGGGCTGTTTTATTTTGTTGTCGAGCGTTACGCAATATAGAATAAGAAACAACAAAAGTAAAAAATGATCCAACTAATAACGCTTGAAAATAATGCGTTATCTAATGGCGTTATTAATAACAAACTTTCTTGTAGTGGTTATGTATTATGGAATGGCAATATGGCGTTTAAAGTGGAATGTGTTATGTGAAAGGTAATACGTTACCTCTGTGGCCTCATCACCCGGTAATGGCTTAAACATGGTAAGTCGTAAGGCTATGTGGTTCGCAACCATTAGGGTATGGTCATCACCTTTCTAGATTACTCTTTATGTGTCAAGTATGTTGTGTATGCTGTGGCCATGGATAGGTCGCTTACAACCGGGTGATGTCATCTTCGGCTTCTATTTCACTGCCAGATGGGTGCTACGAGTAGACCGGTCTAGCCAGATGCAAAGGAATCGAAGATGTCGATCCACGATACATTCCTCTTAAGATGTACTATACGGAAGGTTGTCCCTTACCTTCCATTGTATGGAATCCAACCTCCAATACGTGCCTGCCATTTTGTTTGTAGAACCTACTTTGTAGCTAGTATGCCTGAATTTAATAATGTAACAATTTCAGCTATGATTAAATACTATTTGTATACTAGACACTAGTATAATATCACAGAATTTGATACGAAATGTTTTGGTTAGTGTAAGGTAAAACCCGTCCGTATTTATGTGCGGCGTGGTCTTGCGAGATACCTTTTGTTTTGAAAAAGAAAGTTATCGATAACTTTAAAATTCAATTGGGATGTATTTTTTCACACTGGTTTACCAAACTGATCCAAGCCTTATTCTCTTTCAATGCTCGGGCTAGATCGAACAAATTTACAGATTTAGATTTGGATGCTTTCGAGCTTCAGGAGACGAGCTGGAGGTCTTAGGTCGTATTCACGTATATGTTTATTCTCTGCTGCATTATTGTTGAAATTATCAGCATTTGTGAGAACAGGTTGTTATAACTGTTTAGGCCGATGATTTGTTTATTTGTGTATTCTGGTTTTATGTATGTATATTATTAATTTCTCTTTTGTAAAGATCATTTATTATATTATATGTTGTTCCGCTGCGTTGTGAGAGTCTCTGTTGTTTAGTTTCTTCTCTTCTTCTTTCTTTTTTCTTTCTCATAACTATTCGTTTTTCCATTCCATTAAGGCTGTACATGTGTGGTTTATTGTCATCTCTAAAGGTATGGATTTGCGGGTTGTTACAGTTGGTATCAGTGCTTAGGTTGTGCGAACACCTAGGCTTTGTTGGGGTACTCATTATAGATACGGTCAGTAGCACCCTAGAATGAGTTTGAGTGTATTATAGATATGAGCACGTATTTCTTAGTGATACAAAAATATTTTATATTGTGTTGACTTATCGGTTGAATGATTTATGAATTCTGGTCAGTACGTAATATACAATTGTATCGATAGGTGTTTTTAAGCTCTTAAACAAGGTAAACCAATACAATATTGTTTTTAAATGGGGTAAATGAAATAATTTTACCTTGATCATATTTTATATATAAAAGAATAGTTTTCAGAAATTATTATAGTCATTATGATGTGTTTGTCTGTTAGAGAATGGTAATATTCAATTATTAAAATTTAAGTTTAATAAAATTGTTTATTATAATCTAAACAAAGATAAGCAAATGTTAAATGAGTTATATAAGAAAGTAAATTTATAAATGTGAAATAAAAAGTATTGATTATAATTAAAATGATCGCCATTTGTGAAATAATCTTATATAAGAAGTGAAATGTAAGTATATTTATAAATATGGTTATAAATAAAAAAATGGATTTGAACTAAGATTTGAGGATTTATATCCCGTTGATTTTGAAAATTGTTTTTCAACATTTTGAAGAAATAATAATGATATTATTTAGAAATTATTTTGATTAGAAATATTTTAATAAAAAGGATTTAAATTAGATAGAAAGCACTAAACTCACTTTAGTCACTGGAAAATAATTCGGGTGATGATTACAGCATCATCAGTATTCATTTTTGAGTTTTTAAGTGATGGATTACTACCTTAGTGATTGGATATTGGAATTTTGTTTTGGTAAAACAAGTTTTGATTATAAAAATTCAAAAATATGATTGGATATACAAAGGAGTTATGTTTACATATGATTTTAAATGATTTTTGAAATGAAATTTAACTTAAGTATAGTAAAATGAATGAATAAGATGAATTAATTAATGAAATGAATTTAAACTTATGTTGTAAAGTGATTATATAACTATAAGTTGTAATTATAAGATGTGGATGAACTAAGTGATCATTTATGAAATTGTAAGTAAATAAGTTTGTATAACTTATAGAATTTGAGAAAATAGAAAGTTAGACCAAAATTTAAAAAATGGTTAAACATTTTGGTTAAGTAAAACAAAATATGAAATTGAGATATCAAAAAAAATTTGAACTTAAATAGAGTCAAATGAAATGATTTTATAAAATGGTCCATAAATGAATTTAATATGGAATGAAATGTTGTTAAACATTAATTGGATCTGATTTAAAATGAATGTGAATAAATGAATGTAGATAATTTAAGGTGAATATGATGAATATGAATAAAATGAATATGCATAAAAAGAATTTGGTATGATTATATATTATGCTTAGTAAACTTTGTTTACTAGTGTTGCATATGGTTATTATATTAGTTTATTTTATATAATGATTTTAACTTCCATATACTTGTTCTCATTAGTTTTTGAGTGTTTAGTAGGTATGGATGGCGTATGCTTCGCATTTGGAGCTTGCTTCCACATTATATTGATTATATATGCTTGCTAATATTAATAAAAGGCACACATCTCGGATTACATATTGTATTTTTATGATTTTCCCTACGGGATGCCTCATCCTTAAGATGAGATGTATATTATGCTGTTATATATATATATATATATATATATATATATATATATTGTAAATTTTTCTGATCGAACTACGCAAAGGAGATGTTGACAAAACTTTCTGTGAATATAAGGCATTAGAAATACTTTGAGAATTTTGAAAAAAATTTGATTTTGGGTTATAACTTGAAATGGTATTAGTTGATGTCTGTGAATGAATTTAAAGACTTAGAAAGATTTATAATCTATTTCAGCTAATTGATTTTTGAAAAGTAAATAGGATTGTGGCATTTTTCCTACCTACGTAATTTCACAGGCGAAATTCTTTTGAGAAGGGAAGTCTATAACGAACCATAATTTCAGTCATTTGAATTTGAAATATTTAGTTGATTTTAAATATTGAAAAGTTAATGTTATAAGTCAAACAATTTAAATTTCAAATACAGCGATTTATTTGATAATGTGAATTATTAATTGAATAATTGGAATTTTTTAAATAAATGAATCTTGAATTTAATGTATGTGAAAATGATTTCGTAGCCTATTTAAAATTCTATTTGAATAAGAATGAAGATAGTGAACTTTTAAAATTTGAACTAAAAGTGATTAAACAGGTTTTAATAATAATTCGTTTAAATTAACGTGTGAAAATAGCCTTCTGGGACACTATCTTGGATTTCAACGAAACCAGTGCCATTGGATCCATAACAGTTAATTATTATACGCCGTCGAATTTCGGGGCGATCGGACGTGTCGTTTGGTTGTGCGAGATCGTAATGGGTATAAATTAATTAAAAGAATTTACACTAATATAATTTTATTTTTGAATACTAACTTCTGTATAATTTGGAATTGAGTCTCGATACTAGTTCCATTGTGTTCAGAATAGGGGTATTTCATGTAAAACGCTAGGCGGCACACCTCGATTGGAGTTCGAAATATTTCGACGTGAATAGTGTCGTTAAGAGTTGCCTATATAAAGCACCCCAAACCAATTATCATGCCCGGTTAGAAAACCCTAACCCTAATTATTCAGAGCCTCCATTTCTCTAAAAGAAAATCCAACAGCCGAGCTCGATAGGCACCACTTGAAGTATTTTTGGGGGAAGGTCTCAAAACGGAAGTTGTTTGTCTCAACGATTGGAGCGTAATGGACGTTGGAGATTGTCGATGGTGAAGCGAGATGATGCTGATCCAGGCATAAATTTCAGCTACGTTTTGAGCTTGCCAGCATCCAAGTGGCAATGTCAGGAGGTGGCAATGGGGTCGTTCGACTCGTCGTCGATTGGGCTCTCTTCTATGAGAACCCGGCGGGGACCAGTGGTTCATATAAGCGGCGGTGATCGAGGAACGAAGTGGAATATTTTGGGTTGGCCTGGAAACAAAACTGCGATGGGGGAGAAAGAGACGAATGGCTAGGATTAATTAAGTGTAATTAACATAAATTAATGATGTAATTAGTTTTATTATAAAATCAAAATCTTATATTTTATATAACTCTTTCGTACGAGGTCCAAATCAGACGTAACAAGTCACATTGTGCTCGCTACAACGAATACTATATTATAGAGTTGCATAAGATTTGATTGGAGCTATTAGAATTTCATGCTAAAATCAAACGCTGTTTGATTTTAGATGAAACCGGAATGCTTTGGCGTCATCTGAATTTCGGTGAGTTATTTTAACCACTCTAGCCTACTTATATTTTATATCAGTGCAGATATTTTTATTGTTGCTTATTTGGATTATTTACTATATTTATCAATTGGTTTGGATATATTCTCGCATTGGAGCGAATGATATTATGTTCCTGTCTAGAGCGGATGACCCTTTGTATACGTTCCCTCCACGAAGCGGATGACTTATATTTTATTATTATATACTGCATGTGATGCAGGGGACAGGTTGGAGAGATCCAACAGGATACCTCACCACTGTTGGTTTTTATTTACATATATATATGTGCTAATATATATATATATATATATATGATTGTGATGTAGGGGGACAGGTTGGAGGTATCCAACTGGATTCCTCATACTATTGATTTTACTTTTCATATATTGTGATATATGATGTGTTGGATGCCATACTTGATGACATTAATATGATTTCCCTTATTTAGTGTTATAGTAGCACTGAGCCATAGTTTTAGTATTTTGAAATACTATAAAATAGTGATTTTGAATTGAAATGATTTTCAAAGAGATTTTGTAATTATAGACGTGTTAATAATTATTCTTAAATTATTAAAAGGAGTTTATATTAAATAAATAAAAAATACAGATTTTGGGTATTATAAACTGAAGTTTATGAAATATTTTAAATAGAGATTTTCGAATGGTTTATATAAAGGATTTATAAAAGTGGTATTTTATTATCAAGAAATGGATTTATAATCCAATTTATAAATATATATAAAATGGATTTGTAATCGATATTTTATAAATGGATTTAAAAAGAGATTTTATAAATAAATTAGATTTATAAAGAATGGATTTATAAATAAATTAGATTTACGAAGAAAAGAATTTATAAATGGATTTTATAAATAAATTCGATTTACAAAGAAAATAATTTATAAATGGATTTTTATAATAAATGGGATTTTGAAAGAATGGATTTATAAATAAAATTTTATAAATAAAGAGATGTTATAAAAATAGAAGTTTTATAAAATATAAATGAGATTTATAAACATAGTTTTATAAATATGGAAATGATTTATGTTGAGATTTAAATATGCAGTTTTATATAAAGGAAATACATTCACGTTTTAAAGGTGGAAATAATCTTTTAAATGAATGTTTTGAAAGGGATATTTTCAAATGAAGTTATATGGTTTTAAAAAGTGGTTTAAAATGTGTTAAATGATGAAAATATTGATTTCAACATTTATTGTTGTAATAAACGTTTTCGAGAAAAGTGAGGAAGGCATGAACTATATAACACTATTGTTATAGTAAGTGATTTCCAAAAGGAGATGTTTTATATAGTTTACAGGATATATATATATATATATCCTATATTTGATGTTATTTTCGAGGTGTGCAACTTCTATCTAATTAGAAGTTAAGAATGTTATTCAATCAAGATCTGAGAGGTAATGACACTCCAAATTGAATGGTTTCATTGTTAACTGATAAATAGTTGAAGTTCGACATCGAAGATAAATGTTAAGTATAATAAGTCGAACCCTGTACTGGTGCTTTGGGTTGTCGTAATGATGTTATACGCAACATTCATTTTTCCCTAATAAAATGTGCTTTGACCTTCCATTGTGAAATACATGAATTGGCTCTTATGATAAATGCTTGGTGGTACAGGAAGCATTGATTCTTGTACTTAGTGCCCGTCCTGAGGCGTATCAACTCAGGAGTTGTATAGTAATAAAAATTTATTTAGTGTGTCTCTAAAATGGTAGTGTTATTAAATATACTTATACCATTGATATAAGTATGTGGAAATGTTTTCCAAATATTGAAGATTAAAGTGGTTTTGTGAATATATCTTTTAAAGATATTTTGAGATAAATGATCTGGAAAGTGATTTAATTAATAAAAGATTAATTAAACAGGCCCAGTGATTGCTTTCATGCTAGATTATATTTTGGCCAATTTTTTGGTTCCTGGACATGACATGGGAACTGATTAGTCGTGCACTTAGCACGAAGCCTACTGAGTAGGCTTAATTATCATTTGGTGTAAAGAATGTTGATTCGAGTAAAGCAGAGTGACTATGGTACTCCAATCTACCGGGCTTTCTTCTTGGCCGAAGGAAAGCAGTTGAGAGCTGGAAACGTGATAAGTCTACAAGACTTGGTTTCCATATGAGGTGAGGGCCTCTTTATCGATGTTGGTCCATAGAGACCAGGATCAGATTTATCGGAAAACCACTTTAGACCAACGTATGCGTTCGAAAGTGCAGATTGATGATGATGATTTTTGAAGATGGAGATCTTCATGATGCAGGGCTACTTACCATTAGACCCACGATGAATATTATATATATGGTGGAAGTAGTGCTTCCTCATGGAAATCTTCTGTATGTCAGGACTACTCACTACTAATCCTAGAGGTAATTCTCGATAGGGTGTGGTAGGAGAGTACCTTTGGTTTGTCCTATTCCTAGACAACTTGTATGGATGAATGACTGACGTTGCATTTCAAGATCAATTGATTGATCTCTATAAACGTATCATCTGTTTAGTGGTGGAGAAGGCAACTTCTCTTAGCTTAACACCCTTTCCTGAGACATACGAGCTCAGGAGTTATACATTTGTAGAAATCAGTTGTGTGATTATCGAATGGCAATGTGGCATTCAAAGTAGAATGTGTTATGTGAACGGTAATACGTCACCTCTTAGGCCTCATCACCTGGTAATGGCTTACACAGGGTATGCTGTAATGTTATGTGGTTCACAACCATTAGGGTATGGTCATCACCTTTCTAGATTACTCTCTATATGTCGAGTATGTTGTGTATGCTGTGGCCACGTATAGGTCGGTTACGACCAGGGTGATGTCATATTCGGCCTCAATTCCACCACAAGATTGGTGCTTCGAGCAGACTGGTCTTGCTAGATGCAGAGGAATCGAAGATGTCAATCCTCGGTACATTCCTCTAGAGATATACAGTACGGAAGGTAGTCCCTTACCTATCATTGTTTGGAATCCAACCTCCAATACGTGCATGCCATTTTGTTTGTAGAACCTACTTTGTAGCTAGTATGCTGGAATTTAATAGTGTAACAATTTCAACTATGATTAAATATTATTTATATACTAGACACTAGTATAATATCACAGAATTTGATATGAAATGTTTTGGTTATTTTAAGGTAAAAGCCCGTCCGTGTTTATGCGCGACGTGGTCTTACGAGATACATTTTGTTTTGAAAAAGAAGGTTTCTGACAACTTTAAAATTCAATTGAGATGTGTTTTCTCATGCTGGTTTACCAGACTGATTCGGGCGTTATTCCCTTTCAATGCTCGAGTCAGACCGAGCAAATTTACAGATTTAGATTTGGATGCTTTAGAGCTTCAGTAGATGAGATGGAGTTCTTCATGTCATATTCACGTATATGCTTATTTTCCGCTGCATTGTTGTCAGAATTATCAACATTTGTGAGGATAGGTTGTTATAACTGTTCAGGTTGATGATTCGTTTATTTATGTATTCTGATTTGATGTATGTATATTACAGTTTCTCTTTTGTAAAGATCATTGGTTATATTATATGTTGTTCCGCTGCGTTTGAGATTCTATGTTGTTTAGTTTCTTCTCTTCACTTCTTCTTTCTTCTTTCTTTCACATAACTATCCGTCTTTTCGTTCCGTTTGGGCTGGACATGTGTGGTTTATTGTTAGCTCGAAAGGTACGGATTTGCGATTTGTTACATTATTATTTTGTTACATTTGCATAATGTTGTAATAAAAATATTTGCTATTCATTGTTTACTTTTAATTCATTGTATAATACTATGAATTTAATATTGTATGATCATTAAAAGTTGTTGCATTATATTCATGTTCGTATTCAAAAGTTTCATACATGTTTATTTTGTTATATTAAGGTATGATGTTCATGCTTTTACCCGTTATATTCTTTAAAATCAATCGGTCTAATACATTTTATAATTCTTTAAAATTGTTATATTAACATTTTTTATTACATTTCACTTATGCAATCAATGAATAACTGTAATTAAGAAAATCAAAAAAGTAACTGCATATAATAATGAAGTTAAAAGTTCATATTATAATAATGTAGTTGATGAATAATTATTATTAAAACATTCTAAAATTTAACTTCATTTATTAATGCGGTTAAAAGTTCATATTACTATAATGTACTTTTAATTGCATTTCATATATGCAGTTAGAAATTGCACTAACATGTCGCGTATGTGAAAAGCAGCTACTATAATGCAGTTAGTATTTGTTAAATTTTATTTTACACATCTATATGTTTGTTGAATTAAATTCATACAGAAATAAACTTCAACAAACAACAATTATCAATATAGATACAAAGTTCATAAAGCAATGATTCTATAAAGAAACTATGCCTAACTTAGAAGAAGCAGATTCCATCTTTAGACTGTCTGTAAATACATTTTCCAATTCCATAAAGCAATGAATTATTATATCTCTAAAACATGCAAAATTGAATGTGTATATTTTTCTATCAAGATGGAGGAAGATTTCGTTTTACTTTAATCTCTTATTTGAAATCAAAGACATGTCTATTGATTTTTCTTCTTCTAACTGATTGTCTTCATCTCTTAAAATTAATACATGGTTTTTGTAATGCCCCACAAACTTATCACTTTGATAAATTATATTTATTTTGTAAACAACGGTTTAATATTTATTTATATGGTTTTATAATTCATATATGATCATTTTAATTCATCTAAAATGATAAGAAATTTATTTTCAAATTTTGTTTACAGATATATGTATATAAATTAATAAGTGAAAATGTGACCGACAATCGGTTTTCCGATTTTCAACGATTTAACGAAATTAAAGTCATTCAAAGGTTGTTGGAACCTTATAAACATGTTATGAACACTTATATAACATATATATACACACACAGAGTTTAACTTATACATAAACATGTACAAATGTACACACACACACATATAAGAAATATATAAGATATTCCTAAATTACTTAAGCCTTAAGCAAGCTTAAAGTCAACCAAGTACACACAAGTACGCATACAAATGGACAAGCACATGGGTTCACCCATCATTTCGGCCGAGTCTAGGGGGTAGGAGAGAGGTGTGGGTCGAGGGAAAAATAGTAATTTTACCATTAGATATTTGTTCAAAATTTTCTTCTATAAATACCCATAAACTTTCTCACATTTTTTCATCACATTCTTATCATCTTCTCCTCCACTTCCAAGCTTTTTTCATAGCTTCAATGCTTAGCAAAATAATGGTAAAATATTTGGCAAAGGAGAGTTAAAATCATATAATACATATATGTTAGTAAAACCACCTCGAAACTATCATAAACTCCTCCTCTACCTTCCTAAAACCCACGGCCACCCTTCTTTCTTCCTTTGGTCGAGCCTGTCTCCTCACACCATCAAGGCCATGAGCACTTTAGAGTGGATCAAGCCAATTCAAGGTCAAAGAGTTCGGTTCCGTGGAGTTTAAAGCCATCACAACGAAGCAATAACCAATTTTAGACTAGCCCGAGGGGAAAAAATGAAGGTGAGAAACTCCTAAACTATAGTAATATATGTTATTGGATGATATATATACCTGTGGATGTGATTGTTGATGATAGTTGTTTGATATGGTTATTGAATATATTTGCAAGTCACGTTAATACACGTCGATAAGCGCAAGGGAAATCACTTTCATTAAATTGGTGTATATGCAATGTGTAAACCTCTTAAAAATGCTTTACTATGATTTAGAAGTGTTTTATAAAAATTTAAAAGTGTTTTGGCAAAGTTTAAATGAATATTGAAAATTGAGTCAAAAATAGGCACGTCGCCGAACGGTAGTACGCGATTTCGAAAAACAAAAGTCAAACGAGTATATAGAATAGAATATAGCTCAAAATTCTTCCAGATAAGAATATTCCGAACTATTATATCCATAGTTTTCAAACAAAGAAAGAAAATCCAGATTTTGATAGTTGATTTTGAAATATGAGTAAAACTAGTTTTTGGAAAAATTGCGGTTTTGCAGTTCGAAATCCATAAAAGGATTTCTTTGAAAATGATATTTTAAATTTGTTTAAAAATATGAAATAAATTCTAAAAATCTTTTAAAATGTTGAAAAAGTGATTTGAGTTATGAAAAAAAATTCCAAATAATAGAAAGTCGTTTTGATCAATATAGCTTAAAAATCACTTTCCGTAGTACTTTTCTGCAGCATGTTTCTATAACTTTTGAAATATAGTTTTAAACGCAACCATTCTTTTCCAAATCTTTAGTAAATGTTTTTAAATGATCAATAAAGTATTTTAAAGGTGATTTGAAGGATTTATGGAATGGTTAAATAAATGTTAAATGATTTAGAGCGATCAACTAACTTGACCGCCTTATGGGTGACAAAAAGATAGTGTCTAGGCTTGAGTTTGGAAAACCAGTTTCCTGCACTCCCTGGTTATCCGGACTGGCCCGACGGAGGGAATGGTAATTTTATTTATTCGGGTCTAAAATTTCCAAAGTATAAAGGATATGATTTTCAAAATATAAATAACTTGGATTTTATGGAGATAATCTTCTTGTACTTAGTGTTCAAGCTCGAAGAGGGAACTCGTACTATTTGTGGAATTTAAAAGGTGATTTCACCGTTATTCTGTCCATAGTACTTGTTGAATACAGAAATTAATATTGAGTAGAATTAGATGATTTCTATCGATTCTGCTCACTTGATATTAAACGGTTTTGGATTAACATCCTAGATAACATGGTTTTAACTCAATAAAAAAATTTGGGTTTTGAATTAAGAAATCTTTATTAAGATTTAAATAAAATGATTTGGAAATATTTTCCTAAGTGAAAAATGAATTTATTTTGAATTATTCCAAGTTTAAAAAGGTTTTAAGTAATCAATGGATTTCATAAGAGAGGTTTAATGATTCTGTATATACCAGAAAGAAATATTTAAAAGATATGTATCTCTTGAAGATATTTTTGATAAAAAGGAAGTAATAAACCAAAGGAATAATTTCCTATTCACTTAACATCTTTTTATCGATGATTGGTTCGAAGGAACTAGGGTCGGATGTGGGTGATTCCTATCCAAAGACCACATCGAACCCATTTACGTATTCGAAGTGAAGACATAGGGATAATTTGGAAGATGGAATGTAGGGCTACTTGTCATTGACCCTCTGGGGAAATTTCCCGTATCATATTATATGGCAGTAGTTATTCATTTGAGATCTTTGATGCAAGGACTTCTCGCTACTAATCCTATGGGTAATTCCCGATAGGATGTGGTAGGAGAGTGCCTTCGGTTTGTCCTGTTCCTGGCCAATTTGTATGGACGAATGTCTGACGTTGCATTTCTAATTACATAAATTGGTCTCTATGAACGTATCATCTGTTTGGTGGCGGAAAAGGCAACTTCTCTTAGATTAACACCCTTTCTTAAGACATATGATCTCAGGAGTTATACACTTATAGAAATTAGTTATGTGACCATGAAATGGCAATATGGCATTCAAAGTGGAATGTGTTATGTGAAAGGTAATCGATACCTCGGGCCTCATCACCCGACAATGGCTTAAATAGGGTACGCCGCAAGGCTAAGTGGGTCGCACCCATTAGGGTATGGTCATCACCTTTCTAAATAACCCTCTATATTTCAGGTATGTGGTGTATGCTATGAGAAGTCTCGAATAGATCGGTAATGATCGGGATTATGTCATATTCGGTTACTATTCAGGCCATGTATGAGTATCAAATAGAGATAGACCGGTCTTGTTAGATGCGGAGGATTATTTGTGTATCCTCGGTATATACCTCTATGAATGTACTGTACGGAAGGTAGTCCATTACCTGCCATTGTATGGAAATCATTCTCCAATAAGTGCCTTCAAATTTGATTGTAAACTTATTATGCCATCAAATTTAACCAATGTAACAATTTCTTCTATTTGAATATATTTACTTGAAAAGTGTTTTCAAAAGAATGTCATTAAGAATAATATCAAATGATTTTATGTAGCCAATGTTTTGGTTATCATAAGGTAAAAACTCATTTCATGTTTATATGCAGCATGGTCTTATGAGATACCTTTGTTTTCAAAAATGCGTATTTTGAGTTTCTCACACTAGTCCCATGACTGACCCGGAGTTTATTTTCCTTTCCCTTAAACTCTGGGTGCCCTAATTTTCTCTGGGCTACCTAGTAGGTAGGTTTAGTTAGAAGAAATCTAGATGGAGCTCGAAGCATGGAGTTAGAAGATTCTTCTGAAGATTGTTATTGTAACGACCCCGAATTTTATATATATTTAAATTGATAATAAAATAAATTTTTGAATAAAATTTGTTAAATTTATTGATAAAGTGATGCGAGTTTCCCCGAATTCAAATAAATTCTGTATAAATCATTTAAATTTAAAATATTGTATATATATGTGAATGTATATATATATATATATATGTATGTGAGCATATATGAGTAAATTTGAAATTATATATATATATTTGATATGAATTTAAATCGTAAATAAATGGTTTAAAAATGAAAATATATAAGATATAAAAGTATAAAATAAATAAAATATAGACAATTGACACGACTATCAGAAAAAAATAAACAAATAAATTTAAATTTAAAATTGATGGTTAATTTATAAAATAAATACAAGATGATAAATATTAAAGTAAAATAATAGTAATAAATTAAGCTAGAAATATGAATCTATAAATATAAGATAAATTTTAATAAAAATAGAAAGTAACACATTAGCTAAATTATAACAACATATTAAATATAGAAATTCATATATATTACAAAATTATAAATAATAAAATTAAATAAATTATAACAACATATTAAATATGGAAACACATTCAACTATAAAGACAAGTTAAAAAGAAAACAAAAGGAAAGAAAATAAAATACATATACATGAGAAAAAAAGCTTGTAAAGGAAGCCACACAACCATCTTCATCATGTACAGCCGAATGAAAGAAAGAAGAAAATAAATATATATTTTGTACAATGCTAATTAATGCATGAAGCATTAGTACACTACAAAAATCACTTCAGCCACCAAGTGAATATATTAGCCAACGTACAAATGAAGAAAAAATCTCTGCCTCTTGTACAAACAAGATAATATCACCCTGTACAACAATTTTATATCCATCATCTTCATCTCAGTTCGTTTCTTCAAGCTATGAAAATCTAAAGTAAAATGTTATCCAAACTCAAACAAAACTACAATTTAATTCAACTCAAACCGGAGATTAAAAGATTTCTGCCTGCAATTTTTACAACCTGTTCAACATGAAGTAGGCTCTGTTCTTCTTATGGAAATCGGTGAGTAACTTCACTTTGTCAACTTTCAAGTAAAATTTAGTTGTATGCCAGTGATGTTGAAATGAATTTGTGTGAATCTGCTGTGTATATATAGGTATGAAGTATGCATGTCTGTGTATATATATATATATATATATATACATACATACAAAGCTCTGTCCAGTTTTACAGGTTTTAAACTTGATCAAAATTCAATATCTCTTCCCCTGATCCTTCTTAAACTCTGATGTATAAATAACATTTGTTAGAAATAACCAGACATCAGTTTTAAAAATATTTCCAGGTAAGAATTAAAGATAGTTTAACAAAAAGGAAGCATTACAGTGAAATTTAAAATATGTCAAAATCTCGACTTGAATGATTTGTGATTTCATGAATATAATCTGATGTGTTTTCAAAATCTACGATTTTTAAAAATAAAATCCTGATTTTTAAGCTTTAAATTCAAGAGAAATTGGAAGTTGATCGATTTAGGCATTTTCGTCGATTGCCCTTGAACAGCGACGAGATTTTCGTCGTGGTTGATGCTGGAGAAGGCTGGGGTATCTAGAAACATCGGAAAAATGGCTGGAGTTGTTCCAGCTCGTCGAGGTGATGGCGGTGAGGAGATTTAATTTCTAAACCTAGTTTGGGCTGTGATCGGGAATTTGATCGGGGTGGCTTCGATCGTGTATCGAGTTGCATGCGATTTTGGGTGATGGAAGTAGGTACGTTGTCGAAGACGTGGCCGGAGAGGTTGATGTTCCGGTGGTCGGAGACGTGTGGGCGAGATTGTTTCCAGGTTTGGAGTGGTGTTTCTTGTTCGTTTCCAGGTTCGAACAACTTGATTTTGATTTCACGCGGGTGAAGGAGTTTAGATGGTCGGAAGTTGTTGCGTGGATGTTGGCTGATGTGATGAAGCCATCTAAGGTTACTGGAGTTGGTCGGCGATCACGTGCACGTGCACGGTGCCATGATCTGGAATTTGTGAAGAAGGGTGTGTGCAGGGATCGAACATGAGTTTTCTCGGGTGTTACTCGAAGTCTGGTGATGTTCGGCTCGAAGCAAATTAGGATGGGGCTCGGATAATGTTGTACAGGGTTATCATAGGAACCTGTCCTATTTTCAGATCTTGAGAATTGAATTTTAAAATTTTTAATCAAGTTTAAATATAACTTCAAGTATAGATTGAAAACTTGGTTTATGAATAAAGAAAATAAAAAAATAACTGAATGTAAATTTCAATTCAAAGTTTAAACTGAATTTAAAAATCAAAGTTAAAAATAAATTCAAGTGCAGTTTTGAAATTTAGTTTGGAAACAAAGTTTTTAAAATTTAAATTTGTTAAATAACTTAAAAGTGTTAGGTAAGTAAGTGTATTTTTAAAACAAAAAGCATTTGAATTTCAAAATGGAATTTGAAATTGTCAAGAAGGAATTTAACAGGTTGAATTAAGTTTGGAACCTGGATTAAGGTCGGAATTTGAATTCCAGAGTTTTGAAATTAAATAAATTTTCATAACTTTAAATGTTTAAATAAGTTTTAATGCTAAAATATACTTTCCATATGTGAAATTGAAAGATAATTCGATTATAACTCTTTGAAACTTTCTTTTGCGATAAAAGTATTACTTAAACATGTGAATTCATAAGTTTAAAATTTGGTTTTAAACTTTATAATAAAAATCAATTGGTATTCATTTTAAGTCTTGAAGTTTAAAATGAATTTTAAAAGTGAATTAAGTATAAATGTTTCAACATATTTGTAAGTGATAATAAAATCACTAATAAGAATGATATTTGTCTTAAGTTAATGAAAATATAATGATGATTTATAATTCATTAATTATTAAGTCAATTAAAATGGATGATTTATTTATTTAACTAATTAATGATTTGGATTAATTAAATAATTAAGAGTTTAAATTAATTAAGGTAATTAATTTAAGAATAATTAATTTATTAAAGGTTAATTAATTAATGAAAGTGATGAAGAAATAATTATTAATTAAGGAGTAATTAATTATTGTAATTAATTAAGGATTAATTATTAATTAAAGATTAATCAATAATTAATTAAAGGGTAATTTATTAAATGTTGTAATTAATTAATTATTAATTAACCCTGACTAGAAATTATCCATAGGCAAATAATCTAGTTTAGATTAATCAGATATCTTAATTGGTTTCACTTATGGATGATTGTATTCTATTGAATGCTGTGAATTGTTTTATATTCCCTACTGTGTGATACTGTGTGATATGATTTGTTTTAATTCAAGCTGTGATGAATGTAGTTTATTTATTTATTTATATTATCTATCTGTGATTTATCTGTGGATCTGTGAATAAGGATAAGCGTTATAGTTTATACCGCTTATCAAATATATTGTTGTATTTGAATCTGTGATGTTTGAATGATGTTGCACTATTGTGTGTGAAACCCCTGGACTACACCATACACACACAAATATGGATTTCACGAGGAAATCAATTAAGTCACAGATGATTTAAATTTAATATTTTTGAAATTGAAATTTTAATTTCAATTGATTTCGGAAATGAATTTGGGTTAAATGTTAAAGCTTTTGAAAAGGAGTTTTTAAGATAAAAGTTATTTTGAATAACTTGGTAAAGATTTCAATTTAACTAATTCAATTTGAATTTGAATTCAAAATAAGGAATTGAATTCCATGTTTGAAATTTATGATTTAAAAATGTTAAACGAGTTATAAATGTGTTACATGGCTTGAACCATTTTAAAAGTATGGTTTTGAGAATTTGAATTTAACCTAAGGAATTTAACTCGTATAATTGAATCAGATTTTCCGAAATGAAAACTATTTGTTTTCAAATGATAAAAGCTTTCATATAAGAAATGAAATTCCAATTTAATTTAAAGGAATTTCAAGTTTGAATTGGAAATGGTTTTCCGAGTTATGAATACATCTTTGTGAAGATTGTTGAACTTAATTTTGAAATTGAAAAGATTCGAAATGGAATTGTTTTGAAAGCTATAAATTAAATCTTTGTTTTAAAGATTTAATGAGTTAATCCAATTGAAATGGAAATTGATTTGGAAAATCTGTGAATAGATCTTTGTGAAACTGGGTGAACTTTGTGAATTGAATCTTTTTGTTTAAAAAGATTAAAATGGTAATGTGTTTAAACCATTTGAAAGAAATTTTTTGGATAATAAGTTGTGACTTAATTGAAATCCCAATATCCATATGTTTTTAAATATTGCGTTCATTATTCGGTTTAGCCGGGAGAGGACCTTTGTGTCATATAACCCATTCCGAATAATGACACGTCGTATATGGATTGCATTTGAAGACCGGTGGTGAAGACTGGGTATTTGTGAGAACGATAGGATGACCTATCGATTGTTTCTGCACTGAGTCGCGTCGGTATAGAGATTTCCTAAGTGATGGGGAATCCGATCGAGATTGTGAATACCCGGATTGCAAGGGCTTCTTCGGAAGTGCCTTCGGTTCTGTTCGAACCCGGAACAGACTTGTTTGGTTGTATGTCTGATACTACACTTTGAGATATAAAGCTGATTTCTTTCAAATACATTTCTGTTTGGTGGCGGAGAATTTATTCTCTTAGATTAACACCCTTCTCTGAGACGTACAGCTCAAAGGTTATGTAGTTGAAGGTTATCAGTGATATACTCCCAATTTGGTAGTGTGGCATGCTGAGTGTTGTTGTGTGTTGCTATCATTTGTTGATCAAAGCATGGCTTTCGTGTAAAGCGTAGCTTTGTGGACGATACCTCATCAAGCCTCACAGACCGGTAATGGTCGAAACATGAAAGATGCGGCAAGGTTTCAGGGGTAGCTCCCCTAGGGTATGTCCATTCCTTCTGGAAAAAGGCGGTATCATGGTATGGAGCCCAGATATTTACCTGTGTGGTTGCTCCAATCTCATTTACTCTGTGTGATTGTTGCTTTGTGATCGGGATCCCGGATAAAGGTCGCAAACGACCGGGGGTGGCATATCTCAGGTTTACTACCCGGGAAGGGGGTAACCGGCCTTGTGTTAGCAGAGAGCCAGGTGGTTCTCGGGGCGTCCCTCCAGAGGCGTTCCCATGTGGCAGTAGGAAGTTCCTTAGCCTGACCATTTGTTCGAAAATCCAAAGAAACAATACGAGCCTTGTACGGTTTTAGTTGTATAACCTACTATGGAATGTGGCGGTAACCTACTATTGAACATAGTAGCTATAGTAGGCATAGTTCGAAATGTCCATGCTGGCTAAGATTAATATTATACTTTCGAAATGTTTTCCACTATGCACTAATAATAATAATCCAATGATTTGGCGTAGTAAGCATATTTGACTATCATAAGAAGAAATCTCCTCCAATTCTGCGTTTGCATTGTGTGTGTGGTGGGAGGTCTTATGGTAGTTTCATTTTTCAAAAGCATTCCGGATTTCAATGTTTAAAATTCTTTTGTGGTTTGTTTTAAAGATAAACTGTTTTTGTTACTCACACCAGTCCTATGACTGACTCGGAGTTTATTGTTCCCTTCCTAAACTCTGGGTGCCCATAATTTTCCACACGGGCAGCCTAGAGTTGGGTTTTTCAGATAGTCAGGTTTAGTAGATTATCTGGAGCTAGATCAGTTTTGGAGTTCACGCATGACTGCACTTGCTTACCTTAGTGGTATGTGATGATGGTTCGAGCTTGACATTGGAGTGGTTGGACTCAGCCTCTCTGACTGATCATTTGGAGTTATCAGTTCTGTTATTTCCGCTGTATCATTATTTATCTCTGACATTGTTGTATCATATTGATATCATTGTTGTATATCATTTTGGATATTGTATTTATTGGAGTTATATATGATATCATCTATTTCTTTCTTCCGCTATGTTGTTATACTTAATGGTGTTATAAGCTTCGGGGAGCCAGATTCGGCGTTTGAATCTACAACATTTGAGTACAAGTGAAGTACGGGTGCCGATTTTCGAAGGCCGAGTTCAGGATCGTCATAGTTATCCATTTCCACCACGCTCATATGCTATAGTATTCCGCATTTGTAAGGACATATATATATAACTACCTATATTTATGTCTGATAAATGTATTTAAATTTCCGCTGTAGAGATTATATGTTGAAATAATATATGTTATTCCCTTCATGTGAGATTTTGTTTTGTCTTTGTTTCCTTTCTTACCCTTGAGAATCTACCTCTTCGGCACTTGAATTTGTGGCATGTGAATACCGAATATGTATTAGTGTCGATTTTCAAGAGTCGAAGAAACGGGTCCTCACATTTGGTGTCAAAGCTTAGGCCGAGCGAACACCTTGGCTTTGATAGGGGTAAAGTCTCATCAAAGATAGGGTTAGTAATGCCCTATGATGAGTAACTCATTAGAGATAGCGTTAGTAACACCCTAGAATGAGTTTGAGAGTATTATATATGTGCACGTATTTGTTAATGTTATATACAAATGGTTTTGGTTTTGAAAATCTGTAAATAAAATAATTTTACCTAGAACTATGTTTTTAAGAAATGATTAAAATTTTATAAGCAAATTTTTTTGAGAAATGATTAAAAAAATAGATCTAGTAAAATTTCAGAGGATTTTTGGAAGGACAAAACAATTTTGTTATGCAAAGAATTTTAAAAAGCTATCCTTAGAAATGGACCTCGAGAGATTTTCTAAATATTGATTGAACCTTGGTTTGAGAAAAGTGATACCAAGCGACTAGCAAACCTCTCTACCTAAGAATACGTTAAATCAAGAAAATTCTAAGGAAATGTTGTTTGCCTTATTGAAACCGTATGGAGGAAATTACTCCAAAGGAGAGACTTGCAAAGAAAATTGGGGCGAGAAGGACCGTCTCATTATTCTCTCTAGTGACGAAAAGGAACAACCAAAATATCCACCTAGTAATGGTGGGTTCCCGATTGAGGAAAAGAATGCCCCATACACTTGAAGGGGTGAAGACAGATATCCAATGGTTGGAATGCTCATACCACCCACGACTCCAGAAATAATTACAATTTCTAGTGATGACGAACCCAGGTAGGCCTTGGAAAAAAAATTAAATAACATATCCTGCTAGCTCTGCATTGGAACCTATAAAAGAAGTGGAACCCATGGAAGAAGAGTCGGAACCCATGGAAGAAGAGATGGAACCTATGGAAGAAGAATCAGAACCAATGAAAGGCCCGGATGCCATTATATCTAGTGAATGTAGCAATGTGATATGGGACTTGGACGGAGAGCATATTGTGTGGCAAGAAGGATCATCTAGTTCCTAAATAAACTAGGATGAAGTGGATAGCAACAATAAAGAAATAGATGAAGAAGCAGAAGGAGTCGAAGATTTCAAAAATTCTTGGGAAGAGGGTGTACAAGGCCTCGAAGAAGTAGAAGAGGGCGGGATAGTCCCAGGAATATCGGTTGGCATTAAACATGTCCCGTGGAACCAACCATGGCTACCCAGCTTCAGGGAGAAATTTAACCAGAAGAGGACGGTAATGAGGCCGACGATGAGCAAGAAAGTGATGAGGAAGGAGTTGGAGAAGTTTTGATAGATCGTGGGTATTTAAGCCTGCCATCGGCTTCAGACTCAGAGGAGAAAAAGAGACATGGGGTAGCGTAGTTAAGGGTAGTTCTATTATTATATAGTAGTTCAACTGAGATGTCATTTTGATCAGTATTTTGTACCGTATCCGTGTTGGGGAGGGAGGTTTTCCATTTGACCTAGGTTTAAATTGAAATGATGAATGTAAAAGTATGAAAATCTATTCTATGATGTTTGTTCCAACTTCGAAATTATATGAATCTTTTAAATGAGAATTGTTAGGGGAAGAAGTAAGAAATTTTTTAATAGAATTTTCTTTTATGAAGAAGAAATGGTATTAAGAAATAATTAAAAAGCTTGAAAGTATAATCTTTTGGTAAATAATCTAAACAAAATCAAAGATAAGAGAAATTATAATATATGTAATAAGGAAACATTAACTTCTGACCAATAAAGGAAGTTCATTTTAATTTAATGAATTATCTTAAAACCATGTTTTTTAGAAACCATTAAGATATGTTTAGAGATGTGTTATAATAAAAAGATATTAATCTTTTGAAAAGAAATGTGTTTTAAGTAAAAATATTTGGAAATAAAAATGTAAAATGATTATGTATAAAGTATCTCCACAAAAGTTTGAATAAAGAATGAAAATTTATGAAATGCTTCATATGAAGTATGTTGATTATTTCGTCACAAAAATATAATATAAGATTCGAGTACAAAGCTTTCAGGTGTTTCCACCGTTCCAAAAAAGAATTTATCACTTGATTCTTGACGACGAACATTGATAATGGTTTGCAGTTGGATACTTGAAGTTTTCTATCATAGTTGAGAGCTATGCAAAGAAAAGCTAAAGTTCTGTTCAGAAAGCGTGGTCAAAGTCTGCACTAGAGGATTGAAGGATCAATACTAGTTCAGAAATAAAGCTGTGAATTCGAATAGTAGATCGAATCAGATATTATGTACATATGATCTATATACATCATAAAGGTGTAAGTTTAAAAATAAATATTTTGGGAAAACCTTTGGGCTTTTGTTTGGAGTAATTTCGGGGATGAGATTCTTTTTAGAGGGGAGTCTATAATGACCCGCAAATTTATTACTTTGATAAATTATATTTATTTAAAAAAAAATTCAAATTAAAGGATGATAATACAAATAATATTGTTTTGAGTTATAATAAATAATAGCAATCCTATTTTGAATAGATATTTACAAAAATATTTCCTTTGGAAGAATATCGATAAAATGGTCGAATACCGTTTTATCGATAAACTGCTCTATAATCGTAAAACGTCATGCACAGAGCTGGATACATACACTTATTTTTATAATTAAACAAGAATATGAAATAAAATCAATTATTTTATTTCAATGAATAAAATGTATTTAAGACATCATAATGATGCCCTTATACTTAATAATTGATTTAAATTGAGATTTAATGATTTAATAATTATTTTCGTTATCTAAATAATGGTTTAAAAAAGATTATAATTCCTTTTAATTAATTATGAAATAATAATGAATGATTTATAATATTTTTATAAAGTTATAAAAGTAATTTGAAATTATAAGGAAAATTGATATCGGTTTATCGGTATAATAACACTTTTTGTAAACAATGGTTTAATATTTATTTGTATGGTTTTATAATTCAAATAAGATCATTTTAATTCATCTAAAATGATAAGAAATTTATTTCCAAATTTTGTTTACAAATATATGTATTTATATTAATAAGTGAAAATGTGACTAATAATCGGTTTTCCGATTTTCAAAGAATTAACGAATAAAAGTCACTCAAAGGTTATTGCAACCTTATTAACATGTTATGAACACTTATATAACATAGATATATACACTTCAACTTATACATAAACATGCATACAAATATATATATATATATATATAATAATAAGTAAGATATTTCTAAATTACATAAGCCTTAAGCAAGCTCAAAGTCAACCAAGTACACACAAGTACACACACACATGGACAAGCACATGGGTTCACCCATGTGAACATCATTTTGGCCGAGTCTAGGGGGTAGGAGAGGGGTATGGGTCGAGGGAAAAATGGTAATTTACCATTAGATATTTGTTCCAAATTTTCTTCTATAAATACCTATACACTTTCTCAATTTTTTCACCACAATTTTATCATCTTCTCCTCCACTTTCAAGCTTTTTTCATGGCTTCAATACTTAGCAAAATAATGGTAAAATATTTAGCAAAGGAGAGTTAAAATCATAAAATACATATATGCTAGTAAAATCACCTCAAAACAATAATCAAACTCCTCCCGTACATTCCTAAAACCCACGACCACCCTCCTTTCTTCCTTTGGCTGAGCCTTCCTTCTCAAACAATCAAGGCCGTGAGCACTTTAGGGTGGGTCAAGCCAATTCAAGGTCAAAGAGTTCGGTTCTGTGGAGTTTAAAGCCATCACAGTGAAGCTATAACCAATTTTAGAATAGCCCGAGGGGAAAACTGAAGGCGAGAAACTCTTAAACTATAGTAACATATGCTATTGGATGATATATATGTGTGGATATGATTGTTGATGATGGTCTTTTAATATGGGTTTTTAATATATTTGCAAGTCATGTTAATACACGTCGATAAGCACAAGGGAAATCGCTTTCCTTTATTGAATGAAATGGTGTATATGGACTGTTTAAACCTCTTAAAAATGGTTTAATATGATTTAGAAATGTTTTATAAACATTTAAAAGTGTTTTGACAAAGTTTAAAATGAATATTGAAAATTGAGTCAAAAATTTGCGCGTCGCGTAACGGTAGTTCGCGATTTCGCACCATAAAAGTCAAACGAGTATATAGAATGGAATATAGCTTGGAATTCTTCGAGATAAGAATTTTTCAAACTATTATATCCATAGTTTTCAAACAAAGAAAGAAAATTGAGATTTTGGTAAGTAGATTTTGAAATATGAATAAAACAAGTTTTAGATGAAATCATGGTTTTGCAGTTCGAAATCCATAAAAGGATTTCTTTGAAAATGATATTTCAAATTTGTTTTAAAATATGAAATAAATTCTAAAAATATTTTAAAAGAAATTTTAGTTATAAAAATAAGTTTCCGAATGATAGAAAGTTTTTATGATAAACATAGCTTAAAAATAACTTTTCGCAGCACTTTTCCACAACACTTTTCTATAACTTCTGAAATATAGCTTTAAACGCAATCATTCTTTTCCAAATCTTTAGTAAATGTTTTAAATGATTAATAAAGTATTTTGAAGGTCATTTGAAGGATTTATGGAATGTTTAAATAAATGTTAAATGATTTAAAGTCGATTAAATAACTTGACCGCCTTATGGGTGACAGAGAGATAGTGTCTAGGCTTGAGTTTGGAAAACCAGTTTCCTGCTTTCCCTGGCTATTTGGACTGGCCCGACGAAGGGAATGGTTAATTTGATTTACTCAAATCAAAATTTTCCAAAGTAAAAAGGATATGATTTTCCAAATATAAATAAATTGGATTTTATGGAGATAACCTTCTTGTACTTAGTGTTAAAGCCCGAAGAGGGAACTCGTACTATTCATGGAATCTATAAGGTGATTTCGCCCTATTCTGCCCATAGTACTTGTTGAATACAAAAATTGATATTGAGTTGAATTAGATGATTTCTATAGATTTTGCTCACTTAATATTTACTGGTTTTGGATTGACATCCTAGATATCATAGTTTTAACTCAATCAAAAATTTTGGGTCTTGAATTAAGTAATCTTTACTAGGATTTTAATGAAATGATTTGGAAATATTTTCCTAAGTGAAAATTGAAATGATTTTGAATTATTCCGAGTTTAAAAAGGTTTTAAGTAATCAAAGGATTTGATAAGAGAGGTTTAATGATTTCGTATATACAGGAAAGAAATGTTTTAAAAGGTATATATATCCCTTGAAGATATTTTGATAAAAACGAAGTAATAAATCAAAAGAATAATTCCCTATTCACTTAACATTTTTTTTATCGATGATGGTTCGATGGAACCGAGGATGGATTTGGGTGATTCCTATCTGAAGACCACTTCGAACCAATTTATGTATTTGAAGTGAAAACATGGAGATAATTTGAAAAATGGAATGTAGGGCTGCTTGTCACTGACCCTCGGGGGAAATTTCCCATATCATGTTATGTGGCAGTAGTTCTTTATTTGAGATCTTCGATGAAAGGACTTCTCGCTACTAATCCTAGAGGTAATTCCCAATAGGTTGTGGTAGGAGAGTGCCTTTGGTTTGTCCTGTTCCTGGACAACTTGTATGAACGAATGTCTGACCTTGCATTTCTAATTTCATAAATTGATCTCTATGCACATATCATCTGTTTGGTGGCGAAGAAGGCAAATTCTCTTAGATTAACACCCTTTCCTGAGACGTACGAGCTTAGAAGTTATACGTTTGCTGAAATCAGTTGTGTGTCCATGGGACAATGTGGCATTCAAAGTGGAATGTGCTATGTGAAAGGTAATCGCTACCTCGTGCCTCATCACCCGGTAATGGCTTAAACAGAGTACACCACAAGGCTAAGTGGGTCGCACTCATTAGGGTATGGTCATCACCTTTCTAAATAAGCCTCTATATTTTGAGTATGTGGTGTATGCTATGAGATGTCTTGGATAGGTCGGTAACGACCGGGGTGATGTCATATTCAGTTTCTATTTAGACCATGTATGAGTGCCAAATAGAGACAGACCTGTCTTGCAAGATACGAAGGATTGTTTGTGTATCCTCGGTACATTCCTCTAGAGTTGCACTGTGTGGAAGGTAGTCCCTTACCTGCCATTGTATGGAAATCCATTCTCTAATAAGTGCCTTCGGACTTGATTGTAAATCTATTATGTCGTCAAATTTAACCAATGTAACTATTTCAGCTATTTGAATATATTTACTTGAAAAGTGTTTTCAAAAGAATGTCATTAAAAATAATATCAAATGATTTTACGTAGCCAATGTTTTGGTTATCGTAAGGTAGAAACCCGTTTCGTCTTTATGTGTAGTGTGGTCTTATAAGGTACCTTTGTTTTCAAAAATGCATATTTTGAGTTTCTCACACCAGTCCCATGACTGATTCGGAGTTTATTTCCTTTCCCTTAAACTCTGGGTGCCTTAATTTTCCCCGAGCAGCCTAGTAGTCAGGTTTAGTTAGAAGAAATCTGGATGGAGCACGAAGCATGGAGTTAGAAGATTCTTTAAAGGTTGTTATCCATTTCCACCACACTCATGTGCTATAGTATTCTGCATTTGTAAGTATAGATATATATAACTGTCCATTTTTAACTCTGATAAATGTATTTAAGTTCCCGTTGTAAAGATTATATGTTGAAATCCCTTCATGTGAGATTCTATTCTATCTTTATTTCCTTTCTTACCCTTGAGAATCCGCCTCTCCGGCACTTGGATTTGTGGCACGTGAATACCGAGGATGTATTAGTGTCGATTCCCGAGAGTTGAAGAAACGGGTCCACACACTTTTCTCCTTCTCATTCTCAAAATATGGAGAAGTCAGCCAGATGCAGTAGTGAGGAGCTAGTAAGTGCAGCAGCTATCGAGCTGGCACTAATTTTAGTTTGAGTACACATAGAATAATAAACAAAAATCAATCTCAGTAATTGTAACATCCCCTTATTTAGAGGCCCAAAACTAACGGCTACGGATGTTGCAGTCATCCATAGTTATTAATCCTCGGCGATCAAACATGGCTATATTAGATACATTGATACACAGAAACACAAGGATATGGAAAAAATTTAAACAATAAAACAAATTCCATATTCCATTTCAAAATATTCCAAATTTCTTACATAATCCCAATTCGCAGACCACGTTCCGTTAACGTATAATTATTACAAAATACGCCAAGAGCAGCATATGAAGATGCCCCCTGGTAGATCAAAGTATATAGATAGGCAAGAAAATAATTTGCCTTTACAAACAAACACACAACGGAAATAAAAGAACTCTAATAGCACACTAGCCCCCTGCATGTCCTCGAAAGCTTTATTCGTCTAAAAGAACACCTGGAAACCTTAACTCTCAACCTGCTCAAAATCAATCGAGTACCCGAGAGTTTAAGGGGAAAACAAAAACTTCGAGTCAGACATAAAGCCTGGTATGAATAATAATTTACCATCTCATACCATTTAGATATCTAGTGAGATCACACCGCTTAGTAGAACAGGTTTTCCCCTCACTAGTATCCTAAAACATTTATAAAACCATATACCGTGCTTTTGCATCCATAATGGTTAAAACATAGTATTTCAAAACATTATGATGATATGCAAAACAAATAAATCAATTCTGGTTTACCCATCTCCATTCATTCTGACTATCTGTCTCAATCATAGTTTCTAAGATTACTATTAACATGTTAAATGTTTATGGATTATCCGTCAAATTACTTAGTTCTCATGGGATCACTAAGAACCTATTGGTAACTCCAATATCTTATTTCTTATCCTAGTTTTCATGGGCTAATTAGGAACCTATTGGTTGACTGCCAATACCTTAATCCGGATATAGTTTTCATGGGCTAACTACAAACCTACTGGCCCCTGCCAGTATAGAATCATAGTTTTAATGGGATGACTATGAACCTATTGGCCCCTGCCAATATCACACAGTTTTCATGGGCTTACTACAAACCTATCAGCCCCTGCCAATATCTTTAATTAAGAATTTAACATTTGTTAAGTTATATTCACTATTGGGTCAACCTAACTGGTTATTCTGCCCTTCCCCAAAATACAGTTATGGGTTAATAACAATGTGAATATCATTTCCAAAATCTTTATTTATGCCATGGTTATTACTTTAAATAAGATGGGTTTATGTTTTGAAACCATAAAAACATATCTTTCGAAACCTCTGGATAGTCTCCTTTGAAAGCAAAGACTTCTTTTCAAAACATTGTATACATACCTTACGAAACCAATGATACCTTTCGAAGACATCAAGAAAAACATTCTTTAAAACATAGCTTCGAAACACATAAAGTACCCTTTCGAAAGTATTACGTTTACTCTTTAAAAATCATTTGGTCAAAATAGTTATATACGAAAGTATCTCTTTCGAAACTAACAAAAATTTGTTTGGGGAAAATTGATGGTGTCGGAACCATCTTAGTCGAAAGCAAAACCTTTAAAACAAAAACTTTGAAGGACAGAGTCGAAACCCCTTTCGACTCCATCACCTTCGAAACCCTAAACCCTTTCGAAAGAAATTAGGAAAAAGGCTTATTTTAAGGTTAAAATAAGGATAACCTTTTGAAAGCATTACTAGTCAATATAGTCGAAAGGTAGAGTAGTGACTAAGTTTCGACTAGGTCGGAACCTACACTTTCGAAAGCAATTATTTAAAGGAAAAAGGTACTCCTTCGAAAGCAAATACTTTAACACAACATGACAACCTTCTTCAAAAGCTAATTATAAAACCTTTTTGAAAGCATATGTTTCGACTGTGTCGAAAGCTTTAGGTAAAACTAGGAAAGAATGGTAACTTATGAAAATATAGCAGGGTTTCGACTCCATCGAAAGCTAACCTTTCGACACCAAAGCTTCCGCCCTCCTTCCAATCCACTGCATACCATCTAAGTGATATCTTGTGTACTAGTTTTGACTATAGTGGTTTTGACTGTGTTGGTTTCAATTGGGACGAGGCGGAACCAAAGGAGCCGAAAGGTCCTTACTAATAGAGGCGGAACGCCTTTTTCTAATTTAAATGCTGAATTATAGCAACTTTTAGTAATTACTTTCTAACAACTTGCCTATTTGTAAACTATTGATTGGTTGTCATAATTTTTTTTTCAAATACTTTACCTTTTTTACTGCCGCATTTATACCAGATTGAATCATTAAAAATGCAACGTTTTAGTCCTTCCATATACTAAAACCAATTATTTTAGAAAAGTCCTTCTTTTAAAATAATTTATTTTCCCTAGTAAATCAATTAGGAAAAATCCCCAAAAATCATAGAAATTTAATTTCATCGTGCAATCAAACATATTAAAATTTTAGACCCAATTTCTTCCTGAAATTCTCGAAATAAATTTAAAACCCAATTATATCATATTTTTCAATAAAAATTCATAATAAAATTTCCATAGCTTGGAAAATTCTGAAAATTAAAACCCATCTTCAAAATCATGTTTTACTTAACATAAAATTTTCCATGGTAATCTGAAATCATAGATTCTCAGTTTCATGTCAAAACCGTGCAAATTCATATGCTTATGAATTAAGACAAATCATCATAATATAACTCAAGCATATCATCATCCATTTTATCACAAAAACGAATTTAAATCGTAAATCCAAAACCATATAATCATAGAATAAAAATAGAGATGGTAGGAGATTATTATTCACCTTAAACTTGAGAAGGAATTTGAGATTTGTTGTTGATTAATCCTCCCTAGCTTTTGATCCTTAGCTTTAGATTAAAATTCCTCTTTTCCTCCTTGATAATGGCCGGCTATCTTAGGTTAATTTTCATTTGTTTTGATTTGAGAAATAAAATGAACGTGAATGGACAAAGACGTGGAGTGTATAGCCATGTAATATAAAATGGCTTTTTACTAATATGCCCATGTGTAAGTTAATTAACCTTTAAACCAATTTAATCCCATTTACTTTGTTAATAAGCACGACCCTATTATGTAATTTATTCAATTCTTAATCTCCTTATCCTTATTATTCTATTTAGTTTATGTAATTAAACCTTTTGAATAATGTTATCAAAAATTAGGGAGGTTACTCAAACTAAAAAAGATTGCCAACCAGACAAGAAAAAACAATAATAGTAGATAGCCATAGAAGAAAATTAAAGATATAATTTTTCATTAAAGAAGAAGATGTAGAGCAAAGAAGAAGAAAATGAAGAATATATAGACACACTAAAAATCTCAGCTGTAGATATAAGTGGTCAAGGGATGTAACTCTAGTCAAGCGATAGGACTGAAAACTGAATCAATTACATTAATACTAGAGTTTTTTTGTGTCTTTATTACAAAGAGGTAAAAATATAACTGTTTTTTATAATTCATTGGCAGGATGTTTTGACCAACTTTTTAATTACATTAAATAACTCTATAATACATAATTACAGTTTACATATAATTGGATTATAATAACACTTTAAACATAACTGCATTTGACTTGTGTAGTAAAGAAATAATTATTGTTAAAACAATTAAAATTTAATTGCATTTTATTACGTAGTTAAAAATTCGTGTAAATACATTTCATAATATGCTAAATAAAATAATCATTACTGCATTTCATTATGATAAAACTTTAAACTAAACTGCATTTTATAATGCAATAATTAAAACAACTACATTTTATAAATCTATCATATCAAATAGAAACACTTATAAAACGCAGTAATTAAAATAACTGCGTTTAATAAGTCCGATTATATAAAATAACTTGAATCAATGAATAACAACAATTAAAAAAATCAAAAATGTAATTACATTTAATAATGCAATTAAAAATTCATAGAAACAAATAAAAATATAAATGCTTTTTATAATTCAATGATAAGCAGTTTTGACCAACATTTTAATTACACTGAATAACTCTATAATACCTAATTATAGTTTACATATAATTGGATTATGATAACACTTTAAACATAACTGCATTTTATAATGTAATAATTAAAACAACTACATTTTATAAATCTGATCATATAAATTACAAACACTTATTATACATAGTAATTAAAATAACTGCATTTTATAAGTCCGATTATATAAAATAACTACAATCAATGAATGACTATAATAAAAATAATAAAAAATGTAATTGCATTTAATAATGTAGTAAAAAGTTCAATTAATAACTGGTCAAGGGATAGGATTGAAAACTGAATTAATGATGTCAATGTGAGGAATGTGGAATATGGATCTTAAGGCTAGAATGAACACTAGAGGGGGGTGAATAGTGTTTATAAGAAATTACTAAATCTTTTTGAGTTATTGTTGATTTGTACACAAATGTATGCAATATTCAGACATAGATATAATCACAGAATCAAACACAGATGCAGAAATAAAGTAAATGTAGTAAAGAAAAGAACACATCGGATTTTATACTAGTTCGGAGTTACCCTACATCTAATACCGCACAACTAAGTACGGATTTCCTTTCAAAAGCAATTGTACAATTACACCCTCGGTTTCAAGGCTACGAGGTACACCCTCCAGAATCACAATCCTCTGGGTAGAGATACTTGATTTACGGGGCAACAAGTTCACCCAATTGATTTCCAAGGCTACAATCACACCTTTTCTCGCTTGATTGATTTCCAAGGCTACAATCACACCTTTTCTCGCTAGATAGATTACAAAGAAGCATATAATATCTTATTGAGATAGTGATAGAGAATCAAACCAGAGATGATCTAGTTAGATTCAATGTTGATTTCGGCAGAGTGATGATAGGATTTTGAATAAGAAAATGTGGAAGAAGAAGAGAAGTGAAAAACCAGAAAATCTGATATAAAATTCGTTGAAACCAACCCCTATTTATAGAAGAACAACAACCATGTCTATTCATGAAAGGTTATGGCGAATAGACACTTCTTTTGAAATTCAAATTTTTGGTCCTAACTAACACTATGTCGACATGGGGTACTAGGGCATGTCGACATCCCAAAGGAAATTTTGATGTTTTGTTTTTCTTTGAAAATAACCTTTATCTTATATTAAAACTATTTTAAAGTTTATTAATATACTTGACTATAGATAAAATACATAGATAAATATAGAGAATAATATATATAAAATTTTACTATAATTTTATATTTAAATCTAAGTAAATATTAAAAGTTAAATATACTAAAAGATAGTTTAAAACAAACGAAGTTTAAAACAGGAATTCATTTAAGAACAAAATCAAAGAATATTTTTTAAGGCTAAAACATCTTTTTGAAAAGATAATTTTTAAAAGCAGTTTTGAAAATCATTTTGAAGTAGTTTTGCAAGCTTCTTCTTGTAGAATATCTCATCATATCAAGACTCGAGAACTTGTACAAAACCAGGATGTTCGTGGGTTTGTAAGCCACTTGTCGTAGGTTTGTAAGCTACTTGTCGTGGGTTTGTAAGCCACTAAAAAGGTAGAAATGGGTTCCATCCCAAATGAAAATACGGAATGAAGATTTCAATGCTATTGTGAAGTTTTAACATAATTCTAGACTCAATACTTATCTTGAAATCTTGAACTCTTGATAATCTTGATATTCTTGATACTCATGAGTCTTCAATCTTGATATCTTGAATCTCTATACTGTACAGTCTTCATTCTTGGTACCTGCATGGTTAAATCCTGCATATACATATATATCTAAACTATAATGTTAGTATTTATATTTTATAATCTTATTCTAAAGGTTGTTGTCATCAAAACCATCAACTCATGGACTAACAATATCCCCCTTTTTGATGATGACAACCGTTGTTTATAAAATATTACTTCTATCCTAATAACTCCCCCTAAAACTGGTAACTCCCCCTTAATCTATGCCTAACTCTCCTATTTTATATTTCTCCCCCTTTGTCATCAACAAAAACAAACTAACTCCAAACTATATAACTCCCCCTCATTCTTGTACTTAAGTACCTGCATTAAACTATATAATAGAGTATATAATAGATAGATTAAGAAATAACTATACTTATAGACATGATATTCAATTAATATATCAATGTATATTTATACATTCATCAATCCACACCAAGTGTCAATCAAACCAATCAAAACACACAATTTCAATCAAAGCAATCAAATCAAACAAAGCAAACAAACCAACATCAAACATTTCGAGGAACTTCCACCCATCCTTCTTCTCCGAAAATTGGGTCTGCTTTGATGGCATCCCAATTTTCATTGTCATTTGTGAGAGAGACAGGAGGATGTGCTTCGTTATCATCCTTGTGCAGTGAAGAAATCATCCATTACATTGCATCGAAATGCCTTTCTTGCTCCTTGATCATCTGCATTTGACTCAACTCTATGTGTCGCTGGTTACGAAGAATGAACGAAAGAATATTCTTGAACGAATTAAGAGTCTCTTCAAGATTCTCGGTTAAATTGTGAATAGGATTTGCCATTTTTGAATTTGTGAGAAGAATAAGAGATAAAGAAGATAGAAAATAATATTGAGTGAAGAATTCTGGAAGAAATAGGTATTTATAGGTGTAGGAATTCGTTTGAAATGAATAGACATAGGGTAGTTATTCAAATTTGAAATGAAACGTCATTTCTGACCAATACATGTCGACATGGTCAAGGGGGGGATGTCGACATGGTCCAGTGAATTTTGATGACCCTTTTTGATTTTGTGAATAATTGTGTGTATATATATATATATTTATATAATATACTAACATTTATTCAGGAGATAAAATAAGCTAGATAACAGAAAAGGAAATCAATTTCATTACATAATAGGATAATACAACGATTAACCATAAAGAACTTCATAAACATTCAAACTAAAGCAAACTAGAGTAATACATCATGAAATGAAAAGATACAACTAGTTAGAGGATGATGAAGATGAAGATATTCCAAGTTTCTTGCTGACTTTGGAGAAAAACTTGGTCAACTTGGATGACATTTTGTCCAACTTCTTACTAACGGATCGTTTAAGAATCCGTTGATTCTTAACAATTATCTTTTGGTTTTTGAGAAGGGTTTTGTTGGTAGGATTGGAGGGATATTCAATACTTTCTAGGAATGTTTCACCTTCTTCTTCTTCTTCTTCCTCTTCCTCCTCTTCCATTTCTTCATGAGCCAAACGCTCTTCCTTTTCGGCAAGAGTCTCATAAGGTTGAAAAACATATGGGATTTTCATGAGAGAAATGTTTGAGATGTTAAAAACTTTTCTTGAAATAAATTCTTCTCCTTTGAAGTTTACTCCAAAATAGTTGAAAATCCGAGTAAGGTAAATTCCATGATATAAAGTGTTTTCTCCCATTTCAAAATTTTTAGGACGAAGTTCATCCAAAATAACTTGCGCCAAATTGATATCATAATTTCCGAAGATAGCAAAAAGTGCTTTGCACACTTTTGAAGTAGGATTGTCAAAATTTCCCGATCTTGGGGTCAAAGTATGTTGTAAAATAAGATTGACAATTCATGCTTTAGGACGAAAGTTTCGATTTTTAAATTCAAAGTTTTCATCTCTTTCAAAAATATAATGAAATGTCTCACGATCATGTTCATCGATTTGAAAACTAGAAAGATCCATTCCCGTGCTTTTGCAATTGAGAATGGTACCCAAAAGATCACAATTCAAAACAATTTTAGTGCCTTTGACACTACTCCAAATTACATTATCATTTCCTTCATAAAATTCTCGATTGAGATTTGCATAGAAAATTTTAACAAGATTTGGGTAACAAACAAAATCATTTTGATAAGAATCAACAAGACTAAGAATTTGATTGTTTGCAAAAAGAGTATCAATTTCATAAGAAGCAAAATCTTGAAAAATAGCAAACTTTCCGGGATGGACTTTTCCATAGTTAGCATAATTGATGTATGCTTTTGTTGCCTCCGCATTATTGAGGAGTTGCTCTTTCAAGTTTCTGGAAAGTCTCATGGTGGAGGGGTTGCTTGAAGAAGCCATTAAAGTAAAGAGTAGAGAGCTTGGAGTTTTGAAGAGAGAGTTTGAATTTGAAAATGAAAGTGAAAAGTTGTGATAAAAGATAGTGAATAAATAGATTTTTGAAAGACATGTTCTCTGGTCAAAAGATGACTTTTCAGGGTATTGAATGAAGTGAAAAGGTGGAGGGAAATTCAAGCATTTGAATTCAAATTTTGAATTTCAAAATTTGTACCCATGTCGACATCATGGTAGGGACCATGTCGACATGTGCCTGAAATATTTTATGATTTAATTTTCCTAACTACTATAATATATATATATATATTTATGACTAAATATATATATCTGGAATAATATTATGATTATATTATATTCCATAAAATATATATATATAAATAATAAAAAATAATAAAAAAATTATAATAAAATTATAATAAAATAATAGAAAATAAATTTAAAATTCAATCAACACACCAATTCAGAAAACAATCAATCAAGCAATCGATAATCTAATTCTAAGCATGCAATTTCAATCAATTGTATTGTAAATGTGTACATTTTTCTGAGTCTGTTTCCTTGAATTTGTTGAAGTCGTGAACTGCCGTGAAACACAAATTTGGGTTATCTGTCTTTTGATCATCATCGCTTGAGGACGAGTCTGAGTCATCTAGAGTAGCAGTAAATGCACGCTTCTGTTTCTTTACTGATTCATTGTTTATAGGAGGATTCTGCCTTTTGGATACGGATAGTCTCTTTTGATATGGCATGGTTCGTCACAGTTGAAACATTTGACATTATTTGTCACTACATTCTGATTTCCCGGATTCTTATAGTTGTTTCTCTTGAAATTATTCATCTTTTTGTATTTCAAGAATTTCCGAAAATTTCTGGTCATAAGAGTTATCTCTTCATCATTATCACTATTTGAGTCTGATTCATTGGTCAATGCATTGAATGCCATTGATTTCTTTTCAGATGCTTTGCTTTCTCTTCTCCCGATCATTTGGACTTCAAACGACATTAGATTTCCAATTAATTCTTCTATCTTTAAAGTACTGATGTCATTTTCCTCTTCGATTGCAAGTGTCTTTTGATCCCATTCTGGAGTGAGAGAGTTTAAAATTTTCCTGACTTGATCTTCTTCGGAAAACACTTTTCCCAATAATATGAGAGAATGTACAATATCCTGAAATCGACCATACATATCAGAAATAGACTCATTATAATTCATTTTAAATAACTGAAACTGATTTATGAGCATGGAAATTTTGGTCTGTTTAACTTTGCTTGTTCCTTCATGAGTAACTTGCAAAGTTTTCCAGATTTCATATGCAGACTTACAAACTGACACTCTATTAAATTCATTCCTATCAAGTGAACAAAACAGAATATTCATTGCTTTAGAATTATTTTGTGCAACAGACTTTTGCTCAGTGGTCCACTGTGCAAAGTCAGTTGTGGGTTCAGAATATTCATTCTGTGTGATATTCCAAGTGTCTAATCCTACAGATTGTAAATATATTTTCATCCTACATGCCCAATATGCATAGTTACTGCCATTAAAAAGTGGTGGTCTGACAGTAGACTGACCTTCTACAAATGAACTAGTGTTAGAAACAGTACCAGTGTTGGTAGCCATTTAGAAAACTTTTCAAAATTCAGATTATGAAACTTTTGAAAACCTTGCTCTGATACCAAATGTGAGGAATGCGGAATATGGATCTTAAGGCTAGAATGAACACTAGAGGGGGGGTGAAAATAGTGTTTATAAGAAATTACTAAATCTTTTTGAGTTATTGTTGATTTGTACACAAATGTATGCAATATTCAAACACATATATAATCACAGAATCAAACACAGATGCAGAAATAAAGTAAATGCAGTAAAGGAAAGAACACACCGGATTTTATACTGGTTCGGAGTTACCCTACATCCAGCCCCGCACAACTAAGTACGGATTTCCTTTTAAAAGCAACTGTATAATTACACCCTCGGTTTCAAGGCTACGAGGTACACCCTCCATAATTACAATCCTCTGGGTAGAGATACTTGATTTACGGGGCAACAAGTTCACCCAATTGATTTCCAAGGCTACAATCACACCTTTTCTCGCTTGATTGATTTCCAAGGCTACAATCACACCTTTTCTCGCTAGATAGATTACAAAGAAGCCTATAACTCTGAATAGCACTGGGATCTTGTTGAGATAGTGATAGAGAATCAAACCAGAGATGATCTAGTTAGATTCAATGTTGATTTTGACAGAGTGATGATAGGATTTTGAATAAGAAAATGTGGAAGAAGAAGAGAAGTGAAAAACCAGAAAATTTGATATAAAATTCGTTGAAACCAACCCCTATTTATAGAAGAACAACATCCATGTCTATTCATGAAAGGTTATGGCGAATAGACACTTCTTTTGAAATTCAAATTTTTGGTCCTAACTAACACTATGTCGACATGGGGTACTAGGGCATGTCGACATCCCAAAGGAAATTTTGATGTTTTGTTTTTCTTTGAAAATAACCTTTATCTTATATTAAAACTATTTTAAACTTTATTAATATACTTGATGATAGATAAAATACATAGATAAATATAGAGAATAATATATATCTAATTTTACTATAATTTTATATTTAAATCTAAGTAAATATTAAAAGTTAAATATATTAAAAGATAGTTTAAAACAAACGAAGTTTAAAACAAGAATTCATTTAAGAACAAAATCAAAGATTATTTTTTAAGGCTAAAACATCCTTTTGAAAATCATTTGAAAAGTTAATTTTTAAAAGCAGTTTTGAAAATCATTTTGAAGTAGTTTTGCAAGCTTCTTCCTTTAGAATATCTCATCATATCAGGACTCGAGAACTTGTACAAAACCAGGATGTTCGTGGGTTTGTAAGCCACTTATCGTAGGTTTGTAAGCTACTTGTCGTAGGTTTGTAAGCCACTAAAAAGGTAGAAATGGGTTCCATCCCAAATGAAAATACAGAATGAAGATTTCAGTGCTATTGTGAAGTTTTAACATAATTCTAGACTCAATACTTATCTTGAAATCTTGAACTCTTGATAATCTTGATATTCTTGATATTCTTGATACTCATGAGTCTTCAACCTTGATATCTTGAATCTCTATACTGTATAGTCTTCATTCTTGGTACTTACATGGTTAAATCCTGCATATACATATATATCTAAACTATAATGTTAGTATTTATATTTTATAATCTTATTCTAAAGGTTGTTGTCATCAAAACCATCAACTCACGGACTAACAGTCAATACTGCACTTTTTGCCTCTATATTAGAAACAAGTAAAACTATAACTGCTTTTTATATTTCAATGGTAGGCAGTTTTGACCAACTTTTTAATTACATTGAATTTCTCTATAATACTTAATTACACTTAACATATAATTCCATAATCATAACACTTTAAACATGACTGCATTTCACTTGTGTAGTCAAGAAATAATTGTTGTTAAAACATTTTAAAATTTAAATGCATTTTGTAACGCAATTAAAAATTCATGTGAATGCATTTTATAATATACTAAATTAAAATACTCATCAATGCATTTCATTATGAAAAGTCTTTAAATTAACTTTGTTTTGTAATGTAGTAATTAAAATAACTACATTTTATAACTCTAATCATATCATATACAAGCACTTATAAAATGAAGTAATTAAAATAACTACATCTTGTAAGTCCGATCATATAAAATAAATGCAACCAATGAATAACTATAGTTAAAAAAATAAAAAAAATAACTACATTTAATAATGTTGTTAAAAGATTATATTATAATAACACATTAGACATAACTTCATTTGACTTGTGCAGTTAACTTGTGCAGTCACTGCATTTGAAAACTACTTTATGCTCTCTCTATTTTTCAGCAAATAAGACGTCCCGAAATGCCGGGAGCGTTGTAAATAGGCAAAAAACCTGCCCTAATTTCCTTAATAAAATTTGATTCACTCTTTGAACCGACAAAACTGTGTCCATAATAACTATCCGCCGGGTCGACGGAAGCAAATTGACTCAAACCGCTTTATCGGCGGAACCCGATCCTTGCCTTCTAAAAACTGATGTTGCTTCGGCAACATTGGGAAAGCCCAAAATTACACTCCTTACGTTGCCCGAAGATAGGCAACACCGAGGAGTACCAAAAGCCGCGTCAAAACACCAAAACATACGCACCTCATGTTGCCCGAAGATAGGCAACACCAAGGAGTATCAAAAGCCGTGCATTTCATAAGCCACGCCAAAACATAAGCTCCTCACGTTGCTCGAAGATAGGCAACACCGAGGAGTACAAAAAGCCGCGCATTTCATAAGTCATGCCAAAAACCGCCAAAACATACGGTCCTCACGTTGTTCGAAGATAGGCAACACTGAGGGGTACCAAAAGCCGTGCATTTCATAAGCCGTGCACTAACTCCTAAAATGTACGCTCCCCACGCTGCCCGAAGATAGGCAACAACGGGGAGCATGAAAAGCCACACATTTCGTAAGTCACACACTAACTCTTAAAAAACTTAAGTTCCCCACGTTGCCCGAAGATAGGCAACACCGAGGAACATCGTCGAAAAATCACGCTCCTAAAGCGTAAACTTCTCACGTTGCCCAAAGATAGACAGCGCTAAGGAGCATCAGAACCAAATCGATGGGCCATATCGATCTCGAACATCGTGCATCTCATAACCAGCGCCAACCACTTCTATGATTGGGAATAATGGGCACAACTCCAACAAAATTGGAGTGCTACAAACCAACAGGAAAGTTTCAATAGACGACACTTAATGATTAAAACTGCTCTCAATTAACCCATGCAATGTGCTCCTCTCAAACACACATATATTGCATACTTACTAGAATATTGCAAGAAACTTGGATTACATGCTAAAGTTGCAAAACTTCCGAAAGAAGGAAAGTCAAGCTGTGACTTAACCAAATTTCAACTTTAATATGAAAATTATTTAAAGTATAAGTTACCGGTCATTTGAAGTAAACAACCCTGTGAACTGGGGTGCATACACTGATACTCAAATAAAAACAATTGAAAACAATAAGTTCACAAGTTCTTTTACTCCAAACAAAGAATTGTTTCTCAAAATAAAATTTTGGCCGCAATCACAAAAATTGGATAAATGTAAACAAAACAAGCACAAGTGCACAAAACACGTATGAACAGACAAATAAGAGTACAGTCAAAATACCAATGTATTGCTTATAATTTTCTTTATACAGGGTCAAAAAGTGGGGGCCGTACCCACACAACATCGGCCAACAAAAAGAAAATACAAACTCCATGACAAAAACACTAAGTGCAGACTCTGCACTTGAACAAAATAACTCAAAAGGAACCAAAACCAGATCAGTCTCAACATAATCTCATCAACGCTTCCTTCCATCGCTCCCCTTTTCCGCCCTTTGTTTGTAGTTTCTGCCACGTATGGGGAGTGGTGTCGCTGCCAGTAAAAATAAACTCCTCAGTGGCAACGTTCTCCTCTTGCTCCACCGCCTTCTCAGAAGATTTTCCCTTTGCTTTTCGCTTCCGTGATTTGCGGGAGCTCTTCGAGGCTTTGATCGCTTCAACCTTCTCCTTCTTGATAGCGACCAATTCATGTTGAGTCTTACGAGGCTGTTCCGTTTGAACTTCCAGCTTCTTAGCCTCTGCCATTGTTATGTCACCTTCCAAAGACACAGAAGGGTCATCCAAGCCATGGAGCGCGGCAATCTTTTCGGACTCCGGGCCCGGCTGCGAGCCGAACATGGATGTGGAAAGTGGAATAGGAACGGAAACGAGCATGGAGGCTGTGAAAATAGCAGCAGGTCCGGGCACCGAGGAAGCTGGCACATCAACAGGAAAGGTAGAAGGACCAATAAGGTAAAAAACGAAAGCATTAAATTCTTCCTGCTCTTGCGGCGTAAGATGGAAGCTCACGAACTTAGAGGAAACAAGAACAATACCTACACCGGAGGAATGGTCAATAATGTCGACTTCATACTCACCGCCTTGGCTTTCTTTCGACAGTTCCACTACCTGAGGAAAAGTCTCAATCCCTGAACTTGTAGGCAGGTCGTGGGGCTGCTACGATGGTCCGCCAGCACCGAAAATGAAAGGCTTAGTGAGTGCTCCGCCAGCAGTTTTCACGCAGCATCAGCGGCTTCTTTCTCTCTCTTGACTTGTAGAATTTCCAGCCCTCAAGCAACGCCTTCTTTGATTCGTCATAAGGTAAGCGTCCTCCAACTCCCGCTCGGTGTAGACATCACCGCTATCAGAAAAGCGTGACAAGATTTCTTCCCATACCAAAGCAAGAGTGCATGGGAATTTTGGGCCCAAGTAGCTGAGACTCCCTTGGTGCAATAGGGAGTTAACGTAGAAATTCAGGATGGTCGCGTCCATCTTTTCCATCTTCCTCTCAAAAGCATTTTGAAGCTCCAGATAATCCTCCGTAACGGATGCCTTTTCGACCCCAATGCAAGACTTGTCAGCGCTAAGCTATGCAATTATGTCCTGCAGTTGGGCAATCATCGCAACCAGATCAGAGATAGCCTTATTTTGCCCCTCGACGATAAGGTCATGGCCGGAGATAGTTTTCTTCTAGGCTTCAATCATTGCATTACAAGTAGCCACCTCTCTTTTTAATTTCTCCTCCTCAGCATGAGCCTTTTTTATCTCGTTTCTATAAACGATCTCAATTTTGGCATGAGCCTCTTTCACTTCTTTTAGCAAGTCGGCATTCCTTTTACCCTCTTGCAGCGCCGCTGCTTTCTCCTCCTCTAGAAGTTTAATTTTGGCATCACGTTCTGACAACGCTTTTTCAAAATCATACTTCTCTGACTCGAAAGACAGGATTCCTGGTAGTTATTGCAATGGGTGTCTGCCAACTGCTTACACAATTTTTCCCACCCTTCGGCTTGGTTTAAATCGTGTTGAATAGCCTGAAGGTGCGGCATGTACGAACCTTTGCGAACTGGGTGCAGATCGCGGTCAAACTTAACTCCCCTTAAGAACCATCTAGGGAGCACTGCCTCGAGCTTAGTAGGGCCTAAAGGAAGAATATAGGCAAGTCTCCAATGGGGACATGAAGCACCAGGGGTAGGAACAATAGAAAATGGCGGGATGTAGGTTGAAGGTGAAACATGGACCGAAGTAGCGAGAATTTCTTGGGCCATTGAAGAGTGCGTCGACGCAAAAACTTGTTGCTCAGAAGAATGGGAATGGTGATCAAATTTTGACCTCTTTGATGGCTCCTCCCTCTCATCAAAGGTCCTCCTCTTCTCGTACCTGCCTTTGTATGACCGGCTCCGATCTCTTTCATCCTAGCGATGGGCTTCGGCCTCTAGTTCCTTCCTCCTTCTGTACTCCTTCTCCGTTTCTCGGGGCTGCTAACGGCCTGATGGACGTTTAGACCAGCGTTGGAGTTAGTGAATTCTTCAAAGTCATCGTAAAGGCCACGTCCTCTCGTCATACCTGGCAGGAAGCATAAATAAAAGGTTTTAGAAAAAGAAAACGGACATGGAAAGAATGTAAGAAAGTGAGTGTAATCCTAGTGAGATGTGTAGTGTGTTTCGGGAAAGGCCTAAAGCGTCATCACAAACCGGATTGGGCGGCCATCGTGGGTAAAATCAAACTAACTTTGGGCGCAGTATTACCCGAATGGGGGGGGGGGGGTACCTCCTCAAATTTAAAATCTTCCCACATAAGCGCATCGAAATCGACGTAGACATCACTCAAATCTCTGAAATCCACGCCAACATCTTTACTCGGAGAATCCTGACGCTCCCTGATTTCTAAGGTATTGTCTTTATCGCTCGCATCTGGGGGAGGAGAGCTCGAAAGGACGGGACTCAAGCCCGTAGTCTCATCACACGATTCTGAATCTGCATCATTGGATTCTGCGTAGAAGTCATCGTTGGAAGTGGACTCATCGCTACTACTATCGAGTTCCCCCTCCTCTTTATCTAAGCTCATTGGGCCTTGCCTTCCCTCTGTTAGAACTCCTCTTCTCCCTCTTACAGGATCAGAGGCATTCTGACCAGGCCGCTAACTCCAGTTACGGTAACATCTCTTCCTTCACGGGCCTCTTCGGTTGATTCTCCGAGCATGCCCTCACTCCCTTGAGAAGCGCCTACTTCAAAACCGCGAGAAGAAGAAGTAGATCGTGTGCGGACCCTGGACCGAGCAGGAGAGGGGACCTCAACTTGAACAGCAGATCTCCCCGGATGTAGTAATCCATATCGGAGCAAGTTTTCATCGATCAGCAAGACTTTGATGGACCTTTCTTCAGCATCAATAGCTTTTAGGGTCCGAAAAACTTCATCAAGATACACGTCCCTATTTGGCCTTGGGATAACTGCAAGAAGTATACGGCTTGTTAGAAACTCCATAGCAATGTGTCAGAACTCGATAAATATGGAAAGAAACTTACCCTCTGTCGTCCAAAGACGGTTAAACCCCTCGGGCATCTAACGAAGAAATACTGCGTCTTGAATTGAGATAAGTTGCTCTGTAGATGCAAAATGATCTTCTAGTTCCTTTGAGCTTCAGTTACAATCAAGGATGGACATTCATCCCTCCTTTTGAACGATAGAAAGTACCGCAACTCGTTAAAGCTTGGAGCACGGTTGAATGTCCGCATGAAAAGAACATGCAAGCAAGTCAAGATGGCATAGAAATTGGGATGAATCTGGAGCGGAGCAATGCCTAAGTTTGAAAGAGACTCACGTAGAAAGTTGTTAAAAGGAGGCATAGCTCCATTCAGGCATATATATCGATGGCAAGCGGTATATCCTGGAGGAGACATGTGAGCAAACTCGTTCTTCTTCGCTAGACGTACGTCCTCCTTTGGTATACCATGATGCATGCAAATATTGTGCAAAACTTTAGCAAAAACCACCGAAGAAGCTCTCTCTGGCGGGTTGAGAAGAACCCTAAAATTAGGAGGCGTTCGGTCCAAGACCAGACCAACCGGGACCAACTGGTCATATTCAGCTTGTGAAGTGGAAGAAGAAAGGGCGAGGGACGAAGACTCAGCTTTTGAAAGCGCTGGGCTTCCCCCGCTTGATTACGGTGCGAAGATGGGTGCTTCATTCTAAAACAACGGAACTCCCATTCAAAATAGTCAGGTGATTCTATTCTAAATTAATAAATTCCCCTACAACACTTAAATCCCGAAAAGATATTGATTCGTGCCAAAACAACGGAGTTCAAGTATATACCAGGACAAGTGCAGTGTGTTGTCTATGGGGGGTGAGCTCGGTGTCTGAAACACTACAAATGCTCTATCCCGTGTAGATAGTTCGCCCATAGTGGGAAAGGAAAAGGATTTCCCGTATCGTTTCCATTTGTTTTTACTTCCTCTACACTTACCCGTTATCGATCAACGATCGATAACGGATCCATTGTCCGAAGCGATGCGGAAAATTCTTCTCGTTGCAGAGACACCGAGTGTGCAAAAAGCAAGCTAGATGAGTCCAAATCCTTCGAAAAGCCAAGACCAATCCGCAGTGTGTCATGCAATATCAGCTATGGAACTTGGCACAAGTCAATTCTGGCTTAATGGACATAGCAAAACGTGTCAAGCACCGGAAAAAGGCCCGAATACTGTTCCGAGAGAAACTCAAGACTCGATTTACTATCTTCCTCCATTAAGCCGCAATAAACTCAAAATTCTTACGACCAACATCGCAAATGCAAACTCGCCGTCAAGTCGTAAATGAACACTATGATTAGCAAACCCACCTCAGATTGGACTCTAAAACACAGGAATAGTCGAAGACTTGGAATCAGCGAGTTCTAATTGGGTCGGTGGCGAGCAAAGTGAATGGATCAGCGGTGATCTAAGGTAATGGCAAACTAGGGGTTCGAACTGGGGTTTGGATTGAAGGTAGCCTGAGAAATCAGTGGCAATGCTCCAATGACGGCGACACAAAAGGAAATCATGGTGAAAGGCTGAAATTGCTATGGATCGATGGATCAAAGCATTAAGAAGAATCGAATTGCCTTGGGTTGGATCGCAGGAGGACTGGGTCGCATAAAGGAAATTAATTGGATCGGCTTGAATAGATTAACAGGTCAGGTTGAGTAGCTTATATAGGCAAATGATAACAAAAAAGAAAGAAATTCTTCTAAATACTCAGGTCACTAGTGATCCATCATTCATGGATCGCAAGCGACCCATACTGTTAAAGGCCGAGTGGTATCTTGGAACAATCAGGTTGCTAGCGACCCATCGTCCATGGATCACTAGCGACCCATGGGATTGGAGGCGAATTTTTCTCAAACTCGTGCTGTCACATCTACCCATCATTTCGAAGCATACAGGGAAGTTATAGAGATGAATTTGATCCGTTACGACAAGCAGTAGTAGTTGAGACCGAAACTTGGTGATCGACTGTAACAACCCGAGTTTTTCCTACACGAAAAACCGGACCATTTGAGTTAAGAAGAAGAGGTAGAAGAAGAAGAAAAATAGAAAACAACAACAGAATCTCTCATACGCAGCGGAATAAACTATAATAGGTAATAACAGATCTTTACACAAAAAGAAATCTATATCTGTTTATATATACATCATCCCAATACATCATCAGAGTACATCACATCAACATCATACAACTGGACAGTAATCATAACTTGTCCTCACAATCTGAATACACAGTGGAATATATAACTCAAATACGAAAGTACGTATCGCCATCCAGCTCCACAGCATCATTTCCTGTAATTTATAATACTCGGTCTGACCCGAGCATCATATAAAACAATACCCGAGTCAGTCTGGAAAACCAGCGTGAGAAAATCACACTCAATTGATTATTAAAGTTTCCAAAATCTTTTGAAAACAAAAGCATCTCGTAAGACCACGCCACAAATAAACATGTCGGGTTTTTACCTTACGATAGCTAAAACACTTTATATCAAAATCCTCTGATATTATAATAGTGTCTACAGAAAGTAAAATAGAATCTAGCTGAAATGCTTGCATCTCACATTTCAACAATAGTTGGGCACAATCAAAACCGTACAGGCACGTATGGAGAATGGATTTCCAACGAATGACTAGGCACTGGGGTACCACCTATCACAGTACGTGGCCTAGATCACCGTACCGAGGAGTACGCCCGCTCCCCTGCAACACAAGGCCGGAACCATCCCTTACTGGATGATCCCGAATAAAATCACCCCACGGTTGGGATCAGCAACCGCACCACTAAGCCGAAATAAAAAGGGACATCTAGACAGGGATGACCTTACCCTCCAGTGGGAGCTACCCACGAAGCCTTGCTGCATAACCCCTGATTTTCAGTCATTTCCGGTTGATGAGGTTCGAGGCTAAACGATACCTTTTAGAGAACATATCCCTTAGAATGCCCATCGTCCGCTGACGATGTTTCGCAAGCATTCGTCCATACCAGTCCGTCCTGGGTTTGAACGGAACCGAAGGCACTATTCCTACTACATCCATTTTGGAAATATCCTCAGGATTAGTAGCGACTAGCCCTTGCACTTCACTGCTCCATCTTCGACTCCGAAATCGTTACACGAAACGTACAAACCGGATCGAAGTGGTATTCGAGTCTCCAGACCTAGAATCCCGGTATACGGAAACTCGATCCCGGTCTCTTCGAAACGATCAGCGCATTGGCCAATATTGATAGTCGGTTATTTAACTATCAATTAACATCCACAAGCAACCATCACACAATAAATAATTTCCCACATTATTTATTTGCCCAAATATCTTTTCCAAGATATATTTCCAAATTTTCAAACTCCTTTTGAAAACAATTTCAAAACAGTTTCCGCTTACGGAATACATTTCCAAATATTTATTTCTCTGAAACACCAAGTACAAAACACTTAGATTTTAAAATAATTTAAAAACACTTTATTTTAAATATATCTTATAACATTGAAATTAAACTACTTTAGTACTTTATTAAAAATATATACTTTAAAATAAACCACTTTATAAATATAAACTAAATTTCTCCTTTTAAAACATAATAGCAAATCACTTTTATATAATTACTACAATAATATATTTTTTAAAATACTTACTTTAAAAAGTTAACATTTAAAAATAATAAATTTTCTAAAACATGCTTTTTAAAACATATTAAAACTTTTAACTTATATTTAAAACTATCTTGAAAACGTACTTGGCTATCCAGAGAAATACACTTCTCATTTCCATCCTTTAAAAATAAATCAACATTTATTTTAAACCAATTCATATCCCTTTATAAGTTCCCACCTTGAATTTATATTTTCTAATATCCACTGATATTTTATTTTACTTTATAAACCCAGTTTATAAATTCCAAAATCTCATTTCTCTTCTAAAATTCCAATTTTAAACAACTAAATCAATTTCCAACTGATTTTCCAATTTACTTTACTTTACTTTGAAATAAATTTCCTTTACTACTTCATTTATTTCAAAATATATTAACTTTTAGATTTATTCCTTTATTTGAGTTAAAACCCTTTTAAACTGAAAATACCAATTTTAAACTTCCAAAATTCCTTCTTTAGCCTTTAATTAAATTTAATCCTTACATTCAAAATAAATCCTTTATTCTTTAAATTTAATATCACTTTAGTTTAAAGTTAATATTTCCCTTGTTATTTCGAAATTCCCTTATTCCAATTCACTTGAATTATTTACTTAAATTTTACTCTTTTATTTCTTTCAAAATCCAATTCAATATATTTTGATAACTCCTTTTATTGAAATATTCAATCCAACCATATCATCCAATATTTCAATCATCAATAAAATCATCATAGGATATCAATATTCATAGAACAGAATATCAAATAATCTAAATAATTTTGAGGAATCCAGTTGGATCCCTCCAACCTGTTTCCCTGCATCCACAAACGTTAGCACAATACCAATTCCACTTCGAGGTGGAATATCGCGGTATATGGGTTTTATAAAATATCATCCGCTATTATGCGGCGCATAGGGTCTCATCCGCTATATAAATGCGGGAATATCAACAACTCAAATATATACATATGCCAATATGTATATATTTCTATATACTACTATATATATATAATATAGCATATTCAATCAATGCAATCATCCAATCAATTATTAAATTTAACCATTTAAATTTAAAATAAAATTCAACTGAGTGAGATTAACTCACCATTGCTTTTTAATTTGCAATCCATTTCCATTTCAGCCATTTCTCCACGATTTTGACCTTGTATAACAATTTATACAGTTTATTAATATTTGGGATAATCGTACAATCAATTACCCTATTTAATAGATTTAATTAACTGGTTATAAATGATAACTTAACCAACCTAGTTTATACTTCTTTTCTGACCAAGTTATAAATTTTATAATAAGGTGTATATGCAAACTGTTTAAACTTTTCTTCTTCTTTCCTCTCAGTGAAGTAATAACAACCCATTTATCTCTGAGTTTAAACTTAAGAACATTTAAAATTCACTGTTCTGAAATCACAATCTAACTTACTGTATACTTTCTTCCTGTATGTATATAAAAAAAAACGAACAGCCTCATACCTCACTGCCTGACATCGACACGGCGACTTCCCGAAACCAACCTCTACGCGAACCAAACCCTAGGCGGAACTGCACCATCCCCATGAACGACGCCGCCAGCGACCAAGTCGGCATTGAACATCGACCCTCCCCCTTCTACACGCGAACAACCAAGAGACTATACCCTTCCCTTCCACGCGATGAATCGCGTGCAAAGCCTAGGTAGCCGCGACCCTGCCTCCCTCTTCATACGCGAGATTGAAACTCGCAGTTGCTTTCCCATTCGAGCTCGACCTTCCACTCGCGAACGTTCCCCTTACCCTAGCTCGAGCACTTGCCTTCGAATTCGAGCGCGGCCACAATCCTCGCTACTCAGGCGACTTCTTTAACTCGTGCGATTTAGAAATCGCTGCCTCGATCTTGATTCGATCGAGCGAAAGAAAAGGGAAATACGATTTGAAGAAGATGGGAAATTGAAGTTAAGGCAATCGCCATTCATAATTCGCGAATTAATTTTGAAAGAGAAGGGCTGAAGTCGTTCCATTTAGAAAGAGGATGAGAGGGGTTCGGTTATCTTTTCTTTCTTTTATTTCTTGAGAGAGGACGCGTGTTATTCCAGGGAGAACACGTGTTTTGAACTGCCTTGCGTGTCTGCATAGGCTTGCTATAGGTGTTGAGAAATGAAAGCAAAAAGCACTGATGGGAGATATATTGACCAGTTATAATATTAAATTTCCGATTTAATTTCAGCGCGTTTACATTCTGTACGATCACACGACAACTCCAAACACTACGAAAATTGAAATCCAATAATAATACAATATTACGGATCCAATGGAACTGGTTTCGCTGAATTCCGAGACTGTGCCTCGGACGACTATTTTTAAATTTAATTTCAACGATATATTTTTAAAACTGAACAAAACTCTTTAAAATTCCATTTTAAAAGTTCTATCATCTTCAGTATTAACAATATAAATTTTCTGAACCTTTGAACTATTTTTAACAGGCTAAAAATCAAGATTCAATATTTTACCCAATCCCGATAATTAAATTTAATAATTAATTATCCAAATAAATACTGTATATTTGAAATTAAAGTTAAATTTTCCCTCCGAATATTTAAAATAAATTAAATATTCCCATTTCAAATATACAAAAATTCCGGGTCGTCACATTCCTCCCCCCTTAAAAGAATTTCGTCCCCGAAATTACCAGTTAGGAAGAATGATCCAATACCCATTACTATTTCCCAAGTTCAAACAGTTTTAACAATACCCAAACAATCCTTTATTAATGATACACTAATCATCTTTTAACTTCCCAAACTTATTCATAAGTTCAACTCATACCACCTACTTATCCATTCAAATTTAAATTTGAATTCATATTTTGAATTATCAAAAATTTCTCAAAAATTTTCTAACTCTCTAAATTTCTAAAAAATTTCGCCAGCGTCTCCTTTGCGCGGCTAGCTCGGTACTACTACAAAATGGCTCTACGGCCTCCCAATCTCAAAAAGAAAACAAAAAGCCAAGTGGCTGGATCCAAAACCCAATCAAATTTCATATAGAAATTCAAATACATACCTTTTTGTCGGGCCATTAAATTTTATCTTCTAAATCAAAAATCCCAATTATCCATTGTTTTTATACACCTGTATATCCTACTAAGCAATAATATTCAATCACAAATCCCAAAGTCATTTTATACTTTCCTTTACAAATTTTCAATATTTGCTTTACTTAAGCTCGTACGATGCACATATATCATCCGTACGCAATATCACATTCGATCGCTCAATCGATCACACAATTTCACTTCCGAACTAGTATTGTCCACCCGACTTCCTAGTGCGGACTCAGATCTGGTTCCTTGATCAGAAACCGTCATTCTCCTTGCATAGCCACAAACTATGATAGAGAATATCCTGAATCAATCAACAATCCATATCCAGGTTCGCCGTTGAAAATCGAGTGAAAAATCCTGATTCGGATCGATAAAACTATCTCGAAATTCTGTGTTCGACATCTGGACCAAATAGCTATGCGAATAAATAATATACGTACACCTTACGTATTAATTTCAATTGATTACCAATTATATCAATTCTCTTTTATTCACATTCATTTTGATTGTTATCCCCTTATTCACAACTATCTCATTTCACAACTTCAGTTTTAGTCTTCATTCAACTATTCACTTAGTATATTTTTTTATTTTTCCATTCCAAAATTACTAAGTATATTTCCAATACAAATTTTCTTAAGAATTTCATTCTTCAATTCTTAAGTTCATATAAATTTTCTTATACTTATTTACTACTTCACCACCGAAGTGTATATATTCAAATTGAACTCCCATTTCATATGAATTCCAACTTACTTCAATTTACTACTTCATTTCCAATTTTTTCCTTAAATTCAATTCATCTCCAACTTCCAAAAATTGAATTTTATTTAGCTCAAAAACAATCCAAGTTAATTCATTCAATAACTATTTCTCAACTTATTTAAACCACTCCTCTGTTGAGTTCAGTTTCCATTCAACATTTACTTAAGTCAATAACTTAAGTTTATTTTCCATTTAACCAACCCTTTAAAGTTTTATTTCCATCTTTCATTTGATTCTTATTTAATCAAATTCCATCCATTTATTTATTTAATATAAGTGGTTCATTCACTCAATCATTATGAATTTTAATTTCCATACTCAATTTATCTGGAATTATTTTATTAATAACCAGGCCATTTCCAATTTATTTTCACTTATTTGGATTCATTTGCAATTCAAACCATCACTATTTTAATCAAATTTCATTAACTCAATTCCAATTCTCAATTCTTATTTAACTTATCTTAAGTTAAATTCAAATATATTTTATTCACCTTCATATACTCGAATTAAATTTTAATCCCAGGATACAAATTTTATACAAGTTTTACAATTCATTCACCTTCAAGTTCTCTAACTCTTTTATCTACCAACTTATATTACTCATTTAGTTAATTTCATCTCATAATTATAATCCCAGAGAACTTTCATTCCCTTCTTATTTCAATCAACTTCATTCTATACTTTATATTGTTGATTCATTTAAATTTCCACATTTAAATTTTAAATAGAATTTCCAGAATCCAATTGCCCGGTTTTATTTCAAAACCATTTTGAATCCATAAATAACTCATACATATTTGGTATATCACCTCAAATCCAAATTTCCAAAACAATCTGCTTTTACCAAACAATTTTCCCTTTGAATTTCAAAACCAACCCAATTCTCAATCATTTCCAATTTAAAACAGTTTGGTAGCAATTTCTCTTTGGAAACTCGAAAATAGACATCGATGATGCTGCAGTCATCACCGAAATTATTTTCCAGCGACCGAAAGAGAATTTAATGCTTTTATCACTTTAAAACTTTTCAAACATTTTAAATCCCAAATCCCACCAGATTTCAATTCAATTTCAAAAATATTCATGAAATAATATCACCATTATTTTTCCCAAACCTTTAAAAACTATTTTTAAATCCAAAGGAATTTAAACCTTTCCCAAAACTTCAAATTCAAAGTCCATTCAATTTTTATATCCAAACATTACTCTGGAATTCTATCACATTTTATTTCAAGTTATAAGTCACATTTACAAATTACATTTACAAATTTCATTTGCTTATGAATTAATCTCTTTTGATTTTAAATCACATTTGTAATTCACATTTGTATATAAAGTTTATCTCAATTTATAAATTTCATTTAGTCTATATTTCAAATTCCATCTTGTTATATAAATTTATTCTTCAACTTAAGTTATAAGTTTTCAATTTCTACTCAATAATGAGACTAACTCATTATTGTCATTTTCTAACAACCAAGCAACCAAATACTATAATAATTTACAAAGTTATTCCTTTATATACAAAAATAATTTGGGCAAAATTATTTCATTCACCCTATTTAAAACAATATTGTGTCGAACTGTTCTATTCAAGTGTTTAGAAACCCCTTCGATACAGTTGTACAGACTGTGCCGATGAAGGTTCATATGCCACTCAATAAACCAACCAACACAATATAAAACCATTTTATATTTACTAACAAATACGCGCTCATATCTATTAGTACTCTCAAAATTCCCAACAGAGCCAAGGTTATCGCTAGCCTAAGCTCTGATACCACTGTAACAACCCGAGTTTTTCCTACATGAAAAACCGGACCATTTGAGTTAAGAAGAAGAGGTAGAAGAAGAAGAAAAATAGAAAACAACAACAGAATCTCTCATACGCAGCGGAATAAACTATAATAGGTAATAACAGATCTTTACAAAAAAAGAAATCTATATCTGTTTATATATACATCATCCCAATACATCATCAGAGTACATCACATCAACATCATACAACTGGACAGTAATCATAACTTGTCCTCACAATCTGAATACACAGCGGAATATATAACTCAAATACGAAAGTACGTATCGCCATCCAGCTCCACAGTATCATTTCCTGTAATTTATAATACTCGGTCTGACCCGAGCATCATATAAAACAATACCCGAGTCAGTCTGGAAAACCAGCGTGAGAAAATCACACTCAATTGATTATTAAAGTTTCCAAAATCTTTTGAAAACAAAAGCATCTCGTAAGACCACGCCACAAATAAACATGTCGGGTTTTTACCTTACGATAGCTAAAACACTTTATATCAAAATCCTCTGATATTATAATAGTGTCTACAGAAAGTAAAATAGAATCTAGCTGAAATGCTTGCATCTCACATTTCAACAATAGTTGGGCACAATCAAAACCGTACAGGCACGTATGGAGAATGGATTTCCAACGAATGACTAGGCACTGGGGTACCACCTATCACAGTACGTGGCCTAGATCACCGTACCGAGGAGTACGCCCGCTCCCCTGCAACACAAGGCCGGAACCATCCCTTACTGGATGATCCCGAATAAAATCACCCCACGGTTGGGATCAGCAACCGCACCACTAAGCCGAAATAAAAAGGGACATCTAGACAGGGATGACCTTACCCTCCAGTGGGAGCTACCCACGAAGCCTTGCTGCATAACCCCTGATTTTCAGTCATTTCCGGTTGATGAGGTTCGAGGCTAAACGATACCTTTTAGAGAACATATCCCTTAGAATGCCCATCGTCCGCTGACGATGTTTCGCAAGCATTCGTCCATACCAGTCCGTCCTGGGTTTGAACGGAACCGAAGGCACTATTCCTACTACATCCATTTTGGAAATATCCTCAGGATTAGTAGCGACTAGCCCTTGCACTTCACTGCTCCATCTTCGACTCCGAAATCGTTACACGAAACGTACAAACCGGATCGAAGTGGTATTCGAGTCTCCAGACCTAGAATCCCGGTATACGGAAACTCGATCCCGGTCTCTTCGAAACGATCAGCGCATTGGCCAATATTGATAGTCGGTTATTTAACTATCAATTAACATCCACAAGCAACCATCACACAATAAATAATTTCCCACATTATTTATTTGCCCAAATATCTTTTCCAAGATATATTTCCAAATTTTCAAACTCCTTTTGAAAACAATTTCAAAACAGTTTCCGCTTACGGAATACATTTCCAAATATTTATTTCTCTGAAACACCAAGTACAAAACACTTAGATTTTAAAATAATTTAAAAACACTTTATTTTAAATATATCTTATAACATTGAAATTAAACTACTTTAGTACTTTATTAAAAATATATACTTTAAAATAAACCACTTTATAAATATAAACTAAATTTCTCCTTTTAAAACATAATAGCAAATCACTTTTATATAATTACTACAATAATATATTTTTTAAAATACTTACTTTAAAAAGTTAACATTTAAAAATAATAAATTTTCTAAAACATGCTTTTTTAAAACATATTAAAACTTTTAACTTATATTTAAAACTATCTTGAAAACGTACTTGGCTATCCAGAGAAATACACTTCTCATTTCCATCCTTTAAAAATAAATCAACATTTATTTTAAACCAATTCATATCCCTTTATAAATTCCCACCTTGAATTTATATTTTCTAATATCCACTGATATTTTATTTTACTTTATAAACCCAGTTTATAAATTCCAAAATCTCATTTCTCTTCTATAATTCCAATTTTAAACAACTAAATCAATTTCCAACTGATTTTCCAATTTACTTTACTTTACTTTGAAATAAATTTCCTTTACTACTTCATTTATTTCAAAATATATTAACTTTTAGATTTATTCCTTTATTTGAGTTAAAACCCTTTTAAACTGAAAATACCAATTTTAAACTTCCAAAATTCCTTCTTTAGCCTTTAATTAAATTTAATCCTTACATTCAAAATAAATCCTTTATTCTTTAAATTTAATATCACTTTAGTTTAAAGTTAATATTTCCCTTGTTATTTCGAAATTCCCTTATTCCAATTCACTTGAATTATTTACTTAAATTTTACTCTTTTATTTCTTTCAAAATCCAATTCAATATATTTTGATAACTCCTTTTATTGAAATATTCAATCCAACCATATCATCCAATATTTCAATCATCAATAAAATCATCACAGGATATCAATATTCATAGAACAGAATATCAAATAATCTAAATAATTTTGAGGAATCCAGTTGGATCCCTCCAACCTGTTTCCCTGCATCCACAAACGTTAGCACAATACCAATTCCACTTCGAGGTGGAATATCGCGGTATATGGGTTTTATAAAATATCATCCGCTATTATGCGGCGCATAGGGTCTCATCCGCTATATAAATGCGGGAATATCAACAACTCAAATATATACATATGCCAATATGTATATATTTCTATATACTACTATATATATATATATAATATAGCATATTCAATCAATGCAATCATCCAATCAATTATTAAATTTAACCATTTAAATTTAAAATAAAATTCAACTGAGTGAGATTAACTCACCTTTGCTTTTTAATTTGCAATCCATTTCCATTTCAGCCATTTCTCCACGATTTTGACCTTGTATAACAATTTATACAGTTTATTAATATTTGGGATAATCGTACAATCAATTACCCTATTTAATAGATTTAATTAACTGGTTATAAATGATAACTTAACCAACCTAGTTTATACTTCTTTTCTGACCAAGTTATAAATTTTATAATAAGGTGTATATGCAAACTGTTTAAACTTTTCTTCTTCTTTCCTCTCAGTGAAGTAATAACAACCCATTTATCTCTGAGTTTAAACTTAAGAACATTTAAAATTCACTGTTCTGAAATCACAATCTAACTTACTGTATACTTTCTTCCTGTATGTATATAAAAAAAAACGAACAGCCTCATACCTCACTGCCTGACATCGACACGGCGACTTCCCGAAACCAACCTCTACGCGAACCAAACCCTAGGCGGAACTGCACCATCCCCATGAACGCCGCCGCCAGCGACCAAGTCGGCATTGAACATCGACCCTCCCCCTTCTACACGCGAACAACCAAGAGACTATACCCTTCCCTTCCACGCGATGAATCGCGTGCAAAGCCTAGGTAGCCGCGACCCTGCCTCCCTCTTCATACGCGAGATTGAAACTCGCAGTTGCTTTCCCATTCGAGCTCGACCTTCCACTCGCGAACGTTCCCCTTACCCTAGCTCGAGCACTTGCCTTCGAATTCGAGCGCGGCCACAATCCTCGCTACTCAGGCGACTTCTTTAACTCGTGCGATTTAGAAATCGCTGCCTCGATCTTGATTCGATCGAGCGAAAGAAAAGGGAAATACGATTTGAAGAAGATGGGAAATTGAAGTTAAGGCAATCGCCATTCATAATTCGCGAATTAATTTTGAAAGAGAAGGGCTGAAGTCGTTCCATTTAGAAAGAGGATGAGAGGGGTTCGGTTATCTTTTCTTTCTTTTATTTCTTGAGAGAGGACGCGTGTTATTCCAGGGAGAACACGTGTTTTGAACTGCCTTGCGTGTCTGCATAGGCTTGCTATAGGTGTTGAGAAATGAAAGCAAAAAGCACTGATGGGAGATATATTGACCAGTTATAATATTAAATTTCCGATTTAATTTCAACGCGTTTACATTCTGTACGATCACACGACAACTCCAAACACTACGAAAATTGAAATCCAATAATAATACAATATTACGGATCCAATGGAACTAGTTTCGCTGAATTCCGAGACTGTGCCTCGGACGACTATTTTTAAATTTAATTTCAACGATATATTTTTAAAACTGAACAAAACTCTTTAAAATTCCATTTTAAAAGTTCTATCATCTTCAGTATTAACAATATAAATTTTCTGAACCTTTGAACTATTTTTAACAGGCTAAAAATCAAGATTCAATATTTTACCCAATCCCGATAATTAAATTTAATAATTAATTATCCAAATAAATACTGTATATTTGAAATTAAAGTTAAATTTTCCCTCCGAATATTTAAAATAAATTAAATATTCCCATTTCAAATATACAAAAATTCCGGGTCGTCACATCGACAGCGTAACCTGTACGTATCCGTAAAACTCTAATATGATTACATGGAATCCAACAAGCAGACATTAAAGTCGATAGCTTCCAGAGCAGTCCTTGTTTCCAATGAAGACGTACTCTGGGGAGCAAATGTTATCCGAGATTTTAACCCAGCTGGATCCAATAGAAGACGGGACAACTTCATGATGTCAGAATAGCACAGAACCCAAACAAAAGGGGCTAAAGCAGCAAGTTAACGAGAGCCAAGTCATATTACTAAAGCAACGACTAAATTTGGAAAAACCAAGAAACCGTTGTCCATTTAGTCTAATCAGCAGCTAAATAGTAGATCGTCATCAAAACAGAGCAACATGCAATGAGACTACAAGAACAACGTGGAAACAAAGCAATAAAAGCATCCTACACATCAAAATCCAGAAATACACTAAGTCTATGGATCGCTAGCGATCCATGCATCATGGATCACCAGCGATCCATACTTCATCCAGGGATCACTAGGCCGCTATGGCATATGGAAATGACAGAAAAAGTGAAAAATGTACAAGTGTATGGATCTCCAGCGATCCATACACCATGGATCACCAGCGATCCATACTTGTCCATGCATCTTTGACGAGCTAACTAGGTAAAATAACGGAGATAGGAGCTAAGTAATTAGCTCGTGCACGAGCTAATTCTATGGATCGCTAGCGATCCATGGTTTTGGCTCGGGTCGCGCGCTAAGCTCCTTTAGATCGTCTTATGTCAATCTGCAAGTTACTGACAAGCGGGTTCGGTTCAGAAGCTCTCCGATCTCGATAAATACCATCCTGTCTGCAACATAAACTGGATCTTCTCCGGACTGGTTGCTGAAGCTCTATTGGAAATTTCTTCACTCTTCATCTTCCTCACAACAATCTCCAAAGGGATTCACTATGATTCTCCAGTGGGTTCCAACTCTGGGGATTCAATCTAGCTAAGGATAATCAAAAGCCTTGTAACCAAACACTACTTGTAACATCAATCTGTCTATAATAAAATTATAAAGTGGACGTAGGCTTCATTAACAGCCGAACCACTATAAAAATATCTTGTCTTCTTTCTTTTACTGTTCTTTTCTATACCTATTATCTATATTATTGCTTTGTAAGAACAGGGCAAAGCTGGTGCTTTCAAACTCAAACCAGGGTGTTGATCCATTTTTTGGGTTAACAATACAAGATATGGAGGTGAAGCCAGACGAAATGCATCAAATCATATGTGCACAGCAAGGAGAGGACACGTAAGTTTTTTTTTCTGGTAAAAATGATACCTACTGAGAACAAAATTGACACTACAATTAAAACTAGTAGTGATACTCAATTGACAGTTACTTATTATTAAAACATGTTGTCTTTTTGCATTATAATATCTTTGTATGCCATTTACAATGAACTGAATTTGATTCATACAGAAGATATTATATTTCAATTAAATAAACATTTAGTTTAGAACTAAACTGATACCTACATAAACAAAACTGATACCTACTTAAAGAAACCTGATACATGAATATACTAAACCGATACTAAAATGTATACATAATCAAAACTAAAACAAAACAATTACCAAAAAATCTTAAAATGATAACTGCCGGCACTAAAACTCGTACTAGAACTAATGCTAAGTGTGAAAGTAAATCTGTTAAATATTTTACTTCAAAGCATACTATCTGTTTGTACCATTATCTCTGAAATTCAATGTTTTATATTAGTTACAAACATGATAATACAAATGATGCAAACTGATACTAACAATATATTTTGGTTCAAACAAGATTGACTGTAGCATATATGTAATGATATTCATAATCTCACTCAACAGAAGTAGAATACTAATCAAAATAGAAATTGAGCAAATATTGTCAACAAGAGCAAGAATTGTGCATGCAATACTGACGGACAATGAGCACTGCTGGAATTTGTCCAAGTACATGTCAAGCCTAAAAGAACAAAAAAACAAAAGAAGTGAATTTGTTTGCAAAACCTGATGTTATGTTCATTTGCCCTAATCTACATATATTGTGTTAACAGTAATAGAAACTAGATCTTTTTTTTAATGCTAATAAAAACACTTCTTGGTATTATGTCAATTTGCTGTAAAGACTACGTACTTATTTCAGACATTGCAAAAATTAGTTTTTTTAAACTTCTCTCACACTTGATGTTCTGTTATGATAATAAATATGTTTATATTTACAAATGAAACTGATATCAGCGGTGTTTAGGAACTGATACTATTTTTTGCACCTACATGTACGATTGAAATTAATACTTGATTATTTTATAGATTATTTATTTCAAATGTTATTTACAACAAAACTGATACCTATATTCATGCAAAATGATACCCATTAGCTGTTACATATAACATAAACCTCTGCGAATTAAATTTACTTTACTGTAATATATAACACAAGTAATATAAATAATAATGCAGCACTCATACTTAGTACCTGTATGATTAAAAATCAAGCTTCATGATTTAATAAATTGTTTTAAATATTATGTATAGTAAAACTAATACCTATATTTATGAAAAAATGATACCCAGCAGTTATTTGATATAATATGATGCTTAATAAATTTAATTATCTAGTTTACTATCATGCATATCAAAAGAGATACCAAAATAGTGCAAACTCATAAGTAGTAACTGTTTGATTGAAATTCATGTTTGTTCATTTTATAAATTATTTTCAGTACATTTTATAGCAAAACTGATACCTATGTATATACAAAACTGATATAAAGTTGCTGTTTGAAATAATCTGATAACAACAATATCCCAAACTACACTTTTACACTTCTACATCATATATTGAGTTGCCAACAGTTCACCATAACATACTATACAGTATATATTGACATTTAAGCTTATAATTCTTTATATAGTTTTGTACTTCACAACTCAGCAAACAAATAATTTCAGTCACTTCAAAAGTAGAAAAAAAATCATCATGTACAAATGATACAAATAGCATGCAAAAAATGATACCATAGTTGTTTATACCTGAAACAGATTAAAAACACACAAAACCCAATACTGTAACGTGTAATATCTAAAACTGATACTAATACCATACAACAACTGATACCACATATTTTACATACCTGAAACTGAAACTAATAGAATCAAAAACTGATACTGAACATCCAATAAAAATAAATAAACTGAACTACATATAAACATTATAACATATTACTTCCCATGCAACATATATATTCCAAAACACACAATAGAAAACTAAAAATGATACCATATAACAAAGTTCAACTACAAAGATCAAGTCAATGTCAAATTTAGTATATGATAAACCAATTCACTTATATATCAATGTTCAATTACATAAAATTGCCAAAACAGACATAAAACCAAAAATATCTTCTTAGAAGCTTGACAATTACGCTTATTGTGACCATATTGCTTGCATACACCACAACTATTTTGTTTATTTTGAAAATATGCAAATCCTCATTTTCATTTTATAGAAGGTCTACCAGCACCTCGTTTCTCCTTTGATGGCTTAATAACATCTTTAACGCTTCTATCAACAATTGGCTTATCAAAATTAGGAATAAGATTACTAGAATTAGCATAAGAAGAACAATAAGCATCAATGGTGAAATAGTACTCAACTAAATCATAAACGAACAACTTTGACATGTTCATGCACTTAATAGAATGAGCACAAGGAAATCATATAACTTTCCATTGATTGCAACTACAACTCCAGTCTTTAAGATCAACACGATGAGAGTTTGACTATTTCACTTCAAAAACAAACTTTGAAGACTTGTACAGATCCCATCCAAATCCTTCTTCAATCAATTCACTTAAATGAGATTCAATAGAATGACAAAGTGTAGTATTCTATAATCGACACTCCTCTCTCATATTAGTCATTTTTTCCATAACTTTAATTCGAATTTCATCTAAGCATACCGTAATCGGTAAGGACCGTTCATCCAAAATCCAATTATTAATACTTTTGGCAACATTTGAACTATATTCACCATATCGTTTACCCGGCAAAAAAAAAGCAGCCCACTTATCAAAAGGCTAATCCTTCAAGAAATTCACAGCAGCAGCAACAGAAAGTTCACAAAATTTAGAATGTGCTTCTTTAGATTCATACAAATTAGAAGCTCTAGAACACATCTTGAACAAATCAATGATAGACATATTCGAACTCTTTTCCTTAACTGCTAAAAATAGATTCTGCTCCATATGAAGATAGCAATAACTATGAAAGGTTGAAGGAACAACTTTATGAATGCCTAAAATTAAACCTTGATAGCGATCCGACATAAAAACCAAATCACGATCTTCTTGAAGCATTTGTTTTAAATGACTTAAAAACCATTTCCAACTATCTACATTTTCTAAAGAAACTATACCCATAGCTAAATGAAAAAAACTTGCATATAACAGTTTTAAACAAATATTAAAATAAAATTCAATCAACTCTTAACCTAAAAACTGATACCTAAAAACGTCTACAGTTACCTAAAAACTGATACCTAAAAACTGATACTGATAAATAAAAACCAATACCTAAAAAAAGATAACTAAATTTTGATACTATACATTAAACATATTAGAATAAAAACATACCCCGATTGCCATTTTTTGCAGTAGCACCCATCAAAACGCTTGGGCATCCCCTTAAATGAATAGCATCTAAAAATATCATAGGTCGATAATGCTTGAAACCAAGTAAACAAGCACCAAAACTAATAAATACTCTCTCAAATTGATTATTACAAACATTAACTTCCATATCAACACAACTACTTGGATTATACTTCTTCAATGCTTCTAAATACCAACTCAAATCATTGTACGACATAGCGTCATTACCATGCAATTCAATCAACGCATGTTGTTTTTTACAATAAGCAAAAGAGTAAGACGGCTCAAGATTGTATTCTCTTCTAAAATCATCTATTATATCTTTAGGCTTTTTACTAGGACAATCACGAATCTCATCAATAATCAACGATTTAACAAATGCACTAGAAAGATGCGGATTATTCAAATTTCTAAAATTAGCCCCATAAGAATGATCACTAATCAAACTTCTAATGAAAAACCTATTAAGTTGTCCGGAATCACAAACTTTAAATACACACCCATTCGTAGACGAAGAGCAAATAGTAGTAATTCTTCTAGAACAGTTCTTCAAAAACACCAATTCATATCCCTTTTGAATTTTTTATGCCATCAAAACTTCCCTATTATCATTACTCCTCCAAAATAAAAACCAACAAAATCAGAAATGGATTATTTCGAACATTGCTTTAACATACCCTTCAAATAACTTTTACTATGAACAACAACATTTGAACACAAAGATCCACTAGAAGATGAATAACTAAGAAGATTAGATGTTATTGAAGTAGAACCACCACCAACATTTTCCAATTGATAACCCTTGACCTTAACAGTAAAAGGAAAGAATGCACTATTCTTATACAAATGAAAACAAAGTATACTCTAAAGATCAGAATCTGTATCAACCACTATAACTTTATTTTCAACCACATAAGAAATCTCAATAGATGAAAGAGCTAATTGAGTCCAATACCGAAAAATGCCATTCTTCAAATCATAAAAACAATAATCAATAGACAACGAGTGCTGAAAGTATTATCATCGAAGACAGACAAACAAAGAGGGCTATTATCACTACTGCAAAACAAAAGAAAACAAAAAACAGAAGTAAAATATCATAAACAGAATAAAACAGTTTTTACAAAACTGATATTTACTAACAATAAAACTGATACCTAAAATCTCAACCTCAAATTTATAGTAAAACTGATACAAAAACATACTTCAAGAAATATTTGATGCTAACAAAACAATAATTTAACCCATCTATTATTTGCTACACATCACTATCTATACACAGAGAAAACATTAAAACGCTTCAAAACTTCATTATTGTCAAAAACGATACTAACAAAAACTAAAAATGATACCTAAACACCGATCCACAATGAACTAAATACAACAATAAATTTTCATCCAAATCAATACGAATCCAACATAAACATCAGTAAACAAAAAGCAAATAACTTTTGATTTAAAGCAAATTAAAAAACGACGCTGCATATAAAAGAAAAGAAAAGAGAACGAACCTGCTACTACTGGCAAAATTTTCCATAGAATATGAAAGAAGAAAACACAACAACAAAACTAATTTCAATTATTAAAAAGAAAAACAAAACAATGTTAGAAATGACCAAATTAAAACTCTAATAGAAGAAAAAGCAAAAGTAAAAAAATAGAATCATACCTAATACTGAGAATTTACAGTATCGAATTGAAAGAAAGGAGAATCAAAATTGTAATAACATTAGTGAATCGCGCACAACAATAATGAAAACGAAAAAAGAAAATTCAAATTAGAACACAAAAAAGAAAAAGCGAAGAAGAATTAAAGAGGAAAAAGAACGAGATCGAAGAAGAGAAAGCACGCGCAACAATTATGTTGTTTTAAATATTTTAACGCTTTTGTCCTTGGTAATAAAATATTAGTGAGCTATCCTAGCTTGTAAAAAAGCCTTTAAGTTTGTCATTCACAATATTTTCCTGTTAAATATAAATTGTGTAATTAGTTGTATTAATTATATTTTAAAATCGATAACTAAAAAAAATGTATATCACTCTCATACGAGGTTCAATCGACACGCGGATTTTTGCTTGCGCTCGTAGCGACGAAAGCTTCGCAATGGAACTAGTTTGGACGAATTTGGAGCATGTTGAAAATTACGCTAAAATCGAACGATTTTATTTCCAAACTGGAACTTTTCGACGCCAACTAAAATTTCAGTGAGTATAACTCACCTTTCTTTTCAATCAATAATTTATTAAGCAGATAAATTTTACTATTTGGGTTTGATTGAAACCGATTGATTGTTTAGTTAAAGATTCGCTTTTATAAGAGATTAATATTTAAAATTGAAAATATAGGAAAATTTGTTGAGAAATCTAGATCTCTCAACGTAGTGATTAAAAATTTCCAGTTGTTTATATGTTAATCTATTTCAGCCATATATCTATGTTATGGATTGTTAAATGCTGTAAAATTGACTATTTGGCCATTTTGGATGTGACATCGACATCGTGAAAATTTAAATTTTTAGAATTAAAGAGAAGCAATAGCAATTGTTAAGTCCTATGGTAATCATGGGCCTCGATATAGTATGTTTGAAATACTATAAAGTGATGATTTGGTTTGGCAATGATTCTCGTTTAAAATTGATTTGGAATTCAACTGTTTTAAAATCTTCATAATATTTTAATTTAAAAAGGTATTTTCAAAACTCTTTTTTTATTTTAAAATTTCTTTATTACTTCTAATATATATAGGTAAATGTTTTAAATGATTATTTTTAAAATATTGGTCTTATAGAAATTATTATAATATTAGATAATTATTTTTAAAAAGAAAATTTAAATGACTAAATTTGTTTAAAAGGGGATTTTACGGGTTTTAAGGGAAATATAAATATATGAACTAATATTTGTGAAGTGTTTGTATAAACGGGTAGATTCATAATATTATTTTATAAGTGGAGAATAGATTTACAAAAAGGTGTTGTATAAATTAAAAGGAATGGTTTATAAGTTATATCTTATAGAAGGGAAATCAATATCAATTTGATAAAATGGAGAAATAAATTCCATTTTGGTAATTTATGGAAAACATATGAAATGATCGAGTTATAGGGAATAGACGAGTTCTAAATGATATTTGAAATTTGGCTGTATTTGGAGTACGAGGTTTATATTTGGAACCTAAGTTTAAAAATAGAAATAAATAAAGTTGGAATTTTATTTTGAAGATTTGTAAAAGGAATTTTATAAATGAATTTGGTGTTTATAAAAAGAGCTGTAAATAAGTTGGAGCTTTATAAATGAGTTTATGAATTAATATTTATAAAGAAGTTTTATAAAAGATTTTATAAATAATATAAGGGATGTTATAGAGGATATATTAATCTAATATGGAAAAAAAGAGGTTTGCGATTATGTTATATTTATTTATAAAGAAATTTATAAATAATATTGTATGAAAGATGCTCCATAAAATGAATTTTAGCTTATATTTATAAAAAGGGATTTTTATAAAGGTGTTATTTAGAATAGATATTTGACTTTCCCGAATTGATCTTCTTAATTATGGTGGTAGGGAATTTTCTTTTCCCTACATAACACCAAAGGAATATTGTTTGGGTTAATATCATGTCTATTATAATGATTCCGTTTAACCCAAATTCAAGTGCGGTTGAAATAAAAATCTTTCTTAAGATTTTTAAAGGGGTTTAAATTAGTGAAAATGATTAATTAAAGAGGCTAATGGTTGCTTTGTGCTTAACCAATGTTATTTTCCTTAGGGAATTAAACCATTTATGGATGGATTTTTTTCAGTTGATAGTTAAATAACCGACTATCAATATGGACCAAAATTATAACTTTAGAAATATCTAGTAGAAACACGAGAATTATATGGTACAGTTACCGTCAGAGGTGCTATACCCTACCTATAAACTCGTTTCGTTTTTCTAGGACAAATGATAAGGAAATCCGTCCACTAATGGTTAGAAGGTGATCCCCGCTCTTATATGTTGTCTGTTTATAACCTAAAGAACTGGGATTGAGTTTACCGAAATTATCGAAAGTCGTTTCGAAGAGACTGGGATCGGATAGGTTCTCCGAAAACCACTTCGATCTAACTCAAGCGCTTCAAATTGAAAACAACTTGAAGAATATAGGATTGAAGACGAAGCCTATGAAGTGCAAGGGCTACTTGCTATTAATTCCGAGAGTGATTCCAAAATGGATGTAGTAAAAGTAGTACCTTCGGTTTGTCTTTATCGTAGACAACTTGTATGGATTAATGCTAACATTGTGTCACTACCTAAAGGCAGTGTTAGCATTCCAAGTAGGAAGGGCTATATAAAGGTAAAAGTGACCTCAAGCCTCATCAATCAGAATGACAAAAATAGGGCATGCAGAAGGACCAAGTGGGTCACTCCCATTGGGTGTGGTCATCCAAAATCTAGATCAATTACTCTTTACTCATGTATTCTTCGGGGCCCAAAGTGGGGTGATCATATTCGGTACTATCCAGTAAGTGGTAGGCCAGTCCTGTAGTGGCAGGGGTACAAGATGTTCTTGTCAAAACTCGTTACATTTTATCTAGAGATGTACCGTCGGAAGGTAGTTCCTTACCTTGTCATAGTATGGAATCCAATCTCTAATACGTGCCTTTACAGTTTTGATTGTAGAGCCTAGTATGCTGGAATTTAATAATGTAACAATTTCAGCTATGATTAATAAGTATTTGTACTCTAGACATTATATAATATTACTGGATTTTCTATAGAAAATGGTTTGGTTAGCGTATGGTAAAAACTCATCCATGTTTATGTGCGACGTGGTCTTACGAGATACGTTCATTTTGAAAGGTTTTATAAAATTAAAAACCCTTTGAGGTGTGTTTTCTCATGCTGATTTACCAGACTAACTCGGGTGTTATTTTATTATAATGCTCGGTTAGACCGAGCATATTTACAGATCTAGTTTGGATGCTTTGGAGCTTTAAGGAGACGAGATGGATTCTCCAAGTCGTATTCACATATATGTTATTTTCCGCTACATTTATTGTTTATACTTATCAGCAATTGTGAGGACAGTTTATTATAACTGTTCAGGCTAATGATTTAGTTTATGTACTTTGATTGATGTCTATATGTATACTTTGTACCTTTCTTTTGTAAAGATTAGTTTCATATTATATGTTAATCGTTCCACTGTAAGATTCTGTATTGTTCAGTTTCTTCTTGTCTATCTTCTTCTTTCTTTCCCCTAATGATCGGTTTTTTGGCACTTGAATGTTCGACATGCGATACAGTAGACGTGTTAGTGTCAATTTTCGAGGGTCGAAAATCCGCTTTGTTACATAAAAGTTCATATTCTAATAACACATTAAACATAACTGCATTTGACTTGTGTAGTTAACAAATAATTATTGTTAAATAATTAAAATTTTAACTGCATTTTATAACGCATTTAAAAATTCATGTCAACATGTTTATTATGTAGTAAATTAACTGCATTATATAATACTCTATAATACATGATTAAAGCTTGCATATAATTGCATATTATACCTTGCATTTAATTGCATTTATTGAGTTTATAACATTTTTCAGTTTCACACAATGTATAAATACATAAACTATTACACAATATATTAATGCAATGACATTGTTATATTGGTTGTAGAAAAATAAATTTTAATAAAATAGCATTCAAGTAGAGATGACGAATATCACAAATCACTTTCCTCTAATTCCAGTTTCGGACTGTGTAAATACATTTTTCAGTTCATTTTGCTTTAGCAGATTGCTCTCATTCTCTAAGGCCCTCATTTTATGTCTAGATGTTTAGAAACAAACAAGTTCAATCAAATAGAGATAATTTTACAGCAATCACTAACTGAAAATATTTCCTTTGTTCTTTATTGCATTTATATCATTTTTCTTTGAACATTTATATTTCTTCTGACTCTCAGAATCATTTTCTTTGTCAACTCGTTCAATTTCCTTCAAGCACAAGTTCTTGTTTTTTTCTTGATATTTTAGCCCCTTTTCCCCTAAGCAGATTATTATCATTTTCCAATGCAGTCCATTTCTCTTTGAGACTCATGCATTCATCTTTGTACAAGTCAATATTTTTAGAAACAATGGACATGGATTGTAACGACCCAGAATTTTTGTCATTTGATATTCGTATATTTAATTGATTTTAAATATTAATAAGTGAAATTTGTAAGTCGAATAAATTAAAATTCGAATATAGAGATTTAATTGGATAATTAAATCGATAATTTAATATTTGAAATTGCATAAATAATTGGAAATTGGATTAAATGTGAATAAAAATGATTTATAAAGTTATATTAAATCATATTGGAGTTAGAATGATGTTATAGAACTTATAAATTGAATTTAAAGTTAATTTGTAGAAAATTGAATATTTTAATATTTGATTGACTAGTAAAAATAGTCATTTTTCAAACAGTCTCAGATTTCGACGAAACTAGTTTCATCGGATCCATAATGTTATATTATTATAAGGTTTCAAATTTCGTGTCAATCGGACTTACGGTTTGTCCGGGGCAAGCTAAAACGCGTAGGAATCGGTTTAAGTGAATTTTAAATTAAAATAGTCGATTCGAAAACCTATCTTCCAAATACGATCGAATTGGCTCTCGATATATATTCCATTGCGTTCGGAATAGGGGTAAAACCTTATAAACGCCAGGCGGCACGCTTCGTTTCGAGTTAGGAAAAAAAATCGGATGAATAGTGTCACGCAATTTTCTATATAAGGCCTCATTATTTCATTTTTTATCACAAAACCCTAACTAGGCTTGTAGCCGCCAGCCCTAACTTTCAATGGCCGAAATCTTCTGATTTTCTTCCTTCGATTTCTTCCAATCCATCAAACGATTCAAAAAAGTTTCAACTACAAAATTTTAGAGGGCGATGAGATCTATAGTTTCAACGGTTATGATCGAAAACGAAGAGGCGGACCGACGTGAATCTCGAGGCAAACATTGCGCGTTTGAGTGCGTTTATCGAGAAAAATACACAACCAAGTTCATCGATACTCTAGGCGGTGGTAGGGCTTGGCTAGGCGCTTCGAACAATGGCATCTGATTAACGTCTAGATCGAAGAAAATGGCACGATAATTCGAAGGCTAGGGGCGGCTATGGGTTATACTCGCGTACGTATATGCCTGGGGAAGAAAAGCTTGCAACGGCCTAGATCTTGAATTGATGGATTAACGGCCGAGATAAGCTAGGGTAAAAATAAAATTTGTAAATTAATATATATAGTAATTTGTACAATGTTTAAAATTGCATAACTTCTTCATACGAGGTCCGTTTCGGATGAAACGAATTGCGTTGGGTCCGTATTGACGAGCATTACGCAATGGAACTGGTTTGGAGTTGATTGGAGCTAGCGATCATTTTAAGTAAAATTAAACGTGCGTTTAATTTTATTTAAAATAAAATACTGCAACTATTATTAGAAGCAAGGTGAGAACTTCTCACTCAATCGAATTTGTTTCGATTTAAATTTTAAATAGTTAAATTTAAAATTGTTTGATTGTGTTGATTGTATGCTTGGATGATAAATTATTATCTATTGTATTGAAATAGATCCTATACGCCGCATATTAAGCGAAGGTTATTATATTAAACACATATACCGCGATATTCCACCTTGAAGTGGAATTGGTATTATATATGTATTTGGAATTGATTTCCCGCATTATATAGCGGATGAGACCCTATTGTGCCGCATAATAGGGGATAATATTTTATAACTCCCATATACCGCGATATTCCACCTCGAAGTGGAATTGGTATTGTGCTAACATCTGTGGATGCAGGCAAACAGGTTCGAGGGATCCAACTGGATTCCTCAAACATTTGAAATTATTTCATATGTTGTGTGTTGATTTTTTATAATATCCGTGTGATTATATTTGTGAATTGGAATTGTTGAAGGCTATAATTTAGCCGAATATATTTTTGGTATCGTTGGATACCAGAAATAAATAAAATTGGATTTTCGAAATTCAAGTTGAAAATTTATCGAAAAATTTATTTTTGAGAATTGGATAAATTTAAAAGGATTTTTAAAAAGATAAAAGTCTTATTTTTGAACTATATTGAATTAAATTTCAAATTTTGGGAAAAAGGGCTTAGTAAAGGGATTTTTAATAATATTATTTATAAGTTGAAGAATTTATTTAAAAAGGAAATAATTTGAAAATTCGTTGAAAATTTGGTTTGGTGTTTTGAAATAAATTTGAAATTAATTGATTATTAATTTACCATAACTAGTAAAATTTATTTATAGAAATTTATCTGATTAAATTAATCAGATGATTAAATTGATCCTATCTATGGATGTTTGGATTTTATTGGATGTTGAATTGTTTGATATCTCAAATAGGTAATACTTTGTAATTTATCCTGGTTTGTGTTGTGATCTGTAAATCGTTTATCTGTGATATATACATCTGTGATTTGTGAATGAAAGATAAGCGTTATAGTTTATACCGCTTATTAAATACATTGTTATATTTTAATCTGTGATGGTTGAATGTTGTTGCACTATTGTGTTAAACCCCTGGACTACACCATACACACACAAATGTGGATTTCACGTGGAAATGGGTTAAGTCATAGAATTTTGACAATTCTAAAGATTGAATTTTTGAATCCAAATTAGTTTTGGAATTGGAATTGAAAGTTTTTGAAAATGAGTTTCAAAAATAAAAGTTATTTTAAATAACTTAATAAAATTGAAATTCGAATAATTTGATTTAAATTGGAATTCAATATTTGTAATTGAATTCAAGGATTTGGGAATTCTGGTCTAAAAGGATTATACAAGTGTAAAAGGGTGTTTATATGAATTTAAACTATTTTTAAAAAAAGTGTTGTTGTGGAAATTTGAATTAACCCAAAGACCGTAACTTGTATAAATGAAATCAGATTTTTCCGAAACGAAAACTATTTGTTTTCAAATAATAAAAGCTTTCATGTTAGGAATGAATTTCCAATTTGTGTAAAAAGGATTCTATTTGAAATTGAATTGTTTTGAAAGCTATGAATCGAATTTTGATTCAAAGGTTGGATGAGTTAATCCAATTGAAATGGAAATTGATTTGGGGAATCTGTGAATGAATAATTGTGAAATGACAAACTGGGTGAACTTTGTGAATTGAATCTTTTTGTTTAAAAAGATTTGAAATGGTGATTTGTTTAAACCATTTGAAAAGAAAGTTTGGGTTTATGTTGTGACTTAACTGAAATTCCAATATCCATATGTTTTAAAATATTACGCTCACTATTCGGTTTAGCCGGGAAAGGACCTTTGTGTCATACAACCCATTCCAAATAAGTGATACGTCGTATATGGATAGCAATTGAAGACCGGTGGTGAAGACCGGGTATTTGTGAAAACGATAGTATAACCTATCGATTGTCTCTGCACCGAGTAGCGCCCGATATAGAGATTCCCTAAGTGATGGGAAGTTCGATCGGGATTGTGAATACCCGGATTGCAAGGGCTTCTTCGGAAGTGCCTTCGGTTCTATTCGAACCCGGAACAGACTTGTATGGTTGTATGCCTGACATTACACTTTGAGATATAAAGCTGATTTCTTTCAAATACATTTCTGTTTGGTGGCGAAGATTTAGTCTCTTAGCTTAACACCCTTCTCTGAGACGTACGAGCTCCGAGGTTATGTAGTTGAAGGTTATCAGTGATATACTCCCAATTTGGTAGTGTGGCATGCTGAGTGCTGCTGTGTGTTTCTGATCGTTTGTTGATCAAAGCATGGCTTTGAGAAAAAGCGTAGCTTTGTGGACAAGACCTCATCGAGCCTCACAGACCGGAAATGGTCGAAACAAGAAAGATGCGGCAAGGTTTCAGGGGTAGCTCCCCTAGGGTATGTCCATTTCTTCTGGAAAAAGGTGGTATCATGGTATGGAGCCCAGATATTTACCTGTGTGGTTGCTCCAATCTCATTTACTCTGTGTGATTGTTGCTTTGTGATCGAGGGCCCTCGGATAAAGGTCGCAAACGACCAGGGGTGGAATATCTCAGGTTTACTACCCGGGAAGGGGGTAACCGGCCTTGTGTTGGCAGAGAGCCAGGTGGTTCTCGGGGCGTCCCTCCAGAGGCGTTCCCATGTGGCATAGGAAGTTCCTTAGCCTGACCATTTGTTGGAAAATCCAAAGAAACAATACGATCCCAGTATGGTTTTAGTTGTATAACCTGCTATGGAATGTGGCAGTAACCTGCTATTAAACATAGTAGCTATAGTAGGCATACGATGAAATGTGGTATGCTGGCTAAGATTAATATTATACTTTCGAAATGTTTTCGCACTATGCACTAGTAATAATATCAAAAGAGTTTTTCTTTTGCGTAGTAAGCATGTTTGACTTCATAAGAAGAAATCTCCTCCAATTCTGCGATTGCATTGTGTGTGTGGCGGGAGGTCTTATGGTAGTTTCATTTTCCAAAAGCATGGCAGATTTCAATGTTTAAAATCCCTTTGTTGTTTGTTTAAGATAAACTGTTTTTGTTACTCACACCAGTCCCATGACTGACTCGGATTTTATTGTTCCCTTCCTAAACTCTGGGTGCCCATAATTTTCCACACGGACAGTCTAGAGTTGGGTTTTTCAGATAGTCAGGTTTGGTAGACTAGTTGGAACTAGTTCAGTGTTTGGAGATCATGACTGACATTGCTTATCTTGGTGCAATGTGATGGTGGTTCGAGCTTGATATTGGAGTTAGTGGACTCAGATCATTTGGAGTTATCAGTTCTGTTGTTTCCGCTGTAGCATTATTATTTATCACTGATATTGTTGTATCATATTGATATCATTGTTGTATATCATTCTGGATATTGTATTCATTGGAGTTGTATATGATATCATCTATTTTCTTCTTTCGCTGTGTTGTTATACTTAATGGTGTTATAAGCTCCGGTGAGCCAGATTCGGCGTTTGAATCTGCGGCATTTTGAGTACAAGTGAAGTACGAGTGCCGATTTTCGAAAGTCGAGTCCAGGATCATTACATGGATGATTCTAACTCCGACTGAAGTAGAATGTATCTATGTTTTTCGATAAGTAGCTTGTTTTTCAATTTCTTCTTATAACTCGTTCTCTTCATCTCTTTACTCCAAGAAGAAACATATTGTGCACAATAAGTATAGCAGTTATCAAGGCATGGATGCAAATGAGGATCTTGAAGAAATACATGAAGCACTTCATAAATAACTCTATTAGTTTAATCACTTCATCTTTTTCTTTGTGCTAAATGAAGAGTCTATCTCTTTGTGCTAAATGGCATTTACAACAGCTATTAGCTGGCATTCATTTTAGTTTGAGCACTGATAGAATGATTCACAAAAACCAGCATTAGTACTTAAACTAAAAAGGAATACCAACCAGATAAGAAAAAATAGGAGATAACAGTAGTCAATCATTGGAGAAAGCTTGAAGATATAATTTTTCAGAAAATAAGAATATGAAAAGCAAAGAAGAAAAGAAGAATATAACAAGCACCATTGTCCAAGTGGTTAAGTGATTCGGCTTTGGTGCAAGAGATCACAAGTTCGAAACTTGCGTAGCGTGATTCGAACGTTTATTGACATGTGATATGTTTTCCCAGTGACATGTGTATATAATGTACCATTTCAAAAAATGGAGAAGAATATATAGACAAAAAAACCTTAGTCTATTAGCCAGCCAATCTCAACCTTAGATCTCTGGTCAGGATTGGAAACACTTTAAACATAACTGCTTTATTAACTCGAATGCTTTATTTGTATATTAGAAATAGTTCAAAATATAAATGCTTTTTATGATTCAATGACAGACACTTTTAACCAAAATTTTAATTACATTGAATTATTCTATAATACACAATTACAGTTTACATGTAACTGCATTATGATAACACTTCAAACATAACTATATTTGACTTGTACAGTTAATAAACAATTATTAGTTAAAATAAAAAATTTAACTGCATTCTTTAACGTAGTTATAATTTCATGTATTATGAAGTAAATTTACTGCATTTCATTATGATAAAACTTTAAACATAACTGCGTTTTATAATGCATTTTATAAGTGTGGTCAAAGGATAGCACTGAAAATTGATTCAAAGACACCAATACTCAACTATTTTGTTTGTAAATTGCAAACACGACAAAATATAACAGCTTTTTATAATTCAATGTCCAACATTTTAATTACATTGACTTACTTTATAATACATGATTATAGCTTCCATGTAACCACATCTGACTTGGGCAGTTAATAAATGATTATTCATAAAAAGTTAAAATTTTAACCACATTTCACAATGCAGTTAAAGTTTCATATGTTTACTATGCAGTAAATTAACTGCATTAAATAATACACTAAATTAATTATGTTTAATTAATTAACTGAATTTTATAATGCAGTAATTATCATAACTGCATTTTATAACTTTGTTCAAGGGATACCATTAAATAAAACTTTAAACATAATTGCATTATCATAAAAGTTTAAACATAACTACATTTGATTTGTGTAGTTAATAAATAACTATTCTTAAAAAAATTAAAAATTTAAGTGTATTTTATAACGTAGTTAAAATTTTGTGTTAATACATATAGCGTACATAATCTGCACCAAAGTTGGAACAACGGTTAACCGAGCTAACCACTAGATGCAAAAGCCAATCGAACACACAATCTAAGAAGGTAGATCAGAAAATCATTCTTTATTCGAGTTAGCACAACGGTTAATCGAGCCAAAAACCCGATGCAAAAGCCAACCAGATGAATAATTTAAGCGGGGCTCCCAAGTGCAATCACTGTCACTCAATTGAACCTTTACTAGTGCCATTATCTTCCTACTATGTTGCTTCTTATCTTGTTCAATGATATGAATAGGCCTACGAGGTCTCGAAGCTTCTACTTCAATTTCGATATCCTCAAGCTGATCCGGTGTGATAATTATGTCTGAGTTGTGCACAAATTTCTACAAATGAGAGATGTGGAAAACATTGTGCACTCCTTCCATTCTTTGAGGTAAGTTGACTCTATATGCAAGGTTCCCAATCCTCTTTAATACCGAAAAAGGACCAATAAATCATGGTCCCAACTTTCCTATGCTAGCAAACTAGATAAAATTCTTCAACGAAGAGATCTCGACAAACGCCATGTTGCCGATAGAGAACTCTAAATCTCGATGTCTCTTATTAACTTAGCTTTTTTGTCTATCTTGGGTAGCTTTGATCCATTGTAGGATGATCTTGATCTTCTTTGATGTTTCTCTGATCATCTCCGGCCCTAATATCAGTTTTTTGCTTGCTTCCCACCAACAGAAAGGAGCGTTGCACGGTCGGTCCTATAAAGCTTCGAAATGTGTCATACCGATGCTAGATTGATAACTGTTGTTGTATGCGAATTCAACTAAACACAGATGATCATCCCATGAGCCTCCAAAGTCTAATATGAAAGCATGCAAAGAGATCCTCTAAGATACGATTCACTCTCTCAATTTAGTTGTCGGTTTAAGGGTGATAAGCTGTGCTGAGGTGCAGCTCTATACCCAACGCTACCTGTAAGCTCTTACAAAACCCACTAGTGAACAATGGGTCTCGGCACTCACAATGCATTCCAGCATACCATGGAATCTTACTATCCATTTCACATACAAGTCAACCAGTTTGGGTTGCCATTATACTTGACTTAATGGGTATAAATCTGTTGCTCTTGGTTAGTCAGTTGATTATGATGCAAATGTCATTATACCCAAGTTAAATCTGTCCTCAAGTTAAGCCAAATGCTATTGTAAGCAAATGCTATTGATGGGTATAAATATGTACTCAAGTTAAAACAACGATTTACCAAGCTAACCACCAAATGCAAATGCCAACTGTAACGACCCGTAAATTTTTAATGGTTTTATTTACGTAATTAACTGAATTTTTGTGAAATTCTAAATAATTGAATTTTGCAATGAAAATTTAATATTTGAAATGCGTCTATTTAGACATAGCAAATGTCCGATTTTCATCAGAGAATATGAAAGTTTATTTTGTTGTGTAATTTTATTTAAATTTAGATCAGTTACTATTTGATGGAAATAAAACATCTTCGAAACCTAAATATTTTTATATAACAAAAATGTAGACTATTTTCTAAAAAAGTCGTCATTTTTCGTTTCGCCAAATTTGGAATGTTATTGCCCCGTTTATCTTATTTTTTGCAAATTAGTAGCAGTTTGGCAGCGAATATCGACTTTTGATAGGATGATCGTATCACTGATATTTGTGTACCATTCTGTTCGTCTCGTCGTGCTAACCTCCATAGTATATTCATTTGTATATTTCGATGTCCGGTACATGGAAAAATCGGTGAAACGGTTAACCGTGTTGGTACCCGTTTAGCCTTTTTGTTTCTTTGTGACCTTTCATCTATCCATCGGTTGAAAAAACAATAGCCTGCAGCCCTTTATAATTTCCAGAATTTGCAGGCTTTTGACTTTTGCTATGCCACTATGTTTATTATTTATGGTTAAAAAAAATTATATGCATTATATAAAGTTTGTTCATTTTTTTCTCTCACCTGGAGTTGCGCGTCACCTTGCATGAACCCAGCCTGCTTTTTGTAGCCGAAACTCCAAGGTCCTTCTCACTATAAAAAAAAGAGAGAAAAAAAGATTCAAATATACAATACTGTTCGCATTCATATATTCGAAACTGCCCCTTTGCTTGTTATATTTACCTACTTGCTCATTTATATTTCAAACAAATGTCCCTTCACTTCATTCCATACCTGTAGCTTGTCATTCTTCCCCTCTGTAGCTTACTAAAAGTTTTCACATTTTTGCCTGCAAATGGAAACAGCTCGCCCCTTTAATTCTAATCTCAAACCAAATTTTCCTCCTGCCTCTTCCCATCCTAACTGCACCGCAAGCCTCCACCTCTTGTTCGCCTACCACCACCCCGTGACCAGCTCTTCTCTTCTTATCCAAAAAAATGAAAATGGGAAAGAAAATATGAAAATATGAAATACCTGTTGCATATTTTTTGCCTGCTGGTGCACGTGCATGCATGGCCTCAAATCCTATTGCCTGCTCGTGCTCGCCATCAAGCCTCCCTCTCTCGACCAAGTGAATCTCCGCCTAACCCAGATCCGCCCATTCTTCACCTCCGTGACCTTGCCTCGACCACCAAACTTCTCCACGGCGACCCAGAAAAGCCACCGGATAGCAACCCTGACCGCTACCCAAATGAGCAGACCCTCCTCCTTATACATCCCATGCCTTGCGTCGCCTCAGCCAACGGCCACAACCACCGAATCATCGAAACTTCCCATCCTCCTCCCCATGTAGCTCAGACCAGATCTCGACCCTGTTCAAACATGTTGTCACCTTTAGCCCACCGAAGTCGTGCTCCGCCTAGCAGCCTTACCTTTATATATATATATATATAAGATGAATGAAGCCTGAAGCCTATATATTTTGTGCCACGCATGCCTGCCGCGACCCATAGCCAAGCCTGCACCACCTCTTGCTCATCATCTTTGGCGTTGGATTTGCATTGCTCTGAGATCATAGAACTTAGAGAGTTATCCAGTACTACTGTCGTCTTTGGGTGATACCAAATATGGGTAGTTTCCAATTTGTGACTGTGTTATATTTTTTTTCTTCGTATCTGTGTCATCAGGTAATTTTGATTCAACATTAGCTTTTCTCCTGATAATCGAAGTTTTTGGACTGTTGTCCATAGCATTGTTGCAAGTTCCATCTATATTTTCCTTCTTAAACTCAACATCCAACTCCTGTAATAGAATAAGAAGCATGTATATTAAGTTTGTTCTCATCTGACAAATTGCTTCCATAGTTTTCAAGGGTTTATTTTAGTATATATGTTGATTTTAATTAAATATTGGTTTTCTTTTTATAATATGTCGATACTTTGATCTTATTTAGACGTGTTTTAAGAAAAATGATTTTTTAAATATAATATATATATATATATTATGTTAATTTGTTTTAATATTGATTTTAAAATATATTATAAAGATTTATTTTGGATATTGGGTTTAAACATACGTATATAAAGATTTATAAATATGTATTTTAATTAAAATTTGTTTTAAAAAGAGAGAAGGGTGTATATATATATATTATATTTTGTTTCCATCGAATTTGAATTCATGTTATCTAGCTTGTCGCAGCCATCTTTTTCTTGCCGCGTGTCCGTGTGCGCTAGTTCGTATCCGTGTTCGCGGATCGTTGCTTCTTGTCCTGATCAATTTCTCTAGCCTCGAAAGGTGAGCAATCACTCGCGATTAACATTCTTATATTAGTAGATTCAATTCACATAAAATGACGATTGAAATATGTTGTTAAATATTGAATTGTTAGTTATTTAATTGCTACATCCGATATGCTATTATCTGCAATTGTTCACCTATGACATATGATACCATAACCCTGTTGTATATATTATATTTAAATTTGTTATTGATGATATATGCTTGTTGTTGATATGTTATATTATTATCATATTTGTTCTCAATCTGCAAGTACCTTGTTAGTCAGAAATCCCTATGGGTTGAAATGATACATATCCGAACGATATTATAGATTAGGAGAAAATCGTTATGGGTTGAAATGATAAACCCAAGTGATTTTCATTGGTTTTAATTTTTGGAATTGTGGGTTGAAATGATATATACCTATAGATATTTAAATTGCGGATCGAAATGATAAATATCTGTATCACTTGTCCATAGGATAGAAAATTATATATGGACACCGTTGGTCTATATTTTTAAAATGATTTCCAAAGTTTGAAAGGATATATATGGATTTTTTTTAAATATTGATTTTTTTAAATTATAATATAAAGAATTTATTTTCATATATGTGAAAAATTAGATTTTTAATTATATGTTTTGGAAATTTTAAATTCATGAGTTAGTTTTGAAAATATAAATTTTTAAGATTTTTCTTATAATTTTATTATTTTAAAAATATATAAAATAAGATTTAATACAAAATAAATTTAATAATAATATTTAATTTAATAAAATTTAACTTAATTGGTTTATAATATGTTTAAGTATTTCTTTAAATTTATGTTGATATTTTAAAAATAGATTTTTTTATAACTTTAATAATAAAGGTTGGGAAGATAAATTAATGTTGACTTGGAATTTCAATTGGTTAATAATTGAATTTAAATAAGAATTTATTGGAACTTATTGATTTTGAGATTTTGAAAATATGATTTATAACTTGATTTGATACAAAGTGATTAAATGAATATTCTCAATTTTAAATAAAATTGAGATTGAATATTTAATATGGATTTAAATATATAAATTAGGATTTAAAAAAATTGTTATTAAAAGGATTAAGTGAATATTTTCCAATTGGAATAAAATTAAAGTTAAATGTTGAAATATAAGTGAAATTTATATTGTAAATGTTTGAATATTTAAACTAGAATCTTATTGGAATTGAAGTGATAGTTCAAACTTGGATTTGAAATCAATATAAAGTGAAATGGTTTATTAAGAATTTGAATTGAATCATTAACCTTTTAAATTGAAAGTGGTGAACAGGGATTGATTTAAATTAAATTTTGGAATTTAAACTGATTTGAATCGATTAGAGAAATTGGAGGAAACTATTTTTATAATATAAAGTATATTTAATATATATATATAAACTATTTTAATATATAAATTATTTTAATATATAAAACTATTTTGATTTATAACTATTTTAATATATATACTATATTTTCAATATCTAAACTGTTTAAGTCGAAAGTGTTATGATTTCCAAAGTGTTATGATTTCAAAAGTGGTATGATTTCCAAAGTGTGATGATTTCAAAAGTGTTATGATTTCGAAAGTGTTATAATTTTGAAAGTGTTACCATTCTGGAAATGAATATTGAATCTTGATATGAAGTATGAACTATTTGAAATGAAATGACCACGGTGTGAAATAAGCCTTTGGTTGTTAAAGAAACCAGGATCGGATATTGTCATACTCTTTGCCAATACCGAAAACCACTTTAACAACTGTGTACGTGGTGGAGATTCCAGAATGAAGTAGGATGGTTTGGCGACGATTTTATATGGTATTTACGTAGCCCTGACTCCCATGAGTCAGCTTGATGTGGCTAAAACAGGAGCTATACCGGGCCAAGTGGGGTCATTACCCCGATCGGGCACATTTCTTCGATACCATTCTATTGCTTTTGTGATTTGATTGGGTGCACCCTTTGATTTAGGAGTGTGTCATGAGGTGGGTGGTAGTAGCTGCTATGTGTCACCACCAGTCCAGGAGTGCAAATGGTATATCTACCCTGGCAGTGCCTCAAGTGTCGTGTCGCATGCCCTAGCGCGCCTTCTACGAGTTTGGTTTGTACCATAGCTATGGAGTGCCTTTTGATAGCCCTCCAGTTTACAAGGGGAGTTACGGTACTGTATAGACTATGAGAATATATAAAATGTGTTAAAGGGGATATGGGTAATGCGTTAACGTTATTTTAATAGTTTACTTTACTATAGACATTGTATAATAGCGTATATTACTACATAGTAGATAGTTCCATGGATCCTTAGAGGATGGAAATCCCAAACATCCTTTAAGTTACTTGTATTTCAGTTGACATTTCACTTGAGTTGAATTTATTAATATAAGAATGTTAATCCAGACTCGAGTGTTTTGTGTTTTGCTTTACGCTCGGGTCAGACTGAGTGTCACAGCATTTGAGACTCACCTTTGGAGCTGGAGCTGGAGCTTGGAGATCCATCTATCTATCCAGCTTTCAGCTATCCAGTTGTTTGTTCAGACTTGTCTTCTGGTTGTATTCGAGACTACATTGTATTTGAGATATTCTGTTGTATTTATTTCAAACTCTGTTGTTTATATAGTAGCTTCATGAACTAATATTTATCTATTTCGCTGCTGATTGTTATATTACTCTGTGTTTGTGATTCAGTGATTGATTTTATTTACTGTATATGCTAAGTTTTGCGTAATATAAATTAACAATGGTTTTCCGGATATGATACTCGAGTTTCCATCGAATCCCATGGCGTTACCCATGGTCTTACAAGCGCGGCTGCATAGCGTAATTCACCTGGCTGGATGGCCTAGGGGTACGGATTGTTTCCTGGGGGATCCAGGCGTAATCATTGTGTATCATGTGATCTATGTAGGTCGCATTAGTAGCGAAATCTGCCTGGCTGAGATGGCCTAGGGGTACGGATTGTTTCCTGGGGGATCCAGGCGTAACCATTGTGTATCATGCGGTCTACTAGTCATCATGGCGTAATTCGCAGGGCTGAGAAAGCTTACGATATGGATTGTTTCCTGGAGGATCCAGGCGTAACCATTGTGTATCTGCGATCCATGGTTAGACAAAGGTTTTGGTTGTTTTGTTTGGATTGTACTTTCCATATCTGTTTTTAAAAAGTTTTTCCAGTATTTTCACTGGGTGTTGAAACAAGTCTACTAAGTACCTAGAGAATTCTAGCTTTGCGCCTGATCAACGCACTGCTAGAGTCTGCAGGAACGAGGATAAACTTGTTAAGACATCGAGTTATAAAAGTATTTTGATAAAGTGTTATATAAAGGATATTTTGATCAGTTATTTTTCCTTTCTAAAAGATTTTAAAGTGCTTTAAACATTGTTTACCTCCTTACTAACCTATAACAACAGTTATCAGGTATAATTTTAATCCTATTTCATTCTATCTTTTTATGTGTTTTCGTACCTCATTCCTTTTTGAGGACGAAAAGATTTGAGTGGGGGAGAGTGTAACAACCCTGTATTTTATGATTATTTTAATTGATTTCCTGATTTAAAAACTTTATTTTATTTATTAAAATGAATATTTTGTTATTTTAAATATAAATTTTGATGTTAATGTAATTTATAATTCCAAACAAAAATAAATAAATTATTTTCCAGAAATGTGAATTTTGGTCAATATGGTCAAACTTTGACTTTTAAATTTAAAATTTTAAAAGTTTGAATTTTTGAATTTTATCATTTATTTTGAAAATAAATAAAATTTCAAGTATACTGCTTTTCGTTTCGTTGAAATCTGATTAATATTGTGAAAGTTATGCTTTTTACACTATTGTATGTAAATTGTTTATTTAACAAAATTGTTTATTTTAATTTACATAAATGATATTTTGTTTGTCATGTCATGTTTTAATTTATGATTACATGTGTAACATGACATGTTATGTGTGTGTGTGTGTGTATATATATATATATATTATTTTGAAACATTTTAAAAGTGTATTTGAAATTTTCCCATGTCAGTTGTATTTTGTTTACAATTTTAAATTCTAGTTTCAATTAAATAAAGTATTTTCTTTATTTATTTTCTATTTTACCTAAAACTATTTATTTATTTATTTTTCATAATATCTATCTGTGACGCCCCACCTCTATACCCACGCTAACCAAGAACACTACGATGTAGTGCTGTCAATTAGCACGGAGAATAAGGCTGTGGAGGAGCGACCATCCATGTAACTTCTTTGTGCGAGCACCGATATGTCAGATAGAATAGAATGCATATCATTTAAGGAGGAAATCAGACATACCGATACAAACTCAAAGCTATCACACGGTGGCTATATATAATCTTCGGAAACAAACATAGGAATAATCATAACATAAATCAGTCACAGACATCCATATCACAAAGGCGGAAGAAGATATGAATAAATATATAACACATGAAAGTGTACATCAGAGTAGTGGTCTGAAAGATCCACGATAATACAAAAGAATAGCAACACGTGCTATACAAAAGAATAAGTACACAACATAGAGTCTATATCTCAAATGTGTACATCCAAAAACTACTAATATATGTAGTTAGCCAAAAGTCAGAATAATCCTGAAGAGAAGTCAAGCAGAAGCACCTGTAACATCTCGGTCTGACCCGAGTATTATTTATAAGAAAATAATAAACGGATCAGTCTAACTATAAATATCAGATGACATGATATAGAATAAGGGGTATGGCATAAACATATAATAACCATAATGGCATGCTACTATAAGTATGTAAATGATAATCAACAAGAGATTAATCAATATCACAAGAATCTTCTCAAAGATCCAAACCCATAAAAAGGTAATGACACACGAATTCACCAATACAAAAGTGGATAAAGCATATCAATGAAAACCACAAAAATTGGTGAAGCACTAAATCCAGAAATCAACACACGAAATCCAGAACAAATCCCAGAAATCAACACACGAAATCCAAAAATCACTAAAAGGGGGAAGTCCGAGCACACGGACGAGAAGCTATCTCATGGAAGCTATCCACTTAATTTTCTGAACACACGGATGGCCCGAAGGCCTTTGACACACGAACGGCCCGAAGACCATGGGGTGCTACCCCATATAAGTGATGGTGAAACATCACAAAAGCGGGGTCTAGTCTCCCTCGCAGACAAAGAGACATCGCTCAATCGCTAGTCTAAATCACAAAAATGATCGTCATGATCATAAGGAAGTGTCTATCACACCAAGCTAGTAAATATATGAGTTTAGCTTCATGTCCCATAACCACTTGCTTAACTTAAATATTTACGAACAAACTGTAGATCTTCACTAGGAAATTGTCACAAAAGGGTTCAATCGAACAAGTCCAAGAGCTAACCGACGAAATGAACGCAAGCGTTTCATACCACTCGTTTTACTAAGTCGTTTAATTCGATTTCTCATCCGAGTGAAGTAAAGGCTTGTATATACTAGTAGATTTGGAAAACGGTTTGAGAAAAAGAGCTTTGTAGTAAAATAGAGTTGAAATCGTTTGGAAGGAAGAGTTTTGATATTTACTACTAGTATTGAAGCCTTCACATTTTTAAAGCGACAAGTCACAAACTGATTGTTGAAACAAATCACATCACAAAATTTCACATTCGAAGATGTGAGAAAAATCCAAGGAAATCAGTTCCAAAGCCATCATAGTAGGAATATACTTGCGACCAAAAGTGGACGAATTAAAGTGCAACGGCTTTAAGTCAAATAGATCGAACGACCTAATGGATGCGACCTAGGGGTGTTCACGAGTTAGCATTAAACAAGGCCAAACGACCTAGTAGAAAACAAGGTCTAACGACCTAACACCAAAGTGCCGAGCGACCTAGCGGCACAATGCCAAGCGGCCTAGCGACTTAAATACTCGTGACCTAGCGCGTGAATCGGCTGAGTGACCTAAGGGTCTTAACACGCGAGCGACCTAAGGGTTTTAACACACGAGCGACCTAAGGGATTAACACGCGAGCGACCTAAGGGGTTAACACGCGAGCGACCTAACAGGGGGGAAAGCCGAGCGAGCTAAGGCCAGCGACCCAGTGCAAACGACCTAAATGCAAATAGGTCAAACGACCTAAAGGAGGCGCAACCTAAGGCCAGCGACCTAAAGTTGAATCGACCTAAAGGTCTAACGACCTAAGGAAATGCAGGCGGTGCCATTGTCGAGCAACCTAATGAGCTAAACCACGCGACCTAACTCCGAGGTGCCTTTTCCAATCAGAGGGAGCGATCTAACTCCGAGCGACTTATCAATGGCGCGACCTAAGCATGACGCAACCTAAATGCAGGCGACTTAAATGCGAACGAGCTAAATGCACAGAGGCGATTTTTCCCCAGTCCGAGCGACCTAAGCCCAGTAACATGCCAAAACACACAAAAGTTTGGGATTTTCGCCAATTCAATCCAAACCAAATTCAAGTATTCGTGCTAAAGTGATAGGAATACATCCCAAACAGTCCAATGATAGATATAGGCAAGATGCGAGATTAAAAATCTCACCTTTTCACTAAAACGGATGAAGATGAAGCTTGAAAGCAAGGAGAAGCACTCCAAAGCTTGAATCCAATATCTTCTACTTGAATTTGGAGTTGAATGTTGGATTTGCAATTGAATTTGAGTTTGGAGTTTTAATTTCCCATTCCCTCCGCCATTTTTGAAGAAGCTTTAATGTTTTAGTGAAGAGATGAAGTAATGAAGGGAAGAGGGTTAGGCTGAGCTAAAGAAGGTGCAGTCCAAACCAAAGTCACAAGCGGGAAAAAGTAGCGAGAATTTCACTAACTCCAAACATATCGAAGTTTACACTCAAAAAGATCGCAAACGTCATTTTGAACTCAATGAAGGTGGTCTCGAGTCCTAATTTGACCGTATGCAAAAAGTATCTTTTCGGACTAACATCCGACTAACGATAAAATGTTTAAATAAAATATTTAAATATAAAATCAACAAATATGCGGGTTGTTACACTATCTCTACCTGATCTTTCTATTTTATTTAATTAGACATTCATTTATAAATTGAATGGTTATGTGTTTAGATCCCTTATTTATTTCTTGGAAAGAAATTTCAAATAGATATACGTTATTGCCTTAAAGGCATATCTTTTAAAAATTTATTTATTAAATGTTTCTTGTATTTTTTTTAGTGAAGGCTTCTTCTGTATACATCTTTCTTTAATATATAGGAAGCAAATCAATTAAGATACGTTACTTGTTTTAAATATAGGCATACGTTTCATTTTATTTCTTGCCTTTATATTTTCCACCCTTTTGATTTCCTACCATAACTATTCAATATAATTGAGAACAACTATTAATACAAAGGAAAGATGGATATTTGAATATATATTAATGTAACGAAAGATAAACGAATATTAACGAGGTTTGTAGAGTAGTATAGACTTAATAAATGGATTAGAATTGAATCAAATTAGTTTATATGAAATTAATTATAACTTATGGGAATTCAATTCATAACAAATAGATTTATGGTAAGAGAATGAAATTAATTACTTTGCTAATTGAAATTTGGACGAATCGGGAAGTTATTAATGTATTAGTATCTAAACCAATGTTAATATGGATTTATTAGGAATTTAAACTTATACTTTTAAATTAGATAAAATACAGTGTTAATGTGACAACCTGGATTTTTAATGTCTATTTATCGGGTGATTAACTGATGTAATTATTGGAATATTAGTTTTGATTAGTCGAACAAATGAAATTTCTGATATTTAAAATATCTGAATATATATATATAAATTGATTTAAAAACTATATTCAAACTTATTATAACATTTTAGTTATGATAAATTTCATAGAAAAATATATAAAAACTCTTCCATTTGAAATTTAGATGGGATATCCATAAAAGTGTAACTATACAAGCTTTATGATTATTAAACATGTAAAAGCTTATGATGTTTAAATATATACACAAGCATATAAGTAATATGTATACATATATATTTGCCACATGAACTAATATACATGGAAATTTGTGTAAATGTGAACTATATATATGCAATAACAAAATATACATAAGCGATGTATGTTAAAATATGTATAAATATAACTGTGTTTATATGATATGTAAGCGAGTAAATATGCAAACACATAGGTATATGTAGATATATATATATATAGATATATAAGCAAAAGAAACTTGTAGGAGATAAAAGGTATATGTACATATATGAAAAGATATGAAAAGATATGTATAAGCAAAGGGAAACATTGAAATAAATGCACATCGTTTCAAGCTCACAAAACATATAATCAATGTCAAAAAGAAAAAATCAGGTCATAGAAAATTGCTGACCAAATAAAAAAAAAGAAGCTTGCTATAGAAGGCAGCCTACTTCTCTATATATGCCTCTACATTTGCCTCATTCTTTATCCATTCGAACAAAACTAAAGATATACAGAAAAACAATACTACCTTTTTCAAACTTAAGAAGAATCAAATCCAAAGATCTGTCATTTAGCAAACAAAAGGAGATCAAAGGCAAAAAGCCTGAAGCAGGATAAACATAACAGCAGTCTCTGTTCATCTTCTAACAGCTGAGTAACTTTTCTATCTGATCTATAATCTGTTGTTGTGAAATGAAGCTGTAAAAATGTGTGAATATGTGTTTGTATGTATACAAAATATATATATGTTGTGCATGTCTGATTCCAGGCATTCTCTTCTCTGTTCAAAGGATACAGGCTTCAACCCTGTTCAAAATAAATTCCTTCTCCTCTGATTCATTTTAGACTTTAGGATCTAAAGGAAATATGTTTATAAAATCAAGTTCTAACGTCTAAAATTAATCTTAAGATAAAAATGATGAAAAATTGGTCAGGGAAGAAGATACACAGTAAGAATTCAAAAATATGTCTAAATTCGAGTATCATAATCTCTCGATTCACTTACATCACCAGATTCGACATTGTAAACCATGATTTTTAAAATAAAATTCCAGATTTTTCGTTCGTTATGAAGGGAGAAATCGTAAGATGAACGGAATAGCCATTTTTACCAAATTCTGGCGATCGGCGAAGCATTGGTTCTCGAGATTGAAGTTGTAGCTTGCTGGAAGGTCAGAGATCATCAGAAAAATGGTCGATGAATTTATAATACACTATGGCGACGTCACGGCAAGGATTTAGGGTTTAAACCCATATATTGGTCGAGGTTGGATTTTGAATTGCTGTGGCGACGTTAGAGCACCGGAGTTGATCGCTCCAGTGGGAATCGAAGCAGGGGAGTTTGACGAAGCTCCAGTCGAAGTTGTGTGGTCATCGGCGGTCGATGGTGACGGTTCGAGGGGATTTTTGGTGACTGGGTTTGTTCCAGGTTGTGATGGGTTACTCGAATTCGATTTCGAGTTAGTTTTGGTGTTATGGTGGTCAGTATCTGGTACTGGGATGATCGTCGACATGCGAGAGGCGTCGTGGATGGTCGGAGTAGGCTGGATTGCCGGTGCATGTGCACGGCAGCGATGCTGTGTTAGAGGTTTGGATGGAGGATCGTCTCGAAGGAGCACTCGGGTTAGTGGAGTGATGACTCGAGTGAGTTCTCGGGTGACTCGTGAGTGAATTGTTTCCAGATTTAAGCTTTAAAACATAAACTAATTTTTTAACTGAAGAAAGATGTGGTTTTCTCGGGTTAATGCTCGAGTAGCTTGCGGGTTGAACCCGAAGCAGCAGTTTTTTAAAGTTTTCTTTTTAAAAAAGAAGGGGACAAGATTTTGAATTTAAATAATTTGGTTCAAAACTCTTTTAAATTTCTTCTATATAAGATAAGTGTTTCTTTAACGTTTGATTTAAAAGGTTTGTAATTGTTTTAAATCTTGTTAAAGTTAAATTCGTAATCATTTTAAATCTTAAATTTGAAATGAAATTTAAAAGTAAACTTAAAAGTAAAATGTTTCAAATGCATTTGTAAATGATAATTAAGTCATTGATAAGGATAGTATTTTATCTTAAAGTTAATTAAGATTTAGTGATTTGAGATTTATTAAATTAATAAGGTAATTAAGGAAAATTAATTAATTTAATTAATTAATGATTAAGGATTAATAAATAAATAATTAAGGGTTGCAAGTTAATTAATTTTAAGGGGTTAATTAATTTGTAATTAAGGATCATTAAACAGGTTGATTTAAGATTAATCATTAAATGTAATTAATTAGAAGAATGATTAATTAATGAAAGTAATTAGAGGATCATTAATTAATGTAATTAATGAGAGAAATTAAAGGTTAATTAATGTAAATGGTTAAAGAATAATTAATTTGTGTAATTAATGATTGGCTAATTACTTAATGTAATTAAGTTGATAATTAAAGGATGATTAATTAGTTTATTTGTAATTAATTAAGGTTAAGTAAGCAGGATTTAAAGGTGATTAAAGAAGTTAATTTGATTTATTTAAATTAATTAGAAATGGTGTGATTGATTAATCTTGCTTATGAATGATCGAATGATATTGTATGCCTTAGATTAGTTGATAGCTGATATGTGCTTTGTAATGCTATGTGATATGATATGATATGTTGGGTTGAACTGTGATAATATGGGTTGTTTGTCTGTGATGAATGGCAATCTAAATATGTAATTCTGGATATAAATGGAATTGTTTAAACTTAAATAGCTTTGTTTTAAGATAACATTGAATTCGAAGAGACCGGGGTCAGGTAATCAGTAAATACCCGAAATCACTTCGATTAGTAATCAAATTCCTTATAAATTGGATATGTAAAATTAAACAGGCTGGAATGGGATAAAGTAACATGGACATTTAACCTAAGAACTGATGTGTGTGATAAATGATTGACTATAATAAAGTAAGAACTCGTAAAAGGTACGAGTTACCCTAGTATTCACATATGTTATATAGCTTGGTATTTCATGTTATGGGTTTACTCACGCTGGTTCCCAGCCTGACCCGGGTGTTACTTTGATGTAATGCTCGGGTCAGACCGAGTATTACAGATTTTCATGTGAGGACGTTCTGGAGCTCAAATGGCGAGCTGGATGGCAGGAATGTATAGAGTGTATTCCGCTGTGATATATATTGTTATTTATATAGGCCATGTTGATTTTAACTGTCCAGTGATTGTGTATGTGTGAACTCTGATGTATTAAAATATAATTGACAGATACAGTATTCTTTGTAAACTGCTATTATTTGATATTATATTTTGATCCGCTGCGTTTTGTGAGAGTCAGTGCTGTGTTTCTGTTTCTTCTTCTTCTATCTCTTTCTTATTTACCCTAACAATCTGGAATTTTTAGGGTCGAAAATTTCGGGTCGTTACAGTTTACACGCAACGACTTTCTATATTTTATTTTCTATTTCCCTATGTTTGTTTCTCTAATTTTTATTTGCTATCTTATTTGCATAAACTTTGAATATATTCATTTGATTTTTTGATTGATTTTACTTTTAATAATAGCTTAGGAATTTCAAGAGATATAAGTTACCTGTTTTGTGTATTTGTTGCCTTTTCATTGCGTGCAAACAAAGAAAAAATAGACAAGATTCCTTCTCCTTAAATTGTGCCTTTTTTTATTTCTAGCCATTCATTTTTCTAGCCTTTACATCTCTAGCCATCCACTCTCCATATCTTTAGCCGTTCATTGTTTGGGTAACCCTAGCCGCCACTTTTATTATTATTTCACGTGAAAAGTTCTCACCTCACATATTTCATTTGCGTGAGAAAAAAAATTTAGGCAAGCTCTAATTCCATGGCTTTTTCCACTTTCTTCCTCTTCTTCCATCTTGTTTTGCTTTCGTTCTTCAGGCTATTGCTCGGCCTCCACCACCATGACCACCTCCACAACCTCATCACCTCCTCCACCTTATGGCCGTGACCTCCTAGAGGCCATACATCACCAAGAGTTAATACAAACTCTAACCAAGCCATGTATTGATCACCTTGCTTTGATTATCAAGGTTAGGTCATTTTATTTCCTATTTGGTTCAATCTAATTTTTGTTGAGTATATATTTATATTGCTTTATTTATCTTAATTACAAGATCTAAATCTGGTTGTTACCTCATCCCAAAACTTGTCGTGCCTTCTCGTGCGTCTCAGTGTGTGTATCTTTTTGTTTTAATTGATCTCTAGCTTCAAAAAGGTGAGTATTCACACATGACATATATACTTATATAAATTGTGAAAATGACAACAAATGAAAGTGTAAAACTATATTATCATGTTATACCTGCCTGTGGTGTAAATTATATGATGTTAAACCATGTTATTAACTTGTCACATCATCTGCTATGTTATATTCTGTTATATTATTATTTATTTTCTGTTTCTCACACTGCAAGTGCCCTGTAGAATAGAATCACTATGGGTTGAAATGATACATACCCAAATGGACTTTAGAATAGGGAAAAATCATTACGGGCTGAAATGATAGGCCTGGGTGATTTTTATTTATTTGTATTCGACTTGGGATTGCGGGTTTGAAATAATCAAAACCCGGAAATTTTACTGATTATGGATTTAAATGATATTTTCCGTATCACTTGATTTAGATGTGAAATATTATTTGGACCCGTGGTTGATTTCAAAAAAATGATTTCCTATAAATATTATGTATTGTAAATGGAAAAATGTGAAATCTGACTTATATTGGATTCAAATGTTAAGTAGTGATTTTTCTAAAAGGTTGAATGGTATAAGTTAATAGATGGTTTAAGTTGTAGTGTGAAAGTTTGATTTAACTTAATAATGGGAATATAAGTAAAAATGGAATTATAAGCTTAACTTGGTAATTAATATAATTTAATGTATGAATTGGATAAATTTAAAGTAAAAGAAAATATCAAGTTATTTGTAAATTAAAGTTAAGCAACTTACAGTGGATTTTGACTTTATGTAAAGGAATTGTAATTAAATTGGATATTCATTTAATAAAGATGTTAATTATTAAAATTATAGGTTAAATGGTATCCAAACAATGAATTTTGAAAAGTAAAAATAAATTTGATAAGTTAAAGGTGAGAAAAATTGAATTGTTTTAAAATGTTAAATAAATGGATAGTTAAATGGAAATTTGGAATATAACTTAATTTATAAATTGTGATTTGTTTTAAAATGGAAGTTTAAGTTAATTAAATAAAAAGGAAATTAGGTTTTATTTGTGAAATGGTAAATTAAATTAAAGTGTTAAGTGAATGCAAAGAATATGAAAATTGTACACTTGAATTTAATAAAGGATGTATTGAAATTTGATATTTATTTATGAAATTTACTTTATAAAAACCATAAGTTAATGGGTATTTAAATGACCATTTTAAAGTGGAAAAATATGATTTTATAAAATTAAAATGGTTTAAAATTGAAGTTTAATTGTTGAAATGTTAGTGTAAATCTAGAAATACTTTTAGTAGCACTTCAGAAATGCTTTCGTTTCTGAATTAAAACTAAAATCTGAACTAAAGGCTATTGCAGCACTTTGTAAGTGATGTAGTTGCAGAAGTGAACTAAAAGGCTATAATCTAACTAAGGGCTATCACAGCACTTTGTAAGTGCTGTCTCTGCTGAATTAAACTAAAATTTTTAAATTGAACTCTGAACTATTACAGCAGTTTTGTAAATGCTGTCTTTTCTGAATTGAACTCTTTTTCCACTAAAAACTGAATTATTACAGCAGTTTATAAATGCTGTCTTTGCTGAATTGAATTGTTTTCAAATATAACTTACCGCAGCACTTTCTAAATGCTGTGAAAGCTGGAATTTTAATGTTTTAATGTATTTAAGTGAATAAATGAACTCAGAAAAGGCTAAATTCTTGGAATTGAATATTTGATTTAAAGGTATAATGACTTTACTTTTAAATGGTTTAAATGAAGTATTTTAATTCGGAATTATAAACCATTTTGAAATGTTAACCATGGGAACACTTCTTTGTATGCTATTTTATTTCCTTGTGATTTTATTTAGATGCACACCTTTGATTTGAGAGTGTGGCTAGACGTGAGCGTTTACTGCAGCTCTGCGCTACCCTAGTCACATTAGCACTGTTATTTGCATTGTTTACTTTAATATGAACATTTCTCTGATAGCGTTTATTTCTGCTTAATTTTTTAACAGATCCTTAAAGGATGGGCGATCCCAAGCATCCTTTGAGTTATTGTGCATTGCTTTTACAGTTCACTTGAGTTGGTTTACATTATATAAGTATGTATGTCCTGACTCGAGTGTTTGTGTTTTACTTTACGCTCGGGTCAGCCTGAGAATCACAACTTTGGATTCACCTTCTGGAGCTAGAGATCTGTTGGAGCTTATTTGTCTATCAGTTCATCGACTTCTATTCCAGTTATTTGCTATTCAGTATTGTCTCTGTATTATTGTCTTATGTATCCTGACTTCTATTATATTTATTTTGATTATGATATTTTGTATATGTTTTGAGAGTTGTATATAGTAGCTTCATGAACTACTATGGTATTTTATTTCCACTGCGAGTTATTCTGATATTCTGTGTCTGTGATTCTGTATTTGATTTTACTTGCTCCAAATTTTCTTGACAATCCACTGTTTTGAAATATTCAAGTCTGACATGTGTGGATTTATTGTCGATTTGAATGGTCCAAAATAGTGGGATGTTACAATAAGTGGGTACATTTGAAAATCAGTTTGTACCCGAGTTAGAACGACGGTTAACCGAGCTAATGACAAGATGCAAAAGACAACCGGGCACACAACCTAAGCAGGTACATTAGAAAACCAGTCTGCCCCAGAGTTTGACAAAGGTTAACTAAGCTAACCACCGGATGCACAACTTAAGCGGGTACATCACAAAACCAATCTATACTCAAGTTGGACCAACGACTTACTAAGCTAACCACCAGATGGAAACTCCAACCAGACGCATAACCTAAGCGGGTGCATCAAAACACCAAACTGTACTCGAATTAAACCACTAAATGCAAAACCTAACCGAAATCACAACCTAAGCAAGTACATCAAAAACAAATCTCTACCAGAATTGGAACTAGGGTTAAACAAGCTAACCACCGAATGCAAACACAACCTAAAGCACAACCTAACCAGGTACATAATAAAACCAATTTGTACCTGAGTGAGAAGAATGGTTAACCGAGCAAACCCCAGGATGCAAAAGCCAAACGAACATGCAACCTAAGCAGATACATCAGAAAGCCAATCTATAACCAAGGTAGAATAACGATTATCCAAGCTAAACACCAAATGCAAAATTCGATCAGATCTACAAACTAAGTGGGTACATCAGAAAACCAATATGTACTTGATTTAAAGAAATGGTTAATCGAGCAAACCACCAGAAGTAAAAGCCAACCGAACGAACAACATAAGCGAGTACATTAGAAAGTTAATTTGTACTCGAGTTGGAACAACATTTAACCGAGTTAACCATCAGATGCAAAAGCAAACCGAACATACAACCTAAGCAGATACATCAAAAAAACAGTAATGTACCAGTGTTAGAATAACGTTGAACCGAGCTAACCACCACACGCAAAAGCCAACTGTACGCATAACCTAAGCGGGTTCTTTAGAAAACCAATCTGCACCAGAGTGGGAACAATGGTTAAATAAGCAAACCACCGGATACAAAAGCCAACCGAACGCACAATCTAAGCGGGTACATCATAAAACCAATCTTTACCTAAGTTACCACAATGGTTAACCAAGCTACCTACCCATGCAAAAGCCAACCGGACGCACAAACTAAGCGGGTACATCAGAAAACCAATCTGCACCCGAGTTGGAACAACGATTGACCAAGCCCAACATCGAATGCAAAATCTATAGGTATGCACAACCTAGGCGGATACATCAAAAAACCAATCTATACTAAAGTCACGCAAAGGTAAGCCGAGCTAACCACCGGATGCAAAACCTAAGCGAGAACATCAGAAAACCAATCCGCGATCGAGTTAGAACGAGGGGTAACCAAGCTAACCATTGGATGCAAAAGCCAATCTTACGCACAAACTAAGCGGATATATTTGAAAACCAATTTGTACCCGAGATAGGACAATGGTTAACCGAGCTAATGACCAGATACAAAAGCCAACAGGACGCACAACTTAAGCGGGTACATCAGAAACCAATCTACACCCAAGTTAGAACAACATATATCCTAACTAACCACCAAATGCAAATGCAAATGCCAACCGAACCCACAACCTAAGCGGGTACATCAGAAAACCAATCTATACCCGAGTTAGAACAATAGTTAACCAAGAAAAATCCCAAATGCAAAATCTAACTAGACGCGCATCTTAAGTAGGGATATCAGAAAATCAATATGTACCCGAGTTAGAACAATGGTTAATGGAGCTAATAACCAGATGCAAAAGCCAACCTAGTGCACAACCTAAGCGGGTAAATCAAAAAACCAACCTGTACCTGAGTTGGAACAATGCTTAATCGAGCTAACCATCAGATGCAATAGCCAACAGGACGCACAACCTTAGTAGGTATATCAAAAAACCAATATGTACTCCAGTTACAACAACTGTTTACCGAGCTAACCACCGGATACAAAAGCCAACTGGACATATAACCTAAGCAGATACATAAGAAAAACCAATCTAAACTCAAGTTACAACAACGATTAACCAAGCTAACCAATAGATTCAAAAGCTAACCAGACGTACAACCTAAGTGAATACATCAGAAAACCAATTTGTACTCAAGTTACAACAAGGGTTAACCGAGCTAACACCGGATGTAAATAGCAGCCAAATGTACAAACTAAGTGGGTACATCAGAAAACCAATATGTACTCGAGTTAGAGAAATGGTTAACCGAGCAAACCATTAGATGTAAAAGCCAACTGGATGCACAACCTAAGTGGGTACATTTGAAAGTCAATTTGTACCTGAGTTAGAACCACATTTAACCGAGTTAACCATCAGATGCAATATCAAACAGGACATACAACCTAATCGGATACATCAAAAAACAAATATGTACCTAAGTTAGAACAACGGTTGATCGAGATAACCGGAAGCACAACCTAAGCGGGTAAAAACATTAATGTACTCGAGTTAGAAGAACGTTGAACCGAGCTAACCACCAGACGCAAAAGCCAACCGGACGCATAACATAAGCGGGTACTTTAGAAAACCAATATGCACCAAAGTTGGAACAATGGTTAATCGAGCAAACCAACAGATACAAAATCCAACCGGATGCACAATCTAAGCGGGTTCATCAGAAAACCAATCTTTACCCAAGTTACCACAATGGTTAATCAAGCTGATCACCCGATGCAAAAGCCAACCGAACGCATAACCTAAGCGGGTACATTAGAAAACCAATTTGCACCCGAGTTGGAAAATCAATCTATACTCAAGTCACGCAAAGGTTAACCGAGTAACCTCCGGATGCAAAAGCCAACCGGACACACAACCTAAGAGAGAACATCAGAAAACCAATTCACGATCGAGTTAGAACAAGGGTTAACCAAACTAACCATTAGATGCAAAAGCCAATCTAATGCACAACCTAAGAGGATACATTAGAAAACCAATTTGTACCTGAGTTAGGACAATGGTTAACTAAGCTAATGACCAGATGCATAAGCCAATGGGACACACAACTTAAGCAGATACATCAGAAACCAATCTACTCCCAAGTTAGAACAACGGTTATCCTAACTAACCACCAGATGCGAACACCAACCAAACACACAACCTAAGCGGGTACATCAGAAAACTAATCTGTACCTAAGCCAGAACAACACTTAACCGAGAAAACTTCCAAATGCAAAAGCTAACCAAGCGCGCAACATAAGCATGTATACCAAAAAACCAATATGCACCCAAGTTAGAAAAATGGTTAATCGAGCTAATAACCAGATGCAAAAACCAACTTAACGCACAACCTAAGTGGGTAAATCAGAAAACCAACCTGTAACCGAGTTGGAACAATGCTTAATCGAACTAACCATCGGATGCAAAATCCAACTGGACACACAATCTTAGGAGGTATACTAGAAAACCAATATGTACTCCAGTTACAACAACTATTAACCGAGCTAACCACTGGATGCAAAAGCCAACTGGACATACAACCTAAGCAAATACATCAGAAAACTAATCTATACTCAACTTACAACAACGATTAACCGAGCTAACCATCGAATTCAAAAGCCAACCAGACGTACAACCTAAGCAGATACATTAGAACACTAATTTGTACTCAAATTACAAAAAGATTTAATCGAGCTAACCACCGGATGTAGAAACCAAGTGGGTACATAAGAAAACCAATATATACTCGAGTTAGAGAAACGTTTAACTGAGCAAACCACAGGATGTAAAAGCCAAGCGGACGCACAAACTAAGCGGGTACTTAGAAAGTCAATTTGTACTCGATTTAGAACAACATTTAAACGAGTTAACCATCAAATGAAAAAACAAACCGGACATACAATCTAAGCGGGTACATCAAAAAAAATGTACCTAAGTTACAACAATGGTTAACCGAGCTAACCACTAAATGCAAAAGCTAACCGGAAGCATAACCTAAATAGGTACATCAAAAAACATTAATGTACTCGAGCTAGAAGAACGTTGAACCAAGCTAACCACTAGACGCCAAAGCCAACCGGACGCATAACATAAGCGGGTACTTTAGAAAACCAATCCGCACCATAGTTGGAAAAATGGTTAATCGAGCAAATCACCGGATACAAAAGCCAACTGGACACACAATCTAAGTGGGTATATCACAAAACCAATCTTTGCCCGAGTTACCACAACGGTTAACCGAGCTAATCATCCAATGCAAAAGGCAACCAACGCACAACCTAAGTGGGTACATTAGAAAACCAATCTACACCCGAGTTGGAACAATAATTGACCGAACTAAATGTTGGAATTGGGCCAGCCCGTAGCGGAAGAAATAAGTGAATTTAATTTTTTTACCATTTTTGGATCATTAATGGGCCTCTGAAGTCTAAATGTATTTAGATATTATCTAAATTTATTTTAAATAAAATCAGTATCTTATTTAATACCATATTTTGTTTTATTAATTTGATTCTAAAACAATAAAGAATGGGATATAAAAATAAGGTTTGAATATATCAAATATATTCATTCCTTAATTGTGTGATAGAATAGTTAAACATAAGGAAAGTGTGATCAATTGATAACATGATGTATATGAATAAATAAGAATAAGTTTAAATACAATCACGTAAGGGACAAAAAGGAAAGAAATAAAAGATGACAAAGATGAATGATTCATCTTCCCCTTTTTGACAAACTTGATTTATGCAGCATTCAATTAGCAATCAATGAATCATTATGACATAGGATTAGGAATAGCCAACAATAATGCATATGCATAAACTATTGCCTCGTTTAAAATCGTATGATATTACTAAAGCATTTAAACTATAAAATTTGAAATATAAACATTAAGTTTTATATGTACATATATATAATTATTTCTATATAAAAATTAACCCAAAACTTCTTAATTAATTCAAAATAAAACATATAACATTTAAATTTTCTGATGTATTTATGAACTTATATAAACTTAAATTAGTTAACAAAATATATATGTATATAATTAAATCAAGATATTCAACCTATATGAATTTTTTTTACAAAAGTGAAACATACTAAACTGACCAATATATTAACAATCCTTTGAATACTTAAAAAATATTAGTCATGCCAAATGGGATAACAAATTTATAAGTTTATTGTAATCAATTTATTATTAAAACATCCTTTAATCATGGGTGGGTTTCAATTACAATAAAATGCAGATAATAAGAACAAATAAACTTTCAAATCAAAAGAGATTCAACCTATCTGAATAATTTTTTTAAAACAAAAGTGAAACGCACTAAATTGAGCATTATATTAACAATCCTTTGAATACTTAAAGAAAGATATTAGTCATGTCAAATAGGGTAACAAATTTATAAGTTTATTGTAATCAATTTATTATCCAAACATCATTTAATCATTTGTGGGTTTCAATTACAATAAGATGACGATAATAAGAACAAATAAACTTCCGAATCTAAGGAGATTCAATCTATATGAATAAATAATTATGAAACAAAAGGTGATACATACTGAACTAAGAAATTTGTTAAAATCCTTTGAATAGTTAAAGAAGGATAATTGTGATGTTAAATAGGGTAACAAATTTAGAGATTAGTTGCATTCAATTTATTGTCAAAACATCATTTAATAATATGTAAGTTTCTATTACAGAAAAATGCAAACAATAAGAACATGTAAACATTCAAATAAAAAAAATACGTTTTGATTTGAATGATTAAACAATGATCTAAAATTAAAATATTGTCTAATCATATACAAGTTTCACTTTTGACTTACTAAAACAATCAATTCATATAATAAAAAATTTGAAATACATAAACCATTTTCAAATCAAATGAGACAATATTATACACATATGAATTAAGATGTTCAATTTTGTTCATTAAAACATTATATCAAAATTATTAGAATAGAAAGATCATGCCTTAATTCCAAAGCCTTGAATTACACTTTGAAACATTGAATTTTTCCTCTAGATGTAGCCAATGAATCATACCTTGAATGATGAATCAAATTTCCTAGATTCAGAAATCAGCCTCCAGATGTTGCAAGGATCAAGAGGAATAAACCACTTTTCATAATTAATTTTATTTGTATTTGATTTTAGGAATAATTGAAGCCATGGAAGATCTCATATTTTCAGCGATTAGAGAAGGAAAGAACCAGAAAATTTATAGAAAGAAGTAATGAAAAATGAGAAACTCAATTGTACGTACAGAATGAATTAGAGAATATGTTTTATTTGAAAGAAGGAAACCTTTTCCATTCTTTGATTAAAACTTCTTTAATTAATTCTCTTGATTAACTCTATTATTTCACTCCTATTTCTTTACATGGTTTGGCTTAAAATTACGTGTCATCAAATGACATAAGATTCCATAAATTAACGCATGTAATAACCTTTTATTTAATTATAATGATATTATATATTAATGCACGCAAATATAACTTTTATAAATGCATTCAAATAATTACAAATAACTCCCAAACATCAAATAAAATAAATAATAATTAATATTTCTCAAATACTAATTAATTTAATTAATTTACAACCTTTTAAAATTAATTAAATCATATGGTTTTTCGGAGAATTCATCATTACGGTTGTGCGACTCAAAGGTGTAAATTCAGTCAGCGATTAATATTGAACAATTCAAATATTAAAGTTAACACGTCACTTAGCAGGTGGTGTGATATTTTGGCTGAATTCATCGCTTACACATCTTTTGGTAAAATCCAATTTTACTTATTATAACCGATACCTAATAGTGACAGTTATTTACACCAATTCTCTTCGTCAAAACTATATCACTTTGGATTCATGGAATTTGGTAATGGTCAAAATTCCAATATCAGCCACATTCAACTTTATAGTCCAAGCACAAAGTTTTTAGTTCAATAATAACAATTATTATTAACCGAAATGCTCTGGCCAGAGACATTGACTATTAGTTGACTTGAGTTAACCGTGATACTAACCCCATATAACTGAGGAGACGAATCCTCTCTTGAATAATGCTTCACTTCCAATACTTCCACTCGACCCAACTATAGTCACTCGATGGAATGCCATGCCATGATTTGGCTATAATCAAAGCGGAGCTTTCATATTGAAGATCTCGGTATTCTTAAGTCGAGAGAACTGTGTAAATCAGTCACATCGATATTTTCTGTTTGACTTTAGTTATATTAACTAATAGAAAACTATTGAGTAAGTCGTTCCATAGTTATCCAATAACTATCAGTATGTAACCCCTAGGTGCCCCCAGCAGTCATGAGTAATACACTGCCCAACGTTTGGAGAGCGTTACGTACTGTAGTCTCAACGGATACATCGACATCCAATCTCGATGCATCTTGACTAGGAACATTTAAAATGGTATATTTGTTTTATTGTGATAAATTACTCACGATTACAACACTTTGTAACTACTATCACAAAATATGCCATTTATGGATTTTCTATTAAATATACTTTTAATTAAATTAATTAATTAATATAACCACATTATATCAAGTATATAATAGGAAGAAACACATTTATTGTGAACAAGATTGTTCAACGAGTTGGACATATGTAACAAATTACATAATTGCCCTTAGGGCATACCCCTAACTCTATCACTAAACATCAAATGCAAAAGCAAAAGGGACGCACAACCTAAGTGGATACATCAAAAAACTAATCTATACTCAAGTCACGTAAAGGTTAACTGAGCTAACCACCGGATGCACAACCTAAGCGAGAACATCATATAACCAATCCGCGATCGAGTTAGAACAACGGTTAACTAAGCTAATCATTGGATGCAAAAGCAAATCGGGCGCACAACCTAAGCAGATATTTTAGAAAACCAATTTGTACCTGAGTTAGGACAGTAGTTAACCGAGCTATGACCAGATGCAAACGCCAACAGAATGCACAACCTAAGCGGATACATCAGAAAACCAATATGTACTCGAGTTAGAACAATAATTAACCGAGAAAACTCCCGAATGAAAAAGCTAGCCAGACGTGCAAGTTAAGCGAGTATATCAGAAAACCAATATGTACCCAAGTTAGAACAACGGTTAATCAAGCTAATAACCAGATGCAAAAGCCAACCTAACGCACAACCTAAGCGGGTAAATCAGGAAACCAACATGTACCCGAGTTGGAACAATGCTTAATCGAGCTAACCATTGGATGCAAAAGCCAACCGTACGCATAACCTTAGTAGATATATTAGAAAACCAATATGTACTCCAGTTACAACAACTATCAACCGAGCTAACCACTGGATGCAAAAGTCAACTTGACGTACAACCTAAGAAGATACATCAGAAAACCAATCTATACTCAAGTTACAACAAGATTAACCAACATAACCACCATATTCAAAAGCCAACCAGATGTACAACCTAAGCAGATACATCAGAAAACTAATTTGTACTCAAGTTACAACAAGGGTTGACCGAGGTAACCATCGGATGTAAATGCCAACCGAAGATCAATAATGGTTAACCGAGCTAACTACCAAACACAAAAGCTAACCGAAAGCAACCTAAGCGGGTACATTGGAAAACATTAATGTACCCAAGTTAGAAGAATGTTGAACCGAGCAAACTACCAGACACAAAAGTCAACCGGATGCATAACCTAAGTGAGAACATTAGAAAACCAATCTGCACTAGACTTGGAATAATGGTTAACCGAGCAAAACTACCGAATAAAAAAGCCAACTAGACACACAATCTAAGTGGTTACATCAAAAAACCAATCTTTACGCAAGTTTTCTCAACGGTTAACTGAACTAACCACCCGATGCAAAAGCCAACCGGATGCACAACTTAAGCGGATACATCAGAAAACCAATCCGCACTCGAGTTGGAACAATGATTGAGCGAACCGAACATCGGATGCAAAAGCAAACCGGACATACAACCTAAGCGGATACATCAAAAAATAAATATGTACCTAAGTTACAAAAACTGTTAATTGAGCTAACCACCAAATGCAAAAGCTAACAGGATGCACAACCTAAGTAGGTACATAAAAAAACACTAATGTACCCGAGTTCGAAGAACGTTAGACCAAGCTAACCACCAGACACAAAAGCCAACCGGAAGCATAACCTAAGCGGGTACTTAAGAAAACCAATTTGCACTAGGGTTGGAATAATGGTTAACCGAGCAAACCACCAGATACAAAAGCCAACCGGACGCACAATCTAAGCACTTACATCAAAAAACCAATCTTTACCGGGGTTACCACAACGGTTAACTGAGCTAACCACCTGATGCAAAAAACAACCGAATGCACAACCTAAGTGGGTACATCAGAAAACCAATCTGCACCTGAGTTGGAACAACGATTGACCGAGCTAAACATCGGATGCAAAAGCTAAAGGGACGCACAAACTAAGCAGATACATCAAAAAAACAATCTATACTTAAGTTACACAAACGTTAATCGAGCTAACCACCAGATGCAAAAGCCAACTGGACGCACAACCTAAACAAGAACAATAGAAAACCAATCTGCGATCGAGTTAGAACTAGGATTTACCAAGCTAACCATTGGATGCAAAAGCCAATCGAACGCACAACCTAAATGGATACACTAGAAAACCAATTTGTACCCGAGTTAGGACAATGGTTAACCGAGCTAATGACCAAATGCAAAAGCCAACAAGACGCACAAGTTAAGCGGGTACATCAGAAACCAATCTGCACCCAAGTTAGAATAACAGTTATCTTAACTAACCACCATATGCAAACGCCAGCCGAACGCACAACCTAAGCGGGTACATCAGAAAACCAATATGTACCCGAGTTAGAACAATAGTTAACCAAGAAAACTCCCGAATGCAAAAGCTAACCAGACGTGCAACTTAAGCGAGTATATCAAAAAATCAATATATACCCGAGTTAGAACAACGGTTAATCGAGTTAATAACCAGATGCAAAAGCCAACCTAACGCATAACGTAAGCGAGTAAATCAGAAAACTAACATGTCCCCGAGTTGGAACAATTCTCGAGCTAACCATCAGATGCAAAAGCCAACCGGACGGACAACCTTAGTAGGTACATTAGAAAACCAATATGTACTCCAGTTACAACGATTGTTAACTAAGCTAACCACCGGTGCAAAAGCCAACCGGACGTACAACCTAAGCAGACATATCAGAAAACCAATCTATACTCAAGTTACAACAACGACTAATCGAGCTAACCACCAAATTCAAAAGCCAACCAAACGTATAACCTAAGTGGATACATCATAAAACCAATTTATACTCAAGTAATAAAAAGGGTTAACCTAGCTAACCACCGGATATAAATGCCAACCGAAGATCAAACTTAACCGGTACATTAGAAAACCAATCTGCACCCAATTTAGAAAAACGGTTAACTAAGCTATCCACTAGATGCAAAACCCAACCAGACACACAACTTAAGCGGGTACATTTGAAAACCAGTCTATACCGAAGTTAGAACAACGGTTAACCAAGCTAATGACCCGATGCAAAAAACAACAAAGCACACAACCTAAGCAGGTACATTAGAAAACCAGTTTGCACCAGAATTTGACAAAGGTTAACCAAGCTAACCACCGGATGCATAACTTAAGCGGGTACATCAAAAAACCTATCTGTACTCAAGTCAGAACAACGATTTACCAAGCTATCCACCAGATAGAAACTCCAACCGGATGCATAACCTAACCGGGTGCATAAAAAAACAAACTGTACTCGAGTTAAACCACCGAATGCAAAAGCCAACCGAAAGCACTACCTAAGCAAGTACATCAGAAAAAAAATCTCTACCAGAGTTGGAACAATGGTTAAACAAGCTAACCACCAGATGCAAACACCAACCGAACGTGCAACCTAACTGGGTACATAAGAAAACCAATTTGTAGCCATGCTAGAACAACAGTTAACCGAGAAAACCTCTGGATGCAGAAGCCAAACGATCATGCAACCTAAGCAGGTACATCAGAAAACCAATCTATAATCAAGTTAGAACAACAATTATCTGAGCTAATCATCGAATGCAAAAACCAATCAGATGTACAAACTAAGTGGGTACATCAGAAAACCAATATGTACTCGAGTTAGAGAAACGGTTAACTGAGCAGACCACCAAATGTAAAAGCCAATTGGATGCACAACCTAAGCCGGTACATTAGAAAGTCAATTTATACTCGAGTTAAACACTATTTTACAGAGTTAACCATTAGATGCAAAAGCGAATCAGACATACAACCTAAGAGAATACATTAAAAAACAAATATAACAATGAAACACATGAAATCCTTGGGCCAAAAGTATATGTAGCAATATATTCGAACAATGAACAAGTCAGAAATCGTTCTATCAAAAAACATACGACCAACGTTAAATCCAGAAATCAAATTGAAATATTAAAACCAAAAGTATCTAAGAAAATATAGGGATCATTGAAAATAAATCCCTATACATTCAAACCCAATTCATCATTGGCCGCATTCGAGTTCTAAGCATAAAATCAGAAACACAAATCAAAGAATACATACCAAAAATACAGAATGATTTTACTCGACATAGAAGCTTCCATAGAGGTTCCTCATCCAGAGAATCAAGCACACAATCATTAACGAAGAGGAGCTAAGGCGTACAACACTAATTTGGAAATGGTAGATTCAATTTCAATGTGAGAAAACCCTAAATCAAAATGAAGATAAAAAAGGGTTGGCATGGATAAAAAGAATTCAGGCTTGCAAATAGAATACGGACTGAAGAAATGAAAGGGAGATTCTGTTTAATTTACCAAACGGGTCATGTTTTTCATTTGTTAAGCTTAAATTATTTTGGCCCATTTTAGATTAAACTTATTTAGGTTGTATTTTGTTCATTAGGGTTTCCTATTATTTAAATTGTATTTTTCCTTTTTTTTTAAAAACTCTAGTTTAATCTAGGTTGCAAACTACAGAGCATAGTTCGAGAATTTGCAACTCAGTGGCCGAGTTGTGGCAGAGTTTTGAGCATAGGGTTAGAACAAACAGGTAAGCGATAGTCGCAAGTTTACAGGGTCTGTAAGCGGTCGTTTGTTTAATTCTTGTAAAAACCTTGGGGACAGCAGTAGGTGGGTTTTTTTGAAGCTGGGTAAATCTGTGTTATTTTTATTTCTGCATTTACTCTGTTATTATCCATGCTACAAAATATATTTATCTATGAATTTTTAATAATCCATGTTCACATCTCTCTAAGGTTAATTCGATCCTACAAGTGGTATCAGAGCTAGGTAGAAAAAAATCACTTTTTTAACTATGGTAGTTTTAATAATGCATTTTCTAAAGGACAATCTTTGTTAGGCCACCCATGTTTAATGGAATTGACCATCGTTCTGGAAAACTAGGATGAAATTTTTTCTAGATACTATAGATGCATGAGATATAGTTGAAATTGGTTATATTGTTCCTATGGTAACTATAGATGGTCATGAATTTCCTAAGCCAAAAGATAAGTGGATTGAGAATGAGCATAGTTTACATCATTCTAATGCTAAGGCTATGAATTTTATTATTGTGCATTAGATAAAGTTGAATACACGCGTATTTCTCACTGTGAAATTGCATAGGAAATTTGGCACACTCTTAAAGTGACTAATGAAGAAACATCGCAGGTCAAGGAATCTCATCTAGAAATGCTCAGCAATGAATACGAGAATTTCATGATGATGAAAGACGAAAATATAAAAGAGATGTATGAACGTTTTCAAAATGTAGTATTCAAATCCAAAATGCTTGGAAAAGATTATATAGAATTGGAGATGGTTTGAAAAATTCTGAGAATCCTTCCTCGAAATATCGAAGCGAATGTGACTCTAGTTCAAGAATCCAAAGACGTGAAAAGGCTTAAATTGGAGGAACTTATAGGAATTCTCATCACTTATGAGATGGAACTAAAAGTCAGAGAGGAACGTGAAAGCGGAGACTCGAAAATGAAATCATTTGCTCTAAAAGGTACAACCGATAGTGATGAAGATGACGATGTCGTAGCTGAGCTAGCATTGTTGATGAAGCAATTCAAAAGGTGGACACGAAAACATGGAAATCCAACAATAAACCAACGAATAAAAACCAAAATTGTCAAAGTTTTGGATGATTTGAAGATGAGGAAATCATATGCCATAGATGCAAGAAGCCCGGTCATACCAAACAAAATTGTTTATTGAATCGACTTAACAAAGGAAAGAAGAAGAAGTAAGGAGTTTCGTAGCCACTTGGGATGATAATGAAGAAGAAGAGAAGATCACCGATAGTGAGAAAGAAGATGCAAACATGTGTCTGATGGGAGAATTTAGCGAAATGGCGATGAACCGAGTGAGGTATATCATGAGGTAAATGGTAGCTATGATAGACATAAAGGAAGATATAATAAACTTGAATCGGAGAAGAATAATCTACTTGGGATAAATAATGAGTTAGAATTTATGATTGAACACATTAAGAAGTTTAACTCAAATTATGAGAAGTGTCAATCTTTAGAAGAAGAAATTAATAGGTCCAAAACTAAAACTGAAACTCTAGAAAATGAAATTTTGATTTTGAAAAATAAAGATGGCATAAAAAGAGAAAATTCCATCAAAAGATACACTTCACTTTTGAATGATAATAATGCCCTTATAGCTAAGGTTCAACAACTTGAATCAACAATAAAGATATTTTCAAAAGGAGAAAAATCATTGAATATATTGCTAAGAAATCAAACTTTTGTTGAAAGTAGAAAAGGACTTGGTTTTGATAAAGCTAAACCGATTAGGAAAAGGATTTCTTGTAATTTCAAATTTCAAAAAGATTTTTCAAAGTGTTTAATTTATGGAAAAAGAGGGCATAATCAAAACAAATGTTGGAATAGAAACAAAAACAAAACCGTTAATCAAATTTGTGGTCCAAAAGGTACAAATGTAAATGTTTTGAAATTTAAACAAATTTGGGTTCCCAATGGTACAATTGTAGATGCTAACGGTATTTTATATAGACGAGTTTGGATACCAAAGGCAACACATGAACATAAAAGTGGTCCTACACCTTTTGTTAGACCACTCGACTCTTCTAATGTTTAGGTACAAAAGCGGGCAAAGAACGACTTCGCTAGAGACAAATTTCAAGATGTTCTATATAGTTGATGAGCAATAATTTTACCGTTCCCTAACCTAGAAAAGTGAGATGGAGATCCACATATTTTGGTTATTGACATCAAAGGTGAGTAATGTATGATCTCTAAACTCTGTTTTGTTCTCTTATTGTTAATCTTGTTTTTATTGACATTGGTTTAGTATATTTGCCATATCTTGAGCTTCTTAACTCCGATTTGCAAAATTCAAAATGTTCTGGAAAATAGACGGAAAAAATTTATAAATTTAATTTTTGCGTTTTCCAGAAATTAAAACTAAATAAGTGAAAAAATGCAAATCATTTGGAGTATTGTTTGAAAACAGACTCAAAACTTCTTAACACAGCTGTAGTATTTCGATCATAACATGAATATGTTTACTCCGATTTTTGAATTTCTTAAAGTTTTGGAAAAATAACTGATGATGCTACAACTTTACTATTTTAAGATTTTGCCGATTCATTATGAAAAGTCTTGAAAAATTGCGATCATTTCGGTATATTACTCGAAAGCATCTCTATTTTACACAAACAAGTTATAATTTTCAAGTATAATTTTTGATTGGTTTGGCGGTTTGACTTGAAACCAATTTTGGTAAATTTGAATATCTAGAAATTTCATATTTTGAGCCTAATCTAATTTTGAAGTTTAAACTTTCAAATAAAATATTCACACAAACTAAATTTTCGAAACAAGGATTGCCAATTGCTTTAACAGTCACCTTTATTGCTTCTTCCAATTCTCCAACTGCTTTGGAGAATTTTTGACTGTGTGTAATTTTGCCTAATATGAATGATTTTGACTTTGCTTGATATAAATGGATTTGCTGAAAATTTTAAATATCAATTCAAGTATTTTTTAGGAGTATATGTTTTTGCTTATTATCTTATATACCACTATATGTCACCATGGGTAATCCGAATACTAGTAGTATCAAACATCTTGTTGAAATCATTTTTGCATTCATTTGATTATTTCAACGGATTTTCAACTAGCAGACATTTTCTCAAAACCCCCTGTAGAAAATTGATTTTCAACTACTTTAGTTTTTTTTATAAAATAACTTGGGTTTTTACTTCGATAAAAATATTCTTGTTTATTTTGGTAAGGGACTTACTCCAGAAAAGATAATCGTTGACTAATTGAACCTTTTTGAAACTTATTAAATTATTAATAGTGTTTGAGAAAGTGATGGATAGTGATTAAATTATATTTCATAATGGGAGGAAGTATAATTCAAAATTTCATGAAAATCAAACAAATTTTGTAATATTTTTAATTAGTACTCATCCCATGATCATTTCTATACTATCACCCTTGTTTCAATCCATACACTAAAATTAATATAATGTGCAGAATATTTCAAAACAAGGAAATATTTTTTTGGAAAATAATTCTATCTCAAAGTATTCAGTGTCATTTAAAAGTCCTCACGATTATGCAAGGATGAATTACTTGAATTTCTATATATGTGCTTCCATTCTTATTAAAAAATCCTCATGGTTATGCATGGATGAGATTCATATAATAAAGGGATAAATGTTCAAGTAGATTCTAATCTTATTTAAAAGTCCTCACGGTTATGCATGGTTAGAAAATACTTGACATTCAGTTTAAAGTAACTACTAATCTCATTTAAAAGTCCTAACGGTTATGCATGGTTAGTAAGTGCTTAACATTTTTGTATATTATTTAAAAGGATAATTCGGAATATTTTTCCTTTATTAAAAAAATACCAAACCCCTGTCACTATATAAAATTTTCCGTAAACCATATTCCTATCATTTCTTTAAAATATTTTGATTTTTGCTTGATTGATTGGAATTTGCGATATACATTTCCCTTTTGAATTGATAATTTAAACCAAAATTCATTACTATTTTATTTTCTATTATTATATTTGATGATAACAAAAGAGGGAGAGAGGTTAAGATTTTGCTGACTGAGTAATATTCTTATTAATATTCGAGAGTGTTTTATTATTCAAGGGTTGTTAAAAAAAATTCATTTTCAATTACACGTATCTACATAGGAGTTTAGTCGTAGAGGGAGCATCTATACCGGGGGAGCTTGAACACATCACACAAAACACATTTATTTAAATTCAAAATCTTTATATATGTTTGTTATCATCAAATGAGGGATGTTGTAGAATATAATGGTTTATGATTTTGTTTGATGATATATTATATATATAAATATATTCGATAAATGTGATTGTTATTGTGCTATTTTATTTTTCATAGAAATAAATATTTGCAGAATAAAATAATTGAATCGACATTTTGATTTGAACAAATGTTTTATTTCAATTTCAATTTCAAATAGTACACATTGATTGCTTCCACTATACCTTCATATACACCATATTTTACAATATCATTTTACACTCTCCAATAGAACACTCACACACTACTCTCTCTCATTCATTCATTTCCTATCTCCTTGCTCCAGCTGGGATCCAGTCATCCGCTGTACCTATCAAATAAACAACACAGTAAACTGGAAAAGGAAACACACTTAAATTACAAAAATAAATTTGAATTTGAAAATTAATATTGCTTCGGTTATTTAGGTTGTTTCTTCATATTTTAGACATCGACAAATATATGTGCACGGATAACTTATGTTAGGACAGTGTACCACTGTGAATATCACAAGGCCGCGCCTCGATTCAATCTCATGGACAAGTGCGAGATCAAGCCCGAAGGCTCAACGCAACACAAATACACAAGATCAAGCCCAAGCAAGCTCGGGCTCAACTCAGGTAAACATATACAAGTACAAACGTGCCAGCAGAACAATGACCAGAAGCTACCACACATACAAGTATATATACACACATATATGTATATATGTATACATATACGTATGCAGGCAACCGTTAGAGGAAATGCGCACATACGACTGATCATAAGGAATCAATGTTCAGACATGTAAATGAACAGCAGCAGCAACACACAATGATGCAAGGGGAATGCACAGAGTTCAAGTCATGTGAGCACACACTAGAACAGTAGCAAAGAGTGCAACAGACTCGACAAAATTGTGCAACCATTTTCCAGTAAGTCAAACTCAATAAGAAGATGACATGCACACAGCCAGACTTGAACTCAACAAAGGATACACCACAATGGGTCAGCATGCAAAACACACATGCAGTAGCTAACTGAAATTAAAACTCAAGGATACACAAACACAACAGGACAGCAATGAACCGGAGTGCGACTCGTGTGCAACAGCAAGATCAGCAAGATAAATAAACAAGCATATGGTAGGGAAAGGTATCAGTATAAAGCAGTGTTTTGAAAACCGGACCGGACCGGCGGTCCAACCAAAAAAACCGTGAACCGTGAGCCAATCCGGTCCGGAGTCCATTTGAACCTTCATTTACACTGAACCGCAAGTAATAGCGGTTCAACCTAGAAAAACCGGTTTTATCACATAAAACCGTAGACTATAAATACTTTATTTCAACCGATGAGATTGTGGAAGGAAGGCCCAATGGCCAGCTGTGCATGTTTGTTCACTAGCAGCATTTATTTATACATAGAAACTCTGAAAGCTCTTCATTATTTCATGATATGGGACAATATTTTTACTAAACTTCATTTGTTTCCTTCAAACTACTTATATTAGCAGCATGTCAATGCATTATAAAAATAGATAATTGATATCATTAAAATATCTACATGCATAAATAACTTTTTATAGCTTCAATTACCGATGTTTAAAATTTGCCGGTGATATTTTATATATTGCATTGGTCATATTTATGCATGTAGTTGTAAAAACCATTTTTTCTCCTACCAAATACTAAATTTCTTTCGTTAATACACTAATTTTAATTGGATTTTATACGTGCGCGGTTCTTACGGTTCAACCGATCGGACCTTTAAAACCTCCGACCTTGGACTATCGTGGTTCAACATCCGGTTCGGTTCTCAAAACTATATAAAGTAAAACAAAAATGTGCACATGGTCATAAACAGATCAAGTACATGATCAAAGCCAAGTACATACATATACCAGTGAACATGAATAAGTACGAGACGTAGGGACAAGTGCATCAGCAATGGTTCAGACCAAACAAAAACAACAAGGCAGGTGAACTGAGTAACATATAAAACTTAACACCATCATGGTACAAAAAATTTAAGGAATGGTGCGACAAAACAGTGCACACAAACCAATATAGCAGAAGCAGCTGATCACACATATATACATACATATATATACATACATATATATATATATATGTATGTATATATATGTATGTATATATATCTATGTATATATGTGTATGTATATATGTGTGATCAGCTGCTTCTGCTATATTGGTTTGTGTGCACACTTCGATATAAGCAAACAGGCACGTAAGTATGCAACATCACAAATACAAGTGAATACTGGAATATGGTGCATCAAAATCAAATGAATGACATACAACAGCTATATTGCAAGATAGAAATCAGTCAGGATAATCCGAAGAAATGAATTTAAAGAGTTAAGGCCATAGAGTCAGAAAGTCAAATTGAGGGTCAAAAATATATGCAGCAATATATTCGAACAATGAACAAGTCAGAAATTGTTCGATCAAAAAACACACGGCCAACGTTAAAACCAGAAATCAAATTTAAATATTCAAACCAAAATTATATAATAAAATATAAGGAATCATTGCAAGTCAATCCCTACAAATTCAAATCCAATTCTTCATTAGCCCCAGTCAAGTTCTAAGCATAAAATCAGATACAAAAATCAAAGAATACATACCAAAATTACAGATCGATTTTACTCGACATAGAAGCTTCCAAAGAGGTTCCTCACTCATAGAATCAAGCACGCAATCATTAATGAGGAGGAGCTAGGGCATACAACACTAATTTCGAAACGGCGGCTTCAATTTCAATGTGAGAAAACCCTAAATCAGAACGAAGATAAAAGAAAAGGGGTCGGCATGGATAAAAAGAATTCAGGCTTGCAAACAGAAAATGGACTGAAGAAATGAAAGGGAGATTGTGTTTAATTTACTAAACGGGCCATGGTTTTCTCTTGTTAAGCTTAAATTACTTTGGCCCGTTTTGGATTAAACTTATTTAGGCTGTGCTTTGTTCATTAGGGTTTCATATTATTTAAATTGTGTTTTTCCTTTTATTTTTTTATTTTTTTTATTTTATAAAACTCTAGTTTAATCTAGGTTGCGAACTATGAGGCGTAGTTCGAGAATCACAACTCAGTGGCTGACTTGTGATAGGGTTTTGAGCATAGGGTTAGAACAAACAGGTAAGCGATAGTCGCAAGTTTACAGATTCTGTAAGCGGTCGTTTGTTTAATTCTAGTAGTAACCTTGGGACAGCAGTAGGTGGGTCTTGCCGAAGCTGGGTAAATCTATGTGTCGTTTTATTTCTGCATTTACTCTGTTATTATATTTGCTGCAAATTATATTTATCTATTAATTTTTCAATAAACCATATTCACTTCCCCTCTAGGGTTAATTCGATCATACAATGTTTAACTATTGGTTGCATTTGCTATTTATTTATGTATACCCTAATCCACCGCCTAGCCTTGCACTCGACCTAAATGTGCCATATCCCTTGCTGGTCCATGTTGTTGAATTGCTGAAACTTGTTTTTGCTTTTAGTTGAGCCTGTGCGCTTGTATATTTTCATATACTCGTCGTAGCAGTTCATCTGCCTTGCTTGTTAATGATATCTGAGTTGAGTCTGAGATGACTTGGGCTTGACCTTGTGCACATTTGCACTGAGTTGAGCCTTCGGGCTTGACCTCTGCAATTGTCCGTGAGATTAGATCGAGGCTCGGCCTTGTGATATTCATAGTAATATACTATGCATATCATAAGTTGTTCGTCGACATATATATTTGTCCCTGTCTAAAACATGAAGAAAAACAAACCCATAGATTGAGGCAATATTAATATTCAAATTCGATTTTATTTTTGCAATTTAGGTTTGTTTCTTTTTTCATTTTACTGCATTGTTTATTTGACAGGTATAGGACATGGCTAGACAACAAGCTGGAGCAAGAAGGTATCAAAAAAAAATTCGAGTGTGAGTGAGCGAGATTAAAATGTTATATATGAGAGTATGGAATTTGTATAGTTAAAGTTGTATTGTAATAGTGGAAGCCAAGTGTGTACTGTTTAAATATCAATTGAAATAAAATATTTGTTTGAATGAAATTCCGATTCATTTATTTCATTCGAAAAATATTTATTTTATTCAGTGAAATTGCAATGATACTATAACAAACACATTTAACGAATATATATATGTATGTGTGTGTATGTGTTTATTATCATCAGAGACAAAAATCATAAATTGTTATATATGACCATATCCCCCTTTCGATGATAACAAACATATATTAAGAATTTGAATTTAAATAAATGTGTTTGGTGTGATGTGTTCAGGCTCCCCCTATTTAGATGCTCCCCTACAACTAAACTCACCGTACACAGATGCATGCAATTGAAAATGGAAAATTGATTTTTCAACAATAATTTTAAAACAACTCTTAAATAATAAAAACACACTCGAATAATAGTAATGTTATTACTCAATCAACAAAATGTTAACCTTTCTCCCCCTTTTATTATCACCAAAAATAACAATTTAATTGAAATAGTAATGAATTTTGATTAAGATTTATAAAATCAAATCAAGAGGGAAATATATATCGCAAATTCTAATTAATCAAACAAAAATCATAAGATTTTATTTATTAGAAACAAATTCCACTTTAGAAAAATGATATGATTATGGTTTAGGAAAATTTTTATACACTAACATAAGTATGGTATTTTCAATAAAGGAGAAGTTTGTGAATCTATCTTTTAAATATTACAAAAAATATTAAGCACTTTCTAACAACGCATAACTGTTAGGAATTTTAAATGAGGTTAGTAGTTACCTAAAAATGAATGTCAAGTATTTTCTAACCGTGCATAACCGCGAGAAATTTTAAATGAGACTAGAATCTACTTGAATATTTATCCCTCTTATATGAGTCACATCCATGCGTAACCATAATGTATTTTAAATGAGAATGGAAACACATATACAGAGATTTGAAGTAATTCACCAAAGCATATCCACGAGGACTTTTAAATGAGAGTGAATACTCTAGGATAGAATTATTTTACAAAAAAACTGTTTCATTGTTTTGAAATACCAACTTCTGCACACCATATGAAATTGTGGTGTATGGATTGAAAGAAAGGTAATAGTGATAGAAATGATCATGGAATATTTTTTTTTTTAATTTTCATGAAATTTTAAATTATACTTCCTCTTGTTATGAAATATAATTTAATCACCATCCATCACATTCTCAAACATTATTAATAATTTTGATAAGTTTCAAAAAGGTTCAATTAGTGAACGGTTATCTTTTCTAGAGTAAATCCTTACCAAAATAAACAAGATTATTTTCATCAAAGTATAAACCCAAGTTTATTTAAAAAATTAGAATCTGTGAAAATCAATTTTCTCCATGGGGTTTTGCGAAAATGTCTGCTTGTTGAAAATCGGTTGAAATGATCAAATGAATGCAAAAATGATTTCAACATGATGTATAATACCACTTGTATTTTGACTTCCCAAGGTGACATATAGTGGTATATGAGAAAACAATTAAAATATGTACTGCTAAAAAACACTCGAATTGTTTTTCAAAATTTTCAGCAAAATTCATTTACGACAAGCAAAGATAAAATCATTAATATCAAGGCATTCAAAAATTCTCTAACCATTTTTTGATTTGATAGTCATGAAAGACGTAATAAAAGTTGGTTGTTGTTCCAAAGAAGTTGAAAATCCTTGTTTTAAAAATTCAGTTCATTTGAAACCTTTATTTGGAACCTCAAAGTTTGAAATTGTATTTGGATCAAATCATGAATGTTTTAGATACTCCAAAATGCCACTTATCATAAATGGTTTCAAGTCAAAGCGATAAATTGGTAAAAAGTTATGGCTGAAATACTACAACCAATTTGTGTAAATCAAAAATATCTTTCAAGTATTGTGCTGAAAAGGTTGCTATTTTTCAATATTTTCCAAAATGAACCAGCAAAAAATAAAACAAAAAAGTTGTAATGTTATCAATTATCTTTCCATAACTTCAAGAAATTCAAAATTCGGAGTAAAATAGTTCTAGTTATGATCAAAATATTATAGCTATGTTAAGAAGTTCTGAAACTGTTTTCAAACAATACTCCAACTGATTTGCTGTTTTTCACCTACTTAAGTTCAAATTCTGGAAAAACACAAAAGATAAAACTTAAAGAGTTTTTTGTCTATTATTCAGAACATCTTGAATTTTGCAAATACGAGTTAGGGAGCTTAAGATATGACAAACTTACTACAGTGATGTTAACAAAAACAGTATTAACAGTAAGAAAACAAAATAGACTTTAGAGATCATACCTTTACTTGCCTTCGATGTTGTGATATCCCAAAAGGGTAGATCTTTGCCTCATTATTTTAGGCTAAGGAATATTATAATTTGTGCTCATCAATTATAAAAAACAACTTGAAATCTGTATCTATTGAAATTGTTTCTTAGCTCAATTTTGTACCTAAATTTTGGAGGAGGCGAGTGGCCCAACGAAGGATGTAAGAGCACTTTTATTTTCGATCCAAATCTTTGGTACCCAAATTTGTTTATATGGAAAACCATTAATTTTAACAATCATACGCTTAGGAACCCAAACTTGTTTGAATTTAGGAAAATTTATATTTGTACCTTTTTGAATCTATACTTGTTTAATGGTTTTGAGTTTGTGTGTATTTTGACAATTATTCTCGCTATGTCCAATATTTCCACACTTTACGCATTTGGGTATCACACTTCTCCCCCTAGCGGTGTTATTAGTCGTTGTTTACATATTGACACTTTTTCAACTCCAAGTCGTTTTCTGTTGTTCGCATGGAGTTGATTTCTTAATAACATATTAAATGATTTTTCACCATTGGAAATTTTTTGAAGAGTTAACACAAGATCGTTGACTTTGGATTTAAAAGTTTATTTTCATTTATTAGCTTTGAACATCGACTAATAACACTTTCTCTTTTCAATTATTCCTTTTTAAGACCGTATTTTCGTTTTCAAGCTCTTTTACTTTAGTCTCACTTTCTATCATCTCGGTTTCAAAGAGTTAGAGTTTTTCAAATTCAAGTTTTTCAAAATCCTTGATTTTTTCAATCTTTTTTCAAATTCGTAAATTATTTGAATAATTTCAATTTTGCTATTTTTCAAAATCGCATTTCATTTTTTAAGGGTTTTGAAATTTTTTTGACCACGTTTAATTCCTTTTCAGAAATCGCACATTTGGAATTTTCCATCTTCTTAAAACTTTCCAACTCATTTTATAAAATGTTATTCTTGCAAATCAACTCAGTTTCGGTTTTTCGCCAGAATCAGAATTTTTTTTCTAGCTTTTGAAAATTTTCATGAAAACGACAAACTCTTTTTTCGTAATTCAAACAATTTTTGCAACTAGAATTTTTGAACTTCTTAATATTTTTAAACTCATTTTCCAAATCATTATTTTTATGACATAATCTAGATTGTTCACTTTTCAACTTATTATTTTTCATCTCAAGGTCATCATTATTTTTAATTAATTTTTGACACAAGAGAACTATATCTTTGAAGGAAAAATCGCTTATCTCGTCAGCTGTTGCTTCTTCGTCACTGTCGGCTTATGTAAATCCTAGCAAGCAAATTTCTTTAACTGAGTTTGTTTTGGAGGGTTTCTTGTCATTGTTGACTTTTCTGCTATATATTGTATCGAGAGTATTCCAAATTTCCTGTTAAGTTAAATAATGAGAGATATAGTTAAATTCATCTTGATTAATTTAAGAATAGAATATACGCATAGCAAGAGCATTAATCAAAATATTTTTCTTATCTACCATATCACACCCATTTTCGATAATATCCCAACATTTAAAATTAACATATTTTAAATAAAATTCCATTTTTATTTTCAAATTTAAAAAATACGTTCCATCAGAAATAGGGGGACTAACACTAGACTGACTCTCGTTAGATCTGCAACTAGAGTTAGACATCTATGCTATTAACTAGGCTCTGATACCACTTGTAGGATCGAATTAACCCTAAAGGTGGGGTTGAATACGGTTTATAAAAAATTCACAAATAAATAAATCAGCATAGATAATAATAGAGTAAATTGTAACACCCCTAATTTTAAATAACATTATTCAGGAGATTTAATTAGATAAACTAAATAAAATAATGTAAAGATTAAAGTGATTAAGAGATTGAGATTTGTAAAGTTATAAGGTAGCCGTGCCTTAAGATATGTGTTAATAAGAAATCATGTCAACATCCCAAAATTAGAGATAAAAGACTAGATCGATTCCTTTTTGGTTTTCTTTAAATGAATTGAAGTGGATAGAATATTCACTTTTGTCTCCTTTAGACCTAGTTGCTATAATGTAGACTTGATCAGTTTGACCTTTCGATCCAGTCAAAATGGCTAGCTCTTTTACCTTACAGCCTTTCGAGCTTGTTAGAATGATGTTGATGTTCTCTCAAAAGCCTTCCTTTTGAAGTAGATGTGAGTCTCAAATGGATCTCCTTAGGAACCTCTGGATAAGGTTTATCTTAGCGGGTTCCGACCCAGTCGAAGGTTAAGTTGTTAGTGGGTTAGGGCTTTAATCTAGAATCTGAGATTGAGGTTTCGACCTTGTCGAAAGCTGAGTCCTCAAGAACTTTATGTTAAGTTTGGATTTCTAAGGTTCAAGTGGATTGAGGTTAGGTTTCGACCCTGTCAAAAGCAGTATCCTTAAATGTCTTGACTTGGATTGAGAATCGAAGGCCAAAGTGAGTTGGTATGGGGTTTCGACCTGGTTGAAAGTATAAGATTCGGGAAAGGTGACCTGGAATCAATAACTTGGGTTACTTGGGAATATGTGGGTTTCGACCTTATCGGAAGAGACCCTTTGATGTAGTCGACACCTGTAACACAAGGTTAGATCTGACAAAAGCTTGTGAAACAGTAAAGTAATTAGAAATATTGATGGATTTCTTTATTAGCTCAAAGAAGACTTTATTAGTCAATTTCCCCAATTCGATTTACAAATTAAGGTTTTACAGCCCTTTGAATTATGAAAGTACAAGTTAGAATAATTGAATTCGGATCCCCTAAACCAGACCCCTTGGGTCTTATTTATAGATGTGGGTCAGCACCTTTCGACCCTAATGCTTTCAACCTGGTCGAAAGGTGGCTGCCATGTTGACACTAGTATGTTTCTGCCTTTGTCGAAAGGAGCGGTTGTGCTTTTCTCCTTTGTGTTGCTTTGTAAGAGCTTTCGACTCCGTCGATAGGTTCTACCTAGTGGTTTTGAAGATAATGAGATGCTGGTGGTTTCGTTGCTGTTGATTGCTTCCGAACTCTTGCTTGTGACTTGATGCAGTACCTCCCTGGACAATTATGGCTTTGACCGGTTTGAAAGGCTTGGTTTAGCTTTCGAAAGGGTTATTTAGGCCAATACATGTTTTCTAGCTGTGGTTTGAGTGAAGGCAAAACCTTTAGTTTCAAAAGGTTTGGCGCGTATTTGAAGAGTTGTCCTCCATTGTGTTCGAAAGGTGTTGCTTCAACTCATTCGAAAGGTCTTTAATCATGTAGAATCACCTACTTTGAAAGGTGATCACCGAAGGCGGAAGGGTGTAGGATCGTTTTCACCCTAGAGGGGGGTGAATAGGGTGATACTAATAATAATAAAAATTAATGCAGAAATAAAGCAATCGCAGATAATCAAACAGAAATATAATGCAGAAGAGATCACATACAAATTTACCTAGCTTCGGCAAAACCCTGCCTACATGCTGCCCCCAAGGTTTTAACTAGAAATTAAGTAGTCAGACGCTTACACACGTAAACTTGCGACACCCGCTAATGACTAACCTAACTCTATGCTCAAAACCCTGCCACAACTCAACCATCGAGTTGCGAATTCTCGAACTACACCACCGTAGTTCGTAACCTAGTTACACAACTAGAGTTTCACAAAATTTAAAAGAAAATTACAAAGTAAACAAAACAATATAAACAAAACCCTATTAAAATTTAAGCCCAAAGTAAAATATGACAGAGCCGGCCCATTTAAAATTAAACCAAAGAGACGTCTCTCTTTTATTATTTTCGTGGTCGATGCTTTCTTCGTTCCTCTTCCAAAAACTAGGGTTTTGATTAATTGAAGCTCCGATTCGAAATTGATCGATTTCAGTGATGATTTCAGTCACCTTCCTAATCGAATCCTTGGCCTTGATAATTCGCGGCGGCTTCAAGTTGTGTCGAGCTTGAAATCTATGATTTGGTACGTGATTTTCTTGTTCAATTTTGATTTTGCTCGACTTCGATTCGAGTTATAAATTTGTTCGTGATTTAGCTAGCTCTGGTATTTTCTTGGACTCAAAAGATCATTTGCCGATGATGATATTTGGGTTATATAGGGATTGAAATCCCTAAATGTCAGTTCGTATATTTTTTGTGTGATTTAAGCACTTGCGTTGATTTACAATCGCATGGCTCCAGTGCTTCTTGACTCGTTCATGAATTCAAATATTTTTCTGATATACCGATATACTTGCTTGGTCACCACGGCTTGCGTTTGGTTTTCTGATTTTTCAAATTTGTGATGCTTGTTCATCAAGCTCTTTCCATTTTCAAATATTTTTGACTTTTGTTGAATTTGTTCATCTCGGCCTTGACTTGGTTTAAAACTTCTACTTATCAAGTTTGATTTTCTTCCATGTTGCCTTTTGTATTTTCTGGTTTACCTGATCCTGTATTCATTCATGTTGCATTTGTAATTTTGATTTCTTCAAGTTTGTGATCCTGGTTCTTGTGCATTTGTAACCTGTTAGCCGAGTTATCCTGTTGCCTACATACTTATGCTATTATGTGTATGTATATAATTGCATATAAGCATACATATAAGTTTGTATCTCTGGCCAGTTAGTCCACTGCTTCATTGAGTTCATGCCGGAATGTTGTCTTTGACCCATTTGCTTGTTGAGTTCATCTTATTTGGCCATGTCTGTCTCTATGTTCATGCAGTTTTGATGGTCAGTTGTCTTCATACTTATATGTATGTATATATGTGTTTTGGTGAGCCTGTTTAAGCTTGCTGACCCATGTGATCTTGTATGTATGTGTGGTGTGGTTTTGTGTTGCAGTTGTCTTGGTTGAGCTTCACTTGCATGCTCTCTGGTTGTAGCTGAGTCCTGTATATACCTGAATGCATTTGAAACTTAATCACTTGTTTGGTTCTGGTCTTTGGTTCATGTTTTACTTATCTGGTTTAGCTGCTTTCCACTCATGTACATGTTGTGGTCATTCCCAGTTGCAATCAAGTCTTCATTGATCACTTGTTGTAACTGTTATGTGTCTGGTCACATTACTTGCTCTGTTTACTTGAGTGCACTTGACCATTTCATTGTTGAGTCAGGTTCCATATGTTGGAGTGTGGTCTTCATATGAACATGTCTGGTTGCTTTGACTGGTTATAGTTGTCTCCTCTGTTGTATTGTGTGCTGTCATTTTTGTTGAGGCTTCATGTCTAGTTGAACTGGTTTGATGAGTTGCTTTTGTATGCTCTGAGTTGATCTTCATGTTGTATGCATGTGCTCTGATTTGATGCACTTGGTTCACTCGAGTCTGGTTGTTGCAATCTGAAGGTAGCTGCATGTTTGCTACGACTGGTCTGGTTTGGTCTGAACAAATATATACGCATACTTTGCCATGTGATCATGTTGAACTCCATTGAGTCTTGTTGCATGTTACACTGGTGGTTCCACTTGAGTCAGTCCTTATTGCATCCCTTGTTCTTGTTGCTATTTTTTGTTCTTTGTGTTCATTTGCGATCTGGTTTCATATGTGGAACTGGTCTCACTTTGTTATTCTGGTTGCATCTCTTGTGTGTACATGTTTGGGCTGTTTGTGTACATTTGAGTCCGGCCATTGTATTGAACTTTTATTCATGTTCGCTGACCATTGACTCTCGTACTTGACCATTCTATTTTTGCTTTTGTATTGCACCTGAGTTGAATCCGGCCTCGGCTTGGGTTTGACCTTGTGCTCACATGTCCCTACGGTTTTAAGCAAGTGTATACCGATGTGCATGGCCTTGTGGTATGTATTGTGATACACTGTGCATGTCACAAGTTGTTCGTGTATGATGGATTAAAAATAAATGATGACGAACAACCCAAATAACTGAGGCAAACAATATTTTCAAACACACACTTCATTTTAAACTGCAAAATATTTCTTTTTCAATTATATTGCGTCAGTGTTTATTTTGCAGATAATTCAGATATGAGATACAAACTGGAATAGAGTTGAAGATAAAAATATGAGTGCTGAGTGAATATGTAGTGGGATGTAAAATTGTGATGTAATCGAAAATGTATATATGTAGTGAGAGCTCAAATTTGTACTATTTGAATTTGTAATAAAATATTTTCTTGAATAAAATATCTGTTTGAATATGAATTCTGCGTTATTTATTTTATTCAACAAATATTTATTTAATTATGTGAAAAATAAAATAGTACAACAACAAATACATTTAAACGAATATATATATATATATATATATGTTTATTATCATTAAACAAAAATCTTAGGCTATTGTATTCTTCAAAGGGTGCTTTCGACTCCTTTACCCCTTCAAAAGGTAAAGAATCTTCCGACCTTTGACTATAGCATCCTTTCGACCTCTTCGAAAGGTTCTGAAGCTTTTGGACTTTGGCTGTAGCATCCCTTCGACTCTTTCGAAAGGTTTGGTTGAAGTATTTTCTTCTTGTTCTTCTTTATCTTTTGCTCAAACAGGTTTCGACTAAGTCGGAAGGAATTTTTGGTAGTGGCATTTGCCCCCCCCCTTGCGAAGGGATGCACTTGACTTTCCCAGTCAACCATGTCGAAACCTAGAAACTTCCCACCTCTTGGTCTTCCCGCGTAAATCTGGGCCGTTCATTCAAATCTGATCTAACGGCTTGTAGTTCTTGATGACTTTTCCTATAAAGTACGCTCTTTCCTTCTTCTTCTTCACTTACCTATAATCAAATTTCGAGTGCAAGTAAAAGAATTCTAAAATCCTCAAATTTTCTTTTCTTCAATCTAAGAAGAAACCAGATTTGTAAGTTAAAATCATTTCTGCTCCTCTAATCCCTCTTTTTTTTTGTATTTCACAGTGGATTTTAGTTCCTTAAATCTCACAATCGGGATTTTGAATTTTGCTTCAATTTTCTGGAAATTGCTTAAGCTTTAAACTGTTAATTTACTTGAGGACATTCTACGATTCAATTTTCATAAATCGATCATATTTACTTCTTTTTTATTTTCGTTTTAAACTCGATTTCATTTTTTCATGATTACTTTTACTTTTTCAAAGAATTTGAATTCTCGTTTATTGATTTCGAAACCTAAAAGGTTAATTCACGTTTGATCTGTTAATTTAATGGGCTTGATTCATTTATTTATTAATTTTTTGAATTCCGGTATTTGAAATCGGGTTTGGGGAAGAAAGGGTTCCCTGTTTTCTTCGCCCGGAAGCTTTGGAATTGTATGGATTAAAAAAATTGGCACCATAAATTTATTTTTCTACCCCTTTGAAAGGGTTTAAGGCGACAACTTTCATTTTTCTTTCTTAACCTCTTTCGATGGGGTCGAAAGGTGTTATGGCGATAATTTGACCGACTTTGTCAAAAATCTATATAGTGAAGTATCATGTAGTTAACTCTCGAAAGCAAAACGTTTCGACCTAGTCAAAACCTTTTGTGTTGATTGAAATCTTTTCTTTTGAGTATGTTTTCAAAACCATAATATCCTTTCGACCCTATCGAAACCTCATGTAACTAATGAGTCGAAACCTTTTATAATCACCTTTCTCCAGCATTGTCGAAACATTCTAAGTTCACATGATTTAACTTAGGACCTTTCGACTCAATGAGTATATAAGGTTTCAACGATATTCATATTCCCCTAGAAAAATCTAAGTCACAGGTTTCGACAGTGTCGAAGGGTCTTATTATCTTGTTTATGGAATACTAGTTATATGTACTTTGCTTATGTTTTTAAGTTAGTTCTAACTATTTGCTTCTAACAACCTGTTTCTTTATTGAGCTTTAGGCATTATTGAAGGGTGCCGATAGGATATATACTCCAACCCTCTCTTTTGACCTTATCGAAAGCTCAATGGATGTCATATGTAAGCTTTTGACATTGTCGAAAGGTGTCTGTTAGAGGTTAATTTATTCTTCCCTTTCGACTCAATCGAAATCTCTATATTTTTTATTTTTAACTTTAACTTTCTCCCAAGAATTTGAAGTTTCATATTTTAGTTGCTATAATAGGTTTTTTTTAATTCTTGGAAGAATGTTAAGTTTGTAATAAAATAGAAATTTTAATTGAAACGTTTTCACCTAGTAGAACCATGAGCTCTCCAAAGAAGGTCGAAGCCACTTCCAAGCATTCACTCATATCTACTCAAGACGAAGTAGATGCCATCCTTACTAACTACGGCATTACTGTGTGGAAGTCGTTCCTTCTAGGGAAACATATACCATCAACAACCCTCCCGAAGGGTTCTTTTCTTATATTGCCATCCATATATGGCACAGAGGATTTCTCCCTTTCCCTGAATTTTTGTCCAAGTTTCTTTCTTATCTCGAAATCGCTCCCATTCAGCTGTCCTCGAACATTTACACCTACCTTCTATCTCTAGAGTTGATGGCATTGGAGTCTGGACTCCCTTCTTTAAATGCTAAAGTTTTTAACTATTTTGGTCCGACTTGTCAAGCTCAGCAACCTCGATAGTCAAATTTTCAAAGCAAACCCCCAGAAGAAGCTAATATTAGAAGGGGTTAACAAGTTTAGAAACTGGGAGAACCAGTTCTTCTTCGTTAAGTGCTTTCCAAATATCAATGGGACTTTCTCTACCCCTCGTAAGTCCAGATTTTCATTATTTTCCTTCTATCAAGTGGTTTTTCTTGTCTAATCTTCGCTTTTGTTAGGTGCCCCTGTTAAAGAGTTAAATGAGGAAGATAAGAGAACGGTAGAGTCTCTGATTGCGGCCTCAAGCCAGATCAGAAGTAGTTTGACGCTGTTAACTCCAACAAATTTACAAAAGTACTCCCTTCTACCGGCAGGCCAAAGGATCCTCGACAATCCTCCTTCCGTCCAATACACCTCCCGAAGCAAACACTTCCTTTCTCTGGGAGACCCATCAAATTTCTCTCCCGTGTCACCCATTTGTGCTAACTACTCTGGTATGTGATAAACAATGCACTTGTTATGAATTGCTGTGTTGTTTTTAAAAATTATTATGCTGATTCATAATCTGCTTGAATTCTTTTCAGTTGATCCTCAAGTTAAAAAGCCTGTTAGTGGTCTAGCTCCTCCTCCTACTACTTCTTGTGCGCCATCCATCGCTCAATCTCTTGCCAAGACTAGGATGGAAATCAAGAGAAAGTTGGTGCCATCATCTAAAGTGGAACCACTTCTGTAGATAGATAAGGTGGTTGATGTTCCTGATTCAGAAGAGGAGGAGTCGTTATCTCTTGATAAAGCATCGGAGAGCCCGACTGTTGAAGCCTACTAGGATAAATCCAAGCAGACTCCATCCACAGTCGATCTTCTTTCAAGTATCACCATCTCGAGCTCTCCAGCTGCTCTCGAACAGATGCAACAAGCTTTGGAGATGACCCCCACTCAAAAGTGCATTCCTCCGAAGCCGTCATCTTCTTCTCCTTCCATCAATTTTGAAGAGATTGCCCAGTCTATCTTAAATTCTAAGTCCTTTTCCTCCATCCACCAGCCTTCCACCATTCCTGATTTGGCGGGTCATTACCGTTCTATGATAGAGCAACAATTCTTGGTAAGTTTCTCTTTACTTTGACTTTATCATTACTGTTACTCTAAATTTCGAACTTGTGCTACATTTCTTCTTTCAGATTTCTAAGAGTTAGTTAACTTTACACGAGCAGGCATCTAAATCTCTATTGAGTCCTCCAAGTTTCAGGTGGAGATTTTTTCTTTAAATGACCAAGTTTCTTCCTTATCTACGGCAAAAGTGAAGCAACCTCTAAACTGGAGCGATTAAGAATTTCTCTTGCTCGATCAGAATTTGCTCTCTTGGAAGAAAGAAGGGCTCGCTAACTTCTCGCCAATGAAAATTTTGCCATGCAACTAACCTTGGAAGAATACAACGAGGAAAAGGCCCGTATGGTAGCAAAGAACGCCTCTTTGAAAGAGAAGTTGAAGAAAAACAAGGCTTCCCTGAAACTTGCTGTCGATACCATTTCAGATGCCAAACAATGAGTATCTCAGTTTCTTGACAATACCCTTGAAGAGATCATGTTGAGCTCCTTTAAAGATGCTTTAATGCTTGCCTATGTAGATAGTATCGGTAAATGCCCCGAGCTTAGTTTTCCCTTGCTCGACTCTGCCCTCGTAGATAGAGTTACGGGCAAAATAAACAAGATGAAGCAGGGAGCCGAGGTTGTTGAAAAGAAAGAAATTGATGCCTCCCAGATTCTCTCTTTCAAAGTCCCTCTTTTTTAAGTCGAATCCGACTCAGAAGATGAAGGTGACAAAGATGACGCTGCCGGAGAAGAGGGCGACCATAATGATGATGGCAGTTATGATAATAATGATGATGATGATGATGATGACAACAACGGTGGACAAGGTTCAGGTGGCGACTGAGGGGGCAATATTGAGACTTCTGACAAGGATGGAGATGATAATACTAGGGCTTCAGAAAAAGATCCATCTCCCCAGAAAGAAGTCTCTTAAAAGAAAACCGGGAGTTAATCACCTTATTCTGGATGTTGATTGAAGAGAGGGATATTTTAGTTAACTTCTTATATGGCCTATTGTAGACATCTCATTGTTGACTTTTCATACTTAGGAGAATTTAGCGGGGTTCTACTTAGGCGCTTTCATAAGAAATACTTGGACGAATTCAGATCTGACACGCATCCTGGAGCTTGTTGAAACTCACCCCGAGTCAGATCCATTCCCCAAGATCTCCCTCCCGAAAAACTTAAGTATTATAAAGATAAGTTTTTTATGAATTATTTACTAAGTTTATCTTGTATGAACTGGATGAATAATTGTAAACATGTAATAATATATTGATTTGCAAATATTTGATTTAGTCTTGCTTGTTAGCTTTATTTCATTATGTTATCACAGAGTGACTATCCATCAGCCAACTTGTTTCTAGAGACCATTTAAGTTAATATGTTAAATTGAGAAGATTTTATCTTAAAAAGGACCAATTTTAAAGTCTTCAAAATTAGCAAGATACCACTTTCTTAGAGACTTACAAAAACTTTATATGGAACACCCTCGATTTCGCTTTGATTTCCTCAGTGATGAAAAAGAGAAGCTGCTTAAGGAAATCAGGAAATTCCATATTAGGTTAATTTGTGGCCGTGATAGTCCTTCGGTTGTGGAGTTGGACTATAGCAAATGTTCCTCGGTGATTACTCTAGAGGGACTAAACATTCTTTTTGATTCTACAATCATTCTTTCTTCCAATTCATTAGATAAAATTAAAGATGCTGTATCTCACCTTTAGACATGAAACAATTGTCTTATTGTATTTTTTAGTTTCGTTGTCATTTGAATTGTAATCTTTTATCGTAATAATAAAGAGATTCTTTATTCTGATTTTGACTTTATTTCATTTCCTTTTCTATTTAAATAGGAGTTAAGTTATCGGCAGCTCCTCTCTCACTTGATTCAGCATCACGCTTTACTAATCTTAGAGATAAGCTACTGATAGAATTTGAAAGAAGTAAACTCCTCGATGATACCTTACTTGCACGTTTTCACGGCAACGCCGAAGCCTTAAAGTGGCACAAGAGATACTTACTCCAGAAAACTATCGTTAGCAACCTTAAGGATCAAGTTGCCAGTTTGGAGGCTGATATCAAAAGCAAGGATGAAATGATTTCTACACTTAAGCATCAAGTAAAGTCAAATCATTCAATCAACTTTGATCGGAAAATGTCGAAACTCCTTCAACAAATAAGTGATTTAGAGATAAAAATGAAGGATAGCCAAGTCCAATGCGAATGGCTTAAATATATTATGAGGGATAATATTCAGAGTTTCGGTTTACTGGCTCCCCGCGCTACTCCGTTTGTTACTAGACCTATAAGGTCTACTTCCCTCGCCGCTCAGAAATTCCCCACAATGACTAATTCTCCTCCTGGCTTAGACGAGAGGATAGTGGGTGAATGGTGTAGGAAAGTCAAGTTTGAAGTGGCAAAGTATTTCGAGGAACAGCAAAGGGTTAAATATTCGCAGCGTATAAACGAGTACGCTGCCAGAATCCAAGAGCATGAGCGCGGCAACTACTTCCTTTAGAAGCACGTCACGAAATTAGAAAGAGAAAATAAAACCCTCAGAGGCGCGAACATAGCTTTCAACCATGCTCTGATGACTAACATTGATGCAATCGACGATGCAGATAGGATAAGAAAGAAAGAAAAGAAACTCAAGGAAGTCCTCTGCATCGCAATTCGTCACATAGTTGTTCCTTCAATTGCTGAAAATCTGAGCAAAGCTACTCAATATTTGTGATAGTCTTGTATTCGTAGAATGTATATACTTGTTTCGTATATTTTTAAATAATTTCATAAATCATAAAATCATATAAACTTTGTAAATATCACCTGATTTGTGATTCTTTCCTGTAATATCATTTTCGAAGTGCTTGTTTGAAAGCTCATGCTATTATTTTTGTGTCTGTTGAATCCCTTACTCTTCTTTGCTGTTTCGATTTTCCTTATGAAGCAAACGATATTTCCAATTGTTAGCTTGAAATTGACATATAAGTCTAGGTATACCATTTTTGTAGATTAACAAATCATCATGTTAATCGCATGCAAAGTAGTCTATATTAAATGTCTAAATCCTATCCTTAACCATGATGAGAAATAATTAAGAATTTAACTTTAAACATTTTTCTGGAATGTTTGAAGTATGTTGATAGAAAATCCTGCTCTGAAGCGGGGGTATAAATGTGGGAGAGTCATTCTCTAGAGATGGTTAATAAAGAGCTCAACATGGAAGAGTCCAAAATTCATTATTTGAATATTTATAGTAGAAACTTAATAACCCGTTCTTGGTTATTAATAAAATCTGAAGATTTTGAAATCGAAAACCTAGATTCGGGTATTAGCGAAAACTTTTAATGATCTTCTTGATAATATTCTTTAACCCAGATTCGGGCATTTGTGATAGAGATCCATAATAGGAATCCACAATAGGAATTCCAGGCCCAGATTAAGGTATAAATAAGTAATAGTCTCGCAACCTAGATTTGGGTATGATAGATATAATTAGAGATTGATGGAGACCCGAAACACAGATTCGGGTATTAGTAAATGAAGTTCAGAAATGAAAGTCCCCAAACCCAAATTCGGGTTTAATAAAGATTATAAGTGATTGATAATGACCTGAAACCCCGATTCAGGTATTAATAGATGAAATCCTGAAATGAGATACCCGAAACACAGATTCGAGTATTTAATTGACGGAGCTCGGCTCTACTCCTTAGATTTTGTCTTCTTTGTCATGTAAACCCTTCAGGTCTTGTATGTAGTTGTAATTTGATCAATTGCCTCTTGGGCTTGGAAGTCTTAGTCCATAACCGGATATGCCGCTTCTCGGGTCTAGACATCTTAGTCCATTGAAGATATGTCGTTTCTTAGGCTTGGACATCATAGTCCATTGTTAGATATGTCTCTTCTTGGGCTTGGACATCATAGTCCATTGTTTGATGTGTCTCTTCTTGGACTTGGACATCTTAGTCCATTATTTGATGAGCCTCTTTTTGGGCTTGGACATCTTAGTCCATTGTTGTCTGGTGCTATTGGTTAGCTCATCTTAGAGGCTGGAACCAAAGACTTATCCGACCTCACCCCAGGAGGCGCCTTGACTTGGATAGATATGCGGCCAAGGGCTTGCCCGGTGCTTTAATCTGGCCATAGCATGACATAGATAAAGGCTTACTTTAACCTCCTTCCAGAAGGCGCCCTACCCTGGCCATAGCGTGGCACGGACAAGGGCTTGTTCGGTGCTTTATCCTGGCCATAACGTGGGGGGATAAAGGCTTACTCTGTCCTCCCTCTAGGAGGTGCCTTGACCTAACCAGAGGCGCGATCAAGGGCTTCTCCAGTGCTTTAACCTGGCCATAGTGTGGCAAGGTTAAAGGCTTACTTCGCCCTCCCTCCAGAAGATGCTCTGCCCTGGCCAACTCAGCGTAGACAGAGGCTTTCTACCATCTTAGGTAGACTACCATCTTAGGTAGTATCCAAATACAAGGAGTATTTCACTCCCAATTATGTAGATCTTTCTTAGAAAAGTAACTCTTTATTGATTTTTCTCATGCTCTCTTTACAAATTCTTTAATCTTTCCCTGATGAAAGAAATTGATTATCATTCCCTCTAGGGCTCTGCAATGATTGGTCTCATGTCCATTCATCATGTGATGGTGACAGTAGGATCCCTCTAGATCCCTTCCATGTTTTGGCTTCTTTTTCTGTGATGGCCAATAGTTAAGCTCATACTTGGTTAGCAAGTAGACATTTTCTATGGATGTTGTCAAATTGTATTCTTTAGGAAGTCTAGACTTGAAACTTGATTCTTGAGGATGACCTTTTGATTTTATATTCCTTGGCCTTGTATTTTCACATTCTTCAATTGCTTTTCTTTTTGCCACCCTTTGGAGTTCTTGTATTGGAAGTGTTCTTGTAGTAGTTTGTTTCCATTTATGTGCAAAGGCATTGTAGTCAGCCATTATCTCTTTTTCAAAGATTGTTCCTTTGGAATAGTGTTGATTAGTTCTTCTCATATTAAACAAATTGTCACTTCCATTTTCCCTTTTTCTTAAAGAAAAAATAGGGGTGGGGCTAATATGAAAGGGGTTCAAGTTCCATTTCTCAAGATCATATGATTTCGCTTTTTTCTTGTTTATAATTCTTAGAGCTTCTAATCTTAGTCTTTGCTCTTTATTTTGGTTGGAATCCTTGATGGTCTTTGGGGAGAATCCTATCAAATATGGCTCGGAGGATCCTTGATTAGATCTTTTGATTCTTCTAGCCATGATTAGACTAAAGTAGATAAGCTGGAGATTGAAGTAAGTTGGACTAGAGTCAAGTAGTGTTTGGTGTTCAACCAGGTCGAAGGTTCAAGCCCTCCTTCTAGCGCCAAAATGTTAACAAGAAATCTTGTCAACACCCAAAAAGTAGAGATAAAATACTAAACTAATTCCTTTTTGGTTTCCTTTAAATTAATTGAAGTGGATAGAATGAGTATATTCACTTTTGTCTCCTTTCGACCTAGTTGCTATAATGTAGACTTGATCAGTTTGACCTTTCGATCCAATTAAAACGGCTAGCTCTTTTACCTTATAGCCTTTCGAGCTTGTTAAGATGATTCAGATGTTCTCTCGAAAGCCTTCCTTTCGAAGTGGATGTGAGTCTCAAATGGATCTCCTTAGGAACCTCTGGATAAGGTTTATCTTAGCGGGTTCCGACCCAATCGAAAGCTTAAGTTGTTAGTGGGTTAGGGCTTTAATCTAGAATCTGAGATTGAGGTTTCGATTTGGTCAAAAGCTGATTCCTCAAGCACTTTATGTTAGGTCTGGATTTCTAAGGTTCAAATGAATTGAGGTTAGGTTTCGAAGCAGTATCCTTAAATATCTTGACTTGGATTGGGAATCGAAGGCCAAAGTGAGTTGGTATTGGGTTTCGATCTGGTCGAAAGTAGAAGATTTGGGAAAGGTGACCTGGAATCAATAACTTGGGTTACTTGAGAATATGTGGGTTTCGACCTTGTCAGAACAGACCCTTCGATGCAGTCGACACCTGTAACATAAGGTTAGATCTGACAAAAGCTTGTGAAACAGTAAAGTAATTAGAAATATTGAAGGCTTTCTTTATTAGCTTAAAGAAGACTTTATTAATCAATTTCCCTAATTCGATTTACAAATTAGGGTTTTATAGCCCTTTGAATCAAGGAAGTACAAGTTAGAATGATTGAATTTGGATCCCCTAAGCCAGACTCCTTGGGTCTTATTTATAGATGTGGGTCAGCACCTTTCAACCCCAATGCTTTTGATCCGACCGAAAGGTGGCTGCCATGTTGACACTAGTATGCTTTCGCCTTTGTTGAAAGGAGTGGTTGCGCTTTCCTCCTCTGTGTTGGTTTGTAAGAGCTTTCGACTCTGTCAATAGGTTTTACCCAGTGGTTTTGAAGATATTGAGATGCTGGTGGTTTCGTTGCTGTTGGTTGCTTCCGAACTCTTGCCTGTGACTTGATGCGGTACCTCCCTGGAAAATTATGGCTTCGACTGATTTGAAAGGCTTGGTTTAGCTTTCGGAAGGGTTTTTCAGACTATTACATGCTTTCGAGTGGTTTGAGTGAAGGCGAAACATTTGGTTTCGAAAGGTTTGGAACGTATTTGAATAGTTGTCCTCCATTGTCTACGAAAGGTGTCGCTTCAACTCATTCGAAAGGTCTTTAATCGTGCGGAATCACCTTCTTCGAAAGGTGATCAACGAAGGAAAAAGGGTGATTTTGACTCCTTTACCCCTTTGAAAGGTAAAGAATCTTCTAGCCATTGACTGTAGCATCCTTTCGACCTCTTTGAAAGGTTCTGAAGCTTTTGGACTTTCGCTGTAGCATCCCTTCGACTCTTTCGAAAGGTTTGGTTGGAGTCTTTTCTTCTTGTTCTTCTTTATCTTTTGCTCAAACATGTTTCGACTAAGTCGAAAAGAATTTTTGGTAGTAACAATATGAATGAACAAATGAAATTTTAAAATGAAGTAAGTAGAGAAAATAATGTAACAACCCACGGATTTTCGACCCTCGACAATCGACATCAATGCGTTCACTGTATAGCATGTCGAGCAATCGAGTGTCGGGAATACTAGATCATTAGGGGTGAAGAAGAAAGAGATAGAAGAAAATAAAAACAACAACACAGAATCTCACAATCGCAGCGGAACATTATATAATATGTAATAATTGATCTTTATACAAAAAGAATCTGTAACATTTCATATACATACCATCATCAGAGTACAACAGTCAACAAATCAATCTGGATAGTTATAATAACTAGTCTTCACTAGTGCTGAATATATAGCATAACGCACACACAGCGGAAATAACCAAGTATGTGAAATACGCTTGAAATCCTCCAGCTCGTCTCCTGAGCTCCATAGCATCCTAACATGAATCTGTAATACTCAGTCTGACCCGAGCATTATAATAAAATAACACTCGAGTCAGTCTAGAAAACCAGCATGAGAAAACACACTCATTTTGAATTATTACTGTTATCAAAATCCTTTGAAAACAAAGGTATATTGTAAGACCACGTCACACATAAACACGATGGATTTTTACCTTATGATAACCAAAACATTTTATATCAAAATCATCTAATATTATAATAGTGTCTATAGAAAATAAACTATAAAATAGCTGAAATGCTTGCATCTCACGTTTCAGCATGGTTGGGCACATCTAAAACCGTACAGGCTCGTAGTGGATATTGGATTCCATACAATTACTGGGCTACCAGGGTGCCACCCGCCATAGTACACCTTTAGAAAATGTACCAAATTGTACCTAACGATCCCTGTCAACATAGGACCGGCATACCCCTTACTAGATAGTACCGAATATGTTATCACCCCGGGTGTTCCCACCCCATCGAGCGCTCTCTTTTCCATTCACAACCATATCCATAATTATAATATAATATATCTGAGGGTATCTAGAAAAGTGATAACATACCCTACTTGGGTGCGACCGACTTAGCCCTGCTGCATCTGCCCTGTTTTAGTCATTCCCGATTGATGAGGCTTGAGGCTACGTTTTACCTTAAGAATAGCATTCATATACTTGGAATGCTAACACCGCCTTCCAGGAAACAATGCAATGATAACATTCATCCATACAAGTTGTTCTGGGTCTGAACAAACTGAATCTCCAAAATCATCGTCTTCACTATCTTTACGATATCACAATTCATAATGTTCAAAATCGGATCGAAGTGGTTTTCGGATAATTAAATATGATCCCGATCTCTTCGAAACGATTAACGAATTTGGCCAGATTTAGTCGGTTATTTAACTATCAAATGACACACATAAGCAGTCACTAAGCCCATATTATAAAATTTTCCAAAAATATTTATTTCAAATATCTTTACAAAGGTATACATCCAAATCTCTTCCAATATTTCAATATTCGAAGACAAATTCAAAAACTTATATCCATAACAGGATGTTTTCGAACCATCTCAATACTTAGAAATATATTTCTCTTTCCAATTCCATTTATAATTCAACACTTTGAAAATATTTCTATGATAATAATCTCGTGGTTAAAATATTTCAAATCCTTCTAGTCTAATACTTATGAAATATATATAAGTATATTTTCGTAAAATCATTTTTATTTCCAATACTTAGAAAATATTCCATTTATTTCATACTTCTGAAATCCTTTACAATTTACTTGTAAATTCCTTCTCTCATTTATAACGAATTCTATAAGTTCCCGGAATTCATTAATTAACTTCCTTTAAATTTTCCAAAATCGATTTCACTTATCTATAATTCCAACTACCCATTTTTGACTTCTTTTATGAATTATAAATCATTTTTTTAAGTTCTCTTATTTCAATGATTCGGAAATTTCCTTAAGTTTCCAGAATTCCACCATAAGATTTCTCTTATAAAATCTCAACTGTTAAATAAAACTTGGTTTACAGATCTCGAGAGTATCTATAAATAAATTTCAATCGCTCCTAAAACTCTATATATATAGTAAGTATTTTTAAAGAATAAAATTTTATTCCAAAACATGTTTAGGTAATTATTTAAAATATCAACACATTTTTACATAAACATCGATACCTCATTTCCAATTCATTTTTAAATAATACTAATCAATTTTACAAAGCTTATTAAAAAAATTAGAATTTATTTCAAGATATTTGAAAAATCCACTTCTAGAAATATTTTGATACTAAACCAGCTTTAACTATATAGTTTAATAAATAAAAGTCCCATTTAGAAACAACCTTAATTTCTCGATAAAAAAATTATTTTTAAAATTCAACATAACCATTTTTATATTAATAAATCCCTCTCGATTTATTTCCAATCGATCTTCATTTCTAATTTCACGACTATTTCCAAATTCCAAAAATAGAATCCACTATCGTTCCTCTAAACTGATTTCCGTATCTCACTTTAAACCCCCACTATGGATTTATATTTCCAACTTATCAAATGATAATCATTCGCTTTATTTATAAACATCATTTATAAATTTATAAACTCATTTCCGGTTTATAACCAATTTATATTACTTAAATCCATTTACAAATCAGTTTCTATTTAAAATTCCATTTGGAAATCTATTTCTCAATAAATCCAATTATAATTCCAAATCTATTCAAAACTCGATTTCAACTTCCATTTATAATTTACGACATATTATTAAAATCTGTTGTTCCAAATTCCTTGTATAAGTTTATTTCAAAAATATTTATCTGAACCACTTTACAAAATAGTTAAGTGAATTCCAAATCAAATCTTTTATTTAATCCAAACCCATTTCTTATTCAATATTCCAATTTCCATATAAATATTTTTATTTCCAAAATCACCTTTGAATTTCATTTTTTATTAAAAAATTAAAAAATATTATTTATGGTATTTAAAATACCAAAATTTCGGGCCAGTGCTATATAGCATCCAATAAATCAAATCGCACAACAATCCAAAACAGATTATTCAATCACATCATATATCATTATATATGAAAAACAATCAATATATTTGAGGAATCCAGTTGGATCCCTCCAACCTATTTCCTTGCATCCACAGATGTTATATAACATAAAATACCAATCCCGCTTCTAGGCAGGATATCGCGGTAATATAGGATCATCTGCTATTATGCGGGGCATATAGTGTCTCATCCGCTCCAATGGCGGGAATATATCCAACTACTAAAATATATACTACTATATATAATATAACATCCAACTGATAATAAAATATCAATTCAACCAATCATCCAATAATTACATTTAATTATTATAAATTAAACTAGTCGACCAAATTTGAGTAAGATTTACTCACTTTGATTTATAATTAAAATTCCTGCTAGCTCCAAATTATTCCAATCCAACTCCTAGCTGTTGTAATCGATGCCACAAGCGCATCACAACTTGTTTCACTTGAAACGGAGTTCGTATGTAAAGATTATGAATTAATTAGCATCTAAGATTAAATTAAAATTAATTAACAACTTAATAATCAAAATTAACAAAATTAATACCCACGTTCAAAGCCCCAGGCCCATCCCTCCTACATGCTCGAGCTTCAGTTCCGTGACAAAACTCCAAACGCTCGACTCCATCAACGCACGCGCGCCACCAATGTTGACTACCCCTCCTTCTCCGCTACCTGCGGCCACCACCATGCCCCTCCAACCTTCGGCTGCCACCCACGAACGATCGCCAGATTTCGTCGTGAATGCTTCACCCTCTACGAACGAAAACCCAAATCCCAAAACCTCACACTCCCCTCCAAATCGTCCCAAAGCCCAAGACGTAGCTGCCGTTCGAACTACGGCGCCGCTGCTCCTCATCCCCAGGTGAAGTCGCGACTCGATCGCATTGTTTTTTTTATGAGTCGATTTCTTCTTTCGTTCGAACTGATGGAGGAGAAAAAGGGATAACGCAATTTTAAATTGGTGGAAGCGGCATGTGCAGGTAGTAGGTCGGTCCAAGGTACGAGTTAGGGTGGCTGAGAGTTGACCTTTGTAATATAAAACATTATTAAATTTCCAAAATATCTTATTTAACATAACTTGAAATCCCGAACTCCTATCAAGGCATGCTGCCTGGCGTTCCTAATGTTATACTCCTATTGTGAATGCGATGGAACAAGTTTTGATGCCTAATTCGATCGTATAAACCCCAAAACCTCACACTCCACTCCAAATCGTCCCAAAGCCCAAGATGTAGCTACCGTTCGAACTACAGCACCGCCGCTCCTCATCGTCCCAGGTGAAGTCGCGACTCGATCGCATTGTTTTTTTATGAGTCAGTTTCTTCTTTCGTTCGAACTGATGGAGGAGAAAAAGGGATAACGTGATTTTAAATTAGTGGAAGCAGCGCGTGCTGATAGTAGGTCGGTCCAAGGTACGAGTTAGGGTAGCTGAGGGTTGACCTTCGCAATAATAATACACTATACACTATTTCAGTTTCAAAAACTTACTAACTTAGTTATAATTTAAATAGAATTTATACTCACATTAGAAATCGTTTCGATTCATATTCAATTCAAATTTTAATTATTCACCATTTCCGTATTACGATAAATCGCTATATTTGAAATTTAAATTCATTCTATAATTTCAACCAAAATCTTCATATTCAAAAATCAATTTATATTCCAAATTCAATATTTAAAACCATTTAAATATTCAAAATCAAATGTCGGAAAATATGGGTCGTTACAAATAAGATAAGGGAAAAATAAAAATAAGTTATATTCTTATACCCTAGACCCTTATCCCACTTTCATACAATCATTAATAAAATAAAACTAAATACAAAGCTTGGTCAGCTACCATTAGAAGGAAATAAGAGGAAGATAAGCAAGAAACCAAGTAGGAAGCTTAAGCTAATTAATCCAAGAGCAAATCTCAACCTCCTTAACAACAAGCCAAAGGTGAATAATAGATTACATTTCATTTTATTGTTTTCGTGTTTTAGTTGAGATCTGAATTTTGGTTGTTTAAATGGATATATATATACACTTGTTGATGATTTGTGCTATTTCATATAGATTTTATGATAAGAATTGATTTGGAAAACCTATTAAATGACATCCAAATGACTTGCGTTTGTGATATAAGGTCATAAACATTATTTTAGAGATGAGTTTCAAGTTTCATGATTTTCTGAGTTGTTGTGGATTTATCATGAATTTTCTAGTAAAGAAAATTGTTAAATTGGGTTTAAATTAATTTCTGCTATTATATATTAGCTTTGGATTAGAAATTTAAATATGTTAGAAACCATATTAAAAATGATTTATGGGAATTTTTGGAGAATTTTCCTAAGTGTATAAAATTATTTAAAGTATAAGACTTAAACTTTTTATATGTTTATAAAAGGAGAAGGGGAAATTTGCTAAATGTTTTAAATTATTAAAAATTGAATCCGGAAGCACTTTTAGAAAAGATATTTGAAAAATAATTGGCAACCAATAGTATTTTGACAAATATGGGAAGTTAGTTGAAAAGCAATTATTTTAGATAGCTATAAAAACAGTTTTGTTAATAATTACTACTTTTCCACTTCCCTGCAAGCTTTCGACCCCATACTTCCACCTTCAACCATGTCAAAACCAATACACATGATATCAATGCCTTGGTACGTAATGGATTGGAGAAAGGCGAAAGGTATAGAGTCGAAACTAGCTTTCAAAGGGGGTAGAAGTTGCGCTTGTAAACTTTGAACTATTTCTGCTTATAAAGGATGCTTTCGAATGGATCATACTAGCTTTCGACTTAGTTGCTTTCATTTATATGAAAAGAGGTTTCGAATGGGTTGCCGCCTTTTGTTTTAAAGTAAGCTTTCGAAGGGGTCGAAACCCCTGCTTTCGCATTCTACCTTTCGACTTAGTTAATGCCGCTTTTGCCTTTAAACAATGGTTTCGAAAGGGTGCTTTCGTTTTAATAAGAAGCCGCTTCTCCATGCTTTCGACAAGGTTGGTTTTGAAACCACCTACTATGTTTACTTAGGAATAATGCTTTTGAAAGAGTTTCTTTCGCCCTAGTTCTTTCAAGACCCTTTCTTCTATTGAAAGATAAACCCAAAGGTTTCAAAAGGAATTTTTTAAATGGTTTCGAAGCTATGTTCCACAAGCTTTTACTTGAACCCTGTGCTTTCAAAAGGTTTGTTTTAAGTAAAGGACTCTATTGCTTTCAAAAGGTATAAAATGAAGGTTCTGAAGGGAAGAGTCCCCAATGTTTTTGAAAGGTACTTTAAATATTTGAATGGAAGGTTTCTAATGCTTTCGAAATGCAAGTTTGAAGTGTTTTGAAAAGAGGATGTCTAAGGTTTATAAAGCTTTCAAAGGGATACCTTCAATGATTTTGAAAGGTTATTTTAAATGTTTCAAAAGGTATGTTTCGGCCTTTCGGCCTAGTGTTTCAAGGTATAGTAGTTAACATATTTTGAAAGGGGTACTTTCAATGGACTCGAAATGGTTGTTTAAAGTTTTTAAGCAAAGGTTTCGAATGGTTTACCTTGGCTTCATAGCCTAAGATCTTTTAAGTTAAAAAGGGTTTTTGACTTACTTTGGAGGGATAGATAACCCCATTATATTTCATCAATAAAGTTTTATGTAAAATATATATCATGGCAAAGATATTTGAGTAAAGCAAAGAATATATTCCTTGTTTGAGTATGATTTAAAGGGATAAATCAATTTGAAAGAATATTTTTCAAGGAAAATTTGATGGGGTAGTTAACTCTAAGTAAAAGACTCAGATATTAGAATACCAGATGGGACTGGTATAGGGTCGCGTCCTATACTTTAGCTAATAGCCTTTAGCTAATATATGTCCAAAATTCCAGTGTGTAAGGCTTTTTCAGAGGTAAGACTAAAATGATGTTACACAGAGAAAGGAATATATAGAGAGAGGATAGATTATTTGTGAGCTCGCAAAACTATTAGGATCAGTTGACCCTAGGAGAAGTAAGTTAGGGACAGACCGTCCAGGAGTGTATCTACCAAAAGTTAGATTATTTATTATGTCTAGTAAGCCCGAGTGAGCCAAAGGTTAGTAGTTAGCCAAACCAAACAGTATTGTTCGGACAGATAGTCCATTGATTACCTGATTTATATGCATATATGATATTTCTATTTTTGCTTTAATCATTTTGATTGCAGGATTTTGATTTGCAAAAGATATGTTTTAAAAGGGATAATAGTAAGGGGAAACTCATTCCGCTAAGCGGTGCGGTCTCACTTAATATCAGATAACCGAGATGTATAGTATTATTCACACCAGGTTTTATGTCTAACTCGAAATTTATGTTTTCCCCTTAAATTCTTGGGTGCTCAAAATATAATTTGAGTAGATTGAGAGTTGAGGTTTTACAGGTTTAGTAGGTTGGATGAATAAGCTTTCGAAGACGTTCAGGAGGCAATGCTAGCTATATATAGGAGCTATTTTGTTTTATTTCTGCTGTCTTGTATTAAGACTGATTGTCTATTTAGTACTCCGATCATCCAAGGGGGCATCTTCATATGTCGCTCTTGGCGTAATTTGTAATAATTATATTTGATCAAAACCTGGGAATCGATTATGGGAGTATGTAATTGAATATGAAATATTGATTTGAAATGTAATCAAAAAAGTTGTTTTAATCTATGCTGATTTTATTTCATATTCATGTGCTTCTAATATTATGCATACTATTAACATTATCGTATTTTGTCACCGCAAGTTAGTACTATGGATGATTGCAGCATCCGTAGAGCTTAGATTCGGGCCTCAAGATAAGGGATGTTACAACTTGGTATTATAGCATAGGTTTATGAAAACTTAAAAAGGAATTTCAAACTTAAAATGAATTTGAATACATACTCCTAAGGAAGTAGAGAAAAGATTGGGGTATGGAATAACGCTATAGTAACGTACTTGTATTTTCTATATATAAGTATACACTTTATCTCTATTCTTCTATCTCTCTTTGGCTATTCTTCTGTATCTTAAAAAGGCTCGAACGTAGATTTTACGGACATAAGATATGGATGCTAGGAGTGGAAGAGTTAATATTAGTGGAGGAAGCACCACAACCAATTGAAATGCTAGACCAAACACTAGGAGGAATACAGGTCAGGCATAAGCTGCTAATGTGGGTGCTGGAATACTGCAAGTGGATGTGGGAGCTATGTATCAGTTCTTTGTCAACAAGATGCAAGCAGAAGCTAGTGCTAGATTAGTTGGAGGAAATGCTAAAGAACGAAATCAGGGAGTTCCAATGGTTAACAATTATGCTCTGCCGAGTAGAGATTATGCCAGGCTTGGAGGAAAGCCGTTTATTGGAACTGAAGATGCAATTGAAATGGAGAATTGGTTACTTTATTATGAGAGGATTTTCGCTGATTTGGGGCTTAATGATGAGAAAAAGATAAGGCTCTCTTCTAGACAGTTACAAGGAGCAACGCCATTTTGGTGGAACAGTGTCACATTAGGCGTCAATGAGGAGACTATGACTTGGGCTGAGTTCAGAAGAATATTTGAGGAGAGGTTTATGTTAGAGATTGCAAAGTCAACTCTACTCAGGAAATTTATGGGGTTGGAGCAGGGAGATATGACCGTGCTTCAGTACGCAACTAGATTTGAGGAGATATCAAGATACGAATACGCCACGGTGATACTATTATCAAAAGGAATGAGAAGTTCATTCATGGGTTAGAAGCCTAAACTCGCTAAAGCCACATTGTCGCATATTAGTGAACCATGCGATGTAGTTGTTGAGATGGCTTTGAGGAAGGAAGAGATGCTTGCTTTTCTTAAGAGTAACAAGGCAGGTGGAGCTCAAGGAGGGAAGAACCAAAAGAGAAAGTTTTTCCATAAGAAGGGAGCTCAAAAGAGTGGAGGTACCAAGAAGGGAATGACGGAGGTTATCTGCTATAAACGTGACAAGAAAGGGCACTTCGCCAATGAATGTTGCTCAGGAGATGGAAAGAAGGTGATCGGGAAGAAGAATATTAGATGCTTCAACCATGATCAAATTGGACATTATAAGAACCAGTGTAAGGAGCCAGCCAAGGATGGAAAAGGCAAAGTGTTCGCATTGCAGCCAGCTACCTTGAGGCCAACAACAGAGGAAAAAGGAAAAGCTATGTTGGGAGGTACATTTTTGATTCCGGGTATGTCAGTTAGAGTTCTATTCGATACTAGTGCATCACATTCTTTTATATCTCGTTGTTTGGTAGATAGGCTTAACCTAGAACCCTCATACCTAGTTACTTCCTTAAGGGTAGTGAATCCAATAGAAGGATATGCGACACTTGGGATGAGATGTGACCACTTATATTTTGAATTATTAGGTCATGTATTTGCTTGCAGTTTGCATGAGTTTGATTTCGTAGAGTTCGAAATTATTTTGGGTATGGATTGGTTAAGTAAATATGATGCTAGGATATTTTGCCATGATAGGAAAATATCACTTAGACACCCCGAATGTAGTGATCAGATTATATATTCCATAGAAAACCTTAGTTTTGAGATTAATGCTACGTTGGGTGTTGTGGAGGAAGAAGACGAGTTGAATCGAGTTTTCATTGTTAGAGCATTCGCAGATGTCTTTGAGCCTGTAGTAGGATTTCCACTGAAACGAGCCATTGAGTTTAAGATAGATTTAGTACCAGGAGTAGAACTGGTGAGTAGACTACCAAGTAGAATAACAGCTACCGAGATGAAGGAGTTAAAGGTGCAGTTGGTGGATTTAGAGGGCAAGAATTTTGTCAGACCAAGCAGTTCGCCTTGGGGAGCAGCTGCAGTGTTTGTTAAGAAACAAGACGGATTGTTAAGGTTATGTATAGAATATCGTAAGTTGAATGAGAAGACGATAAAGAATCGATATTCGTTACCTAGAATTGACGATTTGTTCGACTAGTTGAGTGGAGCCAAAGTATTTTCCTAGTTGGATTTGGCGATAGGATTCCATTAGCATAGGGTGGCTGAGGATAGTATTCATTTGATGGAGTTTAGGACCCGATATGGATCATACTAATGGTTAGTGATGCCGTTCTAACTAACTAATGCGCCATCGTTCTTTGTAGATTTGATTAACCGAGTTTTCCAAGAGCACTTGGATAGCTTCATGTTGGTATTCATAAATGATATTCTGATATACTCTAAAGTTGAAAGAGAGCATGAAGTTCATCTTAGAGTGGTGCTTGAGACAATGAGGCAGCATCAACTGAAGGCGAAATTTTTGAAGTGTTATTTCTGGAAGAAAGAAGTGAAGTTATTTGGTCATGTAGTCTCAGAAAAAGGGTTGTCAGTAGATCCGGCAAAGATCGAGGCAGTGAATAGTTGAAAGAGCCTGAGACAGTGACTGAGATAAGAAGTTTTCTTTGATTAGCGAGTTACTATTGGAGATTCATTAAGGATTTTTTTGGATAGCGACACCGATGACTAAACTAACTTGGAAAGATGTGAAGTTTGTCTGGACTGATAAGTGTGAGGAAGCATTCCAGAAGCTGAAACCCTTATTGATGAATGCACCTATGCTAGTTGTTTAAAAAGGGAATCAAGACTTAGTGGTGTACATGGATGCTTATGGAATAGGATTAGAGGCTTTGTTAATTTATAAGGCTAAAGTGATCGTCTACGCTTTTCGTCAGCTCAGACCGCATGAGGTTAGATATCCAACTCGCGATTTGGAATTAGCTGCAGTAATTTTTGCATTGAAGGTGTGGATACATTACCTATTGGGGGAATGATTTGAGTTGTATACAGATCATAAGTCTCTAAGGTATTTATTCTCTCATAAGGAGTTGAATACGAGATAGCAGAGGTGGTTAGAGTTCTTAGCAGCTTATGACTTTGGTATTGAGTATACATCAATAAAAGGCAATAAGGATGCGGATGCACTTAGCATAAAATATCAGAATGCAGTATTGCAATGATAACTGAGTGGACAGATTTAGAAGAGTTGACTACATGCAGAGTACAATGGAGATCTAAGAGTAGTTCTAGTACAAAAACTGCTATGTTATCATGTTTAGGTGTTCGACCAGTGATGATTGAAAGGATTGCTTCTAAGCAAGGAGAGGATCCAATATTAGCTGAACGGCCAGAATGATGAAGGAACCAGGTCAGCCCGCAGTGGAAGAAATAAGTGAATTTCAAATTTTTTTTAACCATTTTAGATCTTTAATGGGCCTATGAAGTCAAAATTCTTTTGGTACTTTTCTAAGTTTCTTTTAAATAAAATAAATATTTTATTTAACTTCATAAATAAAGGTTCACTTTAATTTAATATGTATGTAAGTTAGTATATATCAAATATACTCTTATATACAAATTTGTGTGTAACGTTTATTTTTCAAATTTATTCAGAGAAAGAAATATTTCATTTCCTTTCTCTTAACTTATTCAATTAATGAGGGTGCATAAATTTATTTAGTGAAGGAAACTTTTCATTTCCTTTCTCTTAAATGATCCAATTAATGAGGGATCATAAATTTAGTTAAAGAAGGAAACTTTTCAGTCCTTTCTCTTAAATTATTCAATTAATGAGGGATCATAAATTTAGTTAAAGAAGGAAACTTTTCATTTCCTTCTCTTAATAAAATTAAATAATTGATTAATAAAATAACATTAATGACTAATCTAAACATGACATGAATTGTAAATATTTTCACAATAAATATTATGCAAGTGCAACATATAAGGATTGTGCATAGTCAATGGTAATTGATATGTATACATAAAATAAAAAAAAACAATTTGAATAGTTATTACACAGGAAATGAAATGAAAATAAATAAGTGATGACAAAGGTGATTGATACAATTTCCCTTTTAGTAAACTTAATTAATGCAACATTTCCTTTTTAGTAAACTTAATTAACGCAACATATTAATGATAACCAATAGCTACAAAATTGTAAGAATATAGAAGGTAAAAAATGAATTGTATGTATACATTATTGTCTTAATTTATAAAAAATAAATGATTTCATATTATGATGGTATATGTAAAGAAAAATAAATTTTATATGAACACATACAAGTAGATCCAAATTTGTATATATGGAATTCAATCAAAGCTTTCTAATAATATAAATTAGATAGTTATTAAAGTCAATTTCAAAACTTTGATTTGTTATTAAAATTCCTTTTATTCATATGTAAATATCTAATGCAATAAAAAGTGCAAGTAATACATTTATACATAAATACATACATTAACATTAAAAATTAAAATTACACTTTGTTACGAAAGATTAAAATATAGATCTACAATCGAAACATTGTATTGATTCATATAAATTTCATTTTTTAACTTTAAATATAATTCAATCAATCAACATGAAATTGTAAATTTCCTGATTCAAAGAAATGAAATTTAAATGTTAAGACATAGAATTAAAATAATAAATTGTATTTTAAAATATATAGATTTAGTTTCAATTTAACAAAGTAAAGAAAAGTAGCTAAATAATTCAAACATGTAAACATTCAGATCTGAAGAATTACACTTTAATTAGAATGTTTAAAAACATAGATATACACTTAAACATTGTTTTAAAATGTAAAGAAAATTAATTTTGATCTATAAATGAAAAATCAATCATATCATTCAACAAATAATTCAACCTTCATAAACAATTTTTTTGATTAAGCAAGACAGTAAGACATCATAAAATTATGAAAGTCAAATTAAATTTTCCATCAAACATTGTAAAATCACTATCTATATATAGAAAGACATACCTTACTACCTAATCCTTAAAACACACCTTGTTGATGTTGCCTTTGTTTTGCATCTTGAATGAAAAATGCTTCTAGATCAGATTGAATCACCTTAGGATGTTGCATAGAAATCACACCTTGAATGATGATATCCCCTCAGATCTTCAGGATCCACATTCTATTCTTGCAAGAGATGGATGAACCACTTTTGTTTTATTTTATTTGGAGTTGAAAGAATTTTGGAATTTTTTTCTGCCATGAAAAGTTAGGATAAGAGAAAGAAACATACTAAATGAGAAAGAATGAATTATACGTACAGAATGAATTAGAGAATATGTATTTATTTGAAAGAATGAAACTTTTTCATTCTTTAGTTAAAACTTCCCTAAATAATTCCTTTAATTATTTCTCTCTCTCCAATCCTTTCTTTACACCATGTCATCAAATGACATAAAATGTCCATAAATCATGTCATCAAATGACATAAAATTTCCATAAATCATGTCTTCAAATGACATAAAATTTCCCTAAATCATTTTATGCAATTATATTTAAATTACATTGACATCGTATACCAATGCGCGCGAATATAACTTTTATAAATGCATTAAAATAATTACAAAAACTTCCAAACATCAAATAAATAAATAATAATTAATATTTCTCAAATATCAATTAATCTAATCAATTTACAACATTTTATAAATTAATTAAATAATGTGGTTTTTTCAGAGAATTCATCATTATGGTTATGCGATTCATAGGTGTAAATTCAGTCAGCAACTAATATCAAACTATTCAAATATTAACGTTCACACGTCACTTAGCAGTTGGTGTGATATTTTGGTCGAATTTATCGCTTACACATCTTTTGGTAAAATCCAATTTTACTTATTATAAGCGGTACCTAATAGTGACAATTATTTACATCAGTTCTCTACGTCAAAACTATATCACTTTGGATTTATGGGAGACGGTAATGGTCAAAAGTCCAATATCATCATTCAACTTTATAGTACAAACACAAAGTCTTTGGTTCAATAATAACAATTATTATTAACCGAAATGCTCTGGCCAAAGACTTTGCCTTTGAGTTGACTTCAGTTGACCGTGATACTAACCTCATATAACCGAGGAGACAAATCCTCTCTTGAATAGTGTTTCACTTCCAATGCTTCCACTCGACCTAACTATAGTCGTTCGATGGTTGTCGTGCCATGATTTAACTATAATCAAAGCGGAGCTTCCACATTGAAGATCAACAGTATTCTCAAGTCGAGAGAACCGTGTAAATTAGTCACATCGATATTCTCTGCTTGACCTTAGTTATAATAACCAAAAGAAAACTATCTAGTGATCCATAATTATCCAATAACTATCAGTACGTAACCCCTTGGTGCCCCCAACAGTCATGAGTAATACATTGCCCAACATTTGGGGAGCGTTACATACTCTAGTCTCAATGGATACATCGATATCCAGTTTCGATGCATCTTGACTAGGAACATTTAAAATGGTATATTTGTTTCGTTATGATAAATTACTCACGGTTACAACACTTTATAACTACTATCACAGAACATACCATTTGTGGATTTTCTATTAAATATACTTCTAATTAAATTGATTAATTAATATAACCACATTATATCAAGTATATAATAGAAAGAAAATATCTTTATTTCGAACAAGATTGATCAACTAGTTAGATATATGTAACAAATTACATAATTGCCCCTAGGGCATACCCCTAACTCTATCAATCTCCCACTTGCACTTGGGGTCAATTATGGACTCTTATTCCAACTTCTCCAATTGGTTTTCTCAAAACCAATTGGGTCAGTCCCTTTGTGAATGGGTATGCCATTATGTTCTAATTATCTACTTTGTCAATCAACTCTCTTTGATGACGATAAACAATTTTATCATGTAGAATAATTCGGAGTATGTCTCTCAACTTTTAGTGAGCTATAAGTTCTGTTATGAACTATATTGGGACATTGTTATCACATAACAATGTTATGAGATTTTGAACGTTTGGAATCAGCTCGGTTATAAATTTGTGCTTTTATATTTTTATACACATTGCCTTTATTGTGGCGCTATTCTAGGCGATGCACTTGGCCTTTTTACCGAATCAGCCATAGTCTTTCATTTGGAACATTTGCAACTTAAAGATTCTTAACTTGAATTTATTATTGACATACTGCACTCGGTATGACTTATGAAGTTTGAGTTCGAACACTCCTTCATAAGGAGTTTTTGTTTCTGTAAACAATTCTCTAGTATTTCATAAATACATGATAACACTTCAAACAACCATTTACTGATATCAATTTGGATTTGATATTTTCTTCATGTATCAAATACATAAAAAAATAATGATATCGTGGACAATATAACATGTATGATAATTCCTTTTGCCAATGCAAATGAATCAATCTTACATGTTCTGTATTAAACATTTTAATAAGGTGTCCTTGCATATCATTTGAGACATTCTCGACATCTTTTATACTTACTATAAAAGACATCATTTATTAATCCAACGTTGAGTGTTAAAACAACTAAGGCTGATTTTAACACAAGTACATCGTTAAAATTAACAACGTGTTGTTTACTTATAGTTTAGAAATATCAATGTACTTTTAATGTTCTTTCTTATGAACACATGCTTCCTCTGCACTTAGATTGAAAATCAAACTATTTGATATTTCTATCAAAATACTTATTCAATCTTGATGCTTATAATATCATAATTTAGTATTATTTCTTTGATCATAACCAAAGACTCACAAAGTCAATATTGCTTCCACTGATTCGAGACATTTTTGGTTAATATGTGTAAATAGCTTATTCTAAATCGTTATTCAGAATTTTCTATTTCAATACATGTGTACCAAAACACTAAATCTTATCAAGTGATAATTTTGTAAGTAAATCCGAATTAACTTGAGCATGTTGAATACCAAATCTATTACGCTAATTTCAAAAATTCAACATTATTCTTATAAACATTGCTCATTTAATTCCAACTGCATTAGTTTTTCTCATAAAGACACAATCTCGACCGATGGATCACATCCCTTCGGTTATGACCACCAAAATATATATTTTGATAGCGTACTTGGAATTCTTTTGGATTTGCACATCATATCATATGGAGTCAACACTCTTAATGGTTTAATTAAACAACCGAGGATTATATATTTTTGACATTAATAAGAAACTCATATTTTCTCTTCGATGTGCGAGAATACTTATTAGACATTCTAATGCTATGTGTTTATTTAGGTTAGTTAATTTCATTTCATCTCATATAATCTGTTCTATCTATGGATCATATCCAATTCCATTTTGTTTGATGTGTGTTTAGTGTTTGATGATAACAAACTATATATATCGTATTTTAGATGTGTTTGCAGATTATACATATACAGAAATAACAGAAATTTTATCAACACAGAATTTGAATTCAAACTGAAATTTTATTCAAACAATCTTTTTATTACAAATTTTGAATAGTACAAATTCTGACTAACTATAACTGTACAATTTCTGAATACATCACAATTCGATTTTACAGTAACAACCTCACTACATCACTCAATCACTCATCTGCATTGTCCAGCTTCAGTGTTTGTCTTGTCTTCCTGTGTACCTGTATAATTGACAATCTACCGCAGTAATCTGAACAGAAACAAATTTGAATTTGCAAAAATATAAAATTTGTTTTTATCGTTGTCTCAGATATATGGGTTAAACGTCAACATCTTTGATTGTGTAATATCTGTGCATATCAGTATTCATACCAGGGACAGGTATTTACGAGTGGCTGCAGTACACACGTATACACGTGTGCACTGCCTCGCCAACTCGAGTACACAAGGTCAAATCAAAGTTAGATTCAACACAAATGCAAATGGCCTCGATCAAAATTCAAAGTGTAACTGCAACAAGGCAAATGCATGTACAAGTTCAACAAGACAAGTACAAACTGGACAACAACAAAAGCTACCAAGTGAACCAACACAAATGTCACCAAGTAAGTGAAAGCAAGTTAGAGACAAATGTACAAGAATGTACACGGTGGCTACTGGAAAATCAAGGCAACAATTCAAGTTTACAAATGCAAGAACACAAGAACAACAAATACAACCAGACCAGACAGTGGGTCATAACAAAAGACTCAAGTCAAATACATCAGAGATCAACTACAAAGGCTACAAACAAGTTAAAGCATCAATGTACACTGAAACAACATGCACAAACAAATGGTCAAGCTGTAAGTAAAATCAACCCAATGTCAACTCAGAGAACAAAAGCAAGTGCTACTGAACTAAAGCAAAATAAACATACATGTATGGTGTCAAGTGAACAGACACAGGCAAAGGCAGCAAGACAAGTGCAGACAAATATGATCACATTCAAAGCTATGTGATTTCAAGTTAAAGACCAGAGGGATATAAACAACTGTAGCAGTGAAGGTTAATGTCAGATGAAGCTCCCATCACGATCACCAGTAAACAAGTCAAGGCAGTGAAGTGATTCAAGTCTAAACAGGTCGAGAAAGTATTCAGGGATGAACATGCATGAATCAGGAAATCAAGCAAATGCAACAGATCGAAACAAGTATAGTTCAAACCAGGGTGCACGTCAATGAATGCAGAGGTCAGAGAATTGAAGAAAATCAGTACAGTGATACATGAAATCGCATGAACAAGTTCGAACAACCAGACAACATCATATTCACGAATGCAATGTTCAAGTGGAGACCAGAGAAGATGGCCAGAGACGAAGACAGGGATGAACACAAAGATGGCCGAAGCCGTGTCAAAGCAAGTGTTAACCAGGTCAAAAATCAAGTGTGTGCAATCTTTGAAAAAGTCAAAACAAATCGAAATTTAGGAAAGTCTATGCCGTAACCATCAAACAAAATCGAACGATCAAAATCAAAACCGTGCTTATGAAGGAATTTCCCAAAATATCACAACGTATTAAAGGAAAGTTTCAACAACGTGGGAATCACGATATATCAGATCAGACGTCTATATAAAGGACCAAAATCATCATTGACAAGGTGTGGTGAAAATCAGAGAAAACCCAATCATCACCGACAATAAAGCAAAAAGTATTCAAGTCCAAATCGAGAGAAATCATACCGAAATCAGAGTGGTGTCACAAACGAAGACGTAGCTTCAATTCCAGACTAAACAAAGACGTCAAGCTAGAGATACAAAAATCGACGAAGGCGAAGTCCAAATCACAGAAGAACGAACTAATTGGAATCGATCGCAAGCAGCAACGACCAGAAATAGATCGGCGATCAAGGCTGCTGTGATATCCCGGGATTTCAGAGAATTTAAAATGAGATAATCTTTTAAATTAATTATTAAATATTGGTAAAGGTTGTTGTTTTCAAACAATTTAATATTGAGTTGTTTTTAAATATAAGTAGAAATAGATTTTTAAATAGACTTATTTTCAAATTAAATATGTGTTGTTTAAAAATATATATGTGTATTTAAAATGGATTTTAAATAGGATAATTATTGACAATTAATAATGTGATTATTTAAATCTAATATATATATATATTTATTTATTTATTTGAATTAATTTTTAATTTGGATTTTAAATTGACTTTGAAATTGAATTTAAAAATTGAGTTTAAAGATATATATATATCTTAAAATGAAAATAATAATATAGTTTGAATTTAAATAAAAGTTTTATTTAAAAATAAGATATGTATTTATCTAATTAGGAAATAAATATAAAAGTTTCATATTATCATTTAAAATGGATTAAATACACTACATATGATTTAGTTAAAATCTAATTGGTTTTTATTTTATTTTCTTTTAAAAGTTTTATTTTTATAAATTAAGAAAAGCATTTATAAGTTAGGATATGTATTTATTAAGTAGGAAATTTAATAATAAAAGCTTTTAAATCCATTTAAAATAATATAAATATATTTATGCATGTAGTATTACAAGTGTTAGCATATAAACTCACTTGATAACATGTGTTAATCTAATAACCTCTTAAATACCATGTGTTAGCATATTAATCAAGACAAAAGACAAGTGTCATTATTTCTTGAATTTTTTTTTTATATAAATCAGGCTATATATATCTTTAGCCTTCTTCTTCTCATTTCCTTTTATAAAATCTAAGTGAAAAATGCAATAGCCTGTAGCCTCATTTTCTCAAACCAGAATCGAATTCCTCAAACCAGAGAAATTTTCATAAACTAAAATCTGAAGTTCATTCCTCAAAACAATCAGAGAAAATTCAAAACCCTGTAACCTTCTCAAGCTAAAGTCTTAAATTCCTCAAACCAGAAAATGTCATCAACCTGTGATATTCATAGCAGAGGCAAAATCAGAATCAAAAGCCTGTAATCTCCTCTAAAACAAATGCAACCCGAAATCAAAGATCTTAAAGTTTTCAAATTCCAGTTTATCAAGCAACTAGGCATTTCAGTTTTTAAGAAGAAGACAACAGATTTCCTTTTCAAAGTTTCATCTCAACAAAGTCAAATTTCCAGTCTAAAGATCATCAAGCAATACCAAGTTTTTCAAATTGTCAAAAGATTCAGTTTTCATCTCAGTTTTAAGCTCTCTGCATTTTGGTTAAAGGTGAGTAAACCTTTATTTTTAAAACAGTTTAAAAATCTGAGAATAAAATGTTGTGATGAATGCTATGGTAATATGGTTTGCATATGATTTCATCTGTGAATGCATGCTTGTATAATAAAATGCCTGTACTAAAATTAGTATGTATAAATATTTGCTTCCCTGTTAGTTAAAGTGAGTAAACCTTTATTTTTAAAACAGTTTAAAAATCTGAGAATAAAATGTTGTGATGAATGCTATGGTAATATGGTTTGCATATGATTTCATCTGTGAATGCATGCTTGTATAATAAAATGCCTGTACTAAAATTAGTATGTATAAATATTTGCTTCCCTGTTAGTTAAAGTGAGTAAACATTTTATTTAAAAAGCTTAAGTGAATAAATCTTTTGCATGTGAATTTTTGAAATGAATTATGCCTCGCGTGTATATATATATATATATATTAGTGTAATCTCTGTATATAGATATGTGTTTGAATGTGCATGTCTGTAACCCTGTGCATATCTCTGTTTTATGACTAACAGGCTAAAATCTTGGTCTAGATCAGGTTCTCTTCAAACATTCTCCTTTAGGTTGTGAAACTTAAGCAAAACATGTTTGATTTTACATAAACTAAGTATTAAAAATATATTTAAGCAAGATAAGTTGAAAACTAACTGGAAATTTAGAAAGACAGTGGAAATGGTAAACTTATCAAATCCTCGACTTGAATAATTCATAGTTTCAGGTTTATAATCTGTTTGGTTATCTTAAATCATGAATTTTAAAAGATGAATCAAAAATTTTAGATTGGAATCAAGAGTGTATTTCGGGGTTGACCAGAAAATGGTCTTTGAGCAATTTCTGGTGATGGGTAGACTCGTGGTGGTCAGGAACTTTGCTGAAGGAAGAGTGAAGCTTGGTGGTCTCGGCAAAAATGTTAGGTGGTTTATTTACCCACCATGGCGACGGCGTTGGGTCGAAGAAGGGTTTTAACCCTAAGTTTAGTCGAGGTCTGTAATTGGGTTGCCGCGACATCTCTGAAGCATCGGGTTTGATCGCGATGGTAGGAAGTGGAGCTGGAAGTCAAGGCGATTTGATGGTGGTGCCGGTGAAGTCCATCGTGGTCAAATTCAACGGTGAGGGAAGTTTTCTGGCGATGGTGTTTTCCAGGCTTGGTCGAGGAGACTTGGTTTTCGACTCGAATGGGTTTGGCTCGATCTGGGTTATCGTGAGTGGTTGCGTGGGTTTGGGTAGTTGTAGTGAGCTGCCGCGACGATCATCGATGGTCAGAGTCGAGGGTGTACGTGCACCACGTGCACGTTGTGTCTGGGAGTTGAGTAGCTCGGGTAATTCTCGTGCGAGTAAGGGAATGTCTCGAAGCAGGGAGTGTGTGAGAGAAACTCGGGGTAGCTACGGGTAGGTCTCGGGTATGACCCGAAGTAATCTAAACCAGTTTTGGAAAGGTTTTTTAAAATAAGGCTTTTGAAATTTAAAAATAAATTAGTTTAAACTTCCTTATATAAATTTACTTTATATATAATAATTGTTTTCTTTATAAATTGATTAAGAAGTTTTGAAGTTTGTTTGATTTGAATCTTGTTTAAATAAGGTTTTAAGTTATTTTAAAATTTAAATTAGAAATGGAATTTTGAAGATTTTCCTAAAAGTAAGCTTTAAGGTTTAAAGTGAAATTTGTTTAAAGTAATTAAAGGAAGTTTTGGTAACTTTAATTTTTCAAGACAGATAATTATTTTATTCCAAAGTTTAATTAATGATTTGATGATTAATTAAAGTAAAAAAAAAGGAATTTAATCAATTTAATTAATTAATGATTAAGAATTATTTAATTAATAATTAATTAAATAGTGATAAATTAGTTGATAATTTAAAGATGAATAAATTAAGTAATTAAGATTGTTAATTAAGTAATTAGAAGTTAATTAAATTAAGTAATTAGAGATTAATTAGCTGGTAATTAAGAAGTACTTAATTTGTAATTAAGTTTTATTAATTAATAATTGGGTGTTATTAATTAATAATTAAGAAATAATTAATCTATAAAGATTAATTAAGGATTAATTAACTGATAATTAAGGATTGGTTAATTTATTATTAAGTTTTATTAATTGATAATTAAGGTTTATTAATTAATAATTAAAGAATAATTAATCTGTAATTAAGGTTAATTAATTTATTTAAAGGTAATTAAGGAATGAATTACTCAATTGTAAATAATAAATGGATGTGATTAATTTAAGTTAATTAATTTGTAAATTAATTAAAGATAATCACTTGATAAAGGATTAAGTATGAATACTTAATAAGATTGATAAGTATAATTACTTGGAAAAGTAATTAATGTATAATCACAGGATGTAATTAATTAAAGAGAATTACTTAATGGAAAGGAGTTAAAGTATAATTACTTTATAAAAGTAATTAAGGATTAATTATTTGGTATAATTAATTAGAGGATTAATGTAATTAATTAAGGAGTTAATTAATTAGGGTAAGTAATTATAGGATGATAATTACTGGTTATGATTAATTAAGGTGGATTAATGGGAGTGATTAATTAAAGTTTAATTAATTAATGTAATTAATTAAGGGTCAATGTAATTAATTATAATTAATCAATTAATGGAAGTAATTAATTAAGGATCATTAATTAAATGTAATTAATGAAAGTAATTAAATATTAGTTACTATTAATGAATAAGAATAATTAAATTGTGAAATTAATTAAAGGATAATTACTTTATGTAATTAATGAATAATTAATCAAGGATGATTAATATTTAATGAGTAATTAATTAATTAAAGGTTTTAATTAATTAATGATAGATTAAGCAAGATTTGATAATTAATTCTTAAGTAATTAATTTAAGATAATTAAATTAATTATAATATAGGGTTAATAATTGTTGCTTATAGCTGATTGTTAATATAGAATATCTAAATTGGATGATATCTATTGGATGATATGCTGTGATGTTCTGTGATATGATATTGGATATATCTGTGATAAATGTGTGATATTTATCTGTTAAATGCTGTATGAATTCAAAGTATTGAATTGAATCAAATTGTTTAAACCTTTAAACAACTTGGACTTAAAAGATACGTTTTGGATTTCGATGAGACCGGGATCGGGTTTCCGTATACCGGATTTCCAGGTCTGGAGACCCGAATACCACATCGATCCAAATTAACGATAGGTCGTGAATCTCAAGTGAAGATGAAGATTCAGAGTGCAAGGGTTATTGTCGTTAACTCTGAGGGTGATTCCAAAATGAGTGTAACGAGATAATGCCTTCGGTTTCGTTCGAACCCGGAACGAACTTGTATGGATTGAATGCTTTCAGCACATCGTCAGGTGGACGATGAGCATTCTAAGTGATGTGTTCTGATTAAAGGTAATCGTGACCTCAAGCCTCATCAACCGGGAATGGCTAAAACAGGGGAGGTGCAGCAAGGTTAGTGGGTAGCGCCCAAGTAGTATAAGATTCCTCTGTCTAGAGTCCCTTTTTATTTCGGCTGTGTGGGTGGTTGTTTGGCCGCAACCACGGGGTTTCTTATGCGGGAATTATCCAGTAAGGGATGTTCCGGCCTTGTGTTGCAGGGGATTGGGAGTGATCCTCGGTACGTTGATCTAGGCCACGTACTGTGACGAGCGGTACCCCGGTAGCTCTGCCATTGTATGGAATCCAAAATCCAATAAGTGCCGTACGTATTAGTTGTGCCCAACTATGTTGGAACGTGAGATGTAAGCATTCCAGCTATTTCTGTATTTTACTTGAAAACCCTAGACCCTATTATAATATAACTGGATTTCCTATCAAATGTTTTGGGTTAGCGTAAGGTAAAAACTTACCCATGTTTATTTGTGGGGAGTCTTACGTGATACCTTTGTTTTCAAAGGTTTTGAAGTTAAGCAATTTAAACCGTTTACTCACACCAGACCCATGTCTGACCCAAGTGTTTATTTTCTGTTTTATAAACTCTTGGGTACTCAAATTTTTACGAGTAGCCAAGGGATTCAGGTTTGCTTTGACGAATCTTTGGAGGAGCAATGGAGCAGGAGGCTTCAGCGTTCGTAGATATAGTGTTCCACTGTGTTAGTCTGTATGAGTCATTTGTTGAGTGTATTTGAGTTGTAATGACTAGACAGATGTTTATAACTGTCTAGTATGTGTTGTATAAGCTGTGTATCTCTGATGTATATGATACAATGTAATATCTTATTTGATTAATATAATTTTTTCGTTCCGCTGTTTAGATTCTGATGTGTTTCTTTCTTTCTTCTCTATCTTATCTCTTTTCTATCCCTTTCTTTCTTCTTGATGATACGACTTTTTGTGGAAAAAAAAGCCGGGTCATCACAGTTGGTATCAGAGCTATAGGTTGAGTGAATACCTAGGCTCTAGAGTGGTGTCTATCTTGAGAGAGCGTATTTGTAATTTTTATATAACTATATATATATTTATTCTACCTATTTGTTGGATTACCTGTTCGGGTTTTCCAATATAAGATATAAAGGTAGATATGGTAGTGGTGTGTGTAACACGACTACCAATGGTTGGAGTCTGAGTATTAAGGTTGGAAGTGTATCTGTCGAGACTGTAGACCTAATACCATCTCGAGTGAGTTTGCTGTGGTGTAAGGATTTCATTGATCTCTGAAGGAAACCTGTTAAGGTTCGGAGTCCATCATTATAGGGTAAGTTGGATCGCGCTCGTGTGAGCAGATTTTTGAGAGTTTGGATCTGTCGAATGAGCAGAAGCGAGTGATGGTATCTTGACAATCTCAGGAAGAAGTAGTTGCGTGATGAGATGCAGTGACTGGATGTTTCTGAAGATGTTTTCTTTTGGAGCAAGTTTGAAGAAATGTGTCTGCTTCGGTGTTGTGGCTGAGTTCAGCAGAGTCTTTTCTGTTTGGTTTGGAGTCCGAGTTTCTCGAAGCTTTGGATAGGGAGTCTTGGCATCTGTGTCAGCAGTGCAGCTCGGAGTAATCTGTGTGCCGGCGGGAAGTCTTCTGGCTGAGCATTTTCTGGAGACGGAGTTCAGAAGCAGCAGAGTGGATCCAGTTCTTCGATGGATTGTCTAAGTCAAGCATAAGCTATTCTGATTTGTTAAGAGAGAACAATATTTTTGGATACTGGACTGGGTTGATCGCAAAAGTGACTTGCGATAGTTTGAGTGTTCTCTTGAGTAGTCAGAGATTTTTCGGGATGTCTTCAGGGAAGTCAGAGGTTTGCCTTAGCATCTGTAGATTTGAGTTTTCTTATCAACTAGGATTCCAGGATTGGAACCGGTGGTTCAACTAGTTGAAGGTTGATTCCTAGAGATAGGATTTGGTGAAGCAGCTCAGTATTTCATGGAACTTCTGAGTTTTCTTTTTATGATCTGTTGAACCATATTTTCAGGATGTGTTGTCTAGTTGTGCTCGAGTTCATCGACGGCATTCTTATCTTCTCCAGATCAGAGTGGTGCAGCGGAAGCAAGATGGCAGCTGTTCTAGAATGGAAGAAACCGGAAGTTGCAGTGTTTGGATTAAGAATTTCTATAGAAAATATTTCTGGATTTGGGTAGATCTTGAGAGGATCATTTTGTTGAGTTATTTTTGATCCAGTTTGTTTTTAGAAGCATCAGCGAAGGTTAAGCTGATCGGAATGGGTGTAGGCAGCCCAGGATTGTCAGAAGAGTTCTATGGATAAGAAACGGAGGAATTTGGAATTCGGAGTGGAGACTTTGTTGTTATTTTCTCCGGTCAAAGGAGAAATAAGATTGGGTAAGACTGTGAGGTTAACTCCAAGGAGTATTGGATTCTTCTGAGTTTTTGTAAGGATAAGAGTTTGGTCTACTTGGTTGAATTGTCAGTTTGGATAACTGGGATTCGGAGTATATCGCGTATCTTTGAGGAAGTACGTGTTTGATCTATCTCTGGTTTTGGAACCAGTAGTTCGGGAAGGATTTGGTTGTTGAGTCAGACTTGTCTGTAGTCTGATATCCTGTTTAGTTTTGTAGATTTAGATGAGTAGGAGCTCTGTAGCTTCGTAGTTTAAGATTGTCTTTAGAGCGAGTATCCCGGTATATATATATACTTGGGAAAACTCGAGGAAATTTTAGGAAGCTTATCCGGATCTGTGTCCGGGTAGCTAGTATAGTTGTTTGGATAAAATTGTTTGTTTGGATGAATAGTTGTTTGTTGATAGTGTATGGTTGATAAGTAGGCTTGAATTGTTTTAAAATTGGTTAAAATAAAATAAAAACATTGGGTTATCTTCTGTTTTAAATTTCGAGGACGAAATTCTTTTAAGGGGGAAGGAATGTGATATCCCGGGATTTCAGAGAATTTAAAATGAGATAATCTTTTAAATTAATTATTAAATATTGGTAAAGGTTGTTGTTTTCAAACAATTTAATATTGAGTTGTTTTTAAATATAAGTAGAAATAGATTTTTAAATAGACTTATTTTCAAATTAAATATGTGTTGTTTAAAAATATATATGTGTATTTAAAATGGATTTTAAATAGGATAATTATTGACAATTAATAATGTGATTATTTAAATCTAATATATATATATATTTATTTATTTATTTGAATTAATTTTTAATTTGGATTTTAAATTGACTTTGAAATTGAATTTAAAAATTGAGTTTAAAGATATATATATCTTAAAATGAAAATAATAATATAGTTTGAATTTAAATAAAAGTTTTATTTAAAAATAAGATATGTATTTATCTAATTAGGAAATAAATATAAAAGTTTCATATTATCATTTAAAATGGATTAAATACACTACATATGATTTAGTTAAAATCTAATTGGTTTTTATTTTATTTTCTTTTAAAAGTTTTATTTTTATAAATTAAGAAAAGCATTTATAAGTTAGGATATGTATTTATTAAGTAGGAAATTTAATAATAAAAGCTTTTAAATCCATTTAAAATAATATAAATATATTTATGCATGTAGTATTACAAGTGTTAGCATATAAACTCACTTGATAACATGTGTTAATCTAATAACCTCTTAAATACCATGTGTTAGCATATTAATCAAGACAAAAGACAAGTGTCATTATTTCTTGAATTTTTTTTTTATATAAATCAGGCTATATATATCTTTAGCCTTCTTCTTCTCATTTCCTTTTATAAAATCTAAGTGAAAAATGCAATAGCCTGTAGCCTCATTTTCTCAAACCAGAATCGAATTCCTCAAACCAGAGAAATTTTCATAAACTAAAATCTGAAGTTCATTCCTCAAAACAATCAGAGAAAATTCAAAACCCTGTAACCTTCTCAAGCTAAAGTCTTAAATTCCTCAAACCAGAAAATGTCATCAACCTGTGATATTCATAGCAGAGGCAAAATCAGAATCAAAAGCCTGTAATCTCCTCTAAAACAAATGCAACCCGAAATCAAAGATCTTAAAGTTTTCAAATTCCAGTTTATCAAGCAACTAGGCATTTCAGTTTTTAAGAAGAAGACAACAGATTTCCTTTTCAAAGTTTCATCTCAACAAAGTCAAATTTCCAGTCTAAAGATCATCAAGCAATACCAAGTTTTTCAAATTGTCAAAAGATTCAGTTTTCATCTCAGTTTTAAGCTCTCTGCATTTTGGTTAAAGGTGAGTAAACCTTTATTTTTAAAACAGTTTAAAAATCTGAGAATAAAATGTTGTGATGAATGCTATGGTAATATGGTTTGCATATGATTTCATCTGTGAATGCATGCTTGTATAATAAAATGCCTGTACTAAAATTAGTATGTATAAATATTTGCTTCCCTGTTAGTTAAAGTGAGTAAACCTTTATTTTAAAAACAGTTTAAAAATCTGAGAATAAAATGTTGTGATGAATGCTATGGTAATATGGTTTGCATATGATTTCATCTGTGAATGCATGCTTGTATAATAAAATGCCTGTACTAAAATTAGTATGTATAAATATTTGCTTCCCTGTTAGTTAAAGTGAGTAAACATTTTATTTAAAAAGCTTAAGTGAATAAATCTTTTGCATGTGAATTTTTGAAATGAATTATGCCTCGCATGTATATATATATATATATATATTAGTGTAATCTCTGTATATAGATATGTGTTTGAATGTGCATGTCTGTAACCCTGTGCATATCTCTGTTTTATGACTAACAGGCTAAAATCTTGGTCTAGATCAGGTTCTCTTCAAACATTCTCCTTTAGGTTGTGAAACTTAAGCAAAACATGTTTGATTTTACATAAACTAAGTATTAAAAATATATTTAAGCAAGATAAGTTGAAAACTAACTGGAAATTTAGAAAGACAGTGGAAATGGTAAACTTATCAAATCCTCGACTTGAATAATTCATAGTTTCAGGTTTATAATCTGTTTGGTTATCTTAAATCATGAATTTTAAAAGATGAATCAAAAATTTTAGATTGGAATCAAGAGTGTATTTCGGGGTTGACCAGAAAATGGTCTTTGAGCAATTTCTGGTGATGGGTAGACTCGTGGTGGTCAGGAACTTTGCTGAAGGAAGAGTGAAGCTTGGTGGTCTCGGCAAAAATGTTAGGTGGTTTATTTACCCACCATGGCGACGGCGTTGGGTCGAAGAAGGGTTTTAACCCTAAGTTTAGTCGAGGTCTGTAATTGGGTTGCCGCGACATCTCTGAAGCATCGGGTTTGATCGCGATGGTAGGAAGTGGAGCTGGAAGTCAAGGCGATTTGATGGTGGTGCCGGTGAAGTCCATCGTGGTCAAATTCAACGGTGAGGGAAGTTTTCTGGCGATGGTGTTTTCCAGGCTTGGTCGAGGAGACTTGGTTTTCGACTCGAATGGGTTTGGCTCGATCTGGGTTATCGTGAGTGGTTGCGTGGGTTTGGGTAGTTGTAGTGAGCTGCCGCGACGATCATCGATGGTCAGAGTCGAGGGTGTACGTGCACCACGTGCACGTTGTGTCTGGGAGTTGAGTAGCTCGGGTAATTCTCGTGCGAGTAAGGGAATGTCTCGAAGCAGGGAGTGTGTGAGAGAAACTCGGGGTAGCTACGGGTAGGTCTCGGGTATGACCCGAAGTAATCTAAACCAGTTTTGGAAAGGTTTTTTTAAAATAAGCTTTTGAAATTTAAAAATAAATTAGTTTAAACTTCCTTATATAAATTTACTTTATATATAATAATTGTTTTCTTTATAAATTGATTAAGAAGTTTTGAAGTTTGTTTGATTTGAATCTTGTTTAAATAAGGTTTTAAGTTATTTTAAAATTTAAATTAGAAATGGAATTTTGAAGATTTTCCTAAAAGTAAGCTTTAAGGTTTAAAGTGAAATTTGTTTAAAGTAATTAAAGGAAGTTTTGGTAACTTTAATTTTTCAAGACAGATAATTATTTTATTCCAAAGTTTAATTAATGATTTGATGATTAATTAAAGTAAAAAAAAAAGGAATTTAATCAATTTAATTAATTAATGATTAAGAATTATTTAATTAATAATTAATTAAATAGTGATAAATTAGTTGATAATTTAAAGATGAATAAATTAAGTAATTAAGATTGTTAATTAAGTAATTAGAAGTTAATTAAATTAAGTAATTAGAGATTAATTAGCTGGTAATTAAGAAGTACTTAATTTGTAATTAAGTTTTAATAATTAATAATTGGGTGTTATTAATTAATAATTAAGAAATAATTAATCTATAAAGATTAATTAAGGATTAATTAACTGATAATTAAGGATTGGTTAATTTATTATTAAGTTTTATTAATTGATAATTAAGGTTTATTAATTAATAATTAAAGAATAATTAATCTGTAATTAAGGTTAATTAATTTATTTAAAGGTAATTAAGGAATGAATTACTCAATTGTAAATAATAAATGGATGTGATTAATTTAAGTTAATTAATTTGTAAATTAATTAAAGATAATCACTTGATAAAGGATTAAGTATGAATACTTAATAAGATTGATAAGTATAATTACTTGGAAAAGTAATTAATGTATAATCACAGGATGTAATTAATTAAAGAGAATTACTTAATGGAAAGGAATTAAAGTATAATTACTTTATAAAAGTAATTAAGGATTAATTATTTGGTATAATTAATTAGAGGATTAATGTAATTAATTAAGGAGTTAATTAATTAGGGTAAGTAATTATAGGATGATAATTACTGGTTATGATTAATTAAGGTGGATTAATGGGAGTGATTAATTAAAGTTTAATTAATTAATGTAATTAATTAAGGGTCAATGTAATTAATTATAATTAATCAATTAATGGAAGTAATTAATTAAGGATCATTAATTAAATGTAATTAATGAAAGTAATTAAATATTAGTTACTATTAATGAATAAGAATAATTAAATTGTGAAATTAATTAAAGGATAATTACTTTATGTAATTAATGAATAATTAATCAAGGATGATTAATATTTAATGAGTAATTAATTAATTAAAGGTTTTAATTAATTAATGATGGATTAAGCAAGATTTGATAATTAATTCTTAAGTAATTAATTTAATTTAAGATAATTAAATTAATTATAATATAGGGTTAATAATTGTTGCTTATAGCTGATTGTTAATATAGAATATCTAAATTGGATGATATCTATTGGATGATATGCTGTGATGTTCTGTGATATGATATTGGATATATCTGTGATAAATGTGTGATATTTATCTGTTAAATGCTGTATGAATTCAAAGTATTGAATTGAATCAAATTGTTTAAACCTTTAAACAACTTGGACTTAAAAGATACGTTTTGGATTTCGATGAGACCGGGATCGGGTTTCCGTATACCGGATTTCCAGGTCTGGAGACCCGAATACCACATCGATCCAAATTAACGATAGGTCGTGAATCTCAAGTGAAGATGAAGATTCAGAGTGCAAGGGTTATTGTCGTTAACTCTGAGGGTGATTCCAAAATGAGTGTAACGAGATAATGCCTTCGGTTTCGTTCGAACCCGGAACGAACTTGTATGGATTGAATGCTTTCAGCACATCGTCAGGTGGACGATGAGCATTCTAAGTGATGTGTTCTGATTAAAGGTAATCGTGACCTCAAGCCTCATCAACCGGGAATGGCTAAAACAGGGGAGGTGCAGCAAGGTTAGTGGGTAGCGCCCAAGTAGTATAAGATTCCTCTGTCTAGAGTCCCTTTTTATTTCGGCTGTGTGGGTGGTTGTTTGGCCGCAACCACGGGGTTTCTTATGCGGGAATTATCCAGTAAGGGATGTTCCGGCCTTGTGTTGCATGGGATTGGGAGTGATCCTCGGTACGTTGATCTAGGCCACGTACTGTGACGAGCGGTACCCCGGTAGCTCTGCCATTGTATGGAATCCAAAATCCAATAAGTGCCGTACGTATTAGTTGTGCCCAACTATGTTGGAACGTGAGATGTAAGCATTCCAGCTATTTCTGTATTTTACTTGAAAACCCTAGACCCTATTATAATATAACTGGATTTCCTATCAAATGTTTTGGGTTAGCGTAAGGTAAAAACTTACCCATGTTTATTTGTGGGGAGTCTTACGTGATACCTTTGTTTTCAAAGGTTTTGAAGTTAAGCAATTTAAACCGTTTACTCACACCAGACCCATGTCTGACCCAAGTGTTTATTTTCTGTTTTATAAACTCTTGGGTACTCAAATTTTTACGAGTAGCCAAGGGATTCAGGTTTGCTTTGACGAATCTTTGGAGGAGCAATGGAGCAGGAGGCTTCAGCGTTCGTAGATATAGTGTTCCGCTGTGTTAGTTTGTATGAGTCATTTGTTGAGTGTATTTGAGTTGTAATGACTAGACAGATGTTTATAACTGTCTAGTATGTGTTGTATAAGCTGTGTATCTCTGATGTATATGATACAATGTAATATCTTATTTGATTAATATAATTTATTCGTTCCGCTGTTTAGATTCTGATGTGTTTCTTTCTTTCTTCTCTATCTTATCTCTTTTCTATCCCTTTCTTTCTTCTTGATGATACGACTTTTTGTGGAAAAAAAAGCCGGGTCGTCACAGCTGCGAAGCCCTAATTTTGGAATCAGAAACAAAGTCCCAATTTTACAGTCGCCATTTATTTTTCCAGAAGCAAAGAAAAGGATCGGGGCCTATAATTGATTAAACGAAGCGGGCCGACATTATTGAAATAAAAAAAGGGGAAGTGGGCCGGTCTAGTTTTAATTAGGGGTTTAAATTTCAGTTTTAAAGTTTTATTTGGGCCATTTTTATTGATTTAATTTTTAGGCCAAATTCATTTAAGGGCAAAGGTATTTTTAACTGTCGATTTAAACTTTGCCCTGGGATTCAAACTGTATTCTGTATTTTCGTTTTGTTTTTTTCAAAGTCCAGTTAGAGTCAATCACCACCTAGGGTTTAGGTGTTGTCAGATTGTCTAGTTAGGGTTAGTTCAGTGAGCAGGGAGGCTGCGAGTTTGCAAAGCTCTATAGGCGGGAGCAGAGTTTGCGAGTAAACGAAACTCTATAGGCGGAGAAGGGTGTGCGAGTCTGTAGGAGTGTTTGTGAGCGGGAGCGAGTGTCTGCGAGTCTGTCAGAGTGTTTGTAAGTGGGATACTATTTAACTCTAATAGAAATCTGGGAATGCAGCAGTAGGCAAGGGTTGCCGAAGCTGGGTAAATTTTGTGTGTGATTTACTTTACTGCATATTTATTTATCTGCTATTTGCTTTCGCGTTTAATTTGAGAAAATTTGCGATAACCCTATTCACCCCCCCTCTAGGGTTAATCTAGATCCTACAAGTGGTATCAGAGCGAGGTAATTTTTTTTTTTAACTCTAGAGTCATGAATCTATCAAATAATGCTTTTACTGAGGGGCAATCTATTGTTAGGCCACCAATGTTTAATGGGAATGATTATGCTTATTGGAAAGTTAGGATGGGTATTTATCTTAGTTCTGTTGATTATGATGTTTGGGATATTATTGAAACTGGCTATAAAGCTCCCACTATAACTGTTGGTGATACTGAGATTCTTAAACCTAAGGATAGGTGGGACGCTAATGATAAGAAATTAAAAACAACAAATGCTAAAGCTATGAATGCTTTAATCTGTGCTCTTGATAAGAATGAATTTAATAGAATTTCTCATTGTACAACTGCGCAGGAAATTTGGCATACTTTGGAGGTGACACACGAAGGAACTTCTCAAGTCAAGGAGTCTCGTCTAGCCCTGTTCAGCAATGAATACGAAAACTTTGTGATGGACAAAGGCGAGAGCATAAAAGACATGTTTGGACGCTTCTCAACCTTGGTATACAATGCTAGAGCGCTTGGAAAGGTATTCTCCGAGGTAGAGCTAGTGAGGAAGATACTACGAGTCTTACCAATGAACTTTGAGGCAAAAGTCACAGCAATACAAGAATCGAAAGATCTGAGTAAACTAAGCATGGAGGAGTTGATAGGCAACTTGATGACATATGAGCTTGAGCTAAAAACAAAGGAGGAACGCAACAACTCCGAACCAAAGAAGAAGACAATTGCCTTAAAGAGCAAAGAAGAGAGCAATGAAGAAGAAGAAGATCCAATTGAAGAGATTGAAATAGCAGTCAATAATCTTAGAAGAAGATTCAAGCCACGAAAGAAGAAGACCAGTAGTAATAGATCTAAAGATTCTGACAACTCTGAAAATGAACTAATTTGTTATAACTGCAACAAGCCTGGTCACTTCAAACAAAACTGTCCACTTCTCAAAAACAACAAGGGAAAGAAAAAGAAGAAAAAGGCCTTTGCAGCAACTTGGGATGATGATGATGGGGAGGAAGTTTCAACTGATAGCTCAGAGGAGGCTAATCTGTGTCTTACGGTAAGATCAGATTCAGAAGCAAGCTCAAGGGAATCAAGATCAGATTCAGAAGCAAGCTCAGAGGAATCCAATGAGGTAAAAAACTACTCTTATAAAGATCTTGTTTATTTGTGCCTCGATCTTACTAAAACTGTTGAAGCTCTTGATTCTAAAAATGAAAAACTGAAATCTGATAGGAAAAAGCTTATCCATGAAAATTTCAGGTTAGAAACTGAACTTGAAAAAATTCAGAACCTAGAATGTGAAAATTGTAAAACTTTAGATTCAGAGTTATCTAAACTGAAGAATAGCTTCGAGGATCTTGAAAAAGAAAACCTAAATCTAAAGGAAACTATTAAAACTAGGAAAAAGGATTTTGTGAGTAGATGCACCTCACTTGTGTCTGAAAACTCAACACTGAAAACCAAAGTCCAAGATCTTGAGAAATCACTAAATAACTTTTCTAGAGGAGAAAAATCATTCAATATGTTATTAGGAAATCAATTGTTTGCTAACAACCGAAAAGGACTAGGTTTTGGTAAATCACAAGTTGATGATAGTGCAAAAGGTAAGGGTATCTTTACTGAATGTGAAATAGTTGGACATCATATTGAAAATTGTAGTCATAGGAACAAGAACACGAGATTTATACAAGTTTGGGTTCCTAAGAATTCTACAAACAAATTTCATATCTATTGGAACAAAAATAAAAAGACAAAACAAGTTTGGGTTCCAAAGGGATTATTTATTCATAATTATTCTGCCACTAACAATCATGGACCTATAAAAACAAATAGGTCACATACATCTTTAACTGTGTAGGTGTGGTGGCAGGCTAAGGAACAACATTAGTGTTATCTGGATTCTGGTTGTTCCAGATATACATCGAGCGTCAAATCAACGTTCCTTAGCCTAGTATAAAGGTGACAGATTCACTATGAGCAAACAACGAATGATTATCGTACAGGTAAAACAGGTAGTTGTATTTCTTTCAAACGATAGATAACCGGTAAGAATCTGCATCTGAATTAAATCAGCCAGTTATGATTGATGATGTTAATTCTGAGTTTTAACCAACCATCTTACTCGAAGTAATTGTGATGGATGACAGAATCTAACTTGCTTGATTTATGATCTTATATGATTCGATCTGTGCTTGAAAATTGATCAACCATTTTCTTCTTAAACTTAATATGTTTGGTCAAACTATGATTGCTCATGCTATAAAAGGTTTTTGAGAAACTGTTGAAGCTGTTGCTTCACTGATGAAAACTTCAAATTGTTTTTGAGATAATCTTGATATTTTAACTGTGATTCTACGGAAGGTATACACACTCGCTCTTCATTTGATAAAAGTTTGTGTGAGTTTTGTTAACACCGTAGTTTTATTTCTGAAGATGAATCTGATACTGTTGAAATGGTTCTTAACTACTTCTAGACTCCATATTATGTTTTCTGTGTGTTTGTGTACACGTTTTCACTCTAATTCTAAAGAATCACATTTGAATACCACTAAACGAAATTTTGAGATATTTTTCACACACACACAAATTTGGACTATGATATCTTTTGTGTGAAAACTTTAATTTAGTTGGTTATTCTGATGTTGATTATACGGGTTCACTGGTTGACAGGAAAAGTACTAGTAGGACATGCTTCATGCTAGGACACTCACTAATTTCATTGTCTAATAATCGTGCTCTCCATTCACTCACGAAACACATTGATGTGAAACACCATTTTTTTTGGATCACATTTCTAAAAAAAACATTTGCATTAAATTCATTTCAACTAAGAATCAACTTGCTGATATTTTCACAAAACCCCTCCTCGAAGACAGATTTTCCAGATTACGTTTGGATTTGGGGATTATGGAAATTGACTAATCATTCTTCAATTTTTGGTTGAAATATTCTTGGATATTTATTTTCAACTTCAATTTCTATAATTCAAACCTGTTTTGGATATCATTCAAAGATTGATTCGAATATGGTATTCAGTAGTGGAAATACGTTTGGTTTATGAAATTTCATAATATGATTAATTTGGTAACTTATTCCACGACCATTTCTATTTCTACCACCTTTCTATCATTCATAATGGTTTTGAAAAATGAGAAGAGTAAATTGCTTTTTAAATTAAAAAGGAAAAATCCAAGAAAATCTTAAAATATTCCTTATGCATCCATTCTCATTTAAAAGTCCTTATGGTTATGCATGGATGGATCATTAGAGGTTATCATCACTCCATTCTCATTTAAAAGTCCTTATGGTTATGCATGGATGGAGCTTGATAACTAATGAGTAACTGCTAATCCCATTTAAAAGTCCTTATGGTTATGCGTGGTTAGTAAGTGCTTATTTTTTTTGTGCTGAAATGTCAAATCTTTTTAAAAATTATAATAAATAGAAGAAAACATCTCTCTTCTCATTATAAAAATCAAATCATCGATCCATTCTCTAAAATGTGGAAAATGTTATCTTGTTATGATATATTATGGTTTTTCCTTATTTTTTCCATTTGTTTTCTCCTACTGTTTCATTATTTTTTGTCAGTCTTTTGATGATAACAAAAGGGGGAGAAGGAAGAGATTTTGATAAGAAAATAAGTATTTCTGGAATATTTATTTACCAAATTTGTTAAATATTGTTAGTTATTTTCTATAGCTCTTTTATTCGTCTGTAATTTCCAAAATCTTCTAAATAGGGAGTGGTCTCCGTTGTAGGGGGATTATTCATGTAGGGGGAGTATACATGTAGGGGGAGCTAAATATAGTCATGATTAATATAGTCATGTTTAAACACATCTACTGGAATTTCAAAATCTTTAATATATGTTTGTCATCATCAAAAGGGGGAGATTGTTTGATGTGTGTTTAGTGTTTGATGATAACAAACTATATATATCGTATTTTAGATGTGTTTACAGATTATACATATACAGAAATAACAGAAATTTTATCAACACAGAATTTGAATTCAAACTGAAATTTTATTCAAACAATCTTTTTATTACAAATTTTGAATAGTACAAATTCTGACTAACTATAACTGTACAATTTCTGAATACATCACAATTCGATTTTACAGTAACAACCTCACTACATCACTCAATCACTCATCTGCATTGTCCAGCTTCAGTGTTTGTCTTGTCTTCCTGTGTACCTGTATAATTGACAATCTACCGCAGTAATCTGAACAGAAACAAATTTGAATTTGCAAAAATATAAAATTTGTTTTTATCGTTGTCTCAGATATATGGGTTAAACGTCATCATCTTTGATTGTGTAATATCTGTGCATATCAGTATTCATACCAGGGACAGGTATTTACGAGTGGCTGCAGTACACACGTATACACGTGTGCACTGCCTCACCAACTCGAGTGCACAAGGTCAAATCAAAGTTAGATTCAACAAAAATGCAAATGGCCTCGATCAAAATTCAAAGTGTAACTGCAACAAGGCAAATGCATGTACAAGTTCAACAAGACAAGTACAAACTGGACAACAACAAAAGCTACCAAGTGAACCAACACAAATGTCACCAAGTAAGTGAAAGCAAGTTACAGACAAATGCACAAGAATGTACACGGTGGCTACTGGAAAATCAAGGCAACAATTCAAGTTTACAAATGCAAGAACACAAGAACAACAAATACAACCAGACCAGACAGTGGGTCATAACAAAAGACTCAAGTCAAATACATCAGAGAGCAACTACAAAGGCTACAAACAAGTTAAAGCATCAATGTACACTGAAACAACATGCACAAACAAATGGTCAAGCTGCAAGTAAAATCAACCCAATGTCAACTCAGAGAACAAAAGCAAGTGCTACTGAACTAAAGCAAAATAAACATACATGTATGGTGTCAAGTGAACAGACACAGGCAAAGGCAGCAAGACAAGTGCAGACAAATATGATCACATTCAAAGCTATGTGATTTCAAGTTAAAGACCAGAGGGATATAAACAACTGTAGCAGTGAAGGTTAATGTCAGATGAAGCTCCCATCACGATCACCAGTAAACAAGTCAAGGCAGTGAAGTGATTCAAGTCTAAACAGGTCGAGAAAGTATTCAGGGATGAACATGCATGAATCAGGAAATCAAGCAAATGCAACAGATCGAAACAAGTATAGTTCAAACCAGGGTGCACGTCAATGAATGCAGAGGTCAGAGAATTGAAGAAAATCAGTACAGTGATACATGAAATCGCATGAACAAGTTCGAACAACCAGACAACATCATATTCACGAATGCAATGTTCAAGTGGAGACCAGAGAAGATGGCCAGAGACGAAGACAGGGATGAACACAAAGATGGCCGAAGCCGTGTCAAAGCAAGTGTTAACCAGGTCAAAAATCAAGTGTGTGCAATCTTTGAAAAAGTCAAAACAAATCGAAATTTAGGAAAGTCTATGCCGTAACCATCAAACAAAATCGAACGATCAAAATCAAAACCGTGCTTATGAAGGAATTTCCCAAAATATCACAACGTATTAAAGGAAAGTTTCAACAACGTGGGAATCACGATATATCAGATCAGACGTCTATATAAAGGACCAAAATCATCATTGACAAGGTGTGGTGAAAATCAGAGAAAACCCAATCATCACCGACAATAAAGCAAAAAGTATTCAAGTCCAAATCGAGAGAAATCATACCGAAATCAGAGAGGTGTCACAAACGAAGACGTAGCTTCAATTCCAGACTAAACAAAGACGTCAAGCCAGAGATACAAAAATCGACGAAGGCGAAGTCCAAATCACAGAAGAACGAACTAATTGGAATCGATCGCAAGCAGCAACGACCAGAAATAGATCGGCGATCAAGGCTGCGAAGCCCTAATTTTGGAATCAGAAACAAAGTCCCAATTTTACAGTCGCCATTTATTTTTCCAGAAGCAAAGAAAAGGATCGGGGCCTATAATTGATTAAACGAAGCGGGCCGACATTATTGAAATAAAAAAGGGGAAGTGGGCCGGTCTAGTTTTAATTAGGGGTTTAAATTTCAGTTTTAAAGTTTTATTTGGGCCAGTTTTATAGATTTAATTTTTAGGCCAAATTCATTTAAGGGCAAAGGTATTTTTAACTGTCGATTTAAACTTTGCCCTGGGATTCAAACTGTATTCTGTATTTTCGTTTTGTTTTTTTCAAAGTCCAGTTAGAGTCAATCACCACCTAGGGTTTAGGTGTTGTCAGATTGTCTAGTTAGGGTTAGTTCAGTGAGCAGGGAGGCTGTGAGTTTGCAAAGCTCTATAGGTGGGAGCAGAGTTTGCGAGTAAACGAAACTCTATAGGCGGAGTAGGGTGTGCGAGTCTGTAGGAGTGTTTGTGAGCGGGAGCGAGTGTCTGCGAGTCTGTCAGAGTGTTTGTAAGCGGGATACTATTTAACTCTAATAGAAATCTGGGAATGCAGCAGTAGGCAAGGGTTGCCGAAGCTGGGTAAATTTTGTGTGTGATTTACTTTACTGCATATTTATTTATCTGCTATTTGCTTTCGCGTTTAATTTGAGAAAATTTGCGATAACCCTATTCACCCCCCCTCTAGGGTTAATCTAGATCCTACACATTTAACTATCAATGGTTCCTCAAAAAAATTCCTTTATAATGAAGTTGGTATATCTTGAAACAACAATTGTTTCTCAGTGCAACAGAATAGGTATTCATAAACATTTTATGAATTTTTTTTTTATAAAACTGATTTGGTTTTAGTTTACAAAACTTATGTTCAAAACATAAATACTTCATCCAATGACAGTCTTCTAAACATTCTTTTGGGGAGATTCATAGAAGATCCCTTATGAATAATTATTACGTGCAATCGTTCGACTCGCACAACCTGCTAACTCCTTGACCTAGGATATGTTGGGGTTTCTTATAAATCCTTATCTTATATGGTTTTGTAAACTATTATTTAGATGAAATAATATTAACCTTGTGTACTACTCTTAAGTACATGACCTTATAGGGAGAAACTAACTCAACTTCACTCACAATTAATCGTATATTGTCCGACAAAGTTCGATTGCTCCTTTACGATGCATCATTATGTATCACATGAAGGAGTAACTTTTGAGATTGAATATTTATTCATTTTTAGGTACATTTATAATTTTTCCAATATACTCACTCATTTGATCAAATCGAATCATTTCCATTGCATAGTATTTTTACTTTTGTTTTATATTCAATGAGTTTACCATAGACATACTACATGTGTATCAAATACACATGTCCATGTCAATGATGACTCGTCAGTGAATATGACGAAGTACGTGGAACCATTTTGGTATTTATAGAATTACGATTGCATACATCTATATGTATCAATCTAAAGAGTTCATCAACTCTTACGATGCTCCCACTAAATGGGTGCGTAGCCCTTTATTGTTTGAGATATAATTAACAAGTATCATATGATTCAAAATCATATAATAAAATTATTTTCTCATAACTACAGCTTAGTTTATAATTCCAGAATAACTGTATTATAGATACTTATGTATTTTCCAATGCATCACTTTTGTTATGAAAACAAATACCATAGTTTTATTTCATAACAAATATTCATAATATTCATATTGAAATATAGTTATGTTTATTTTTTTAGTCGATAGCGAAAAATAGTCATTATTTCATAAATAATGGTCGGTACGTTTTACGAAAACAATTTTCATAATTTGATGCAATCAATAAGTGTTATATGGCATGCTCCCACTATTTCCGCCATTACTATAATAGCATGCTGAATTCGGAGGTCCATCATTCACTTAATATAGATTTGTTTATTTCATATATTGCAACTAGTTTACAGTGGATAGTTCTTTGATCAACTATCTTGAACCCATAGAAACAAATCTGAAAGAAAACTATTTTCTATACTAAAATACATTTCAAAATAGAAATCATATTTTTTATTCCAATGTTCAGTATCTTTTATTATTATTACAATTCTTGTTTCATTTGTTTCTTTATGAAGAAGAAATGACTATTCACTCTCTCCATCCCAACTATACCTTAAATCACATTTACTCTAATACATTCAGTTTCCTTTCTAAATGGTCAAACCATTTAAAAGAAAACTCTTACTACAATATCATAACGGACTCTTTACGAAAGCACATTTGATTATCCTTAAAAATTTAAGGACATCAAATATGTTGCTCTTGCATAAACTAATTAAACTGACATTTCATCAATCAAGTTCTTAGAACTATCTTTTAGTTTTGGTCTTGTGCTAAAATTAACACAATATGATCTTTTATGTAATCAATCAAATTAAATACTCGATCTCATAGTACAGTTTATTAGCTTATTTCGAATGAAATATATTCGTTGAAGTATCATACATTATGAACTATGACCGTTCACCATATAACATTTATATATGATAGTATATGGATCAAATATCCATCTATAGTCCTGTATTGCTTTTAGAGTCCGAAATTAATAAAATGCAATACATGGTCTAAAACAAATAAACATGTAAGTGATCATTTTACGAATGTATTAAGTAGTTGTAAAATTTAGGCACTTGCATGGGTATAGAAAACATTAACATACAATAGGCATTTAATAGTGAGTATTATATTATATTTCCATTTGTCGATTTTCAATTCGTTTCATTTGTATATATTAATTAATAAACGTTTTATCAATCATATTAAATGCACAAACTTATCATTGTAGATAATTATAACATTATTTAGCATATGTTCTTACAATATTAGAAAAGTTAAATGTTACCATTTCCTTTTTCTAATAAGGCTCCTCGCTAGTCTTTTATGTTTCTCCAAACCCTAAGATGAAACATAGAAGTCTCTCGACTTCACTAGTGGGTATTAGGACTCGTCTATCTTGGTATTCAGACCTTGAGTTTGCTTAACAAATCATAGCCCCACAAACGATAGATAACTCCTTATCGGTTGTACCACATACAACTCCTAACCCATGTTTCCTTGTCCTAATCTCATTTCAACCTTGAGTTTGCTCAACAAATCGAAAGAGATTATTCACTCATACCTACCATATCGTGATGGCCTAAGTATAGTATATGTACCTTGAGTTTGCTCAACAAATACATATAGTTATCTTACATCATCTATTCAATATATTAATGATACTACACATAACATCCTTAGCTTGAGTTCGCTCAACAACTAAGGAGTATGCAAGTAATTTAGTAATATATATATGGTAGACGACAACATTATATTGAAGATTCAGAATCTTCAATATATTATATTGAGTGGTATCGACTTATGAAATAATGTATTTCTTATGAAATACCCTCGTGATTCAAGTGTCAGACACATCAGAAATCAAGATATATGTACATTTACGTATGTATTTATTCCTCAAGTCTATTTGGGTTTCTTTAATGTTCCACCATTAATTTATACATTCATACCATATAAGTTATGTTGTAATATAACTTTTATATTTCATATTACTTAAATGATAGTCTTATGTATATTATTTCATTACTTAAATCTTATTTAATTAATTTTAATTAATTAACTCTTTAATTAATTTTATATTGGTATTCCAATACAACTTTTATATTGGACATATCTACTATAACCTTTATAGTAAGACACATATATCTTATATATGCTTATTTTTAGTTAATTAACTGACCATTAATTACTTATTAATTAAAAAAATTTAATTATATTATATTAATTTCGAAAATTTATCTTATATACATACATGTATGCTTATGTTATCTTAAACACTTTAAAATAACATAACATATATTAACATATATAATACATACATATAAGTATTAATTAATTAATTTATATTATTAATCTTATTAATAATTTTAAATTTCAAAATTAATATTTACATAATTTCAAACATTTTTAACTTTTCATCACCTTTTCAAACATTTTGAAAATTTATGTTATATTATAACTTTTTATAATAAACATGTTTTTATTTTAAATTTAACTTTTAAATTTAAAATCTTATCAAAATCTTATCTTAATTTTCAAAACTATTTTGAAAATTAGTCCAAGGCCCAATTCAAATTGGGTCTTTTCAATCAGGGGCAACCTTTGGGCTCACTTCATCTTTTAGGCCAGGCATGTAACCAGGTAGGACATGGTACTTTATTACCCAATTCCAATCCTAGACATCACCTTTCTAGACACAGTACTAAGTGCACAAGCTTAATTAGTTAACCCTAACATGACTAATTTAGACCGCATAGGCTATTGGGCTCTGATACCATTGAAGGAACTGGTCAGCACACAGTGGAAGAAATGGGTAAATTTCAAATTTTTTAACCATTTTGGATCTTTAGTGGGCCTATGAAGTCTAAATTCATTTGGAACATTTCAAGTTTCTTTTAAATAAAATCAATATTTTATTTAACCTCATAAATAAAGGTTCACTTTAATTTAATATGTATGTAAGTTAGAGTATATCAAATATACTCTTATATACAAATTTATGTGTAACGTTTACTTTTCAAATTTATTCGAAGGAAATATTTCATTTGTTTTCTCTTAACTTATTCAATTAATGAGGGTGCATAAATTTATTTAGAGAAGGAAACTTTTCATTTCCTTTCTTTTAAATGATTCAATTAATGAGGGATCATAAATTTAGTTAGAGAAGGAAACTTTTCATTCCTTTCTCTTAAATTATTCAATTAATGCATAAATTTAGTTAAAGAAGGAAACTTTTCATTTCCTTCTCTTAATAAAATTAAATTATTGATTAATAAAATAACATTAATGACTAATCTAAACATGACATGAATTGTAAATATTTTTACAGTAAATATTGTGCAAGCGCAACATATAAGGAGTGTGCATAGTCAACGGTAATCGATATGTATACATAAAATAAACAAGAAAAATTTGAATGGTTATGACATAGGAATTGCAATGAAAATAAATAAGGGATCACAAAGGTGATTAATACAATTTCCCTTTTAGTAAACTTAATTTATGCAATATATTAATGACAACCAATAGCTACAAAATTGTAAGGATATAGAAGGTAAACAATGAATTGTATGTATACATTATTGTCTTAATTAAAAAAGAAATGATTTCATACTATGACGATATACATAAAGAAAAATAAATTTTATATAAACACATACAAGTAGATCCAAAGATGTATATATGGAATTCAATCAAAGTTTTCTAATAATATAAATTAGACAGTTATTAAAGTCAATTTCAAAACTTTGATTTGTTGTTAAAATTCCTTTTATTCATATGTAAATATCTAATATAATAAAAAGTGCAAGTAATACATGCATGCATGCATGCATACTTACATACATACATACATACATACATACATACATACATACATATATTAGCATTCAAAACTAAAATTACATTTTGTTATGAAAGACTAAAACATAGATCTATAATTGAAATATTGTATTGATTCCATATAAATTTCATTTTTAACTTTAAATATAATTCAATCAATCAACATGAAATTGTAAATTTCTTGATTTAAAGAAATGAAATTTAAATTAAATTTTAAGACATAGAATTGAAATAAAACATTGTATTTTAAAATATATAGATTTTAGTTTTAATTTAACAATAAGAAAAGCAGCTAAACAATTCGAACATGTAAACATTCAGATATGATGAATTACACTTTAAATTAGAATGTTTAAAAACATAGATCTACACTTAAACATTGTTTTAAAACGTAAACAAATTTAATTTTGATTTGTTAAATGAATACTCAATCATATCATTCAATAAAATAATTCAATCTTCATAAACAATTTTTTTTAATTAAGCAAGACAGTAGACATCATACAAATTATGAAAGTCAAATTAAATTTTCCATCAAACATTGCAAAATCACTATCTATATATAGAAAATGACATACCTTGCTACCAATCCTTAAAACACACCATGTTGATGTTGCCTTAGATTTGCATCTTGAATGAAGAATACTTCTTGATGCGATTGAATCACCATAGGATGTTGCCTAGAAATCATACTTTAAATTATGATATCTCCTCAGATCTTCAAGATCCACATCCTATCCTTGCAAGAGATGGATGAATCACTTTTATTTTATTTTATTTGGAGTTAGGAGAAGAGAAAGAAAAAGACTAAATGAGAAAGAATGAATTGTATGTACTGAATGAATTAGAGAATATGTTTCTATTTGAAAGAATGAAACTTTTCCATTCTTTAGTTAAAACGTCCCTAATTAATTCCCTTAATTGTTTCTCTCTCTTTTCCCAATCCTTTCTTTACACGATGTCATTGTTAGTTCCTGAGATGATGCTTTTGATGGCAACAACCTTAGGACTTGTTATAAAATATAAATACTAATATTCTTGTCTAGATATATATGTATATGCATGATATATATATATATATGCAGGTATTGAGAATGAAGATTGTACGGTATAAAGATTCAAAACTGAGTATAGAGATTGAAGACCGACAAATTCAAGATTGAAGAAATCAAGACTGAAGACTCATGAGTATCAAGAGTTCAAGAGTTCAAGATATCAAGATAAGTAATAGTCAAGATTTATGTTAAAACTTCATAATAGCACTAAAATCTTTATTCGGATTTTAATTGTGAAATGGAATCCACCTTCTCGCTCTAATAGTGGGATGGAACCCATGACCTCTTTAGTGGGATGGAACCCACGATCTTCTCTAGTGGAATGGAATCCATGAAATTTTCAAAATGATTTAATTTTTCAAAACTATCTTTTTAAAGGCATCTCTATCAATTTAAATATTTTAGCCTTAATTCAAAAACTATTTTTAATCATATTAATTTCAAAATCATCTCTTGTTTTTAAACTATCTCTTGATTTTAATATTTTAGCTTTAATATATTTTAAAGAAATCTATACTTAGTTTTTAATATTACTTTTATATTATAGATTATATATTTTAAGATTACTTTCTAAAACTCTTTTATAAATTTAAACTATATTAAAAATGGTTTACAAAATTTAGAAATTGTTTTGGCAAGTTTTAGAATAAAAATCATTTTAAAGCAAAATATATTTTCAAAATTAACATAGGCATGTCGACATCCCTCATCCCCCCATTTCGATATGGTAGCCATAGAATTTAAAATTCAAATTTTCAAAAGAAGTGTCTATTCGTCATAACCTTTCGCGAATGGACATGACCATTGTTCTCCTATAAATATCAGTTATTTTCAACAAATTTGAAGTTAGTTTTTCTTCATTTCTTCACTCATTCTTCTCCACTCAAATATTCTTTTATATTTCAAATGCTTTAACAAAACTCTGCCAAAATTCTAAGTGAATCAAACTCGATCATATCTAGTTATATTCTTTGCCACTCTCTCTCAGAGATCTCAGTGCTATTCAGAGTTATAGGATCATTTGTAATCAAAGATCGAAAGATTGAAGTGTATCGAGTCTCTCTCTATCAAAGTGTGATTGGAAACGGTGTGATTGTGGCCCGTAAATCAATTGGGTGTGATTGTAGCCCGTAAATCAGTTAGGTGATCTTGTAGGTTGGTTAAATCAAGTGAGTTTGCCTTGAACTCGGAGACAGGAGGGTGTATCTCGTGGTCTTGAAATCGAGGTTGTAATATTGACATTATATTTGAAAAGAAATCTGCACAAGAAATTGTGTGGAACTGGATGTAGGGTAACTCCAAACCGGTATAAAATTCCGGTGTGTTCTTTCCTTTACTGCTTTTATTTACTATTTGCATCTGTGTCTGATTCTGTGATTGTTTCTGTATTTGTGAATTGCATCTGTATGGATTTAATTTGAAAAGATTTCGAAAAGATTCATAAAATTAATTAAACACTATTCAGCCCTCCCCCCTCTAGTGTTAATTTTGCCTTAAGATCCGTAATCCGCATTTCCTACATTTGGTATCAGAGCATTTGTTTTCAAAGTTATCATAATCTAAATTTTGAAAAAGTTTAAAATGGCAATTTTTGGAGATTCTATTAACACTAGTTCAAAACTGTCCAAATCATCATTATCTTATAAGTCTGCATATTGTTATTATAGAAAATTAAGTTATCTACCGAATTGGTGTGTTGTGCAGGAACAGATATGTTATATGGCTTTTGAAGAATCGACACTCAATGGACAAATGGTGCAAATCAAGAAAAACAAATGGATACTTGACAGTGGATGTTCAAGACACATGACTGGTAATCCAAAGATACTGAATAACATAATTTATGAAGATGGAGGAATGGTCAACTTTGAAGACAATTCAAAAGGATATGTAATTGGCATCGACAATGTCGGTAACTCTAAAACTCCTACTATTTCTGATGTTCTGTTAGTTAGGAATCTAAACAAACTTACTTAGCATAAGTCAACTATGTGACAAGGGCTACAAAATTAAATTTTAAAAGGATAAGTGTCACATCAAAGATAATAAATCAAATATTATCTTTGAAGGAATTAGGAAGAAAAATATTTATATTCTCAGTATGAAAATCTCAAATGATAACCTATGTCTTTTGCCTAATACAAGTGACCTTTGGCATAAAAGATTTGGGCATTTGAATTTCAAACTCTTATCCAGACTTTCAAAACTTAATCTAGTAAGAGGTCTCCCTAAAATGGATTTAAAGTAGATAGCATATGTGATGCTTGTCAATTAGGAAAACTTAGAAATAGTTCATTTAAATTGAAAGATATGATTTCAACTTCAAAACCTCTTGAGTTACTTCATTTAGATCTGTTTGGTCCATCTCAGATTCAGTCAATAAATCACAGTAAATATGTTTTCGTAATTGTAGATGAATATTCTAGATTTACATGGACAATTTTTCTAAAACATAAAAGTGATGCTTTTGATTTATTTAAAACTTTTACAAAAAGAATTCAAAATCAACTTTCTTTAAAAATCAAAACTATTCGTAGTGATCACGGTAGAGAATTTGAGAATGAAATTTTAAGAATTTCTGTAATAAAAAAGGAATGAATCATAATTTTTCTTTTCCAAAAACTCCACAACAAAACGGAGTGGTAGAGCGTAAAAATAGGACGATTCAAGAGTTTGCAAGAACTGTGCTTTCAGATAGTAAATTACCAAGAAATTTTTGGGCTGAAGCAGTCGCTACAGCTTATTACATTTTGAATAGGATTTTAATTAGACTTCTAACCAATAAAACACCATATGAACTTCTTTTCAAAAAGAAACCAAAAGTATCTCATTTTAAAGTTTTTGAAAGTAAATGCTTTATTCTAAATACAAAGGACAATTTGGATAAATTTGATCCTAAATCCGACAAAGGAATCATTATTGGATATTCTAATAGAAGTAAAGCATATAGTGTTTTCAATTTAAAAACTAACACCCTTGAAGAAACAATGCATGTATCTTTTGATGAAAATTTCAAAGATTTTGTTCAAATAAATGATGAAGATGATTTTGTTACTTTAAATAAATCAAATGAAACAAATTGTGAAACTGTTCATCCTAATAAAAGGATCAGGCTTTTAAAGATCATCCTATAGAAAATATACTAGGAAATATTAAATCTGTTGTTAGAACTAGAAATCAACTAAACAAGATGAGCAACGTAACTTTTATATCAACTATAGAATCCAAAAATCCAAAGGAGCATCATAGGATGATTCATGGATTCTTGCTATGCAAGAAGAACTGAATCAATTCACCAGAAATAATGTATAGGAACTTGTTCCTAGACATGAGGACAAAACTATAATAGGAACTAAATGGGTTTATAAAAATAAAATGAATGAACAAGGTGAGGTCGTCATAAATAAAGCTCGGTTAATCGCACAAGGTTATTGTCAAGAAGAAGGAATAGACTATGATGAAAGCTTTGCACCCGTAGCAAGATTAGAAGCCATTAGAATTCTACTTGCTTTTGCAAACCACAACAATTTCAAATTATTTCAAATGTATGTCAAAGGTGCTTTTTTAATGGTTTTGTTAAAGAGGATGTTTATGTTGAACAACCTCCACTTTTTGAAGAAGAAAAGTTTCCAAATCATGTTTGCAAATTAAAGAAAGATTTATATGGTCTGAAACAAGCTCCTTAAGCCTGGTATGACAGACTAAGATCTTACATATTACAATCAAATTTTGAAATTGGTAAAGTAGATAACTCTTTTTATTAAAAGAAACAAAAATGATATCCAATTAGTACAGATTTATTTAGATGATATAATTTTTGGATCAACAAACAATGAAATGAACAAAGAGTTTTCTGAAATAATGATAAAAGAGTTTGAGATGAGTCGTATGGTGAACTTACCTTCTTTTTAGGATTGCAAATAAAACAATTAGATAGTGGTATTTTCATTAGTCAAGAAAAGTATGCTAGGGATCCAGTTAGTAAGTTTGGTAGGACCACTGCGAGTGGAAAACCCACTCCTATGGCAACCAATGAAGCCTTAAATAACGAAGACATGTCAAAAGATGTTTGTAACAACTCTGGTTTTGGTGATTACCTGTGCAATTAAATTATAATGGTGGTTATAATTTAATAATGGAGAAATAAAATAAATTGGAAATGTAAAATTTGTTAAAAATTGTTTATTTTAAATAAACAATGGATTTTGGTAAAACAAAATAGAATTAAGATGGTGGTTGGTAATTAATTAAGTTTGAATAATGTTATTATGTTAATTTGGTGGATTATAAATTAATTGAGTTTGAATAAAATGAAATATGTTGATTTAGGGATTAATTGAATTACATAAAGATAAAAGAACTTAATTCAATATCATTTGTTGTAAATAAATATAAAATGTTGAAAATAAAGCTTTAGAAACTTTATTATATTAGTTTGTTCTAAAAATGAGCATTACATGTTTTAATTTGGTAAAATGCAATAATTTTGGAAATTATTGCCAAAAAGGTGAATTTGGTTAATTTTCATGAAGTATTAAAATTTAATATGGATAATATTGAAGATAAAAGGTGGAAGTTCAAAAATAATATTTGGATGTATAAATGATGTTAATAAGGTTTGTTGCATCTAATTAAACAAGAGAAGTGATTTTATGTAATTTTGGGTTGTTAAAATGATGATTTATTTAAATAAAATGGTGATTTATGTAAATAACAGTGTAAAGTAAAGTATTTAAATAAAAATAAGAATTTAATGATGAAAAATAATTTTAAATGGCTAAAATATCTTTTATGTTCTGTAAATCATTTTTGTAAACATAAACATAAGTTGTATAAATTAATTTAGTCAAAATATGTGAAAATACCGTGAATTAAAGTGTTAACATAGAATTAACATAGTTAAAAATTAACTAAGTATTATCTTATAGGCTATTGGGTAATGGGTCCAAGCCCAAACCCATTTCTAGAATGAACAGAAGAGGCTGTACGTTCATTCCTTCTTTCTTGTTTTTGCTTCTCCTATCTAAAACAAACCAGTGAAAGAAAATGGCCGCCTTCTTGTAATCTTCAAATCTAGCTTCAAAACTTAATGGAGATCAAAAGAGAAATCCAAAGAAATTAGTAAATTACATTCCTAGCAGGTAATCAATACCAAAATCAAAAATTATCTCTTTCCTTTTCCTGATTTTTGAAGTGGGTTGTCTGTAACTTTTATTTTCTGTGCTGCATGTTTGTTTCTTTTTAGTTACAGGTTCCTAAAGATTCTTTGTCCCAAAAAGTTTACAGCTTGCAAGTTAAATTTGCTTATAATCATATCATGGTGAGTAAAAACTCACACCTCTAGCAAAAATAAGCTGCTTGTAAAAATCTTGATGTAATTTATGTTATTATTTTAGTTTACTGTAAACTGTAGATTTCAATCTGTAGTTTACACTGAAATCTTTGTCTGGGTTAAACTTTGAGAACCCATATGTGAGGCCCCACCTCTATACCCACGCTAACCAAGAACACTACGATGTAGTGCTGTCAATTAGCACGGAGAATAAGGCTGTGGAGGAGCGACCATCCATGTAACTTCTTTGTGCGAGCACCGATACGTCAGATAGAATAGAATGCATATCTTTTAAGGAGGAAATCCGACATACCGATACAAACACAAAGCTATCACACGGTGGCTATATATATAATCTTCGGAAAACAAACATAGAATTAATCATAACATAAATCAGTCACAGACATCCATATCACAAAGGCGGAAGAAGATATGAATAAATATATAACACATGAAAGTGTACATCAGAGTAGTGGTCGGAAAGATCCACGATAATACAAAAGAATAGCATCACGTGCTATACAAAAGAATAAGTACACAACATAGAGTCTATATCTCAAAGGTGTACATCCAAAAACTACAATCTAAGTAGTTAGCCAAAAGTCAGAATAATCCTGAAGAGAAGTCAAGCAGAAGCACCTGTAACATCTCGGTCTGACCCGAGTATTATTTATAAGAAAATAATAAACGGATCAGTCTAACTATAAATATCAGATGATATGGTATACAGTAAAAGGCATGACATGAACATGTAATAACCATAGCGACATACTACTATAAGTATGTAAATGATAATCAACAAAAGATTAATCAATATCACAAGAATCTTCTCAAAGATAAGGTAGGGTTTCATACCCTAAACTTGTATTCATAACAAGTCAATAACACATGAATTCACCAATGCACAAAAACTGATATCATATCAATGAAAATCATGAAAATTGGTGAAGCACAAAATTCCAGAAATCATCATCAGAAATCCAGAAAACACATAAAGGGGGGAGGCCTAACACATGAATGGGAGCATGAAAACTCACCTACGCGTAAACACATGACGAGATAATATCTCATGGAAGCTATCCATTAAATTTTTACACATGAATGGCCCGAAGACCATAGGAAATGTGATGGCGAAACATCACATGATCGGGGTATAGTCTCCCACGTAGACAAAGAGACATCGCTCAATCGCTAGTCTAAATCACAAAAATGATCGTCATGATCATAAGGAAGTGTCAATCACACCAAGCTAGTAAATATATGAGTTTAGCTTCATGTCCCATAACCACTTGCTTAACTTAAATATTTACGAACAAGCTGTAAATCTTCACTAGGAAATTGTCACAAAAAGGGTTCAATCGAACAAGTCCAAGAGCTAACCGACGAAGTGAACGCAAGCGTTTCATACCACTCGTTTTACTAAGTCGTTTAAGTCGATTTCTCATTCGAGTGAAGTAAAGGCTTGTATATACTAGTAGATTGAAAATCGGTTTGAGAAAACGAACTTTTGATACTTAAAATAGTGTTGAAATCGCTTTGATGAAAGAGTTTTGATATTTACTATTAGTATTGAAACCTTCATATATCTTTAAAGTGACAAGTCATAAAACGATGGTAGAACAAATCAATTCACGTACGAAGACGTGAGTAAAGTCCAAAGAAGTCAATCCCAAAACCATCAAAGTAGAAATTCTGATAAACGTTTTTCAGAAGAGATTGCCTACGCAGAGTAATACGGGGTTCGACCTGCCCGGTCAGGTCGCGGGGGTCCAGGGGGCAGCGCCCACGGCGGGGTGCGGGGCAGCGCCCCGTCACGGTACGACTTAGTGAAGGCAAGCTGGTCCAACGACCTAAGGAGAAGTAGGTCATACGACCTAAGGGAAGACTGCCGTGCAACCTAGCTGAAGAACAGGTAAAATGACTAAGTACTAACTCGCGAACGACTTACGACTTAAGGGAGGCAAGCGACTTACGACTTAAGGGATAAGGTCATACGACCTAAGTGGAGAATGCCACGCGACTTAGCAGAAGAACAGGTCGAACGACCTAAGGGAAAAACAGGTCAAACGACCAAGTACTAACTCGCGAACGACTTACGACTTAAGCCATTAGCTCCTGAACGACTTATGCCTTTAGCTCCTGAACGACTCAAGCCAGTAACTCGCGAACGACCTAGCGAAGGCAGAAACGACCTACGACTTAAGGTCATACGACTTAACTGGGCATGCGACCTAACGAGTTAGCAAGGCACGCGACCTAAAGACTTAAGCTTTGAATACGAGCTACGAGTTAGCAAACGAATGTCTTAACGACCTAAGCCTTGAACGACTTAGTGGAACGAACGACTTACGACTTAAGCTCCAATTCGAGCTACGGGCTAAGGGTGGAACGACCTAGTGGAGTTAGGTCGAGGACGACCTACGACTTAAGGCCAGGGCGAGCGAGCTAACTGCAAAACGACCTACGACTTAAGGCCTTTAACTCCTGAACGACTTATACCTTTAGCCCCTGAACGACTTAACACTTTAACTCGTGAACGACTCGAGGAGTTAACTCGCAAACGACTTATGCCTTTAACTCGTGAACGACTCGAGCCAGGCGAACAGAAATACACGCGCGCGACTTAAACCCTTAACTCGTGAACGACTCACGACTTAGGCTTAACTCGTGGACGACTCAGCGAAGGCCAGAAACGACTTAAGGCCAGAAAAATCACCAAAACGCTGAAAATCGCAGTTTTTCGCCAATCCAATCCAAACCAAAGGCAAATGTTGATGCAAATGCAATAGGGGATCATTCCCAACAGTCCAAGATAGATATAGGCAAGATGTGAGATCAAAAATCTCACCTTTTCCACGAAATTGATGAAGATGAAGATTGAAAGCAAGGGGAAGCAATCCAAAGCTTGAATCCACAATCTTCTACTTGAATTTGATGTTGAATCTCGGATTTGCAATAGAATTTGAGTTGGGAGTTTTAATTTCTCTTTCCCTCCACCATTTTTGAAGAAGCTTGAAGTATTTGATGAAGTGATGAAGAGAAGAGGGGGTTGGGCTGAGTTAATGCAGTCCAAACCAAAGTCTCAAGCGGGAAAAGTGACGAAAATTTCACTATCTCCAAACATATCGAAGTTTACACTCAAAAAGATCGCAAACGTCATTTTGAACTCAATGGGGGTGGTCTCGAGTCCTAATTTGACCGTATGCAAAAAGTAGCTTTTCGGACTAACATCCGACTAACGATAAAATATTTAAATAAAATATTTAAATATAGAATCGATAGATATGCGGGTTGTTACACCATATATCCTTGATTTCATGCCGGAATTGAGTGAAATCTTTTTCGGACCATTGTCCATGTTTTGTTGTTTGTGCATGTCAAATTTCATAGTTTGAAACCACTGCTTGAAATTGGAACGAAGCAGGCAGAAACTGCCTGTAGAAATCGCAACCAGAAGGTCGACCAAGAAGCCATGGGGGTCGACCTTAGGGTCAACCCAGGGAATACATAGGTCGACCTTAGGGTCGTCCTATGCAATATAAAGGTCGATCTATTGGTCGACCAGAGCTAGTTCATGTTTCCAACTTGTTTTCTTTTGTTCTATGAACTGTTTTGTGTTCTCCTGCTTATTTCGATGAATATTGTGATCGGTTCTTGTGATATTTTAGAGTGTTTTGGAAGGGCTTTAACCTATCGATAGGTAAGCCAACATTATTTTTAATCCGTACTCCGGATTGATATGTTTTTGAAATGATTTCATATGCCGATTTTATGGCGTTTTCGATGATTTCTGTTGTTTTCGAGCACAGGTTTTCTAAAACAATTTTGAAATGATTTTTCTAATAAAATAGCTTTCGAAATAAATAATTTACATTATTTATAATTATTTTTAAAGCTATTAAAAATTATATATTCTCTATAATTAAGATAATTTCAAAGCTATGATTTCCAAACGATTTCCAAAAATTGTTTTAAAAATTAGTTTTCTCGAACAAAGTATTTTCTATATAAAATTACATGTTTTTGCACTCTTCAAGCGAATGAGGAAGTAATTTAAACGATTTAGTAAAACATGTGGTATGTGACACGCGTTTACTTTTTCGTTTAATTCTGAACTTGTTCGATTGAGATCACACACAAGAGTGAAATTAACTACCTTATAGTACACTGTTAAGTGAGAACATGTGGTATGGGACATACTGTTGACACTGATTTGGTTACTATCTGGAAGTTGGTGACACTTTATTTTGGACTTCAGGTTGATTGCTAGTACTGGACCTTCAGGTCATTTGGGCTTTTATAGTTGTTTGTCCTTTGGGATGTTTGTCCTTCGAGATGTTTGTCCTTCGGGATGTTTGTCCTTCGGGATGTTGTCCTTCGGGAAGTTTGTCCTTCGGGCCGTATTTGGCGCCTTCTTTGAGATACAGTACTTGGCAGGCTTCGGCCATTTTATTAAGCACATGCTATCTTTTGTGATATTTCATGATTTATTTGTGATTTCCAAATGTTTTCGCCATTTCGAGATTATTGGGCCTTTTGAGAAATTATTATATGGTGATTACATTTTGGTGTTTTTGAACTCTTAATCGAGTTCTACATATATTGATTTGTGGTTGCCATCCTTTGGCGTATTTTTGAGATTTATGATGTAATATCCCGGAAATTTGGGGCAATATCAATTTAATAATCTGTTTAAATAATTAAATTGATTTGATAATTTTTGATAATAAATATTTGAATTTATTTAATAATCTAATTAAATGAATATTTAATTAGTGAATTTATCCTTTAAAAAATAATAAGATGATTTCTATTTATAATGTATGTGTATAAGTATATATATTAAATAGATTAGCTTTGGGTTGAAACATAATAAATAAATAAATTCTTGTTTTAAATTTCTAATACATATATTGATAGTTTGGAGATTTGGATTTATTTAATATTTGCTTTTCAAAGCTATTTAAACAAAATATCTATATGGTTTTGAAATGAGATTAATAATCAGGATTATTTTATTTCTTTTTAAATATTTCTTAATAAATAAGGTTTAAGAGTATATATATATAGATAAGTTTAAAATACAATATTAATAGTGTATTGTTTTATTTATGGAAAATAAATAGATTTTAATGTAAAATAGAATTGTTATTTCAAATTGAATGTGTTGTTTTAAATTTAATTTAAATTGGATTTTAAGAATATAATTTGAATTTGAATTTGAAATTCAAAAGAAGTAATATTTAATTAGTTTTAGACTTTAAATTATATGTATAAGCTTTTATTTATAAGTATAATTGGTTATTTCTTTAAAAAGTTATCTTTATATATAAATAGATAAGTAATAAGTGTTTAATAAATTAAGAAAAATCTTTTATTTACATTTAAGATAAATACAAACTAATTAATTAAAGGACATGTGTAAACCTATAAAGGATTGTTTAAAACAAGTGTTAACTAATTAACACATATAAAGACAAGTGTCATTCTTGTTTTTAATTTTTCTTTTATTTTAAAATAAATCATTTATATTTATAAAAAGATGTTTTCCTCATTCTCATTTCTTTTGCAAATCTTCATTCTCAAAATTAAAGAGAATTCAGCTGTAAACAAAATCCCCTCAAAAACAAAATCAGTAATCAACGTTTCTTAAGCCAAAATCTCAAAACAAAGACCTGAAATTCATCTTAAAATCATAAGCCTGTAACCCATTTTCCAAAATACAACTAAATCGAAGTTTCAGCCTGCATCCTTTTCAAAATCTGGAAGCCTGCAATCTCTTTTTCAAATCTGGAAATCAAAAGTATAGTCTGCATGCAACTGAGAAAATTTCAAACTAAAGCTAGAATTCAAGTTTTCAAAGCACATCAAATATTCAAGTTTAAAATTTTGAAAGAGCAAAGGCATCTCAGTTTAAAAGCATTTAAAGGATTTTCAAAGCAGGTTCAAATTTAAGATCTGTTCATCATTTTCTGGTGAGTAACTTACATTTTTAAAACTTAAGTATATGATATCTGTTGCATGCTATAAATTCTTGAATCTATAATATGCCTGCATGTTGTTTAATATGTTTGGAATGTATGTATATTTTTGTATATATGGATGTAAATTGGTGTGCATGTCTGTTATCTCTGTTTCCAGTTTTTAAACTTAAGTTTTGATTGAAAATTCTGTATCTCTTAACTTAGTTAATATTATGATTTAAGTTATAAACAAATATTGTTTGTTTTATCATAGATTAGAGTTTAGGATTTAATTTAAGTTAAAACAAAACTTGAATGGCCAAGGGAGGTAGAAGTAGGGTTTAACAACCCAGTTGGGTCGATTTGTTTAATTAGGAAATTCGTCATCATCAAAGCATTTTAGGTGATCGGTCAGTGGGGATCAGGAGGGGGAGGCTTTGGCGAATGCGTGGACGCGATGAGGTGGATGCAGATGACTGGGATCGTCGGCGGCAGGGTGATTTCCTTTGTTGGGTTTAGGTCTAGTTTTTGCTGGTAAGCTCGATTTTGTTTTGTTATGGTTATTGGCAATTGGGAAGGTCAGTTCGTCTGAGGAGGCAATCGGCGACTTGGCGAAGGTCGTGGTGATGACTGATGGTGGCCGGAGCTGTCGTACACGTGCACGGTGTACATTCGTTTCTGCTGTAGTTCGATAGTTTTGGGAAGAAAGGATGAGCTGGGTCGTGACTCGAAGTCGAAGCGTGTTTGTCTCGAGTATTAGATCGAGTTGCCTCAGGTTACGCTCGAGTAAGTGAGAGTGTTGTCTGGGTTTTTAAGAGGGGAAAGGCTATACCAGTTTTAAAGTAAGTAAAACCATTTTTAAAGTAAGTAAACCCATTTTTAAAGTATGTAAATGAATTTGGTTTTATAAGATAAGTTTTTCTTTAACATTTGATTTAAAAGTCTTTAATTGGTTAAATTTTTAATCTTTAAATTGAAATGAAATTTAAAGGAAAAATTTAAAAGCAAAAGGTTTCAATGTATTTGAAAATGATAATTAAGTCATTTATAAGAAATGATTTATCTTAAATATAATTAGGAATTAATGAGTTGATTCATTAAACCAATAAGGTAATAAAGGATAAATTTAATAATTTAAGTAATTAATGATTTAGTGTTAATTAATTAAATAATTAGGATTATAAGTTAATTAATTAAGGTTAATTAATTTGGGATTAAGAATCATTTATTTAGATAAGAATATATTTTTAATAAATGATTAGCAATTTATTAATCAAGTGATTTAAATATTTATTAAGCAATTAATTTAGTAATTATAAATTAATTAATTGGTAATTAAGAATTTATTAATTTGTAATTAATAAATAGTTGATTAAGGCTTAATTACTTTGAGAAAATAATTAAAGGATTATTAATAATTAATGAAAGATCATTAATTAGGGATTATTAGATAATTAATTAACATGATTAAATTTGATAATCAATTAGATTAATTAGTTAATATGAAAATGGGTTAAGTATAATTACTTAATGGAAGAAATTTAAAGAAATTGATTACTTAAGGTAATTAATTAAATAAATTTGATAAGTTTAAATTAATTAATTAATTTAATTTAAGATAATCACTTTGGTGATTTGTTAAGTATAATTACTTAAATGTAATTATTGAAGAGTAATTACTTAGAAAAGTAATTAAAGTTAATTGGTGGAGGTATTTAACTAAGGAGGGTTTAATAAAAGTAATTTGAGTTAATTATTTTAAATAAATTAATCAAAGGATTAATTAAATGATAATTAATTAAAGAGTAATTAATTATGAAATGAAATAATTAAGGGAAGTTAATTATTAAGTGAGATTAATCAAAGGTGATTAATAAATGTGATTAATTAAAGATTAATTATTAAATATAATTGATTTAAATGGAGTAATTAATTAAGAGTAATTAAAGATTATTAATTAATTAATATAATTAATAATGTAATTAAGAATTGATTAATTAAGATTAATTAATAAATAATAAGTGATTAAAGTAATTAATTAATTGTAATTAATTAAGGATTAAGATAATTAAGTATAATTAATTAATTAATGAAGTAATTAAAGATTAATTACTGAATGGTTTAAGATAATTAATTTGTGAAATTAATTAAGTATTAATTACTTAAAGTAATTAAAGGATTATTAATCAGGAATGATTAATTAAGATGGATACTTAGAGTAATGATTAATTAATTGGTTTAATTAATAATTAAGTAAGCAGGATTTATAGAATGAAGTAATTAGTTTAATTCACTTTAAATTAATTAGATGATATAAATCATTGCTTAAGGATGGATGAATGAGATTGAATGTATTTCATTGTTTGATATCTCTGATGAGATATGATTGATATATGATATGGATGTTTGGTTGAATTATAATGATAATGTGAATTATCTGTTTGGGATGATAATGTAGATTATCTATTGAATTATCTATCTTTGTGTATATAGATAAGAATTGAATTGTTTTAACCTTAAAACAACTTGGCCCTTAAAAGATACGTTTTGGATTTCGATGAGACCGGGATCGGGTTTCCGTATACCGGGATTCCAGGTCTGGAGACTCGAATACCACATCGATCCAAATTAATGATAGGTCGTGAATCTCAAGTGAAGATGAAGATTCAGAGTGCAAGGGTTATTGTCGTTAACTCTGAGGGTGATTCCAAAACGAGTGTAACGAGATAATGCCTTCGGTTTCGTTCGAACCCGGAACGAACTTGTATGGATTGAATGCTTTCAGAACATCGTCAGGTGGACGATGAGCATTCTAAGTGGTGTGTTCTGATTTAAAGGTAAATCGTAACCTCAAGCCTCATCAACCGGGAATGTCTAAAACAGGGGAGGTGCAGCAAGGCTTCGTGGGTAGCACCCACTGAGAGTAAGGTCATCCCTGTCTAGAGAGTTCCTCCTTTTATTTCGGCTTAGTGGTGCAGTTGGCGACGGCCATCTGTGGGGTGATTTTATTCGGAATTATCCAGTAAGGGATGGTTCCGGCTTTGTGTTGCAGGGGATTGGGAGTGATCCTCGGTACGGTGATCTAGGCCTCGTACTGTGATGAGCGTTACCCCGGTAGCTCTGCCATTGTATGGAAACCCAAATTCCAATAAGTGATAACGGACTTGATTGTATACCTATGTATGCTGGAATTTAATGAATGTAACAATTTCGGCTATGTGAATACTTATTTGAAAACCCTAGACCTATTATAATACAATCGGATTTCCTATCAAATGTTTTGGTTAGCGTAAGGTAAAAACTTACCCATGTTTATTTGTGGGGAGTCTTACGTGATACCTTTTCTTTCAAAAGGTTTTGAAGTTAAACAAGTTTAACCTGTTACTCACACCAGACCCATGTCTGACCCAAGTGTTTATTTCTGTTTTATATAAACTCTTGGGTACTCAAATTTTTACGAGTAGCCAAGGGATTCAGGTTTAGCTTTGACGAATATTCTGGAGGAGCAATGGAGCAGGAGGCTTCGGCGTTCATAGATATAGTATTCCGCTGTGTAGATCTCTGTGATAGTATTTGTATTGTATTTGAGTTGTAATGTCTAGACAGATGTTTATAACTGACTAGTATGTGATGTATATGTTGTGTAACTCTGTAAAGTGTTGTATACTATGTAATAGTTTATTGTTATTAATATAATTTATTCATTCCGCTGTCAGATCGTTGTTGTTTTTTCTTTCTTTCTTCTCTTCTTTTCTATTTTCTACCCCTTCCTTTCTTATTAATGATACGTCATTCTGTAGAATGAGTGGCGGGTCATTACATATGATCTCCTTTTTAGGAGCTATTTGTGATTGCCATTCTTTGGCGGATTTTGAGATTTGTGATTTCCTATTTTGGGAGTTATTTGTGATTGCCATTCTTTGGCAGATATTGGGACTTATGATTTCCTATTTAGGAGTTATGGTGTTGACGGACGCCATTATATTGGTTATTGTACATGCCGATGATACAAGGTGATTATTTGTGAATAATTGATATTGTTGTTGAACTTGTCTCTTTCGAGAAACTTCTAATGAAGTATTTTAGTGATATTACCTCATATTTAGTAGTTGACATATGTTAGATGTTGCTTCTTCTCTTTTGAGAAGGGATGTTATCACTTATCCCTATATTACTCCTATCTTATGCTAATCAGTTTATTTAAGATAGACTAACCCGTGTATTTTATGTACTCGGGTTAGACCGAGTTATTTCAGGTTAGTTACCTACTATTGATTCCTGCATTGCTGCTTCCGTTATGGATTATCTGCCAGTCACCTTTTGTATAGTGTTGTAGTTGTTTTGCAAACTCTAATATGTACTTATTCATTTTGACTCAATGTATATATTGTGGTCCATGTACCACCACTTTTGTATCACTATGTAGTGTACTATGATGTATGTGTTTATATGTATATATATGTGACTTATGTTCCATGATCTGTTGTATTAGCTTTTGTTATATTTTGTTTTGATAGATTCGTTAGCCACCGTAGTTTTGTGTTAAACATTTATTGAGTATGCCGATCCACTAGAGAAAGATAAAAGAGAAAGAAATTAGAGCATCCAATCGACGTATTCAATACGTGTTTAAGACAAAGCTTACGGATGGTCGCTCCTAACCAACCCTATTCTCTGCATTAACAGACAGTATTACTCTGTAATGCTCTTTGTTAATGTGGGTCTCGGGGTGGGGCATCATAGCTTGGTATCAGAGCTGAATTCAGAACAAAATATGACAAACACAGAACAAAACATATATTATGGTACATCAGAGTACAGTATAAGTGTTACATATTCCTTAATCATCGTGTCCTTAATCTTTTCATGTCCTTGGGGTAGATATAAGTTGGGAATGCGTCTAGGGATGCATTTTAATTCTGTAGTATTCTATAATTGAATTAATGATATTTTACCCTATGAACATCGTGATTGTTCTATTCGAGTTCCCTTCGATACGGGTGTGTCGCATTCATTCGTATCGAAGGAACTTGTTAATGTTATACTGTTGTATGTTTCTTGCCTTATTACTTCTTTGAGGATTGCGAATCCTGTTGGGGGATCCGCAACACTTAGCATGCTGTGTGAGTATGTTGAGATTATTCTTTGTGGTTTTTCTTTCTGTGCGAATCTGCACGTTATCCACTATCTTGGATTTGATATGATTTTGGAGATGGATTGGCTTGCATGTTATCACACTCGAATCCTATGTTCTGAAAGGATCCTATATCCTAGGCATCCTAATTCGGCTAATCAGTTATCTCTTGTTATTCAAAATGTTGATGGAAATTCCGAAGCATCTTTATTTGCTCTTGAGTCTCGAGATGATGATGATGTATCTCGAATTCCAATTGTTTGTGATTTTGTTGATGTATTTGATCCGTTTTGGGTTTACCACCCAAGCGGGCAATTGACTTCCGTATTGACCTCATTCCCGGTGCTCAGCCTATTAGTCGTCCTCCCACGAGGATGTCCACTAAGAAAAATGAGGAACTCAAGAAGCAATTATTGGAGCTTGAAGCCAAGCAATTCACTCGGTTTAGTTCTTCACCGTGGGGTGCCGCGGTCATCTTTGTTAAGAAATCTGATGGTTCTTTTAGGCTTTGCATCGATTACCTCAAGCTTAACGAGTTGACCATTAAGAACAAGTATCCATTGCCTAGGATCGATGACATGTTCGATCAGTCGAGTGGTGCTAAGGTCTTTTACCAGCTTGACCTTACCACTAGTTTTCATCAACTATGAGTTGCGGAGGATAGCGTTCCTCTTACCACATTCCGCACTCGTTATGGTTCTTATAAGTGACTCGTTATGCCGTTTGGTTTGACGAATGCTCCAACTTATTTCGTCGATCTTATGAATCGAGTATTCAGGGAATATCTCGATGAGTTCGTCCTTGTATTCATTGATAATGAGTGAAAGCAACAATTAAAATTACAAATCTTTCAAATAGAAGATATACTTATAAGTATAATTGGATTCTGTTTATTTAGACAAGCAAAGACTATTTTGTAAAATTATATAAGAGGCATGTTTATCATATAGAAAATGTTTTTATGTCGGATTGTCCATTGAGTGCTATAAGAATTCTGGTCGATGCGCCTGATCATTGTTATCGATAGGAATTTCCTAAACACTATGATGAGACAGTCAAAAACAGTAAATTGAGTTGTAATAAGTAAAAGTTTGAAAATAAATTAATATGGGATTGATAATTAATTTTTATTTTAGATGACATGTGCAGCCATTGAACCATAGTGATTGTTGGATAAGTGGCGAAGCAGTTTTGATCATTTGGTCAACTCTGCAGCCAGTTGATGGGATCATTCACTATAAATCAATGGCGATGCAATGCCATCATATTATTTGAAATTTGTGAAATAGAATATGGTTATGCTTTTAATTGCTTATGTAAGTATGGCCTATAAGAATCCAAATAATGATATCATATGGCAATTTGAGTAAGTAGAGTAAATATGTGACACCCCACCTCTATACCCACGCTAACCAAGAACACTACGATGTAGTGCTGTCAATTAGCACGGAGAATAAGGTTGTGGAGGAGCGACCATCCATGTAACTTCTTTGTGCGAGCACCGGTATGTCAGATAGAATAGAATGCATATCTTTTAAGGAGGAAATCCGACATACCGATACAAACTCAAAGCTATCACACAGTGGCTATATATAATCTTCGGAAACAAACATAGAAATAATCATAACATAAATCAGTCACAGACATCCATATCACAAAGGCGGAAGAAGATATGAATATATATATATAACACATAAAAGTGTACATCAGAGTAGTGGTCGGAAAGATCCACTATCATACAAAAGAATAGCAACACGTGCTATACAAAAGAATAGATACACAACATAGAGTCTATATCTCAAATGTGTACAACCAAAAACTACTAATCTAAGTAGTTAGCCAAAAGTCAGAATAACCCAGAAGAGAAGTCAAGCAGAAGCACCTGTAACATCTCGGTCTGACCCGAGTATTATTTATAAGAAAATAATAAACGGATCAGTTTAACTATAAATATCAGATGACATGATATAGAATAAGGGGTATGGCATAAACATATAATAACCATAATGGCATACTACTATAAGTATGAAAATGATAATCAACAAAGGATCAATCAATATCACCAGAATCTTCTCAAAGATCCAAACACATAAAAAGGTAATGACACACGAATTCACCAATACACAAAAATTGATAAAGCATATCAATGAAAACCACGAAAATTGGTGAAGCACTAAATCCAGAAATCAACACACGAAATCTAGAACAAATCCCAGAAATCAACACACGAAATCCAGAAATCACTAAAAAAGGGGAAGTCCGAGCACACGGACGAGAAGTTATCTCATGGAAGCTATCCATTTAATTTTCCGAACACACGGATGACCCGAAGGCCTTTGACACACGAATGGCCCGAAGACCATGGGGTGCTACCCCATATATGTGATGGTGAAACATCATAAAAGCGGGGTCTAGTCTCCCTCGCAGACAAAGAGACATCGCTCAATCGCTAGTCTAAATCACAAAAATGATCGTCATGATCATAAGGAAGTGTCGATCACACCAAGCTAGTAAATATAAGAGTTTAGCTTCATGTCCCATAACCACTTTCTTAACTTAAATATTTACGAACAAGCTGTAAATCTTCACTAGAAAATTGTCACAAAAAGGGTTCAATCGAACAAGTCCAAGAGCCAACCGACGAAGTGAACGCAAGCGTTTCATACCACTCGTTTTACTAAGTCGTTTAAGTCGATTTCTCATCCGAGTGAAGTAAAGGCTTGTATATACTAATAGATTGGAAAACAGTTTAGGAAAAGAAAGAGCTTTGTAATAAAATAGAGTTGAAATCGTTTTGATGAAAGAGCTTTGATATTTACTACTAGTATTGAAACCTTCATATCTTTAAAGTGACAAGTCATAAAACGACTGTTGAAACAAATCGAAGCACATAAATTCACGTTCGAAGACGTGAGTAAAGTCCAAAGAAATCAATCACAAAACCATCAAAGTAGGAAGTTCTGTTGAATGTTTTTCAGATAAGATCGCCTACGGAGGGGGGTCCAGGGGGGTGGCAACCCCCCTGCTACGGTGTTCGACCTATCCATGGCGCGACCTAAAAATGGAATGACCCAGTATGCCTAACGACTTAACTAGGCGAGCGACCTAACAGGGTGATAGCAGAAGAAGTGTTAGGTCGGCGACGACCTATGACTTAAGGTCAAGCGACCTAGTGAAATAGCAGGGGAAATATTAGGTCGAAGACGACCTACGACTTAAGGTCAAGCGACCTAATGAAATAGCAGGGGAAATATTAGGTCGGAGACGACCTACGACTTAAGGTTCCACGACCTAACCCATACGAGCGACTCAAGGTCATACGACCTAACAGTTGCGAGCTAGCGGAGTTGGCATGGCCGAGCGACTTAGTAGAAGCAGCGACCTACGACTTATAAAGGTAGACGGTTGAGCGACCTACGACCTAACGATTTAAAAGCCAACGACCTACGACTTAAGAGCCATACGACCTACGACTTAAGAGCCATACGACCTAAAATCCACACGACCTATGACCTAAAGCCAGGAACGCGAATATGATGGCCGTGACTTTTCCACGCGCACGAGCTAATGATGCCGAACGACCTATGGAGGGCAGAACGACCTAACAGCAGTTTTTCACCAAAAACACTAGAAATTTGGGTTTTTCGCCAATCCAATCCAAACCAAATGCAAATGTTCATACAAATGCAATAGGGGATCATTCCCCACAACCCAATGACATCTAAAGGCAAGATGTGAGATTAAAAATCTCACCTTTTTGCTAAAATGGATGAAGATGGAGATTGAAAGCAAGAAGAAGCAATCCAAAGCTTGAATCCACTATCTTCTACTTGAATTTGATGTTGAATCTCGGATTTTCAATAGAATTTAAGTTTGGAGTTTTAATTTCCACTTCCCACCACCATTTTTGATGAAGCTTGAATGTTAAAACAAATGGTGAATGAAGTGAGAAAGAGGGTTGGGCTGAACTAAAGAAGGTGCAGTCCAAACCAAAGTCACAAGCGGGAAAAGTGACGAAAATTTCGCTATCTCCGAACATATCGAAGTTTACACTCAAAAAGATCGCAAACGTCATTTTGAACTCAATGGAAGTGGTCTCGAGTCCTAATTTAACCGTATGCAAAAAGTAGCTTTTCGGACTAACATCCGACTAACGATAAAATATTTAAATAAAATATTTAAATATAAAATTGACAAATATGCAGGTTGTTACAGACTCCCCTCCTTAAAGAAATTGCGTCCTCGCAATATATATGAGATGGAAATAAAAAGTAACAACCATAAAAGCATATTAACACAAAAGAAATTGGAAATAAGAAGTTTACCTCAAAGAGCATGAGAAAGTAATTCCGGATGTGTACGTTCGATGAATTCTCTAGTTTCCCAAGAGCAATCTTTAGGATTTAAGGACCATTGAACTTTAACAAGCGGAACATCTTTATTTCGAAGTCGTTTGATCTCCGAAGCAATAATTAGAATAGGATGTTACTCATAAGTTAAATTAGGTGAAACTTCTATCTCTTCCACAACACCGAGCTCAAGAATGGAATCGGAATCCCGAAGGCACTTCTGTAATTAAGATACGTGGAACACGTCATGCATAGCAGAAAACTGAGCCGGTAATGAAAGGCGATAAGCCAAGGAACCAATACGTTCAGTGATAGGAAATGGCCCAATATATCGAGGCGCTAACTTTCCCGATCGACTGAAACGTACAACACCCTTCATTGGTGAAACACGAATAAATACAAGATCACCAACAGAAAATTCTAATTTCCTTCTTCGGTTATCGGCATAGGATTTTTGTCTACTCTGGGCTTCTTTCATCCTATGTCGAATAAGTTCAATCTTTTCTGTGGAATCTCGAATAAAATCTGGTCCTAAAACCAGTTTCTCACCGGCCTCAAGCCAACAGGAAGGAGATCGGCATGGCCTTCCATAGAGTGCCTCGAAAGGAGCCATACCAATACTAGATTGGAAGCTGTTATTATAGGAAAACTCAACAAGTGAAATATGATCTTCCCAACTTCCACCAAAGTCAAGAACACAAGCACGAAGAAGATCTTCAAGTGTTTGATTCACACGCTCAGTTTGTCCATCGGACTGGGGGTGATAAGCGGTACTAAAATTAAGCTTCGTTCCCAAAGCTTTTTGAAGAATCTTCCAGAATCACTAGTAAACAATGGATCACGATCACTAACAATGGAAGAAGGAACTCCATGCAGTTTAACAATTTCTTTAATAAAGAGCTTGGCCAGAAGAGGAACGGTTCGGTTCGACCGAACAGGAATAAAATGGGCAGATTTAGTAAGTCTATCAATAATCACCCATAAGCTATTATGACCCGAACGAGAACGGGGAAGGCCATCAATAAAATCCATGGAAATTTGATCCCACTTCCATACTGGAATTTCCAATGGTTGCAATAACCCACCGGGCCTTTGATGTTCAGCCTTAACAAGTTGGCAAGTCATGCAACACTTAACAAAGTTAGCGATATCAGATTTCATTCCCTCCCAATAATAAAGTCGCTTCATATCAGCGTACATTTTACTCCTACCGGGATGAAAGGAATACTTGGAACGATGAGAATCTTCTAGAATGTCTCTACGAAGATCACTAATATTTGGTACGATCAATCTACCAAATTTTCGAATGCCGCCACGAAAATCAATATCAAAGTCTTTCAAACCTTCAATATCGGTTTATCCTTAATATTCTGGCTAAGCAAAGCCAATTCAGGATCTAGCCTTTGAGCTTCAAGTATGCGGTCTAATAGAGAAGGATGAGCCTCAAGGCTACATAAAACAAGAGATGAACATAATTCGGAAACACGATCTCGAATTTCACAAGTGGATAAAAGTTCGAGATCGTTCCATTCAGATATCATCATGGAAACAACCGCTTGTTGTTTTCGACTAAGTGCGTCAGCAACTCGATTTCCCTTTCCGGGAGTATAAAGGATATCAAGATCATAAGAGGCAAGGAATTCGAGCCAACGCTGTTGACACAAATTAAGTTCCTTTTGAGAGAATAAATATTTCAAAGACTTATGATCATTATAAAGTATAAACTTTTCTCCCAAAAGATAATGTCGCCAAATTCGAAGGGCAAAAATGATAGCCGCAAGTTCTAAATCATGTGTGGCATATCTAGTCTCAGCCGGCTTCAATTGCCTAGAAGCATAAGCAATAACACGTTCTTTTTGCATAAGAACGGCACCCAAACCAACGCGACTAGCATCGCTATAAACGACAAAGTCTTGATTCTCTTCGTGAATAATAAGAATAGGAGCATCAGAAAGGAGTTCTTTTAATTTCTGAAAAGAAGTTTCACATTTGTCCGACCAAATGTATTTAACACCTTTCTTTGTTAAGCCAGTAAGAGGAACGACAATCTTAGAAAAGTCTTTTATAAAACGGCGGTAATAACCTGCCAATCCGAGAAAGCTACGGATTTCAGTCACGCTTTCCGGTCTCTTCCAATTTTGAATCGCTTCAATCTTTGAAGGATCCACTGATATTCCAGATTCGGAAATAATATGACCGAGAAACTTCACACTAGATTGCCAAAAATGGCATTTAGAAAATTTTGCTTTTAGTTGATTGCTCCTAAGAGTTTCCAATACAATTCGAAGATGCTTTTCGTGTTCCTCCTCGGTTTTAGAATACACAAGAATATCATCAATAAAGATGAGAACAAACCGATCGAGGAAATCTTTGAAAACTCTATTCATAAGGTCAACGAAATAAGCCGGAGCATTCATTAAACCGAATGGCATAACTAGCCATTCATAAGATCCATAACGAGTACGGAAAGAAGTCAAAGGAATACTATCCTCTGCAATACGAAGCTGATGGAAACCGGTAGCCAAGTCCAATTATGAAAAGACTCTAGCACCACTAAGTTGATCAAATAGATCATCAATCCGAGGTAAAGGATATTTATTCTTAATAGTAAGATCATTAAGCTTGCGGTAGTCGACGCAAAGCCTAAGTGTACCATCGGACTTACTTACGAAAATAGCTGAAGCTCCCCAAGGCGAGGAACTAGAGCGAATAAGTTGCTTCGTCTCTAACTCAGATAATTGTTTGCGCATCTCTTCATTCTCCTATTAGACATGCGATAAGGAGGACGAGTAATAGGTTGAGCTCCAAGTATAAGATTAATTTTGAACTCAATTGCTCGCTTAGGTGGTAGTCCTAAGATGGGCTCAAAGATGTCAGGAAATTCACGAACGACGCGAATAAGAGAAATGACATCTTCCTCATCATCATTATCATTATCACGAGGATTTAAAGAATATAAAGATGCAACTAAAGCGGAATCCGAATCTTTAAGAACAATAGAAATCTGATTAACAGATTGCGGATGACGGAGATAAATAGTCCGCTCAGGACATAGGATATGAGCTTCATAACGAGTAAGCCAATCCATACCCAAAATCATTCCAAAGCCTAAGTAACGCATGACATGCAAATCGGCTAGGAAAGAAAAATCACACAAAATAATCTCGACGTCTTTACAAAGCAGACTAAGAGTTGCGGATCCACCAACTGGATTTGCAATTCTTAAAGAAGTCATTAAAGCAACAACACTTAAAGAAAAAGTATCGACAAGTTCATTTGATATAAAAGAATGGGATGCACCCGTATCAAAGAGAACTCTAATAGGTTGATCATGAAATAATATAATGCCATCAAGGACAGAATGAGACATACCTTGGTCGCGAGATGTGTTACCAGGGGCTTGAGCCACATTAAGCTTTCCCTCCTTATTGCCTTGACGTCTGGGGCATAAATGTATATAATGATCCGGGCTCTTACAATAGCGACAAGAAGGGGGCTTTGAACACTTGTTCGCAAAATGACCCCTAGCACCATAGTTGAAGCATTTCCCATCACTAGAGGAAAAAGTCTTTGCAGCAGGAGCTGCTTGCTTATCCTTTTTGTTGGGATAAGGACCTTTGAACTTGTTAGGCCTCTTCTTGTTGTTGAAGTTTGGTTTGGAAGCCACCACTTCAACATCACTGTCCTTATCAGCCTCTTCAAAACGAAGAGCAATATCAATCAGTTGATCGAAAGAAACTTCTAATTTTAGAAGTAATGGCTTCTTGAGGTTCTTGTTTAAGCCATAAACGAATCTTTGGTTCTTCTTCAACGGGGTGTTGATGTATTCAACCCCATACTTAGACAGTGACTCGAAAGATGCGACATAATCTGTCACAGAGGATGTACCTTGAACAAGGTCTATGAAACGATGAGCCAATGTCACCTTCTCTGCTTCTGGTACGAACTTTAATTCGAAGCGTTCCCGGAATTTCTCCCAGGTGAGATCAACTTCATTAATTTTAGAAATGAGAAGTTCGTACCAATCCAGTGCTCTTTCTTGGAGCATACTTGAGGCAACCTGAACACGGTGAAGATCGACAATATTCATGCGAGAAAAGATCCTATCGCATGTTCTTAACCAAGCCTGGACTTCAATAATAGTTTCAGAACCTTTGAATGGTTTCCCACCCAAGTTGGTATAATCGTTGCACAAACGTGCAAATCCAGACTTAGGATGAGTAGGTTCCTGATTAGGACCAGCTGCTTGAGCATTCTTTACTAAATCAAGAAGCTGCTGAGCAGTCATGAAAACTCCATCCTGGGGAGTAACAGTAGATGGTCCAGCTCTGGGACGGCCTGGTCTAGACATTCTCTCCTTTAAGAAAGAGAGAAGAAGAAAAAGGTTATTCTCCAGATGAATATCAACCAATCTTGATAGATGAAACAAGGAATCATAAAGAAAACAGGATGAATCGGTTCGAAGATTCGAACTAAATCCTGAAACACAACTCCTAAGGTGGACTTAGGACGACGATCCTTGTTAAGTTATTCTACATTGTTCCGAAGTTTGGCTCTAATACCAAGCTGTGACGCCCCACCTCTATACCCACGCTAACCAAGAACACTACGATGTAGTGCTGTCAATTAGCACGGAGAATAAGGCTGTGGAGGAGCGACCATCCATGTAACTTCTTTGTGCGAGCACCGGTATGTCAGATAGAATAGAATGCATATCTTTTAAGGAGGAAATCCGACATACCGATACAAACTCAAAGCTATCACACGGTGGCTATATATAATCTTCGGAAACAAACATAGAAATAAGCATAACATAAATCAGTCACAGACATCCATATCACAAAGGCGGAAGAAGATATGAATATATATATAACACATAAAAGTGTACATCAGAGTAGTGGTCGGAAAGATCCACTATCATACAAAAGAATAGCAACACGTGCTATACAAAAGAATAGATACACAACATAGAGTCTATATCTCAAATGTGTACAACCAAAAACTACTAATCTAAGTAGTTAGCCAAAAGTCAGAATAACCCAGAAGAGAAGTCAAGCCGAAGCACCTGTAACATCTCGGTCTGACCCGAGTATTATTTATAAGAAAATAATAAACGGATCAGTCTAACTATAAATATCAGATGACATGATATAGAATAAGGGGTATGGCATAAACATATAATAACCATAATGGCATACTACTATAAGTATGAAAATGATAATCAACAAAGGATCAATCAATATCACCAGAATTTCTCAAAGATCCAAACACATAAAAAGGTAATGACACACGAATTCACCAATACACAAAAATTGATAAAGCATATCAATGAAAACCACGAAAATTGGTGAAGCACTAAATCCAGAAATCAACACACGAAATCCAGAACAAATCCCAAAAATCAACACACGAAATCCAGAAATCACTAAAAAAGGGGAAGTCCGAGCACACGGACGAGAAGCTATCTCATGGAAGCTATCCATTTAATTTTCCGAACACACGGATGACCCGAAGGCCTTTGACACACGAATGGCCCGAAGACCATGGGGTGCTACCCCATATATGTGATGGTGAAACATCACAAAAGCGGGGTCTAATCTACCTCGCAGACAAAGAAACATCGCTCAATCGCTAGTCTAAATCACAAAAATGATCGTCACGATCATAAGGAAGTGTCGATCACACCAAGCTAGTAAATATAAGAGTTTAGCTTCATGTCCCATAACCACTTGCTTAACTTAAATATTTACGAACAAGCTGTAAATCTTCACTAGAAAATTGTCACAAAAAGGGTTCAATCGAACAAGTCCAAGAGCCAACCGACAAAGTGAACGCAAGCGTTTCATACCACTCGTTTTACTAAGTCGTTTAAGTCGATTTCTCATCCGAGTGAAGTAAAGGCTTGTATATACTAATAGATTGGAAAACGGTTTAGGAAAAGAAAGAGCTTTGTAATAAAATAGAGTTGAAATTGTTTTGATGAAAGAGCTTTGATATTTACTACTAGTATTGAAACCTTCATATCTTTAAAGTGACAAGTCATAAAACGACTGTTGAAACAAATCGAAGCACATAAATTCACGTTCGAAGACGTGAGTAAAGTCCAAAGAAATCAATCCCAAAACCATCAAAGTAGGAAGTTCTGTTGAATGTTTTTCAAATAAGATCGCCTACGGAGGGGGGTCCAGGGGGTGGCAACCCCCTAGGTGGGGGTGCGGGGGCAACGCCCCTGCTACGGTGTTCGACCTATCCATGGCGCGACCTAAAAATGGAACGACCCAGTATGCCTAACGACTTAACTAGGCGAGCGACCTAACAGGGTAATAGCAGAAGAAGCGTTAGGTCGGCGACGACCTACGACTTAAGGTCAAGCGACCTAGTGAAATAGCAGGGGAAATATTAGGTCGGAGACGACCTACGACTTAAGGTCAAGCGACCTAGTGAAATAGCAGGGGAAATATTAGGTCGGAGACGACCTACGACTTAAGGTTCCACGACCTAACCCATACGAGCGACTCAAGGTCATACGACCTAACAGTTGCGAGCTAGCGAAGTTGGCATGGCCGAGCGACTTAGTAGAAGCAGCGACCTACGACTTATAAAGGTAGACGGTTGAGCGACCTACGACCTAACGATTTAAAAGCCAACGACCTACGACTTAAGAGCCATACGACCTACGACTTAAGAGCCATACGACCTAAAATCCACACGACCTATGACCTAAAGCCAGGAACGCGAATATGATGGTCGTGACTTTTCCACGCGTGCGAGCTAATGATGCCGAACGACCTATGGAGGGCAGAACGACCTAATAGCAGTTTTTCACCAAAAACACTAGAAATTTGGGTTTTTCGCCAATCCAATCCAAACCAAATGCAAATGTTCATACAAATTCAATAGAGGATCATTCCCCACAGCCCAATGACATCTAAAGGCAAGATGTGAGATTAAAAATCTCACCTTTTCGCTAAAATGGATGAAGATGGAGATTGAAAGCAAGGAGAAGCAATCCAAAGCTTGAATCCACTATCTTCTACTTGAATTTGATGTTGAATCTCGGATTTGCAATAGAATTTAAGTTTGGAGTTTTAATTTCCACTTCCCACCACCATTTTTGATGAAGCTTGAATGTTAAAACAAATGGTGAATGAAGTGAGAAAGAGGGTTGGGCTGAACTAAAGAAGGTGCAGTCCAAACCAAAGTCACAAGCGGGAAAAGTGACGAAAATTTCGCTATCTCCGAACATATCGAAGTTTACACTCAAAAAGATCGCAAACGTCATTTTGAACTCAATGGAAGTGGTCTCGAGTCCTAATTTGACGTATGCAAAAAGTAGCTTTTCGGACTAACATCCGACTAACGATAAAATATTTAAATATAAAATTGACAAATATGCGGGTTGTTACAAAATAATTCTAATTAAGGAGATATCTTAATTGGAAGAAAATATCATGTGATGCATTAATTAATAAAATGATGTATTCAAGATAAGAAAATACAGTGGTTAGAAAATTAAAACAACAATTAAATATTTTAGTATAAAGTTATAAATGATGACCGTGAAATTTTCTTTAGACACTTGGTTGTTTGAATAATAATAGATGGTAAGGTATAAAACTCTATCTTAAAGAAAAATGAAGAAATGCTAATTTTAGACTTCTAGCATGAATATGTGAGCAAGCTTTTGTTTTAAATTTTGTAGTATTAAAGATTTGTTGGTATGAATTTGTAAAATTCTTCTAAAAACAAGTTTAAGTTAATTATCAACCTTAGCTAGTTTTTTGTTGATAATAAGATGGAAATATAATTTTGTGATAAGAGGAAATATGAATTTGAATGGTTCATTTATTATAAAATACTATATTAAGAAGTGCAAAGTATAATAAATGAATAAGGCATGAGATACAATCATTTTAAATTGTGAGAACAATTTAAAAATTAATAGGTAAATTTAAAATTTATTTTGAATGGATAATTATCTCTTGACAATGGAAGAGATTAGTTATCTCTTTCAAAATGAGTCTTCAAAGTTAATTGTTTGAAAAACTTGATTGTGTAAAGTGATGAAAGTGTTTCCAATTAGCGAATTATTTCTTTTAAAAGATGATTACATGAAGTTAATTATAATTTTGAATGTCTTAGTTTTTCGAAAAAGATGATCATGTAATAAATGATTTAGCATAAAAAGCTTGTTTGGAAAATGTAGTTTGGAATTAGAATGATTTGGGAATTTCAAATTTCAAATTGATTTTAAAAGCTGAAGTTTCATTTGGAAAAGTGTTGTACTAAAACACTGATAACTTGAGATTTATAACTCCAAATGAGCTCAATCTTTTTGTAAATGAAAGTGCTTTCAGTAAGCTATAAATCTTCTTTTTACCACTTTGGAGGATTTTGCATTTTATTCAGTTCAAAATGAGTTTGAAAGTGGATGGACATCTCTGTCCTATTATAATTTTTCTAAGATTTAAGCTGAAAGTAAAATTAGCATAACTTTTAAAACTGTGAGTTCGGTTTTGATGATCTTTATATTACTGGAAAGTTTAGACTTAGTAGAACAACTTTCCATTTATAAGTGTTCTCAGATTTTGATGTTTGCTGTGTCAAAACCTGAGTTCTTTACAGCAGAAGTAGAATAAAATGATTTGTTTCCTTTAATAGCAAATGGGCAAGGGAGATATCAATGTGTTAATAGCCATCGATGAAGGGTCTAATAATAAGTGTTTTTCAAGTCTTGATTAAATTATTTTGAAATTGATTATTATTGTGGAAAAATATGTTACAAACTGTAGTATATTTATGGTAGAAATTAAAGGATGAAACCACTCAAATTTTATTCACTTTAAATAAAGAGTAATGGGATTAAATTGAAATTTAAGTAAGAAGCTTTGAAAACTTTCAAGTGTTAAAATTTGAGATTTGTTTATGAAGATAATGGATTTGAAAACTCTAAGAACATCTGATTAGTAAAAGAAAGTATAAAATCCATTCCTTGTTGATAAGAGATGGAAAGACTTAGAGTTCTCAGTTGGAGATCATGTTTCCATCAAGGTATCACCAATGAAAGGTGTAATCAGATTCGGAAAATCAAGAAAATTGTCACCAATGTTCGTTGGACCATTTCCTATTGTAGAAAGAATCGGGACTCTCACAAAAAGAGCAGAGTTACTGAACAGTTTGGCAAGAGTCCACGATGTTTTTCATGTTTCTCAGCTAAGGAAGTGTATTCGAGGTCCAAAAACTACTATTGCACCGATTATGTTAGATGACTTAGTAGTGGAACCGGATATGACTATAGTTAGAAGGCCAGTTCATATAGTCATGAGAGAAGAGACTAAGTAACAGGACAATCAGATTAGTCAATGTCCAGTGGAGTGACGACGAGAGAGACTGTACTTGGGAAACTAAGAGCAGGATTGGAGATGCTTATCCTACCTTTATGATTGATTGTTATGAGCACCTTATCATAATTTCGAGGATGAAATTCTTTAAGGAGAGGAGTCTGTAACACCCCTAATTTTAAATGACATTATTCAGGATATTTAATTAGATAAACTAAATAGAATAATGTAAAGATTAAAGTGGTTAAGAAATTGAGATTTGTAAAGTTATAAGGTAGCCCGTGCCTCGAGATATGAATGAACAAATGAAAGTTTAAAATAAAGTAAGTAGAGAAAATAAGATAAGGGCAAAATAGGAATGTGTTATATTCTTATACCCTAAACCCTTATCCCACTTTCATTTACAACCATTCATAAACTAAAACTAAATACAAAGCTTGGCCGGCCACCATTAGAAGGAAACAAGAGGAAGATAAGCAAGAAAGCAAGTAGGAAGCTTAAGCTAATTAACCCAAGAGCAAATCACAACCTCCTTAACAACAAGCCAAAGGTGAATAATAGATTGCATCTCATTTTATTGTTTTCAGGTTTTAGTTGAGATCTGAATTTATTTTGCAAATGATTTGTCATGTTTTGATTGTTTAAATGGATATATATGCTTGTTGATGATCTGTGCTATTTCACATAGATTTTATGATAAGAATTGATTTGGAAAACCTATTAAATGACATCCAAATGGCTTGCATTTTTGATATAAGGTTAAAACATTATTTTAGAGATGGGTTTCAAGTTTCATGATTTTTTGAGTTATTGTGGATTTATTATGAATTTTCTAGTAAAGAAAATTATTAAATTGGATTTAAATTAATTTCAGCTATTATTTATTAGCTTTGGGTCAGAAATTTAAATATTTTAGGAAACAAATTAAAAATGATTTATGGGAATTTTTGGAGAATTTTCCTAAGTGTTTTATTAAGTATATAAAATTATTTAAGGTACGAGACTTAAATGTTTTATATGTTTATAAAAGGAGAAGGGCAATTTGTAAACGTTTTAAATTATTAAATATTGAATTCGATAGCACTTTTAGAAAAGATATTTGAAAAAGAATAGGCAACCAATAGTATTTTGACAAATATGAGAAGTTAGTTGAAAAACAATTACTTTAGATAGCTATACAAACAGTTTTGTTAATAATTACTACTTCACTACTTCCCTGCAAGCTTTCGACCCCATACTTCCGATTTCGACCAAGTCGAAACTAATACACACGGTACCAACGCCATGGTACGTAGTGGAATGAAGAAAGGCGAAAGGTATAGAGTCGAAACCAGCTTTTGAAGGGGTAGAAGTTGCGCTTGTAAACTTTGAACTATTTCTGCTTATAAAGGATGGTTTCGAAGGGATCATACTAGCTTTTGACTTAGTTTCTTTTGTTTATATAAAAATAGGTTTTGAATTGGTTGCCGCCTTTTGTTTTAAAATAAGCTTTCGAAGGGGTCAAAACCCCCTGCTGCCGCATTAAACCTTACGACCTAGTTAAGGCCGCTTTTGCCTTTAAACAATGGTTTCGACAGGGTGCTTTCGTTTTAATAAGAAGCCTCTTCTCCATGCTTTCGACAGGGTTGGTTTCGAAACCATCCACTATTTTTACTTAGGAATAATCCTTTCGAAAGAGTTGCTTTCACCCTAGTTCTTTCATGACCCTTTGTTCTGTTGAAAGATAAACCTAAAGATTTCGAAAAGGAATGATTTAAATGGTTTCGAAGCTATGTTCCACAAGCTTTTGCTTGAACCCAGTGCATTCGAAAGGTTTGTTTTAAGTAAAGGACTTTATTGCTTTCGAAAGGTATATAATGAAGGTTTTGAAGGGGAGAGTCCCCAATGTTTCTAAAGGTACTTTAAGTATTTGAATGGAAGGATTCCAATGCTTTGGAAATGCAAGTTTGAAATGTTTTGAAAAGGGGATGTCTAAGGTTTATAAAGCTTTCGAAGGGATACGTTCAATGATTTCGAAAGGTTATTTTAAAGGTTTCGAAAGGATATTTTAGCTTTTCGGCCTAGTGTTTCAAGGTATAGTAGTTAACATATTTTGAAAGGGGTACTTTCAATGGATTCGAAAGGGTTGTTTAAAGTTTTTAAGTAAAGGTTTCAAATGGTTTACCTTGGCTTCATGGCCTAAGATCTTTTAAGTTAAAAAGGGTTTTTAACATACTTTGGAGGGATAGATAACCTTATTATATTTCATCAATAATGTTTTATGTAAAGCATATATCATGGCAAAGATATTTGAGTAAAGCAAAGAATATTTTCCTTGTTTAAGTATGATTTAAAGGGTTAAATCAATTTGAAAGAAATTTTTTCAAGGAAAATTTGATGGGATAGTTAGCCCTAAGTAAACTCAGATATTAGAATACTAGATGGGACTGGTATATGGTCGCGCCCTATACTTTAGCTAATAGCCCTAGCTAGTACAATTTTAAAATATTAGTTTGTATGGCTTTGTCACATGTAAGACTAAAATGATGTTACACAAAGAAAGGAATATACAGAGAGAGGATATGTTATTGGTGAGCCCACAAAACTATTAGGATCGGTTGACCGTGGAAGAAGTAAGTAGGGATAGACTATCCAGGAGTGTGTCTAATAGAAGTTAATTTGTTATGTCTGGTAGGCCTGAGTCAGCCAAAGGTTAGTAGTTAGCCAAACAAAACAATATTGTTCGGACAGATTATCTATTGATTACCTGTTTTATATGCATATATGATATTGCTATTTTTGCTTTAATCAGTTTGATTGCAGGATTTTGATTTGCAAAAGATATGCTTTAAAAGGGATATTAGTGAGGGGAAACCCATTCCGCTAAGCGGTACGGTCTCACTTAATATCAGATAACCTAGATGTATAGTATTATTCACACTAGGCTTTATGTTCAACTCGAAGTTTATGTTTTTCCCTTAAACTCCGAGGTGCCCAAAATATAATTTGAGTAGACTGAGAGTTGAGGTTTTGTAGGTTTAGTAGGTTGGACGAATAAGCTTCTGAAGATGTGTAGGAGGCAATGCTAGCTATATATAGGAGCTATTTTGTTTTATTGCCGCTGTGTTGTATTGAGCTGATTGTCTATTTAGTACTCTAATCATCCAAGGAGGCATCTTCGTATGTTGCTCTTGGCGTAATTTGTAATAATTATATTTGATCAAAACCTGAGAATCGATTATGGGAGTATGTAATTGAATATGAAATATTGATTTAAAATGTAATCAGAAAAGTTGTTTTAATCTGTACTGATTTTGTTTCATATTAATGTGCTTCTGATATTATGGATACCATTAACATTAACATATTTTGTCACCGGAAGTTAGTACTATGGATGACTGCAGCATCTGTAGCGCTTAACTTCGGGCCTCAAGATAGGAGATGTTACATAAATGCTGAAATAAAAATGATACACAAGTTTACCTAACTTCGACAAAACCCGCTTACTGTTGCCCCCAAGGTTTCTACTATGAATTAAACTATCTGACACTTACAGGCCCTGCAAACTCGCGACTCTTGCTAACCTGATCGTTCTAGCCCTATGCTCAAAACTCTACCATAACTCAGTCACCGAGTTGTGAATTCTCGAACTACACCCCGTAGTTGGTACCTAGTTAAAAAATAAAGTGTTACAATTTTTAGAAAACAAAAATACAACTAAATTAAAATGAAACCCTAAATAAAATAAGCTCAGAATAAATCTGTACAAGTAAAAAAACATGGACTAATTAACAAGAGAATGCAGCCTTTAATTAAAATGTGGTATTTCTTCGTTCAGCCCGTATCTTTTTTTGGTCCATGATGTTGCTCCTCTTGTCTTCGTTCTTCGAAATTTAGGGTTTTTTTAATCCAAAGCTTCTAGTCCCAATATCCAGTTGATCAAAGAAAGATGTTAGCTTTAATGCTTAGTCGATCGAACTCCTTGATTAAATCCTCTCGGTTGCTTCGGCTGTTGAGTTGGATGTTGATAAATTAGTACACGATTTTTGTCCTTTTAAATTTGTATTGTTCTCAACTTGTATTCGAGTTAAAAATTGATTCATGATTTATTTTAAGACTTGCACTTTGATTTTGCTCAAACTCGAATGACTAATTGTCGATGATGAAATGGGTATTTATAGGAATCAATTTCCTATATTTTCAAATTGAAACATTCAAACTTCACTTTTGAAGTGTGTGAATTTTCGAAGTGCTCCATAGTGACCTATTCACTACATACACTCCAACTTTCTCTTGTTTTTGTCCCATGCGATACAATAGTTATTTATGTCATCCGCTTTTTAAGTGGGAATTTAAATCCAAACAAACAATCAAACAACACTATAAACTATCATCCAAGCATTTAACAATAATTTATAGCAACATGAATATCATGTAAATTATTTAGAGGAAAGTAAACTCACAGAAATTCTAGTTGATGCTTTTGCGTTTTGGTTCGGTCTAAAATCGAACATCGTTTGATTTTAACCCAAAATTCTTCTAGCTCCAAATTAAAAGAAATCAGTTCCAGCACGAAGCTAACATTCGAGTCCAACGCGACAGATCACGTCCAATTCCGACCTCGTACGGAAGGGTTATTGAATTTACAACCTATCATTTTAATTAAATTACATATAAATCAAAATTACCCTTAAAACAAGATTAAATTCATCTTCCCAAATGAACAAAAACTTGCACAGGCACGAACATGTACACAACCCAACAGCCACCGACTTCCTTCCTCCATTCCACGCTCCATAGTCAATGATTCGACGCCGCACCGCCTCCATCGTACTCCACTACGCACGAGCTCCCCAAATGACCTAAAATAGCCACACCCGATCAACCATACCAAAACGTGACCTGGGCAAGCCGCCTCGACTTGGAAATCGCCGCGATCATCAATACTTGATCGGATCAGAAGAAAATTGGCTGGGAGGTGGCTCTCAACATACACAACATGATGGCGATCTCTGATTCGCCCAATACCAAATCAAACTCCAACGATGGGGAACTCTAGTTGCTGCCTACAAAGTCGATCATCACAAACTATGATCGCACCCTAAAAAACGCATACAGATGCGTAGGTTTACTCCCAGCGAGTTCAAAGATATTTATTGTGAAATTTTTCCTTGAATAGATTTGGTGATTTTAAAATTTAAAATACGCAGCCATTAATTCGTTTGTTAATAGGAAAAAGAAAACGAGGAGGGAAGGAAATAAAAGAAAACGTGAAGTGGACTTTGACTTTTATAACAAATCTAATTTCCTTTCCTTCCAATATAGGTTAAACAAAATTTCTAAGTAAATCAAAATTTTCAAGCAATCCGTCTCATCCAAATCAAGTCAACACCAAAGGCTTGTTGAAAATTTTCAATTTGATTTTATTTTAAAAAATTATGAAAAATATATGTGGAACTCCGCTGCATAATATTTCATTCACGTACGAACACGAATGACAGAAATAAAAATATGACCGTATACTAAAATGCGACATGATCACAAATTACCAATAATGTACAATGGTTATCCTATTCTGTAAAAGCACAAAAATACCATTGCTTGCCATAAAAATATGTCAAACTACAAATCAAATATTTTCCAAATTAGAAATTAGGGAAAATTCAATAAATTAAACTATAAATACATCAATAAAACCAAGTCGTTTTAATAAGAATTAGTTTTCTTATTATTTATTCGAACTATTTATTATTGTAAACAAATCTACAAAATGGACTCACCATTATTATTTATTAATTAAAAGAAGTTAAATTAGATTATTAAATCCATTTAATTAATATTTAATTCACCATTCAAAATTTTAATTCACAATTCAAATATTTAATTCACAATTTAAATATTGAAATAATCTCTATATTTGAATATAACTTATTAAATTTTAAAAACCAATTTTTTAAATATTTAAAATTAATTAAATATTCAAGATCAAAACGATAAAATTTCGGAGTGCTACATTCTCCCTCCTTAAAAGAATTTCGTCCCTGTAATTCCCAAAGGAAGAAAATGTCTCTAGAACCTTTAGTTTGAAAACTATTAATTAAAATGAGTTATTAAACTCTTAAAGTCCTTTATGTTACGGAAAATTTTGAGAACACCGCCCTTGCCCAGCTAGATCCGAAAAACTACATCTCGCCACAACTGGCCCAAATCAAGAAAAGAAAATAAAAGCCAAGTGGCCTCCCATATCCGGGGCATAATCATCGGCCAATATCTAAATGTACTACATTCCTCTTTTGTGTTTGATTTTTAATTTTATTTTATCTTTTTGCAAGCAACTTATTATCTCGATGCGAATGTAGATGTGTGAGAAATCAAATAGCAATCTCTTGCTTCCATGTACCTATCTCGTACTCATAATCCAAAAGAGAACTATGCTGACAAAAGTAATACCAAAGCTATTTCTACCAAAAGCAATATCAACAAAAATAATATAACAATCATATGCAACAAAAGTATAGAGAATACTCTGTAATGAAATATCAAGCATCCAATCATTTTCAAATGATAAATTTAGAACTAAATGCGCGGATTTTTATATCCAGAATATATTTTCAAATGCTTACAAAGAGAAATATATTAAAACCAAAATCATTTATGACAAGGAGGGGGCTCCTCCCAGCGAGGCATGGTATAACTCTAGAATCAAAACAACACGGAACATCCAGTAGTATTCTGGTTCCTTCTAAATAACAACTAGAGTAAACAAATATACGTGGTAAGTCTTCCAAATGGGAAAACTCTCAATCGTCCAACTTTAGTCATAACTAAAATATTTGATAATTTACTTCACAAGCAATTTTTTTAAATATTCTGAAATAATAATACTTCATCAAAATTTTCAAAGTAATAATATTATTATTTCTTCACAAATTCTTTCGAAATTATTTCTTTCAAAAGCACCAGAATTTAAGTCATAACAAACAATAATGTTATAAGTCATAGTCTATAATACCACACAATCAGTCAAATCAAATTTCATAAAGGAATAAACTAACACTGTTTAAAATGTTAAATGACCATTAAAAAAATGAATTTTGCTTAGATCTATAACTTTCTTAAGTCATAGAATAAGTATACGATATACTTAAGCCCATACAATATACATAAGTCATATGTACACAATATCTAATCCGATCGCTTGCTTGGATACATAAACTTAGTTCCGAACTAGTATCGCTCATCCAACCTTCATAATGAGGACTTCGATCAGGTTCCTCGATTAGAAATCTCCGTTCTACTTACATAGTTATTTATAATGATAGAAAACTTCAGTATCATATAAAAAAATCGAATCAAGCATTCGGTGACAAAAATCAAGTGAAAAATCCCTTCCTTTCTCAAATGCACTTGTATCACTCATTATTTTATCCATAGAAAATAAAAACAGTTTCACAATCAAAGAAAAAGTGAGTAATATTAATTGATAATAAGATAGTAGGATCATCATACTTTTTTTTTTCAACTTTTAGAACAGAGAAAAAAATTATACTTCAGTAGAAACAAATAATTTTCCAAAATACAAAATATATAAAGTACAAGCTTATCCTTAAATAAGACCAACAAAAGACTCACAAAGAAGCGATACATAAAATGCGAAAAGCAAATAAAGTATCAGAATACTCAAATTTTCACTTCAAACCGTGTTTTATCTTCTACTAAATCCTGGCTCCCTTGCTCAAACTAACCATATGTGAACCATCCATTTTCCCGCCTCTCGCAGACCCACTTTGATACCCAGCTCTCTGCCCATAAGCATCCTGATGCCTAGTACCTGCATACCCACCTCTACCCACTTGCCCACTCCGGGTCCCACCATAGTTGATCCGGGTGCTACCCGTTCCGTAACGGGTTCCACTCTGCCTACCCTGATTGGAGTTGGCAAAGTTATCCGGCCACTTACTCGTGTAATCCTGACCGTCCCCTCTTCGCCTAGGTAGCAGCCCATCAAGTCCGCCACCTGTCCTCACCTCAGCCGCCCTCTCATTGCTCTCGGCAAGTACATTAAGCTTATCAGACATTTGGAACAATAAGCCATGAAGACGAGTATGCTCCACGTTGTGAAAAACTATGCATTTGGAAGGCTGATCCCAGCTTGCATGAAGCTCTTCATTAACTGTCATTTTGCTTACGATGCCGTGCACTTGAGTTTCGGGTATGTCGAACATCGCAGTAAGCCTGGTAATGCTCAAAGTTTCATAGCAAGATGAGTATGTGAAGAGGTAGGTGCGGAGAGCTTCTTCTTTGAGCTTGAAATCGAGCATGGAAAGCACGGAGTCGGGGTTTCTTAGAAGCTTCCAGGTGTCTATGGACCTAAGGGTAGCTGACGATTTCAGGTAATCGCCCTTGGAGAGGGCACGGGCTGCACACATGACGTGGTCACGGACGTTTTCAGGAGGGCCAACAAAGGTCTGACGTTCGCTTACTTCTAGATGGCGCCGGAAGGTTTTGCTGATGATCTTGCGCATTGAGTCATGGGAGGTTGATGCGATGTTGGGGACTTCCAGAAGCATTGCGCATATCAGGTGGGTGGCTTCCAGAAGCTCTAGGTTTATGTGCATGTGGTAGGGCATTTGTCTCCGTCTGTCTAGTTTTTCCTGAATATAAAATAAGAAAAGACCGCTTCAAAGAATACTGTACTACTAGAGGTCACCTGCAAGAAGGTACTATTGGGAATATGCAAATTCACTTAAATGATGATAAGACAAAGAAGGAAGCAAAGAAGCTGTAGTCAAATCAGATGGTCTAAAATCAACGATAATAATATACAGAAGAATTATGCTAGACATATTGGTATATTTATTGTTTCCAAATTGATTAACGAACGGAGTAGTCAAGGGGAAAAGGCACAGAATAAACATATATGAGAACTTGGTGGCAGAAAACACTCATAGTTTTGTAAAAACTAACATAAATAAATTACATAACAGAAAAACAGGCAACTTCTGGTCATGTCATCCAATGTAGTTTATATTTTTTGGCTGGAAAGTCGTACAGATTAAAAGGTGCTGACTTCTGTTAAAATGAGATTTCGTTTTGTTACTATCTAGTTAAGTGGTAAGCTGCTTCCTAGTCCTCATTGGTTGTGTGTGCATAACCAATATAGTTAATAAATATATTTCTTCTAAATGTATTATCTGTTTCCAGTAAAGACCTCTCCGTTATCTTCCAAGGTGTTAAAAGTTCTGAAACAATGATTTAAGTTGGAACAGAAAGCTGTCTTTGATAATTACTATTGCATGTGAAAAAACGTGCATCACATGAAGATGTAACTTTATATCCACATAACTGTAGTCCATACAAATATAGCAGTATTCACTATTTTATTCATTCTATGCATCTACCATGCAAGCATGTAACTAATGTAAAAGGATATTTAGTGGAACATGGAAGTACTGTAAATTTACTTGAGTACAATATATGTGGAGAAAAAGCAGTGAAATAAGTTTGCAGAAAAATAAAATCATTATTAATTACATACCTGTTCAGGAGTCTTCCCATAGAAGCGGTATTGAGAAATGCCTTGCGCAAGCAACTCTTTCACTCTCCCACCACCACACAGTTCAGATAAACAACCATGGGCTTCCACAATAAGCCCAGACCTAAATGCACACAATCCAAGTTGAGCCATAGCCCTATTAAATAAAATCTTAGAATTGATATCCATCATCTGAATTCCATCTTGCAAATGACTCATCAATAAAAGATCACGTGCAGTGGAAAATTCATCTGATATCGCATGATGGTATATATCATACAGTATCGCTCTAGCTTTAGTTCTCTCGTCTCCAAACTTATAAATGAGAGAAACTAATGTATCCACAAGGGTTCTACTATATTCAGGAAATGCAGGCTTCCTTGGCACATCTTCTCCTTCCATGTCGTCTCCGGACTCGGTTTCTTCTGCTTCTGCCAGCCTTCTCATGGCATCATAAACCTCTTGAGGTTTATAATACACAAGCTCAACTCTTCTCAACGCGACCATTGCTGCTCCTTTATAATCCCCTTTCCTTTCCAAATACTTCTGTATATTTTGAGCGACAACAAAGAACAGTGGTTCATCTCTAAGCCTCTGAACGTAATCTTTAGTGTGGGGATCAATGCACTGTAAGCTCTTGAAATATTCAATATAAAGTCTTTCAATGAAGTGGACCAAATTTCCCCAAACTCTAATTGGTCCCCTAAAATCTGCACCCTTTTGCGTCTCATTTTCATCATGCTCAATGGAGTCGTCAATCATTATATTTGGATACTTCTCGAGTATACCAAGAATTAAAAGCATGTTGGAAACACACTTCTTCCAGACATTTATAGGCATATGACTAAGCAAGCTCAAGTTCACATCTAACTGAGCACAAATGACACTAACCAAGATTTCAAGTTTCTGAGCTGGTGTCTTGGCAACACAGGTTAAAAATGTAAGTTGCTCTACCTGTTCATCTCTAACGGTACACTTTTTACCCCTAGCGGCAACAATGTCCTTTAGTTTTTTATCAACGTCACTCCAAGTTATCTCACTTAGATGTTTATTTGCTATGTTTATATCATCCTTCTCAGATGCCTTAGCGTGACCGGCATCACTCTTTTCATTCTCTTCATCCTCGTCAGATAAAAGCATCCCTTTGTCCTCTTCATATTGCTCCCTTTTCTTTTTCAGCTTCTGTTTCACTGAATTGAGCGCCTTCGCATTAGAGCTGCTCATCGTTTTCTTTTCTTTATTTGCTGATGATGCCTGGGCTACGAAGTCCTCGAGCATGACTAAAAATTTTATGTACATGTTAGGAGGCTTGCTAGACTCTGTAACTTTAGAAACCTTTTCCAACTGCTTGTTTATCTTCTCAAAGCTTTCAAGCAAACTGACCCAATCGTTTATTTTCATAGCATTTTTCATTTGATCAACAGTGGATGCCATTTCTTCGTATCTTTTATCTCGTGCGGATTTGATAACTCGATGTCCTTCATCTGAATCGTCACTATCACTGCCATGTCCTATAATGTAACTCTTTGTACGTTTGGCTGTCGGTTCTGGGGCTGCATCACTTGCATTGTCATCGTATTCACTTACTATTTCTTCCTCTTCAGTGTCACTCTCTCCGCCCTACATGCAATGTAAAAATCAGATTAGGGCACATGGTTGAATTGCAAGAACATCGACTTTCACATTAAATAATTTATAACGTGCAAAATGCATGATTCAAAATTAAGGTGGATTTTGATAGCAAATTATGCATTCCAAGCAGTGCGATGGCTTTTGTAGAAACCAACTGTACTTGGTTCTACGTTACCGTAGCAATGATCAATAAGAAAATCAAAATAGAGGCCAGATTTTCTAGGTTATTTCTGTTTTAGACTATCAAGTGTAAAATATACGAACACTGCCAAATTAGGTAAAATCTGTTATTCGTAAATACACAAAAGTGTAATGAATCCGATAGTAACTTCAATAACGTTGCTTATCCCTTTATAAGATTTGGAACAGCAGAAAAGGCGTTACTAATTGTAAACAGCAGCAACAGAAAAAAGCGTGACAAGGAGTATAAAAAATTATGACAGAACAGAACCGTTACAAACGATGATATTTGTATGAAATACCTAAATGTCCGAGTCCAGATAATATCTGTTTCCTTAAAACAATATTGCCCCCTTATACGCACCAAAGGATATGAGCAATTTGTCTCCCCGGATGAAACGGACCTGCTCCGATTGCTGTGCGGGCAGACGGAGGGACGACGAACAGAAGGAATTATATGTCTGTGAACAGAGTTCCGAGAAGAGGGAAGAAGAAGAAGCAATTTTCTATATATGATTATCTGTGTTGCGGGCCCCTATATATAGGTGGGAGGAGGCGCCTATTCGGAGAAATATTAGCAAATATCTACGTTTTTATTGGTTGATAGTATACATTTATTTATTTTAGTGATTATGAGAAATATTAGCAAATATCTACGTTTTTATTGGTTGATAGTATCAACAAATATGTAAGTTAGAAGAGTCATTTCATTATGGGTTCTTGGTATTGAGATTAGTTCTCAATTTTAAGATTTTCTTGTAATGTACTGGTGAATTAATAAAGGTTGCAGGAAAAAAAATGACCCTCTTTTTTTTTTGGCTTCATATCTCTTTAAAATTTAATTATATAGAGATCCTAGGAAAATCCGAAAATCCCCGACAAAAAATAATAAAATGTGTTGGATTGTGCAAATTTAGTTACGGTGTCAGCAGGGAAAAAATGAAAGTGTTTTATTAGTCCATTGAGCAACTGTCGATGAAACTGAGCTATCCCTAACAATCAAAAAACCGGGGACAAAATTAATGAACAATAGAGAATAATTTTAATCAAAGAAAATAATTACGTCTGTATCATATAAACGATCACTAAAGCACGAAACTTTGTGGTTTTATATCAAAATTTTGATGCTTTTTGAGTCACCTCAAGCGAGTTAAATCTACAAATTGAAAAACATATACATACCTGAGTCCAAAACTTAGAAGTCATGATTTATCGTGAGATTCACTACTGCTCCAACTAAATAAAAACCCTGCAAGAAATAGGATTGTATGGTTTAGGAACAAGTTAAAATTTAAAAAACTAGGGAATCGATTTATGTCGTTTGCCAGAGGAAAAAAAAAGCCATAGAGAATGTTTTGTGACAGGGAGAAGATGGCAGCCGTTAGCTAGTGTTGAGAGAGGAATGATGAAAATATAGGTTGGGTTTTTTATCTTAAGATGAACAACCCTATTGTTGTGATATATATATATATATATATACACACACCTGAAACAAGTATGAGTATGGTAAATTTCAAAGGGATATTATTGTAATATTCATTGTATATGGAGTATATAAATAGAGAGCTCATTTGTATTGTACTTTTTATCTCTTTGAATGAATAAGAAAGTAATCCCTCTTTAATGTTATCAGTTCTTTTTATTATATAGCACGTTATCAGCACGATTTTTGTGTTTTAAATTCTAAATAAATTTGGTAAGTTTTTTAAAACGTTAGATTTATCTTTGTTTTCATATGATCGACTGGTATATATGGTCTAAAATTCATGATTATGCATGGTATGTACATATCTTTTGAAATGAACCTCCAGAATCATAAATAATATTGTATTCCAGAAATAACTTCTCCATGTTAATAAAAATATCATCTTAAATTTTACGTATAATGGTTATCTCATCTAGCAAATTAATACGAGTTTTGAGGCGCACGTTTCGCGCGTGACAATAGCACACGCTTCGCGGGTAATTGATTTTTTACAAATTATATGTGTCTAATATATTCAAGAGAAATGATTTGCATAAATATTTAGATATGCTTTTGCATTTGAATCATGTATAGTTAGTTTGAATTTTTATTTTTAAGTTGGAACAGTTAATTTTTTGTAAGGTTGAAATTTTGTTTGTATTATCAATTAATAAAGAGCGAAAATGCATAAAAAGTATAATTTTTAGATTCTATTTTTAAGTGATATTAAGTTTGGTAATATACGTAAGAGAGCATTTTGAATTTGGTTTACTGTGTTTATTAATTGACAGCTACTTAGTGCATGTGGATGGTCTTATTTTGCGTACCAAAACTTATTTGATCCTTGTGACTTACACTCGATCATTTTGTTAGTTGTAGTCAAATATATATTAAACAACATTTAGCTGATATGCTTTCTAGCTGTCGAAATTTTACCTTTTGCAAGTAACTTTTTTATTTTAGCGATCAATTTTTTTTATTCTTTCACCTTATAACCGTGATGTATATATTTAGAAAGGTTTTAATTTTACATACTCTTTTTGAGTAAGCATTCATCTAAAAATAAATGTCATGTAATTGAATAATAGTATTAGTTATGAAAGATTTTTAATATTAATTACTTTTTTTTTGAATAATAAGCACGTGAACAATAAATGTGAATGGAAACACATATGTGCGTTAACCAACAAGTTTAAATTTTGTATGTTTCTTATATATGAAGTATTGAAGCATGTGTGCATTAACTTTAAAGAATAGCTATGCTGAATTTTTGTCTTTATTAATGCAGTGGGACCTACTCTAACATCTGTTCATGTAATATGTGCAATTAATATACTACATACTATTATTAATAAACGTGATAACATCTAAGTTCAACGCAATTACTTTATGGATCAAAGATTTTGTGTGCGCGTATTTAGGAGTAGCTATTGAAACATAATTGGAAATAACAATGGTTTTCAAGTATGGAGTCTCCCTTAAATCGTAAGCACAAATAAAAACACAATAAGATCTAAATATTCAAAATATAACTAAAGCAAACCCATTCCAGGATAGTTTGATGTGTGCGAAGGCATCCTAAATACAAAGTACGTTGAATAACTGTAAGTTTGGATAAGTTTCAACTAAACTAATTAGAATGAAATAAAATTTTCTGCAGTATTTAATTCTATATCTGATGCGGTGCAATTTTTTGTAGATAACATGCTATTGAATAGGTTGTAGACAACACTGATGTGGTATAATTTTCTGTAGATAGCATGATATTGAATATGTTGTAGATAGCACTGATGCGGTCCTTATTACCAAGTAAGATCTCAAATATGATGGAGGTGCTCAAAAAAATAAAAAGTGTCTTAAGTTTTTATTTTGAGCATGCTTGGTTGTAGTATATTGTTGAGGATGTCTAAAAGATGATAAAGCATTTTTGGGTGCGATGAAAAGAGTTCGTGCCAGCAATCTTTATTTGTTAGATGACTGGAAAATCATAGATAACTCTACGATTGCAGTGTGTTCTATTGGCTCATATTCTACTCAGCCATGATATCTTAAATTATCTCCAATAGTTCTGGGGCTTACAAATTTAATATTTGTTAGTGGAGTTCTTATGTTTATTTCATTTTAAAAGATGTTTGTAAACCTGTATCAATCTAGTCCTTCACTTTCAAGTTATTTATATAATAAATATAGTATTTCAATACATGAAATTGTATTTATATGATAAACTTAGAGGAATTGCTTTTTATTGTTGAACCTGATGAGAAAGATGAGGCAAAAACTTAAAATAAAAAATGCATTATGTATGTAAATAACATGTCTTATTTGTTTTGTATTCTTACATAACCCTCCATCTAGCTTTTCAAATTTTGTATTACTTGCTTGCACTTGACAAATATCAGTAAAGGGATGAAATAAAAAATAAAAAGGCGTTGCAAAGAAGACCACACGTATAAGGATTTTACTAACCGATAATTATTATAAAGAAAAGAGAATAATCTGTTGTAAAGAAGACCAGACGTATAAGGATTTTACTAACCGATAATTATTATAAAAAAAAGAGAATAATCTATTGCAAAGAAGACCAGACGTAGGAAATTAATATTAATTAACATTGAAAGAAAATTGATCTAGACTTACCTGAAGCTTTAAAAGAAAAATGGTTTTGGAGGTAATTGGTGGAGGGCAATAGTGTATAATGGCGAATAACAGTGGAGAGTGGAGAACGCCGGATGTGATAAATAGTGGAGAAAGTTGGATTCTGAATGGCAAGAGTGAAGAGGTAAATAAAATTTCATAAGATATTTATATTGGTTGTAGCATTTTCTAGAACCTTATATTTAATGCATTTTACTGAAAAAATGAATGTAGGATAGCAGCTATTGATTAGGTCTATTTTATTTAATAAAGATTAGCTCCAAAGATTTGGTCAAAATTGTAAAGGCTTATATTGTATGATATTGATTTGGTCTATTTATTTAATAAGGATTTTACTATCACTTAATTCAATATAAAAATTATTTTTACCAAAATAAATCTATGCCTACATTTAATTCATATAATTTCATAAGATATTTATAAGGGTTGTAGCCTTTTTTAGAATCCTATATTTAAGGCATTTTACTGAAAAAATGAACATAGCATACAACTATTGATTAGGTCTATATTAGTTAATAAAGATTAGCTCCAGAGATTTGGTCAAAATTGTAAAGGCTTTTACTGCATGATATTGATTAGGTTTATTTGTTTAATAAAGATTTCACTAAAAACTATTATTACCAACGTAAATCTATGGCTAGCACATGTAAACAACAAATTTACAGACAAATACAATTACATAAAACAGTGTGTAAATCATCGAAGTCAAAAAAGTTGAACACTTTGTAATATAAGGAAGAGTATAAAATACCTGATTTAACTACTAAATCTCAAGTAAATGTATGAATTGATACCTTCGATCAACAATAAATTTGATTGGAAAAGTGAATAAATTGCGGAACAATAAAATTTGACTAGGAAACTGAATAAATTGCAGAAACAGAAATTAAGAGCTGAAATTGTACAATTATAATTTGAAGACTGGTCTATAATTTAGGGTGCTAGGTTTCATTTTTAATAATATTTGTTGTTACCTTTTTTATTTTATTTTATTTTATAGTTTTTTTGTGATTTATACATAAAGGGTAGTTTTGGAACTTTGCGGTTGGAACAAAAAATTACGCTTTCAAGCTAACTATTAACAAAGATATTAACAGCCAGCTATTAATACAACATATTAATTAGCCATTAACAATTCCCTAGCTATTCCACATTTGAGCCTGTTCCACTTCTAAGGCTACTCCACTTCAAAATTCTATCATATTCATCCTTACTACATAAGGATTCCTCACATATAAATATATCTATTATACTTCTTTAAGATAGCAAATAAGGTATTCCGAAGGAAGTTTTCTTCTTTTTTCCCCTTCTTCCATGCATCCAATCATGCCTTTTATAAAGTATAAAGTAAATATATAATAGATCACATTTCCTTCCTTTGGCTCATCAAGTAAGTATTTTTGGTATAATTGATTCTTCATGGAATAAATGTTAATATTTATACACCCATCAATTCTTGTATATTATATATACTATATAAAACTCATTCATCTTTACTATTTCAGCAACAAGAGGTATTCCAATGTTTATTATTTTTTATACTTAATCTTTTACCTATCATTATCAACTCACAAGAATCTACCCATTGATTAATATCAATAGCTGTAACTTATACAACATACTTTTGAGTTGTCAAGTCATGCTATGTTTTCCATTTTTTTCCTCTTTCCTTTCACGGTTATGATTTACTAGCAAAGTTTTTATTATATGTATGTATGTATAATAAGAAATTGTTCCATGATATGATTCATACACTATGTGATGTACAAATTTCATATCTCTATTTAGCTTGTAATATGTAAATAGTCACATATTAATTCATATATTAATTAGTAGCAATCAATGAATAAATAAATAAAATTAATTGATTAATGAGAATGGTCCTATAGAGTAGACCATACGTTTGAATACATCATACATTTATTTTTCCTTTATATCTCTTATTGTGGACAAGGACCACAACGTATATACATGGTATATACTCCTCATTATTGCAGTTGTTATGGGTTAATAAATGATATTCAACACTATCTATTCAAAGCTACTTATATTATGATAGTAAACATAATAAGGAATTTTCTTTATGCATGACTTTCATCATTTTGTGCACTTCCAATATTAATGAAATGCATTGTCATATACCCATGGACACTACTTTGATGCTTATGTCTTTTTTCTTCTTTTTCACCTACAATTTCCAATATAACAAACATATGTAAGCTTAAATTCAAAGCTTTGGACATATTTGTAGATAACTATTTGTTATGGATATTGGATGCTGAGATCCACCAACAACCTCAATGCTTAGAAAATGCCATTAAAAATGGTAATAATATGTCCCAGCAGAACAAAGCAAAGGCTCTGATATTTTTAAGACATTATATCCACGACGATCTAAAAACCGAATATTTAACTGAAAATGACCCTCTCCACTTATTGGGCTCATTGAAGGAGTGTTATGACCACCAGAAAATGGTCATACTTCTAAACACCAGGCAAGAGTGGTTGAACCTGAAGTTTCATGACTTTAAGTCCATAAGGGAATGCAATTTTGCTATGTTTAGAATCACCTCTAAACTAAAATTATGTGGAGAAAAGGTGGATGATGCCCAAATGTTTGAAAAGACCTTTTCAACACTTCATGCAGAATATACTCCTGTAGCATCAATATCGAGAGCATCATTTTATGAAATATTCCGAACTCATCGAATGTTTTTTAATTGCTGAGCTAAATAATGAATTGCCTATTAAAAATCGCTCTTCAGGACCAACCGGATCAGCTGCATTACCTGAAGTTAAGGCTAATTTTGCTCACTCCGGAAGAGGTTGAGGTTGAGATAGAGGACATGGTCGTGGAAGTAGGTATAACTCCAATAGAGGTGATTATGGTGGTTTTAGAGGTATCAGAACTACCAACTTTAAAAAAACAAAAAAAGCAAGCCTGAAAAAAACAAAGATTCAGCTTTTGAAAATAAAAAAAATTATGAGGAAGTTTGTTATAGACTTGGACAATCTGGTGATTGGTCAGGTATATGTAGATCAACAAAGAAAACAGTTGAACAATATCAACACTCGAGGAATATTGAGGAAAATAATGTTGAAGGACTATCTGATTATACTAACCTGAAGTTAGATGATTTCATTGAAGATTGAAGATGACGATGGAAATTTCATCAATGATGAAAGTCTAAGTATAATGATCAATGATATGACCGAATTGATCAACTAAAAGTAGGTTGAAGTTTGTTGTGTGGCTTTCATTTTATTTCATTTTAGTTTGTTATCTTGTATTAGTAAATCGGTTTGAAGTTGGTGTTTGTTTTCCTTTTCATAACTAGTTGAAATAATGTACTGATGAATGTTGGTTTTAATCAGCAGTCTATTTTAATTTTATTGAAAGTATTAGCATTTATTTATGCTTACAAATTTTAACAGTTGACTAGCTATATTGTTTTTAATTCTTAAGGTATGGACCATCAGTATTTGAGTGATGATATATGTCTACTAGACATTGCAAATACCAATACAATTCTAAAAAACTAGAAGTTCTTCTCTGAATTATCTGAAAACATTTCAGCTAAAATTTCCACCATAGTAGGATCTGCTAATATAATTGAAAGGTCCGAAGAGCCCATATAGTATTAAAAATAGTATATATATCTTTATTCAAAATGCATTATACTCAAACAACTCCAAAAGAAATTAGCTGAGTTCTAAGGATATAAGAATGAATGGCTACCATATTGAAACTATAAATGAAACAACAATGAATATCTTTGTGTTTTTTTTAGAATTTAAAGCAAGAACCTTGTTTTAGAAAAATTTGGTACATTTTCAATAGGATATTATTTCACGAAAATTAGCACAGTTGAAACTCATTCTATAAACATGAGCCTAAAGCTCACAAATACAAAGACACTAATTCTTTGGCATGATCGCTTGGGTCATCCTGGATCAACTATAAAGTGTAAAATTGCCAAAAACTTAAATGGGTGTGATTTATCCAACCAATTGAATTTACCAAGTGATTACTTATGTGCTCCAAATGCACATGGAAAACTAATCACTCGACCTTCATATAGTAAAATCAATACTGATCTCCAATATTTCTACAAAGAATTTAAGGTGATATATGCGGCCCAACCCACCCTAAATGTGGACCATTTAAACATTTTATTGTATAATTGATGCATTAACTCGTTCGTTACAGGCATATTTACTTTTTATAAGAAACATGGCATCTGCCAAATTATTTGCTCAGATAATCAAACCGAGAGCACACTTTCCTGATTATCAGATTAAATCAGTTCGACTAGAAAATGCAGGAGAATGACTTCTCAAATATTTGATGAATATTGCTTACCATTTGGAGTTGAAGCTGAACATCCAGTGCTCATGTTCACACTGAAAATGGTCTAAAATAGTCATTAATTAAGTGTTTGCAACTTATTGCAAGACCATTGCTTATGCAATCAAAATGACCTGTTTTAGCTTAGGGACAAAATTCTGCATGCATCAAAATTGGTTAAAATTAAACCAACATCTTATCATCAATTTTCACCATCATAGCTTTTAACCGAATCTCAAACAAATATTTCACATTTACGAAAATTTGGTTGTGTTGTGCATGTGCCCATTAGTCCCCCATTTCATACTGAATGGGTCCTCGATGTAGGTTGGGAATTTATACGAGATTTGATTAACCCTCAATAATTCATTACATTGAACCTCTTACAGGTGATGTCTTCACTATAAGATTTTCAGAATGTAAATTTAACGAGACAATTTCCCGCCGCTAGGGGGAGGAAAGACCGTTCCAGTAGAATGACATGAAATATCATGGAATAATCCATCTATTCTTATTTGGATTCACGTACCAAAGAATGTCAATATGAGGTACAAAGAATTTTTCATATTCAAAATATTGTAAATCAAATGCCAGATGCATTTAGTGATGCTGCGAAAATTAACTAAATCTCACATTCCACCAGCAATTGCGCCAGCTAGAATTGAAGTCCCAAAATGACCAAAATTAAATATAATAGTAAATGAATCTAATACAAGATAAATGCAAAGAAGACCCGTTTGTTCAAAAGACTTGGTGCCTATAAATGATCCAAAAGATCACGTAAATGAAAATCTCAATTCTTCTAAAAATTTCGAAGGAACTATCATCCCAGAAGAAATAATAGAAGCTTCCAAAAATAAAATGGTATCTAATAATAATGAAACCTTAATATTTTATATGAACTATGGAGAAATGTGGGTTGAATTAAAATAATAACGGATGATGTATTTTCATTCGCAATAGCTACTGAAATAACTGAAAGTCATGACTATAATGAGAATAATGATAATGAACCAGCTAGTATAAATGAATGTCAAAAAAGATATGATTGGCCAAAATGGAAAGATGATATCCAAGTTGAGTTAGATTCACTTCAAAAACATGGTGTATTTGGATTGATAGAGAAAACCTTAGAAAATGTGAAGCTAGTGGTTATAGATGGGTATTCGTTAGAAAAAAATGATAAAAATTAAGTCGTGAGATACAAGGCATGACTTGTCGTATGGGGTTTCCTGCAGAGACCATATTTTGACTTTAAGGAAAAATATTCCCCTTTTATGGATGTCATAAAATTTCGATATTTGATAAGCCTGTAGTTTCTAAAAAGCTTGGTATGAGATTAACTAACGGTGTGACAGCTTATTTTTATTATGAATTAGATACCGATATTTATATGAAAATCTCAAATGAATATAAGTTGCCCAAAGAAAAATCAAACTCCACGTGTAACGACCCACTATTTTGGACCATTCAAATCGACAATAATCCACACATGTCTGACTTGAATAATTCAAATAACAGATTGTAATAAAATTTGGAGCAAATAAAATCAAATACAGAATCACAAACACATAATATCAGAATAACTCGCAGCGGAAATAAAATACCATAGTAGTTCATGAAGCTACTATATACAAACTCTCAAAACATATACAAAATCTCATAGTCAAAATAAATATAATAGAAGTCAGGATACATAAATCAATAATACAGAGACAATACTGAATAGGAAATAACTGGAATAGAAGTCGATGAACCGATAGACAAATAAGCTCCAACAGATCTCTAGCTCCAGAAGGTGAATCCAAAACTGTGATTCTCAGGCTGACCCGAGCGTAAAGTAAAACACAAAACACTCGAGTCAGGACATATATACTTATACAATGTAAACCAACTCAAGTGAACTGTAATAGCAATGCATAATAACTTAAAGGATGCTTGGGATCGCCCATCCTCTAAGGATCAGTTAAACCATAAATTTAATTACATCCCGTGGTAAAAATTCCAAAATGGTAATTTATACTTCGAAATCAAATATCATTTCAAATCCATTTCAAAATATCAAAATATTTCAAATCAAATTATTCCATTTAAATCATTTAAAAAATGAAGTTATTATATTTAATAGTCAATATTCAATTCTCAAAATTTTACCATTTCAGAATTCATTTATTCACTTAAATTTATTAAAAGAGTGAAATTTCAACTTTTGCAGCATTTAGAAAATGCTATGGAAAGTTATGTTTAAAAACAATTCAATTAGCAAAAGACAGCATTTAAATGCTGTAATAGGTTTAGATTTCAAATAAAACTTTAGTTAAATTCAGCAACTACAACACTTAGTTCATTTCAGCCATTTAGTTCATTTATATCAATTACAGCATTTACAAAATGTTGTAATATCTTTAACTTTAGAAATGATAGCATTTAAGGAATGCTGTCAATTTAAATTCCAAACTTTCACTACAATTTCATAAACAATTAAAATATATTTAAATCCATTTTAACTTATAAAAATCATATTTTCTTACTTTAAAACAATCATTTAAATAACCCTTAATTTATGATTTTACAAAGTGAAAGTTTCACAAACAATTATCAAATCTTTAATAATTCACTTATAAAATAAATGTAAAATTTAGAACATTTAATTTACTTAACATTTTAATTTAGTTTACCATTTCATAATTTTATTTAAATTCCATTTTATTTTCTTAACTTAACTTTTATTTTAAAACACTTTCACATTTTCCCAGTTAAGCTATACTTCAAATTTCAATTTTTAAACATTTATTTAGTTAACTATTTTTAGTTTATAGAAAAATCAATAACACTTTATAAAATCATTTTAAATTAAAATAAAAATCAAATTATCATAATATTTACATTTTTAACATATTTTATAATTTCAAGAAAATATATATATTAACCACGGGTCTGTATATAAATTTTTCTAACCTAAGTCAAATGATACGGATAATATATCATTTCAATCCGTAATTTACAAAGGAAAAATCCGGGTTTTATCATTTCAAACCCGCAATCCCAAGTTAAATGAAATAAATAAAAATCGTTCAGGCCTATCATTTCAGCCTATAACGATTTTTCCCTATTCTAAAGTCTGTTCGGGTATGTATCATTTCAACCCATAGTGATCTAATCTACAGGGAACTTGCAGTGTGATAAACAGATATAAATGAACAGTTTAACAACATATATTAGTAACAGATAAGATGACAAGTAAATAAACAGGTTTAACATCATATAATTAATAATCACATACAGGGATAACATAACATAATAGTACTACACATTCAATTGTTGTCAATTCACATTTGCATAAGTATAAATGTCAGGTGAGATTTACTCACCTCTTTTGCTGGAGACGTAAGTTCAAATGACACAACACAAACCAGAACACAATGACAAAGCTATGAAATTGAGTGGAGAGCGAGATCCAAGTTATAGATCTTGTGTTATAACCCAAAAACAAAACCAAAACAATAGTTAAAAATCAATACGACTGAATTTGACTAACTTTGAAACAAAAAGCAGTTTGAATACGAAACATTTTGCCTTGCTTTCTCTACTTGTTTGCATGGCCTAGGGGATCAATTAGGTCAGGTTTGTACTTGGTTTGGATCAGGTATGGGTTTGGAAAAGGTAAGGCTACAAGGTAGAACATGATGGAGGAAGTTACACCATAGGGTAAGTGAAGGGTTTCTAGGCAAATAGGTGGAAAATGGTCCAAACTAAGGCTCGGCCATGGGCAATTTGGTTTGGCCAGAGGGTGTACATCTCAGGTCAGTAGCTGGAGTGATGAGGTAGGGTCTGGACAAGGTGGTGGTGGTGGCCAAAGGTGGTGGTGGAAAATGAAGGGTATGGTCAAGGGGAGCTCGGCTAGCATTGTTTTTAAGGCATTGTTTGCATTTTGGTGGAGTTTTGTCATCATGGAGGGTTCGGCCATGGATGGATCTGAAGTGGTAGGTGGTGATGATGCCAAGGAGGAGTGGTAGGAGGTGGTGGTTGTGACAATATAGAGGGGGCCGAGCAAAACTAGGGGAGAAACAAGGCAAAATACATGAAAAAAATGAAGAAAAGAAGAAAAAGAAGGAGGAAGACATTACCAAAATGTTTGAAGCCGTGAATGAAAATGAGATGGTGATTATTTTCGTGAAAAGCAAATGAGGAATACACAGCAACAAACACAATGCATGGCCAAACAAGGAATTAATGAAGAGTTATGGAAATTGAAAAGTTTTAGGGAAATGAAAGGTCTTAGGTTAAAGCTTTTTGTCTCTTCAATTTTCCATTCTTTTTAATTAAATAAAGACCAATGAATTAGTAAATGAGTTTTAAAACTGAAACAAAGTAAAATAAAATGAAAATAAATAATTAAATTTAAAGAAAATAGAAAAAGAATTAAAGAAATTGCTTAAAAATTGGAAACAGGGTTCAAAAATTACAAATAAATCATCACTAGCTTTAGAAAAATATCTACTTCATTTTAAAAATATTTTAAAACAAAAATGTGAAGTAAAATAATTCATTTATATTTTCAAATTGGAATAAATAATTAAATTTAGAGTAATTAGAAAAAGAACTAAAGAAATTGTTTAAAAATTCAAAATAGGACTTAAAAATTGCAAATAGAATATCACTAGATTTAGAAAAATTATAACTTTACTTCTAAACCAAATAAAAGTCAAGTAAAATAAAATAAATGCTGAACAAAATGTAGTGTAAATGAAAATAAAATAAAGTCTTAAGAAAGTAGAAAATAAACAAAAAATTTCTTTAATTAAATGAAACTGGAAATTAGAAATTATAAACAGAATACAACTGACATTGGAAAATGTCAATTACACTTTGAAAAAAATGTTTTAAAACCAAAATATATACATAACATGTTATTTTACCCATATAAATATAAATTAGAACATTACATGACCAAATAAAATATTATTTTTATAATTTAAAATAATCAATTTTGTTAAATACAACAAATTTCACACAATAGTTAAAAAGGCATAACTTTCACAATATAAATCAGATTTCAACGAAACGAAAAGCAGTATTCTTAAAATTTTATTTACTTTCATAACAAAAGATAAAATTCAAATTTTCAAACTTTCAAAATTTTAAATTTAAAAGTCAAAGTTTGATCATATTGACCAAAAATTCACTTTTTGGAAAATATTTTATTTAGTCCTGTTTGGAATTCTAATTCATATCAAAATCAAAATTTATATTTAAAATAACAAAATTTATCCATTTTAATAAATAAAATAAAGTTTTCAAATCAGGAAATTCAATTTAAAATAATTAAAATATACAATTAAAATAATCACAAAATACAAGGTTGTTACACTCTCCCCCACTCAAATCTTTTCGTCCTCGAAAAGGAATGAGGTACGGAAAACATAGAAAAGGATAGAATGGAATAGGATTAAGACAAGATGACAAGAAGATTAAAATTATACCTGATAACTGTTGTTATAGGTAAGTTTAACAAGGTGGATAATAGGAATAGCTAGAAGGGAAAATAGGACGAAAGACAAGGACGAGCCATTAATTTAAAACCATATAAATTTCAATTGGAATTCTTTAATACTTAATAATTTGGTTAAATCCATTTTATTATATCCATAAAAGTCATTTAATTCAAATTGTTAGTTAAAGAGGTAAACAATATTTAAAACACTTTTAAAATCCTTTAGGAAGGAAAATAACTGATCAAAATATACTTTATATAATATTTTATCAAAATACTTTTATAACTCGATGTCTTAACAAGTTTATCCTCGTTCCTGCAGATTCTGGTAGTGCGTTGATCAGGCGCAAAGCTAGAATTCTCCAGGTACTTAGTAGACTTGTTTCAACATCCAGTGAAAATACTAGAAAACTTTTAAAAACAGATATGGAAAGTACAATCCAAAAACAAAAAAAACAAAACATGTCGATCATGGATCGCGGATACACAATGGTTACGCCTGGATCCCCCAGGAAACATCCGTACCCGTAGGCCGCCCCCAACCTTGCGATTACGCCATGAAGACTGGTAGTACTGCAGATACACAATGGTTATGCCTGGATCCCCCAGGAAACATCCGTACCCTAGGCTCTCGCAGCCCATGCTGATTACGCTACCAAGCAATCCAATAGATCGCAGATACACAATGGTTACGCCTGGATCTCCCAGGAAACATCCGTACCCGTAGGCCACCCCCCAACCCTGCGATTACGCCATGAAGTCGCGCTCGTAAGACCATGGAGATTGCCATGGAATTCGATGGAAACTCGAGTATCATATCCGGAAAACCACAAATCAGAGAAATATCGATAGAATGAATCCACAATGTGGCCACAAAGCGGATATCAAGCAGAAGGCACTTTCCATATCTTTACTTCGAAAATATGTATCATATAGTACCTTTTCGAATCACTTTCAAATATCATACTTATATAAAGTCCATTATATATAAGATTTCATTTTCAAATCAAATACTTTCCAAAATCAATAGTATATCAAATCACACTTATATAGACTTCAATTATATAAGATTTCACTTTTCAAATTGAGTACCTTTTCAAATCCATAGTTTTCGAATCAACATCATACTTATACAAACCAAATTTTATATAAGTTCGATAACTCCCAAATCAAGTATTTAGTAACACAAGGTTCTCAAATTTCAATTTGTTTTAATATCAGTTCAGTTTCAAAATCATATACAATTCCACCAAATTATTTCTTCTCAAATTAAATATCTTCAGTTCCAAAGTTTCCAAAATAATAAATTTAGAAAATAAATCCAAATTTCCAAATCAATATAATTTAAGTCAAACAATTTATTTCCAACATCAATGGTTTTCAACATCATCTTATATTTACATAAAGTCCATCTTATATAAGGATCAAAATTTAAAAAAAAATTCACTGCATGAAGAGCCATATGGGATTGAACATCTTTGCTTACTAAAAGATTTTTTTTCAGAATAGTTTTGTATATAAAATAGTTTGTATGTAAAATAGAATAAAACAGTTTGTTTGAGAAGAATAAAAGAAAAATAGTTTTGAAAAATGGTTTTAAATTGATAGTAGTTTTTCATAAAAGAAAGAATTCCAATTAAATTACAAAGATATCCAACCCAACAACTTCTAATTTCAGCGGCAAGTATATCAATGATGTTAGAATATAAGATGTACATATGTCATCATTTCGCAAAATCACATTCCATCACTCGCTCGATCACACAAGTTCGCTTTCGAACTAGTATTGTCCATTGGACTTCCCTAATGCGGACGTCGATATGGTTTCTCGACTAGAAACCATCAGTCTCCTTGTATAGCCATATACTATGATAGAGAATTCTAGAATCAAGCCCAAAATCCATATCAACTATTCGCCATCAAGAATCAAATGAAAAATCCTAACACGAAATGGTGTAATTCACCTCGAACTTGTGTACTCAACTTGGATCAATTTAATTATGCGAATAAAACAGCATACATACAACATATGTATCTATTCCAACTTTTTAAATATATAGTTTCACAAAGATGTTACTAAGTTAAACATTTAAACTAAATTTTATTCAAAATATTTTGAAGACCAAATTCTTTTCAAAACATTTCAAATCTGAATTTCATATTAGAAAAATTCAAAATAGCCTTATTCATTTACTTAACAAAACAGTTTCAACTTATTTAAATCATATTACTACATACTTTAAACATTCATACCAAACTTATATACTTTACTTCAAAATTTCTTAGCTTTTGAAAGTTAACCTTGATTTGGAAGTGCTCGAACCTTCAAAATAGTCGAAGAAATCATATTTCAATCCAAGAGTTGGAAATCACCATTAAATCAGTAAATCAATTCCAAAAGATAGGGTTATATCAAATCAAATCCAAAACTCAAGGACCGAACACCGGCTCATTTCAAATTGTTCAAATATATATACATATATCTTTCGAATATCACATCACACTTCGGAATTTTAAATCAAAAATTGGTTTCACAAATCAATCGCATAGCAAAGCTACCGAAGTGGCCTCTCCCCCACTCTGAAACTCGAAAATCAATGTCGATGATGCATGCATTCATCACCGAAATTATTTTCCAACGACATAAGTGGGTTCTGGACTTCTATTTTCTCAAACTTCTTTTGAAATTTCTTCGAAATCATTTGAAACTCATTAAAATCATTTGAAACATTTCTTATTCGGAAAATACTTTCAAATCATATTATTTTATTTCAAAATCTTAAACCAGTTCCAAAATGCCGGAGTTCAATCACTCAAATTCAGATTCAGAACCTTCAGTTATAAATTATTCTATATGAAACCATTTCTTATATAAATTTCAAAATTTCAAATCCATTCAAAACTTTAAATTCTCAATTTTAAAATGGTATATAATTCTTATCGAAAACATTTCACCTTTATATAAACATATGGTTATCCTTATCAAAATAACCACTTCGATGAATGCACAATTTTCAAAAGACAATCAACCATAAATTTTCCAAGGGATGATTCAAGTATGGATTTCAAAACAAAACAGAGATTCAAATTTAGAGGAACTCCAATTAAATATAATTCTGATTCAAAGATAAGCACAAACGAAGATAAGATCATTAAATTACCAAATAGAAGATGGATAAGCCTATATAAATCGCGGGCGACCTTAACAGGGTCAACCGTGACTCCAGGAATATAATCGATGCGAAAATCTAAGGCAAACCGACCTTCGATTTCCAGAGATAGAATCTAAATATAGCAGAAGATAGAAAACATCGTAAACCGAGGATACAGAAATCTCCGGTGAATCAATGCCAATTATAAGGGAGTTTCACCCTTTTTACAAATCATTCAAAGATTTGCGGGATCGCTGATCTTTCTAGAGGTCATTCAAAGGGAGTTATGCAGTGCTCCATAATCAAAAGAATACAAATAGAGGAGACATGAATGGATTACAGAACAAGTGGGAGCATTCCAAAATTCAAAGGAATCTTATTCGATAAGAATCCAAACCAAGATTAGAGATATATAACCTATATCGATACAAAAGAATTCCCATTCAAAATTTGGAAAGACTCGAATTCATAACATATGAAAACAGAAGCATAAATATCTTTAGTTGGACAACTTCAACTAAGCAAAAGATACAACAGAGTTTACTCAAAGCAACCTAACAAACTACTAATTTTGCCATACCCAAAATAGATTCCTATCAACAATGGATTTAGATCAATCAAGAGAGAAGTTCAAAATTTTAGAGGATCCTAATCAAAGAAATTACTAACAAGGTGGATACGAAAGGAATGAAGCTTAAGAAATATTTTACTTTCAAAGCAAGAAAATTTATATCAAATAATCTTTGAAAATTCTTTGAAAATCATTTGAAAATCATTTTATACTTCGAAAATACGTTCCCTCACAAAGAAATGATTCTGAGATTGATTTCACTCATTCTAGGGTATTTCTACCCTATCTCTAATGAGTTTTTGCTCCGTAGGCTAAGGTTTGCCTAAAACCAAAGCTCTGATACCAAATGTAACGACCCACTATTTTGGACCATTCAAATCGACAATAATCCACACATGTCTGACTTGAATAATTCAAAATAACAGATTGTAATAAAATTTGGAGCAAATAAAATCATATACAGAATCACAGACACAGAATATCAGAATAACTCGCAGCGGAAATAAAATACCATAGTAGTTCATGAAGCTACTATATACAAACTCTCAAAACATATACAAAATCTCATAGTCAAAATAAATATAATAAAAGTTAGGATACATAAATCAATAATACAGAGACAATACTGAATAGGAAATAACTGGAATAGAAGTCGATGAACCGATAGACAAATAAGCTCCAACATATCTCTAGCTCCAGAAGGTGAATCCAAAACTGTGATTCTCAGGCTGACCCGAGCGTAAAGTAAAACACAAAACACTCGAGTCAGGACATATATACTTATACAATGTAAACCAACTCAAGTGAACTGTAATAGCAATGCATAATAACTTAAAGGATGCTTGGGATCGCCCATCCTCTAAGGATCAGTTAAACCATAAATTTAATTACATCCCGTGGTAAAAATTCCAAAATGGTAATTTATACTTCGAAATCAAATATCATTTCAAATCCATTTCAAAATATCAAAATATTTCAAATCAAATTATTCCATTGAAATCATTTAAAAAATGAAGTTATTATATTTAATAGTCAATATTCAATTCTCAAAATTTTACCATTTCAGAATTCATTTATTCACTTAAATTTATTAAAAGAGTGAAATTTCAACTTTTGCAGCATTTAGAAAATGCTATGGAAAGTTATGTTTAAAAACAATTCAATTAGCAAAAGACAGCATTTAAATGCTGTAATAGGTTTAGATTTCAAATAAAACTTTAGTTAAATTCAGCAACTACAACACTTAGTTCATTTCAGCCATTTAGTTCATTTATATCAATTACAACATTTACAAAATGCTGTAATATCTTTAACTTTAGAAATGATAGCATTTAAGGAATGCTGTCAATTTAAATTCCAAACTTTCACTACAATTTCATAAACAATTAAAATATATTTAAATCCATTTTAACTTATAAAAATCATATTTTCTTACTTTAAAACAATCATTTAAATAACCCTTAATTTATGATTTTACAAAGTGAAAGTTTCACAAACAATTATCAAATCTTTAATAATTCACTTATAAAATAAATGTAAAATTTATAACATTTCATTTACTTAACATTTTAATTTAGTTTACCATTACATAATTTTATTTAAATTCCATTTTATTTTCTTAACTTAACTTTTATTTTAAAACACTTTCACATTTTCCCAGTTAAGTTATACTTCAAATTTCAATTTTTAAACATTTATTTATTTAACTATTTTTAATTTATAGAAAAATCAATAACACTTTATAAAATCATTTTAAATTAAAATAAAAATCAAATTATCATAATATTTTCATTTTTAACATATTTTATAATTTCAAGAAAATATATATATTAACCACGGGTCTGTATATAAATTTTTCTAACCTAAGTCAAATGATACGGATAATATATCATTTCAATCCGTAATTTACAAAGGAAAAATCCGGGTTTTATCATTTCAAACCCGCAATCCCAAGTTAAATGAAATAAATAAAAATCGTTCAGGCCTATCATTTCAACCCATAACGATTTTTCCCTATTCTAAAGTCCGTTCGGGTATGTATCATTTCAACCCATAGTGATCTAATCTACAGGGAACTTGCAGTGTGAAAACAGATATAAATGAACAGTTTAATAACATATATTAGTAACAGATGAGATGACAGGTAAATAAACAGGTTTAACATCATATAATTAATAATCACAGGCAGGGATAACATAACATAATAGTACTACACATTCAATTGTTGTCAATTCACATTTGCATAAGTATAAATGTCAGGTGAGATTTACTCACCTCTTTTGCTGGAGACGTAAGTTCAAATGACACAACACAAACCAGAACACAATGACAAAGCTATGAACTTGAGTGGAGAGCGAGATCCAAGTTATAGATCTTGTGTTACAACCCAAAATCAAAACCAAAACAATAGTTAAAAATCAATACGATTGAATTTGACTAACTTTGAAACAAAAAGCAGTTTGAATACGAAACTTTTTGCCTTGCTTTCTCTACTTGTTTGCATGGCCTAGGGGATCAATTAGGTCAGATTTGTACTTGGTTTGGATCAGGTATGGGTTTGGAAAAGGTAAGGCTACAAGGTAGAACATGATGGAGGAAGTTAGAACATAGGGTAAGTGAAGGGTTTCTAGGCAAATAGGTGGAAAATGGTCCAAACTAAGGCTCGGCCATGGGCAATTTGGTTCGGCCAGAGGGTGTACATCTTAGGTCAGTAGCTGGAGTGATGAGGTAGGGTCTGGACAAGGTGGTGGTGGCGGCCAAAGGTGGTGGTGGTGGTTGAAAATGAAGGGTATGGTCAAGGGGAGCTTAGCTAGCATTGTTTTTAAGGCATTGTTTGCATTTTGGTGGAGTAAAATAATTCATTTATATTTTCAAAATGGAATAAATAATTAAATTTAGAGAAATTAGAAAAAGAACTAAAGAAATTGTTTAAAAATTCAAAATAGGACTTAAAAATTGCAAATAGAATATCACTAGATTTAGAAAAATTATAACTTTGCTTCTAAACCAAATAAAAGTCAAGTAAAATAAAATAAATGCTGAACAAAATGAAGTGTAAACGAAAATAAAATAAAGTCTTAAGAAAATAAACAAAGAATTTCTTTAATTAAATGAAACTGGAAATTAGAAATTATAAACAGAATACAACTGACATTGGAAAATGTCAATTACACTTTGAAAAAAATGTTTTAAAACCAAAATATATACATAACATGTTATTTTACCCATATAAATATAAATTAGAACATCACATGACCAAATAAAATATTATTTTTATAATTTAAAATAATCAATTTTGTTAAATACAGCAAATTTCACACAATAGTTAAAAAGACATAACTTTCACAATATAAATCAGATTTCAACAAAACAAAAAGCAGTATTCTTAAAATTTTATTTAATTTCATAATAAAAGATAAAATTCAAATTTTCAAACTTTCAAAATTTTAAATTTAAAAGTCAAAGTTTGATCATATTGACCAAAAATTCACTTTTTGGAAAATATTCTATTTAGTCCTGTTTGGAATTCTAATTCACATCAAAATCAAAATTTATATTTAAAATAACAAAATTTATCCATTTTAATAAATAAAATAAAGTTTTCAAATCAGGAAATTCAATTTAAAATAATTAAAATATACAATTAAAATAATCACAAAATACAGGGTTGTTACACCACGTACTCACTAAAATTGAGATGATCACTATATGATTTGAAACAATCTAGAAGAACGTAGCATAACTGTCTTAGTGAATACTTGGTAAAAAAGGATATAAAAACAATCTCATTTGTCCATGTGCCTTTATAAAGAAATCGGTAAAGAGACTTTCTATCTTAGCAGTTTATGTTGATGATATAAATTTGATTGGGACTCCAGAAGAGATGATAAAACAATAAATTACTTAAACTAGGAATTAAAATGAATGATCTTGGAAAAACTAAGTACTGTCTTGGTCTAGACATCGAGCATAGTTCTAATAGCATACTAATCCATCAGTCAAACTACATTAAAAAAATTATGAAGCGTTTTCAATGGACGAAGTATATCCACTTAGTACGCCTATGGTTGTTAGATATTTAGATAGTAAAAAAGGACCCTTACCGTCTAAAATAAGGCGATGAAAATATGCTTGGTCCAAAAGTACCATATCTTAGTGCCATTGGTGCATTATTATATTTAGCCAAGTGCACGAAACCAGATATTGCATTCCCAGTAAATCTTCTAGTAAGATGTAGTGCGGAAACACCGAAAAAGACTTTAGAATGGTATAAAATATATCATGAGATATCTTCGTGGAACAGCAAACTTAGTTTGATTTATTGTAACATAGGTAATGATCTGAATCTTGTTGGCTATGTTAATGCAGGTTATCTTTTTGATCCACATAAAGAAAGATAAAAAACTGGATATGTATTTAGTAATGATAGTGCAACTATTTCATGGAGATCTATGAAGCAAACATTGGTAGAGACATCATCTAATCATTTTGAAATACTAGCACTATATGAAGCAAGTCAAGAATGTATTTAGTTAAGATCATTAAATGAGCATATTCGAAAGACGTGTCAACTCCCTTCAGCTACAGAAAGAACAACTATTATTTATAAAGACAATGCAGCTTGCGTAGATCAGATCCAGGCTGGTTGCATCAAGGGTGATAGGATGAAGTATATTTCTCTTAAATTTTTCTTCACAAATGAATTCCAAAAGGATAAAAAGATAGAAATTAAACAAATCCAGTCCCAAGAAAATCTCATGGATCTATTCACAAAGGCACTTTTAAAATCAACGTTTCAAATGATGGTGTACAAAACATGTATGCGTTGGCTACATCAACAGACTAATTAAATAATGCATTATAAATCAGGGGGATCATCTAGAAATATGCTATAATGTGCTCTTTTTCCTTCGCTAATATTTTTCCCACCAGGTTTTTGTTATTAAGATTTTAGTGAGGCAACATCTTGATCTAAAACTATCAACCCTCGTAATAACATTATAAAATTTGTTACCTAAAGATGACATTAAGTTGCACTCTTTTCCTTGTTATGATTTTTTCCAACTTGGTTTTTCATAACAAGATTTTTAATGTGGCAATTACTCTTATCATCTTTACATACGCATATTCAAGGGGGAGTATTATACTATTTATTAGTAATAAGGGTGAATATGCTAAATGTCATAGGACATTATTGTAATCTTCATTGTATATAGAGCCTATAAAGAGAGCTTATTTGTATTGTACTTTTATCTCTCTAAATGAATAATAAAATATTCTTTCTCTAATGGCCACTGTTCTTTTTATTATATAACGCCTATTTTTATTAAGGAAAGTTTGACATAAAAAATTTGACATTAAGTTCCTCTCAGTTTTATTTGATAAATTAGTTCCCTATTTTGAGGAAAATAGGTGAAATCCATAGAGGTATTTGCATAATTTCACTAAAATTAACATGCGCTATTAGGGTATATGTCCATAACTCATAATCGATGCAACACATATCGGAGCGACCACTTTTAAATTTGGATAAAAGAAGTAAGAAAAAAAAGAAATTCAAAAAGAAATGTGGAAAATAGTTTCTAAAAGGAAATGATGTAAAAAAAAGTTTGAAAAGAGGGTCATGTCCCAAATTTCCACCTTTTCTTATTCCAGGCATTGGATTTCACGGAGATGTGTATTTCGGTATAGGACCACCGAGCGTAGTATAAAAATTAATTCGATGGGAGCTTATCGAACTTTTTGAATTTTTCATATCCAAAAGTTAAGTCCTTTTAACAATGATTGTTACTTTAGGTAAAACAAGAGAGGTAAAGAGAGATGTTCCTTTTTTATTCTTCCATGTATAGTCATTTTTGGAGGAAAAAAAAATCAATTTTTTTAGATTTAATTTCATAAAGGAAAATTAATTTGAAATACTTAATTTTCTATATTCAACAAACGCTTTCATATTCATCCAATTAACAACACTAAAATAGATAAGTAAGAAGAACTAAAATTAAAACTCTTCGTGGTAATGGAGAGTTGAAGATTTATAGGTTTGAGTGTTTAATGCTTGAATAAGAACATGAGATTGGAGGGCGGCAAGGAATGTAAAAGGTTTATTTTGGTACATACATGAAAAAGAGATTTTTCCTTGAATGGAAAATATTAGTAAAAGTGGAAGTTAATAAGTACGAAAGGAGATAATTAAGGTTTCGATGTTTGATTGATTTTGTAGGGTGTTAAATTTATTTTGTGAAGTACAAATAATTCGAACCTTGTTTAACATGAAGATAGTTAAATGCAACAACATTCATATTAGAATTTGTTAGTAATTATTCCACTAAATTCTTGAATATTTAATATGTTTCTAAATCAATTAACATCAAGATATTTTCTTTATCACCTCTTTATTTATAGTAATAAAAAATACACCTCATAAGTTTCTTTTACCACCCATTGTATGTTGTATATGCTCATATTATAAGTTTTATCATCTATTTTCTTCCTTGCTTACTTTGCTTCCTAAACGGTTATTATCGTTCTCAATAGAATTCTCGATGTTTCTTTATCTAATTTGCATCAAAAATGAAGAGGGAAATACGATCTAATGTTAGAACAGATAATTTACCTATAAATATGGATTATAGATTAGGATTTTATGGTTTGTTAATCTTTAAGGTTGGGTTTTGGAGGAGAATAGGTTCTATTATCTCCTTATTTTTAGCATGGATATTTGTATCTTCATGTTTTGATCAACTGGGGTTTATTAGGGTCAACTTGTTTTGATCATTGCAAGTATGGTTGTTATATCGTACACATCTTTTTTCAAAAGGATTCATTTTCTTCCTTTGTGCTATTTTGAGGATCAACCTTTTATAATGCTTATGAAGCTAGATTTTCAATAGGAAAATTCTATTTAACACCATATATTGCTTTACCTACACCATAAAAAATATAATAAAATTTTAGAAAAAATGCCCTTACTTAAGAATTAAATTCAATATTAAAAACCCACAAATTCATAGTATCATCAGCATAATAAAGAGAACAATAGCACCCAAAAAAACTCACTGCCAAAGCTCCTAAGAATTTCATTGTTACCACTAACTCTCAAGATCTATGTAAGTACATCAGCAACCAAATCATTGTTACACACTTACTAATTAGTTCTTCCTAATACCAATTAAATTTCCACGAAATCATTTATGAAAACATTTCATAAACTACACTGGTTCAGTTTTAATAATACTCCACTATAGCCTAAGAGTATAAACCTCTATTTGATTCCACTATTTCATTTTTCATTTACTTCCCCAAGAAAATTCAAGATCCAAGTACCTGACTTTTATTTTCAAAAACTTTTTGAAATGGGACTCTATACTTTAAATCATACAAATATATATATAGCCCAAGTAACTCCAAAATGATACTAAGGGACCGGGTACTACCAAACAACATTATACATTCCCTTACAAAGAAGAGTAATACTCAAGAGAAGTGTTTACCATCTCAACACATCCCTTTCCCAATTTTAAGTCATTTTCGAACCACTTGAACAAGTTAACGTAAAAATATTCCTTTTATTTCCAAATTCTCATTTTTGAAACAATATTGTACATTTTCCAATAAAACATTTATCACTGACTTGCTTTGGGTTCATTCAGGTTGAACTTGTTTCAATCGTACAATGACAATGAGAATAATTTACAAAGTGCATTACAATGTTCGCCTAGGCAAACATCTGATCGTCACTTAGAAGATTATTCCGATCATCACACAACAATCAAGACTTATTCCCCGTACCAATCCAAAGATAACACTTCTTACCTACACTTTTATCCCCATAAATTTATACTTAAACTAAATTGGTTCCAAATATTATTATTATTATTTTCCCAAAACCTTGAAAATCATTTTTCCAAAAGCACAGGGATTTAGGTTCTCAAATTTTCAACCAAAATTCTTCCAACTTAAATGATACATTTTATAAACCCATTTTATAAACCACTTTTATTAATCCATTTTAAATATTTATTCTAGAATATTCTAACTTTTAAATCAAATTCTACCTCAACAGTAACATCGAATGCCCTATAGTCAAACTGTGAAACTTAATTCACAAGGTATTCGTTTCCAATTGTTTTTTTCCATTCTTTATCTACCCAACCCATATATTAAAAAGGGAGCATACTAACAATAGTTAATGCTAAACTAAATGAGCATGACTAAACAAACCCTAAATGATAATAATAATAATAATAATAATAATAATAACAACTTATTATTATCTCCTAACACCCAACCAACTTTACTACACTATTTGTGAAATTCATTTTTTTATATAAAATACATTCTAGGTAAATTTATTTCATTTACCTAATTTCAAAACAATACTATGTCAATTGAACTTGTTTCATTGTTTAGGAAATCCCTATCGATAACGTTGGTCACACGCATTGACCAGAATTCTTAACCCACCAAACAGCTCAAACAACACAATATAAAACATTTTTATATCACTAACAAATATGCACTCTCATAAATATATATATATATACATACATATATATGCACATACACATACCCAAACTCATCCAAGGGTCTCATTTACCCTATCTTTGATGAGTCAAACATCACCAAAGCCAAGGTTCTTGCTTAAGCTTTAACTTTGATACTAAATGTAACGAACTGGATTTTCGACCCTCGAAAATTGACACTAATACATCCACTGTATCACATGCCAAACATTTAAGTGACGGAAATACCGATTTGGTAGGGTTAAAGAAGAAACTAGAGGATAGAAGAAAACTAAACAACACAGAATCTCACAACTCAGCGAATAATATATAATACAACAACGATCTTTACAAAAAGGAAACATCTTTATTCATATATACAACATCAGAGTACACTAGACTTGTAACAACTCGAAATTTAACCCGTAATAATTAATTCGTTAATTAACTAAATAAAAAAATAACTGTGAAATTATCAGAATTGAGCCACGGAAGATGCACCATTGTGTTTGTGGTAATTTTCTGGCTAATTTCCATATATAGAACGTCAGGAATCGAGCTATTCTGATTTTCCCATTTGGACTCTTTTAGATTCTGGAGCATCACACTCTTTTATCTCTAGTTCTCATGTGGATTGTTTGCACTTAGGCATTTCTTTAGTAGTAGACCCCATCTTTGTTTCAAACCCCATAGGAGGATCGACACTCTTGTCTATGGTTTGTAGGGGTTTGAAATTTTTTATCCTAGGCGTAGAATTTGACTGTGATGCCTATGTTTTGAGATTTTCGGGGTATGGGATGATTTTGGGAATGGATTAGCTATCCACATATGGAGCTATATTAGATTGCGAGAGGAGAGTCGTTAGACTAGAGACATGCATCAATAGGACTCTCGAGATTTCTTGCGACCCGCAAGGGTCAGTTATGTTGAGCTTCCTTTATTCCCTCGATTCATCATCATTAGAGTTAGATTCGGTTCCTATCGGCAGAGATTTTCCATACATCTTTGAGGAGGTTAGGGGACTACCCCCCTAAGATAGAGATTGACTTCAGGATTTATTTTGCTAGCCAGTGGCATTACCCGTAGGGCATATGGCGCCTAGGAAAAGGAAGGGATTGAGCAAGTAGATCAGGGAGCTTTTGAGAAAGGTTCCATAAGAAGAAACATATCGAAATAAAGAGCGCCAGTTGTGACGCCCCACCTCTATACTCACACTAGCCAAGGACACTACGGTCCATCGACTAGCACGAAGAATAAGGCTGTTGAGGAGCGACCATCTGTGTAATTGCTTTATGCGAGTACCGATATGTTAGAAAATATAACTTACATTTCATTACTGGAACAAATCCGATATATCAAATACAAACTCAAAGCTACTACACAGTGGCTAAGTGGCCTTCGGAAACAAATATAGAAATAAACATAACACAAATCAGTCATAGAAATTATAATCACAAAGGCGGAAATAGATATGAATATAACACATAAAAGTGTACATCAAAATAGTGGTCATAGAAGATCCACTACATCACAAAAGAATAGATACAAGTGCTAGACAAAAGAATAATTATACATCAAGGAGTCTCCATCTCGAATGTATAATAACAAAAACTACTCATCTAAAGTAGTTGGCCCAAAAGTCAGGTGAAGGACCCTGATTAGAAGTCAAGCAGGAGCACCTGAAATATCTCGGTCTGACCCGAGTATTATTTAAGAAGAAAATAATAAACGGATCAGTCTAGCTATAAATATCAGATAAAAATGAGATAGGATAGAGATATCACCAAAAACGTATGATAACAAAAATGCCATACTGTGTCAAGTATACATCAAATAACAACAAAAATCATACAATATCTCATGAATCTCAAAACACCAAAAGGAATCACATTCTTTAAATTATTCACCAAAACACAAATATTGATAGAGCTTATCAATGCAAACCACGAAAATTGGTGAAACACAAATTCTAGAAATCACAACCAGAAATCCAGAAATCACAAAGGGGGAGGCCTATCACAAACGGGAGCATGAAAACTCACCAACACGTGTATCAAAAACGGGTCGCAAACCCATGGTCGCTAACCATAAACCGAACATCGACGCACCTAAAAAGATACGCCCCATGCACAGTCGAACATCGATGCACCTGAAAAGATACGCCCCATGTATAAACTAACATCGACGCACCTAAAAAGATACGCCCCATGTATAGTCGGACATTGATGCACCTAAAAAGATACACCCCATGCCTAGTCGGACATCGATGCACCTAAAAAGATACACCCTATGCACCGACTTATCGAGCCGAATGCTCCACGAACGGTCCAAAGACCATGGGTCGCTAGCCCATAAAAATGAGACGAAGCTCAATAGAACGGGGTACAGTCCCCCACGTGGACAAAGAGACATCGCACATCGCTAGTCTAAACCACAAAATGATCATCATTGATCATCAAGAAGTGTCGATTACACTAAGCTAGTAAATATAAGAGTTTAGCTTCATGTCCCATAACCACTAGCTTAACTTAAATATTTACGAACAAATTGTAGATTTCCACTCGAAAATTGTCACAAGGGTTCAATCGAACAAGTCCAAGAATTAACCGATGAAGTAAATGCAAGCGTTTCATACCACTTGTTTTACTAAGCCGTTTAATTAGATTTCTCATACGAGTGAGGTAAAGGTTTGTATATACTAATAGATTGGAAAACGGTTTTGAAAACAAGCTTTATATATTTAAAATAGTGTCAAAATCGTTTTGATGAAAGAGTTTGAGTATTTACTACTAGTATAGAAACCTTTGTATTTAGAAGTGACAAATCACAAAAATAATTGTAGAAACAATCAATCACCAAAGATTCACATTCGAAGACGTGAATTAAATCCAAAGAAATCGATACCAAACCAATCAAAATGGATATTCCCAAAAATCCCGAAAATGAAGTCATCAAGGTCGATAAAAGTGATAACAACTAATCGGAGCAACTAAAATCGATAAACAATGAAAATTCAATCAAGAAAAGCCTAAATAGGCAAAAATGCACAGTTCCAGACGTCTGGGGGTCAATCCAGACATCTGGATTTAGGTTCTGAAATTCCAGAAAAACCCTTCCAGACGTCTGGTTAGGAAAACCAGACATCTGAAACCTTTTCAGACGTCTGAACCAAAAATCAGACGTCTAAATTTAGGTTCTATCTTTTTTTTAAAATTCTGCGTGCATATATTTTTGCTTCAGGTCCAAACCAGACGTCTGGTCACCTGGTCTGGGCAACAATTTGCCTAGGCCAAAGTGGCCAAAACATATCGGGAGCAATCGGACGAGCAATGATGACTAAGGATTTACACCAAGCGACAACCTAGCCTTAAAGGCTCTTCGATACACCCCAAATATCAACGTCCAAACATCCATAGTAGGATTTTCATAAAGTTGGACCAAAACACCAAAATTTGGAAAATTCACTAAATCAATTCAAATCAAAAGCAAATGAATATGCACAAATGTTAGGAATTTAAACCTAACAACAATGATAGCTATAGACGTAGATGTGAGTTAAAGAACTCACGTTTTCAACCCAAAACAACAAATGAGAAGCTTTGAAATCAAAAGAAAGATCAACCACACTTCAACTTCAACTCTAGAAGCTCCAATCTAAGATTACAACGAATATTTCCAAAGTTAGGTCATAGGAAATTTCTGAAATTGGAGAGAGATTGAGATGGAGAAGAAGAAGAGGATGCTTACCTAAGCTTCTCTTTGATTTTGGAGCTAGAACTTGAATTTGCAAAGTAAACTAGGGCTTAGGATTTTAGTTTCCAATCTCTTCCTCCATTTTTACTAAAGCTTGAAGTGTTAGGAAAATAATAAAATGAATGAAGAGGAGAGGGGATAGGATATAAGATGAGTTGGGTTAGTGGACTGAAACCCAAACCCAAGCCCAAAGCCCAAGCAGAAAGATAGCAAATTCTACTCAACTCCAAACATATCGATGTTTATACTCAAAAAAGTTGTAAATGCCATTTTGGACTCAATGGAAGTGGTTTCGAGTCCCAATTCGACTGTTTACAAAAAGTAACATTTCGGACTTTAATCCGATTAACGATGCTATATTTAAATAAAACATTTAAATATACAATCGTAAAATATGCGGGTTGTTATAGACTCCTCTCTTTAAAGAAATTGCGTCCTCGCAATAATTAAGAGGAAAATAAAGAGTAACAACCATAAATGCATATCAACACAAAAGAAATTTTTTGAAATAAGAAGTTCACCATAAAAGAGCACGAAAGAGTAAGTCCGGATGTGTTTGCTCGATGAATTCTCAAGATTCCCAAGAGCAATCTTTAGGATTTGAGGACCGTTGAACTTTCACAAGAAGAACATCTTTATTTCGAAGGCGTTTGACCTCCGAAGTAATGATACGAATAGAATGTTGCTCATAAGTCAAATTTGGTGAAACTTCAATTTCCTCAATAATACCGGGCTCAAGATTAGAATCGGAATCCCTAAGGCATTTCCATAGCTGAGAGACGTGGAATTCGTCATAAATAGCAGAAAATCGAGCCGGTAATAAAAGGCGATAAGCCACGAAACCAATGTGTTCGGTGATGGGAAATGGACCAATATACCGAGGCACTAACTTTCTCGATCGATTGAAACACACAACACCCATCATAGGTGAAACACGAATAAAGTCTGGACCTAAAACCAGCTTCTCACCGGCTTCAAGCCAACACGAAGAAAATCGGCATGGCCTTCCATAGAGAGCCTCGAAAGGTGCCATACCAATACTAGATTGGAAGCCATTATTATAGGAAAACTCAATAAGAGAAATATGATCTTCCCAACTTCCACCAAAATCAAGAACACATGCACAAAGAAGATCTTCAAGAGTTTGATTCACACGCTCTATTTGGCCATCGGATTGAGGACGATAAGCGGTGCTAGAATCAAGCTTTGTTCCCAAAGCTTTTGAAGACCTTACCAAAATCCACTAGTAAAATAATGGATCATGATTGCTAACAATAGAAGTAGGAACTCTATGCAATTTAACAATTTTTTTTTGTCATAGAGTTTAGCCAAAAGAGGTACAGTCCATAAGAGAAGGATGAGCCTCAAGGCTACACAAAACAAGAGATGAACATGAATTGGATTCACGATCTCGAATCTGACAAGTGGATAAAGTCTCGAGATCATTCCATTTGGATATCATCATAGAAACAATTGCATGTTGCTTACGACTAAGGGCATCGGCAACACGATTTCCCTTTTCCAGGAAGATAGAGAATATCAAGATCATAAGGTGCAAGGAACTCGAGCCAACGTTGTTGACGCAAATTAAGTTCCTTTTTAGAAAATAAATACTTCAAAGATTTATGATCGTTGTAGAGAACAAATTTCTCTCCCAAAAGATAATGATGCCAAATTCTAAGGGCGAAAACAATAGCCGTGAGCACCAGATCATGAATGGCATATCTAGTCTCGACAAGCTTTAATTGTCAAGAAGCATATGGGATAACACATTCCTTTTGCAAGAGAATGACACCCAAACCAATACGACTAGTATCGGTACAAACAATAAAGTCTTGGTTCCCTTCGGGAATCACAAGAATAAAAGTATCGGAAAAGAGTTCCTTTAATCGATCCTCTTTCCCGAAAAGCTAAGGCTTTCAAAATTATAATTAACTTTATATATTCATCTTTTTAGAAAAATTTACTTTTTACAAGTCAATTTATTGTGTCTGACTGTCTCATCATAGTGTTTAGGAGATTCCTATCGATAACGTTGATCAAGCGCAACGACCAGAATTCTTAAAGCACTCAATGGGCAAAATAACACAAAATCATCTTCCATATGATAAACATGTCTCTTAAAATTTTACAAATATTCTTTGTTCGTTTTAAGAACAAAATCCAATCATTCTTATAAATATCTTATTAAAAAGATTTGCAAATTTTAAATTGTTGTTTTCATCTATAATCAATGAATACAAGGATGGTCTCATCGAGATATTCGTCGAATACTCGATTCATAAGATGGATGAAATAAGCTGGACAAACCGAATGACATCACGGGTCACTCATAAGAATCATAACGAGTGCGGAATGCGGTAAGTGGAATGCTATCCTCCGCAACTCGTAGTTGATGAAAACTGGTGGCAATGCCGAGTTGAAAAGACCTTAGCACCACTCAATAGATTGCTTAGATGGTAATCCTAAGACAAGCTTAAAAATACCGGGAAATTCACAAACTACTTGAATGAGAGAAATAACATTTTCCTCATCATGTAGGTTTAAAGAATAAAATGATGCCACCGAATTGAAATCGAATTCATTAGGAAAAAATAGAAATCTGCTTAACAGAATGTCGAAGATAGATAGTCCGCTCAGGACATAGGATATGGGCTTCATAATGATTAAGCCAATCCTTTCCCGAAAATCAATTTCGAAGCCTAAGTAACGCATAACATGCAAATTGGCTCGAAAAGAATAATCACATAAAATAATCTCGACATTTTCACAAAATAAACTGAGTGTTGCGGATCCCCCAACCGGATTCGCAATTCTCAGTGAAGTCATCAAGCCCATAATATTTAAAGAAAAAGAATCAACAAGTTCTTTTGATATAAAATAATGAGATGAACCCGTATCGAAAAGAACTCGAAAAGGATAACCACAAAACAAATTAATGTCATCAAGGATAGAAGGAGAATTACCTTGACCACGAGAAGTGTTACTAGGTGCTTGCATAACATTCAGCTCTCCCTCTCTCTTGCTTTGAAGTTTGGGACATGAAGATATATAATGATCCAAACTTTTGCAATAGCGGCAAGAAATAGGCCTTGGACACCTATTTATATAGTGGTCCTTAGAGCCACAATTGTAGCACTCTCCACGATTAGGGATTGGAGTCTTTGCTACCGAAGTTACTTGCTTCACTCTCTTGTTGGGATTAGGACTTTCGAACTTAATAAAGGGATGCCTCTTCTTGTTGATGGTGGAGTTCTATTTGGCACCCACAACTTTAACATCACTTTCTTTATCCGCCTCTTCGAGTCAAAGAGCGATATCAACAAGATGATCGAAAGAAACTTCGAGTTTCAGAAGTAATGGCTTTTTGAGGTTCTTATTCAACCCATAGACAAATCTCTGATTTTTCTTCAATTCAGTATTAATATACTCGACCCCATATTTAGAAAGAGATTCAAACAATGCGACATAATCTGCCACAAAAGATTCACCTTGAACAAGGTCAATAAAGCGTCGAGCTAAAGTTACTTTTCAGCTTCCGGCACAAACTTCAACTCGAATCTTTCCCGGAATTGCTCCTAAGTAAGATCCGCTTCGATAATTTCAGAGTTCAAAAGCTCATACCAATCTAATGCTCTTTCTTGGAGCATGCTAGAAGCCACTTGGACTCGAAGTGGTTCAATAAGATTCATGCGGGAAAAGATGCGATCGCATGATCTTAGCCAAGCTTGGATTTCTATAATGCTTTCGGAACCCTTGAATGGCCTTCCACCCAAATCGGTATAATCTCTACATAAGCGTGCAAACCCAGATTTAGGATGAATAGGCTCTGGAACAGGTCCGACAGCTTGAGCATTCTTCACAAGATCTAAAAGCTGCTGGGCAGACATAAATACTCCATCTTGAGGAGTAGCACTGGATTGACCGGCGCTGGGACGACCTGGTCTAACCATTTCTCTTCTTCAAGAAAGAAAGAAGAGGAAAAAGGTTATTCACAAAATGAATATCAAACAAACTTGATTGATAAAACAAGGCATCATAAAAAGAAATAGGATAGAACGGTACGAAGACTCAAATTAAATCCTATGGCACGATTCCTAAGAAAGACTTAGGACAATGATCCTTGCTAGATTATTCTACGTTGTTCCGAAGTTTGGCTCTGATACCAAGTTGTGACGCCCCACCTCTATACTCACACTAGCCAAGGACACTATGGGGTAATGCCGTCAACTAGCACGAAGAATAAGGCTGTTGAGGAGTGACCATCCGTGCAATTGCTTTGTGCGAGTACCGATATGTCATAAAATATAACTTATATTTCATTACTGGAGGAAATTCGATATATCAAATACAAACTCAAAGCTACTACACATTGGCTAAGTGGCCTTCAAAAACAAATATAGAAATAAACATAACACAAATCAGTCACAGATAATCATATCACAAAGGCGGAAACATATATGAATATAACACATAAAAGTGTACATCAAAATAGTGGTCATAGAAGATCCACTACATCACAAAAGAATAGATACATGTGCTAGACAAAAGAATAATTATACATCAAGGAGTCTCCATCTCGAATGTATAATAACAAAAACTACTAATCTAAAGTAGTTGGCCCAAAAGTCAGGTGAAGGACCCTGATAAGAAGTCAAGCAGGAGCACCTGAAATATCTCGGTCTAACCCAAGTATTATTCAAGAAGAAAATAATAAACGGATCAGTCTAGCTATAAATATCAGATAAAAATGAGATAGGATAGAGATATCACTAAAAACGTATGATAACAAAAATGCCATACTGTGTCAAGTATACATCAAATAACAACAAAAATCATACAATATCTCATGAATCTCAAAACACCAAAAAGAATCACATTCTTTAAATTATTCACCAAAACACAAATATTGATAGAGCTTATTAATGCAAACCACGAAAATTGGTGAAACACAAATTCCAGAAATCCATAATAGAAAATCCAGAAATCACAAAGGGGGAGGCCTATCACAAACGGGAGCATGAAAACTCACCAACACGTGTATCACAAACAGGTTGCTAACCCATGGTCGCTAACCATAAACCGAACATCGACGCACCTAAAAAGATACGCCCCATGCACAGTCGAACATCGATGCACCTGAAAAGATACGCCCCAGGTATAAACTAACATCGACGCACCTAAATAGATACGCCCCATGTATAGTCGGACATCGATGCATCTAAAAAGATACACCCTATGCCTAGTCGGACATCGATGCACCTAAAAAGATACACACCATGCACCGACTTATCGAGCCGAAAGCTCCACGAACGGTCCAAAGACCATGGGTCGCTAGCCCATAAAAATGAGACGAAGCTCAACAGAATGGGATACAGTCCCCCACGTGGACAAAGAGACATCGCACATCGCTAGTCTAAACCACAAAATGATCATCATCGATCATGAAGAAGTGTCGATTACACTAAGCTAGTAAATATAAGAGTTTAGCTTCATGTCCCATAACCACTAGCTTAACTTAAATATTTACGAACAAATTGTATATTTCCACTCGAAAATTGTCACAAGGGTTCAATCGAACAAGTCCAAGAATTAACCGATGAAGTAAACGCAAGCGTTTCATACCACTTGTTTTACTAAGCCGTTTAATTAGATTTCTCATACGAATGAGGTAAAGGTTTGTATATACTAATAGATTGGAAAACGGTTTTGAAAACAAGCTTTATATATTTAAATAGTGTTGAAATCGTTTTGATGAAAGAGTTTGAGTATTTACTACTAGTATAGAAACCTTTGTATTTAGAAGTGACAAATCACAAAAATAATTGTAGAAACAATCAATAACCAAAGATTCACATTCGAAGACGTGAATTAAATCCAAAGAAATCGATACCAAACCAATCAAAATGGATATTCCCAAAAATCCCGAAAATGAAGTCATCAAGGTCGATAAAAGTGATAACAACTAATCGGAGCAACTAAAATCGATAAACAATGGGAATTCAATTAAGAAAAGCCTAAATAGGAAAAAATGCACAGTTCCAGACGTCTGGGGGTCAATCCAGACGTCTGGATTTAGGTTCTGAAATTCCAGAAAAACCCTTCCAGACGTCTGGTTAGGAAAACCAGACGTCTGAAACCTTTTCAAACGTCTAAACCAAAAATCAGACGTATGAATTTAGGTTCTATCTTTTTTTTAAAATTCTGCGTGCATATATTTTTGCTCCAGGTCCAAACCAGACGTCTGGTCACCTGGTCTGGGCAACAATTTGGCTAGGCCAAAGTGGCCAAAACATATCGGGAGCGATCGTACGAGCAATGATGACTAAGGATTTACGCAAAGCGACAACCTAGCCTTAAAGGCTCTTCGATACACCCCAAATATCAATGTCCAAACATCCATAGTAGGATTTTCATAAAGTTGGACCAAAACACCAAAATTTGGAAAATTCACCAAATCAATTCAAATCAAAAGCAAATGAATATGCACAAATGTTAGGAATTCATACCTAACAATAATGATAGCTATAGACGTAGATGTGAGTTAAAGAACTCACCTTTTCAACCCAAAACAACAAATGAGAAGCTTTGAAATCAAAAGAAAGATCAACCACACTTCAACTTCAACTCTAGAAGCTCCAATCTAAGATTACAACGAATATTTCCTAAGTTAGGTCATAGGAAATTTATGAAATTGGAGAGAGATTGAGATGGAGAAGAAGAAGATGATGCTTACCTAATCTTCTCTTTGATTTTGGAATTTGGAGATAGAACTTGAATTTGCAAAGGAAACTAGGGCTTAGGATTTTAGTTTCCAATCTCTTCCCCCATTTTTACTAAAGCTTGAAGTGTTAGGAAAGTAATAGAATGAATGAAGATGAGAGGGGGTGGAGTTAGGATATAAGATGAGTTGGGTTAGTGGGCTGAAACCCAAACCCAAGCCCAAAGCCCAAGTAGAAAAATAGCAAATTCTACTCAACTCCAAACATATCGATGTTTATACTCAAAAAAGTTGTAAACGTCATTTTGGACTCAATGGAAGTGGTCTCGAGTCCCAATTCGACTGTTTACAAAAAGTAATATTTCGGACTTTAATCCGATTAACGATGCTATATTTAAATAAAACATTTAAATATACAATCGTAAAATATGCGGGTTGTTACACCAGTCGTCTTCGCTACCAAAGCAGGTGGTTCTCTTTGACTTTGCATTGACTATAGAGAATTGAATAAGCTCACAAAGAAGAACCATTATCCACTTCCTAAGATAAATGATCTTTTCGACCAGTTAGTTGGCTCTTCAGTATTTTATCAGCTTGGTCTAGCCATTGGATTTCGTCAGCTTAGGGTAGCTGATGATAGCATTGCTAAGACCGCATTTAGGACACCGACGGATTCTTTGAGTGGTTGGTTATGTCTTTTTGGCTAACCAATGTCCCAGCCTATTCTATAGATTTGATGAAACATATTTTTAGAGATGTCCTAAAATAAAGTTCGTGGTGGTATTCGTGGTCGACATTTTGGTGTTTTCCAAGAAGTATGGAAGAGCATGTTATTCATCTAAAGGAGGTTCTTCGTACGTTTCATGTTCATCAGCTGAAGACAGAGTTCTTGAAGTATCACTTTTGAAGTGCGTTTATTGGGGGCATAGAGAATGTCTACACATGGTAGGGATTTAAGAAACGATTTTGTACATTTAGGATCGGACTGTGGAAATCCAAAGAGAGGTAGGAAAAGATTGGGGGATGTACAATAGGTTCAGTTGATAAGAAAAGATAAAAACCCATGTGTAGATAATTATAGAAAATATAATTGTTTCTATAAGTGGATTTAACGGTAGTACCTTAGAATAAATCTAATAGAAGACTTTAATAAGGAAATGGGATTTTCCAGATTTAAGAAAAGTACTCCTAGGATAGTAAGGACAAAATCCACTTTATGCCAAGCTCGATAAAACGAAAATTTCGAAATTTAAAAAAATTGTAATTGTTGGATTTGAAAATTTTCATTGTTAATATTTTCTTTCAGAAAATAAATATGGGGTTTTTGAAGAATGGTATGAAATTTAAGTTGGTTTTTATATAATGAAAAATTGGAATTCTTTTTGAAGAATTATGGAGTGTGTGTATATATATAGCTCACTAGTTTCTTTGTAAGTAAACAAAGATTTTAAACACAAAAACCTAGAGTGTGTCAAGTATCGAAAACATAGATTACAACTTTTATTGTTGTAATAAATGTTTTCATGAAAAATAAGAGGAGCATAGGCTATAACACTATTGTTATAGTAAGTGACTCCCAAGAGGAATAATTTTACATAGGTATATGAGATTTATTAGTATTTATTAATTTGAATCCATACACTAGTATTTTTTTGGGTTACAGTAACGGTGTTTTACGCCACATCCGTTTTAATCCAAATAAAAATGTATTTTAAAAGATAATTGCTAAGTATAGAAATAAAATGGTTTGTAAAGTAAACTTATTATTTTTAATAAGTATAAGGAAGTGTTTTTGTAGATATGGGAATATTAAAACAGTTTTGAAGATGAGTTTTTCTGAAAGGAAAATGCGTAAGTTAGATATTAGAAAATATTTATCGTGGAAGAATATAAATTAAACATACTTTAATCTATTGGAATGAAAAGAGTAATGGTAAGATTTTCTATGAAACCAATAAAAATGTTTTGTGCAAGTTACAAGCAATACATGAAAGAGATATACAAGGTATAAAAAGCACCATATTTTGTATAGCCTATTTCGAAAAATATAAATTAAGTTCCTTGTAATTTCACATAAACATAAAATTCTCTTTTAAAAGGTTCATAGAAGATTTTAGCGTTAATAATTTCTCACTTGAGAAAGTAGTTCCAATACATTAAGGTATGAGACCGTGAGGTATAATAAGAAGATGTTTTGAAACACATAAAAACAGCTTAAAGATATTTTAAAAGAAAATGGTTTGGTGAAAAAGTAAGTAAGTTTTTGGAAATGAAAAACTTAATAAAAGTAGAATTTGAAAATTCAAATTTTTATAGCAAACTGAAAAGGTCTTTAAAAGAAAACGAGGAGTAAGTTTTGGACTTAGAATTTGAAAGTTTTTCCCCCTAGGTTGGGAAATAATGTTAAGTAACCAAGTATTTTTGAATTTAATAGAAAATCAAAAATAATACTTTTTAAAGACACATATTTTGGGATTTGATGTTGTGAAAATTTAGAAGTCTTAGTTTTTGAAATGATAAATACCCAACCAAACTCTTATAAATATGGAGTATAGAGAAATCATTTCCTAGGTGTAACGGAAAAACTGCAAGACCATGTAGGGGATAGCAATGATTACTTTTGGAAATAATGATAGAAGTTCCTATGGAATGTATAGGACACTAGTAAGAACCTAGGAATGTTGATTCATGTGTGCAAACTAAAGAAGACGGTAAAGTGAAATGAGTAAGGTAGTAAGGCACGCATGGTTGAGAATGGATATTCTTGATTTTGGAAGAACTTGGGAAAAGCATCTTCCTTTAGTGGAATTTGCATAAGATAGTAGTTCTCAAGCTAGCATTGGAATGGCACCTTCCAAAGCTCTTTATGGAAGACCGCGCAAGTCGCTTTCGTGTTGGATAGGGTCTACAGAGGGATTGCCTTGGTTCCGACATAGTTAAGAAGACTTTGGGGAGGATTGGTTTGATTGGGAGAAAATTCGTATTTCGTATCAACATTCCTTTAATAATAAGTTTTTAGAATTTTCTATTTTCATCTTTAGTTTCGAATAGGTTCTTTCCTTTATTATCCTTTGGGAGAGTAGAACTTAGGATTTAACCTATGGATGGTAGGAATTGATGTAAACATGTTATTAGAACATGTTATGAATGATGTATGCTAGTGATTGCAAGTGTTTGCTAGTGGATGCTAATGGACGCATATAGGTACACTATGCACCATTATTCTTTAGGGATCGGCCTAACTAGGACACTAGAGCATATGGGTATGGATGTGTGCGCATTTTTATTCTATTTTTCATGGTTGCTATAAATGGATGTTTTTCACATGGTTGTTGCATTTGGATGATGTTTGTAGCACGCATATAGAACTATCAGTTACCATTAGGAAATTTTTGCATTCATTTGGATACATGGCACGGACATGATTGCATAAAAGAAGGTCAACTGAATCAGTGGACTGCCTAATCTTTTGCATTAGTTAGGGACATTTACACTACACTAATTGCATAAGTATCATAAATTGCATTAGAAAAACTTAAGGACAATGGATGAATGGTAGATGATTGAGTAGTTGGTTGTAGAATTGAATGAAAACATTTAGTACATTCTTTTATCCTTAGAGATTTCGGGGACGAAATCCATTAAGGAGAGGAGAATGTAACAACCCGAAATTTAACCCGTAATAATTAATTCATTAATTAATTAAATAATAAAATAACTTTGTGAAATTATCAGAATTGAGCCACGGGAGTTGTACCATTGTATCCGTGGTAATTTTCTAGTCAATTTCCATATATAGAACGTCAGGAACCGAGATAATATGAACAGGTTACAAGATAAACAAAAATCAAAAAGAAAAAAAATATATAAATATATTGGCTAGGTCGACCACCAGGTCGACCTAACCTCACCCTAGGTCGACCGGCCGGTCGACCTGGTTATAGGGGCGGTCGACCTAGCGGTCGATCCGCCTTGTGTAATAAACGAAGGATATTTTCCTTCATTCTTGAACGTTCCCACAAGCTTTTACACATATATTTCATTATTTAAACTCATCCAGTCCTTCCATTCTTACATCCGATGGCTACTATTCAGTTTATGACGTGGTTGCATCCTATTCAATCCCCAAATCCAACGGTCTGAGATCCACTTCTACCCCTATAAATAGAACCCTAGGCCTAACACTTTTTCTCATTCTAAGATTTTTTCCAATTGGGTTCACCTATTCCGGAAGGACCATAAGCGGAATAATTTTCCAAGGAGGAAATCATTTTAAATAAAAATATTTAACAACCCTAAGTGGATCCGGGAAGGCCCAAAGGGAAGAGCTAAAAACCAGAGGTGAGTGATCGTAATTATTTTAAATTTCTTTAAGTAATTTAAAATAATAGGGTTTCCAATAATTGTAGTTTTACTAGGATTTTTGGAGTAACCTTTTTAGTAATTTATTTATAGTTTGTAGAATTATTTTCAGTCTATTTCTTCTAGCTATTCTTCTCAATTAATTTCAGTTTATTTCTAACTTTTCCATTTATTTGCAGTTTATTTACAGTATTTTAGTTTATTTATTTATGCGTTATTTACATCTTCTTCTTACGCCTTGGATTTCCTTCTATTTTTAGTTTTCTTTTATTCCTCCTTCTTCTACTTTGCGTATGGAGTAGAATAGAATTAACACGAAGTTGGATTAAATTATAAAAAATCTGAAATAATGGAATATAAGATGTAAATTATAAACACTGTAATATAAATGGAATTGAACTGAAATTATGCCTAATTATGATATTAATTGGACTGAATTAAAGAGATGGGCCTAATTATAACTTAAAATTTAACTAAAAAGAATAAAAGAAGCTTATTTTCACACTTAGACCTTGGGTTAAGCAATAAGCATGATTATAACGTAGGTTATAATAAGAAATAGAACAGAATAAGGCTTATTTAAGACTTAGGATAAATTAATAAGCATAGATAGTAGGAACAAGAGTAAAGGCTTATTTAAATAATTTATCTAAGTTAATAAGCAAAGAATTAAAGTAGGACTTGTACCAAATAGCATTCCCCTATTATTTTCTATGGGTATGGTGTTTCAAATAAACCCGAAGTGAGACGAGGGGCACGCTTATGCTAATAATGATAGTAATTGGTCAATATAGAGATGTTCAAATCACATGGGATTTGGACAAGGGCGCTATTAGATATTGTTTAGATGATGGGCCAGTACCGGCAACATTCCCCTATATTTTCTATGGACATGGTGTTTCACATAATCCTGAAGTGAGATGAGAGGCACGCTTATACTGAGTCGAGATTATAATACGACCCAATAGGTGGAGCAACAGGTAGCATGAGCATGGTGGCAGTTACACGTGCGACTTCCATTTCGCTGCTCAGTAATCGCTATGAGTTCCAAGCGCTTAGTATGTGTGTCTTTCGTAGACACCATTGCCTTATGTGTAGGGAGCTATGTATCGTTTAGTCCACAGTGGGTGCTTTGTGTATCTTTCGTAGTTACCATTGGCTGCTGTGTAGGGAGTTATATAGCATCTAGTCTGCAGTAAGGTCTATGGAGTAGCAGGCCGATCAAAGGACAGAATTAGGATTTTAGCCTAATTATAGGATTAGGAATTCAGCCAAATCAAGTAGCTATCAAAGACAAGTGCAAACAATCAAAGTTGACCTATCTTATCAATTGTAATAGTTTAATCGTATTTTCCAGTTTATCTCGTTCCTATTTCCTTTGTTTTCTTTTGTATATACTAGAACTATTGAAGAGTCTATTACTTTTACTTTGCTTAAAGATTCTAGTAGTTACTATTATTCACCAGACTTTTAGTCTGACCCACTCCTCTATTTTTCCCTTTTCCCCCATAGGCAATCAAGGGAGAAGGCAGTAGATTGCAGTTGCTCGGAGGTTTCTTGGAGAAGTTTCTGCTATGTATTTTCCTACTTTATTTCCGTCTTTCTTTCTTTGTACTGGCACTTGAGAGGGATATTTATACTTTGATTTTTGTTGAGACTACGAGTTTTTATTTCATGAGACATATTGGGTTTTGAAATATGTATGTTGTATTTGGTATTTGACTTATTTGGTTTATGAAGCAAGTATGAAGTTTTTGTTTTGAATAAGTTATTATTTTAGTTTTCGCTGTTTTTACCTATTTTTGTCTTGTGAATCTTAGTCTCTATTAGTTTTAGTTATACCTACAATGCACCATGCCTTTTAATTTGTCCTTTTGAGTATATTAAAGGGTGTTGGGGTGTTTCAAGACTTATCCTAAATTTGGACAATTATAGAAACCTGTCCTTATATTGACAAACATATAGACTCTATAATACAGCGGAAGAAAAATATACGTGAATACGTCTTGACCATCCAACTCCTCTCCAACTCCAAAGTATCCATCTAGACCTGGGAAAACATGCTCGGTCTGACCTGAGCATTACATGGAATAACGCCCGGGTCAGTCTGGTAAACCAGCATGTGTAAAACTCGATAACAAGTAACAACCAATCTGATTTCTACATTTGAATTTTTTTCAAACAAAGGGTGTCTCGTAAGACCACACTGCACATAAAACGGATGGGTTTTTACCTTACGATAAACAAAACATTTTATATTAAAATCCATTGATATTATCATAGTGTCTAGGTTTAAAGTAAATAGATAAAATAGCTGAAATGCTTGCATCTCACATTCCAAAGGTTCTACAATCGAAATCGTAAGGGATGTATTGGAGATTGGATCCCAACAATGGTAGGGTAAGGGACTACCTTCTGATGATACACCTCTAGAAAATGCACCGATGCTAACACAGAGCCGGCTACCCCTTTAACATGGCAGACTGGATTACCTCAACCCCTTGACATCGAGGTCTTATACTATCATGGTGTTTGCACGCAAACCAGCTCTGAAAGGGACATATAGAATGGGATGACAGCTCCTAAAGGTAGCTGGCCACATAACTCTTCTTCATGCCCTATTTTTTCCATTCCTCCCGGTTGTGAAGCTTGAGGCTATGCTTTACCTTTATGAATAGCAATCCATCTTGGAATGCTAACACTCCCTCCAGGCATCAATGCAATGCCAGCATTCATCCATATAATTTCATTCTGGGTCTGAATGAAACCGAAGGCACTAACTCTACTACATCCATTTTGGAATCATCCTCAGGATTAGTAGCAGTAGCCCTTACATTTCAATGAGCACTATCTTCAATCATCATCAAGATGTCTTCCACTCGATCGTACATGTTGGTTCAGAGTGGTTTTCAGATATATAAATCCTATCTCGGTCTCTCCGTACCAACAACCGATAATTTCCGGTTAACTCATTCCCGATTCTTTTGGAAGTAAGTATTCGAGTCTTCATCGGGGAACTCGAATTTATGTTCATACTTCCTAAGTCAAATTGGGTCAAACTTGGTAGTCGGTTATTTAATTATCAAATAAACAAACATCCAATCATGGTTTAATTCCCATATGGGATCCACTAAACATTTATTTATTATCTTTAATTAAAAAACACTTTATAAAACTTGATCAAAAGGTCTTTTCAAAACACTGTTTCTAAACCCCTTACATTTAATTTATACTTGGAAAAACATTTATATACTTGTCTCAACCATATAAGTATATTACCAAAATATTTTACTTTTCATGCCTTGAAAACCAAATTATATACTTATCTTATCCGTATAAGTATATTTACAAACTTTTCAAAGTTTTCTTCTTTCCAAATCCCATATTACATGACCAAACATTTCTTCCAAATAAAACATCCCGCTTACCCTTTATCAAAATTCCCTTTTTAAAAGCTCATCTCGTATTTCAGTTAAATTATAACCTTCAAAATAAAGTTATAACCCACTTTTATAAACCTTTAAGTTAATTTATATACCTCTTTCCAAATCTCTAAAATGATTTATAAACCTTTTTCCTATTTTTTTAAACTCTTTATATAAACCTTTCTATACTACTTTATAAAATATCTTTTATAAATATAATTTACAAACATCATTTGTAAAATACCTTAATAATCCTTTTTGTTAGTAAAAACCCCTTTCTATAAACAAGTTAACATTTATAAATACCTTTATAAGAATTATATAACTTGAAAAACAATTTATATACCCTTAGCCTCAAATTGATTAAAGAATTAAAGTAAATTCAAAACCATACTTTATAAATTCCAAATGAGGCTTAGCAGTCCCAATGGTACTGATTTAAGTTACCATTTTATTTCAATTAAATTCCAAGGCACTTATTAATTATTTACATAGGCCAATATATATGTAAATCCAACCAATTATTAAATCAGGGAATAACATGTCAATACAACTCAACTAGCATATACATGTCTAAACAACATAATAGCAGGATGGTGATTTGTCATGCTAAATAGATGTCCAAAAAAATTCAATCAATTAATAGCAGAATAGGGATTTATTCAGCTAAACACGTGTCCAAACAATCCAAACAATTACCCTATAGCAGAATGGTGTTTTATTCTGCTAATGAACATCCATATAACACAAACAATCATATTTTAACTTATTCACAGTTGTTTGTCTACTTAATATCATGGACAAGTGATCCTTTGGTTAAAATCAAATCACTTAGAAAGAATCCAACCTAAAACATAATCGATAAAGTTCAAAATAAATTTTAATAATTAAATCATAATTTAATATAAATTAAAGCTTAATAAAATCTTAAATAATCAAAATTAAATCATAATTAAGTCTTAATTAATTAGAAGTAAATTAATAATTAAACTTAAACAAATAAACATTTACTTAAAATTAATCCCTAATTAGGTAATAATTAAGTAAATAATTAATCTTTAATTAAATAATAATTAATTAAATAATTTAATTTTAATTAAATAATAATTAAAATAATTAAACTTGATTAAATAAAATAATTACCCTTATTAAGTTAATTATTCATTAATTAAATTTCTTAATAACTTACTTAATTATCACAATTAGTCACTAATTACTTAACCTAATTACTAATTAATTAATAAATAATTATCCTTAATTAATAAACTAATTATTAAACATAGTTAATCAAGTTATAATTAACTTATGTATTGCTAATTACTTTTGAAAATAAATTTTCAAATCATTTCAAAAAGAAACTTTAAAGCTAGAAATCAAACTTTTCCAAACTGCATCCATATCGACTGTGATGCCCCATGTAACAACCCGCATATTTATCAATTTTATATTTAAATATTTTATCGATAGTCGGATGTTAGTCCGAAAAGCTACTTTTTGCATACGGTCAAATTAGGACTCGAGACCACCTCCATTGAGTTCAAAATGACGTTAGCGATCTTTATGAGTATAAACTTTGATATGTTTGGAGTTAGTGAAATTTTGCTACTTTTCCACATAGGGCTTTGGTTTGTGTTTCAGCTCATTTAACCCAAGTCTGACCCCATCTTCTCTTCATTACTTCATTTCTATTTCCTAATACTCAAGCTTCTACAACAATGGAGAGTGGGATGGGAAATTAAAACTCCAAACCCTAGTTTTCTTTTGCAAATCAAGTTCTAACTCCAAACTAATAGAAGAAGCTTTGGTAAGCCTCCTCTTCTTCTTCTCCAACTCATTCTCTTATCAATTTCAGAAATTCCTAAACCTAATTTAGGAAATGTTTCTCTTTTTAGCCTAGATTCAAGGTTGTTGAGTTGGAATTGAAGTGTGATTGCTCTTTCCATTGCTCTATAGCTTCTTCTTCATTTGTATTGGGTTTAAAGGTGAGATTTTTATCTCACATCTTTGTCTATATCTATCTTTGTGAATGGGTATGAATTCCTAACACTTATTTATGTACATTTCCTTTTGTTTGTGATTGAATTGGTGAATATTCTAATTTCTTGGTTTTTGAAGTCCAATTCTTGTGAATATCCTTCAATGGATGTTTGGATATGTTGTTTGGGGTGTATCGAAGCGCCTTTAAGACCGGGTTGTCGCTAGACGTAAATCCTTAGTTGTCATTGCTTGCTCGATCGCTTCCGAGAACGTTTTGGCCATCTTGGCCTAGGCAAATTTCTACCCAGATTGGGTGTTCAGACGTCTGGAGATCAATGCCAGACGTCTGGTTTTGCCTCCTGGTGAAAAATAACCTACGGCAGAAAAATAAAAAGGGCAGTGACTAATTTCAAACGTCTGAACTATTGTTCCAGACGTCTGAAAAGATGTCAGACGTCTGATTTGTGTTTTCAGACGTCTGGTTTGTTTTCTGGAATATTTCTAGAAACCAAATCCAGACGTCTGGACTTCTCCCCAGATGTCTGAATGCTTTCAGACGTCTGATTTTAGGTTTCGGACGTCTGGATATTTTTCTGGAATATTTCCAGAGACTAAATCCAAACGTCTGGACCAACCCCTCAGACGTCTGGAAATTCCCAGTTTTGCCTATCTGCCTAATTCTGAGTAAAACTTCCAATGTTAATCGAGTTTTGTCGATCCGATTAGACGTTATCACTTTTACCGACTTTGATGACTTCTTTCTATGGGTTTTATGTGAATATCCATTTTTGATGGATTTAGTATCGATTTCTTTGGAATTGATTCACGTTTTTGTATGTGAATTTTGATGATTGATTGTTTCTACAATCGTTTTATTTGTCACTTCAAAAATATAAAGGTTTCAATACTAGTAGTAAATATCAAAACTCTTTCATCAAAACAATTTCAACTCTATTTTATTACAAAGCTCATTTTCCTAAACCGTTTTCCAATCTATTAGTATATACAAGCCTTTACTTCACTCGGATGAGAAATCGAATTAAACGACTTAGTAAAACGAGTGGTATGAAACGCTTGCGTTCACTTCGTCGGTTAGCTCTTGGACTTGTTCGATTGAGCCCCTTTTGTGACAATTTCCTAGTGAAGATCTATAGTTTGTTCGTAAATATTTAAGTTAAGCTAGTGGTTATGGGACATGAAGCTAAACTGATATATTTACTGGCATAGTGTAATTGACATTTCCTTATGATCATGACGATCATTTTTGTGATTTAGACTAGCGATTGAGCGATGTCTCTTTGTCTGCGAGGGAGACTAGACCCCGCTTTTGTGATGTTTCGCCATCACATATATGGGGTAGCACCCCATGGTCTTCGGGCCATTTCTGTGTGGAAATTTAATGGATAGCTTCCATGAGATAGCTTCTCGTTCATGTGTTATACACGTTGGTGAGTTTTCATGCTCCCGTTCATGTGTTAGGCCTCCCCCTTTTTACGTGTTTTCTGGATTTCTTGCGATGATTTCTGGAATTAGTGCTTCACCAATTTTCATGATTTTCATTGATATGATATCAGTTTTTGTCCATTGGTGAATTTATGTGTTATTGACTTGTTATGAATACAAGTTTAGGGTATGATACCCTATTTTATCTTTGAGAAGATTCTTGTGATATTGATTAATCTTTTGTTGATTTTCATTTACATACTTATAGTAGTATGCAGTTATGGTTGTTACATGTTCATGCCATATTACTTATCCTTTACCTTATCATATGATATTTATAGCTAGACTGATCCGTTTATTATTTTCTTATAAATAATACTCGGGTCAGACCGAGATGTTACAGGTGCTTCTGCTTGACTTCTCTTCAGGATTATTCTGACTTTTGGCTAACTACATAGATTAGTAGTTTTTGGATGTACACATTTGAGATATAGACTCTATGTTGTGTACTTATTCTTTTGTATAGCACGTGATGCTACTCTTTTGTATTATCGTGGATCTTTCCGACCACTAATCTGATGTACACTTTCATGTGTTATATATTTATTCATATCTTCTTCCGCCTTTGTGATATGGATGTCTGTGACTGATTTATGTTATGATTATTTCTATGTTTGTTTCCGAAGATTATATATAGCCACCGTGTGATAGTTTTGAGTTTGTATCGATATGTCGGATTTCCTCCTTAAAAGATATGCATTCTATTCTATCTGACATATCGGTGCTCGCACAAAGAAGTTACATGGATGGTCGCTCCTCCACAGCCTTATTCTCCGTGCTAATTGACAACACTACATTGTAGTGTTCTTGGTTAGCGTGGGTATAGAGGTGGGGCGTCATAGCTTGGTATCGGAGCCAAACTTCGGAACAATGTAGAATAACTTAACAAGGATCATCGTCCTAAGTCCACCTTAGGGGTTGTGTTTCAGGATTTAGTTCGAGTCTTCGAACCAATTCATCCTGTTTTCTTTATGATTCCTTGTTTCATCTATCAAGAATTGCTTGATATTCATTTGGTGAATAACCTTTTTCTTCTTCTCTCTTTCTTAAAGAGGAGAATGTCTAGACCAGGTCGTCCCAGAGCTGGACCATCTACTGTCACTCCCCAGGATGGAGTTTTTATGACTGCTCAACAGCTTCTTGATTTAGTAAAGAATGCTCAAGCAGTTGGTCCTAATCAGGAACCTACTCATCCTAAGTCGGGATTTGCACGTTTGTGCAACGATTATACTAACTTGGGTGGGAAACCATTCAAGGGTTCCGAAACTATTATTGAGGTCCAAGCTTGGTTAAGAACGTGCGATCGAATCTTTTCTCGCATGAACCTTATCGATCTACACCGTGTTCAGGTGGCCTCCAGTATGCTCCAAGAGAGAGCACTGGACTGGTACGAACTTCTTATTTCTGAAATTAATGAAGCGGATCTCACCTGGGAGCAATTCCGGGAACGCTTCGAATTGAAATTTGTACCAGAAGCTGAAAAAGTAACATTGGCTCGTCGTTTCATAGACCTTGTTCAAGGTGCATCCTCCGTGACAGATTATGTCGCATCCTTCGTGTCGCTGTCCAAATATGGGGTTGAATACATCAACACCCCTTTGAAGAAAAATCAAAGATTTGTATATGGCTTAAATAAGAATCTCAAAAAGCCATTACTTCTAAAGTTGGAAGTTTCCTTCGACCAACTAATTGATATCGCTCTTTGTCTTGATGAGACTGATAAGGACAATGATGTTGAAGTGGTGGTTGCCAAACCAAACTTCAACAACAAGAAAAGGCCTAACAAGTTCAAAGGTCCTTATCCCAACAAAAAGGGTAAGCAAGCAACTCCTGCTGCAAAGGCATTTTCCCCTAGTGATAAGAAATGCTTCAACTATGGAGCTAAGGGCCATTTTTCGAACAAGTGTTCACAGCCCCGCTCTTGCCGCTATTGTAAAAGTCCAGATCATTTTATGCACCAATGCCCTAAGCTTCAAGAGAAGGAGGGAAAGTTAAACGTTGCTCAAGCCCCTGGCAACACATCTCGCGGTCAAGCTATGTCTCATTCTGTCCTTGATGGCATTATTATATTTCATGATCAACCTATTAGAGTTCTCTTTGATACGGGAGCATCCCATTCTTTTATATCAAAGGAACTTGTCGATACTTTTTCTTTAAGTGTTGTTGCTTTAATGACTTCTTTAAGAATTGCGAATCCGGTTGGTGGATCCGCAACTCTTAGTTTACTTTGTAAAGACGTGGAGATTGTTTTGTGTGATTTTTCTTTCCTAGCCGATTTGCATGTCATGCGTTACCTAGGCTTTGGAATGATTTTGGGTATGGATTGGCTTACTCGTTATGAAGCTCGTATCCTTTTTCCTGAGCGGACTATTTATCTCCGTCATCCGCAATCTGTTAATCAGATTTCTATTGTTCTTAAAGATTTGGATTCCGTTTTGGTTGCATCTTTATATTCTTTAAATCCTCATGATGATGATAATGATGACGAGGAGGATGTCAATTCTCTTATTCGCGTCGTTCGTGAATTTTCCGACATCTTTGAGCCCATTTTAGGACTACCACCTAAGCGAGCAATTGAGTTCAAAATTAATCTTATACCTGGAGCTCAACCTATTACCCGTCGTCCTTATCGCATGTCTAATGAGGAGAATGAAGAGATGCGCAAACAATTATCCGAGTTGGAGACGAAGCAACTTATTCGCTCTAGTTCCTCGCCTTGGGGAGCTTCAGCTATTTTCGTAAGTAAGTCCGATGGTACACTTAGGCTTTGCGTCGACTACCGCAAGCTTAATGATCTTACTATTAAGAATAAATATCCATTGCCTCGGATTGATGATCTGTTTGATCAACTTAGTGGTGCTAGAGTCTTTTCACAATTGGACTTGGCTACCGGTTTCCATCAGCTTCGTATTGCAGAGGATAGTATTCCTTTGACTTCGTTCCGTACTCGATATGGATCTTATGATTGGCTTGTTATGCCATTTGGTTTGACGAATGCTCCGGCTTACTTCGTTGACCTCATGAATAGAGTTTTCAAAGATTTTCTCGATCGGTTTGTTCTCATCTTTATTGATGATATTCTTGTGTATTCTAAAACCGAGGAGGAACATGAAAAGCATCTTCGGATTGTATTGGAAACTCTTAGGAGTAATCAATTAAAGGAAAAATTTTCTAAATGCCATTTTTGGCAATCTAGTGTGAAGTTTCTCGGTCATATTATTTCCGAATCCAGAATATCAGTGGATCCTTCAAAGATTGAAGCGATTCAAAATTGGAAGAGACCAGAGAGCGTGACTGAAATCCGTAGCTTTCTTGGATTGGCAGGTTATTACCGCCGTTTTATAAAAGACTTTTCTAAGATTGCCGTGCCTCTTACTGGCTTAACGAAGAAAGGTGTTAAATACCTTTGGTCGGACAAATGTGAAACCTCTTTTCAGAAATTAACAGAATTCCTTTTCGATGCTCCTGTTCTTGTTATTCCCGAAGGGAATCAAGATTTTTTCGTTTATACCGATGCTAATCGCGTTGGTTTGGGTGCCGTTCTTATGCAAAAAGAACGTGTTATTGCTTATGCTTCTAGGCAATTGAAGCCGGCTGAGACTAGATATGCCACACATGATTTAGAACTCGCGGCTATCGTTTTCGCCCTTCGAATTTGGCGACACAATCTTTTGGGAGAGAAGTTTATACTTTATACTGATCTTAAGTCTTTGAAGTATTTATTTTCTCAAAAGGAACTTAATTTGCGTCAACAGCGTTGGCTCGAATTCCTTGCCTCTTACGATTTTGATATTCTTTATACTCCCGAAAAGGAAAATCGAGTTGCTGATGCACTTAGTCGCAAGCAACAAGCAGTTGTTTCTATGATGATATCTGAATGGCGCAATCTCGAGGTTTTATCTACTTGTGAGATTAGAGATCGTGTTTCCGATTTATGTTCATCTCTTGTTTTATGTAGCCTTAAGGCTCGTCCTTCTCTTTTAGACCGCATTCTTGAAGCTTAAAAGCTAGATCCTGAATTGGCTTTGCTTAGCCAGAACATTAGTGATAAAACCGATATTGAAGGTTTGAAAGACTTTGATATCGATTCTCGTGGCGGCATTCAAAAATTTGGTACACTTATCGTACCAAATATTAGTGATCTTCGAAAGGATATTCTAGATGATTCTCATCGTTCCAAATATTCTATTCATCCCGGTAGTAGTAAAATGTACGCGGATATGAGGCGACTTTATTACTGGGAGGGAATGAAATTTGATATTGCTAACTTTGTTAAATGTTGCATGACTTGCCAACTTGTCAAGGCCGAACAACGAAGGCCCGGTGGGTTATTGCAACCATTGGAAATTCCAATTTGGAAGTGGGATCAAATTTCCATGGATTTTATTGATGGCCTTCCCCGTTCTCGTTCGGGTCATGATAGCTTATGGGTGATTGTTGATAGACTTACTAAATCCGCCCATTTTATTCCCGTTCGGTCGAACCGAACCGTTCCTCTTCTGGCCAAACTCTTTATCAAAGAAATTGTTAAATTACATGGAGTTCCTACTTCTATAGTTAGTGATCGTGATCCATTGTTTACTAGTGGATTCTGGAAGAGTCTTCAAAAAGCTTTGGGAACGAAGCTTAATTTTAGCACCGCTTATCACCCCCAGTCCGATGGACAAACTGAGCGTGTGAATCAAACTCTTGAAGATCTTCTTCGTTCTTGTGTGCTTGATTTTGGTGGAAGTTGGGAAGATCATATTTCACTCGTTGAATTTTCCTATAATAACAGCTTCCAAGCTAGTATTGGTATGGCACCTTTCGAGGCACTCTATGGAAGGCCATGCCGATCTCCTTCTTGTTGGCTTGAGGCCGGTGAGAAGCTAGTTTTAGGACCAGATTTCATTCGTGATTCCACAGAAAAGATTGAACTTATTCGTCATAGGATGAAAGAAACCTAGAGTAGACAAAAATCCTATGCCGATAATCGAAGAAGGAAATTAGAAATTTCTGTTGGAGATCTTGTATTTATTCGTGTTTCCCCTATGAAGGGAGTCGTACGTTTCAGTCGATCGGGAAAGTTAGCGCCTCGATATATTGGGCCATTTCCTATCACCGAACGTATTTGTTCCATGGCTTATCGCCTTTCATTACCGGCTCAGTTTTCTGCCATGCATGACGTGTTTCACGTTTCTCAATTACGGAAGTGCCTTCGGGATTCCGATTATATTCTTGAGCCCGGTGTTGTGGAAGAGATTGAAGTTTCGCCTAATTTAACTTATAAGCAGCATCCTATTCGAATTATTGCTTCGAAGGTTAAACGACTTCGAAATAAAGATGTTCCGCTTGTTAAAGTTCAATGGTCCTCAAATCCTAAGGATTGCTCTTGGGAATCTAGAGAATTCATCGAGCGTACACATCCGGACCTACTTACTCATGCTCTTTGAGGTGAACTTCTTATTTCAAATTTCTTTTGTGTTAATATGCTTTTATGGTTGTTACTTTTTATTTCCATCTTATATATTGCGAGGACGCAATTTCTTTAAGGAGGGGAGTCTGTAACAACCCGCATATTTATCAATTTTATTTTTAAATATTTTATTTAAATATTTTATCGATAGTCGGATGTTAGTCCGAAAAGCTACTTTTTGCATACGGTCAAATTAGGACTCGAGACCACCTCCATTGAGTTCAAAATGACGTTAGCGACCTTTTTGAGTATAAACTGTTTGCACCAAAATTGGTCACAAACACCCGATAGTCGTTGAAAGCACCAGTACGCAATCATAGATCACAAATAACAAATATGTAGAAAAAGAAGTATGCAAATCACTCAGGAAACTCAATAAAAACGGTAAATGACACATGATTTATAGTGGTTCGGCGATCTTGCCTACGTCCACTCTGAAGCTGATAACTTTATTAATATTCACTTGATGATTACAACTGATTACAGTAGGTTGCAGTGGATTAGTGCTTTGAAATTCGAATACAACAGTAATCATAAGATGTAGAATTGAATCCGGCAGAGTCTGGACGTTGAATTTGCCAAAGATCCTTTTTCTGTAGGCTTCAGGGGGCTATTTATAGGCGTAGGAGGCTGAGACCGCGCTCAAACTTCGGGAGACTTCTTCTGGCACGTGAGTGGGCCCACGCGCTCGGTCCCACCAAGTTTCGACTCAATCTGTGATCGATTCGAAACAACTTCGTATCGATCAAAAAATGCTCCAATCGAGCTGAAACTCGGCAGGGGTTCTTTACCTTGTATGGAAGCTACTGTGAAAATTTCGTGGCATTTGGATCAGGGATTTGTGAGATATGATCGATACGAGGTTAAAGTTCTGTGTGCGCTGCCCTGTTCGAATCCATGGTTTCGCATCGATGGCCTTCGCATCGATCGGAAGCGCATGCGTGCGGTGACGTGGAGCGAGCTGCCTGGGTCGATCCGATTTTAGTGGCGCATTGACCGATTCGTATCCACAAACTTCGCCTCGTTTGTATCGAGTACCGTTATCCAGTTTGAATCAATCAACTTCGTGCATCTCATATCAGCTTTCAACGTCTAGTTCGAATCGAGATATGCGGCTTAGCTCGTATCGATGGTGATGTCTCCATTCAATGGATACGATTGTGATGGATACGAACTGAAGTTGCCTGATGGATTCAAATGAACACCTCGTTCATCGATTCAAACTAATCATTGGCCAACCGATACAAATTTCATGGATACGAAGGCCTGGCCATTCCGGTCGATACGAAGCCAATGGATACGAACCAAGGTGTGGTGATGGATACGAATGGATGGATTCGAACCATGCACATGGATCGTTACGAAGCTGATGGGTTCGAACACTGGTTCTCCGATGGACTCGAACATCACATCTTCCCTAACTCATATCGATCATATCTCATTCATACGAACTCCGATTGACCTGAAATTTGGAACGCTGGTTCCCATGACTTTGCTCGCCATGTTCTATCAATTGTGGCCTAATCCGGGCTCGGAAAAAATTCATCGATATCCATGGTGAAACAGTGTATAACGAACTTTTACGACGAACTATCTTTAGTTTCCCAGTTAACTTTCTGGTGTCACGGCCTTGCCAAAAGGCAGGATAACATTTGCCCCCCAAAACATGCCTTGCGATAGGAAGGTGTGTTTTGTAGTTCCATAAGCTGGATGTTCATATCCTGTCATCGTCCTGTAAAGAACTTGATAGTCTTTCCTGACCATGAATGACGATCGTTCGCGACCGTATATCATTTGAGGTGATATGTGACCTTTCGAGGTCGGGTGTCGTTCATGACAAACAACGAAATGGGACCGTTCGTGGTCGGATGCCGTTCGCGGCAAATAAAGGAAGTGGACCATTCGCGGTCGGGTGCCGTTCGCGGCAAATAAAGAAATGGGACCGTTCGCGGTCGGATGCCTTTCGTGGCAAATAAGGAAATGGGACCGTTCGCGATCGGATGTCGTTCTAGACGAGTTGTGACCGTTCGCGATCGGGTGGCGTGGAAAGAAAAATGTGATCGTTCGCGATCGAGTGTCGTTCTAGACGAATTGTGATGGATTGTGACCGTTCGTGGTCGTATGGTGCACGGGATAAAATGTGATCGTTCGCGATCGGATGCCGCACGAGGCAGGATGTGATACTGGGTGAATCGTGACCGTTCGTGGTCGGGTGCCGCACGAGGCAGAGTGTGATCGTTCGCGATCGAATGTTATACTAAATGAAGTGTGACCATTCGCGGTCGGGTGCCGTTCGAGGCAAATGAGTGTGCCCGGGGGGGACTTAGTATTATCAATACCAGGTTCACATTCGGGTGAATTTCTGAACCAGCAATCGTGGCGGTTCGTCGCCATACAAGGTGTGCTTGTGGACCGTTCGCAATCCAAAGCATACGCGAGTAACACTATGCCATAGATTGCATACTGCAACATCCAAGAAGTGATGCAGTAAGTGCCAAAAAATGTTGTTGTAGGCTAAAAAAGGGCAAAGGCAACACTTTCTCGGTGATGCATTTTGCCGCGTTGCCGCAGACCTCAAAGGCAACATTTTGACTATCTAAGGCAACATTAGAAATATTGTTGCAATAGAACCCTATTTGGGTCTATAGCAACATCCATAGGTGTCTATACCAACATTCCAAAATGTTGCTATAGATATTAACTTTCTGAATTTGTGGAGCCCACAATGTAGAGCATATTTGATTTTTTAATAGAAATAAATATTTATTTAATAAAATGCTATTGCACAGAATTTGATATTCAAACAATAATTTATTTAAATAAATATTTTATTTCAACATTTAAAATAGTACAAATTCCCGACTCCACTATTTTACAATTCAATGATAAATAACACTGATATTCACATATACAGATATTCCTCACTACATCACTCAGTTCACTCATTACATATGCAGTTTCAACACAGAATTTGAATGGTACAAATTTTTAATGGTACAAATTCTGACTCTCACTATAACTGTACAATTTCTGAATACATCACAATTCGATTTTACAGTAACAACCTCACTACATCACTCAATCACTCGTCTGCATTGTCCAGCTTCAGTGTTCGTCTTGTCTCTTGTGTACCTGTATAATTGACAATCTACAGCAGTAATCTGAACAGAAACAAATTTAATTTGCAAAAATATAAAATTTGTTTTTAAAGCTGTCTCAGATATATGGGTTAAACGTCATCATCTTTGATTGTGTAGTATCTGTGCATATCAGTATTCATATCAGGGACAGGGAATTACGAGTGGCTGCAGTACACACGTATGCACGTGTGCACTGCCTCGCCAACTCGAGTGCACAAGGTCAAATCAAAATTAGATTCAACACAAGTGCCAATAGAATCGATCAAAATTCAAAGTGTAACTGCAACAAAAGCCACCAAGTAAGCAAGCATGGATCAGAATACCAAATGAACAACATGGAAATCAAGCAGGCAGTTCACAATGCTAAATGACCACAGAATATACATGATGCCCCCAGACCAGGTCACAACAGTATGGAAGGCAAAAATACAGAAACAACCACAAAGCATGAATGCAGTGACAAAGTGATACAAGAACCAGGTGACTACAAGAACCAATGATCAAGGCAGTAGACAAAGAAAAATGATCAAGCTACAATATACAGAACTACAAGTAGATGCAAGCTAACTGGGATATGAATAACTACAGCATGCAGTGGCAACAAGCATTTTGGAAATAACCAGTGTCATCATCTATATGGAAGCAAGGCTACAAGATATGATAGTGAAGACTCAACAAATATCACAGACTACAAGTGAACACATGAACACAGCAGTGCAACAATATCAACAAACTGCTTCACAGTACAACTGAATGGAATGTGATAAAACAATGTAGTACAGGTCAATGAAAATGGTCAGAGCATACATCAACATACAGTTACGCCAACACAGCAACAGTGAAGTACAACAACTACAAGACCGAACTCAAAACAACAATACAAACATTATCACAATAGGTAAATCAACCAAACAAGGTCATAGTGAAAAGATAACAAATGCAATGATCAGATACACATGCTAAAGTGAAGCACAACAGTGAAGTGATAATGTAGCAATATCAAAATTCAAGTTGGAAATACTTAGATTAACAGTGATCAAGACGCGGCCAGGATGTCACAAAACAAGTATGCAGAGTAGTCAGAAGTCAGGTGATCAGAGAAGTCACAGTGAAGTCAACGAGAAGAAAAATATCAAAGCCGTATGTTTTTTTGAAAATGTCAGATTTAAAAATTAGGATAGATTCGACTTTTCAAACAGAGGAACGCACGTTCAAAATTGAAGCCTTGTGCATAAAGAATTTCCAAAAATATCAAAGATTAAATCAGGAAAGTTTCAAACAGAACACGTAAATCAAATCAGACGCTTATATAAAGGATCCAAAATCATCATTAACGAGGTGTGGTGAAAATCAGAGAAAACCCAATCATCACCGACAACAATAAAGCAAAAGTATTCAAGTTCAAATCGAGAGAACAACAGAGAAATACATACCGAACCCAACAGTCGAGATCGCAAGCAATTTCTCATAGAAGCAAAAGCAAGGTCGAAGACCTAATTTCATAAGCAACGAAAAGAAGAAGCCGTAGCTTCAATTCCAGACTAAACGAAGACGTCAAGCCAAAGTCAAAGCAATTCGAGCAATCAATCAAGGAGAACGAAGGAGCAAGCTACCAGGAACGTTTCTCACACTAGATTCGATCAATCAGAGCATCAAAGCAACTAGAATCGCGTGCCCTAGTTTTCACAAAGAGGAACGAGAAAGAAAAATCGCGTGCCCTAATTTTCACACAGAGAGGAACGAGAAAGGAAAGTAAAGCGGGAAATGAAAATTGCTAAGCTGTGGATTGATGGTGTGGATTGATGGTCGAGATTTTGTTTTAAATGATGTTGTGGATCGCTGAGGTGTAAAATTTTGTTAATTTTTTTAATCTAAATATATTTATAGCTACTGCAACATTTTGTTGATATCAATGCTAACACATTGAAGTGAATGTTGCAATAGACAAAATTCAGCATAGCTATCGTTACATTGTAGCTAGCAACACCTTGTAATTTCGTTGCAATAGGCCATCTATGGCGTAGTGTAACTTCTTCTACAGAATTGCAAATATCAAATTAACGTTCACATGAATTCCATAACAGAAATGTCCAAACAAAATAAGTCCAAACGTTCGAATCAAAACAAAACAATAGCAAAACAAGGATGTCAAAGTGTAAATTCTGACTACGAGATGGTCAATAATCATTCAGAGCATGCCTGTGGATCGTTCGCGATCTCATACATGTGTAAATGGTTTGATGGTGTCAGTGAAAAGTTTACAACTCGTTCATCGTTATTTAAATCAATTGATAACCATACGGTGCCCTGGCTCGGGGTTACCCCTAGCTGATATAGATGGTGGCCGCTCTGGTTCCACCGTTGGAGCTCGCCTTCTCACATACTGAAGTAGCCTACCGTTCCTGATATGCCCTTCTACCTCATCCTTCAGGTGTCTACAATCATTTGTGCTATGTCCATTCAGCTCGTGGAATAAGCAATATTTGTCTGATTTTCTCTCGTCGGTAGTTGGATCCCGTCGCATTGGTCTACGATAGGCAACTTGCTCTCGGGTGTCTTGGTAGATTCGCTCCAAACCCTCGTTCAGTTCTGAATAGGTGGTAAATCGCGGCTCCCTCCGTTGCCGCTTTGATCTGTCATCATTTTCTTCAGCCTTTCGCTTCCCTTTCCCAGTCTCTACACCTTTTCCAGGTGAATTACCGCCTCTAACTGCATAAACATCGATTTCTTCTTCTCTCTCCGTACGAGCATCCTCTAATCGCAAAGACTTTTCGGCTTCATGATAAAACTCTCCCAGGTCCGTAGGTGGATCCTTAGTTAGTGAATTCTTGAACTCCGTGCCATCAAATATTCCAGATACAGCTGCCATCATGACCATAGATGGATCTGGTCGATCCACTGACGTTGCTGCCGCATTGAATCGCGTCAGAAAATTCCTCAAAGTCTCCCCAGCTTTCTGCTTTAGAGTCGCCAAACTCATCACGTTCTTGGGTCTCGAAATATGAACCCTGAATTGTCTCATAAACCTTTATGTCAAATCTGTCCCAAGTCCCAATGGAGCCACTCTCTAGTTGTCTAAACCATAGCGCTGCAATGTCCGACAAATACAATGGAAAGCACCGGGCCATGACTTCCTGTGATGCCCCCAGCACTTCCATGTGCCTCATATACTTCGTTAGATGGACCGCTGGATCTGTCCGCCCATCATACATTTCCACCGATGGTAGCTTGAAGTTTGGTGGATTCCTGGCCTGCCTGATCGTAGGAGTAAAGGGACTCCTTTGTACATCCTCCAGATCTCTATTGACTAGTCTGCCTCTCATGGCCCGTCTGACCATCTCTGCCAACCTGTCGTTGTCGTCAGGCTGTGATCTTTGAGTGTCACCTTCGTTCTACCCCTCTGGCTGAGCGTTCATCCCTCTATTGCCACCAGGTTGCTCGGATGTCCCTGAACCTCTTCCCGGGATTGGATCAACATGCTCTAAGTGTGTGCCCCCCAGCTCCCGCGCTGCGCCAGATGGTCCTGCTCCGTTCTGGACTCTGGTTGCTCCTTGATTTTGCGCTCTAAGTTGTCCAATCTGTTGAAGCAAATTCTAGATCATTTCCTCCCGTCTCTTCATCATTGTCTCCATCTCATCCTTGGTGATGAAGATTGATGCTTGGTTTGCCCCCGAGGAAGCCTCTTGACTCCCCTCATGCTGACTTTGCTCTGGCCTTTGTCTTCTACTAGTTTGCCTCATCATATCTTCCCAGATCTGAGCTCTTAAGTCTTCGAATTCAACGTCTAAATGATAGAACTCCCGAATTAGCCTTCTCAGTGAAAGCACCAAAATGTTTGCACCAAAATTGGTCACAAACACCCGATAGTCGTTGAAAGCACCAATACGCAATCACAGATCACAGATAACAAATATGTAGAAAAAGAAGTATGAAAATCACTCAGGAAACTCAATAAAAACGGTAAATGACACAGGATTTATAGTGGTTCGGCGATCTTGCCTACGTCCACTCTGAAGCTGATAACTTTATTGATATTCACTTGATGATTACAACTGATTACAGCAGGTTGCAGTGGATTAGTGCTTTGAAATTTGAATACAACAGTAATCATAAGATGTAGAATTGAATCCGGCAGAGTCTGGACGTTGAATTTGCCAAAGATCCTTTTTCTGTAGGCTTCAGGGGGCTATTTATAGGCGTAGGAGGCTGAGACCGCGCTCAAACTTCGGGAGACTTCTTCTGGCATGTGAGTGGGCCCACGTGCCCGGTCCCACCAAGTTTCGACTCAATCTGTGATCGATTCGAAACAACTTCGTATCGATCAAAAAACGCTCCAATCGAGCTGAAACTCGGCAGGGGGGTTCTTTACCTTGTACGAAAGCTACTGTGAAAATTTCGTGGCATTTGGATCAGGGATTTGTGAGATATGATCGATACGAGGCTAAAGTTCTGTGTGCGCTACCCTGTTCGAATCCATGGTTTCGCATCGATGGCCTTCGCATCGATCGGAAGCGCATGCGCGCGGTGACGTGGAGCGAGCTGCCTGGGTCGATCCGATTTTAGTGGCGCATTGACCGATTCGTATCCACAAACTTCGCCTCGTTTGTATCGAGTACTGTTATCCAGTTTGAATCAATCAACTTCGTGCGTCTCGTATCAGCTTTCAACGTCTAGTTCGGATCGAGATAGGCGGATTAGCTCGTATCGATGGTGATGTCTCCATTCAATGGATACGATTGTGATGGATACGAACTGAAGTTGCCTGATGGATTCAAATGAACGCCTCGTTCATCGATTCGAACTAATCATTGGCCAACCGATACGAAGTTCATGGATACGAAGGCCTGGCCATTCCGGTCGATACGAAGCCAATGGATACGAACCAAGGTGTGGTGATGGATACGAATGGATGGATTCGAACCGTGCACATGGATCGTTACGAAGCTGATGGGTTCGAACAGTGGTTCTCCGATGGACTCGAACATCACATCTTCCCTTACTCATATTGATCATATCTCATTCATACGAACTCCGATTGACCAGAAATTTGGAACACTGGTTCCCATGACTTTGCTCGCCATGTTCTATCAATTGTGGCCTAATCCGGGCTCGGAAAAAATTCATCGATATCCATGGTGAAACAGTGTATAACGAACTTTTACGACGAACTGTCTTTAGTTTCCCAGTTAACTTTCTGGTGTCACGGCCTTGCCAAAAGGCGGGATAACATAAACTTTGATATGTTTGGAGTTAGTGAAATTTTTCTACTTTTCCACATAGGGCTTTGGTTTGTGTTTCAGCTCATTTAACCCAAGTCTGACCCCATCTTCTCTTCATTACTTCATTTCTATTTCCTAATACTCAAGCTTCTACAACAATGGAGAGAGGGATGGGAAATTAAAACTCCAAACCCTAGTTTTCTTTTGCAAATCAAGTTCTAGCTCCAAACTAATAGAAGAAGCTTTGGTAAGCCTCCTCTTCTTCTTCTCCAACTCATTCTCTTATCAATTTCAGAAATTCCTAAACCTAATTTAGGAAATGTTTCTCTTTTTAGCCTAGATTCAAGGTTGTTGAGTTGGAATTGAAGTGTGATTGCTCTTACCATTTCTCTATAGCTTCTTCTTCATTTGTTTTGGGTTTAAAGGTGAGATTCTTATCTCACATCTTTGTCTATATCTATCTTTGTGAATGGGTATGAATTCCTAACACTTATTTATGTACATTTCCTTTTGTTTGTGATTGAATTGGTGAATATTCTAATTTCTTGGTTTTTGAAGTCCAATTCTTGTGAATATCCTTCAATGGATGTTTGGATATGTTGTTTGGGGTGTATCGAAGCGCCTTTAAGACCGGGTTGTCGCTAGACGTAAATCCTTAGTTATCATTGCTTGCTCGATCGCTTCCGAGAACGTTTTGGCCATCTTGGCCTAGGCAAATTTCTACCCAGATTGGGTGTTCAGACGTCTGGAGATCAATGCCAGACGTATGGTTTTGCCTCCTGGTGAAAAATAACCTACGGTAGAAAAATAAAAAGGGCAGTGACTAATTTCAGACGTCTGAACTATTGTTCCAGACGTTTGAAAAGATGTCAGACGTCTGATTTGTGTTTTCAGACGTCTGGTTGGTTTTCTGGAATATTTCTAGAAACCAAATCCAGACGTCTGGACTTCTCCCCAGATGTCTGAATGCTTTCAGACGTCTGATTTTAGGTTTCAGACGTCTGGATAGTTTTCTGGAATATTTCCAGAGACTAAATCCAGACGTCTGGACCAACCCCTCAGACGTCTGGAAATTCCCAGTTTTGCCTATCTGCCTAATTCTGAGTAAAACTTCCAATGTTAATCGAGTTTTGTCGATCCGATTAGACGTTATCACTTTTACCGACTTTTATGACTTCTTTCTATGGGTTTTATGTGAATATCCATTTTTGATGGATTTAGTATCGATTTCTTTGGATTTGATTCACGTCTTTGTATGTGAATTTTGATGATTGATTGTTTCTACAATCGTTTTATTTGTCACTTCAAAAATATAAAGGTTTCAATACTAGTAGTAAATATCAAAACTCTTTCATCAAAACGATTTCAACTCTATTTTATTACAAAGCTCTTTTTCCTAAACCGTTTTCCAATCTATTAGTATATACAAGCCTTTACTTCACTCGGATGAGAAATCGAATTAAACGACTTAGTAAAACGAGTGGTATGAAACGCTTGCGTTCACTTCGTCGGTTAGCTCTTGGACTTGTTCGATTGAGACCCTTTTGTGACAATTTCCTAGTGAAGATCTACAGTTTGTTCGTAAATATTTAAGTTAAGCTAGTGGTTATGGGACATGAAGCTAAACTCATATATTTACTGGCTTAGTGTAATTGACACTTCCTTATGATCATGATGATCATTTTTGTGATTTAGACTAGCGATTGAGCGATGTCTCTTTGTCTGCGAGGGAGACTAGACCCCGCTTTTGTGATGTTTCGCCATCACATATATGGGGTAGCACCCCATGGTCTTCGGGCCATTTCTGTGATTTAATGGATAGCTTCCATGAGATAGCTTCTCGTTCATGTGTTATACGCGTTGGTGAGTTTTCATGCTCCCGTTCACGTGTTAGGCCTCCCCCTTTTTATGTGTTTTCTGGATTTCTTGCGATGATTTCTGGAATTAGTGCTTCACCAATTTTCATGATTTTCATTGATATGATATCAGTTTTTGTCCATTGGTGAATTTATGTGTTATTGACTTGTTATGAATACAAGTTTAGGGTATGATACCCTATTTTATCTTTGAGAAGATTCTTGTGATATTGATTAATCTTTTGTGATTTTCATTTACATACTTATAGTAGTATGCAGTTATGGTTGTTACATGTTCATGCCATATTACTTATCCTTTACCTTATCATCTGATATTTATAGCTAGACCGATCCGTTTATTATTTTCTTATAAATAATACTCGGGTCAGACCGAGATGTTACAGGTGCTTCTGCTTGACTTCTCTTCAGGATTATTCTGTCTTTTGGCTAACTACATAGATTAGTAGTTTTTGGATGTACACATTTGAGATATAGACTCTATGTTGTGTACTTATTCTTTTGTATAGCACGTGATGCTACTCTTTTGTATTATCGTGGATCTTTCCGACCACTACTCTGATGTACACTTTCATGTGTTATATATTTATTCATATCTTCTTCCGCCTTTGTGATATGGATGTCTGTGATTGATTTATGTTATGATTATTTCTATGTTTGTTTCCGAAGATTATATATAGCCACCGTGTGATAGCTTTGAGTTTGTATCGGTATGTCGGATTTCCTCCTTGAAAGATATGCATTCTATTCTGTCTGACATATCGGTGCTCGCACAAAGAAGTTACATGGATGGTCGCTTCTCCACAGCCTTATTCTCCGTGCTAATTGATAGCACTACATTGTAGTGTTCTTGGTTAGCGTGGGTATAGAGGTGGGGCGTCACACCCCACCTCTATACTCACACTAACCAAGGACACTACTGGGTAATGCCGTCAATTAGTACGAAGAATAAGGTCGTTGAGGAGCGACCAACTGTATAATTGGTTTGAGCGAGAACCGATATGTCAGATAGTATATCATGCATTTCATTTCAAGAGGAAATCCGACATATCCAATCCAAACTCAAATCTACTACACAGTAGCTACGAGGCCTTCGGAAACAGATATAAAATAAGCACAACACAAAATCAGTCACATATATTTATATCACTAAGGCGGAAACAGATATGAATATAACACATAGAAGTGTACATCAAAGTAGTGGTCAAACAAGATCCACAACATCACAAAAGAATAAGTATACATCAAGGAGTCTCTATCTCAAATGTATAAAAGCAAAAACTACTAAGCTAAAGTAGTTAGCCAAAAGTCAGAAGCTAGTCCTTGCTAAGAAGTCAAGTGGAAGCACCTGAAACACCTCGGTCTGACCCGAGTATTATTTAAGAAGAAAAATAATAAACAGATCAGTCTAGCTATAAATATCATATGAGATTAGAAAGGATAAGAGATATAATAAAAATATATGATAACAATAATGCCATACTTTGACAAGCATACATTTGATAACAACAAAAATCATACAATATCTCAAATCATCTCAAATATCCAAAAAGAATATCACATTCTTTAGCTTATTCACCAAACCTCAAATATTGACAAAACATATCAATGCCAATCGCAAAAATCAGTGAAACACAAATTCCAGAAATCCATAATAGAAAATCCAGAAAACACAAAAAGGGGGAGGCCTATCACAAACGGGAGCATGAAAACTCACCAACACGTGTATCACAAATGGGACACTATCCCATAAAATGAGCCGAAGCTCCTCCTAACAGGGTATAGTCCCCCTTTGCGGACTATGAGCCGAAGCTCCTCCTAACAAGGTATAGTCCCCCTTTGCGGACTATGAGCCGAAGCTCCTCCTAACAGGGTATAGTCCCCCTTTGCGGACTATGAGCCGAAGCTCCTTCTAACAGGGTATAGTCCCCCTTTGCGGACTATGAGCTGAAGCTCCTCCTATGAGCCAAAGCTCCTCCTAACAGGGTATAGTCCCCCTTTGCGGACTATGAGCCGAAGCTCCTCCTAATAGGGTATAGTCCCCCTTTTCGGACTATGAGCCGAAGCTCCTCCTAACTGGGTATAGTCCCCCTTTGCGGACTATGAGCCGAAGCTCCTCCTAACGAGGTATAGTCCCCCACGCGGACAAAGAGACATCGCATATCGCTAGTCTAAACCACAAAATGATCATCATTGATCGATAAGTGTAAATTACACTAAGCTAGTAAATAAATGAGTTTAGCTTCATGTCCTATAACCACTGGCTTAACTTAAATATTTACGAACAAATTGTAGATTTCCACTCGAAGATTGTCATGAGATTTCAATCGAACAAGTCCAAGAATTAACCGACAAAGTAAACACAAGCGTTTCATACCACTTGTTTTGCTAAGTCGTTTAATTAGATTTCTCATACGAATGAAGTAAAAGCTCGTATATACTAATAGATTGGAAAACGGTTTTAAAACGACCTTTGTACTAAAAGTAATTGATGAAATCGTTTTTGTGAAAGATTTTTAGTATTTACTACTAGTATAAAAACCTTTGTATTTAAAAGTGACAAATCACAAAAATGATTGTAAAAACAATCTATCACCAAAAATCCACATTCGACGACGTGAATTCCAACCATAAAAATCGATATCAAATCCCAATCAAATGGATATTCCCAAAAATCCATAAATGAAGTCATCAAAGTCGATAATAATTGACAACAACTAACCGGATCAACAAAAATCGATAAAAATTGGAAATCCACTCAAAAACAGCCAAAATAGGCAAAACCGCACAGAACCAGACGTCTGGTTGGGGAACCAGACAATCAGATTTTGTCTCTGCCTTTTTTCTTTTTCCAGGGACCCCTTCTAGACGTTTGGATTTTTCAACCAGACGTCTGGATTTCCTTCCAGACGTCTGGATTTTCCTGCTAGGCAAAAGTCAGCCTAGCCCAAAAAGGGCAAAAATCTAAACCGGAAGCGATCGAACGAGCGATGGATGCTAGGGATTTATGCCAATCGACAACCCAGCCCTATAGGCTCTTCGATACACCACCAAAAACAGGTCAAAACATCCAAGATAGGATCTTTAAAGATTTTGACTTCAAAATACCAAAATTGGAAAATTCACCAAATCAATTCAAATCAAAAGCAATTGAACACGAAATAGTTGTTAGGAATTCATACCTAACAACAATGAAAGCTATAGACATAGATGAGAAAGAACTCACCTTTAAACCCAAAACAACAAGTGAGAAGCTTTAAAACAAAGGAGAGATCAACCACTCTTCAACTTCAACTCAAGAAGCTCCAATCTAAGCTCATAAGCAAATATTTCCTAAGTTAGGGTTTAGGAATTTCTTAAAATTGAAGAGAGATTGAGATGGAGAAGATGAAGAGGATGCTTACCTAAGTTTCTCTATGATTTTGGAGCTTGAATATAGAATTTCCTAGTAATCTAGGGTTTAGGAATTTTAATTTCCCTTTCTTTCCCCCATTTTCCTTTAGCTTGAGTGTTAGGAAACAATAGAATGAATGAATGAAGAGGGGGTGGAGTTAGGGTATTTTGTTGGGTTAGTGGGCTGAAACCCAAACCCAAAGCTTAATAGAAAATAGCAAAATTCTACTCAACTCCAAACATATCGATGTTTATACTCAAAAAGGTCGCAAACGCCATTTTGGACTCAATGGAAATGGTCTCGAGTCCGGATTCGACCGTTTACAAAAAGTCACGTTTTGGACTTTTAAATTCTACTAACGATGCTATATTTAAATAAATCATTTAAATATATTATCGTAAAATATGCGGGTTGTTACAGTGACTATCACTATGGATGCAATAACTTAGAATTACTTCTCTAAGTTACCATCTAAATTTTAACCTTACTTTGGATTACTTTTTAATACATAAAATAAAAGGTTTTTTAAAATCTAACTCGAGTTAGAATTTAAACAAAACATTTACTAACTAAAAACTAGTAAACGATTAGATTTTCAAAATGGATCTCAAGTCCCTAAACAACTCAAGTTCCTATCTTCCATTCCATTCAACCATAATCTGAGCATATAAGAAAGATATCAAATCACATCATCATCATCATCTCGCAGTAAAATCACCACATTCATATCTAAACACATCACCTAGCCATCAATCTCAAATCAAATGCTAAACTACAAGTTAGTACATACAAAAACATCCAAGCCATATCATAATCCTGACACAACATCACATATATATATATATATTTATATATATATATAACAATATAACCAACAAATACATAAAGGTAAGATCTTTCCCAAAAAGTTAAGAATTTACTCACCGAAAACTATCCAAATTCTTGCTAAATTAGAGTATGACATAGCACTTCCATTCCTACTCAACAAGATGGTGTCTTGAACCCTAAATGTACTAGGTAGACTCGGCCTTAAAGGGAAGAGGAAGCGAGACTTGTTTTGGTAAGGTGATGCGACTTCGGATAAAAATCGAATTCTCAATAATAAACCTGAAAATATATCATTTTTCAACTAATTTTTGGGCTAACTACTTACGGAATTTCGAAAAGCACTCTAAGAGAAAGTTTTTGAAATTTCTTTTCTCTATCATTTCATTAAAAGAATCACTCATTTTTGATTTGCTTTGAAGATTTATGGCCCAAAAACGATGGACCATTTTTGGAATTTAAATTCTAAGCTCAAAAATTTCTCTGTAAAGAATTGGTGTTTTGATATAGCTATGATAGAAATTTGAAAAAGTGGTCAATCAAAATGTTGTAGCCATTAAAATTTCACACGGTTTCAAAAAAATAAAAACTCCATTTGATTTCAAAATGAGGAAGAAACGGTTGGGGCAAAGAGGAGAAAAAATGGAGAAACATATGGGCTATTTATAAGCAAGATTTCCCCTCATCATTTTGTCAAGTCACATCACTCCCTTTATATATATAATTATGTTTAGTCACACCACTCTTATATATATAATTATTATGTTTGGTCATATCACTTTATTTATATATATATAATTATTATGTTTAGTCACATCACTTTCTTTATATATATATATATAATTATTATGTTTAGTCACATCACTTTCTTTATATATGTATAATTTGAATTATTAATTGACTAAGATGTGTCAAGAGATAATTATGGTTGATGATTAAAAATCTAAGATGGGACAAGAGAGGAATATATATATATATATATATATATATATAAGATTATTATTTTTAAAACTACGTCTTATCACATCACTTACTAATCCAAATTAACATAAGATTATTTATTTCTAAGTGTATTATTATTTAGTTAATTAACTCTTGTATATGTACATATAGTGCACAAAGAAGAACAACGTTCCCGACAACTTTCTGGTGTTGAACGGTCGAAATTTCGAAAAACATTCTTCGGTCACATTTTATGTTTTTCTTCGAACTATTTAATTTGGTAAACAAATTTTGAAAACGATTTTACCATCATTATTAATTAATTAAAATGAGTTTATTTTCATATAAAACCTATATATTGAATATTTAAAATTAATTAAATTTTCACCAATCAAAGAAGTGAAATTCCGGGTCGTTACATCATCTTTGGTTTCATTTTCTTCATCTCAGATTCCTATAGCTTCTCTTTCCCTTTCATTTCATTTTTGTTCATGCTATTTTTCCTAAAGCCATATTTTATTATTTTGTTCAAAATTTGAGATATATTTATGTCTTCTCCTTTTCAACTTTTTACCATTTCATAACCAACATCCGTACACAGCAAATCCCTAGCCGTATCCTCAACTTCTTTTATATTAAAAAAATAATCATGAAAAAGTGAGTTTCAGGGTCTGGATTAAATGGGTTCATACTTACTTTAATCTTGGTTAGAGAGGACTAGATTTGATCCAAATCTCTGGAGTTGCAGTGACTAAATTTGATGATTAATCCGACTTGCTCTTGCAAGGTACTCCAGTGTGCTATATCAAAGGTGAGTGATTAAAACCACTCACATAATAAAATTTCTTCTGCAAGTTAAATTAAAAATTATGATGTGATAAATTAGTTTGGTTGCTATTTAAGGAGTTAAATTGACATTGAAAACTGAATACCACTATTAATTGAACACCCTGATATTGATAATTAATAATTTTGTGATATATATTAATTGGTTGATTGGAATATAAATTGCATGTGTTTTTTTGTTTGGATGATATTACTAGTTTTGGATGATATTATTAATTTTAGATGATATTATTAATTTTGGATATCTCTGTTATCATCTATAAATTATTGAACTGTATAAATTATCATCAGGATCATTTAAACATTTAATAACTGGACTAAGAAATAAGTTGAAATGATATATGTCTATGACATATAAATGGGGGTTCAAATGATATATACCCATATAATTAAAATTTAAAATAAAGTGATCGCTTGGCCATAGAATAGAAAATTAAATAATGAACATCGAACTGGTCAAATGAAATGGTTTCAAAAGTTTGAATTTGAATTTGTTTAAATGAAATTGGTTTAAAGGATTTAACTTGAATTTATTGATTTTAAATCTTAAAAGCTGATTTTGGAATGTAATTTGAACTCATCGAAATTGAATTATTTTAAAGGGTTATATATTGAATTATTTGAAATCATCGAAACTGAATTATTTGAAATTTGAAGTCGTTTAAATCAATGTTGAAATTTGAATTGGTTTAAGTTAAAGTTTGAAATTAGAAATTCGTCTTAAATTGAAAAGTTGTTTAAAGTGAAATTTGAAATTTGGAATTGGGATAAATGATTTAGAAGAAAAGAAACCATTTCAAATTTAAAACTATATTCAATTAAAACTATTTATTTCAAATTATTTTTAAATCCAAAGCTTTTAAATCCGAATTTGTTTTAAGTGTAAAGGATTGAATTTAACTAATGATATTTGTGATACGAAATTTGAAAATTGAAATTTGATTTGAACCTATTTGTGATATGAAATATGTTATGTTTTATTGAAATTTAAAATGACCATGTGGTGTGTAAAATGGTCAATTGTTTATTAAAGAGACCGGAGCCGGATATTAGCATACTCTCAATCAATACTGGAACCACTTTAATAACTATGTACGAAGAGCATGTTCTAGAATGAAGTGGTTGGATTGGCATATGTTAGTTGAATCAAAGTAAGTGGACGATGATGGATGACCCCGACATTTGTGCTAATTTAAAATGACTAAAACAAAAACCTATGTCTGGCCAAGGGGTTAGCTACCTTTAGGGGCCATCACCCTTTCATATTATTATATTGATTTTGACTTGATCGGTGCACCTTGATTTTATTTTGGGGATTTTGGGCTCGATCGGCAATCGTTGTAGTGATGCGGTACGACCAGCCAAAATGGGTAATCTGGTAGAATCCTTCTTGGGCATTGCCTCACGTGCCTTGTCATATGTTTATCCTTATACGAGCCCACTACGATTTTGTCTTAGTATGGTAGCTATAGGAGCCTCATTGGGTACCGACGTTACAGGTTGTGTTACAGGACCTGCATAGACTACCTGCTTAAAAATGTGTTAAGGGGGATCAATTTAAAGCTTTAACACTATTTTAATACTTTACCGATAGACACTACATATATAGCGTATCTTACTATATATAGATAGTTTAACGGATCCTTAGGAGATGGAAAATCCCGCACCATTCCTTAAGTTATTTGTACCCATATTTCGCACGATATTGATTTAACTTACATAAGAATTTTTAGTTCTGACTCGAGTGTTTTGTCTTTTCATTACGCTCGTGTCAGCCTGAGTATTTCAGTATTCAAAGACATTATTCCTTGAAGATGAAGATTGGTGATTGTATTTTTCAGTATTATTCTGCTGCATTATTTGGTATGTTTGCTTACTGTACTCTGATTATGTCGTAAAATGAAAGTTAAATTTATATTGTAAAACAGCTTCATGAACTGTTTATATGATTATTATATTTTGTCATTCCGCTATGCGATTCTAATTATGATTTTTTCTTCTTATTTTCTTTATTATTGCCTTTGATTATCTGTCTTTTGGACTGTTTGAGTTAGACATGTGTGGTTTATTATCCACTTAAACTGTCCAAAATGGCAGGTTATTACAGTTGGTATCAGAGCTTGGGTTGAGAGAATACCTAAGCCTATTGGGAAGTAACTCATTAGAGATAGGTTAGTAATACCCTAGAATGAGTTTGAGTGTATATATATATATATATATGAGAGTTTTATATATATATATATATGAGAGTGCATATTTGTTACTGTTATAAAAATTATTTATATTATGTTAATTTGTCTTTTGAGTAATTTATAAATTCTGTTTGGAACATGGGACGCCATGGTATCGATAGAGATTTCTAAATACTTAAACAAGACAAATGGACACAGTATTGTTTTGAAAATAGGTAAATGAAATAATTTTACCTAGAATTATATTTTATATATAAAAGAATAATTTTTATAATTGAGATAACTATTTCTGATGTACTTATTTGTTAGGAAGTGATAGTATTCAATTATTATCATTTATTGTTTGATTAGTTATGCTCGACTAATTTATGAGCATTTACGATGTTGTGTTAATGTAAATTGAATGAGTGTAATTTGAGTTTATGGGAATTAAGGAAAGTAATAAAGAGGAGACATAAGTTTGAAATTTGAATTCCAAAGGTTTGTTCGACCGATCTGTGCATTCTTTCATTATTCAATACATGCCACATTTCTTTACTCAATTTTGTTTGTCTCTTCATTTTCGTTTGTTTCCTTCCACTTTTCCCCGAAGCTACATCTTCTCAAACGTGAGTTTCATTATATATATACATATTATAACGACCTAGAATTTTAATAAATTGTTATTGGGAATTTTAATTGATTTTAAATATTGAAAAGTTAATTTGTAGGTTATATAACTTGAATTTGAAATATAGTGATTTATTTGATAATTAAATTGTAAAATTTAATATTTGGAATTGTTTAAATAATTGAATCTTTGGTTTTAATTTGTATCAAAATGATTTCAAGGCTTATTTAAATTCTATTTAATAAGAACGAAGATAGAAAAACTTTTAATGTAAACTTAAAAGTGATTAATTTGGTTTATAAAATAAATTTTTTAATTAATGTGTGAAAATAGCATTCTGGGCACTATCCCGGATTTCGACGAAATCAATGTCATTGGATCCGTAATAGTGAGTTATTGTATAGCGATAATTTTCGTGGCAATCAGACGTATCTTTGGTCGTGCATGCTCGGAACGTGTACAAATTAATTTCGGATATTTAATATAATAATTGTGTTTGAAAAGCTATCTTCTGCATATGATCGAATTAGGCCTCGAGACTAGTTCCATTGTGTTTGAAATAGGGGTACAACATATAGAACGCCATGTGGCACGTTTCAATAGGAGTTCGAGATTTTTGGACATTTAAAACTCGATATTTTTAATTAATACACACACACACACCATACTCAATCCCACACCCTATTGCTATAACCCATCACCATACCCTCACTGTTCATTCCGTACCTCCTATCCCCTTTATTTCACGTTCTCTGCATGAGAAAGTGGCAGCATTCTTATAAAAATCAAACAAAACAAAAATGCCGATTGTCATAATCCAATAACAATTTCAAATAAAGATTTGTAAGTGCAGTAGGTTGTATCTTTGAGCTCGAATTGCCTAAATTTACATGCTGCAGTGATTTTGGAAGGTGCGGCTTAAATTGAGGCTCCACATTTTCTTTGACAGTGAAGGTTAAAAGCAAATAGGAAACTAGGATTGGATATTTTTGTAGATTTAGTGCTCGATTTCTAATTGGATATCATATTTGGGTTCGGGGAAGCGAATGGCACCTAGGCGCAAAATTTCATGGATTCCGGTCGAGGATTTTGGATCGCGTCATGATAGGATGGGATGGTTGGCCGCTCGATCGTGACGAAGAGGGGTTGCTCGGAGGGGAAGGCGAGGTGCCGAGCAGGTGGAACACGCGTAGAGAATTGGTTTGGTGAAGGCGCGAGTTGATTTCGTGAAGTATCTTGTCGTATCATCGAAAATGTGCACACTTGGTGATGGGTTAACGTGCACATGCATGCAGGAGGGATTGGGGAAGATGATGGTAGGGTCAAACTTGTGAATATGATGAAGTTGTAAATTGTTTATTTGTTTATTAGTTATAAATCGATAACTTAAAATTTTAATAACTCTCTCATACAAGGTCCAACCGTGGCGTGAATTTTTGCTTTGCGCTCGTAACTATAAAAGCTTTGCAATGGAACTAGTTTGGACGAATTTGGAGACTATTGAAAATTGGGCTAAAACCTGACGTCGTTCGATTTTAGTTCCAAAATGAAATGCCTCGGCGACAAGAGTTAAACTCATGATATAGTTGATAAAAATTGTTGAATGATTGTTTGGATGAATTACTATATTTATTAGTTTGTTTGGATATATTCCCACCCGTGGAGCGGACGAGACCTTATTATGTTCCTGCGTAAGAGCAGATGGCCCTTTATATACGAATCCTGCCTCGAAGCAGTTGATTTTATAACGTTTGTGATGCAGAGGAAATAGATCAGAGGGATCTAACAGGATTCCTCACCAATGTTGATCTAACAAGATTCCTCACCAATGTTGATTTTATTTACATATATATATCTGCTGATATATATAAGCTATGATGCAAGAGGACAGATTGGAGGGATCCCATGGGGTTCCTCGTTATTATTGAATTGATTTCAATAATATTTCAGTCATATGAATTTTTGGATAATAAACCCGATTTTTGGAAATATTGGTTATGATTTCGTTATATGTTAAAAACTAAAACCCAATAGTGATAGAAAATCAATATCGATATTGGTTGAGAGTTTGGCAACTATTGGCCACAAATTAGTATTTTAAAAATACTATAAATTGCCGTTTGAGTTGTAATTGGTTTCCGAGACAAGAAATGATTTTTAAATCCGAAATTGAGTTTCGAAAATATATTGTTTAAAGATTATCAACTTATATTAATATTTTGTTTAAAAGAATATTTAATTTTATTAATATTGTTTTAAAGTATTTAATTATATTAATATTTTTTAAAACTTGTTTAATTTTAATAGTATTATTTTGAAGTATTTAATTATATTGATATTGTTTTAAAGTATTTAATTATATTAATATTGTTTTAAAATTATTTAATTATATTAGTATTTTTTTATAGTTATTGCCTATAGTTAATATTGTTATAAAGTATTTATCAGAATGTTAATATCTTGAAAAAGTAATTATTTAAGAATAATTATGGTTTGAAATTAATAATAAGGATTTATTAATAAGGTTTTGAAAATAAATTACTATTATTTATATATAGGGTAAAGATTAACTATTATTGTTTTTGGAATGATTAATTATTATTTTAGGATGTTTTAAGATTCATAATTATTATTTATTTATTCATAATATTTAATTTTAATAATTATTTTTATATAATACTGTTTAGAAGTAAATGATATTTATTTGTTTATAAATATGTTTGAGACTCATAAATATAGTTTTATAAATAGACTTGTATTGTATGAGAGAAGTTTATAAAATGGTTTGGAGATGTAAGGGAAGATTATTTATAAGGTGAAAGAGTTTTATAAATGGTTAGATATTTATAAACGGACTTAAGAAATGGGTTTATAGATTTATAAAACAAGTTTTATAAATGGTTTTAGAGATTTATCAAGATTTATAAATGAGTTTTAGAAAGAGGTAATTAGTTTAAAGGAAAAACTTTAAACTAATTTTTAAACCAAAGACACAACATTTAGAATTTAGGCAGAAGGACAGTAGCGCATTTTTTCAATTTACCAACTTCAACAGTTTCATCCGCCTTCGTCCAAGCTTGTCCTAGCCGCCGTCTACCTTCAGCTAGTGCTTGCCCTAGCCGCCATCGTCCAAGCAGTCGTCGTCGTCCAAGCCGCCGCCGTCCAAGCCTCTCTTGTCGATGTTCGAATCGAATTGAATCTTCCATTGGCGACGTCGATTTCTCCAAAATCAAGAAAGCTTAACTTGACGCCTCAATCCAAACCTATGTCAGAAATTACTCGACCTTTGAATTCAAGAGCTGCAAATTCAAGATCTAAGAAACGAATGGAAAAGCAGAATCTAGAAAAAGAAGATAAAAGTCCAAAATGTACCATAAATTTCGAATGATATTTAGATATAGCATTTCTATATTTGAAACATAGTAAATTTAGATTGTGTATAATATGCTAAATGATAGACTAATATTGCATTTGTATTTTTAAATATAGTATCATTATCTGACTATGCAAAATGATAGTTGGATATAGAATAATCATATTTCAATTGAACAAGGATGAAAAAATATGCAACATGATACTTGAATTTAGCATAAGTATATTTAAAGTGAACTAGCATGAATAGAATATAAAAAATGAAATAAGTATTCCTAAAGAAAACTACCATGAATAGAATATGCAAAATGATAACTACATATAGCATATGTATTTTTTAATGTAACATTTTAATCACAAAGTTCACTACCATGTTTATGATATGCAAAATGATAGTTTAATATAGTATTTGAGTTATGTAGTCCACTAACATGTTTAAAACAGGCAAAATGGTAGTTTAATGTAGCATTTTAATTATAAAGTCCAATATTATGATTACAATATGTAAAATGGGATTTAATGTAACATTTTAATCACAAAGTCCACTACCATATTTATGATATGCAAAATGATAGTTTAATGTAGCATTTAAGTTATGAAGTTCACTATCACATTTAAAATATGCAAAATGTTAGTTTGATATAACATTTTACTTATGAAGTCCAATAACAAAGTTACAATATGCATTTGAGTTATGAAGTCCAATAACAAAGTTACAATATGCATTTGAGTTATGAAGTCCAATGTCATGTAATGTAACATTTTAATCACAAAGTCCACTAGCATATTTAAGGTATACAAAATGATAGTCTAACGTAGCATTTGAGTTATGAAGTCCAATGTCATGTTTACAATATGCAAAATGATACTTTAATATAGCATTATACTTATGAAGTCCAATATCATGATTACAATATGAAAAATGAGATTTAATGTATCATTTTAATTACAAAGTCCACTAGCATATTCAAGGTATGCAAAATGATAGTTTAACATAGCATTTGAGTTCTGAAGTTCACTATCATTTTTACAATATGCAAAATGATATTTTAAAATAGCATTTCAATTAAAAAGATATTTGAAATGGTAGTTTGTTGTGACATTTAAGTATGAAGTCAATTGTTATATTTCTAGAATGATGAACTGCTGGATAATTGCAAAAGTATGAAAAGTTTGTAATAAAACTTTAAATTACACTACAGTATGTTTATTCCTATTACTTTCAATTATACTGAAATGCTATATACAACTAGCATAATGCAAAAACTTGATGTTCAATATTTGCACTGTGAAAATCATAAACAACGTATACTGTTGAGTACTTAGAAATGTTCAAAAATATTAAATACACCTATAAATTCCACAATATTTATGAATAAAGAAAATAGTTAACTATTAACATAAAATGCTATATACATATAGCATTACACTTTAACAAATTTAACAGCAGCATGAAGCTTACCAGAAATACAGTCAACATCAAATACACCATCTAAAACTAACAAGAGCAACATTCAACATCAGATACACAATAATAAAACAATAGAAGACTAAATTGCATAATATACACATGAATGCTAGTTTCATATATCATAATAATATGAAAGATACAATAATCAGATGCAAAAACAAAAATTGATCAAAAAACATTACAAATCATCAATCATTTCATTACATATCAAACCTCCAGTTAAGATCAATATCGTGTTAGAACTCCATAGCGTTCACAAGCAGGCGACGACGCACTCAAATTCAAAGCGCTCACGACATCATCTCTTATTCTCGACATCACAAAGCACAGCGAGGATGGCAAACTCGACTCAAGAAATCTAGAATGGAGGAGCGACGATCTCGATCTTCATGTGAGAGAAATGGTGAAGTGAGATGCATCTTCGAGTCGGCATCTTCAAGCGAATAACAACAGTGAGTTTGGGAAGACGGAGAGGCGAAGTTTATTCAAGGAGAAGCAAAGATCAATTTAATTTTTGGTAGTTTGCATGATTTGAGATTGAGATTGAAAAGGAACGAGATTGAAGAAGACGCATGATTTAATTTTTTGTAAATATTTTCCTTCAACCGAAATTATACAACCCACGTCCTTAAAAAAGAAAAAAATATGAGCGTCTCTCAGGCAAAAAAACGTGATATGTTTTTCCTTCAGCCAATTTTCCTATTTTAGAAATGTATAAAGAGAATTTATAAGTGATTGAAATTTATAAACGGGATTATAAATGATTCTCAAAGATTGTAAAATGGTTTTAGAGAATTCTTATAAATGAATTTTGAATCGAATAAAAAGAAAATCTTTCTCAATTTTGTGCATATACTTATACCATTGAGATACGTATATGGATATTTTCTAAATATTGAAAATATATGGATTTGTGGATATACCTTTGGAAAAGTATTTTTATACTAGTAATTTACAAAGTGAGTTTAATGAATGAAAGATTTATTGAAGGAGGTAGTGGTTGCTTATGTGCTTAACCAATGTTGGTATTCCTTATGAAATTAAATTCCTGATTGAATGATTGTTATTCGATAGTTAAATAATGGACTATCAAATTTGGACCCAAACGTAACTTTGAAAATATCTAAGAGAAACGCATGAGTAATGTGGCTCAGTCATCTACGATGATGTTGTACTATGCATATAAATCTCATTTCATTCTCCTAGGACAATGGTATGGAAATCGTTCCAATAACGGTTAGGAAGCGATCTCCACTCTTACCTTTGACTGTTTATTTCCTAAAGAATCGGGTTAGTTTATCGGGAATTATCGAAAAGTAGTTTCGAAGAGACCAAGATCGGATATGTTATCTGAAAACCACTTCGATCCAACGAATGCGTTTCGAAGTGAAAACATCTTGAAGATGATGGAATTGGAGACGGAGCTCTCAAGTGTTTCGTTCAGTCCTAGAATGAACTTGTATGGATGAATGCTGGTATTGCATTGTTGCTTAGAAGGCAATGTTAGCATTCGAAGTGAGAAGTGCTATATAAAAGGTAAAACATAGCCACAAGCCTCATCAACCGGGAATGACTAAAATAGGCGAGATGCAACAAGGCTAGGTGGGTCACTCCCATGAGGGTAAGGTCATCCCTATCTAGGGTCCTTACTATTACTTATGTATGCTTCGGTACAGTTGCCGATTTGAACCGAGGGGCGATCTTATTCGGTACTATCCAGTAAAGGGTAGGCCGGTCTTGTGTTGGCAGGGGTCGATAGGTTCGACCTCGGTGTTATTTGTCTAGAGATGCACTGTGACGGACGGTATCTATAACGACCTACCTTTTTGGACGTTTTAAGCAGACACACATGTCAGACTCAAACCATTCTGTAACGACCCGTATTTTTACGGATCGAAACATCGAAAAACAGTTGATATTTGGTCGCATGGTTGATAAGTTGTCCAGAGTTAAGTCTTAGGTCGTATGGTGGTTAGGTCGTAGTAGGCGACCTAAGAAGTGGAGCGACTTAAGAGGTTGGAACGACCTAAGCAATTAGGTCGTATGATAGATAAGTCGTAGGTTGAGGCTTAGGTCGTAGACGACTTAAGGAAATAGGCGACTCATAGAAACTGGCGACCTAAGGTAGTGGACGACTTATGGGGTAGACGACCTAAGGAGTTTAGGATAGGTCGTATGGGGGATAGGTCGTGTGATAGCCTAGGTTGTGGGATAGGTTAGGTCGAGTGGACGACCTAAGTATTGGAGCGACCTATAGGATTAGACGACCTAAGGATTTCCGACCTAGGAGACAGGCAGGTTAGCAACCTAAGGAAGTTAGGTCGGCAACGACCTAAGGAGCTGGTGGTAGCAGTGAGCGACCTATAGGAATTAGCGACCTAAGGGTTAGCTGGTTAGCGTAGTTAGGTCGTTAGACGACCTAAGGTGTTAGGTCGCGTGAGTGTTAGGTCGTGTATGTATTAGGTCGCAGGAGCGTTAGGTCGCGAAGAGGCGGTCTGTTTAGGTCGCAGATTTGTTAGGTCGGAGCTGTTGCTAGGTCGCGTCTCAGTTAAGTCGTAGGTCGTAACTCTGTTGAGTTGTTAGGTCGCGAGGAAGTGTGTTTGCGTTAGGTCGCTGGGTTTTGGCTGAGTGTTAGGTCGTGAGCGACCTAGGAGTTGTTAAGCCGCGAGCGACTTAGGAGTTAAGCCGCTAAGTCGTAAATCGTAGACAGGTGGGTCTGGTAGGTCGTGAGTGCGCATGGGCTTAGGTCGTAGGTCGCGGGATCTCTTTAGGTCGTGGACGACCTAATTCCGAGTAACTTCTTAAGGAGGATTTCAGCTATAAATACTCGTCCATTTCTTCATTTTTGGGATCCGGATTTCGAAGCGACGAAGTGCTGCCATTTTGAGAGCTCGACTTCTACACTTCTTCACTTCTTTTCTCCACTCTAATCTAGTGATTCCTTCCATCCATATCGAAGATTGAAGAGCTTAGATTGAAGATCTTCATCCATCGAAGAGAGATTTCATCGTTTGAAGCGGATTTGTGATAGATCGAGCTAGATCCTTCGCTGTCCAGATCTGAAGTGTGTTGATTTGGGGTTGTTTAGGTGATTTGGTGAGTGGTGATTATCTCTCACACGGATCCAAAGGAGTATATCGGATCGTTGACTTGATTTTGTGTTAAAGTAGTGATTTTCATGCATCTTTGTAAACTTAAGTATAGATCCATATAGATCCATTTTTTATGATGATTTGACAACCATTTTACTAAGTGTTAACCTATGCAAGTTCATTCTTCAAGATTATAGAGATATTGTTCATGTTTTCATGCTTGTTGGACTTTGGACTCTTTATTTACGAAATTGCCATTATTGTTATAATTGTCTATTTAGATCATATTTGAATGCTTGATTACTTGGATTAATGTTTGCCTTGATTGATTGCTATGAATTAGATGATTGATGATTTGATTTAGACAAGTTGGTCGAAGATGATTCAAAAGCTAAGAGAAAGGCTCTTGAATTGGGAAAGCTGCTCGTGGCATATGTAGCGGATGATGAAGCTCTTATGCATAGATTTGATGATGATGAAGTTGAGATGAAGCTTTGCGAGGATGTGATGAAGCGAGGCATGATATGAGATAGTCTTGGTCTAATCCAGACGGGATCATTCCAAGCATGTTGATAACTCGGTGATATGGTTCGAGTTGAGGATAATGGTTGGCTCGAGAGGCGCTTGAGCTAGTATGAAAATAGTCGTCGAGGAGGATGACTAGAAGGCTGAGATCTCATCGTTGTTGAAGGTTCTAGCATGCTCAAAGCAAGAGTACGTTGGGCAGATTCGATAGTCCCTGAAGGCTACTGATTGGTAGTCAAGTACTCTGGGCAGATTCGATAGTCCTAGGCACGGGTCACGATGACGTGCGGGAGTAATGTCTAGAATCGGGGTTTCCATTAGCCCTTGACGGACGGCTGAAAGAATGTGCCAGTCATTCAACTAACGGTGATATCGAAGCAATGATAACAGTGATAGCCAGAGTCATGGATGTTTGGTTGTATCGTCATTCGGTCTCAAGAGCGGTATTTTCTGGGTGCTTATCTGATCTTGGTTTAGGCCTTGGGGGTTTGTACTTGGAAAACATCGCCCTTAACTCGAGTGATAATTGCTTTACTTTAAATTGTATGCTCTGCTATGTTTGCTTCTGCTTAGTGTGTGTCTGGGGGCTATCACTGTAGAAAGAGGTGGAGTGGGAGGGTTGTATTCCTATTCCTTTTCCTTTATGCTCTTTTGGTATGTTGTTAGTTAATTTACCGCTCACTAAGACTGTTGTCTGACTCAAGGCTTTATGTTTTAACTCTTATTGCCTTGGGCTGTTCGTCCATTTTGGGACGGGCAGACTAGGTAGCAGGTGACAGGTGCTGTTCTTGCTTTCCACGATGATGATGTCGAAGACGAGCTGGAGGGTTGCATATTATCTTCTTACTATATGTACTGGATGTTCCGCTGTTTGTATATTCTCTGAGTGTTATGTAGTGAGGCTCGATGTATTGACTATTCAGATGTTTGTATTCAACTATTATGAAGTTTTATGGATGAGATTCTATTCTGTGAAGCTTCACTATATATATGTTCTATTGTATTTTGTCCATGCGCTGTGAGTAATACGATAGATGCTGCTGTTTTAATTTACCCTGACAATCGTCCATGGTCGCCTGGCACACTTTACAGCGCATTTTCTCTAGGTTCAGTGCAGGGGTCATGGGCGGTCGTCACATTTGGTATCAGAGCATTGGTTAATCGATTTTACCCAACGCTCGCTGACGTAACTACGTATGAGAGACATAATTGTATTTTGATGGATGATTACTATATATAATATAGTAGCTTAGTAGAGTTTGAGTCCTTTATGCAGTTGTTTCTCTAGATGTGCTAATCATTCCTTTTTATAGATATTGAGAATGAGTCGAAGAGGGAGACTAGCTGCTAGGGAAGGCCGTGCTACCGAGGGGGCTGCTGATTATGCTGCTATGTTCGAAGCTATGATGACTTCGATCATGAGAAGGATGCCAGCTCCGGGGCCATCAGTGGCTGTTGGAGTTCAAGTTCAAACTCCAAAACCGGTGGATTTTGCTAAGCTGTGTAAGGACTACACTGCTCTTGGAGGAAAGGTTTTCTTGGGAACAGAATCAACCATTGAAGTTCAGAGGTGGATAGATGCTTGTAGAAGGATCTTTGGTGACTTGAGAATTGAGGATGCAACTAAGAGGAAGTTAGCATCAAGACAGCTTCAAGGAAGAGCTTCTGATTGGTGGAATTCTATCACTATTGATACTCCGGAGGAAGAGATCACTTGGGTGCATTTCCAAGCCAGATTTGAAGCTAAGTTCATTTCTACAGCTCAGAAGTCTGTTCTGTTCAAGAAGTTCGTGGAGCTCAAGCAAGGTGGAAGACCAGTTCTTGAGTATGTTTCCGAGTTTGAAGCTTTGTCCAAGTATGCCCGGTCGTATATTGAATCTTCGTATCAGAAGAATGAGAAGTTTGTGACAGGCTTGGACAGTTATCTTGGGAGGCAGTTGGTGGATCATTTGGACGATTCATTTGAGAAGCTCGTAGAGAAAGCTCTCAGGCATGAGAATCTGTTTCCTAAGGAAGGATCTGTTGTTGCTGTAACCAGGGAAGAGTCTAAACCCCAGCAGGGTGGAAACAAGAAGAGGAAGCAGCAGCAGAAAAAGGGTAAGGATGGCCAGAAGAAGCCGAAAGGCGAGGTGACCTGCTACAATTGTCAGTAGAAGGGCCATTTCTCTAGGGATTGCAAGAATCCGAAGGTGCCGATGAAGTGTCACAACTGTGACAAGCCGGGGCATATCAGGAAGAATTGTCCAGAACCGAGGAGGGACAAGCAGATTGTGCAAGCTTATGCTTTGGGGGCTGTTCCATCGTCTTCGAAAGCTCCTACCGCTGAAGAGAAAGGAAAGAGTGTAGTAGTTCAAGGTACTCTTTCCATATGTGGTGTTCCAGTTAGAGTTCTGTTTGACACTGGGGCGTCACATTCGTTTGTTTGTAGTGAACTTGTAGGCCGGTTGGGTTTAGAACCGGATATTGTTGATAGGCCATTGGTTGTGACTAATCCAGTTGGGGGTTCGTATTGTTTGTGTATGTTATGCCGTGGTCTGATTGTATCGAGTCATGGTTGCTCTTTTGTTTGTAATTGTTTTGTTCTGAACTTTGCGGGGTTCGGAATTATTTTGGGTATGGACTGGCTTAGGAAGTATGCGGCAAAGGTTGATTGTGAAAGGTTGGAAGTGACAGTCCAGAATGTGGAGGGGCGAAAGATTGTGATACGATGTAAGCATGAAGAAGGCGTCTTCATGAGCTTCATGTATTCGCTGGTTGTTCCACGGGATGGACTGTCATCTGTGCCAATCGCTAATGGATTTGAGGATGTCTTTGACGAGGTCAAAGGGTTACCGCCGCATAGAGAGATCGAGTTTCGTATAGATCTAGTTGAAGGAGCCAGACCTATTGTGATGCCTCTTAGGCGGATGGCACCTAGGGAACAGTAGGAGTTGAGGGTGCAGGTTGATGATCTTTTGCAGAAAGGATTCATTCGGCGTAGTGTGTCCAAATGGGGTGCACCAGTTGTGTTCGCAACCAAAGCGGATGGATCGTTGAGGTTGTGTGTGGATTATCGTGAGCAGAATAAGGTGACTAAGAAGAACAAGTATCCATTGCCAAGAATAGATGACTTGTTTGATCAGCTTCACGAAGCTAAGTTGTTTTCTCAGATGGATTTGGCAACGGGATTTCACCAGTTGAGAGTGGCTAAGGATAGTGTGCCGAAGACTGCTTTTAGGACACCATCCGGTTTCTTTGAGTGGCTGGTAATGCCGTTTGGATTGACTAACGCGCCAGCATATTTTGTGGATCTTATGAATAGACTGTTCAGAGATCAGTTGAACAAGTTTGTGCTTGTGTTCGTGGATGATATTCTGATTTATTCCAGAACTGAAGAAGGGCACAAGACGCACTTGCGTATTGTTTTGGAAATCTTACGGAAACATCAGCTGAAGGCTAAGTTTTCGAAGTGTCACTTCTGGAAGAGTGAAGTGAGGTTCTTAGGCCATGTTATCTCTGGAAATGGAATAGCGGTTGATCCCGCTAAGGTGGCAGCAATCCAGGATTGGGTTAGACCTAAGAATGCATCTTATGTGAGAAGTTTTCTTGGATTAGCAGGATATTATCGTCGATTTATCAAAGACTTCTCTAAGGTGGCTGCACCATTAACAGGATTGACGAAAAAGAACCAAGTGTTCAAATGGGAAGATAAGTGTGAGCAAGCTTTCAGAATCCTGAAAGAGCGATTGACAAGTGCTCCTGTTTTGACTATTCCAAGTGGGAATGATGAGATGGTGGTTTACACCGACGCATGTGGTACTGGACTTGGAGCAGTGCTGATGCAGAGGGATAAAGTTGTTGCGTATGCAAGTCGACAACTGAAGCCGCATGAAAGGAATTACCCGACTCATGATTTGGAGTTAGCGGCGATTGTTTTTGCTCTGAAGATGTGGAGACATTATCTATTGGGAGTTCGATTCGAGTTGTTTACAGATCATAAGTCGTTGAAGTATCTTTTCTCCCAAAAGGATTTGAATCTTCGGCAGCAACGTTGGCTAGAGTTTTTGGCATCATATGATTTTGGTATAGCTTATACTCCGGGAAAAGGTAACGCAGTGGCAGATGCGTTAATTCGAAGACATGCAGGATTGGGAGCCATGTTTTCAGAATGGAAGAATCTCGAGTATTTAGCTGGGTTTGACTTCAGGCCTAGATGTGAATTAGAACCTGAGATGTTGGCAAACTTATCGATAAGACCGACTCTTGTGGAAAGGATTGGCGAGAGTCAAAAGCGAGATGATAAGACTGTCAAGATTATCCATGATTTGGAATCTAGAATGGACCCAGAAAAGGATAAAGGGTTCGAGGTCGATCGAGAAGGTTGGCTTCGGAAACAAGGACGACTAGTTGTTCCCGATATAGATGAATTGAGGAGTGAAGTTCTGAAGGAAAGTCATCACTCAAAGTTGACAATTCATCCAGGTGGAAATAAGATGTATCGGGATATGAAGAGAACCTATTACTGGGAAGGAATGAAGAAGGATGTTGGAAATTTTATTTCCAAGTGCATGAACTGCCAGTTGGTAAAAGCCGAACAGAAGAAGCCAAGTGGATTACTTCAGCCGTTAGAAGTTCCTACATGGAAATGGGAGCAAATATCGATGGACTTTATCGATGGGTTACCTAGAACCAGAGCGGGAAATGAAGGGATTTGGGTCATCATAGATCGTTTGACTAAGAGTGCAAGATTCATTCCTGTTCGATCGACTAGGACTGCATCAAAGTTGGCTGAGTTGTATGTTAAGTGGATAGTTCGATTCCATGGTATTCCGAAGAGTATAGTGAGCGATTGAGACCCATTGTTCACTAGTGGATTTTGGAAGAGCTTCCAGGAAGTTTTGGGAACCGAGTTGTGTTTGAGTACAGCTTATCACCCCCAAACAGATGGTCAGACTGAGAGAGTCAACCGAGTTTTGGAAGATCTTCTTAGAGCTTGTGTTTTGGATTTCGGAGGATCATGGGAAGATCACCTTCATCTGGTGGAATTTTCATATAACAACAGTTACCAGTCGAGCATTGGTATGGCACCATATGAGGCATTGTATGGAAGACCGTGTAACTCTCCGACATGTTGGTTAGAGACCGGAGAAAAGTTGATGCTTGGGCCAGAGATGATTCGACAGACTTCGGATTGCATAGAGATCATTCGGCAATGAATGAAGGCAGCCCACGATCGTCAGAAAAGTTATGCCGATAAGCGTCGTAAGGATTTGGAATTCGACGTAGGTGATATGGTCTTTATGAAGATTTCTCCACTGAAGAATGTTATTCGATTCGGGAAGAAAGGAAAATTGACTCCGAGGTTTGTTGGACCATTCCCGATCATCGAGCGAATTGGAAAGCTCGCCTACAGATTGGAGTTACCAAAGAAGATGTCGAGTGTGCATAATGTTTTTCATGTATCCTATCTACGGAAGTATGTGCACGACTCGAATACAGTGGTTTCTGCTGATAGCTGTGAAGATTTCGAAGTTGATCCAGTCGATAAGAGACCTCGTAAGCCGCTTCGTGTTGTGGAAACCGACACGAAACAGCTTAGGAGGAAGGTAGTTAAGTTGCTCAAGATACAATGGAGTGATGATGATAATGACTGTACGTGGGAGGTGGAAGAGAGGATGAAAGCAGCTCATCTTGAACTCTTCAAGGTATGGCCCTAAGGTGTCGTGTCATCTCACGATATTGTAACTTGTTCTAGTTTTAGAATTCAGCATGCTAAGCTAGAATTGGATGCATGGTTTGTTGATTGCTATGGATGGTAGGCGTGCAGAATAGTCTTTGATTGCTCTTGTTTGTTTGGAATTTCGGGGGCAAAATTCCTAAGGGGGAGAGAATGTAACGACCCGTATTTTTACGGATCGAAACATCGAAAAATAGTTGACATTTGGTCGCATGGTTGATAAGTTTTCCAGAGTTAAGTCTTAGGTCGTATGGTGGTTAGGTCGTAGTAGGCGACCTAAGAAGTGGAGCGACTTAAGAGGTTGGAACGACCTAAGCAATTAGGTCGTATGATAGATAAGTCGTAGGTTGAGGCTTAGGTCGTAGACGACTTAAGGAAATAGGCGACTCATAGAAACTGGCGACCTAAGGTAGTGGACGACTTATGGGGTAGACGACCTAAGGAGTTTAGGATAGGTCGTATGGGGGATAGGTCGTGTGATAGCCTAGGTTGTGGAATAGGTTAGATCGAGTGGACGACCTAAGTATTGGAGCGACCTATAGGATTAGACGACCTAAGGATTTCCAACCTAGGAGATAGGCAGGTTAGCAACCTAAGGAAGTTAGGTCGGCAACGACCTAAGGAGCTGGTGGTAGCAGTGAGCGACCTATAGGAATTAGCGACCTAAGGGTTAGTTGGTTAGCGTAGTTAGGTCGTTAGACGACCTAAGGTGTTAGGTCGCGTGAGTGTTAGGTCGTGTATGTATTAGGTCGCAGGAGCGTTAGGTCGCGAAGAGGCGGTCTGTTTAGGTCGCAGATTTGTTAGGTCGGAGCTGTTGCTAGGTCGCGTCTCAGTTAAGTCGTAGGTCGTAACTCTGTTGAGTTGTTAGGTCGCGAGGAAGTGTGTCTGCATTAGGTCGCTGGGTTTTGGCCGAGTGTTAGGTCGTGAGCGACCTAGGAGTTGTTAAGTCACGAGCGACTTAGGAGTTAAGCCACTAAGTCGTAAGTCGTAGACAAATGGGTCTGGTAGGTCGTGAGTGCGCATGGGCTTAGGTCGTAGGTCGCGGGATCTCTTTAGTTCGTGGACGACCTAATTCTGAGTAACGGCTTAAGGAGGATTTCAGCTATGAATACTCGTCCATTTCTTCATTTTTGGGATCCGGATTTCGAAGCGACGAAGTGCTGCCATTTTGAGAGCTCGACTTCTACACTTCTTCACTTCTTTTCTCCACTCTAATCTAGTGATTCCTTCCATCCATATCGAAGATTGAAGAGCTTAGATTGAAGATCTTCATCCATCGAAGAGAGATTTCATCGTTTGAAGCGGATTTGTGATAGATCGAGCTAGATCCTTCGCTGTCCAGATCTGAAGTGTGTTGATTTGGGGTTGTTTAGGTGATTTGGTGAGTGGTGATTATCTCTCACACGGATCCAAAGGAGTATATCGGATCGTTGGCTTGATTTTGTGTTAAAGTAGTGATTTTCATGCATCTTTGTAAACTTAAGTATAGATCCATATAGATCCATTGTTTATGATGATTTGACAACCATTTTACTAAGTGTTAACCTATGCAAGTTCATTCTTCAAGATTATAAAGATATTGTTCATGTTTTCATGCTTGTTGGACTTTGGACTCTTTATTTACGAAATTGCCATTATTGTTATAATTGTCTATTTAGATCATATTTGAATGCTTGATTACTTGGATTAATGTTTGCCTTGATTGATTGCTATGAATTAGATGATTGATGATTTGATTTAGACAAGTTGGTCGAAGATGATTCAAAAGCTAAGAGAAAGGCTCTTGAATTGGGAAAGCTGCTCGTGGCATATGTAGCGGATGATGAAGCTCTTATGCATAGATTTGATGATGATGAAGTTGAGATGAAGCTTTGCGAGGATGTGATGAAGCAAGGCATGATATGAGATAGTCTTGGTCTAATCCAGACGGGATCATTCCAAGCATGTTGATAACTCGGTGATATGGTTCGAGTTGAGGATAATGGTTGGCTCGAGAGGCGCTTGAGCTAGTATGAAAATAGTCGTCGAGGAGGATGACTAGAAGGCTGAGATCTCATCGCTGTTGAAGGTTCTAGCATGCTCAAAGCAAGAGTACGTTGGGCAGATTCGATAGTCCCTGAAGGCTACTGATTGGTAGTCAAGTACTCTGGGCAGATTCGATAGTCCTAGGAACGGGTCACGATGACGTGCGAGAGTAATGTCTAGAACCGGGGTTTCCATTAGCCCTTGACGGATGGCTGAAAGAATGTGCCGGTCATTCAACTAACGGTGATATCGAAGCAATGATAACAGTGATAACCAGAGTCATGGATGTTTGGTTGTATCGTCATTCGGTCTCAAGAGCGGTATTTTCTGGGTGCTTATCTGATCTTGGTTTAGGCCTTGGGGGTTTGTACTTGGAAAACATTTCCCTTGACTCGAGTGATAATTGCTTTACTTTAAATTGTATGCTCTGCTATGTTTGCTTCTGCTTAGTGTGTGTCTGGGGGCTATCACTGTAGAAAGAGGTGGAGTGGGAGGGTTGTATTCCTATTCCTTTTCCTTTATGCTCTTTTGGTATGTTGTTAGTTAATTTACCGCTCACTAAGACTGTTGTCTGACTCAAGGCTTTATGTTTTAACTCTTATTGCCTTGGGCTGTTCGTCCATTTTGGGACGGGCAGACTAGGTAGCAGGTGACAGGTGCTGTTCTGGCTTTCCACGATGATGATGTCGAAGACGAGCTGGAGGGTTGCATATTATCTTCTTACTATATGTACTGGATGTTCCGCTGTTTGTATATTCTCTGAGTGTTATGTAGTGAGGCTCGATGTATTGACTATTCAGATGTTTGTATTCAACTATTATGAAGTTTTATGGATGAGATTCTATTTTGTGAAGCTTCACTATATATATGTTCTATTGTATTTTGTCCATGCGCTGTGAGTAATACGATAGATTCTGCTGTTTTAATTTACCCTGACAATCGTCCATGGTCGCCTGGTACACTTTACAGCGCATTTTCTCTAGGTTCAGTGCAGGGGTCATGGGCTGTCGTCACACATTCAAAAGGGCAGATTGTTATGGGGTAAACAGGAAATAAATAGTGAAAGAAAGAAAAGTAATACAGAATCTCGCAGCGGAATAACAAAATATAATAATCAAATAAACAGTTCATGAAGTTGTTTACAAAAAACATTGATTAAACCTTTATAATACAGATCAGAGTTAAATACAACAAGAATAGATAATAAATAAATGCAGCAGAACAACATGATGCAGCAGAATAAATAATACAAGTAAAAAATCTTCATCTTCATCCTCCAGAAAGCCGTCTTCGATACACTGAAAAGCTCAGACTGACCCGAGCGAATTGAAAAGACAAAACACTCGAGTCAGAACTAAAAGATCTTATGTAAGTTAAATCAACAGTAAATAAATATGAGTGTAACGGCGTCAGAGATGTTTACTGGGTTTGACATCTCCTATCCAGTGTCTAACGTGAGTGCAATAACTTAGGAGATGTTCGGGATTTCCATCTCCTAAAGATTCGTTAAACTATCTACTATGTAGTACAATACGCTATTATAATAGTGTCTACAATAAAGTAAAGTATTAAAATAGCGTTAAGGCGTTACCCATATCCCCCTTAGCACATTTTATATATTCCCGTAGTCTATACAATGCCATAGGCTCCACCAACCGGTGGTTTACCTAGAGGACACCCCATAGGTACGGTACAAAACAAACTCGTAAAAGGCGCTCTAGGGCATGTGAACATGGCACTCGAGGCAATGCCAGGGTAGATTTACCAATTGCAGAACCGGGCTGGTGATAACGCATAGCAGCTACTACCGCCCATCTCGGAACACACTCCCAAATCAAAATCAAGGGGTGGCCACCAAATCATCACAAAGTCATAATATGGTATCGAAGAAGCATGTCCGATCGGACGAATGACCTCACTTGGCCCAGGTATAGCACCTGTTTTAGTCACATCTAAGCTGACTCACGGGAGTCAGGGTCACGTAATTACCTCATATAGAATCGTTCGCCAAACCATCCTACTTCATTTCTGGAATCTCCACCATGTGCACAATTGTTAAAGTGGTTTTCGGTATTGGCAGAGAGTATGACAATATCCAATCCCGGTCTCTTTAACAACCAAACGCTAATTTCACATCGGATGGTTCTTTTACATTTCAAAAGTCAATTCATACTTAATATCAAAATATAATATTCAATTTCAAACCACATCACTTCCAAAATCATATTCACTTTCAAAACCATATTCACTTTCAAAATCGTCTTCACGTTCAAAATCATATTTACTCGAATATGTCAATTCACAAAAAAGTATCAATTCCAAATTCCAACTTAAGTTGTATCATCATCAAGGATTTAATATAAATACTTCAACTTTACACAGTTTACAATTTTCGAAAATAGTTTAGATATGTATAAATATTTTAATAGTTTAAAAATAGTTTAAATAAATTAAAATAGTTTAAATAGTAAAATAGTTTAAATAGATTTAAATTTGATTTAACTAGATTTAAATTGATTTAAATAGATTAAATATATATTAAATAGATTTAATTGGGTTTAAAATGTTTAAATAGATTAATTATAGGTTAAATAGGTTTAAATTATAGTAAGTAGATTTTTAAATAGATTAAATAAATTTAAAATAGATTAAATAGATTTAAATTATATTAAATAAAATTAAAATAGATTAAGTGAATTTGATTAGTTTAAAATAGGTAAAATGGTTAAATTGGATTAAATAGGTTATAATAGGTTAAAATAAATTAGAATAGTTTTAAATTGATTAAAATAGTTAATTTGATTAAATGGTTTAAATTAGTTTAAGATAGATTTCAAAGTTATATCCAAACATTTCCAATAACTCAATTTCCATAAATTCATTTATATTTGACACCTCAACTTTGAAATTTCAAATTTAAATCTTTCGAACAATTCATTAAATCAATTCCAATTTCAACGTTTACGCTTGGACTTTCGGAAATAATTCAGTTTAAATAAATCAAATCTCTATTTCAAAATACCAGTTGACTGAATTCAAAATTTAAAGATTCAAAAATCATTTGATTTAACCAATCCAGCATCCGTATATAATTTTCTACCCTAGGGTCAAGTGATACGGATATTTATCATTTCACTACGAAATTTAAAATTTTACGATTATATATCATTTCAAACCGCAATCCCGAATTAAATAAAATCCATAAAATCGCTCGATTCTATCATTTCAACCCATAACGATTTTTCCCTAATCTATAGATCGTTCGGGTATGTAACATTTCAACCCATAACGATTTTTCCCTAATCTATAGATTGTTCGGTTATGTATCATTTCAACCCATAGGGATATTGCAGTGTAATAATCATATAAAAATACAGCATCCAGTCATCCAATATCAACAGTCAAACATCCATCACAATCATCATCCAAATCAACCAATAAACATCAATAGATAACTGATCATCAATAACAGTTATTAAATTTGACAATTAAATTCAATATTAAATTAAACGATGATTAAATGCAATAAAAGTCAAATTTAACTGGAATGACAATTTAAATGTACCAAACATCAATCAATTAATTTCTAATCACATTATAAATATAATTTAACTAACATAAGATAGTTTAGTAATTGTGAGTGGGTTAAAACACCCACCTTTGATTTCAAATCGATTTAAAATTCAATTTATGGCCCAAAATTGAACAGTTACTGAATTTGTCCAAACTTGCATCAAAATGTCCGGGATTTCGATATGATCACAGTGGAACAAACCACGCGTAAATCCGACCTCGTATGAAGAAGCTATACGCGTTAGAAGATTTGAAATCTTAAGTTAAATTAAAATAAAAATATAATAAAAAGGAAACGAACCAATCAAACTCTGCCACGTCGCCTCATCTTCACGCTCCTGCTCACAGAAGAAACCCCCCATACCTTTCGAACTTGCCGCCAGAACGATGCCCGCGCGCACACATCCACGGCCATTCGTGACCAACTGCCTCCACCAGACGAACGACCACCCTCCAACGCCTCACCCTCCAGCCTTGCGACCCTATGCGCCACGCTTTGATCGCCCAAAAGCCCCAGCCGCCGCCGCCATTTACAAACCCTAACGAATTTTCCACGACGATCCCACCATTAATTTGCCAAACAAACAACATGGATGAACTACACGTGCCACTCTCCACGCGATGGTACCCTCCAATCGCCGATCCATCGAAGTTGATCACGACACACGAACGGCCGAGAATTAATCACCTAATTCTGGCCACACAGAAACCCAAATCGAAAAACAAACTGCAGATTTAACTTTCGCTCGTCGAGAGCTTCAAATCGATATATAATATGATAGGGTTTCGAGGAGTTTGATTTTGAAATTGAATTTTGAATTGAAATGGGAAATTTAGGGTTTCCAGCCATTGAGAAGAAGAAGCGGACAGCTCAATTGTACATGTATAAATGAGGAATGAAAGGCTGCTAGGGTTTAGAACAAGACTATATATACTAACGAAGCCCGATAAGAAATGAATAAACATCCGAATAGATTTGAAACGACAAATACGACCCAAAAAGCCCGTTCTGCTTCCAGAACGAAAGCAGGTCATCCCATATATCAAAATAGATGTTTTCAATATTTTTAAACTCAATGGAACAGGTTTCAGGTCCTAATTTCATCGTATGAAGAAGTTAGCTTAAAATTAGCTTATTTCAAATTGATTTCAATTGAATTTAATTAAATTGATTTCTACGCGTTTCGAGTCCGTACGATCAAACGACAAGTCAGATCGCCACGAAACGTGAAATCCTCTAATAATTTACCATTACGGATCCGATGAAACTGGTTTCGTTGAAATCCGAGACTGTGGTAAAAATGGCTATTTTTACGTTAATTAAATAAATTAATTAAATCACCTTTTTAAATTTCAAATTTAATAACCAACAATTTTCATCATTTTTGATTACTTGGACATTTACAATAGTTTGAATCAATTTTACATGTTAATTCATTGTTAAATATTACACTAGTTACAGTGTTCAATTTCAACTGTAATTAAATCCAATTAATTAAAATTTAATTCCAATAAATTTATTTAATTTTGATTTCAATCATTTTTATTCAATCAATTATTACTTTAGACTTAGTTCACATTTGTTTATATCTTATTACACTAATGTTCTCCAATTGTCCTCTTTTACCATATTAGTTGCAGTATTCCAATTACATTGAAATTTCGTTGATTTTGACATTAATTATAATTTAAAAATCCCAATAACTTCATTTATCTTGGTTACATTTTTATTATTAAATCAATTTATTACCTTATGAATGTAATTGACATTTCCGTACAATTTGTTACATTCCCAATTTGCAGTTATTGTCTTAACTCACATTAATGTAACATTTATTTGTAATTGATTAATTAAATTGGTAACAAATAACAATTGTCACCATTTCTACACATAATAACATTTGTAAGTTTATTATTTACAAACAAATGTTATAACAACTTACACTATACTAATTCTATCCAATTGCAATTTATTACACATTATTTCATTAATTAATCAATATTTAAATTATCAATTACTCTTTTAACCCAATTATCAATTAATACACACATTATTACAATTAATTTACAATCTATAACCAATTATAACTTTTAATCATTTCAATCAATTGGAATTACATTTAAAGCAGTTATCAATTAACTTAAATTAATACTATTACATTTCATTACAGTTATAATCTTGTTATTAAATCGAAAATTTTTATTTCTCCCAATATTAAATCACAAAATCTTTATTAAATTAACTATTTTTAATTATTGAAAATTACGGGTCGTTACACTCTCCTCCACTCAAAACTTTTCATCCTCGAAAAGGAAAAAAGAAGGGAAAAAAGGAAATAAGCAATCAATATATCTTATTCAAAATATTAAATTTATAAACAATTAATTTATAAAATTAAATCATCTAAATAAAACATATCAATTTATAACAATTAAATCCTTTTATATTCAAGTTAACAAAAGTTTGAAAAACATTTCGCAAAATTCTCTAAGTCCAAAATTCACGGAAAATTTCGGCAGAGTCTCCTTTGTACGGAGAGGTCTGGTAGAAATAGTAATATCATTAATACAATATATATCACATATTTTAAAAACCAAACCACGGGAAAAATAATATAATATTGCTAGAAAACCGTAATCCGAGAACGTACCTATTTGTCGGGCAAATAATGCTTATTTTATGAAACCAAAAGCAATAGCTATTGCTTCCATACCTGTATCTCACTTATATAATCCAAAGAAGTTAATAATTATATAAAAGAGGAATATTTAAGTTGTTTCACTAAATAACAAACAAACATCACCACATAACAATAATCATTTGCAAACAAACAACTGTACAAACATCATTTCAACAAAGAGAGCAATCATCCATCTATAGCAACAAAAAAAAATGGTTTGTTCGGGTTCAGAACTTCTATAAAATGATAAATAAACTATGAAGTAAACCATACACTCAACAGTCGTAGAAAACTTTATAGATTATTTATACATTTCTATACAAAATAGAAGAATCTTTTCCTAACCAATTCATAACCAAACAAACAAAGAATTCAACACATTTTCAAATAATATTTATGTTTTATTTTCATTGCTTTTTTTCCACATTATTTACTGTTCATTTTCATTTGTTCATACAATGCTTGTTTAATTACTTTTTTCATTTACCACTTACAAAATTCATTTTCCATTCATTTATATTTATACAATTTTTTCTTTTCATTACCTACATTCATTGCTTACATAAGTTATTTCCATTTAAATTATTTGGATCATGAATGAATTCATTATTGAAGTATTGTATATATTGGATTTCAGTTTACTTCACATTTACAATTTAGTTTGATTTCCCTTTTTTTAACTCTTCTTTTCTCATCTGTATAATGTTTATTTTCATTAATTTACATTCGTTATTACTTACAAAAGTTCATTTCTCCTTTATTCATACGGTGCCATTTTCTTTCATTTTATTACTTTACACTCATTGCTTAAATAAGTTATTTCTATTTCAATTATTGGATTGTACATCATTAGGTAAGTTTCTTTACAATTCAATTCACCATTTATAGACTATTTCTTTTTCACGTTCATTCTTCCATATAAATTATCATTTAATATTAACTCTATTTCTACATCATTTCCAATGTTCTTTGAAGTTATAATCATTCAATTTATATAATACCCATTTTAATTTTAAATGACTTCAATATTAGTTCAAGTTTATAATTATTTACTTACAGTATTCACCTTTTCCATTCAATCTGATTATAAATAGCTTAAAATGTTAACCTAAGTTTATAATCACTTTTCTTACATTATTCACGTTTCTATTACATTTGATTAGTAACGTTTCAACTATTAACCCTAAGTTTATAATAGTTTATAATATCAGAATTCTTATTTATAAAGGTAATTCCATTGAACACTTTCATTTACTAAAGTTTTACTTGCACAATATTCTATTACATATATCTTATTTAACATTTCAACTTTTAATAAATTGGTGAGTTATATATATATATATATATGTCTTTTAGAATTCAATTGAATATTACCCAAGTTTTCTTATATATTTAGTTAACAAAATGTTCAATAGTTACCATTTCTTATTTTCATTTCCATTTTATTTATAGTTTTCAAAATTTCAGTTTCTTATTTATTTCATTAATCATTTTAACATAAAATTACTTATTTTCATTTCAGAAGTTTTCAATTATTAATATAGTCAATATTCCATTTATTACAATAATTTCAATTTCAAATTTATAGGAACTTAAGAGCTAAACAACCGGGTTCCCTTTTCAATTATTTTAAAATAATATATATATAATCATATCTTTTATACATATCAAATCATATTTGGAATTTGAAATTAAGATTTATTTATCAAAACAAATGTGTATTAAACTACTACAACTATCTTCCCACTTTGAAACTCGAAAATGAACGTCAATGATGTGTGCACTCATCACCGAAATTATTTTCCAACGACTAAGAGGGGAATACAAACTTATTTCATTTCAAAATTCCTTTAAAAACATTTCTTTCAAATCATATTGAAATATTCATATCAGAAAATACTTCTAAATACTACTAATATTATATTCCAAAACCCTTTGAAAGAAATTTCAAAAATCCTGGAATTTAAGTCTAAAGTTTCCACTTTATATTTGTTTTATTTGTGAATCTTATTTTTCAATCAGTATTTATAAAATTTCTCTACCTAACAAACAACATATTACACCCAATTATATCATTTATAAAATTTATTAATTAATATACAAAAATATATTATAGGCAAAATTATTTCATTTACCTATATATTTTTTTTAGCAAAGGCTAGCGGGGTTAACAGGGCCCCTACCTGATTTTATTTCAACAAACAATAAAATACAAAGCTTGTTCATAGAATAGAAACAAGCAAGAAAAAGCACAAAGGGGTTAACAAGAGCAAAATAAAATTAAAAACAGCACACTGAGAAAACTAAAAACGGAAAACACCAAGACCACCAACTATCTCCACACATCTTTGTTAACAGATGGAAAAGAGGGCAGTAACATCATAGCTTGATAAATATCTTTCTTCAAAACTTCCCATAACACATGCCCATCCCTCCTCTTCTTTTCAAAACAAATCAAATTTCTTTCAAGCCACACAATTGACATATATTTCTTCAGGCAGATAGTTAGGCATCTGGCTTTCATAGTACGCCACCTAGTAGCTTTATATATCATGTCCAGATCCACTGCCCTAAGACTGGACAGCAAATTACAACCAGCATGTTGCATCATTTTGTCAAAAAGCATCATAGTATAGGTACATTGAAAAAACAAGTGATGCGTGGTCTCCGTATCATTATCACAGAAGAGGCAAGTCAAACCAGCATCATAACCCATCTCCATCAACCTGCTTTTAGTTAACAAGGCATTCTGAACAACTTTCCATAGCATCAGATTATCCTTGGGTGAAGAATCAACAGACCAAATGACCTCACACCATTTAAACGCTAGGCTACTGGATCTTTGCAAATGTTTATACACAAGAGAGACTGTGTGAGGTTTGGCATTCCAATGCACAGCATCAACATCAACAGCAGGGTAGCATTTACCTTGGATTGCATTCCAATAAGACCTGATGACTTTATTTGAGGAATAAGGGAGTTGCAGGTATCCATGGTTAATATAATCAGCAGCAAAAGCATCAAAGGGAATACCAGATTGTATCAGTTGTTGGTTGCTGAGTAGTTTATGCAATAACACCCCATTGGCAACCCAAGGATCGAACCAAAATTTAACAGCAGAAGAGGCAGCCATTCTATGAACAAGGAGGGGAAGAAATGTTTCACGCAAACGAAGAATTTTTCTCCATGTCCAACTACAAGTTTGAGGAGCTGGCATAGTCCAGAAATTAGACCTACCAATTCTGTGAGCCCATACCCACTTAACCCAACTTGAATTCTTCCTGACTAATATAGAGTTCAGATGAGAACGGAAAGCATCTATATTCCAATTGGCAATATTCATAACTCCCAACCCACCAGACTTCAAGTCCTTCTCCAAGAGACTGAAAGAGCATGGCAGAGGCTTCCTGTTGTTGATGGAACCAGTCCAAAAAAATCTGAGCATAGCACGTCTAACCAGATACAAAAGCTTAACTGGAAGAATAAAAGTTTTAGACCAGTAAACAATAATAGAAAATGCAACAGATTTGATAAGCACGAGCCTTCCTGCCTGAGATAAGAATCGGTTAGACCACTTGTCAAACAAAGTTACAATTTTAGAGTACAGAGGTAGGCAATCAGCAGTCTTCAGTCTAGAAGTTAAGAGCGGGAGGCCAAGATATGTCATATTTGTGACCATACTTTGAAGACCAGAAAGTTGCATAAGAGTGGAGGAAAGTTCAGCGGATATCCCCGCAAAAGATATACCAGACTTAGAACAATTGAGTTGCAAGCCAGACATCTTGAAAAAATCGGACAAAGTATTTATAACACACTGAATTGAGGGACGGTGAGGCTTAGTAAAAATCATTATATCATCAGCAAACATAAGAGAAGTTACATTTGTAAGCTTACATTTGGGATGATACCTGATCAGACCTGAAGTGAACTTGGTATTGATATATCTCGTTAGGACTTCCATCACAAGAAGAAATAAGTAGGATGAGATCGGATCACCCTGCCTAATACCCTGCCTACTCTTGAAATAACCTACAGGTCGACCATTCAGAACAATGGAGAAACTAGGAGTTGATATACATTTATAAACCCAACCAACAAAGGGCTTTGGGAAATTCATTAAAGCCATAATACGAACAATTGAGGACCAGTGTAAGGAGTCGTAAGCTTTCGTGATGTCTAACTTTAACATTGCAGAAGGAGAAGCACTAGATCTCGCATACCCACAAAGAAGATCTTGGGCAAGAAGAATGTTGTCAAAAATTGAACGGTTGGGAAGGAAGGCTACTTGATTGTTCGAAATGATATTAGGGAGGACAAGCAAAAGCCTAGAAGCAATAATTTTCGAAATACACTTGTACACCATGTTACAACATGAAATAGGTCTATAAGAAGAAACAGAGTTAGCTTCAGGACTTTTTGGGATAAGGGCAATGTTAGTAGAGTTAACTTCAGAAAGGAGAGCGCATTTGTTAAAAAAATTGTGTACAGCCTTGCAGAAGTCAACAAGAACAATGTCCCAGCAACAAACAAAGAAGAGAACGTTGAAGCCATTAGGACCACCACTCGATTTTCTATTCATGGCAAAAAGAGTTTGCTTTATTTCCTCATCAGTAAACTGCTTAACCAGCATCTCAGCCTACAAATTGGAAATGGCTGGAAGGGAGATGCCATTAAACATGTCTAGGTCCGGGCAAAAATTAGAGGAGTTACCAAGTAAATTTTCAAAATAGTCTATGAATGCAGCATCAATTTGGCCAGGGGAGGAGATTATAGAACCATCAGGAGAAAGAATTGAGCGAATAGTTTCTTTAGCTTGCTTTATTTTGATCGAGGAATGAAAAAACTCAGTGTTACGATCACCAAATTTAAGCCACTTACAGTGCAACTACCGTTGTTTCATTCCACTTTCAATTTCAAGGGCTTTGTTGAGAAGCACACAGAGCTTGCCCTCCTCCTCAGCAGCAACCGGATCATGGGGGTTGTTCATCATAAACGCTTGTGCTTGTTTATACTTATTCTTCAAAATAGTAGTTTGCTTGGAGCCATCACCATACTTTTCAGCCGCCCATGTCCTCAAGTGCTTTTTAACAAAATTGAGCTTCCTGCAAAGAATAAACATAGGGTTACCATAACAATATGTGGACCAAGCTTTACCCACAACTGGTTTGAATTTAGAGGAGAGTGTCCAGTCATTAAAAAATTTGAAACTTCTTTTTACATTTTTCATATAGGGACCATTTGTTAGAATCAAAGGAGAGTGATCAGAGAGGATGGGGTGGATAAGATTGACCGAGAGATTGGGCAAGCTAGTAAGAGCTTTGAAATTGGAGAAGGCATGATCAATAGTGGAGAATGTTCTGATGCCACTCCTACTTTTATTATTCCATGAATATCTTGCTCCAGAAGAATGAAGCTTGAGAAGGTCAGAATCAGATATGGCATCACTTAATGGTTGGATATGCTTTGGGAATAAAGGCTGACCACCAAACTTATCATCAAGCTGAAAGCAGCTGTTAAAATCACCCATAACCAGCCATGGGTGCGATTCTTGCCTGAGAAAAGGCAAGAAGTCAAAAAGTTTTTGTCTTGAAGCAGTAGAATTGTCTGCATAAATAAAAGTTAGATAGAAGGATGATTTGGAATGCTGGCAGAAGATTTTAGTATGAATGAATTGCCTTGAAGATAAAACAGAGCTTATGGAATAAGTAATTGGATCAAAAAGGATTAAAATCCTACCATAATCAGCATCAGATAGATTATGGAGATACTTCCAGTTAGGGTTAACATAACTAGCAGCCCTAGAAGTTAAAGAGAGATTGAGTTTAGTTTCGAGGATGGCAATTATTTTAAGATTGTGGGAGCAGATGAGATTTTTAACTTGATCAAGTTTCAAATGACTATGAGCACCCCTAATATTCCAAACACCAATATTTTGTATCATCATAAACTAAAGAGATTGGTGGATAATGTTTTTCCTACTCCTAGTTGCAGGTGATTGGGAATCAACTGGGCCAGCTTTGGATTTAGGCAATTTTTTAGCTGTCGTTCTGGTATTACAGTCATTGATACCATGGCTAGATTTACATATATTTCAAAACCAATATTGTGTCGGTTTGCCCTATTAAGTGTTTAGAAATCCCTAGCGATGCCATAGCGTCCTATGTACCGACCAGAATTTATAAATACAAAATGGAACAAATTAACACAATATAAAAACCTTTTATAACACTAACAAATACGCTCTCTCATATATATACACTCAGCGACTCATTCTAGGGTATTACTACCCTATTTAATATGAGTCAGACCCCACAAAGGTAAGGTTATCGTTAAACCAAAGCTCTGATACCAACTATAACGACCTGCCATTTTGGAGGTTTTAAGCAGACACACGTTAGACTCAAACCATTCAAAAGGGCAGATTGTTATGGAGTAAATATGAAATAAACAGTAAAAGAAAGAAAGTAAATACAGAATCTCACAACGGAATGACAAAATATAATAATCAAATAAACAGTTCAAGAAGCTGTTTACAAATAACATTGATTAAACCTTTATAATACAGATCAGAGTTACGTACAACAAGAATAGATAATAAATAAATGTAGCGGAACAACATGATGCAGCGGAATAAATATAATAAATAATACAAGTACAAAATCTTCGTCTTCATCCTCCAGAAAGCTGTCTTCGATACATTGAAAAGCTCAGACTGGCCCGAGCGAATTGAAAAGAAAAAACACTCGAGTCAGAACTAAATGACCTTATGTAAGTTAAATCAACAGTAAATAAATATGAGTGTAACAGCGTTAGAGATGTTTACGGGGTTTGACATCTCCTATCCGATTTCTAACGTGAGTGCAATAACTTAAGAGATGTTCGGGATTTCCATCTACTAAGGATCCGTTAAACTATCTACTATGTAGTACAATACGCTATTATAATAGTGTCTATAATAAAGTAAAGTATTAAAATAGCGTTAAGGCGTTGCCTATATCCCCCTTAACACATTTTATATATTCATGTAGTCTGTACAATGTCGTAGGCTCCACCAAACCAGTGGTTTACCCAGAGGACACCCCATAGGTACGGTACAAATCAAACTCGTAAAAGGTACTCTAGGGCATGCGAACACGACAGTCGAGGCAATGCCATGGTAGATTTACCAATTGCAGAACCGGGTTGGTGGTAACGCATAGCAGCTACTACTGCCCACCTCGGAACACACTTCCAAATCAAAATCAAGGGGTGGCCACCAAATTATCACAAAGTCATAATATGGTATCGAAGAAGCATGTTTGATCGGAGGAATGACCTCACTTGGCCCAGGTATAGATCATGTTTTAGTCACATCTAAGCTGACTCACGGGAGTCAGGGTCACGTAAATACCTCATATAGAATCGTTCGCCAAACCATCCTACTTCATTTCTGAATCTCCACCACGTGCACAGTTGTTAAAGTGGTTTTCGGTATTGGCAGAGAGTATGACAATATCCGATCCCGGTCTCTTTAACAACCAAACGCTTATTTCACATCGGATGGTTCTTTTACATTTCAAAAGTCAATTCATACTTAATATCAAAATATCATATTCGATTTCAAACCACATCACTTCCGAAATCATATTCACTTTCAAAACCATATTCACTTTCAAAATCGTCTTCACTTTCAAAATCATATTTACTCGAATATGTCAATCCACAAAAAGGTATCAATTCCAAATTCCAACTTAAGTTGTATCATCATCAAGGATTTAATATAAATACTTCAACTTTACACGGTTTGCAATTTTAGAAAATAGTTTAGATAGGTGTAAATAGTTTAATAGTTTAAATAAATTAAAATAGTTTAAATAGTAAAATAGTTTAAATAGATTTAAATTTGATTTAACTAGATTTTAATTGATTCAAATAGATTAAATATAGATTCAATAGATTTAATTAGGTTTAAAATGTTTAAATAGATTAATTATAGGTTAAATAGATTTAAATTATAGTAAGTAGATTTTTAAATATATTAAATAAATTTAAAATAGATTAAATAGATTTAAATTATATTAAATAAATTTAAAATAGATTAAATGAATTTAATTAGTTTAAAATAGGTAAAATGGTTAAATTTGATCAAATAGGTTATAATAGATTAAAATAAATTAGAATAGTTTTAAATTGATTAAAATAGTTAATTTGATTAAATTGTTTAAATTAGTTTAAGATAGATTTCAAAGTTATATCCAAACATTTCCAATAACTCAATTTCTGATAAATTCATTTATATTTGACACCTCAACTTTGAAATTTAAAATTTAAATCTTTCGAACAATTCATTAAATCAATTCCAATTTCAACATCTACGCTTGGACTTTTGGAAATAATTCAGTTTAAATAAATCAAATCTCTATTTCAAAATACCAGTTGACTGAATTCAAAATTTAAAGATTCAAAATTCATTTAATTTTACCAATCCGGTGTCCGTATATAATTTCCTACCCTAGGGTCAAGTGATATGGATATTTATCATTTCACTCCGCAATTTAAAATTTTACGGTTATATATCATTTCAAACTGCAATCCCGAATGAAATAAAATCCATAAAATTGCTCGAGTCTATCATTTCAACCCATAATGATTTTTCCCTAATCTATAGATCGTTCGTGTATGTATCATTTCAACCCATAGGGAACTTGTAGTGTTATAACAATATAAAAATACAGCATCCAGTCATCCAATATCAACAATCAAACATCCATCACAATCATCATCCAAATCAACCAATAAACATCAATAGATAGCTGATCATCAATAACAAGTATTAAATTTGACAATTAAATTCAATTTTAAATTAAACGATGATTAAATGCAATAAAAGTCAAATTTAACTGGAATGATAATTTAAATGTACCAAACATCAATCAATTAATTTCTAATCGCATCATAAATATAATTTAACTAACATAAGATAGTTTAGTAATTGTGAGTGGGTTAAAACACTCACCTTTGATTTCAAATCAATTTCAATACGATCGCAGTGGAACAAACCGCGTGTAAATCCGACCTCGTATGAAGAAGTTATACGTGTTAGAAGATTCGAAATCTTAAGTTAAATTAAAATTAAAATAAAATAAAAAGGAAACGAACCAATCAAACTCTGCCACGTCGCCTCATCATCACGCTCCTGCTCACAGAAGAAACCCCCCGTACCTTTCGAACTTGCCGCTAGAACGATGCCCACGCGCCCACATCCACGACCGTTCGCGACCAACTGCCTCCACCAGACGAATGGCCACCCTCCAGCGCCTCACCCTTTGGCCTTACGACCCCATGCGCCACGCTCCGATCACCCAAAAGCCCCAGCCGCCTCCATTTACAAACCCTAGCGAATTTTCCATGACGATCCCACCGTCAATTTGCCAAACAAACTACATGGATGAACTGCGCATGCCACTCTCCACGCGATGGTACCCTCCAATCGCCGATCCATCGAAGTTGATCACGACACAGCAAACGACTAAGAATTAATCACCCAATTCTAGCCACACAGAAACCCAAATCAAAAAACAAACTGCAGATTTAACTTGCGCTCGTCGAGAGCATCAAATCGATATATAATATGATAGGGTTTGGAGGAGTTTGATTTTGAAATTGAATTTGAATTGAAATTGAGATGGGAAATTGAGGGTTTCCAGCCATTGAGAAGAAGAAGCAGACAGCTGAATTGTACGTACAAAAATGAGGAATGAAAGGCTGCTAAGGTTTAGAACAAGACTATATATACTAACGAATCCCGATAAGAAATGAATAAACATCCGAATAGATTTGAAACGACAAATACGACTCGAAAAGCCTGTTCTTCTTCCGGAACGAAAGCAGGTCATCCCATATATCAAAATAGATGTTTTTGATATTTTTAAACTCAATGGAACAGGTTTCAGGTCCTAATTCCATTGTATGAAGAAGTTATCTTAAAATCAGCTTATTTCAAATTGATTTCAATTGAATTGAATTAAATTGATTTCTACGCGTTTCGAGTCTGTACGATCAAATGACAAGTCTGATCGCCACGAAACATGAAATCCTCCAATAATTCACCATTACGGATCCGATGAAACTGGTTTCATTGAAATCCGAGACAGTGGCCAAAATGGCTATTTTCACGTTAATGAAATAAACTAATATTAAATTAATTAAATCACCTTTTTAAATTTCAAATTTAATAACGAACAATTTTCATCATTTTTGATTACTTGGAAATTTACAATAATTTAAATCAATTTTACATGTTAATTCATTGTTAAATATTACACCAGTTACAATGTTCAATTTCAACTGTAATTAAATCCAATTAATTAAAATTCAATTCCAATAAATTTATTTAATTTTGATTTCAATCCTTTTTATTCAATCAATTATTACTTTAGACTTAGTTCACATTTGTTTATATATTATTACACTAATGTTCTCTAGTTGTCCTCTTTTACCATATTAGCTGCATTATTCAAATTACATTGAAATTTCGTTGATTTTGACATTAAATATAATTTAAAAATCCCAATAACTTCATTTATCTTGGTTTCATTTTAATTATTAAATCAATTTATTGCCTTATGAATGTAATTGACATTTCTGTACATTTTATTACATTCCCAATTTGCAGTTATTGTCTTAACTCACAATAATGTAACATTTATTTACATTTATTCGTAATTGATTAATTAAATTGGCAACAAATAAATATTGTCACCATTTCTACACTTAATAACATTTGTAAGTTTATTATTTACAAACAAATGTTATAATAACTTACACTATACTAATTCTATCCAATTGCAATTGATTACACATTATTTCATTAATTAATCAATATTTATGTTATCAATTACTCTTTTAACCCAATTATCAATTAATACACACATTATTACAATTAATTTACAATCTATAACCAATTATAACTTTTAATCATTTCAATCAATTGGAATTACATTTAAAGCAGTTATCAATTACCTTAAATTAATACTATTACATTTCATTACAATTATAATCTTGTTATTAAATCGCAAATTTTTTATTTCTCCCAATATTAAATCACAAAATCTTTATTAAATCAACTATTTTTAATTACTGAAAATTACGGGTCGTTACAGTACCCAGTAGCCCAGTCATTGTATGGAATCCATTCTCCAATAGGTGCAGTACGGACTTAGTTATGCCCAACTATGCTGAAACGTGAGATTCAAGCATTTCAGCTATATTCATATTTTACTTTGACCTCTAGAAATTATTAAAATATAAATGGATTTTCTATAAAAAGTGTTTTGGTTATCGTAAGGTAAAACCCATCCATGTTTATGTGCATTACGGTCTTGCGAGATACTTTTGATTTCAAAGATTTTTATATAACTTTAAAATCCAGCTGGATGTGTTTTCTAATGCTGGTTTTCCAGACCGGCTTGGGAGTTATTTTATTATAATGCTCGGGTCAGACCGAGCATATTACAGATTATTTTGGATGCTTTGGAGCTTCAGGAGACGAGTTGGAGGGCCAGAGACGTATTCACGTACATAGTTATTTTTCCGTTGTATTCATTGTTGTATTTATCAGCAATTGTAAGGACAGGTTGTTATAACTGTCCAAGCTAAAATAGTATTGTACTCTGATTGACGCCTGTATATACATATATTACAGTTTGTTTTGTGTAAAGATTTGATGTATATTATAGATTATTCGTTCCGCTGTGAGATTCTGCGTTGTTTAGTTTTCTTGTTATCTTCTTCCTTCTTTCCTTTTCCCCCAGTAATTGAGTTTTCCGGCATTCAATTGCTTGGTATGCAATAATGTGGACGTATTAGTGTCGATTTTCGAGGGTCGAGATTCCCGGTCGTTACACATATTTTTTTTGTTTAACTTTTCTTCACTTTTTCCACCATGTCCTGCCTCCAATTCCTAGAACTAAAAAAACGTGAGTTCATTAGTTTCTCCACCTCATTTCATATTGCTATAGCTACTTCATTTCTTTTCATTTTGTTTTCCTATATCCCCATCCATAACCTCATCATTTTGTTTTCATTTTGGTTGCCTATATTTCCCAAATCCTTCATTTTATAAATGTGATATTTACTTTTGCCCTTCACCTTCATTCCTTTGTTATATAATTACCTGCCACGTTGGAACCTCATCTTTGGTTTCATTTTCTTCATCTGAGATTCCTATACCTTCTCTTTCCCTTTCATTTCATTTTTGTTCATGGTATTTTTCTTGAAGCCATATTTTATTATTTTCTTCAAAATTTGAGATATATTTATATCTTCTTCTTTTCACCTTTTTATCATTTCATATTTACCAACATCCGTACACAGCAAATCCCTAACCGTCATCTCAGCTTCTTTTATATAAAAATAATAATAACGATGAAAACAAGAGTTTCAAGGTTTGGATTAAATGGGTTCATACTTACTTTAATCTTGGGTAGAGAGGACTAGATTTGATTCAAATCTCTAGAGTTGTAGTGACTAAGTTTGATGATTAATGCGACTTGCTCTTGTTTGGTACTCTAGTGTGCTATATCAAAGGTGAGTGATTAAACCCACTCACACAATACTATAATTTCTTCTACAAGTTAAATTAAAAATTATGATGCGATAAATTATTTTGGTTGCTGTTTAAGAAATTAAATTGACATTGAAACTGAATACCACTGCTAGTTGAACACCTCGATATTGAAAATTAATAATTTTGTGACATATGTAAATTGGTTGATTGGTATATAAATTGCATGTGTATGTTATTAATTGATTATGGATGATGTGTCCATTTATTTGGATGATATTATTAATTTTGAATGATATTATTCATTTTAGATGATATTATTATTTTTGGATATCTCTGTTATCACCTTGCAAATTATTAAACTGTATAAATTGTCATCATGATCATTTAAATATTTAATAACTGGACTGATAAATAGGTTGAAATGATATATGTCTATGACATCTAAATGTGGGTTGAAATTATATATATCCATATAATAGAAATTTAAAATAAAATGATCACTTTGCTATAGAGTAGAAAATTAAATAATGAACAAAAAAATTGTCAAATGAAATGATTTCAAATTTTTGAATTTGAATTTCTTTAAATGAAATTGGTTTAAAGGATTTAATGCTATTTTAAATGAAATGATCACTTATACCTATAGGGGACTCACTGGCTACCGACGTTATTGGTTGTGTTACAGGACCTCCATAGACTACCTGCTTAAAAATGTGTTAAGGGGGATCAATGTAGAGCCTTAACGCTATTTTAATACTTAACTTTACTGATAGACACTACATGTATAGCGTATCATAATATTTATAGATAATTTAATGGATCCTTAGGAGATGGAAAATCCCATAACATCTCTTAAGTTATTTGTACCCATATTTCGCATGATATTGATTTAACTTACATAAGAATTTTTAGTTCTGACTCGAGTGTTTTGTCTTTTCATTACGCTCGGGTCAGCCTAAGTATTTCATTATTCGAAGACGTTTTTCCTTGAAGATGAAGATAAAGATTGGTGATCGTGTTTATTAGTATTATTCCGTTGTATTATTGGTATGTTTGTTAATTGTACTATGATTATGTTGTAAAATGAAAGTTAAATTTATATTGTAAAACAACTTCATGAACTGTTTATGTGATTATTATATTTTGTCATTCCGCTATGAGATTCTGATTATTGTTTTTTTATTCTTGCTTTCTTTATTAACCTCATTGATTATCGGTTTTTTGGACTTTGAGTTAGACATATGTGGTTTATTGTCGACTTAAATTATCCAAAATGGCAGGCCATCACAATCTGACCCGAGCATTATAATAAAAAAAACCTGGATCGGTCTGAAATAGGAGCGTGAGAAAACTCAAGTAATATTTTGAATATATAAATATTATGTGAGACCACATCGCTAACGCAGAATGGGTTCCTACTTACAAAACAACATCTAAACCTAAGTGAATGGAAATAAACAACAAGAAACAAATCCAATTAAGAATGGATATATATAGTATTAAAATCCAAAATTGAAAGAATGAAAATAGTCTAAACAAAATCCAATCTGGAACGAATGGACAAAATGAGGTAACAGTCCATACTTGAAAGAATGGACAACCAAGGTTAAAGTCTTACCCTGAAAGAATAGACAGAACCAATAATTAAACATTGCAAAGAGTGGTAGAATCTTCCCATTGCAATTAAAGAAAAACAATTTCGAAGGTAATCAAATAAGGAAAGGGATTTTTCCAACAATGACTAGGAGGTTGCATTCCCCTTAAAAGAAGTATACCTCTAGAAATATACTTGAAAACTCCGGGAGCTCCAAGCCGGACCCCACCAAATCTTACCAAGAATTCGAATATTTCACATCTAAATCATAACCGTTTAAAGGTGACGGTACACCAAAATCTAGATGAGATGTGAAAATACCCTAATGGGAGAAACCCCACATAAGCTGGCCTCCATAAACACGCTCTTTGGTTTAGTCATTTCCGACAAAAGATAACAAAAACTCAAAAAGCAACACATCGTCATAGAGTGACGAAATACAAAAAGATAGCAGAATTGAACTCGATAGTCTAGAAATCAACTATCGGGAATAACTACGTGATTTGTGTATGAGAATTAAATTGCATACAGTTATCACAAATGAATGATTCAAACATTTAAAACATTTTATTCGTACTTGCGCTTGATTTTCATAGTTCGATTATTGGAAAAATCACTTCAAAAACGCTCTTTAAAATATTCTTTTAAAGGGCAAATTAGAATACTAAGTGTATGTAACGACCCGGATTTTTGCGACGTTTGATTTGGAATATTTAAATGGTTTGAAATATTGAATTTTAATTATAGATTAATTTTGAATATGAAACTTTAGGTTTAATTTATAATATAAATTCAGAATTTAAATATAGCAATTTATTGAATAATTTAATTATTAAAGTTATAATTGAATATTGGTTAAAATAGTGAATCTGGAGTTTTAAGCTTGATAAAAATAATATAAAAGCTTATAAAATTTATATTAATAATATCGAAGACAGTGCAACTTTTAAATTTGAATTTAAAAGTGATTTGTTCAGTTTTAAAAATATATCGTTTAAATTGACATATAAAAATAGCCTTCCAGGACACGGTCTCGGAATTCGACGAAACTAGTTCCATTGGATCCGTAATAATGTATTATTATTGGATTCCAAATTTCGTAGCATTTCGAGTTATCTTTTGGCCGTACGGTATAGAAACGTGTTGAAATCCATATCGAAATTAATAAAATAATTAGGTCCAAAAAGCTATCTTCTCCATACGATTGAATTAGGACTCGAAACCATTTCCATTGTGTACGAAATAGGGGTATAGCATTATGAACGCCTAGCGGCATACCTCGATAGGAGTTCGAGATTTGGAGCTGCATAATCGAGACGTTTTGGAATATTAAATAATAAATATTTATATTAATAGTTTATATTGACATCACTTCTTTTTCATATCACTTCAGGGTTACTGTAGCGAATCCATTCAAACACGCGACCGCCCTTTTCTCTGTTAAAACGTCACGAGCTTTTCACTGGTCTTAAAAATCAAAATCAAAATTCACAGAGAAAAAAAATAATGGCCGCCGAAAAAAAAATCGCGAGCCTACCTCTTCTCCTCCCTTTCAGTTCAAAATGAACGAAGTAAGATTAATCGTGCCTCTCGTTTCTTTCTGCTATTCAATTCTCGACATTAATTCAGAAGGAAAAATGAAGGGAGAATTCACGCGATTGAAATTGCGTGGGAAAAGGCGCCACACGCAGGGAAGAGGGTCGTGGCTCATGGTCGTGAGAGGCGGAGCACATGCCAAAGGGGAGGTTGCAATCAAGTAAATCGCGCTGGGAAAGGAAAGGGATATGCAATCTCGAGTCGAAGTGGCAGATGGGGTAGGCAGTGGTCGAATAGAGGGTTTTTCGTTGGCATGGTTGGTGTGAGGGGAAGTCGAGACTCAGGTGGTGCCGGTGCTGGAGGGTGATGTGATGGGGTTTCTTGAGTAGTTGACCAATGGTGGGGAAAAGGCCTGGCTTAGGTGATAGGGGAGTCGGGTCCATCAGAGAGCAGAGGCCAGGTGAAGTCGAAGGCCGGAAACGATGGGTTGCTCGGCGTATCTTTTCGTGCATGTACAGTAGAGTTCATTGGTGTTTTGTTTTGCTGAGGTGAGATTTTCCTTTTGAGTAATTAATTTTAATTAAATTTAATAAAGACATAGTCAGTAAGTAATTAGTTCACACTAGTAAACTAGTTGTTTAAAACTGAATTAAAGTGAGATCGTTAATTTATATAAATCCAAAATTTGCTTATACAAGGTTTGAAATTTAACGGAATCAGCTTTGGATTCGTAGCTAGGGAATCTATGCAAAAGGATCAGATTGGAATTTTATCGAAGTCCGCTGGAGATATTAAAGTAAATCGAACGATGTTCGATTTAGTTTAAATCTGGGTATTCGGCAAATTAAAAAATCAAGGTGAGAATTTCTCACTCATTTTTGGATTGCCGTATTAAAAATTTAAATGTTGAATTTAAATTATTGGATGCTGATTGGATTGATAAATTTTAATTATTTGTTGGATGATTATATAATATATAATAGTATATATATAGTATTTGAAGTGATATTCCCGCACATTATAGCGCATGAGACCCTATGCACCCCACATAACAGCAGATGACCCATATACCGCGATATCCATCTCGAAGTGGGATTGGTATTTTTATTGTTGTCTAACATTTGTGGATGCAGAAAAACAGGTTGGAGGGATCCAACTGGATTCCTCAAATATATTAGTATTTTTCATATATATATAAATGCTGGATTATTGTGTGTTGAAAAATTTTAAATGATATAATGGCATGGAAATTAATTGTGGAAATATTAAATACCACAAATATTATTTTAAAATTTTAAGGAATTAAAAAGATATTTTTAATATAAAAATTTGTATAACGAAACTTGGATTATTTAAAAGAGACTGGTTTGAATAAGAATGGTGAATTTTTGATCATATCAAATAATGCGGGAAAATATTTTAAATAGAGGGTTTAAAATAAATTATATAAAGGAATTTTAAAGACTAGATTTAAAAATGATATTCGGGAAAAAGGGTTGAAATCGATACTGAAAATAGATTGGCAAAAATAAATGATTTTTTTTAAAGGAATTGAATTCATAAAATGAAATTTTATAAATGAGACTATTTTTAGTGGAACTAAAAAAGTGTTATAAAAAATATATTTATAAATGGAGTTTACAAATAAAAAGGAAGTGATATTGGATGATAAGTTTGGAATATAAATTTATAGGGATAATTTATATTGGAATATGGAAATAGGGTGAGAGAAAAAATGGTAGATACTATTTTTAAAGTGAAATGGTTAAGGGGACTGGATGGAAATAATGTGATGGAAATCGAGAAGATTTATAAATTAAAATTTGGTTATTGAGATTTTAAAAAAATTATTTTATCGGTAAGCTAAGTTTTTATCTTTAAAAGGAAAATTCTTATTTATTAAACTATATAAATTTCAAAGTTGGTTAGTATTGCAATAACTCAGAAGTGAATTTTTAAAATACTTAATATCTATTTTGATAAAATCCTAAATGTTTAAACCTGCTTGAAAAGTGATGTTATAAGGAAGTTTTTTCAATATTTTAAATAATTATTTGAATATGTCTTAGAAATAAAAATATTTTTTATTTCTTTAAAAATACTTATTTTTATATATATATACGTACAGAGTTTTGAAAACGTTTGAAATTTATTTATAAACCTTCTCGGAAGCTTGGAATGGGTTATTCAGTGAATACGATTTATAAGAAAATTCTTAAATGGAATTGGGAAGAGAGTAAGAAAATTTCCGAAGAATTTAAATAAAAGTGAACTTCGAAGAATGAAAATAGAATTCATAAAGATGTACAAAAGGAATTTAGTTTATAAGCAAGTATAATTGGTTTTGAAAATATTAAGGGAATTAATTAAGGAATTCCAGAATTTATAGAATTCGTGTGAAACGAGTTGGGAAATTTGCAAATAAAGTTGTTAATGATTTTTGAGAAAAGAAAAAGGAGATAAAAGGAATATTTTCCAAGTGTTGAATATCAAATAAAGTGAAGAAAATATTCTAAGTATTGGGAAAGGTTGAAAATGTCCCGTGAAGATAAAAAGGGTTTGAAAACTATTTTCAAATGATGAGGAACTGAAAGTAATATCTTATAAAGATATTTTGAGATAAATTTTGGAAAATTTATAATAAGGACAGATGATTTCTTATGGATGTTTTATTGATAGTTAAATAACCGACTATCAATATTGGACAATTTCGTTAATCGTTTCGAAAAGACCGGGATCGGATTTAATTATTCGAAAACCACTTCTATCTGGTTTGAACGTTACGAATGAATACCGTGAAGATGATGAAGACGGTGATTCGGTTTGTCCAGACCCAGGGCAACTTGTATGGACGAATGCTATTAGAACATCGTCTTTGGAGGAAGATGAGCATTCTAAGAAAAATTGTGTTCTTGAAAGGTGTGACGACCGCCCATGACCCCTGCACCGAATCTAGAGATAGTGCGCTGTAAAGTGTGCCAGGCGACCATGGACGATTGCTAGGGTAAATTAAAAACAACAGAATCTATCGTATTACTCACAGCGCATGGACAAAATACAATAGAATATATATATAGTGAAGCTTCACAGAATAGAATCTCATCAATAAAACTTCATAATAGTTGAATACAACATCAGTATAGTCAATACATCAAGCCTCACTACATATCACTCAGAGAATACAAAGCAGCGGAACATCCAGTACATATAGTAAGAAGTAATATGCAAGCCTCCAGCTCATCTTCGACATCAGCATCGTGGAAAGCAAGAACAACACCTGTCACCTGCTACCTAGTCTGCCCGTCCCAAAATGGACGAACAGCCCAAGGCAATAAGAGTTAAAAGATAAAGCCTTGAGTCAGACAACAGTCTTAGTGAGCGGTAAATTAACTAACAACATACCAAAAGAGCATAAAGGAAAAGGAATAGGAATACAACCCTCCCACTCCACCTCTTTCTACAGTGATAGCCCCCAGATACACACTAAGCAGAAGCAAACATAGTAGAGCATACAATTTAAAGTAAAGCAATTATCACTCGAGTCAAGGGCGATGTTTTCCAAGTACAAACCCCCAAGGCCTAAACCAAGATCAGATAAGCACCCAGAAAATACCGCTCTTGAGACCGAATGACGATACAACCAAACATCCATGACTCTGGCTATCACTGTTATCGTTGCTTCGATATCATCATTAATTGAATGACCGGCACATTCTTTCAGCAGTCCGTCAAGGGCTAATGGAAACCCCGGTTCTAGACATTACTCCCGCACGTCGTCGTGACCCGTGCCTAGGACTATCGAATCTGCCCAGAGTACTTGACTACCAATCATTAGCCTTCAGGGACTATCGAATCTGCCCAACGTACTCTTGCTTTGAGCATGCTAGAACCTTCAACAACGATGAGATCTCAGCCTTCTAGTCATCCTCCTCGACGACTATTTCCATACTAGCTCAAGCGCCTCTCAAGCAAACCATTATCCTCTAACTCGAACCATTTCACCGAGTTATCAACATGCTTGGAATGATCCCGTCTGGATTAGACCAAGACTATCTCATCTCATGCTTCGCCTCATCATCATCATAGCAAAGCTTCATCTCAACATCATCATCAAATCTATCCATATGAGCTTCATCATCCGCTACATATGCCACGAGCAGCTTTTCCAATTCAAGAGCCTTTCCCTTAGCTTTTGAATCATCTTCGACCAACTTGTCTAAATCAAATCATCAATCATCTAATTCATAACAATCAATCAAGTCAAACATTAATCCAAGTAATCAAGCATTCAAATATGATCTAAATAGACAATTATAACAATAATGGCAATTTCGTAAATAAAGAGTCAAAAGTCCAACAAGCATGAAAACATGAACAATATCTCTATAATCTTGATGAATGAACTTGCATAGGTTAACATATAGTAAAATGAATGTCAAATCATCATGAACCATGGATCTATATGGATCTATACTTAGGTTTATAAAAATGCATGGAAATCACTACTTTACACCAAAATCAAGCCAACAATCCGATATACTCCTTTGGATCCGTGTGAGAGATAATCACCACTCACCAAATCACCTAAACACCTCAAAAGAAACCCACTTTAGATCTGGACAGCGAAGGATCTAACTTGATCTATCACCAATCCGCTTCAAACGATGAAATCTCACTTCAATCGATGTAGATCTTCAATCCAAGCTCTTGAATCTTCAATTTGATCTTCAACTTGGATGGATGGAATCACTAGATTAGAGTGGAGAAAAGAAGTGAAGAAGTGTAGAAGTCGAGCTCTCAAAATGGCAGCACTTCGTCGCTTCAAAATCCGGATCCCAAAAAGTGAGAAAAACCTTCCTATTTATAGCTGAAACCCCCTTAGGTCGCACACTCTTAGGTCGTCCACGACCTAACAAACCCTCCGACCTAACTCTTTGCGACCTAACACAACGCAGGCGCGCGACCTATCACCACGCGACTTACGACCTATCGAAACTCACCTGTCTACGACTTACGACTTAGCAGCTCAACTCCTAAGTCGCTTGCGACTTAACAACTCCTAGGTTGCTCACGACCTAACACTCAGGCAAAACCCTGCGACCTAACGCAGATACTTCCTCGCGACCTAACCACTCAACAGAGTTACGACCTACGACTTAACTAAGACTCGTCCTAACTAATCTTAGGTCGTCTACGACCTAACAAACCTGCGACCTTACTAACTTAGCCAGGATACGACTTAACTCCTTAAGTCGTCTAACGACCTAACTACTAAGTCGCTCCACTCCACTAGGTCGTATACTCCTTAGCTCGCATCTCCCTTAGGTCGCTAACATCCTATAAGTCGCTCCAAACTAACACATGACCTAAACCACTATGCGACCTAACTGCTAGGTCGTTAACTCTCTTAGGTCGCTGCCTTTCCTATAGGTCGCTCCAATACTTAGGTCGTTCACTCGACCTATCCTACCTCACGACCTAAGCTTATTACACGACCTATCTCCTATACGACCTATCCCAAACTCCTTAGGTCGCCAGTTTCTATAAGTCGCCTATTTCCTTAAGTCTTCTACGACCTAAGCCTCAACATACGACTTATCTAGCATACGACCTATCTTAATCCTTAGGTCGCTAACTTCAACTTCCTTAGGTCGCCTATCCTTCTTAAGTCGGTCAATTCTCTTAAGTCGCTCATGATCTAATTTTGACTCGACTTAAGCTTCGAACGACTTAAGCTTCGAACGACTTAACAACATTACAACCTAATGACAACAGTTTTTATGATGTTTCGATCCGTAAAAATACGGGTCGTTACATTCTCTCCCCCTTAGGAATTTCATCCCCGAAATTCCAAACAAACAAGAGCAATCAAAGACTATTCTGCACGCCTCCCATCCATAGCAATCAACAAACCATGCATCCAATTCTAGCTTAGCATGCAGAATTCTAAAACTAGAACAAGTTACAATATCGTGAGATGACACGACACCTTAGGGCCATACCTTGAAGAGTTCAGGATGAGCTGCTTTCATCCTCTCTTCCACCTCCCACGTACAGTCGTTATCATCATCACTCCATTGCACCTTGAGCAACTTAACTACCTTCCTCCTAAGCTGTTTCGTGTCGGTTTCCACAACACGAAGCGGCTTACGAAGTCTCTTATCGACTGGATCAACTTCGAAATCTTCACAGCTATCAGCAGAAACCACTGTATTCGAGTCGTGCACATACTTCCGTAGATACGATACGTGAAAAACATTGTGCACACCCGACATCTTCTCTGGTAACTCCAATCTGTAGGCGAGCTCAATGATCGGGAATGGTCCAAAAAATCTCGGAGTCAGTTTTCCTTTCTTCTCGAATCTAATAACATTCTTCAGTGGAGAAATCTTTACGAAACCATATCACCTACGTCAAATCCCAAATCCTTACGACGTTTACCGACATAACTTTTCTGACGATCTTGGGCTGCCTTCATTCGTTGCCGAATGATCTCTATGCAATCCGAAGTATGTCGAATCATCTCTGGCCCAAGTATCAGCTTTTCTCCTGTCTCTAACCAACATGTCGGAGAGTTACACGGTCTTCCATACAATGCCTCATACGGTGCCATACCAATGCTCGACTGGTAACTGTTGTTATATGAAAATTCCACCAGATGAAGGTGATCTTCCCATGATCCTCCGAAATCCAAAACACAAGCTCTAAGGAGATCTTCCAAAACTCGGTTGACTCTCTCAGTCTGACCATCTGTTTGGGGGCGATAAGCTGTACTCAAACACAACTCGGTTCCCAAAACTTCCTGGAAGCTCTTCCAAAATCCACTAGTGAACAATGGGTCTCGATCGCTCACTATACTCTTCGGAATACCATGGAATCGAACTATCCACTTAACATACAACTCAGCCAACTTTGATGCAGTCCTAGTCGATCGAACAGGAATGAATCTTGCACTCTTAGTCAAACGATCTACAATGACCCAAATCCCTTCATTCCCCGTTCTTGTTCTAGGTAACCCATCAATAAAATCCATCTATATTTGTTCCCACTTCCATGTAGGAACTTCTAATGGCTGAAGCAATCCACTTGGCTTCTTCTGTTCGGCTTTTACCAACTGGCAGTTCATGCACTTGGAAATAAAATTTCCAACATCCTTCTTCATGCCTTCCCAGTAATAGGTTCTCTTCATATCCCGATACATCTTATTTCCTCCTGGATGAATTGTCAACTTTGAGTGATGACTTTCATTTAGAACTTCATTCCTCAATTCATCTATATCGGGAACAACTAGTCGTCCTTGCTTCCGAAGCCAACCCTCTCGATCGACCTCGAATCCTTTATCCTTTTCTGGATCCAATCCAGATTCCAATTCACGGATAATCTTGACAATCTTATCATCTCGCTTTTGACTCTCGCCAATCCTTTCCACAAGAGTCGGTCTTATCGATAAGTTTGCCAACATCTCAGGTTCCAATTCACATCTAGGCCTGAAGTCAAATCCAGCTAAATACTCGAGATTCTTCCATTCTGAAAACATGGCTCCCAATCTTGCATGTCTTCAACTTAACGCATCTGCCATTGCGTTACCTTTTCCCGGAGTATAAGCTATACCAAAATCATATGATGTTAAAAACTCTAGCCACCGTTGCTACCGAAGATTCAAATCCTTTTGGGAGAAAAGATACTTCAACGACTTATGATCTGTAAACAACTCGAATCGAACTCCCAATAGATAATGTCTCCACATCTTCAGAGCAAAAAAAATCGCCGCTAACTCCAAATCATGAGTCGGATAATTCCTTTCATGCGGCTTCAGTTGTCGACTTGCATACGCAACAACCTTATCCCTCTGCATCAGCACTGCTCCAAGTCCAGTACCACATGCGTCGGTGTAAACCACCATCATTCATTACCACTTGGAATAGTCAAAACAGGAGCACTTGTCAATCGCTCTTTCAGGATTCTGAAAGCTTGCTCACACTTATCTTCCCATCTGAACACTTGGTTCTTCTTTGTCAATCCTGTTAATGGTGCAGCCACCTTGGAGAAGTCTTTGATAAACCGTCGATAATATCCTGCTAATCCAAGAAAACTTCTCACATCAGATGCATTCTTAGGTCTAACCCAATCCTGGATTGCTGCCACTTTAGCAGGATCAACCGCTATTCCATTTCCAGAGATAACATGGCCTAAGAACCTCACTTCACTCTTCCAGAAGTGACACTTCGAAAACTTAGCCTTCAGCTGATGTTTCCGTAAGATTTCCAAAACAATACGCAAGTGCGTCTTGTGCCCTTCTTCAGTTCTGGAATAAATCAGAATATCATCCACGAACACAAGCACGAACTTGTTCAACTGATCTCTGAACACTCTATTCATAAGATCCACAAAATATGCTGGCGCGTTAGTCAATCCAAACGGCATTACCAGCCACTCAAAGAAACCGGATGGTGTCCTAAAAGCAGTCTTCGGCACACTATCCTTAGCCACTCTCAACTGGTGAAATCCCGTTGCCAAATCCATCTGAGAAAACACCTTAGCTCCGTGAAGCTGATCAAACAAGTCATCTATTCTCGGCAATGGATACTTGTTCTTCTTAGTCACTTTATTCAGCTCATAATAATCCACACATAACCTCAGCCATCCATCTGCTTTGGTTGCAAACACAACTGGTGCACCCCATTCGGACACACTACGCCGAATGAATCCTTTCTGCAAAAGATCATCAACCTGCACCCTCAACTCCTGCTGTTCCCTAGGCGCCATCCGCCTAAGAGGCATCACAACAGGTCTGGCTCCTTCAACTAGATCTATACGAAACTCGATCTCTCTATGCGGCGGTAACCCTTTGACCTCGTTAAAGACATCCTCGAATCCATTAACGATTGGCAACGATGACAGTCCATCCCGTGGAACAACCAGCGAATACATGAAGCTCATGAAGACGCCTTCTTCATGCTTACATCATATCACAATCCTTCGCCCCTCCACATTCTCGACTGTCACCTCCAACCTCTCACAATCAACCTTTTCCGCATACTTCCTAAGCCAGTCCATACCCAAAATAATTCCGAACCCCGCAAAGTTCAAAACAAAACAATCACAAACAAAAGAGCAACCATGACTCGATACAATCAGACCACGACATAGCATACACAAACAAGACGAACCCCCAACTAGATTAGTCACAACCAATGGCCTATCAACAATATCCGGTTCTAAACCCAACCGGCTTACAAGTTCACTACAAACAAAAGAATGCGACGCCCCAGTATCAAACAGAACTCTAACTGGAACACCACATATGGAAAGAGTACCTTGAACCACCACACTCTTTCCCTTCTCTTCAGCGGTAGGAGCTTTCGAAGACGATGGAACAGCCCCCAGAGCATAAGCTTGCACAATCTGCTTGTCCCTCCTCGGTTCTGGACAATTCTTCCTGATATGCCCCGGCTTGTAACAGTTGTGACACTTCATCGGTACCTTCGGATTCTTACAATCCCTAGAGAAATGGCCTTTCTACTGACAATTGTAGCAGGTCACTTCGCCCTTAGGCTTCTTCTGGCCATCCTTACCCTTTTGATGCTACTGCTTCCTCTTCTTGTTTCCACCCTGCTGGGGTTTAGACTCTTCTCTGGTTACAGCAACAACAGATCCTTCCTTAGGAAACAGATTCTCATGCCTGAGAGCTTTCTCCACGAGCTTCTCAAATGAATCGTCCAAATGATCCACTAACTGCCTCCCAAGATAACTGTCCAAGCCTGTCACAAACTTCTCATTCTTCTGATACGAAGATTCAATATACGACCGGGCATACTTGGACAAAGCTTCAAACTCAGAAACATACTCAAGAACTGGTCTTCCACCTTGCTTGAGCTCCAGCAACTTCTTGAACAGAACAGACTTCTGAGCTGTAGAAATGAACTTAGCTTCAAATCTGGCTTGGAATTGCACCCAAGTAATCTCTTCCTACGGAGTATCAATAGTGATAGAATTCCACCAATCAGAAGCTATTCCTTGAAGCTGTCTTGATGCAAGCTTCCTCTTAGTTGCATCCTCGATTCCCAAATCACCAAAGATCCTTCTACAAGCATCTATCCATCTCTGGACTTCAATGGTTGATTTTGTTCCCAAGAAAACCTTTCCTCTAAGAGCAGTGTAGTCCTTACACAACTTAGCAAAATCCACCGGTCTTGGAGTTTGAACTTGAACTCCAACATCCACCGATGGCCCTGGAGCTGGCATCCTTCTCATGATCGAAGTCATCATAGCTTCGAACATAGCAGCATGATCAGCAGCCCCCTCAGTAGCACGGCCTTCCCTAGCAGCTGGTCTCCCTCTTCGACTCATTCTCAATATATATAAAAAGGAATGATTAGCACATCTAGAGAAACAACTGCATAAAGGACTCAAACTCTACTAAGCTACTATATTATATATAGTGATCATCCATCAAAATACAATTACGTCTCTCATACGTAGTTACGTCAGCGAGCGTTGGGTAAAATCGATTAACCAATGCTCTGATACAGAATGTGACGACCGCCCATGACCCCTGCACCGAATCTAGAGATAGTGCGCTGTAAAGTGTGCCAGGCGACCATGGACGATTGCCAGGGTAAATTAAAAACAACAGAATCTATCGTATTACTCACAGCGCATGGACAAAATACAATAGAATATATATATAGTGAAGCTTCACAGAATAGAATCTCATCAATAAAACTTCATAATAGTTGAATACAACATCAGTATAGTCCATACATCAAGCCTCACTACATATCACTTCGAGAATACAAAGCAGCGGAACATCCAGTACATATAGTAAGAAGTAATATGCAAGCCTCCAGCTCGTCTTCGACATCAGCATCGTGGAAAGCAAGAACAGCACCTGTCACCTGCTACCTAGTCTGCCCGTCCCAAAATGGACGAACAGCCCAAGGCAATAAGAGTTAAAACATAAAGCCTTGAGTCAGACAACAGTCTTAGTGAGTGGTAAATTAACTAACAACATACCAAAAGAGCATAAAGGAAAAGGAATAGGAATACAACCCTCCCACTCTACCTCTTTCTACAGTGATAGCCCCCAGACACACACTAAGCAGAAGCAAACATAGCAGAGCATACAATTTAAAGTAAAGCAATTATCACTCGAGTCAAGGGCGATGTTTTCCAAGTACAAACCCCCAAGGCCTAAACCAAGATCAGATAAGCACCCAGAAAATACCGCTCTTGAGACCGAATGATGATACAACCAAACATCCATGACTCTGGCTATCACTGTTATCGTTGATTCGATATCATCATTAATTGAATGACCGGCACATTCTTTCAGCCATCCGTCAAGGGCTAATGGAAACCCCGGTTCTAGACATTACTTCCGCACGTCGTCGTGACCCGTGCCTAGGACTATCGAATCTGCCAGAGTACTTGACTACCAATCATTAGCCTTCAGGGTCTATCGAATCTACCCAACGTACTCTTGCTTTGAGCATGCTAGAACCTTCAACAACGATGAGATCTCAGCCTTCTAGTCATCCTCCTCGATGACTATTTCCATACTAGCTCAAGCGCCTCTCGAGCAAACCATTATCCTCTAACTCGAACCATTTCACCGAGTTATCAACATGCTTGGAATGATCCCGTCTGGATTAGACCAAGACTATCTCATCTCATGCTTCGCCTCATCATCATCATAGAAAGCTTCATCTCAACATCATCATCAAATCTATCCATATGAGCTTCATCATCCACTACATATGCCACGAGCAGCTTTTCCAATTCAAGAGCCTTTCCCTTAGATTTTGAATCATTCTCGACCAACTTGTCTAAATCAAATCATCAATTATCTAATTCATAGCAATCAATCAAGTCAAACATTAATCCAAGTAATCAAGCATTCAAATATGATCTAAATAGACAATTATAACAATAATGGCAATTTCGTAAATAAAGAGTCAAAAGTCCAACAAGCATGAAACATGAACAATATCTCTATAATCTTGATGAATGAACTTGCATAGGTTAACATATAGTAAAATGGATGTCAAATCATCATGAACCATGGATCTATATGGATCTATACTTAGGTTTATAAAAATGCATGGAAATCATTACTTTACACCAAAATCAAGCCAATAATCCGATATACTCCTTTGGATCCGTGTGAGAGATAATCACCACTCACCAAATCACCTAAACACCTCAAAAGAAACCCACTTCAGATCTGGACAGTGAAGGATCTAACTTGATCTATCACCAATCCGCTTCAAACGATGAAATCTCACTTCAATGGATGTAGATCTTCAATCCAAGCTCTTGAATCTTCAATTTGATCTTCAACTTGGATGGATGGAATCACTAGATTAGAGTGGAGAAAAGAAGTGAAGAAGTGTAGAAGTCGAGCTCTCAAAATGGCAGCACTTCGTCGCTTCAAAATCCGGATCCCAAAAAGTGAGAAAAACCTTCCTATTTATAGCTGAAATCCCCTTAGGTCGCACACTCTTAGGTCGTCCACGACCTAACAAACCCTCCGACCTAACTCTTTGCGACCTAACACAACGCAGGCGCGCGACCTATCACCACGCGACTTACGACCTATCGAAACTCACCTGTCTACGACTTACGACTTAGCAGCTCAACTCCTAAGTCGCTCGCGACTTAACAACTCCTAGGTCGCTCACGACCTAACACTCAGGCACAACCCAGCGACCTAACGCAGATACTTCCTCGCGACCTAACCACTCAACAGAGTTACGACCTACGACTTAACTAAGACGCGACCTAACTAATCTTAGGTCGTCTACGACCTAACAAACCTGCGACTTACTAACTTAGCCAGGATACGACTTAACTCCTTAAGTCGTCTAACGACCTAACTACTAAGTCGCTCCACTCCACTAGGTCGTATACTCCTTAGCTCGCATCTCCCTTAGGTCGCTAACATCCTATAAGTCGCTCCAAACTAACACACGACCTAAACCACTATGCGACCTAACTGCTAGGTCGTTAACTCTCTTAGGTCGCTGCCTTTCCTATAGGTTGCTCCAATACTTAGGTCGTTCACTCGACCTATCCTACCTCACGACCTAAGCTTATCACACGACCTATCTCCTATACGACCTATCCCAAACTCCTTAGGTCGCCAGTTTCTATAAGTCGCCTATTTCCTTAAGTCGTCTACGACCTAAGCCTCAACATACGACTTATCTAGCATACGACCTATCTTAATCCTTAGGTCGCTAACTTCAACTTCCTTAGGTCGCCTATCCTTCTTAAGTCGGTCAATTCTCTTAAGTCGCTCACGATCTAATTTCGACTCGACTTTAGCTTCGAACGACTTAAACCCTAGACGACTTAACAACATCACAACCTAATGACAACAGTTTTTATGATGTTTCGATCCATAAAAATACGGGTCGTTACAAAAGGTAACGCTTAGCCTCGAGCCTCATCAACCGGGAATGACTAAAACAGGAGAGATGCAGCAAGGCTAAGTGGGTCGCACCCAAGTAGGGTAAGTTTACCCATATCTAGAGTTATTTTTTATTTGGCTGTGTGGTGCGGTTGCTGATCCCAACCGTGGCTTAATCTTACTCGGACTATCCAGGTTAGGGGTAGTCCGGCCTTGTGTTGGCAAGGATCGATAGGTTCAATCTTAGTACACTGTTCTAGAGGTTTACTATGGTAGGCGGTACCCTAGTAGCCCACTCATTCGATGGAATCCTATCTCCAATAAGCGCTGTATGGTTTTGATTGTGCCCAACTATGCTGGGACGTGAGATGCAAGCATTTTAGCTATATTCTATTTACTTTCTATAGACACTATTATAATATCAGATGATTTTGATAAAAATTGTTTTAGTTATCGTGAGGTAAAATCCCATTGTGTTTATTTGTGACGTGGTCTTACGAGATACCTTTGTTTTCAAAGGATTTTGAAAAGTTAATAATTCAATTTGAGTGTGTTTTCTCACGCTGGTTTTCCAAACTGACTCGGGTGTTATTTTATTATAATGCTCGGGTCAGACTGAGTATTTCAGATTTAGGTTAAGTGTTATGGAGCTCAGGAAGCTAGCTGGAGGAGTTTCAGACGTATTTCCGTACTTGACTTATATTCCGCTGTGTAAGGACAAGTTATATAACTGTCCAGTTTGATGTATTGATTGATGTACTCTGATCATTGTAAGTAAGAAACTGTTACAGATTCTTTTGTGTAAAATCTGTTGTTATATATTTTATTTTGTTCCGTTGTGATTGTGAGATTTTGTATTGTTGGTTCTATCTCTCTTCTACATATTTCTTCTTCTTACCCTAAAGATTCGTATTTTCATCCAATTTGAGTTGAGTTAAAGTGAAATATTTTCGACTCAAAGGGGTACAGATTTGTGGGCCTTTATATTTGGTATCAGAGATGAAGGTTAAGCGAGAACCTTGGCTCTGGTGGGGATTACTCATTAGAGATAGAGTCAGTAGTGCTCTAAAATGAGTTGAGTGTATTAATAGATATGAGCACGTATTTGTTAGTGAATATAAATTATTTTATATTGTGTTGACTTATTGGTTGAGTGTATATAAATTCTGGTCGGTACAGTTTGGACAACTATATCGATAGGGATTTCTAAACTCTTAAACTAGGCAAACCGACACAGTAATGTTTTAAAAAGTGGGTAAATGAAATAATTTTACCCAAATCATATTTTGCTATAAAAGAAAATAATTTTCTGAAATTTATTATATATTTGGAGTGTTTGGTTTATAATATTATAATCAACGAGATTTTAAATTTTGAAACGGTTTATAAAACCAAATGGAAATTTGTATAAGTGTAAATTATACAAATGGATTATGATTAAAATTGGATTTAAACCGGTATCTGGAAATTTAAATCTCGGGAAGTTTGAGAAAAAAAATATTTTTTTCAAAAGCGGTGTGGAAAAATAATAAGAGTATTATTTTGCGAAATATGTTCGAGAGGAAAATAGTTTAAATGGATTTTTGGAAGTGATATAGCACCGAACTCACTTCAGTCGTTGGAAAATAATCCTGGTGATGACTGCGCAGCATCATTAGTATTCATTTTCGAGTTTCTAAGTGATGGATTGCTACCGAAATTGATTTGTTGGCAAACCAGTGTTATTTTGGAAATTCCAAAGGGAATTTGTTTTGGATAAAAACCAGGTTTGGTTTAAAATGTAAAATGTGATTTCAGAGATATTTGAGATTTCAAGATGATTTGAAAATAAATGCTGGGTGTTTGGATTCTGGAATACTTATTTAAATAATTTAGAGATAATCGGGAAAAGTGTTATAAACCTGTAAATTGAAAATGGTTCTAAAGAAGGAAGGTATGGAAATTGGATTACGGAATTAAATTTTAACTTGAGTAAAGTTAAAATGGATAAAATTAAAACTAAGCAAATCGAAATAAATAAAGTAAATTGGATATGACTCATGAAAGTTAAATAGATTGAACTGGTAAAGGAAAATTTGAACTCAACTTAAGCAAAGCAAATGTAATCAATAAATGAAGTGATTATAATAAATGGGATTTTAACTTAAGTGAGTTAAACTAAATTGAACGAATTGAAAATTAGCTTAAGCTAAGTTAAATAGAAAATTGAGTTATGTTTGGATTGAATTAAGAATAAAATTGAATTGAGTACAGATGATTTTGAATGGAATAAATAAACTTCAATAGCTTATAAAAATTGAAATGAATTGAATAAAAATATATTTGGGCTATAAATAAGTGTATAATCTTGAGTTAAAAATAAAATGTAAATATACCCGAGTATAGAATGGATGGAAATATGAAAAATAAGTTGTGTGACTTATAAAATTGAAAATTGGAATAGATATGCCAAACTAAAAAGAGTTTGATATTTTGGAAACGAAATAAAAACCCAAACTTGAATTATAAAATAAATTTGAACTCAAGTAAATTAGTTGAAGTGATTTTTGAAATGAAAATCAAATATTGGATAATAAATTGGAAGTGAACTAATTGGATAATTAATTAGTTAAATTGAAATGGTAATGAATATTAACTCGGTTAATAAAACTGGATTGTGAATTAAAAGCGAATAGTAGAAATGGAATTTGGGTATAAATAAAATTCGTCTTAGATCGTAAGCGAATTAAATTAAATTGGAAAACGTGTTGAATAAAATGAAATTGAATGGAAATAGAAATGGGTTGAGTTGCAAGTAAAATCCAATTTGTGTGTAAAATTAAGTGAATTTGGACTCGATATGGTTTAAATGAATATCGCAAATTTAGCATAGAAAAATTGGCATTGGTGCAAACGGAAGTAAATAAAATTCTATGAATGAATAGAATGTGAATAAATTGATTTTTAATCAATTTGCCGTAAATATAAATTTGTTTGTTGTAAATATGAAGTGAATGCAAGTTAAATTAGTTATAAATCATTCAAATCGAGTATGAATTGATTGAAAACGATTAAATTGGTATTGAAACCCTGTGATTGCTTATAAATGCTTGTTTAACATGCTTGGTTATACCAAATATGTGTTTTAACTATTTTAGTAAGTAAAATGCTATTGAATTTGCATATTTCGGAACTTACATATTTAAATTAAGTAAGTACAGGTACCCGGAGACCGTCAGGCTAGATTTGGGTTGCGAAATTGCGTGTGAAGTAAAATGTGCTTGCTAAATAATGCTTAAACGCTAAAATAAGGTACGTTTTCGGATTAAATACCGCAAATATATAAATATCGATATATATTTTTTGTTTTTCGACCGTGTGGGTCGATGTATATTGTTTGCACCAAAAATGGTCACAAACCCCAAGTGTTGTGAAAGCACCAGTGTATGAATACAAGTCAGCAATATTCAGACACAAATATCAGATCTAAGCAAGCAACCAACAACAATCCAGAAACAATGAACAGTGACAAGCAATTTATAGTGGTTCGGCTATCTCCGGCCTACGTCCACTTCAAGGATTTTTATCTTTTATTGATGTTCTTCACTGATTACAGATGATTACAGCAAATACAATGAATGAATCTGAATATAACAGCAATGGATAGGAGTAGAGTTGAATCCGGCAGAGTCTGGACGTTGAATCGCTGAAAAGATCCCTTTTCTGTAGGCTTCAGGGGGCTATTTATAGGCGTAGGAGGCCCAGATCTCGTCCAATCTTCAGGAGACTTCTTCTGGCACGTGAAGGGGTCCACGCGCCCGGTCCCACCAAGTTTCAGCTCAATCTATGATCGATTCGAATCAACTTCGTATCGATCAGGAAAAGCTCCAATCGAGCTGAAACTTGGCAGGATTGCTCTTTACCTTGTGTGGAAGCTACTGTGAAAATTTCGTTGCATTTGGATCGAGGGTTTGCGAGATATGGTCGATACGAAATTGGTTTGCTCGATGGCTGTTAGGTTCGAATCCATTTATTCGAACTGATCACTTCGACTCGATGGCAACGCGCGTGAGCAGGTTGACGTGGCGCGCGCTCTTCGTGTCGATCCGCTTCTCACTCCGGTTTGCTCGAGTCACTCCGGGTATTTCTCCGCGTTTGCATCCATAACTCACGCGTCATCTCTGGCTGTTTGACTCAGTGGATACGAACAAGCAATTATTCGCGGATGTGAGCGAGGATTCCTGATGGATACGAAGTGGTCAGCGCCTCATGGATGCAAAGTCATCTGATGGATTCAAGACAGATGGGTACGAAGGACTTGCATCCCCGATCGATACGAAGACGATGGATTCGAATGGAGTCTCATCCATGGATACAGACCGTGTTTGGTTGGATGGATACGAAACAGGGCGTTGCTGATTGATACGAAGCGCATGTCCTGTTGATGGATACGAACTCGGTCAATGCTAGCTGAGGTTCACTGATGGATTCGAACTCGATCGATGCGAGGTTGATGGATACGAATGGAGACGTGATGGTGAATACATACTCTATCGATACGAAGCTAATGCTGCCTGATGGATACGAAAGTGTGACTTTTTTCATCAACTTGCATCGATCATATCCTGAGCATATGGACTCGGATTGTCTTGAAATTTGGAATGCAGGTTTCCATGGCTTTGCTTGCCATGTCTCGTAAATTGCGGCCCGATCCGGACTCGGACAAAATTCATCGATATCCATGGTTATCCTGCAACACATAGTTGACATTAATGACTTGTTATTATCGATTTCCAGCAAATTATTGGGTATCCCAGCTTTGCCAAAAAGTGGGATAACATTTTGCCCCCCAAAACATGCCTTTTTTTTGTAAAAGGCGTGTTTTGAATAACTTCAAATCGAATGCTGTGGGCTCATGTGTTATTCATAGCTAGAGTGTTATCAATCAAATTCATGGTCGTTCGAAGCCGAATCGTTATCAATTTCTTCCAGTGGAAGTTTAAGAATGAAATTCTACAGTCTTTCCGGACTGTTGACGATCGCTCCGGACCCTTGCGAAGCCCATTCTAGACTTAGCGGTTGAATAGAAAGATCCTATTGCAATCCGGCGTTGCTTTCTATTCCTTGCACTCTGGCCCCAGTTAGGACGTGAAGCGATGTCTTGGCCGTTCTGGGCCGATCGTAGCCTCTCCGGGCTCCTGCTGGATCCCATCCTGTCACTCTCCGGTGAAGGGGAAACAACGTTAAGTGGGTCGATCCTGTCGCTCTCCGGCGAAGCGATCCACTTCTTGCACTCCGGTTCAGTGTATCTGAACATTAAGCGATGTCTTGGCCTAAATCGTCGGCCGATCATAGCCTCTCCGGGCTCCTGCTGGATCCCATCCTGTCACTCTCCGGTGAAGGGGAAACAACGTTAAGTGGGTCGATCCTGTCGCTCTCCGGCGAAGCGATCCACTTCTTGCACTCCGGTTCAGTGTATCTGAACATTAAGCGATGTCTTGGCCTAAATCGTCGGCCGATCATAGCCTCCCCGGGCCCTTGCTGGATCCCATCCTGTCACTCTTCGGTGAAGGGGAAACAGCGCTTAAGTGAGTCGATCCTGTCGCTCTCTGGCGAAGCAACTCACTTCTTGCACTCCGGACCCCGTCTCTCTGGGTAGGGTCATAAAGCGATCATCATTTTGTATCAGTACATAATATTCGTCCTTTAACTCTCCGGTCAAAGGCTTATTCAGGAAATTCAAGTTCATTTATTAAATTCAGACCCTAGATGTTCAATCTCAAACATCAGGGAAAAACTACACAACGCCTCTCCGGGCTGAACGGTCTATACCATCTCAGAGCATGCCTAGGGATCTCTCTGGTTCCCATACATGAGTGAGTGGAATAGCCGTTTTATTTTGAAAGCAAATCTAAGAAAAGTGATTGACCAGAGTTCATATCTTGAACTTGGCCCTTGCCATCATGATCAGTTGATGATGAGTCGTGATCCCGATCCTGGATCGTTCCTGTTATGTGGAGGCGGTGGCTGTTCAGGCCTTACCGCTGCTGTCGGTTCTCTGACATATTGTGGCAATCTACCACTCCTAGCATGTTCTTCCACTTCATCCTTTAGGTGGCGGCATTCATCGGTCGTGTGCCCATCCAGCTCATGGAATAGGCAATATTTTCCAGTTCTGCGTTCCCGCTCTGTGGGATCTCTTCTCGGCGGCTTTCGATAAGGGAGCTGCCCCCGAGTTTCAGTGTAAATTCGTTCCAGGCTTGCCGTCAAACCGGTGTATTGCCCGAATCTGGGTTCCCGGAATTTCTTCCGTTTATCAGGACCGTCTTGTGCATCGTCCTGCTTTCTCTTTCCTTTGTCTGCTCTAGACTGTCCTCCTGCGGTTCCTTCGCTTCGTGTAGTGTTTATTTCCTGCCTCTCGGCTCGTGATTCCTCTAGTCGAATGAATTTTTCAGCTTCATGATAGAACTCTCCTAGATCTTGCGGTGGGTCTCTGGTCAGAGAATCTTTGAACTCGGTGCCTTCTGCAATTCCTGCTACTGCCGCCATCAAAATCATTGATGGATCCGGGCGATCTACAGAAGCCACCGTTGCGTTGAATCGCAATAGAAAATCTTTTATGGACTCTCCGGTCCTTTGCTTTATCGAGGCTAAAGTCATCACACTCTTGGGTCGCGTCACATGGACCCTAAACTGTCTCATGAAGCATTCCACTAGCTCACCCCATGTCCTGATTGATCCAGTCTCTAGTTGTCTGAACCAAAGCGCAGCCAAATCTGATAGAAATAAAGGGAAGCATCGTGCCATCACTTCCTCGGATGCCCCCAGCACTTCCATATGCCTGATGTATCTGGTAACGTGCATGGTCGGGTCTGACTTTCCATCATATGGGTTCAGCGTCGGCAGTTTGAACTTTGGAGGGTTCCTTGCATTCCTGATATTTGGAGTGAACGGACTCCGACTGACTTCCTCCAATCCTCCGATAGACAATCCTCCTCTCATGAGTCGTCGTACTAGTCCAGCCATCTTTTCATCTCCATCCTGGGGTTGCCCTCTTGGTCTTGAAGGGTATTCTGGTATGTACTCTTCGTGTGGCCCGTTAGCTTCAGCATTGGCCCTAGCTTGTTGAGCTCCGTCTGTCGGCCTTCCAGTATCGGATCCCGTGGGTCTGCCCCCGAGTCCTTGTCGATTGTCCACTGGATCTGCATTCTGTCCCTCATCAAGCTCCGCAGTCCCAGCTCCCTGTTCCACATTCATAGCCGCTGTAGCTGGTCCTAGGCTCTGCGTCCCTGCAGCTCTCATCTGTTCAAAGAAATTCTGCAGCATCTCTTGTTGACTTTTCATCATTCTTTCGTGCATCAGATTGGTCATGGTCTCCATTTCGTCTCTAGTGATGTAGATCGAAGCCGGCTCTTCTCCAGCACCAGAGGATGCCTCTTGACTTCCTCCTTGATGGCTTCTCTCAGCTCTTTGTCTTCTACTTGTTTGTCGAGTCATTGTCTTCAAATCTTCGAGTCTTCAAATCTGAACTTCGAATCTGGTGTAGCGGGTGCTGGTTCGCTCTCGGTGAAAGCACCAAAGTGTTTGCACCAAAAATGGTCACAAACCCCAAGTGTTGTGAAAGCACCAGTGTATGAATACAAGTCAGCAATATTCAGACACAAATATCAGATCTAAGCAAGCAACCAACAACAATCCAGAAACAATGAACAGTGACAAGCAATTTATAGTGGTTCGGCTATCTCCGGCCTACGTCCACTTCAAGGATTTTTATCTTTTATTGATGTTCTTCACTGATTACAGATGATTACAGCAAATACAATGAATGAATCTGAATATAACAGCAATGGATAGGAGTAGAGTTGAATCCGGCAGAGTCTGGACGTTGAATCGCTGAAAAGATCCCTTTTCTGTAGGCTTCAGGGGGCTATTTATAGGCGTAGGAGGCCCAGATCTCGTCCAATCTTCAGGAGACTTCTTCTGGCACGTGAGGGGGTCCACGCGCCCGGTCCCACCAAGTTTCAGCTCAATCTATGATCGATTCGAATCAACTTCGTATCGATCAGGAAAAGCTCCAATCGAGCTGAAACTTGGCAGGATTGCTCTTTACCTTGTGTGGAAGCTACTGTGAAAATTTCGTTGCATTTGGATCGAGGGTTTGCGAGATATGGTCGATACGAAATTGGTTTGCTCGATGGCTGTTAGGTTCGAATCCATTTATTCGAACTGATCACTTCGACTCGATGGCAACGCGCGTGAGCAGGTTGACGTGGCGCGCGCTCTTCGTGTCGATCCGCTTCTCACTCCGGTTTGCTCGAGTCACTCCGGGTATTTCTCCGCGTTTGCATCCATAACTCACGCGTCATCTCTGGCTGTTTGACTCAGTGGATACGAACAAGCAATTATTCGCGGATGTGAGCGAGGATTCCTGATGGATACGAAGTGGTCAGCGCCTCATGGATGCAAAGTCATCTGATGGATTCAAGACAGATGGGTACGAAGGACTTGCATCCCCGATCGATACGAAGACGATGGATTCGAATGGAGTCTCATCCATGGATACAGACCGTGTTTGGTTGGATGGATACGAAACAGGGCGTTGCTGATTGATACGAAGCGCATGTCCTGTTGATGGATACGAACTCGGTCAATGCTAGCTGAGGTTCACTGATGGATTCGAACTCGATCGATGCGAGGTTGATGGATACGAATGGAGACGTGATGGTGAATACATACTCTATCGATACGAAGCTAATGCTGCCTGATGGATACGAAAGTGTGACTTTTTTCATCAACTTGCATCGATCATATCCTGAGCATATGGACTCGGATTGTCTTGAAATTTGGAATGCAGGTTTCCATGGCTTTGCTTGCCATGTCTCGTAAATTGCGGCCCGATCCGGACTCGGACAAAATTCATCGATATCCATGGTTATCCTGCAACACATAGTTGACATTAATGACTTGTTATTATCGATTTCCAGCAAATTATTGGGTATCCCAGCTTTGCCAAAAAGTGGGATAACATATATGTATTTATCTCTCTTGTCAAATTGCAAAAGGCTCTCCGTACAAGGGAGACTGCCAAAAAAATTTGGAAATTTAGGGTGTTAGAAAAATTTTGAAAATTTTTGGAAAAAAATTTTGTTAACAAAATTTGATTTCGGATTTATAATTGAAATAAAGGAATTTAGTTTAGAATGATAAACTAATTGTTGGATGAAGGTAAAGTGTTTGAAAAGTGAAATATCGAGTTTTCGCTAAGCGGGTTTTGGATAAGTAATGGGTTGGAGCAATTTTCCTTCCTTAGCAATTTCGAGGACGAAATTCTTTTAAGGGGGAGGAATGTAACGACCCGAAATTTTGCGACGTTTGATTTGGAATATTTAAATGGTTTTAAATATTGAATTTGAATTATAGATTGATTTTGAATATGAAAATTTGGGTTTAATTTATAAAATAAATTCAGAATTTAAATATAGCAATTTATTGAATAATTTAATTATTAAAGTTATAATTGAATATTGATTAAAATAGTGAATCTGGAGTTTTAAGCTTGATAAAAATAATTTAAAAGCTTATAAAATTTATATTAATAATACCAAAGACAGTGTAACTTTTAAATTTGAATTTAAATGTGATTTGTTCAGTTTTAAAAATATATCGTTTAAATTGACATTTAAAAATAGCCTTCCGGGACACGGTCTCAGAATTCGACGAAACCTATTCCATTGGATCCGTAATAATGTATTATTATTGGATTCCAAATTTCGTAGCATTTGGTGTTATCGTTTGGCCGTACGGTATAGAAACGTGTTGAAATCCATATCGAAATTAATAAAATAATTGGGTCCAAAAAGCTATATTCTCCATACGATCGAATTAGGACTCGAAACCTTTTCCATTGTGTTCGGAATAGGGTTATAACATTATGAACACCTAGCGGCACGCCTCGATAGGAGTTCGAGATTTGGAGCTGCGTAATCGAGACGTTTTGGAATATTAAATAATATATATTTATATTAATAGTCTATATTCACATCACTTCTTTTTCATATCACTTCAGAGTTACTGTAGCTAATCCATTCAAACATGCGACCGCCCTTTTCTCTGTTACAACGTCACGAGCTTTTCCCTTGTCTTCAAAATCAAAATCAAAATTCACAGAGAAAAAAAGGAGAATTCACGCGATTGAAATCGTGTGGGAAAAGGCGCCGCACGCAATGAAGAGGGTCGCGGCTCGTGGTCATGGGAGGTGGAGCGCACGCCAAAGGGGAGGTTGCGATCAAGTAAATTGCACTGGGAAAGGAAGGGGATATGCGATCTCGAGTCTAAGTGGCAGATAGGGTAGGCAATGGTCGAATAGATGGTTTTGTGTTGGCATGGTTGGTGTGAGGGGAAGTCGAGACTCAGGTGGTGCTGGTGTTGGAGGGTGACGTGATGGGATTTCTTGAGTAGTTGACTTATGGTGGGGCAGAGGCCTGGCTTAGGTGATAAGGGAATCGGGTCCATCGGAGAGCAGAGGCCTGGCGAAGTCGAAGGCCGGAATCGATGGGTTGCTCGGCGTATCTTTTCATGCGTGTACAGGAGAGTTCATCAGTGTTGCATTTTGCTAAGGTGAGATTTTCCTTTTGAGTAATTAGTTTTAATTAAATTTAATAAAGACATAGTCAGTAAGTAATTAGTTCACACTTGTAAACTAGTTGTTTAAAACTTAATTAAAGTGAGATCGTTAATTTATATAAATCCAAAATTTGCTTATACAAGGTTTAAAATTTAACGGAATCAACATTGGATTCGTAGCTGGGGAATCTATGCAATAGGATCAGTTTGGAATTTTTTGGAAGTCCATAGGGTATTTTAAATTAAATCAAACGATGTTCGATTTAGTTTAAAATCTGGGTATTCGGCAAATTAAAAAATCAAGGTGATAATTTCTCACTCATTTTTGGATTGTTGTATTAAAAATTTTAATGTTGAATTTAAATTATTGGATGCTAATTGGATTGATAAATTTTAATTATTTGTTGGACGATTATATAATATAGTAGTGTGTGTATATATATATATAGTATTTGGAGTGATATTCCCGCACATTATAGCGGATGAGACCCTATGCGGCCCGTATAATAGTGGATGACCCCATATACCGCGATATCCCCCTCGAAGTGGGATTGGTATTTTTATTGTTGTCTAACATCTGTGGATGCACGAAAAAAAGGTTGGAGGGATCCAACTGGATTCCTCAAATATATTAGTATTTTTCACATATATATATATATATATATAAATGCTGGATAATTATGTGTTGAAATATTTTAAATGATATATTGGCATGGAAATTAATTGTGGACATATTAAATACCACAAATATTATTTTAAAATTTTAAGGAATTAAAAAGAGATTTTTAATATAGAAATTTGTATAACGAAACTTGGATTATTTAAAAGAGATTGGTTTGAATAAGAATGGTGAATATTTTATCGTATTAAATAATGTGGGAAAATATTTTAAATAGAGGGTTTAAAATAAATTATATAAATGAATTTTAAAGACTGGATTTAAAAATGACGGGAAAAAGGGTTGAAATCGATATTGAAAATAGATTGGCAAAAATAAATGGATTTTTTTAAAGGAATTGAATTCATAAAATGAAATTTTATAAATGAGACTATTTTTAGTGGAACTCAAAAAGTGTTATAAAAAATATATTTATAAACGGGGTTTACAAATAAAAAGGAAGTGATATTGGATGATAAGTTTGGAATATAAATTTATGTGGAGAATTTATTTTGGAATATGGAAATAGGGTGAGAAAAAAATGGTAGATACTATTTTTAAAGTGAAATGGTTAAGGGGACCGGATGTAAATAATGTGATGGAAATCGAGAAGATTTATAAATTAAAATTTGGTTATTGAGATTTAAAAAAAATTATTTTATCGGTAAGCTAAGTTTTTATCTTTAAAAGGAAAATTCTTATTTATTAAACTATATAAATTTCAAAATTGGTTTTTATTGAAATAACTCAGAAGTGAATTTTTAAAATACTTAATATCTATTTTGATAAAATCCTAAATGTTTAAACCTGCTTGAAAAGTGATGTTATAATTAAGTATTTTCAATATTTTAAATAATTATTTGAGTATGTCTTAGAAATAAAAATATTTTTTATTTCTTTAAAATACTTATTTTTATATATATACGTACAGAGTTTTGAAAACATTTGAAATTTATTTTTAAACCTTCTCGAAAGCCTGGAAATGGGTTATTCAGTGAATATGATTTATAAGAAAATTCTTAAATGGAATTGGGAAGAGAGTAAGAAAATTTCTGAAGAATTTAAATAAAAGTGAACTTCGAAGAATGAAAATAGAATTCATAACGAAGTACAAAGGGAATTGAGTTTATAAGCAAGTATAATTGGTTTTGAAAATATTAAGGAATTCTGGAATTTATAGAATTCATGTGGAACGAGTTGGAAATTTGCAAATAAAGTTGTAAATGATTTTTGAGAAAAGAAAAAGGAGAAAAAAGGAATATTTTCCAAGTGTTGAATATCAAATGAAGTGAAGAAAATATTCTAAGTATTGGGGAAGGTTGAAAATGTCCCGTGAAGATAAAAAGTGTTTGAAAACTGTTTTCAAATGTTGAGGAACTGAAAGTAATATCTTATAAAGATATTTTGAGATAAATTTTGGAAAATTTATAATAAGGACAGATGATTTCTTATGGATGTTTTATTGATAGTTAAATAACCGACTATCAATATTAGCCAATTTCGTTAATCGTTTCGAAGAGACCGGGATCAGATTTAATTATCCGAAAACCACATCGATCCGATTTGAACGTTACAAATGAATACCGTGAAGATGATGAAGACGGTGATTCGGTTTGTCCAGACCCAGGGCAACTTGTATGGACGAATGCTATCAGAACATCATCATTGGAGGACGATGAGCATTCTAAGAAATATTGTGTTCTTGAAAGGTAACGCTTAGCCTCGAGCCTCATCAACCGGGAATGACTAAAACAGGGGAGATACAGCAAGGCTAAGTGGGTCGCACTCAAGTAGGGTAAGGTTACCCCTGTCTAGAATTCATTTTTATTCGGCTGTGTGGTGCGGTTGCTGATCCCAACCATGGGGTAATCTTACTCGGACTATCCAGGTTAAGGGTAGTCCGGTCTTGTGTTGGCAAGGATCGATAGGTTCGATCTCGGTACATTGTTCTAGAGGTGTAATATGGTGGCCGGTACCCCAGTAGCCCAGTCATTCGGTGGAATCCATTCTCTAATAAGCGTCATACGGTTTTGATTGTGCCCAACTATGCTGGAACGTGAGATGCAAGCATTTCAGCTATATTCTATTTACTTTCTGTAGACACTATTATAATATCAGATGATTTTGATAAAAATTGTTTTGGTTATCGTAAGGTAAAAACCCGTTGTGTTTATTTGTGACGTGGTCTTACGAGATACCTTTGTTTACAAAGGATTTTGAAAAGTTAATAATTCAATTTGAGTGTGTTTTCTCACGTTGGTTTTCCAGACTGACTCGGGTGTTATTTTATTATAATGCTCGGGTTAGATCGAGTATTTTAGATTCAGGTTAAGTGCTATGGAGCTCAGGAAGCTAGCTGGAGGAGTTTCAGATGTATTTCCGTACTTGACTTATATTCCGCTGTGTAAGGACAAGTTATATAACTGTCCAGTTTGATGTATTGATTGATGTACTCTGATCATTGTAAGTAAGAAACTGTTATAGATTCTTTTGTGTAAAATCTATTGTTATATATTATATTTTGTTCCGCTGTGATTGTGAGATTCCGTGTTGTTGGTTCTATCTCTCTTCTACCTCTTTCTTCTTCTTACCCTAAAGATTCATATTTTCGTCCAATTTGAGTTGAGCTGAGGTGAAATATTTTCGATTCAAAGGGGTACCGATTTGCGGGCCTTTGCAGTGTATTAAAACAAGTGTCAAAATAAATTACACTTAGCTTTATTTTTAAACATTTCTATTCAAATGAATTTCTTAATTAAGGCTTTCATTTATGAATTCAAAACAATATTTATTATCCCAAAAGATAATAAAATAATTTAAATTCTTTTATGAATTTAAACAATGTTAATCATCCCGGGGGATGATTTATAATACTCTTTCTAAAACTTTAAAACCACATTTATTTTCCCAAGTGAAATAAATCAAAATAAAGTCTTTATTAAATTTTAATAACATTTATTATCACGAAAGATAATAAATAGTATTTATAATTTCCTTAAATAAACAATTCAATAGTCTTTAAATGAAATAGTTAAGTCTTCCATAACCTTTCATTAAGTCAATAAATAACTTTAAAACCTTTATTAAATTAGTTTATTAATTTTGAAACAAAAAATCAGTTAATTAACTTTAAACACTTTCATTAAATCAATTAATAAATTTAAAATATCATTTATTAAACGATTCATTAAATCAAAAAATGATTAATTAAAATGAATAATTAATTTCGAATATCATTAACTAAAATTTAAATACTATTCATCAAAACAATTAATTAAACTCAAATAATCATTAGCTAAAATGATTTATCACATTTCAAATATCCTTAATTAAAATGATTTATAAAATTTAAACATTATTAATTAAGATGATTAAGTAAATTTCAAACACTATTAGTTAAAAACAATTAATTAAATTTGAACAACCATTAATTAAAACAATTAATTAAAGTTCAACACCGTTAATTAAAATGACATAATTAAATTCAGATCTCATTAATCAAATAGATTAATTAATTTTAAACATGTAGCGACCCATCGTTCCATACACTTTGAGTAGACAATAGACCACACTTGTCCAACCCAAATTGTATGAAAGGGCGAGTAACTAGGGGTGAAGAAAAAGAAGAGATAGGAGAAATCAGAAATAATAACACATAATCTTACAATCGCAGTGGAACAATATATAATAGATAATAACATATCTTTATACAAAAAGATCTATAACTGTTATTATACATACCATCATCAGAGTACAACAACCAACAAATCAATCTGGACAGTTATAATAACGTTCTCACAAATACTGAATATACAGCATCACACAGCAGAAATATCTATAGACCAAAGTAGGCAAGCACATTAGGTCTTACGACAAGTTCACAGAGGCTTTCTCACTGGTTATTACACTTTGACTAATAGGATACATCTACCGGGAAGAACTATAATCATTCCTATTCCAGTCCCATAATATTCAGGGGAGTAATGGCTCGGCTGCTAAGGTGCTTGCGAGCTTTGTTTTCTTACTGGTATTCTCATTCTTGTTGGGCGTTACACTCCTGAATGAATATATATTTTTCTGGGCACGAATTGCATTTGCGTTTGCTGGACAGCATAGAAGCAACATACTGTATTGCTTTTAGGGTCGAAGGACCTACTGGTTGGTTCAGCCAAGAACCAGAAACCAAATGAAGGAAGCGAACGTAAGAGTCAAAATATGCCATGGAGAAGAGCTTACTTACTTATGAGCAAAAAGGGAGTAGCGGAGAGAGACGTTCCCGAAAGGCACCGGAGACAGAAGATGAATGTGGAGCCGACTATAAGACAGATAAAGGAGTAAGCTGGAGTGGGGCTTTAGGAAGAAGGGGGCTGGAGATGGACTTGGATGATGGAAAAAGCGATCTTCCTAGCTTGCTCCAATGCTTGGCTTAGTGAATCAGTTAATGGCAAATTGCTAGCGATAGTACGTATAATACGACTGAAATCCTCCAGCTCATCTCCTGAGCTCCATAGCATCCTAACCTGAATCTGTAATACTCGGTCTGACCCGAGCATTATAATAAAATAACACCCGAGTCAGTCTGGAAAACAAGCGTGAGAAAACACACTCAATTTGAATTATTACTACTATCAAAATCCTTTGAAAACAAAGGTATCTCGTATGACCGCGCCACACATAAACACGACGGGTTTTTACCTTACGATAACCAAAAACATTTTATATCAAAATCATCTGCTATTATAATAGTGTCTATAGAAAATAAACTATAAAATAGCTGAAATGCTTGCATCTCACATTTCAGCATAGTTGGGCACAATCAAAACCGTACTGCGCTTATTGGAGAATGGATTCCTTACTATGACAAAGTAAGTAACTACCTTCCGATGGTGCATCTCTAGATAAAATGCACTGGGGTCCGACAAGAACATCTTGTACCCCTGCCATAGAAGACAAGAATTCTGAGACCGTGCCCCGGATCGCTATTTTAACGCGTCGATTAAATCGACGATTTCAAAAATTGACGAAATCACTTGAAATTCCAGTTTTAAAAACTTACTAACTCAATTCTAATCCAAATAGAATTTATATCAACATTAGAAATTGTTTCGTGTAACAACCTGTAATTTTCGATAATAAAATTTATTAATTAAATAAGTTTCGGAATTTAATGTTGTGAAAATATAAAAATTTAAGATTTATTAAGGAGAGGAATAACTAGAATGTATTTTGATAATGTTGTTTGAATGTTAATAACAACTATTTTGACGTAATTTCAATCAATTGGAATAATTGTAAAGTTAATTTGGGCTAGAAACTGTAAATAAAGGATAAATTGAATGTTGGATTTAAATGTGTAATTATATGTTATTAATCGGAATATGAAAATAAATTAACTAGTATGTAAATTTAGTAGCTTTCATTTGTATACAATAAACTTGGAAATGTGTTTGAATTTTTAATAATAATTTCTTTAATTATCATTCTGTTATTAATTCAGTAAATTAATTTGGGAATCGATAAAAATTCAATATAATTGAAATATTGCAATTAATATGGTAAAAGATGATAATTGTAGATTATTGATGTAATCAGATATAAACCAATGTTAATTATATCCATAAGTTGATAATGGATTGAATAATAAGATGAAAAATCAAACAAATGAATTTATTGGAATTTAAATTAATAATCAATTGAATTTATTGCTATTGAAATTGAAAGCTGTAATTAGTGTAATATTTAACATTGAATTGATATGGAAATTTGTTTTAAAAGATTATAAATGTCTAGGTAATCAAAAATTATAAAAATTTGTTAACTTTTAAATTTAAATATAAAAGGTGATTAATTTAATTTAATAATAATTTATTTATTTAACGTGAAAATAGCCATTTTGGCCATTGTCTCGGATTTCGACGAAACTAGTTTCATCGGATCTGTAACAGTGAATTATTATAGGATTTTAAGTTTCATAGCGATCGGACGTGTCGTTTGATCATGCGGGCTTGAAACGCGTAGAAATCAATTTAATAAATTCAATTTGAAATTATGCTGATTTTAAAAGCTAACTTCTTCATAAAATGGAATTAGGACTTGAAACCTATTCCATTGAGTTTAAAAATATCAAAAACATCTATTTTGATATATGGGATGACCTACTTTCGTTTCGGAGACAGAAGGGGTTTTCGGGTCATTATTGTCGTTTCGAACAAATTCGATATGATGTTTATTTTTATTGGGCCTTATCCATATAAATAGATCTTTCTAAACCCTAGCAGCCTTTCTATTTCTGATTACAGTACGTACAATTCTATCAGACTATCTCTTTCTTCTAATGACAGAAACCATTTCCAATTCAAACCCTAAATCCAATTTCCAAATCAATTTCAAAATTCAAATTCTCCAAACCCTATCATATTATATACCGTCTCGAAGCTCTCGAAGAGCGCATTCTAGATCTGCTATTCGTTTTTGCAATCTGGTTTTAGTTTGTCCAGAATTGGCCAAAATATTCTCAACCGTTCATTGGGATTTGATCAACAGCGACGGATCGTCGAATCGAGGGTACCATCGTATGGAGAGTGACATGGGGAGTGGATCGGTGGTGTTAGTTTGGGCAATCGATGGTTGGATGTGGCGAATAAATTCGATTAGGGTTTTGGTAATAGGCGGTGCTGTGATTTTTTTAGTCAATCTACGATGTGGTCGATAGCAGGTGGTCGCATGGATTTAGGCGGAGGCGAGTCGATGTGGTCTGGCGTGGTCGACGATTATCTGGCATGGTTACGGCGTCGTAGGAGTCAGCGAATGTGCTTGAATGATCAGCGACGTATGGATGTTCGTCTGTGTTACTGGCGGCCGCGTATGATACAGCTAGGGTTTGGAACGATTGATGACATGTAAGGGTTTTATATTTTTATATTTTTTTTATTCAATTTAATTTAAAATCGTATAACTTCAAAACTTAATATCTTTTGCATACGAGGTCAGATTCAAGCGCGGTTTGCTCCATTGGGTTCGTATCAAAATTCTAGATATCATGGAACTAGTTTGGACGAATTCTGAGACTGTTCGGATTTTGAGCCTAAATTGGATTTTAAATCGATTGGAAATCAAAGGTGAGTGTTTTAACCCACTCATAACTACTAAATTGTCTTATGTTGGTTAAATTAAATTTATGAAGTGATTAGAAATTGATTGTTGATGTTTGGTATATATAAATAGTCATTCCAGTTAAATATGACTTTTATTGCATTTAATCGTCATTTAATTTAATATTAAATTTAATTGTCAATTGAATACCTGTTGATGATAATCAGTTAGTTGATGTTATTTATTAGTTTATTGAATGGTGATTGTGATGGATATTTGAATGTTGATATTGGATGAATGAATGTTATATTTTTCTATTGTTATAACACTGCAAGTTCTCTTAGTTATTACTAGGAAAATCACTATGGGTTGAAATGATACATATACCCGAACGATCTATCGTTTAGGGAAAAATCATTATGGGTTGAAATGATAAACCCGAGCGATTTTATGGATTTTGAATGTTAATTCGGGATTGTGGGTTGAAATGATATATACCCGTAAATTTAAATTATTGCGGGTTGAAATGATATACATCCGTATCACTTGACCATAGAGTAGAAAATATATACGGACACCTGATTGGTTAAATTAAATGATTTTTTAAATCCTTAAATTTTGAATTTAGTAAAATGATATTTTGAAATAAAATTTGATTTGAATAAACTGAATTATTTTTTGAAAATCCAAGCTTTAAATGTTGAAATTGGAATTGGTTTAAATGAATTGTTTAAAAGGATTTAAATTGAAATTTCAAAGTTGAATTGTCAAATATAAATGAAATTTATCGAAATTGAGTTATTGAAATGTTTGAATAATTAAACTTTGAAATCTATTAAAATTTAAGTGCTTTAAAATTGTAGTTCAAACATGAGTTTGAAATCGATATAAACTGGAATAATTTTACAGGAATTTGAATTAAAGAAAATTTAGTTTTGTTGAGATCTGGATATGGTCCAAATTTGTTGAAGTGGAAAAAAATAGTTTAATTTGATATTAATTTCAAATTTATTATTGTAATATAAACTGTTTAAAAATATATCATTTTAGTAATCCTAGTTATTAAGATTTTCAAACTATTAAACTATTTTAATCTAATTTAAACTATTTTAAACTATTTCAATCAAATTAACCATTTTAATTTAATTTAAATCTATTTAAATCTATTTTAAATCTATTTAGTCTATTTTAAACTTTATTTTAAATCTATATTAATCTATTTTAAATCTATTTAATCTATTTTAAACCTATTTAAAACTATTTTAAATCTATTTAAACTATCTTAAAACTATTTAAAACTATTTTAATCCATTTTAAAACTATTTTAAAGTATTTCAAACTATTTAAAAATTTATTTTTAAACTATGCTAAACTATTTAAACTATTTATAACTATCTAAAATATTTTATAAATTTCAAACTGTGTAAAGTGGAAGTGTTTATATTTAAATCCTTGATTTAAAAGCGAGTATGGTTAAATGATGTTATAACCTAAGTTGAGATTTGAAATGATATTTTCTAGTGAAATGACACATTTGAGTGAATATGATGATTTTAAAATGAGGATTTAAACTATTTTGTCGATATGATTTCAATGTGAATATGATTTCGAAAGTGATATAGTTTGAATTGAATATGATATTTTGATATCAATTATGAATCGGTTTGGAAATGTAAAAAAACCAACCGGTGCGAAATAAGCGTTTGGTTTCTAAAGAGATTGGGATCAGATATTGTCATACTCTTTGCCAATACCGAAAACCACTTTAACAACTGTGTACGTGGTGGAGATTCGAGAATGAAGTAGGATGGCTTGGTGAACGATTTTGTATGAGGTATTTACGTAGCCCTGACTCCCGTGAGTCGGCTTGATGTGGCTGAAACAGGAGCTATACCGGGCCAAGTGAGGTCGCTCCTCCGATCGGGCACATTTCTTCAATACCATATTTATGACTTTGTGATTGATTTGGTGGCCACCCCTCGATTTGATTATGGGAGTATGTTCCAAGGTGGACGGTAGTAGCTGCTATGCGTTACCACCAGTCCGGGAGTGCAAACGGTAGAATCCTACCCTGGCATTGCCTCGCGTGCCTTGTCACATGCCTTATCGTGCCCACTATGAGTTTGTTTTGTACCGTACCTATGGAGTGCTCACTGAGTAAACCTCCAGTTTACGGAGGAGCTTACAGTATCTGTATAGACTACGGGAATATATAAAATGTGTTAAGGGGGATATGGGTAACGCCTTAACGCTATTTTAATACTTTACTTTACTGTAGACACTATTATAATCGCGTATTGTACTATGTATGTTGATAGTTTAACGGATCCTTACCTTAGGAGATGGAATCCCAAACATCTCTTAAGTTACTGCACGCACGTTAGCCATTGGATAGGAGATGTCAAACCCCGTAAACATGTCCGACGCCGTTACGCTCATATTTATTTACTGTTGATTTAACTTACATAAGATCTTTTAGTTCTGACTCGAGTGTTTTGTCTTTTCATTACACTTGGGTCAGTCTGAGCCTATCAGTGTATCGAGGACTGCTTTTCTGGAGGAATAAGACGAAGATTTAGTACTATTATTATTTATTATATTTATTCCACTGCATCATGTTGTTCTGCTGCATTATTTATTTATTTCTGTGGTATGTAACTCTGATCTATATTGTAAAAGTGAAATCAAGTATTATTTGTAAACAGCTTCATGAACTGTTTATTTGATTATTATATTTTGTAATTCCGCTGTGAGATTTTGTGTTTTATTTTCTTTCTTTTCTCTTCGTTTTCTTATTTACCCATAACAATCCTCCTCTTTGAATGGTTTAAGTTTGACATGTGTGGTTTATTGTCGATTTAAACTGTCCAAAAAGGTGGGTTATTACATTTGTTATCAGAGATTTGGTTTAGCGATAACCTTAGCTTTGTAGGGTCTAACTCATTAAAGATAGGGTTATTAATACCCTAGAATGAGTCGTTGAGTGTATATATATGAGAGAGCGTATTTGTTAGTGTTATAAAAAGTTTTTGTATTGTGTTAATTTTTTCTGTTTAGTATTTATAAATTCCGGTCGGTACATATGATGCTATGGCACCGATAGGGATTTCTAAACACTTAATAGGGCAGATCGACACAATATTGTTTTGAAATATGGGTAAATGAAATAATTTTGCCTAGTATTATATTTTGTATATAAAAGAATAATCTTTATAAATGTATATAATGGTATGTGTTATGTTTGTTTGTTTGTTAGAAACTGAAATTTTATAAATATTGGTTGCAAAATAAAATTTACAAATAAAATGAATATAAATTGGAAATTTGAGAACGTAAGTTCCGAGTTTTGAATTTGGCTTTCAAAAGACTTTGGAATATAATATTAGTAGTATTTGGAATTATTTTAGATATAAATATTTTCAATGCGATTTAAAAGAAATGCTTTAAAGGAGGTTTTAAAAAGAAGTTTAAAGGAAATAAGTCCTGTACTCCCCTCTGTCGCTGGAAAATAATTTCGGTGATGAGTGCCTACATCATCGACGTTCATTTTCGAGTTTTAAAGTGGGAAGACCGCTGTAGTAGTTTTACTGCACATTTGTTTTGATAAAAAAATCTTAATTTTAATTTCTAAATATGATTTGATCTATAAAGGATATGAATATATATATATATAAAAATATATATATATATAATTTTAAAATGATTTAAAAAAAACTCGGTATTCAGTTCTTAAATTTCTGTAAATTAGATATTTCAATTATTATAATGAAATGAAATCTTGACTATATTATTAATTGGAAACTTCTAAAAGCGGGAAATAAGAAATTAGATGCTAAGTGATAAATGGAATAGATAAGAAACTGCAAATTTGTAGATTGTAAATTTAAAGGAGTAATGAAATTAGAAGATGTAATTATTGAGCATTTTGTTTACTAAATAAATAAGATAAACTTGTGTAACATTCAATTGCATTCTAAAAGACATATGTATAACTTACCAAAATGTTAAAAGTTGAAATGTTAATAAGAATATGTAATAGAATATTATACAAGTAAAACTTAGGAAATGAAGTGTTCAATGGAATTATGTTTATAAATGAAGAATTAAGATGTATAAGAATGTTATAAACTTAAGTTAATAATTTGAGATGCTAGTAGTTAAATTTAATAGCAAAAAAAGTGAATACTGAAAGCATATGATTATAAACTTAAGTTAATGATTGATGCCATTTATAAAGTAAAAGTGAAATAGTAAAAGTGAATACTATATATATGAAAGGAACAAATGTGAAAAGAAAAGAATAAAAATTTAAGTATGAGTTGCTTCACAAATGAATATTGATGTTAAAAAGGAAATAACTTATGTAAGTAAATAATAACTGTGAATAAAATTTTGCAAAGAGACTTACATAATATTTTAAGAATTGATTATGGAAGATCTAAATAATTGAATGGAAATAACTTATGTATGTAATTGAATGTAAATTAATGGTAATAAGCATTGTATGAATGAATGAAACTGAAGAACAGTAAATAATGTGAAAGGAGATTAATAAGAATAAACCAAAACGATATTTGAAATTATTGTTTGTTTGGCTTATGGGATGGTTGGGAAAGAAAACTTCTAACTGTATAAAGATGTATAGATAATCTATTAAGTTTTATATAAGACTGTTGAGTGTATGATATACTTAGTAGTTTATTTATCATTTTATACGATTAAAAGTTTCTGAACCTGAACAAACCATTAGTGTTGGTTGTTATGGATGTATATTTGATTCTTTCGTTGCATGTAATGGTTGTACTGTTTGTTGCAAGTAATTTTTGTTACGTTGGGTTGGTTTGTTTTGCTATTGATTGAAACAACTCAAATATTAATCTTTTACACAACTATTAACCCCCATTGGATTATGTAAGTGAAATACAGGTTATGGAAGCAATAACTACTGCTTTTGATTTCATAAATAAAGCATTGTTTGCCCGACAAATAGGTACGTTCTCGGATTAAGATTTTATAGCGATATTACATTGTTTTCCCATGGTTTGGGATATTTTATTTTGAAATATGATATATATATTGTCATTATTGATATTATTATTTCTCCCGGACCTCTCCGTACAAAGGAGACTCTACCAAAATTTTCCGTGAATTTTGGACTTAGAATTTTTTTGGTGAAAGTGGAAATGTTTTTTACACTTTTATTGAACTTGAATATGAATGGATTTAATTGTTTATAAATTGATATATTTTATTTAAATTATTTAATTATGTAAATTAATTGTTTATAAATTGAATACTTTGAATTAAATATATTTGCTTCTTAATTCCTTCTTTCCCTTTTCGAGGACGAAAAGTTTTGGGTGGGGGAGAGTGTAACGACTCGTAATTTTCGATAATAAAATTTATTAATTAAATAAGTTTCGGAATTTAATGTTGCGAAAATATAAAAATTTAAGATTTATTAAGGAGAGGAATAACTAGAATGTATTTTGATAATGTTGTTTGAATGTTAATAACAACTATTTTGGTGTAATTTCAATCAATTGGAATAATTGTAAAATTAATTTGGGCTAGAAATTGTAAATAAAGGATAAATTGAATGTTGGATTTAAATGTGTAATTATATGTTATTAATCGGAATATGAAAATAAATTAACTAGTATGTAAATTTAGTAGCTTTCATTTGTATACAATAAACTTGGAAATGTGTTTGAATTTTTAATAATAATTGCTTTAATTATCATTCTGTTATTAATCCAGTAAATTAATTTGGGAATCGATAAAAATTCAATATAATTGAAATATTGCAATTAATATGGTAAAAGATGATAATTGTAGATTATTGATGTAATCAGATATAAACCAATGTTAATTATATCCATAAGATGATAATGGATTGAATAATAAGATGAAAAATCAAACAAATGGATTTATTGGAATTTAAATTAATAATCAATTGAATTTATTGCTATTGAAATTGAAAGCTGTAATTAGTGTAATATTTAACATTGAATTGATATGGAAATTTGTTTTAAAAGATTATAAATGTCTAGGTAATCAAAAATTATAAAAATTTGTTAACTTTTAAATTTAAATATAAAAGGTGATTAATTTAATTTAATAATAATTTATTTATTTAACGTGAAAATAGCCATTTTGGCCACTGTCTCGGATTTCGACGAAACAGTGAATAATTATCGTCTTTCGTTTGAGTTTAAACGTATCAAAAACATCTATTTTGATATATGGGATGACCTACTTTCGTTTCGGAGACAGAACGGGCTTTTCGTGTCATTATCGTCGTTTCGAACCAATTCGATATGATGTTTATTTTTATCGGGCCTTGTCCATACAAATAGATCTTTCTAACCCTAGCAGCCTTTCTATTTCTGATTACAGCACGTACAATTCTACCAGACTATCTCTTTCTTCTAATGACAGAAAGCAATTCCAATGCAAAACCTAAATCCAATTTCCAAATCAATTTCAAAATCAATTTCAAAATTCAAATTCTCCAAACCCTATCATATTATATACCGTCTCGAAGCTCTCAAAGAATGCAATCTAGATCTACTGTTCGTTTTTGCAATCGGGTTTTAGTTTGTCCGGAATTGGCCAAAACATTCTCGGCCGTTCATTAGGATTTGATCAACAGCGACGGATCGTCGAATCGAGGGTACCATCGTATGGAGAGTGACATGGGGATTGCATCGATTGTGTTCGTTTAGGCAATCGATGGTTGGATGTGGCGAATAAATTCGATTAGGGTTTTGGTAATTCGGCGATGCTGTGATTTTTTTGGTTGATCTGCGAGGTGGTCGATAGCAAGTGGTCGCATAGATGTGGGCGGAGGCGAGTCGATGTGGTCTGGCGTGGTCGGCGATTATCTGGCATGGTCACTGTAACGACCCATAATTTTCGATAATTAAAATTATTAATTAAATAAGATTTTGAATTTAATGTTGAGAAAAAATTAAAATTTAAGATTTAATAAGGAGAAAAATCACGAGAATGAAAGGTAATATTGTTAGTATAAGGTAATTGATAACCACTTTAATGCAATTTAAATTTATTAAAATGATTGTAATTATAGAATTTGGTTATAAACTATAAATAAGGAAATAAACCAAATGTTGTAGTAAACGATGAAATTGTATGTAATTAATTGAAATTGGTTAATTAAGAATAATTAATCAGTATGTGAATTTATTAGTTTTTGTTTGTGAACAATAAACACAGAAATGTGTTTGAAATTGTAAGTTGTTGTTAGCACCAAAATTGGTCACTAACCCCCTTTAGAAAGATTGTGTAGAGAGATAGATGAAGAAGATAAATTAAAACAGAGAGATATAGACTAAATTAACTACAGAAATCTTGAACAACGGATTTATAGTGGTTCGGCGTAACTGCCTACGTCCACTTTGAATTGTAATCTTTATTGCTTTCCCAAGTAGTTAAATACAGATACAATCCGTACAATAATGGCTTGAGTACAAGTTTGAACTGAAAAGAGTGAGTCTTGAAAGCGGTAGAGTCTCCCTAGTGTTCTCGAAAAAAGGTCCATTTCACTGTGCCCTTGCCCTCCTATTTATAGACGAAGATGGGTTGGACTTCCCTCACGGGCCTAGGAATAAGGTATCTCGGCCCACGGTAGGTGACCCCAACACACCGAACCAGGCATGCCGAACGAGCCATGCCGAGCGAGGAGTGCCGGTCGAGAACCATTTTTGGTTGACCATCGAGTGACTTGAAGTAACCACTCAAGAGAACCAAGGCAAGTAGTGAGTTGAAACGAAGTGAAGCTATGCCAAGCGCCCTTACGTTGTCGTGGACTTGACAGCTTGTTAACATCCCTCATATGCACCGAACCAGGGATGTCGAACAGCCTCATTGAGCAACTTTGCTAATCAATGTCGCTAATGGATGCCGGGCGAGGGAAGCTGCCGGTCGAGGACTAGTGTGCCTAGCGAGGGATTCATGCCGAACGACATTCGTATGCCGAGCCAGGCAACATGCCAAGCGATGCTTATGCTGAACGACATTCGTATGTCGAGCCAGGCAACATGCCGAGCGATGCTTATGCCGAACGACATTCGTATGTCGAGCCAGGCAACATGCCGAGCGATGCTTATGCCGAACGACATTCGTATGCCGAGCCAGGCAACATGCCGAGCGACCCTATCATGCCGAACGACATTCGTATGCTGAGCCAGGCAACATGTTGAGCGACCCTATCATGCCGAATGATGCTTTGTGCCGGACGAAGGCTGATGCCGAGCCGTGCTTTGTGCCGAGCGGGGGCTTTGCATGCCGAACGGTAACTCCGTGCCGAGCGTCTTGTTACCTGGTCAAATGACCGGGTAACACTTGCCCCCCAAAGCGTATCATGAGTGTCAATCATGATATGCTTTGAATCATAACACATCTATGCTTACTGCTCCTTTTATCATACCTTCTTTTTTACGGTTCGGTCCATACTCGAGTGCCAGCTTATTCGATTGTCGAAAGTCATTCGGCATACTTCCTGCCGAACCACTATCGTTCTTTGACCAGGTCCACATGTAGATGCATGTTCGACTTCCCCTTCTCCTTATATAAACCGGAACTTCTTCTTCCTTTCCCTTTTCACTTTTACTTCTCTTCAAGAACTCGCTACCTCCTTTCCTCCGAACCTCAGCTACTTCGCTAACCTTCTTCTTTTACCCCGAATCCAGCAAGTGTTCCTTACAGTTCTCCCCAAAGTCATATCTAACAGCCTCCAGTCCCAATCAGATCCCTAGCCTCGACCATCCCTTTAGGTAATAACCTCTCTTTTAAACACTATTTCTTGATTAGGGAATTTAGCATGAGATTTGAGTTCGTGAATATTTCTTAGACCAAGGACAGTGGGAATCGTATAGAAGAGGAAAACAAGTCAAGGTTTGAACGTGCCTTATGGTTGGAACTCAGTACAACCTTTATTGATTTCGAGTCTATAGAAATGGAGAGGAGAAGAGAAGAAGACTCCAGTGGTTTCTAGGTCGTAGGCCATTGCTAGGCTACCGAGCATGGTAGTTAAGCTATTGGAGTGTGACTAGAGTGTCGTTCGAGGCCGGTCGGTAAACAAGAAGCGAGGGAGAAGTAATTGTGGATGGGTCGGCGTTTGCTTTTCAAGTGAAAGTCGACCAACCGTGAAGTAGGTGGCTCGGTATTTTCCATGTGAGAGTAATGTCGGGGAGGTAAAGGGATAGAGTATTGTTCGGTCTAAGGAGAGAGAGAGAGAGTCTAGTTCGGTGGTTTAAGGAAGTGAGATGGAGGTGAGCGAGTGGGTCGGTTTGTCTATCTTAGGCTGTCGAGCCAGAGAATGCCGAGCGAAGGTGTCTGATCCTAGAATGCCGAGCGGCATTGGTCGTATCATTTATTCAAGTGTCGAGCGATGGGCTTGTGCCGAGCGGCATTCAGGCCGAACGGTATTTAAGACACATGTCTCGAGTGTCGCTCGGCCTCGAGTCTTGAAGTAGAATACAACAGTCGAAATCATTCCAACTCGAACTTAACTCACACCGAAATCACTGACCTCGTGTGCCTAATCATGTGACATTTAAACAAGGACAAGGACTTAAGCAAACAAGCACATCGAACTAATCCGGACTAACAACTCCCCAATTTCAACAACTATAAACCCGAGTCTAACTTGACTAAAATAGATAATAAACTTCCACATATAGGGTCGACGCCGAGTTTGAAATAGAAACAATCATACGACAAGCTCTCGGAGACGGTCAGCGATGACGGTTTCCGAAGACGAAAGTCCAATGCTTAAGTCTATTTCAGCAACCTTACGACTTGTAATTCTTTGGCACTTATACTTGAATGATTGCAATAGTTCACACACCACATGGGGGGAGTATTTTTGTTGTTATGTCTAATGTCGATCGTTTTTTAAGTATAGTTCAAACAGGTGTTTCATCAGATCCAACACTCATTAGAGATGTCTAGAAAATCCAGCTCTGCCACAATCTCGGACAGACCCGGGCCATCTTCTCAATAAGAAGAAGTTAGAACTTCAAATCCGTCGTCTACTCCTGTACAAGACATGCCGAACCCTGCGATCGCATCTGTCGACTTGGCTCTCGATGCCTTGGATGCAGCGATCTTTTTAGACGATCCGATCGATTCTCAAGCCTCGAAGAGTAACGAAAGCATGCTTCGCCGTATATGCTCAGTACACGAGATTCCTTTCAACGACGTGTTGGTTCCATTGGGACAGGATCGTCCTCACTTGCCCCCAGTAGGATATACAGCCTACAACAGATTCATGTGCTGGGTCGGTAGCGTTCCACTGTTCAACTCCTTTCTTCGGGACATGTTACAGTATATCGAGATTGCCCCATCGCAATTACATCCAAATAGCCACGCGTTCATATACGGCACTTGCATTCTCTTCAAGAGACGGTCAGATAGTCCATCTTTTGTATTCTTTGAGCCACATAGCAAGTGTCAAATCCTGACTGGGGCATAGAGCAAGTTCGCCCAGTATAAACAGGAGTGGTTCTACGTACGTTGTCCTCCCGGCTTCGCGAAGAGATGGGTGGAAGGGAGTAAGTCTTTTTTCTGGATTAATACTCGTGTTTGGCGGAAACTGCACCTTTTCTAACTCTTTCTATACTATTATAGGTATCAACCCACGTCCCGAAGGCTCCGGGTATTCTGAAGCTGTCGAAGCTATCCGAGCCATTCCCGTAGAAGACCGGGACATCAGATCTCTCATTTCAAATGAAGCGCTCACGAATTTTGGGCTGCTGGTAGAAGGCCGCCGAATAATCCTTCCTCAAGGCATCACTATACCCAGGCCTGCTTCAGGCAAAGGAAAAAAGCAGGCTGGGTCTTCAGCACGTAACGCCCCTGATACACCAGAGGAAGGGGAGATTAGAGAAGCCAAAACGCCTGAAGTACAGGGCGAAAACGTTAGCCCTGCTCGGGACCCGATAGTCGAAATCCACGATATCGAGAAGACACCTTCCCCTACGAAGGGAAAGAAGAAGTTGACCTACAAATTGAGGAAGAAGACGGTGGGTGGAACCTCTAAGGTCACCCTTGCTCCAGTAGAAAAAGTGCCTTCTTCTCAACACTTAGAGAGTTCGTTGAAAGGCTTGTCGGACCTCACTATTCCCGATGATTTGCTCAACTATGGCTTCGATGATCCAGAAGCTCTTAAACTTCATTCGCCCACGAGAGGCGATACAAGATCTCATGCCCAAATCCAGGGAGAAAAGACTCCTATTAGTAAATATAAAGAAACTGGTCCGTCGGGGGGAACACTAGGACACACACGGACACGTGCACTTCACCCTGCACTTCAATTTTAGCCATCACTCTGTTCTTTTCTAACTTGTCGTTATTCTCATTCTATGCAGGTGACATGGGACGCACTCATGGACTCGATCGTCTTCGCAGGTCATCTATTTTTCATCATTCTGGCCGGGATTCGGACCCCGGCAAGCGCCGAGACAGAGATGACTCTGGAGACCGAGATTATCGCCCCCGAGAATCAACTTATCGAAGGAAAACATACAGCCAGTCCTCATATTCCCGTGATCATCCTTCTTAATCAGAGCAAGGCAGGGAGAAGTCTACGCAGAAGGGGTCCCAATCCGATGTCCCCCATGATCAACACTCTGGTTCATCCAGCACACGACAGTCTCGGGAACATCACAAGAAGACTGAACTTTCAAAGCCATCTCCCCCTGTTCCCATAACAGATCTGACGATATCAGAGAAGCTAGCCGAGCTTAAAGTTAAGTTCCCCAAAATTTGCTTTGATGGGCTGAAGTTCCTCCCGGCGATCCATCACATTCCGGGGCATGTCAAACAGAGCGCCATTGCTTGCAACAACGACGTTTATGTTCAACATGACGCGTTTGTCCATCTGGTTGAAAAAGTCTCGGAAGTCTCTGTTGTGCGTCAACACGAAATCGACTGCTTGAAGCCATTCACGATAAAGACATTATCAAAGCTCAGGATGTAGTATTTTCTTTTTGTATTAAAGAGGGCCTCTCTAACCGGAGCTCTCTTCGTACAAGTCCAAACTCGAAGCTGCCCATCAAAAATGGGTTGAAATAAACTCTAAATGTTGAGTTTTAAATTTGGAATGTAATGTGAAAACCCAAGATGATAAGTTTTTGAACTTATAAGATCATTAATGTGAAGTTTAAAATTTGAAGCAGAAATTCAAATTGGGTAAGGTTGGCTAGATCAAGTAAATTGAATTTAACTTTGGAAAAGTTAAATAAGTTAACAAGCAACCTGAATTGGAAATTTCAAAATAAAATTGGGACTTAACCGGAAGGTTAAATGGTTGATTTGAATGGGGAGTTTGTGTGATCTCAAAATGGGTTTGAGATATGGAATTTGAAAATGGATGTTTTAAAATAATTTGGATAATATTATCCTATTGTTATTAATAATCTTTAAATTGTGAATTGGATTTGTGTAAATGAATGAAGAAGTGAAGGGTGGTAATATATCCATTATTGAGAAAAAGGGGTATTAAACTTTAATTTGAAAGTAAGGATATGGAATTACTTTGAATTCAAAATTTGAGTGTTAAGAATTGAATTTAAATTGATTAAGAACTGATTTCAAAAAACTAGAAGATAAAATTGGGTAATAAATTGAATTTTTAAGATAAAATTGTTTTGAACTTTGAAATAAGTTAAGTAAAGATAATTTAAAATGGAATTTTGAGATTTGGACTCAAAATTTAATTGTTTAAAGATTTGGATTATAGATTTAAAAATAAAGGTTAATTTGATTTAAGGGGTTAAATCAACATTTGAAAATTTAACTCGAATTTATATAATTCGAGATGGATTAAGGTTGAGGTTCAGATTTCATTAGTTCAAATTGAATTTAGTTTGAATTAACTAGAATTGAAGATGGATAAGTATAAAATTCAAATGGAAAATTTGAATTGGGAAAGAAATTGAGGATTATTCAACTTGAATTGGAAATAAATCAAGTTCAAGGGAAATTGAAGTTATTCAAATTAGAAGTGAGTTAATTTAAATAAAAGTGGAAATTTAAATTGAATTGATGGGGAATTGAACAGTTTGGCTCTGGACTATTTTTAAAATAAATTATTTTAATATAAATCTATTTTTCCAAAATATTTACTAAAGAACGTTTCTTTTTAAACCTAAAATTATCTTAAACTTGTTTTATAATTATTTTTTTGAAACTATTTAACTATTTTGCAACTGTTTATAAACTAATTACTATTTTTCTGCTACTTTATAACTGATTACTATTTTACAACTATTTTTCAATTATTTTACTATTTTTCAATTATTTTACTATTTTTCAAATATTTTACAATTACATAACTATTTTACAGCTATTTTACAAACTAATAATTATTTTTCAACTATTTATTTATATTTAAAATTTTCAAGCTATTTTCTAAATTTAAACTGGTCGGAGTTCAAACTGTTATTGATTAAATACCCAACTGAGATAAGAATTGAAGTGATAATCCAAATAGGGATAAAGGCAAATGAGAATAAGTGAATAAATCCAAGTGAGGATGAATAGAAAGGAAATTTATTTAACTGATAATCAATGAAGATAAATACGTAGGATGTACGTATATTATTCTATTCGCATAATGATTTGATCCAGATTCGAGCACAGAATTTCAGGATAATATTATCGATCCGAGTTGGGATTTTTCGCTCGATTTTCGACGGCGAACCTGGACATGGATTTTTGATTGGTTCTGGATATTCTCTATCATAGTTGTGACTATGCAAGGAGAATGACGGTTTCTGATCAAGAAACCAGATCTGAGTCCGCACTAGGAAGTCGGGTGGACAATACTAGTTCGAAAGTGAAATTATGTGATCGAGTGAGCGATCAGATTGATATTGCGTACGGATGGTATGGGTACATCGTACGGGTTTCAATAAAGATATTGAAAATTTGCGGATAAGCACTGTAAATGATTTTTGAAATTGAAAGTATATTTTATGAAATATATGATGAAGTAAAGTGGGAATTGAACATTTCTATGATTAAAATTTATTTTATGAAAGTAAGCAATATGGAGAATGACTTTACAAAAGAGTAATCAAAATTTGAATATTGATTTGGGCTAAACAAAGTTATATATCTTTGTTATATATGGAAAACTCCCCTTGTTGGATCTATTGCCAGAAGAAAATGATTTTTGAAAGTATTTGAAGTATAAAAGTGAATTTATACAAGTACAAATTGATTCAAAGATTTTTCAAAACTTTTATATATATGTATATGTAAAAAGAATTTTGTGAATACATAAAAAATTCACAAGGATAAACCCGTTTCCTTTCCGACTCTTTCCTCTTCCTTCTCTTCCTAACTTCCCCCCGTCTCCTCCATGGCCAAGAATCGCAAGGATAAACCAAGGCTTACTTCATCTCAAACCAGATCTGGCCGATCTTATTCAGAGCCTCTTTCTTCAGCTCGCAACTTGGTGTCGAATTCGACTAGCCTTTCTGAGGCAAACTGTAATTTGAATCTTGCTCTCAATCTAGATTCTTCTTCGACTCATGCCTTTCCTCTGTCAGGTATTGCCACTGTTTCTCCGTCCTCTCCTATAACACATTTGGTTGCTGCTGATGGTAATTGGAGTGGGGAAAGAGTAGTTCTTGAGGGTGTAAGGCTCTGTGCCGATCTCTTGTCCCCCGTTGTGAGTTGTAATTTGGCAAACGAGGAACACTGTGTTGTTTCAGTTCCTATTGTCTCTGCAGTTATGCCAACAAGTGAGGTTGATCCTTCTGGTTCTGCAGATAAGCCAAATATTGAATCTCGAGTATTTCCAGTTCCAAATGTTTCGATTGTTTGTAGTGGCATTGATTGCGAGCAATCTGTTGCTAGTGGTGGCCCTGTTATGGATATAGAATCAGTCACTGCTATGAACCTTAACCCTCCTGAGTTGAGTGGTATTGTTGCATCCCATCGGAATTATTCGATCCCTTCCAATCCTGGTGAATTTTCATTGCAATCTACTCCTGGCATCCCTCCTGATCCCACAGTTGTTTCCAGTGAATTACCAAATGTTAAAATTCCTACATCTAATGCTGTTAACTCTCCCAATGTTAGTGTTGGCGTAGATACTGTTGTTAGGCCTGCCTGGTCTTCTTTGTTTAATAAACTGCCTCGTAACGCTGGTGCATTCGCCCCTCAGAAATTTTGCACCCAAGTAATTGATGGGATTAGTGTTCTCCCTCCAGAAGTTGTCCTTGAAGCCGAAAATCAGTGGTCTGATCATCTTGTAGGTTTTTTTCTTGATTCCGCCGCTTCATACTCCATTGTTCGTGAGAGTTGTTGGCGCGCATGGAAAATGAGAGGCTCTCTTCATGTTCAAGTTATTAACTCCTTTTTCTATTTTAAATTTGGGAACATCGAAGACAAGCTTATTGCCCTTGAGATGAGCCCTCTAATTATTGAAGGTAAACCATTTATAGTGACTCCTTGGAGTATTAGTATTGACAAAGCTCGTGAACAGGTTCTCTCTATTCCAGTTTGGGCCACGTTCACTAATATCCCGTCTGTCCTTCAACCCCTTCTAGGTCTGAATTGGCTTGCGAGCCTTATTGGTGATTTCAAATGTTTTGATGCTAATACTGTCGCTCGCAAGAATTTACTTTATGCTAGAGCATTGATTGAAATTACCCCTCTGAATCCGCTTCCGTCGTCTCTGAAAGTAAGAATTAAAGATGGTCATGAGATGGAGATAGGAGTCGATTACACTTGGAAACCCGAAATATGCACTATTTGTCAGTCTTTTGGACATTCTGAGGATAAGTGCTCTACGTCTGCTTCTCTTCCTCCTGCTCCCAAAGTCCCCCTACTCCGGTCGGAATTGAAATGGGTCCCCAAGATTACTCCAATTGCTGATAATGAGATTCCTGTTTCTCCCACTGTGGACTTAGTTTCTGAAGCAGTAGATAGTGATTCTGTTGATGAGATCATTTACTGGGAACCGGATGAGGGTGCTTGGGTTCACCCGGCCACGGAGATGAGGTATGACCCGCGGTCTCACAGTTATCACATGTTTCTTGGTGGCGCTGATGAGTCTAGGCGGCTTATTTATCATGTTGAGGGCGATAGTCTTTCTCTTTCGTCCTCTGGTATTGATGGTGCTTGCAATTGGTGGCAACTCTTAGATCCTACTTGGGACAGGATTTATCTTTACTCTGCACTCTCGAGATCTTTTGATCCATTATTGGCTACGTCCTTTTCTGCTGTTCAGCATGTCATAGGGCCTGGTACTGATGCTGATATCAGTAACGACAAGGGGGGTTCTGGTCCTTCCGTGTAGTCTAGACTCTCTGTCTAGCTCCAGTTCTTTTTATTTTTTCTATATCAAGTGGTCTGCCCACTATAAAAACAGTCATAGTTGCTCTGTGCATGTGCAGAACACCTGTTATTCTCTTTATATATAGTGGCACGGCCCACTATAAAGCCGGCTAGCTTTGCTAAAAAAAAAGAATTTTGTGAAAGTAATTTTGAGGAAAGGTTTTGGGAACCTATGGATTTCTGGAAAGGCTTTTGATTTTTGAGGAAAATCAAATTGGAATTTGGAAAAGCCTAATTTGAGAATCATCGATTTTGGGAATCGATTTTGAGAAAGGAGCTTTATGTGAGATTCATACTTGGTGTATGATTTGGAAAATACTATATGTGTATAGTATAAAGTGTTTTGAAAGTGGCTCTGGGGAAAAAGGCGCTCCCTTGAATGAACTTCTCAGGAGTGCCACTGAGTGGTACTGCCTTGAGCCTCTAAAGGGGAGGTTCTAAAGTTGATCCTATGAGGAGTCCGGACAAACTAGTTCCTGAGGATTATTTGGTAGCGAAAGTCGATGACGCTGTTGCCTACAGGGGCATTTGGGTTATACTGTGACGATAGTGTAATTCGATGTCGCTGCGATCTACTGTGTGGACCATAGCGAAAATCGTGTAGAGGATGAGTGCCAACAGTCTACACTTGATTTTGCCGGGATGGCAGCGCAACATCGGTAGACTGCGGTCTATGGTCAAGTGGAGGAGTTTCATTCTTTTGGCATCGAAATTCGGTGGCGCTGATGCCTACAGTTATATGGGTTTGTGCTATGATAGCAACGTAAGGCCCGGGTATAACTGCGATCTGTAGCAGGTTCCATGGCGTAATCGAGGACCGCGGAGACCTACAGTTATCTATGGATTTTGCTGGGACGGCAACGTAACCATCGGGTAATTGCGACCATGGATGGGGGTGATGAATTCCAGAGAATTTTTACCTAAGATATTTCCTCTATTTTCAAAACTGTTTTCTATATTTTCATAAATTTTTTTCCAAGTATTTTCACTTGGTGTTGAAAACGGGTTTACCAAGTACTTATAGATTTTCAGTCCTACGCCTGATCAACATATGACCGAATTTCTGTGAGAACGAGGATGGACTGGTTGAAACATTGAGTTATAAAAGTATTTTTGTAAAAAATATCTTATTAAATTATATAGATTTCAAAGGTGTTTTAAAAATGATCAAAGAATAATTTATCTAACTTTAAGTATAGAATAAATTTTGGTTTTGTTCCTTTTCGAGGACGAAAAGTTCTAAAGGGGGAAGGAATGTGACGACCCAGACTTTTAACGGTTGTAAATTGATAATTAATTGAATTAAATCATTGAAATATTACTTTTGATAAGTCAAACAAATAAATTCCTGATATCTAAAATATCTGGATATATGAGTTAATTTAAAGGCGTGTTAAATATTTAATCTATAGAATTTCGGGAAAGTAAATTATATGTATATAGGAACTCCACTATTTAAATTGAGATAAAACACCTATATATATAAACATATATAAGCTTTGTGATGCGAATATGTATATTATATATAATGAAAATGTATATAAAAGCAATGTGTATGAAAAAGGAATATGTATATGTTAGCAATACACAAATAAATGTATATATTATACGAAATAGTGGCAAGGACAAAAGTAAAATTATATATATAATCATGCCTAAGTAAATGGAATAGGTATGAACACAAATACATGTGCAGGATAATACAAGCAAGAATAAAAGGATAAAAAGTATAACTATGTACTTGCACATATCAATTCATATATGTGTACATAAGAATTTAGATAAGTATGTAAACATTGTGGGGAACATAGCATTAAATGCAAGCATATAACATTTCTATTCAAACGTACTAAATATTAAATCAACATAATAAATAAAATGTCAAGATAGAAATCAAATCAGCAAAACAAAAAAAAATATCTCAGCCTGTACAAAATGTTTCAACTCTATGGCTTATGCTGCAAGCTTACTTTCTCCTATATATTTATATGTCCTATAACATACTCACGCATAATAGAGAAAAAGGTATAAAACTAAAACCAAACAACTCTTGCATTTCAAAACTGAAGTAAAGATCAACTTGTAGATTCAAAATTCAGCTAAAATTTAATTTTATCCAACTCAACAAAGATCAACCTGAAGTAAGCTAGCACCTTCCCGTTTTCAAACTTCAAACCCGTGGTTCTCTGATTCCTCTGTTCAAACATTACAGGGTGAGTAAACTTCTCTATTTTAAAACCCAGATCTGTTTTTATTTTGATGCTTATGGCTATCCTTTGTGATAATGTCCTAATAAATGAGATTTGAATTCATGCATGGGTACGAATGTGTTTTGACTTGGTGTGTTTGTATGTATATAATAGTTATGTTAATTCAGAGCTCTGGTTTTAGATTTTCTTTACAGGGTTCAAACTAAAAAAACAGAGAGAAAGAAAACCAATCGATATGTCTCTCCAATCCTTGTTAGGCATTGATGTTTAAATCAAACTTGGTTGTAACAATAAGGAATTTGATTTAGAAGTATTTCCAAGGAAAATTTAAAGTTAGTTTTTTTTAAATAAAGGGATTTAGTAAAGCATGAATATATCAAAATCTCAATTTGAATAAATTATGTATTCAAGCTTATAATCTGATGTATCATCTGGAATGATGATTTTTTTTAAAAAAATCATGAATTTTAGGTTTATAAATCGCAAGATATTGTGAATTGAACGTGATTGGTGTTTTCATCATTTTCTGGTGAACGAGTTGATCTGGGTGATTGAGTTTCTTGCTGGAGGTAGCTCGTCGATGGGTAGTGGCGAGAAAAATATATGGTAAATATTCTGATCACCGAGGTGGGCGGGCGACTCTGATTTAGGGTTTGGTGGTGGTTTTTGTCCCTCGTTTTTGTCGAGGTGTCCTAACATTGGGAATGGATCGGGTTAGTTCGCGATAGGGGAAAATCGAAGTAGAAGTAGTGGCGTAGCTTCTGGTTGATGAGTGAGGAATCTCATGGTCGAGATCATTGGAGGAGAGGGATTTTTCGATCGAAGGTTGTTGTTCTGGTCGACTATTTAGGCTTGATTTCGATTTCGAGATTGATGATCGAGTTGGATGGTCGTAATCGAGTATGGAGTGGATCGGTGGCTTGTTGACATTAGGAGGTGGATTCAGATCGCCAGCGGCCATCTGTGCACGTGCACTGGTGCACAGTATGTCAGGTGAAGGTGAAGATTGGGAAGAAGTTGTTGTCTGGGGAACGAACCCGAAGTGCATTAGGATTTTGCTCGAGAAATAGGATAGGGAATTGCTGGGCTTTGAACTCGAGAATTTGGGTTCGGTTGCTCCTGTTTCTGTGATGTTATCCAGTTTTGTCTGAATGAAATACAAGAAAAATTTGATTTAGACAAATTTCTCCATTCATTCCTTTTGAAATATTAAGTGTTGATTGAGTTTGAGATAAATAAAAAGGTTAGAGATAAATTTTGTTAAATTTATTAAGTTAAAAGTGTTTTTATGATATATACAAACTTTGTTTGAAAATTTATCTTAAATGAAAACTTGATATTGTAATTAAGAAATAATTAGAAGATGGAGTGATTTTAAATCCTTAATTTAACTCTTTAGGTTAAAGTAAATAAAATGGCGATAGATTAATTTTCTAAAATCTATTTAATAAGGATTTAAAAGGAATTAATAAAGATAAAATGGTTTATCTCTTAAATAAATTAAGGTCTTAAGTAATTAGTGATTTATTAATTATTGTAAGTAAATGAAGGATAGTAAATTACTGATTGAGATTAAGTAATGATGTGATTAAAGATTTTCGTTAAATTTAATTAATTAAAGGAGTTAATTACTGAAAGTAATTAGGGGATCATTAATAAGGAGGAATTAAAAGATAATTAATGCGAATAGTTAAGGCTAATTTATCTAAGTGGTAATTAAAGATTAAATTAATGATCAAGGTAAGTGATTCAAGGAAAAATTAATTTGAGAAATTAAATAAGGATCAATGCAATTAATGTGAATGGGTGAGGGTTAATGAATTTGTGTAATTAATTAAGGGAAATTACTTAATGTAATTTAAGAATGATTAATCAAGAATAATAAATTAAGATGAAAAATTAAGGGTTGATTAATTAAGATTAATTGATCAATAATAAGTAATTAAAGAGTAATTAATTTATGTAATTAATTCTTTTTCCCTCCCAATCCCTTTAATGGCTTCTTTTCCCTCCCAATCCCTTCAAACCGTACTCCCTACCATCCCTGCAACTATTCTGCCCACATCCATTCCAGTTCCACCTGTCCTTCAGCCCCCTGACCCGCCACCATGTCTGCTACCTGATTCCCCGCATGCCCTGCCGTCTCCCATCTGTCCTCCCTCGTCTTCTCAACCTGTTCTTCCTGTCCCATCCTTTTCTGACCCACCACATAACCTCCCTACTTCCCAGTCGCCCTCAGCCACCCAATGGAGCAATCTTTTCAAAGTCAAACCTCGAAATGCAGGTCAGTACTCCCCTATTTCAGTGCCTTTGGTTTATGATGGAGTTGCTCTGGTGCCGCCGGAAATGGTAATTAAAGCAGGCAATGAAGTTTGGGGTGACTACTTGGTAGGATTTTTTCTTGACAAACCTCTTTCGTATCTGACGGTTATAGCCCATCTTAAACGGGTTTGGAGATTAAAGGGATCGATTAAAGTTAAGTCTGATGGATTTCTATTCCTTTTTAATCTATCTTGTGAGGAGGATAGAAAGAGAATAATTGCAGCAGACCCAATTATAATGAGGAACAAATTATTCATAATTAAGCAATGGGATTCGAATGTTGGTAACAGCTGTAGTACGATAAGATCAGTACCTGTCTGGATTAAGATATCCAATATTCCATTATATGCCTGGTCTCATCTGGGGATAAATTGGCTTGCCTCTCGTATTGGTTCATTCATGTGTATGGATGAGCAAACGGAAAGGTTGGATAGGATTGGTTTTGCAAAATGTATGGTAGAAATATCTCCTTCAGTTGAATTATTGGATGAATTTGCTGTGAGGCTCCTAGATGGAACTGTGCAGTATGTCAAAGTTGAATATCTATGGAAGCCAGACATTTGTATTTCCTGCAATGAATTTGGGCATACAACAGGAAAGTGCATGAAAATGAAAAGTAGTTATGAAGATAAGGAAGCAGCAAAGGAAGAGGCAAGCAAGGTAAGCAGAGTAAATGAAGTGGAAAAACAAACAAATATAGCAGTATTGAAGAAAAGGCAGGAGTGGAGAAAGGTTGAGCATAGAGGAATAAAAATGATAAGAAATAAGGTGAATAAGTTGCAAACTGAAAACACCAAGGAAAAAATTGTAATTTCGGCCGTAGAGGAAACGAGTACAAGGATGCCTGAATCTGAAGCTTACTCCCAGGAAAAAATAAATCATGCAAAAACAAATTTTGGAAGCAATAAAGAAAGCAATAGATTTTATGTTTTGAGGGAGGATGATGTTACTAACCCATGCAAAGATACAAGCAATGTGATATGTGATATTGAAGAGGTAGTGGAGGAAGGAGAAATCTTAGCCAGTAAGCAGGCAAACTGTATGGAAAATGATGAACATTGTGAAGAACTGTCTATATTAGTAACAAAGCAAAATGGAACAAAGGAAAAAGAAAGAATTAATTTCAGAGGACCAGCATCAAATTGTAGCCCTCTTGCCCAGGACAAAGTTCACAGTAAAGACCATCCATCAGAACTGAACAGTAGTAGTGGAAGAATCTCAAAAACAGTATTTAATAACTTAGAAAGGAATGTAAATGGTACTAGCACATTACCAAGTACCTTACATGAAGAAGTTCAATTCAGAGAATCTTTGGAATTAGAAATTTTAAGCATATGCAAACCTGTTCACAATGAAAATGATGTGCACTATGCTAACTTCTATGCTTTCACTGGTGATCTGCCTGGATGGACCTCTCTACCATCATCTCCAAGAAGCACACCATTAAATCATATTGATGAGAATAAGAGTGGAAAACGTAAAAGCATTAGAAAAGAAGATCTAGTTGACAAAATACCTGAGCAAAGGAATTCTCCTTCAACAAGGAGCATGAAAAATGTTGTGCATCAATCACTGAAGTATACCAAATGATACAATCCTATGCAATATGGAATATCAGAGGAGCCCATTCCTTAATTAAGCAAGATCAAGTAAAGTACCTTATCAAACAGCATAAGCTAGTTCTCTGTGCTATCCTTGAAACTAAGCTGAATGAAGCGTTAACAATCAAAGCTGCTAGGCACATTAATCCTAACTGGACCTTAAACCACAATCTACCTTATGCCCCCTATGGTCGTATCATGGTCATGCATGACCCCTCTGTGTTGACCCTAACCACTGTTCTGTGTACTGATCAATTGATGCACTTCCATGCCAAACTCCCTGGTTCCTCCAATTCCTTTTACCTTTCTCTTATTTATGCTCACAACTCTTTCTCTTCTAGACACACTCTTCTTCAGCTTCTTCCTGCTTTCAGGCAAGATTCCCACCCCTGGCTAGTCTTTGGGGATTTTAACTGTTGTTATTCCCTGTTTGACAGGCAAGGAGGCACCCCCCTCCTTCCTAAGGATATTATCCCTCTTAACAAGGCAATGGAAGACTCTAGTTTGCTTCCCATCCCCAGAACTGGTGCGAAATTCACTTGGAATAACCGTAGTCGTTCTGGAATTAAAACCTTTTCCAACATTGACCACTCTTTCGCTAACATCAAAGCTTTTTCCTCTTGGCCAACTATGTCTTCCTTTATTCCTCACCCTGACCTGTCTGATCACTCTCCAATCATCTTCTCCTCGGGAAAGAAGCTGTTAAAGGAAAATAAAAGTTTCAAATTTTATAACACTTGGGTCCATGATCCTGAGTATAATAATATTATAAATAAGGCTTGGTCTGGAACTGTTTATGGTAACCCTATGTTCATATTTTGCAGGAAACTTCGTGCTACTAAGAATGCTTTGAGAGAGTGGGCTAGGAGCAAGTTTGGTGATGGAACTTTGATATCTACTAAGATGAGAATGAAGCTTAAGGAAGCACAGGAATGTATGATGAACAATCCTACTAGCCTCGCTGCTGCTGATTTGGAGAGAAAGCTTACTGACGATTTAATTAAAGCCTTGCAAATTGAAGGTAACATGAAGAGACAACAATTGAGGCAAAAATGGGCTACGGAAGGGGACAATAATACTGCTTATTTCCATGCAGCCATAAAAGTCAAGCGTGCCTGGCAGAATATCACCTCTATCTATGATGAGTTTGGGGTGTTGCATTCAGAACCAACTGATGTTGATAATGCCCTTCTCAATTACTTTAGCAGCTTATTGGGTAACAGTAATGACTTTAATCCTCATCTTGATGATCTTTCTCATCTGCAGCTTCCAAAAATTCATCCTGAAGAAGCAAGCTCCCTTGTCATTAGGGTTACTGATAAGGAAATTAAGGATACTCTGTTTTCTATGAACAGGCATTCGAGTGGTGGGCCGGATGGATTCAACGTCCATTTCTTCATTAGCAGTTGGGATATCATCGAGAAGGATTTCTTAAGAGCTGTTCATAACTTTTTCACAAGCTTCAGATTGCTTAAAGAGGTGAATACCACTAACCTTGTTCTTATCCCAAAGGTGCATCCTCCATCTTCGGTAACATCTTTTAGGCCCATCTCGTGTTGCAATGTCATGTATAAGTGTATTTCCAAGATTCTTGCTTCTAGAATTGCTGCTGTGCTTAACAGAATCATTTCCAGAACTCAAACTGCCTTCCTTCCCAAGAGAAATATATTGGACAACATCCTCTTAACTCATGAGTTGCTTAAGGGATATGGTCGTGCTCATGCTACCCGGAATGCCATGCTAAAACTTGACTTAATGAAGGCTTATGATAGTATTCAGTGGACATCTATTGTGAGAATCATGGCTCTAATGGGTTTTCCTAAAGTTTATGTTGCCTGGATCTACAGCTGTATTTCTTCTCCCACTTTCTCAATAAAATATAATGGGTTCTCGTCTGGATTTTTCAAGAGCAAGCAAGGGATCAGGCAGGGGGATCCACTATCTTCTTACCTTTTTATCCTTGTTATGGAAGTGTTTTCCATTATGCTGAAATTGAAATATGAGCAGAAGCAGATATTGTTCCATTCTAAATGCAAGTCCCCTCAAATCACATCTCTCCTTTTTGCAGATGACATTATGATTTTTACCAAACCAGACCAATGCTCTATTGTTCAAATTTTAGCTACTCTGCACAAGTTCTACCTTCTGACTGGTCTGAAATTGAATGCAACCAAATCTCATTTACTCACTTCTGGCATCTCCTCTGAAGAAACTCAACATTTGAATGACCTTTCTGGTATGCAAACAATGAATAATAGCATGAATTATCTGGGTCTTCCATTATGCACTTCTAGAATAACAACTGCAGACTGCCTGCCTTTATACACGAAAATATGTGGCACTATGAACTGTTGGGCTAATAGATTTATATCCCAAGCTGGTAGACTTGTGCTGATCAAGTCTGTCATATCTTCTATGATGGTTTATTGGTCAAGGGTTTTTATCCTACCCTATAAGCTTGTTAATATGGTTAGGAATGCTATGTTGCGATACTTCTGGACTGGGACAATTCATTCTAGGAAAATTATCCCTTGCTCTTTTGCCAGAATGGAGAAACCAAAAATCAAAGGTGGCCTTGGTATTTATAACTTAATAACTTGGAATAAGGCTGCTTTCAGTGTTCATTTGAATGCCCTTCTATGCAATTCGGATTCTCTATGGGTTGTTTGGACTAAAAAGTATAATCTACGTAATAAAAATTTCTGGAACATGACAGTGCCCCAAAACTCTAGCTGGACTTGGAGGAAGTTGCTTGGCCTACGTAAATTCTTCTTACCATACATAAGGTTCTCTCTTTCTCAGAACAGTGCTATCAAATTCTGGAATGAGCCTTGGATGTCTGAAGGATTGGTGCTTGGAAAAATCTTTACCCCTTCTCAAATTGATCAGACTGGAATTAACAGGGATGCTTATGCCACGGAATATTTGGCTGATGGTTTGCTAGTGTTGCCGTACACCAGTAACCAAGAAATAAATGCAGTCTGGAATATATACCTTGCAAGAAAGTATTCAACTTCTCCTGAGGACATTCTTCTGTGGAATGGAAAGATTCACACAATCAGGGTTGCTTACGATATTCTGGCTAAGGCATCTGATAGCCCTCACTTTGTTTGGCATAGGGTTGTTTGGTCTAGATTCTCTCCGGCCAGAGAAAACTTACTGATGTGGAAGATTATAAATCATGCTCTTCTGACTAAAGATAAACTTTTGAGTTATGGAATGAATATTGTCTCTCTCTGTGTATTCTGCAAGAATCATAACGAATCTTTAGATCATCTATTCTTCGAATGCACTGATCTTCTTGATTTGTGGAAAAGAGTGGTAGGAAGAATTAATTCAAATCATGATCATGGAATCTCTTCAGTGGAGTGGGATCTGATAAGTAAGTCAACTAAGTGGAAGAAGCATGAAAGAACTGTCTTCTTCTTCTATTTAAAAAAATACTTGAATATGATTTGGGAGGAAAGAAATTTTAGATGTTTCGAAAATAAGAGCAGGAGCATGAACCAATTATGGGAGTATTTCCAGCAAGTTGTCATACTGGGTATGAAGGAAAGTCAGTATGACTTTTTCGGTCAACCGATAGATCGTTAGCTTTGTTGTTTTTTTTCGTGTCTCTCTAGTTTCTATGCTTGTCTTCCTGTGTGTTTGTGTTTCCTTGTTTTTCTTTTGTGTGGTGTTTCTGTGTTTCTTTTTCTATTCTATGTATGGGATAATGAGCTTGTTCATTATCTTTTCTTCTTTTATCAATAAACTGGTAGGGGACCAGTCAACCCCGCTTGCCTTGCAAAAAAAAAAAAAAAAAAAAAAAAAAAAAAAATTATGTAATTAATTAAGGATTAATGTAATTAATTATAGTTAATTAATTAATGAAGTAATTAAAGGTTAATTATTGTAAATGGTTAAGGATAATTAATTTGTGAAATTAATTAAAGGTTAACTACTGAATGTAATTAAAGGATAATCAATCAAGAATGATTAATGGAAATTAAAATGGTTAATTAATTGGTTTATAATTAATTAATGGTTATATAAGCTAGGATTTATAGAATGAAGTAATTAATTTAGTTCAGAGCTATATAAACTCTTGGAATACTTATTTTAGGATTGCCATCCAACTTTAAAGTTGAATTGTGGTTCACTTAAATAACTTGGGCTAAGATGGTATTAAATTCGAAGAGACCGGAGTCGGGTATTAGTAAATACCCGAAACCGCTTCGTTTCTTTATAGATTGATATGTGGAATCAATGGGCTGGCATGTAATGATTTAAGTGAATTGGACCATTTAATCTTAGTCTTGGCACTTAGAAATTGATGTGTGAAAATAAGTGATGTCTATAACAACTTGTGAAGTCGTAAATTGATATAAGTTACCACGGGTTTATATATAAGTTATATGCCTTTGTAATTCATGAGTTACTCACGCTGGTTTCCAGCCTGAACCGGGTGTTACTTTGATGTAATGCTCGGGTCAGACCGAGTATTACAGGTATTCAGGTAAGGACGTTCTGGAGCTCAGGAGACAAGCTGGATGGCAGGAACGTATGGAGTGTTTCCGCCGTGATATATTACTATGTATCTGAGACATGTTGATTTTAACTGTCCTATGTATGTATAAATGTTGTAACTCTGATGTATTGATATAAATTAGCAGATATAGTACTCTTTTGTATAACTGTTATTATTTGATATTATATTTCATCCGCTGCGAATGTGAGATTCCGTGACTTGTTTTCTGTTTCTTCTTCTATCTCTTTTCTTTTTCCTAACTATGTGGAATTTTCGGGTTCGAAAATTTCGGGTCGTTACATTTATATCCATTTTTATTCAGTTTACATTTTCAATTCCATTTGATTCAATTTATCTCCCTATTTTAAATGTTGAATTCTATTCACCTTATCTCAAACCATATTTAATTAACCATTTCTTTAGTTAGTTCCGCTCACTGATTTATTCGTATCTCGATCAAATTTTATTTCCAAACCTTCCATTTTATTTAGCCCATTCGAACTAATTATCTGATTCCACCCTACTTACCCATTTTAAATTAAATATCATTCCAATATTCAATTTCAATTCATTTGCTTACCCATTTAAATCAATTAGTTTACTTACTAATTTTGTTTTCAATCCTTTGTTTTGTTTAGTCCAGCTTGGGCTACAATTTCCAGATCTCACTTAGTTAAAGTTAATTACCTTTTAGTTAAAGTTTCAAATTTTATAAGTTCAAACTTACCAATATTCTATTCACCCATTCCTTCCCATTTTATTTCACTTAATTGGTTTATTTTACTCATTTATCTTAACATAATTCAAATTTAAACATTATTCAAATGTTCAGTTTCCATTTCCATTTAGTTACACTAAATAAATTTGTTCATTCACAAATTATTTCCAACCTAATAAATTTTTTATTCAATAATTATTTCCAGTTGGCCATCTTAGGCTTAATCTCTCAAATTCACTTTACTTAACTCAATTCAAGTTGATTTTCACTTTAATTCAAATCTTATAAGTCTTCAAACTTATTGATATTCTATAAACATTTTTAAACCAACTCTAGAGTCTTTAAACAATCACTTAAGTATTTCAAAATCATTTTTGAAATCAATTGTACCCAAAATCCTTTGGTATATCAAATTATTCCTTTGTATTTCAAAATCAAAACAGTTTTACCAAACCAAAACTTCAACATTCACAACATTCTGGTAGCAATTTCTCTCCTGGAAACTCGAAAATGAACACCGATGATGTTGCGATAATCATCGGAGTTATTTTCCAACGATCGAAAAGAGTTCAGTGCTTTAATTCTTTTCAAAATCATTTTTAAATATATTTTTAAAACCCAAATCTCACCATATTTCATATCCAATTCAAAAATATTTCCGAACAATACCACTATTATTCCTCCAAAACCTTTGAAAATCATTTTCAAACTCAAAAGGGAACTATTTTTTTTCCAAATTTCGAATTTCAAATCCTTCCAATCTATATTCAAATATTACTCTGGAATTTTATCCCATTCCAATTATAAATCACATTTATAATTCACATTTACAAATTCCATTCTATCATATGAATTTATTTCTTAACTTTTTGGTTGTAACATTAATTTCTTGTTTTAATTTCTACACAACAATGATAATAGTTTAATATTATCATTCCCTAACAACCAAGCAACCATATATCCTTATAATGATTTACGAAAAATTATTCCTTTTATATATAAAAATAATTTGGATAAATTTTTTTTCATTTGTCCCATTTTAAAACAATACTATGTCAAAGTGTTCTATTCAAGTGTTTAGAGATCCCTATCAATAACGTTAATTACTCGTATTGACCAGAATCTATAAACCACTCAACAAACCAATCAACACAATATAAAACAATTTTATATTCACTAACAAATATGCGCTCATATATATTAATACACTCAAACTCATTCTAGGGTGCAACTGACCCTATCTCTAATGAGTAATCCCCACCAGAGCCAAGGTTCTCGCTTAACCTACAGCTCTGATACCAAGTGTACTGGCCCGCAAATCCATACCCCTTTGAGTCGACGATATTCTCCATCAGTTCAACCCAAATTGGACGAAAATGCGATTCATTAGGGTAAAAGAAGAAAAGGAGTAGAAGAAGAGAAAGCACAACACAGAATCTCACAATTGCAGCGGAACAATATATAATAGATTACAACTGATCTTTATACAAAAAGACTATTACTGTCTTATACATTACATCATCAGAGTACAACACAATCGATATCACAATATTGGACAGTTATAATAACTTGTCCTTACAAAGCTGAATATACTGATACCAACTGTGACGACCCGGCTTTTTCTCCACAGAAAGTCGGATCATTATGAAGAAAGAAAGGGATAGAAAAGAGAAAAGAAGAGAAGAAAGAAAGAAATAACAACAACGATCTCACAACGGAACGAATAAATTATATTAATAACATAAACTATTACATAGTATACAACAATTTACAGAGTTACACAGCATATACATCACTTACTAGACAGTTATAAACATCTGTCTAGACATTACAACTCAAATACCAGACAAGACACTATCACAGATATCAACACAGCGGAATACTATATCTACGAACGCCGAAGCCTCCTGCTCCATTGCTCCTCCAGAATATTCGTCAAAGCTAAACCTGAATCCCTTGGCTACTCGTAAAAATTTGAGTACCCAAGAGTTTATAAAACAGAAATAAACACTTGGGTCAGACATGGGTCTGGTGTGAGTAAACGGGTTAAAATTGTTTAACTTCAAAACCTTTTGAAAACAAAGGTATCACGTAAGACTTCCCACACATAAACATGGAAAAGTTTTTACCTTACGCTAACCAAAACATTTGATAGGAAATCTGATTTTATTATAATAGGGTCTAGGGTTTTCAAGTAAAATATAGAAATAGCTGAAATGCTTACATCTCACATTCCAACATAGTTGGGCACAACTAATACGTACGGCACTTATTGGAGTTTGGATTCCATACAATGGCAGGGCTACTGGGCTACTGGGGGAAACTCGAGGAATTTTATCTAGAATTTAGTCTAGATAGTTAGAATTGTTTGATTGGATGAATTGGTTGCTATGGTTGTTAGCATATGGATGATAGTATATGCTTGTGAATTAAAATTAAAATCTTAAATAGATTATTAAATTACCTTTGTTTAAATTTCGGGGACGAAATTATTTTAAGGGGGGAGGAATGTAATATCCCGGAAATTTGAGCAATATCAATTTAATAATCTGTTAAATAATTAAATTGATATTGATGATCTTTGATAATAAAATTTGAGTTTAATTTAATAATCTGATGAAATAAGTATTTAATTGGTAAATTTTATCTTTTAAAAGTTAATAAGATATTTTCTATTTGAATATATATATTTATTTGTATATATTGTAAATAGAAAAGCTTTGGTAAATTGGAAATTTAGATTAAATTTAATATGAACTTTTCAAAGTTTAGTTTAGATTAATTCCATTATTTTCAAAATATAAGATAATTATTATTTCTAAAGTATGATAGTTTAAATAAGATTTAATAAAAGATTTATTTTATCTTGTTTTCTTTTAAAAAGTGTTAAACTAAAAATGGTTTATAAATTTATATGTTAAGGTTTAAAATAAACTTTCTTTTTAAATATCTTTTGAATTTAGAAGGTTTGTAAAAATAAATAAATATAACATAAGTTAATTAAATTCATTTCATAAATAATAAAATGTAGGTACTTAAACTAAATAGTTTGTAAATAAATAAATAAAACATGAATTTATATAAATCTATATTTACATAATTAATATAACATAAATACTTTTGTAATAAGGGTTTAGACATAATTATACTTGTTTTAACACTTGTAAGAAATGTAAACCATGAATGTACATTTGTCTAATTTGTAATAAAACAAGTGGCAAAATTTTATTTTCTCTAAAATTTAATTAAATGTAGAAGAAACCTGGCCATTTGATTTCAGTTCAAAATCGTTGAACTTACTGTCTCAAATTCTTTTCTTCTTAAAAACTAAAAGCTCTGATACCACTGTAACGACCACGACTTTCTCTCCATAGAAAGTCGCATCGCTAATAAGAAAGAAAGGGGTAGAAAATAGAAAAGAAAAGAAGAAAGAAAGAAACAACAACAACGATCTCACAGCGGAACGAATAAATTATATTAATAACATAAACTATTACATAGTATACAACAATTTACAGAGTTACACAGCATATACATCACTTACTAGACAGTTATAAACATCTGTCTAGACATTACAACTCAATTTTTACGAGTAGCCAAGGGATTCAGGTTAGCTTTGACGAATATTCTGGAGGAGCAATGGAGCAGGAGGCTTCGGCGTTCGTAGATATAGTATTCCGCTGTGTTGATATCTGTGATAGTGTCTTGTCTTGTATTTGAGTTGTAATGTCTAGACAGATGTTTATAACTGTCTAGTAAGTGATGTATATGCTGTGTAACTCTGTAAATTGTTGTATACTATGTAATAGTTTATGTTATTAATATAATTCATTCGTTCCGCTGTGAGATCGTTGTTGTTGTTTCTTTCTTTCTTCTTTTCTTTTCTATTTTCTACCCCTTTCTTTCTTATTAGCGATGCGACTTTCTATGGAGAGAAAGTCGTGGTCGTTACAGTCCTGACTCTCTTGGCTACTCGTAAAAATTTGAGTACCCAAGAGTTTATATAATCTGTCTAACTCTGATAAGTGTTGTATATGATACTATGTAATATTTATGTGATATAATATATTTTGTTCGTTTCCGCTGTGAGTATTTGTGTTTGTTTCTTTTCTCTTCTTCTCTTTTCTACTTCTCACCCCTTTCTTTCTTATTAGCGACACGACTTTCTATGGAGAGAAAGTCGTGGTCGTTACAGTGGTATCAGATACCATACACGGCGGAATATAAATCAGATACGTGATATACGTCTCCGTCATCCAGCTCGTCTCCTGAGCTTCATAGCATCCTATCCTGTATCTGTAATACTTGGCCTGACCCGAGCATTATAAATAAAATAACACCCGAGTTAGTCTGGAAAACCAGCGTGAGAAAACACACTCAATTGAATTATTAAAGTTTTAAAAATCCTTTGAAATCAAAGGTATCTCGTAAGACCACACCACAAATAAACATGTCGGGTTTTTACCTTACGATAACCAAAACATTTTTTTATCAAATCCGTCTGATATTATAATAGTGTCTATAGAAAGTAATAGAATCTATCTGAAATGCTTACATCTCACGTTCCAGCATAGTTGGGCACAATCAAAACCGTACGGGTGATTATTGGAGATTGGGTTCCATATAATAGCAGTGCTACTGGGGTATCGCCCGTCATAGTACTTGGCCTAGATAAGAGTACTAAGGACCACTCCCGATCCCCTACAAGACAAGACTGGACTACCCCTTACTGGATAGCCCGAATAAGATCACCACGCGGTTGGGATAAGCAACCGCCACACAGCCGAGATCAAAGGGACTCTAGACAGGGATGACCTTACCCTAATTGGGTGCTACCCACTTAGCCTTGCTGCACCTCCCCTGTTTTAGCCATTCGCGATTGATTAGGCTTGAGGCTAAGCGTTACCTTTTAGGAACGAATTCCACTTAGAATGCTCATCGTCCTCCAATGACGATGTTCTGATAGCATTCGTCCATACAAGTTGCCCTGGGTCTGGACAAACCGAATCACCATCTTCATCATCTTCACGGTATTCATTCGCTACGTTCAAACCGGATCGAAGTGGTTTTCGGATAATTAAATCCGATCCCGATCTCTTCGAAACGATCAGCACATTGGCCAATATTAATAGTCGGTTATTTAACTATCAAATTAAATAATCATTCAACCAATTATATTATTTCCACTGAAAAACCCCAAGTCTTATTAAATTTAGAGTTTAAATAAATCAAATCACTATATCCAAAAATATACACTTAAAACATTTAAGTACAAAACTACTTATATTCTTTATTCAAAATAATACTTATGAAACTCTAAAATAATTCTCTAAGTAGAACTTAGCCAAAAACTACTTTTTAAAATAAAACTATTGTATAAACTATAAATATTTAATAATTATCTTTTAAATCATAATACTAATTTAACCTTCAAAATAATTACTACTAAAACTAACTTAATTAATATTTACTTTAAAAAATTTAAAACAACTAAATAATAAACTTTTCTAAAACATTCCTTTAAAACATCTTTAAAACTTCTAATTTATACTTAAAAATCTTCTTTGAAAATATACTTAGCTTTTAAGGAAAATACCCTTTCCACTCTAATAAAACCGGTCTAACCATTTTAAATCCTTCTCGATTTATCTCCAATTTAATTTACGTCCCAAATCCCGTAAATTTTCTTTCCCATACTTTTAAAAATAAAACTCTCTTTTAGTTTTAAAACGATTTACCCATCCCCTTATAAATCTCCAAAGTGGATTTATAATTCCAAATTATCCACTGATAATTACTTCACTTTATAAAACTTCGTTTATAAATTCCATAGTCCCATTTTCCCTTTAATCACTATTTCAGAAACATTTAATCGATTCTCAGATCGATTTCCTGAATTAATTCCATTTTGAAATTTATTTCTTGATTTATCCAAATTTATTCCAAAGTCCATTAAATCCCAGATTCACTCCTTTATTATGATTTAAAACCTTATTTAAATCTGAAATATCAATTTCACACTTTATTTCAAAATTCCCCTTTTTATTTCTCCCAAACCATTTTAAATCCTGAATTAAAATAAATCCTTTAATTCTTAAACAATATTGCTTAATTTCTCAAAACTCTTTTATTCCCGTTTTATTCAAAATCTCTTTTTTCCATACTCGGAATTTATTTAATAGGACTTTAAAATCAAACCCTTTTACCTTTTTCCCAAATTCACTCTTTTTAATTTATCCACTTCGCTATAATATTTTATTTCAAAATCCAATCTTTATATTTTTGATATCTTAAAATACCAAAATATATTCAGCCCAACCATAGCATTCAACAATTTCAATTTACACTATAATCTACCACAGATTATCAAATAATCATATCACTGAATATGAGAATAAATTTCAATATTCCTGAGGAATCCAGTTGGATCCCTCCAATCTGTTTCCCTGCATCTACAGATTTTAGCACAATATAAAAAAATACCAATCCCACTTTGAGGGGGATATCGCGGTATAAAGGGTCATCCGCTATTATGCGGTGCGCATAGGGTCTCATCCACTATATAATGCGGGAATATCAATCACTCCAATATATATACTACTATATATAATATCACATCCAGACAGATAATAATTATCAATTCCAATCAATCATCCAATACTTTTAATTTTAACTAATTAAATTAACTACTAATCCAATTTGAGTGAGATTAACTCCTCTTTGATTTTGTTTGCAACCCTCGACTTGGTTTTCACGATTTTAGACCTTGTAAAAACATTATACGTTTTATTAACATTTGAAATAACCGAACGATCCATTACCATTTAATAAATTTGATTAACAAATTTTAAATGATAATTAGATTAACCTAATTTACAATTCCCCTTTTTTCCTAATTTATACATTCCATAACAGGTTATATATATGTCCTCATTTCTCAAATAAATATACTAATTACCCTATAAGTTAACTGGTTCATATATATCATTATTATTATTTTTACTCTTGTTTTTTTCTACAGTAAATGGAAAAAGTAAAGTGTTACCTTACTGTAATAAATTTATCTGATAAATGAAATAATAAAAATACCAATAAATTGCAAATTTAAACTTAAGTAAATATTAAATTTAAAATGCTAAAAATCAAATTACCTTAATTCGACAGGAAACAAAAACGACGAGCTACTGCTCAGAACCAGTGTCACCACGAACCAGCTGCGCCCTCCAGTATCTCACACAGCAAAAATCACGACGAAACCCAAAGATCTTTGATCATGACTTCGAGCTCCAGTTCGAGCCCCTACCTTCCACCGAGATCCTCCCACACTCGGCTACAGCTGTGGCCTCGTCCCCCTCGCGACTCGCGGTGCTACCACTACATCACCTTCGAGTACACAAAAAACTCACCACCGCAATCAAAGATTTCGAGTTTGAATGGAGACATGCTCCGGCTATTGCTTATGAACGAGGGAGAACGAAGCCCTTCTTTTTTCAAAATCGAATTCGATTCGAATTTTCTGTTCCGCCATTTTTATTTTATTTTGATTCTTTTTTTGAAGTTGTTTTGCTTGCTATGATAAAATGTTCGGCCGTTTATTTTTATTTCCTTTCTTGTTTTTAAAATGGTTGCTTGCGTGCGTGTTTTGCGTGCTGAGATATACTTGCTACAGTGACTGAAGTGAAGTGTAAAAATTGATGTTAATATAAAGGAAAAGCTTTGATGTGAAAAATTGAAATATATATATATTTAAATTTTAAATCGTCTTGAATTCGTAGCTTAAAATTTTGACATCCTATCGAGACGTGCCGCTAGGCGTTTATAATGTTATACCCTTATTTCGAACGCAATAGAAAAGGTTACGAGTCCTAATTCGATCGTGTAACGACCCCAAAATTTAAATTTATTTAAATTAATAATTAAATGAATTTTTGAATTAAATTGAGTAATTAAATAAATTTTTGGATAAAAATTTGTAAATTTAATTGATAAATTGAGAGCGAGTTTCCCCGGATCAAATATATTCTGAATAAATCCTTTTGTTTTAAAAATATTATAAATATTGCATATATGTGAATATATATGTATATATATGATATATGAGTAAATTTGAAATTCTATATATGAGTATATATGTATAAATTTGGATTTAAATTTTGTAAATAAATGGTTTGATAATAAATGATAGTAATAAAGATTACAATAAATGGTTAATAATAATTTGAATTTATAAATCAATATAAGATAATAAAAATTAAAGTAAGATAACGATAAATATTTAAACTGGAAATAGGAAATAAATTTGACAAATTCAAATAGATGATATATATATAATAAGATAAATTATAAAATATAAGGTAACATATAGTTAAATTTATACAACATATTAAAATAGAAATCTATTTATATTATTAAGCCATAAGAAAATAAACAACACTTATTTATAAAACAAAGCAATTTATTCTAGCCCAAACCATAAGCTTGCAAAGGAAGACATATTCAAGTATAAACAATTAGATAAGTATAGCTTTGTACAGCCGAAATAAAAATAAAATGAGTATATGGTACAAAGTGATTAATGCAAGCCACTGAACAGAAATCATCTCAGCCGAAATATGTACATGCTTATACAAAGCAAAAACTGTACAAAATATAATTCAAATAGTAAGTTGTAAACAAGATGAGACATTGCATTTAATACCCTCCATCTTCTCAGCCGAGATTTAGTTTATAAAATGTCTTTAGTCAAACAAAGCAAGAGAAAATCTGACAACAAATTAAATAGCCTTCCCTGTAAACACCTACTCTCCTTATACAAACATTGTTTCTATATATATGCAAGGCATTCTGTCCTAATTCGTTCAGTAAAGAAATTAAAGCAAAACCAGAGAAAAGAAATAAACATCATTATCTACAAAATAGAAAAGCATCATTCAATTCAAAGAAAAGCAAAATAGATTCAAGAATGATCAATCTGCAGTTCTCAAAACCAGAGGATCAAGAAAAGCTTCAGTTTGCAAATTTCAAAAAGACTTTAACTTCCATTTGAAAGCTCTGAAACCATGATCTGAAAGGTGAGCAACTTTGTTTCTTTTCCTCTGAAAACAGTGAGCAAATCTTGATTTACAAATCTGTCTCTAAAAATCTGTGCCTTGTTTGGATGTGCTTGTTTGTTGATGTTGATAAATGCTTGCATGTCTCAGTAACCATTGACTATATGTATACATACATATCTTGCCACTGTTCTAATCACAGACTCAAAAAAAAAATCAAATCCTTCTTTTCTGTTTTTAAATCAGTGAGCAAATTTTCCACCTTTAATACTTTGTTGCCTGTGAACCATCATCACCTTTTTAAACCTAGATATGGTTATATTTTGATCAATGAACGAAGTAGTGTTATAAGGTGTTGCATGAATAACTAAATATGCTTGTTGTTCATGTATTTGAATTTGTATATGTATCTATGTACAGGGAGATATCTCTGTTTTAAGTTACAGGTTACCAAACCCATTTCCAAAAAGAATCAGAAGCTACCTCTCAACTTCTTTTTAGGCCTTAGAATCTGAACAAATATTGTTTGTAAGATCAAGCCTTAGTTCCTAAAAATATTGCTGAGAAGAGTTATTTTGAAATTATCTGGAAAATATAAATAAACAGTGAAAATCATGTATATGTCAAAAAATCGATGATCTTAGATTTGTGTTTCGACTTCATAACTCGATTCGAAATTGAAATTCATGATTTTAGAAAATACTTTCAGGATTTTTAGTTTATTAAATTAGGAGAAAATGTGAGTTGAACAGAATTAGCATTTTCGCCAAATTCCGGCGATCAAAGTCGAACTGGGTGTCGCGGTCCTTGGTGGAGGTGGCTGGAGTACTGGTGATTGCAGGAAAAATAGTGGATGGAGGAGTAGTTGATCGTGGTGGCAATGGTGGATGTTTCTAGTTTTTAACCCTAGTTTTAGTTAGGGTAGGTATTTCGATCGGCACGACTCCTAGGGATGACCGAGTTCAACGAAACTCTGAGGGAAGGAAGCTTGGGTATAATCGAAGACGTGGCCGAGATTTCAAGGGTGATGGTGGTCGGAATTTCGTGGACGAAGATGATTTCCAGGCGAACATGGAACCGGATTGTGGCTTCCAGGCTTCGAGTTGCATTCGAATTTCGATTTCGTGGTTATCTGATGGAACTGGGTGGTTGCGTGGCGTGAGGGGATCATCAGCGACCTGCCTGAGATCGTGGTGATGATCGGAGCAGAGCGGAGGAAGTGTGCACGTGCACACGAATGTCTGGGTTCAGGCCTTGTTCTTCTCGAAGGATTTGATGAGTGGGCTCGGGTATTACTCGAGTTATTCGAGTGTGATACTCGAAGCAGGGGAAGAGATGACTCGGAGCAGTTGGTCGATTTGAGTATGTTGTATTCCAGGCTTTTGTAAAAATATAGCCTGGCAGTTTCTTGATTTCAAAATACAATATAAAAACTGAAACAAATTTAAACCCAGTTTAAATTAAGATTTTAAGTCTAAATTCAAATTTAAATTTGAATTTTAAGTTTGAAAATGGATTAAGTTTATAACTTTAAATAGTGTAAGTAAGTTTAAAAGTAAAATATACTTTAATGATTTGAAATTTAAAAAGGAATTTAGTTAAAAATCCTTAAGTTTGAATTTAATGATTTGAATTCATTAAATTAATAAGTTAATTAAAATGGATTGATAAATTTAATTGATAACTGGATTTATTAAGTAATTATGAGTTTTAAACCCATAAATTTAGTTTTAAGTAAATTAATTAGAAATAATTAATTTGGAGTTAAGAATCATTAATTTGATAAGGTTGGATTTTGAATTAATGGTTGAATGTTAATTAATAAATAATTAAAGGGTAATTAAGTTACATTTAAAAACTTGAATTAATTAAATAACTAATGGGTCATTAAGGATTAATTAATAAGTAAATTAATTAAGGAATTATAAATTAATGAAAGTGATTAAGGAAAGATAATAAATTAAGGGCTAATTAATCAATGTGATTAATTTAGGATAATTAATTTAAGAATAATTTATTAATTATTAATGGTAAGTAAATAAATGATTTAAAGGATAATTAATTCTATTGGTTTGTAATTAGTTAATGATTAATTAACCCGGATTTGAAATTCATAAGTAATTTATCTAATTTGAATAAATCAGATAATTAACTGACCGTACTTATGAATATTTGGATTTGATTCGATGATTGAATTGTTTGATATCCCTGACATATGATGCTTTGTGATACACCCTGATTTATGTTGTAATCTGTAATTTACTTATCTGTGATATATGTCTGTGAATAAAAGATAAACGATATAGTTATATCGTTTATCAACTATATTTCTGTATTTTGATCTGTGATGATTGTATGATGTTGCACTATTGTGTGTAAAACCCCTGGACTACACCTTTACACACACAAATATGGATTTCACGTGGAAATCGGTTAAGTCACAGATAATTTAAATTTGATGTTTTTGAAATTGAAATTTTAATTTCAATTGATTTTGAAATTTGAAATTTGGGTTTTAAAATGAAAAGCTTTTGAAATGGAATTTCAAAGATAAGTCTTATTTTTGAATAACTTAATCAAGTTTTGAAAATTTAAATAATTAGATTTAAATTTGCATTCAAAATTGAAATTGAATCCTATGATTGAAAATAGGGACTAAAGATGATATAAATGTGTTTGTATGAATAAACCATTTTAAAAGTTTAAGTTGGGAATTTGAATTTAAACCAAAGATTTTAAACTCGTATGAATGAATCAGATTTCCAAAATGGAAACTGTTGTTTTCAAATGATAAACACTTTTAGATAAGAACTGAAATTCCAGTTTAATTAGAGGAATTTCAAGTGAATTGAAAAATGGATTTTCCAAGTGATGAATGAATTCTTTTTAAAAGCTATGAATTAAATCTGTTTATTTTTAACAGATTTAAAATGATGATTTGTTTAATCCATTAGAAATGAAATTGTTTTGAAAGCTATAAGTTGAATCTTTATTTTAAAGATTTAACGAATTAATTAAACTGAAATGGAAATCGATTTGGAAAATCTGTGAATGAATCTTTGTGGAATTAAGTGAACTTTGTGAATTGAATCTTTTTGTTTAAAAAGATTAAAATGGTAATTTGTTAAACCATTTGAAGAAAGATTTTGGGTAATAAGTTGTGACTTAATTGAAATCCCAATATCCATATATTTTTAAATATTGCGCTCACTATTCGGGTTAACCGGGAAAGGACCTTTGGGTCGTATAACCCATTCCGAATATGTGATTCGTCGTATATGGATGGCATTTGAAGACCGGTGTTGAAGACCGGATATTTTTCGAAAATGAAAGGACAACCTGTCGAATGTCTCTGCACTGAGTTGCTCCGGTATAGAGATTTATATCACTCTTTTGTGACGGGAAGTCCGGACGTGATTGGAAATTACCCGGAATTGCAAGGGCTTCGTAAGAAGTGCCTTCGGTTCTGTTCGAACCCGGAACAGACTTGTATGGATACATGTCTGACATTACACTTTGAGATGTAAAGCCGATTTCTTTCAAATACATTTCTGTTGGTGGCGGAGAATTTATTCTCTTAGCTTAACACCCTTCTCTGAGACGTACGAGCTCAGAGGTTATGTAGTTGAAATTTATCAGCGATATATCCCAATTTGGTAATGTGGCATGCTGAGTGTTGCTGTGTGATGATCAGTGTTTGACCATTTGCGATATGATCATTTATTTGATCTTATATCTTTGTGATCATAGGTTGATCATTTGTTTGACCCGAAGCATGGCTTTGTGACAAAGCGTAGCTTTGTGGACGAGACTTCGTCGAGCCTCACACCCCGGAAATGGTCGAAACAGGAAGGATGCAGCAAGGTTCTAGGGAGTAGCGCCCCTTAGTGTATGCCATTCCTTCTGGATAAAGGTGGTATCATGGTATGGAGCCCAGATACTTAACCTCTGTGGTTACTGCATTATTATTATTATGTGGTTGTTGGAAATCGAGGATCCTCGGGAAGATCGGTGACGATCGGGGGATGGCATACGCGTGTCAGTAGTTACCTATTTTTGCAGAGGTAACCCGGCCTTGTGTTGGCAGAGATCCGGTTAGGTTCTCGGGTCGTCTATTCCAGGGACGTACCCATCGTGGAAAGGAAGTTCCTTAGCCTGACCATTTGTTGGAAATCCAAACTCCAATACGAACTTTGTACGGTTTTAGTTGTAGAACCTGCCATCTAATATGGCAGCTATAGCAAGCATACTATAATGGTACGTATGCTGGCTAAGATTTATATTGTACTTTCGAAATGTTTTCTACACTATGCACTAATAATAATATCAAAATGATTTGATTTTGCGTAGTAAGCATCTTTGACTATCATAAGGAGAAATCTCCTCCAAGTCTGCGTTTGCATTGTGTGTGTGGCGGGAGGCCTTATGGTAGTTTCATTTTTCAAAAGCATTGCGAATTGACTTTAAAATTCTCTGCTATTTGTTTTTAAAGATAAACTGTTTTTGTTGCTCACACCAGTCCCATGACTGATCCGGAGTTTATTGTTTCTTTCCTAAACTCTGGGTGCTCAAAATTTTTCTACACGAGCAGTCTAGAGTTTGGTTTTTTTTCAGATAGTCAGATTTGTAGATTTATCTGGAGCTAGTTCAGTCTTTGGATCGGACTGCACTTGCTTATCTTTGTGCATCGTTATTGGGAGTTCGAGCTATATCTGGCTTAGTGCTTTGAAGATGGAGATTATCCGCTGCTGATGTTATCTATCGTTTTCTTTTCCGCTGCTATTTGTTGTATCATATCTCTGATGTATATTGATATTCATTGTATCACTCTGTTGTATCAGATATTGTATATCAATGTATTATTCATTTCTTCCGCTGTGTTATTTACTTAACTGTTGTTATAAGCTCCCGAGAACCAGATTCGACATTTGAATCTACGGCATTTTGAGTACAAGTGAAGTACGGGTGCCGATTTTCGAAGGTCGACTTTTGGGTCTTGACAAGTGGTATCAGAGCTAAGGTTGAACTTTAGCTCAGGAGTGTAACACGTTAAGTAGCTCATTAGAGATAGAGTGAAGTAAACTCTAGAATGAGTAATCCTTAAGATATCTGTCCGTACGCCTCAGTAAATTCTCTTGCTATCCACTGATAGTAAGTATGAGTGCAAGAAGAGGACGAGATAGGGGACGCGGGAATACGACTATAAATGGTCAATACTCTGTAACAACAAGGAAACAATCTTCTCTCTATCAATCTATTTTGTTCGTCATCTCTTCTCAATTTTTCGACAGTTTTTGATAGATCCAGGAAGAAGATTTGCTATATTTGATATGGGACATAAACTCCGGAAGGACCAAAATTGTTGTTTGGATGTATTGGTTGCCTTGTTTGTTTTGGTTGCTATGGTTGATAGATACTTAGTTCTGAACTAAAAATTTTGAAATTGTATCCATATGTCTATCTATCTTTGGGTCCCGATATGTTCTACGAATGGTTAGTTATCACTTCGAACTAACCAATGCCACTGCATATTTCGTAGATCTGGATAACCCGAGTATCTTCTGAAGTATTAAAACAGATTCGTTCTTGTATCTGTTATTGATGTTCTAATTTGGTAAGCCAAATGCAGAACAGATGTTCAGTTGATTTGATAAATCCTATTTCATCTATCTTTTTGTCTCCTTGGTAATTTCGAGGACGAAATTCTTTTAAGGGGGGAAGTTTGTAACGACCCCGAAATTTAAATTTATTTAAATTAATAATTAAATGAATTTTTGAATTAAATTGAGTAATTAAATAAATTTTTGGATAAAAATTTGTAAATTTAATTGATAAATTGAGAGCGAGTTTCCCCGGATCAAATATATTCTGAATAAATCCTTTTGTTTTAAAAATATTATAAATATTGCATATATGTGAATATATATGTATATATATGATATATGAGTAAATTTGAAATTCTATATATGAGTATATATGTATAAATTTGGATTTAAATTTTGTAAATAAATGGTTTGATAATAAATGATAGTAATAAAGATTACAATAAATGGTTAATAATAATTTGAATTTATAAATCAATATAAGATAATAAAAATTAAAGTAAGATAACGATAAATATTTAAACTGGAAATAGGAAATAAATTTGACAAATTCAAATAGATGATATATATATAATAAGATAAATTATAAAATATAAGGTAACATATAGTTAAATTTATACAACATATTAAAATAGAAATCTATTTATATTATTAAGCCATAAGAAAATAAACAACACTTATTTATAAAACAAAGCAATTTATTCTAGCCCAAACCATAAGCTTGCAAAGGAAGACATATTCAAGTATAAACAATTAGATAAGTATAGCTTTGTACAGCCGAAATAAAAATAAAATGAGTATATGGTACAAAGTGATTAATGCAAGCCACTGAACAGAAATCATCTCAGCCGAAATATGTACATGCTTATACAAAGCAAAAACTGTACAAAATATAATTCAAATAGTAAGTTGTAAACAAGATGAGACATTGCATTTAATACCCTCCATCTTCTCAGCCGAGATTTAGTTTATAAAATGTCTTTAGTCAAACAAAGCAAGAGAAAATCTGACAACAAATTAAATAGCCTTCCCTGTAAACACCTACTCTCCTTATACAAACATTGTTTCTATATATATGCAAGGCATTCTGTCCTAATTCGTTCAGTAAAGAAATTAAAGCAAAACCAGAGAAAAGAAATAAACATCATTATCTACAAAATAGAAAAGCATCATTCAATTCAAAGAAAAGCAAAATAGATTCAAGAATGATCAATCTGCAGTTCTCAAAACCAGAGGATCAAGAAAAGCTTCAGTTTGCAAATTTCAAAAAGACTTTAACTTCCATTTGAAAGCTCTGAAACCATGATCTGAAAGGTGAGCAACTTTGTTTCTTTTCCTCTGAAAACAGTGAGCAAATCTTGATTTACAAATCTGTCTCTAAAAATCTGTGCCTTGTCTGGATGTGCTTGTTTGTTGATGTTGATAAATGCTTGCATGTCTCAGTAACCATTGACTATATGTATACATACATATCTTGCCACTGTTCTAATCACAGACTCAAAAAAAAAATCAAATCCTTCTTTTCTGTTTTTAAATCAGTGAGCAAATTTTCCACCTTTAATACTTTGTTGCCTGTGAACCATCATCACCTTTTTAAACCTAGATATGGTTATATTTTGATCAATGAACGAAGTAGTGTTATAAGGTGTTGCATGAATAACTAAATATGCTTGTTGTTCATGTATTTGAATTTGTATATGTATCTATGTACAGGGAGATATCTCTGTTTTAAGTTACAGGTTACCAAACCCATTTCCAAAAAGAATCAGAAGCTACCTCTCAACTTCTTTTTAGGCCTTAGAATCTGAACAAATATTGTTTGTAAGATCAAGCCTTAGTTCCTAAAAATATTGCTGAGAAGAGTTATTTTGAAATTATCTGGAAAATATAAATAAACAGTGAAAATCATGTATATGTCAAAAAATCGATGATCTTAGATTTGTGTTTCGACTTCATAACTCGATTCGAAATTGAAATTCATGATTTTAGAAAATACTTTCAGGATTTTTAGTTTATTAAATTAGGAGAAAATGTGAGTTGAACAGAATTAGCATTTTCGCCAAATTCCGGCGATCAAAGTCGAACTGGGTGTCGCGGTCCTTGGTGGAGGTGGCTGGAGTACTGGTGATTGCAGGAAAAATAGTGGATGGAGGAGTAGTTGATCGTGGTGGCAATGGTGGATGTTTCTAGTTTTTAACCCTAGTTTTAGTTAGGGTAGGTATTTCGATCGGCACGACTCCTAGGGATGACCGAGTTCAACGAAACTCTGGGGGAAGGAAGCTTGGGTATAATCGAAGACGTGGCCGAGATTTCAAGGGTGATGGTGGTCGGAATTTCGTGGACGAAGATGATTTCCAGGCGAACATGGAACCGGATTGTGGCTTCCAGGCTTCGAGTTGCATTCGAATTTCGATTTCGTGGTTATCTGATGGAACTGGGTGGTTGCGTGGCGTGAGGGGATCATCAGCGACCTGCCTGAGATCGTGGTGATGATCGGAGCAGAGCGGAGGAAGTGTGCACGTGCACACGAATGTCTGGGTTCAGGCCTTGTTCTTCTCGAAGGATTTGATGAGTGGGCTCGGGTATTACTCGAGTTATTCGAGTGTGATACTCGAAGCAGGGGAAGAGATGACTCGGAGCAGTTGGTCGATTTGAGTATGTTGTATTCCAGGCTTTTGTAAAAATATAGCCTGGCAGTTTCTTGATTTCAAAATACAATATAAAAACTGAAACAAATTTAAACCCAGTTTAAATTAAGATTTTAAGTCTAAATTCAAATTTAAATTTGAATTTTAAGTTTGAAAATGGATTAAGTTTATAACTTTAAATAGTGTAAGTAAGTTTAAAAGTAAAATATACTTTAATGATTTGAAATTTAAAAAGGAATTTAGTTAAAAATCCTTAAGTTTGAATTTAATGATTTGAATTCATTAAATTAATAAGTTAATTAAAATGGATTGATAAATTTAATTGATAACTGGATTTATTAAGTAATTATGAGTTTTAAACCCATAAATTTAGTTTTAAGTAAATTAATTAGAAATAATTAATTTGGAGTTAAGAATCATTAATTTGATAAGGTTGGATTTTGAATTAATGGTTGAATGTTAATTAATAAATAATTAAAGGGTAATTAAGTTACATTTAAAAACTTGAATTAATTAAATAACTAATGGGTCATTAAGGATTAATTAATAAGTAAATTAATTAAGGAATTATAAATTAATGAAAGTGATTAAGGAAAGATAATAAATTAAGGGCTAATTAATCAATGTGATTAATTTAGGATAATTAATTTAAGAATAATTTATTAATTATTAATGGTAAGTAAATAAATGATTTAAAGGATAATTAATTCTATTGGTTTGTAATTAGTTAATGATTAATTAACCCGGATTTGAAATTCATAAGTAATTTATCTAATTTGAATAAATCAGATAATTAACTGACCGTACTTATGAATATTTGGATTTGATTCGATGATTGAATTGTTTGATATCCCTGACATATGATGCTTTGTGATACACCCTGATTTATGTTGTAATCTGTAATTTACTTATCTGTGATATATGTCTGTGAATAAAAGATAAACGATATAGTTATATCGTTTATCAACTATATTTCTGTATTTTGATCTGTGATGATTGTATGATGTTGCACTATTGTGTGTAAAACCCCTGGACTACACCTTTACACACACAAATATGGATTTCACGTGGAAATCGGTTAAGTCACAGATAATTTAAATTTGATGTTTTTGAAATTGAAATTTTAATTTCAATTGATTTTGAAATTTGAAATTTGGGTTTTAAAATGAAAAGCTTTTGAAATGGAATTTCAAAGATAAGTCTTATTTTTGAATAACTTAATCAAGTTTTGAAAATTTAAATAATTAGATTTAAATTTGCATTCAAAATTGAAATTGAATCCTATGATTGAAAATAGGGACTAAAGATGATATAAATGTGTTTGTATGAATAAACCATTTTAAAAGTTTAAGTTGGGAATTTGAATTTAAACCAAAGATTTTAAACTCGTATGAATGAATCAGATTTCCAAAATGGAAACTGTTGTTTTCAAATGATAAACACTTTTAGATAAGAACTGAAATTCCAGTTTAATTAGAGGAATTTCAAGTGAATTGAAAAATGGATTTTCCAAGTGATGAATGAATTCTTTTTAAAAGCTATGAATTAAATCTGTTTATTTTTAACAGATTTAAAATGATGATTTGTTTAATCCATTAGAAATGAAATTGTTTTGAAAGCTATAAGTTGAATCTTTATTTTAAAGATTTAACGAATTAATTAAACTGAAATGGAAATCGATTTGGAAAATCTGTGAATGAATCTTTGTGGAATTAAGTGAACTTTGTGAATTGAATCTTTTTGTTTAAAAAGATTAAAATGGTAATTTGTTAAACCATTTGAAGAAAGATTTTGGGTAATAAGTTGTGACTTAATTGAAATCCCAATATCCATATATTTTTAAATATTGCGCTCACTATTCGGGTTAACCGGGAAAGGACCTTTGGGTCGTATAACCCATTCCGAATATGTGATTCGTCGTATATGGATGGCATTTGAAGACCGGTGTTGAAGACCGGATATTTTTCGAAAATGAAAGGACAACCTGTCGAATGTCTCTGCACTGAGTTGCTCCGGTATAGAGATTTATATCACTCTTTTGTGACGGGAAGTCCGGACGTGATTGGAAATTACCCGGAATTGCAAGGGCTTCGTAAGAAGTGCCTTCGGTTCTGTTCGAACCCGGAACAGACTTGTATGGATACATGTCTGACATTACACTTTGAGATGTAAAGCCGATTTCTTTCAAATACATTTCTGTTGGTGGCGGAGAATTTATTCTCTTAGCTTAACACCCTTCTCTGAGACGTACGAGCTCAGAGGTTATGTAGTTGAAATTTATCAGCGATATATCCCAATTTGGTAATGTGGCATGCTGAGTGTTGTTGTGTGATGATCAGTGTTTGACCATTTGCGATATGATCATTTATTTGATCTTATATCTTTGTGATCATAGGTTGATCATTTGTTTGACCCGAAGCATGGCTTTGTGACAAAGCGTAGCTTTGTGGACGAGACTTCGTCGAGCCTCACACCCCGGAAATGGTCGAAACAGGAAGGATGCAGCAAGGTTCTAGGGAGTAGCGCCCCTTAGTGTATGCCATTCCTTCTGGATAAAGGTGGTATCATGGTATGGAGCCCAGATACTTAACCTCTGTGGTTACTGCATTATTATTATTATGTGGTTGTTGGAAATCGAGGATCCTCGGGAAGATCGGTGACGATCGGGGGATGGCATACGCGTGTCAGTAGTTACCTATTTTTGCAGAGGTAACCCGGCCTTGTGTTGGCAGAGATCCGGTTAGGTTCTCGGGTCGTCTATTCCAGGGACGTACCCATCGTGGAAAGGAAGTTCCTTAGCCTGACCATTTGTTGGAAATCCAAACTCCAATACGAACTTTGTACGGTTTTAGTTGTAGAACCTGCCATCTAATATGGCAGCTATAGCAAGCATACTATAATGGTACGTATGCTGGCTAAGATTTATATTGTACTTTCGAAATGTTTTCTACACTATGCACTAATAATAATATCAAAATGATTTGATTTTGCGTAGTAAGCATCTTTGACTATCATAAGGAGAAATCTCCTCCAAGTCTGCGTTTGCATTGTGTGTGTGGCGGGAGGCCTTATGGTAGTTTCATTTTTCAAAAGCATTGCGAATTGACTTTAAAATTCTCTGCTATTTGTTTTTAAAGATAAACTGTTTTTGTTGCTCACACCAGTCCCATGACTGATCCGGAGTTTATTGTTTCTTTCCTAAACTCTGGGTGCTCAAAATTTTTCTACACGAGAAGTCTAGAGTTTGGTTTTTTTTCAGATAGTCAGATTTGTAGATTTATCTGGAGCTAGTTCAGTCTTTGGATCGGACTGCACTTGCTTATCTTTGTGCATCGTTATTGGGAGTTCGAGCTATATCTGGCTTAGTGCTTTGAAGATGGAGATTATCCGCTGCTGATGTTATCTATCGTTTTCTTTTCCGCTGCTATTTGTTGTATCATATCTCTGATGTATATTGATATTCATTGTATCACTCTGTTGTATCAGATATTGTATATCAATGTATTATTCATTTCTTCCGCTGTGTTATTTACTTAACTGTGTTATAAGCTCCGGCGACTCGGATTTGAACGGTCGAATCTACGGCATTCGAGTACGATGTAAAGTATGGATGTTGATTTTCAAGCGCGAAAATCCGTATCGTTACAGATCGTATGGAGAAGATAGCTTTTTGGACCCAGTTATTATATTGAATTTTCGATATAGATTTCAATGCGTTTATATACCGTACGACTAAACGATAACTCCAAACACTACGAAATTTGAAATCCAATAATAATACACTATTACAAATCCAATGGAATTGGTTTCGTCAAATTCCGAGACTCTGCCCCGGAAGGCTATTTTTAAATGTCAATTTAAACGATATATTTTTAAAACTAAACAAAACACTTTTAAATTCAATTTTAAAGCTTTTCTTATCTTCAGTATTCTCAATATAAATTTTATAAGCCTTCAAATTATTTTTAACAAGCTTAAAACTCCAGATTCAATATTTTACCCAATTTCCAGTTATTAAATTAAATAATTAAATCATCCAATAAATAGTGATATTTGAAATTCAAGTTAAAATTAACTTTTAAATATTTAAAATCAATTAAATATTCCAATTTCAAATATCCAAAATTCCGGGTCGTTACAATATTTAAATTCAATTCTATTTAAATTTATATTATATCCATTTAATCCTCTTTAATCAAATCAAGTCATCAAGTTATAAAACATATCTTTAAAATCTCAAAATCAATAAGTTCCAAATCAATCTTTATTTAAGTTCCATTATTACCCAATTTAAATTTCAAGTCAACTTTAATTTATCTTTCCAACCTATTAAAGTTATTACAAAATCTATTTTAAAATATTAATATCAATTTTTTTAAATAAATATTTTAAACATAATATATATATATATATATATATTAGTTAAATTAAATTCTTAATAAATTTTATTATATTAAATTGTATCATATTATTATTAAATCTTACTTTATATATTTTTAAAAATGATAAAGTTATAAGTAAAATTTTATAGTTTACATTTTTAAACTTAACTTATAAATTTAAAATTTCCAAAACATATAATTTAAAATTCTAAATTTTACTCATATATTAAAATAAACTCTTTATATAATATTTAAAAATCAATATTTATTAAAAACCCATATATTTCTCTTTCTCAAAATTTTAGAAATCATTTAAAAATAGACCGATGATGTCTGTATATAGTTTTCTATCCTATGGTCAAGTGATACGGATATTTATCATTTCAGCCTGCAATAATTTAATATTTACGGGTATATATCATTTCAACCCGCAATCCCAAATTCAAATCAATAAAATCGCTTGGGTTTATCATTTCAACCCATAACGATTTTCCTTAATCTATAATATCGTTCGGGTATGTATCATTTCAACCCATAGGGATTTGTAAACTACAGGGAATTTGCAGAGTGAGAACAAATGAAATAAAATAGCATAACATAACAATTATCAGCATATATAATCATTAACAATTTAAATTTAATATATATACAAACAAGTTATGGTGTCATATGTCAATTAGCATCGGTTAATAATTTCAAATAATAACATATGATATCCAACAATTCAATTTTAACAACACATTTCAATCGTCATTTCATGTGAATTAAATTTACTAAATATAAGAATGTTAATCATGAGTGATTGCTCATCTTTCAAGACTAGAGAAAAACAACGACAGCTAAGAACGATGCAAACTGACACAGACTGGTGCACATAGACATGCGCATGGATACGCGGCAAACGAGACAACGACAAGCCGAAGAGTTGCTGTGATAAATCACCGGACAACAACGAAAACAAATCAAAGGCAGCATGATCAAAATAGGATGAAAACAAATATATAATTTTGTTTTAAAATCTAAAATTTACTCACACATTTAAAATATAATCTATATATTATATTTTAAAAATCAATATTCAATTTCAAACAGATATTTAAAATAAAAATCTTCATATTATATATTTTAAAATCGATATTTATTAAAACACATATTTAAAATAAATATTTATATATTAAATTTTAAAAATCAATATATAATTTAAAACAAATATTAAAACAAAATCTGTATATATATTATATTACCTATATCCTTTCAAAATATAACAAAGAGGAGAGATAGGCTAGGGAACCAGCGAGGCAGTGGGCTCGGGTTTGGACGAGGCACGACATGGGTTTGGTGGCACGACATGGGTTCGGTGGCATGGTGGAAATGGTGGTTGGAGTTGCTGTCACTAATGTGTGAGGGAAGGTGTTTGGCTGGCGTGGGTTTGCGGAAGGTGGAACAAGGACAGTGGCCAAGGCAGAAGGGTTTGATGTGGGCTGTACGGCTTTGGAACAGGCTGTCGATGAGGGGATGGTAGAGGACCGGTGTGCTGCATGGTGTTCTGTTTACGTGTTGAGAGTGGAAGTGGTGGTCAGAAAGGAGGGTTTGACAGGTTGGAGAGTTGAGCGTGGAGAGGTTCGAAGGGGATAAGGTCGAATCCGGGTTTCTTACGTGGTAGGAGGTCGGGGTTTTGAGGGATGGTGTTGTAGCTTCGGTGCTGGATAGCTTCAAGCGGAGGAGAAAAAGGTGGAGGCTTGTATCAGTAGATCAGAGGCCGAGTTGCGTACTGTAGGGGTGGCGGATGGCCATCTGGTACGGGCGCTGGGAGATTGGAGGGAGCTTTGGAGAGAAAGGCAGCGAACAAAGGTGGCGATGGGTTTCCGTGAATAGGATGGGGTTGCTAGGTGGTCAAAAAGACAGTGGCAGATTCAAGGATGAGGGAGGCGGAGGTTGGACGCATGGCAGTGGTGGACGGGTCGTGTGATAGGGGAGTGACGAGGAGGGCGAGGAGGGCGGATGGAAGGGTTGAAACGGTCGTGGAATTGGAGGGGAGAGATGGAGGCGTGGAGATGTTGGCTGGCGAATACGTGCAAACTGGAGATAAAGCAGTAGGTTCACAAAAGCAAACTAAATTATATAAGCAACTTATATATATTATTTTATATTTTTCTTTTAGAGATAACAGAGAACACGAGAGAGAGAGAGGGGGGAGAGAAACAGATGAATGAACCAGAGAGATAAATGAACCAGCAAATATAAGTGAAAGGTGGAATAGCAAAAGTCAATACGTTGGATTCAGGAATATTAAAAGCAGATGGCTATTTGTTTCAGCCGATGGACAAATGAATGGACATATTGAAACCAAAACGAGTACCGATACGGCTAATCGTTTTGTAGATTTTGCCGCGTACCGGACCCTGAAACACACAAATGTATATACTACGGAGATCGGCACGACAAGACGAACAGAAATGTACACAGATAAGAGTGATACGATCATCCTATCAAAACTCGATATTCGCTGCCAAACTACTACTAATTCATCGAAAATAAGATAAACGGGGCTAGAGCAATCCAAATTTGGCGAAAGAAAATATGACATCTCACTCAGAAAATGATTTACATTTTTATTATATAAAAATATTCATATTTCAAAAATATTTTATTTTCATCAAATTAACTAATTTTAAATTGAAATTGAAAATTACACAACAGAACTAACTATCATATTTTCCGATAAAAATCTGCCAATTGCTATCTTAAAATAGACGTATTTCAAATATCAAATTTTCATTATAAAAATTTAATTATTTATTTTCAAGAAAAATTTTAGTTAATTACGTTATTAAAAAACCGTTAAAATTTCCGGTCATTACAAAAGTAGAGGAGAAGGAGGTGGGAAGCCATGAAAATGGAGGAAGAAGAAGATGGAGAAAGTGAAGAGAAAGATAAAGAATGAGAAGTGAATTTGTTTATGAAAGAATGGAAGGTATGCATGCTTATTTATACTTGAGTTTTGAAAGGTAAGGCCCTGTTTGGCTTGTCGTTTTTAGTTTTGTATTTTCGTCTATATAAAAGTGCGTCCGTTGTATGTATTATTGAAAAACAAATAATTTTGAAAAATGAAAATAACATGTAAAATAGAAACCAAGTTTATTTTGTTTTTCGTGTTTCGAGAGATAACAAAAGTACGGAAAACAATCCAACTTTTTCGTTGTCCGTTGGTCCTCGCAATGACTTAGAATTATAAATTTTCTTCTCTTATTTCTTGCTATTTCTTGGTGCAAGTTGAAAACACAAAACTCAAAATACAAAATGAAACCAAACGGACCCTAAATGACTTAAATACACTTTCCTTACTTTTTGACTTTTGCTTAAGCATGATGTGAAGTCCATTAATGGTGGAAAGGATGTTAAGATGTGATTCATACTTAAGAAATGATGTTTGCCTCTTTTTCTTACTTTCCAAATTACTAAAAAAACCATTTTACTCCTTTTCCATGCAAGAAATGACTTGTGCATTTATGGTGATGGATATAAGTGTAATGATGATGTTTCTTAAGCTTACTTAAACACTCTTTGTCAAATCATGCTTTTATAAACTTTCCTAAAATAAACTTTTCTCTCTTATGCTAAATGTAATGTGTTTATAGTTTGTAAAGGTGTACATATATATGTTTGTGTTAGGAAACATATCATATTACAACAACTTAACGACAACTTGTTTTGGTTGAAAACAGTGTTTTGGTTGACATATTTTATAGTCAAAATTTGACGTTTTTGCTAAACTATATATTAAAGTAAACCATACTTAAAAATGAACTTTTTACTTTCTTAAATAAATTTAAACATGTCTATTCATATTATAAAACCATATTTAAATAATATCAAAATTTCCATTTTTACACTGTATGTAAAACTGACAAAATGCGATAAAATTTGGACATTTTGTAAACCAATTAAAATTATGTTTCACAAAACTTATTAGATTTTAATTATCATTACTAAATGATTTTAATATGAATCTCTTCCTTTCTCAAATCGATTTATACTTTTAAAAATGCCACCTTTGTTGATTTTTCGATGAAAATCCAAAAATCTAAATTTTCTAAATCAAATCTTAAAAATTAATTTTACCATTCTTATTTTCCATATAAAAGCATGTTTATTTAGTTTTCAAACTCTTTATATTTAAAATCAATAAAATATCTTATTTTTGAAGTAGCGAAATTACGGGTCGTTACGAAAATACCATTAAAAATGGTAATAATATGTCCCAGCAGGATAAAACAAAGACTCTTATATTTTTAAGATGTCATGTCCACGATAATCTTAAAATAAAGCATTTAACTGAAAATGATCATCTTCACTTATGGAACTCCCTGAAGGAGCGTCATGACCACTAGAAGGGTTACACTTTCAAACACTGGACAAGAATGGTTGAAGCTAAAGTTTCAAGACTTTAAATCTGTCAGGGAATACAAATCTTTTATGTTTAGAATTACTTCTAAACTGAAATTGTGTTAAAGGATTGTTTGATAATACTAACATGATGATGGAAATTTCATTAATGATGAAAATCTAAGTGTAATGATAAATGATATGATTGAATTGATCAACTAGAAGCAGCTTGAAGTTTGCAGTGTGGATTTCATTTTATATTTCAGTTTAATAAACCAGTTTGAAGTTGATAAAACCCAAGTTTTGATAATTTTTGGATGTATTTGCCAAACTATTTAATTGTAAGAGTACATTTTAATATTCTCTAGAAGAGATAACTCATACGACATACTCTTGAAGAGATGTTTTATGATTTTATTTTATATTTATATTGCAAAATCCAAACATCCTAGAAGAGATGTTGTAGAATTTTTTTTACGAAAAATATTGCAATTCCTAAATAAGTAAATAAAACTCTATGTTTCTTGAAGGAACATTGTATAAAACTCCAGAAGCAGTGATAATAATTTATCTGCAAAATAGGTTGTGTATTCCAATACTACACTACAAAAGTAGTGGTTTTCTCCTCTTATGCTAACATTTATTTAGCGCATCTAATATTTTTTTACTATATTTAAAATTTGATATGACATTTCAAAAGTAGTTACGACAAAAATCTCCAACAGAGATATTTTATACTACTATGAAAGTAGTAATTATGTCAATTATGTAGAAAAAGATATTGAGTATTGATGACATTCCAAAAATAGTGCATATAAAGTACCATTAGAAGAGATATTGTAACAACCCTGTATTTTGTGATTATTTTAATTATTTTAAATTGAATTTCCTGATTTGAAAACTTTATTTTATTTATTAAAATGGATAAATTTTGTAATTTTAAATATAAATTTTGATTTTGATGTGAATTAGAATTCCAAACAGGACTAAATAGAATATTTTCCAAAAAGTGAATTTTTGGTCAATATGATCAAACTTTGACTTTTAAATTTGAAAATTTGAAAGTTTGAAAATTTGAATTTTATCTTCTATTATGAAAGTAAATAAAAATTTAAGACTAATGCTTTTCGTTTCGTTAAAATTTGATTAATATTGTGAAAGTTATGCCTTTTACACTATTGAATGTAATTTGTTGTATTTAACAAAAAAAATTGTTATTTTAAATTTATATAAATAATATTTTTATTGGTCATGTAATGTTCTAATTCATGTTTTCATGGGTAAAATAACATGTTATGTATATATTTTAGTTTTAAAACATTTTTAAAAGTGCTATTGAAATTTTCTAATGTCAACTGTATTTTGTTTACAATTTTTCCAATTCAATTAATAAAAGTAATTCTTTATTTATTTTTCTATTTTCTCCAAAAATAATTATTTATTTCAATTTGAAAATATAAATGAATTATTTTACTTCAAATTTTGTTTTAGAATATTTTAAAGTGAAGTTGGAATTTTCCTTAAGCTAGTGATGATTTATTTGTAATTTTTGAACCCTGTTTTCAAATTTTAAGCAATTTCTTTAAATTTTTTTCTATTTTCTTTAAATTTAATTATTTATTTTCATTTTATTTTACTTTGTTTCAGTTTTAAAACTCATTTACTAAATTTTCATTGGTTTTTATTTAATTAAAAAGAATGGAAAATTGAAGAGACAAAAAGCTTTAACCTAAGACCTTTCATTTGCCTAAAACTTTTCAATTTCCATAACTCTTCATTAATTCTTTATTTGGCCGTGCATTTTTTCTTGTTGCTGTGTATTCCTCATTTACTTTTCACATGAAAAAATTTCTTCTCATTTCATTTCTCACGGCCAAAGAATTTGTAAGTAATGGCTTCTTCCTTTTCTTCTTCATTTTCCCATTCTTTTACTTGATTTTTTCCTTGATTCTTCATGCCTTGCTCGGCCTTAGCCACCACCATCTCCTCCAACCACCACCACCACTTCCTTCCCCACCTAATCCACGGCCTGACCTCCCCCTTCTATGACCAGAAAGTGCCATGACCTCCCCTTGATGCAAACAACACAAAACAATGTCCAAACCCCTTGAAAACATTGCATAGCCGAGCTCTAGTTCATCACCACCTTCATTGTTGACCATGGCCGCCTCCTATTGCTCCACCACCACCATGATATGACCTCTGACCATCCCCCTCTCCTCTGACCTGACCTGAATAGTGAATGGCCGAGCCCAAACCATGCATAGGCCGAGACCATTGTTGACCAAAAACCCCTTGTTTGCCTTGCCTTTTGCACTTCCCATGTTTGTAACTTCCAAACCCTTGGCATTCTTGACTTGGACTTGCATTTCCAGTCCAAACCAGACCATTAGCAACCTGAAATCAAGTGTGGCCGAACCTATATAGTGTTGTGGTTGAGCAAAGTTGAGGCAAGATCAAGCAAAAGTGATTTAGAGGCTAGGTGATGTATCTGTCTAGCCTAGTTTCCATTTGTTTCAATCTAAACTTTGGTATTGTATTTATATTCATATTTTGCTTTGTTTATTTTGTGAATACAATATTTACATCTTGGCTCTCTCTCCATCCAAATCTAGTCGTGCTTTCGTGCTTTTCAGATTTTTGTTTGTGTGTTTGTTTTGCAAAACTTCAGCGTAAAAAGGTGAGTAATCACACCTGACATTTATACTTATGCAAATGTGAATTGACAACAATTGAATGTGTAGAACTATTATGTTATGTTGTACCTACCTGTGATTATTAACTATATGATGTTAACCCTATTATTAACTTGTCACATCATTTGTTATATTTATTTTATTATACTGTTTATTTATTTCTGTTAATCACACTGCAAGTTCCCCGTAGAATAGAATCACTATGGGTTGAAATGATACATACCCGAACGGACTTTAGAATAGGGAAAAATCGTTATGGGCTAAAATGATAGGCCTAAGCGATTTTTATTTATTGTTATTAACTTGGGATTGCGGTTTGAAATGATAAACCCGGATTTTTGTTTGGTAAATTACGGATTGAAATGATATATTACAGTATCACTTGTTTTTAGGTTAGAAAATAATATACAGACCCGTGGTTATTTTATATATTTTTTGGATATTTTTAAGTATTTCAAAAATGTAAATTATGACATTTTGATTAAATTTGAATTTAAAATCATTTATTAAAGTGTTATTGATTTTTCTATGAATATAAAATGTTAAACAAATGGATGCTTAAAATGGTAATTTGGAATTTTAACTAGACTTGGAATTGTGAGATTTGGTTTTAAAAATGGAAGTAAGTAAAAGAAAATAAAATGGAAATTAAGTTTTATTTATGAAATGATAAATTAAATTAAAGTGTTAAGTGAATGTAAGGAATAGAAAAATTGTACACTTGAATTTAATAAGTGAAGTAATGAAAATTTGATATTTATTTGTGGAATTTACTTTATAAAAATCATAAGTTAAAGGATATTTAAATGGCCATTTTAAAGTGGAAAAATATGATTTTTATACAATTAAAATGGTTTAAATTAAAGTTTATTTGTAGCTGGAATTCTATTTAAAATCTGGAAATTCTTTTAGTAACACTTCAGAAATGCTATCGTTTCTGAAAATGAACTAAAAACTGAACTTATAGAATCTGCGGCACTTTGTAAGTGCTGTAGTTGAAGAAGTGAACTAAAGGCTAAAATCTAACTAAGGGCTATCACAGCACTTTGCAAGTGCCGTCTTTGCTGAATTGAACTAAAATCTTTAAATTGAACTCTGAACTATTACAGCAGTTTTGTAAATGCTGTATTTTCTGAATTGAACTATTTTGCCACTAAAACTGAACTATTACAGCAGTTTATAAATGATGTCTTTGCTGAATTGAATGGTTTTCAAATATGACTTACCACAACACTTTCTAAATGCTGTGAAAACTGGAATTTTAATGTTTTAATGTATTTAAGTGAATAAATGAACTCAGAAAAGGTTGAAAGTTTGGGAATTTAATATTTGATTTGAAGGTATAATGACTTTACTTTTAAATGGTTTAAATGAAGGAATTTAATTTGAAACTATAAACCATTTTGAAATGTTAACCACGGGGACACTTCTCTGTATGCTATTTTATTTCCTTGTGATTTATTTGGATGCACACCTTTAAATTGAGAGTGTGGCTAGAGGTGAGCGATTACTGCAGCTCTGCGCTACCCTAGTCACATTAACACTGTTATTTGCATTGTTTACTTATTATGGATATTTCTATGATAGTGTTTATTACTACTTAATTGATGGTTTGACTAATCCTTAAAGGATGGGCGATCCCAAGCATCCTTTAAGTTATTGTGCATTCATATTACAGTTCACTTGAGTTGGTTTACATTGTATAAGTATGTATGTCCTGACTCGAGTATTTTGTGTTTTACTTTACGCTCAGGTCAGCCTGAGAATCACAGCTTTGGATTCACCTTTTGGAGCTTATTTGTCTATCGGTTCATCGACTTCTATTCCGGTTATTTCTTATTCAGTATTGTCTCTGTTTTATTGTCTTATGTATCCTGACTTCTATTATATTTATTTTGACTATGAGATTTTGTATATGTTTTGAGAGTTTGTATATAGTAGCTTCATGAACTACTATGGTATTTTATTTCCGCTGCGAGTTATTCTGATATTCTGTGTCTATGATTATGTATTTGATTTTATTTGCTCCAAATTTTATTACAATCTGTTATTTTGAATTATTCAAGTCAGACATGTGTGGATTATTGTCGATTTGAATGGTCCAAAATAGTGGGTCGTTACAGATATGTACCACTCTAGAAGCGGTGTTTATAAAATATCCCCAGAAGTGATATTATATCCTCATATAGCACTATAAAAGAATTGCCCATGGAATATTGTCAAATATGATATAACATTTCAAAAGGTAATGTGATAATAACTTACCTAAAATTCAATCGGTTATTGTCATAGACCCGTAGCTCCATTAGACAAATTTAGAAGCAAATAGTTATATGTAACCTTTTACTTTCCAAAACTTACGATGAATTGAATATCGTATGCATAACAATTCTTGAAGAAATCTTTAGATATCCCCTGAAGAGAATCTATATATCATATCATAATTTTCACGAAAATTAAAATACGGTCTTGAAGAGATTTTTATGTGTAACAAATATAATTGCATATTTCTATAACATATCAAGTGTCCAGAAGATATTCTTATTTCTGTTGTAAATATTATTATAATTTTTTTGTACTCTCCTGAAGAGATGTCAATATATAATTCGAACTATATATTATTCTTTGATATATAATTGTAAATAATGTTCAAAAGAGATATTTGAAATATAATTGAAGAATAAACTTTAACAACTCGAAGTTGTATAAATTATTTATTTGAAACAGAAGTTCAACATGGTTGGAATAGAAAACCATTAATTTACATTTGAATTATTGATTCAAAGGGCGTTGTTCTTTAGCATATTCGAATAAATAAAAAATATGTCAAAAGTCTTAATTATATTCTGTATCTGTATGGATTTATACACAATAAGTGAGAAAAAATGAACATAAAGTTCAAAGTCTGATAATGGAAGTAAACAAGAGGTTATGTGAAATATTGCAAGTTTTATGAATTATCAAACCAGAGGCTTTGATAATTATTACTAAGAAAAGTTTAACTTAATACTAAAGCATGAACACTGACAAATTTTAAGATTTAGATCTTGAAATTCTTATTATCGATAGCCAAAAGTAACTAGAAGTGACAATATATTCTATAACTAAAAGTTGTAACATATCAAATAACATGAAGGTATCATTGATAAGTCAAACTTGATGCATATGTATTTTCAAACCAAACAATTTGGAAACTATCATTTAGTCTTTAAGGATTCACATTTACATCGAGTGATAAACAAAAATTAATAGTCTGGATCCTTGTATCAGTTTTTTCTAAAATCACTAATTCAAATGATAAAGAATGTGCAAATCTATAATATATACGTAATACATGGACGCATGTATATATCCATATATGTAGATATTTCACTAACAACCTGAAGATTGTTTGACTAAATTGATATGAGCTTATCATATAGGTTATGCATAGATATCATTCAGTGATTTAAAATTCAATCAACATGAATGTTGAAATGACCTGAAGTCATGCATGTATTCGAGTGATCTACCTAATAAGTAAATTGTTCCAATTGGTTAGATCGATGAATGAGGAAAAAACTCTAAAAATATGCAATATCAGTTGAATGCATTTTATCACTTGATAAAAGAATTATCCTCCTATATGCAATATGTATGATGTATTTGCTAGTAGCAATACCATAATGGATCAAAATGAGAATCCAAAGATGATAATTATTCAATGTTCGTCAACATTGAAGGGAAGGATAAAAGGGTTACAAGTTCATTTTGAATATCAAGATTAAATATTGGTTGCAAAATATTTAGTAACTTGAATAAATTATCGATAATATCCCTAGTATACTTGCTTCAATATAAGTTGAAATCCCAAAAGGATCATAAAGGTATAAATCACATCTGAAGTGTGGTAGAGAAGTCGGTTTGAAATATTGTTGGAGTAAGTAATAAAGATGTCAAATAAAGAAGGTAAGTGTTTTTGAAGAAACACTTAAGGGTGCTTTGGAAGAGACCCATGACATGATTGTCAAATAAACCTAGAAGTGGGTTTAGGTACCTAAAATAGGATAAATATTGAGATATCAATAAATCATATTTAGAATTGACAAGAAATAATCATATATGATAAATTTGTAAATAATAAAAAGCGCTTATGTTTATAAATAGATTAAAGATCTTAAATTAAAGGAAACATGATTGGCCATCATGAATCCTTTACAGATATAGAAATGTGGACTTGTAGTCCGCAAAGTAGCGAAAGTGTTTGAAACACTTAATATACCCCGAAGGTATAAATATTGCTTGAATCATATTAAACGATGAAAGTATACAAATTTTTGAAGAATATAAATAACTTTGGTAGTTATAAAGAATGCAAAGAATAAAGAGCATAGATTACAACCATCTTTTAAGTACTGTTGTAATGAAAATCTTGATATAATTCATGATGAGTAGATTACTTCCTATTTTTAAGTATTGTTACAATGAAACTCTTAATATCTATTGAAGTATTAGTTGAGATAGGCAAAACTTATTAAAATGTACAAGTTCCTAAAGAATATAAATAACTTTGATGATCCTAAAGAATGCAAAAACATGCAATGTAGATTACAACCTTCTTCTAAGTATTGTTGTAATGAAAACTTGATGCACTTCAAGATGAGTAGATTACTTCCTGATTTAAAGTATTGTTTTTATGAATCTTTTGATATTCATCAAAGTTGTAGTTGTAATATGCAAAACTAATTTGAAGATCAAAAATGAAAGCACATGAAGTGTTTTTCATAAAGGTAGCATACAAAATTCATAAAACGCAAATCATATTTGGAAGAAAAATTCTTGGAAAATTCTATTGTATCGAAGGAAACTATTTGTAAATGATGAAGATCTAAAGAATGGAAATTAAAATTATTGTCTTCGCATTTTTAACGCTTGTCTAAGCTATGTTACAAAAGCGTTTATAATGATTTAAATTATAATAACATATATTCAAACTTAAAGGGAAAAATATAAAATCGGGGGAGCATACATAAGTAAATCATAATGTACTCTTTTTCCTTCACTAAGATTTTTCGCACTGGTTTTTTCTTAGTAAGGTTTTGACGAGGCATTAGTTTGATCCTGAAGTATCAAACTTCATTTGATGAAATGAGATAATAAAATATCTAATTGTACTCTTTTTCCTTCACTAAGATTTTTCCCATTAGGTTTTTCTTAGTAAGGTTTTAATGAGGCTTGTTTTGATCTCGAACTATCAAACCCTTTAAAATAATATCATTTTTAATATGATTTTACAAGTTGCACTATTTTCCTCGTTTAAGGTTTTTCCCACTGACTTTTCATAACAAAGGTTTTTAATGTGGCAACGGACAATATATATATCAACTGAATTGATAAATGCAAGCAAGATAATAATGAGGGGCAGCAATCATCATATACGTTTCAAAAGGGACAATTTCGAGTTATCAAAGTATTCAAGATTTTGAAGACGCATATTCAAGGGGAGTGTTACAATATATGTAAATCATGAAGTGAATATGCTTTTATGTTGTTCTGTTTAGTTCCACATCGTAGAATAGGTTCAATCTCAAGCTCTGAAGCCTTTATATATAAAGGAGGCCATGTAATGTAAATATATTACTAATTTCAAAAATGAATAATATATTTCTGTCTCTTTCTCTAATGGCTTCTGCTCTTGTTTCTTTATAATATATTCTTATTTGTTTACAACATCCTTTGAGTCTTTAATTAGTTGATTGATTATTGTTTTTGTTTGTATTTTAGTGTTTAGTTGATTTATGACTGGTTTTAATATCAAAATATAAATATTGAATCAACCAGTTAAACTGAAAATGTAACTTGAACATACATCTATACTATATTATTATTAGTGAGTTGAATTTCAAGCTCACACAGGCTCCCTTGAAATTTGGCAACTGAACAGTCGCATTTTTAATTTCTTTATATTCCAAACTTTAAAATGTGATAACTTTTTCTACATTGATTGGATTTAAGAATCGTTTTCACTATTAAATCTCAAATTTAATTTGCTTTCCAATGATATCCATTGTTGATAGCTAAAAATAAATTTTTTAAAATCATAATTTTATATAGCAGCTTTAATTGCACAATTATTTTGTGTCACCGCTGTGTACCGCGTTTCTGTAACAGCATTATTATGATGATCATAAACATTACATGGTAGTTTTACCTAGATTATTATAATGTATTTATTATCTTTTAACATATTTGAAAGGAATATTTTTTTTGAATTATACAATTATGGTTGCCTTTGAATATTGTAACTACATTATGTAATAAAGTAATAATCTTGATTGTGTTTGATAGTATTCAAACTTAGTGCAGTTATAATTTAACCCCATCAAAAAATGGTGTAATAATTTATAGGCATTTTTTGAATTAATTTAACTACGTTAGCATTTTTTTATTGCATTTACTATTGATGATTTTGACTATATTTGATAATTTTATTCAATTTTAAAATAGTTATAAATTAATGAAATTAAGAAAATGCAATTATAATTTACCAGCAAGTTTTATGTAAATTTAACTATATTTGAAGATTTTTAACCACATTTATGTGATTAAGTAATAAATTTGAATACATTTCAGGAATTTATTCAATCTTAATACAATTAAAATTTAACTACATTAATAAAATGCAGTTATAATTTAATGACAATTTTGAATTATGCATGGTAGAAATTGAATATTTCAGCTATATTTATGTGATGCAGTAATAATTTTGGTTGTACACGATGATTTATTCGAGCTTACTGTAGTTAAAATTTAAATGCATTAAGCAAAAGCGGTTATTATTTTGCAGTATTTTTGGAATTAAGCAATTATTGTTTTTGAATATTTTAACTGCATTTGTGTGATGCAATACTAATTTAGCTGTAGTAATAATTTTGTTTGATGTTAACGATGGTTATTTAACCGCATTATGAAAATATAATTGAAAAATGAATTTTGATTTTTGATAGCTTGAGATGATTAAATAATGACTTCACATAATTAATGCTTGATTCAACCGTGCAGCTCAGCGTTTAATACATTGCTTCCAGGTTTGATGACATAATTTGGCTAAGTTTACTCAATTTCGTTTACAATTACGATGATCAATAATACAATAAGCATATAAGTTGTTGTATTCGGGCTTAAGGTAGATGCACAGTTTAAGTGCTTGGTCAAAACATGTGTTGTAGTGAGAATAATGTTGATAACCACCTAAAAGGGTTTATTTTTTATTTTTTGCAGTAAATTCTAAAATCACTTGCACCACCACCGTCGGAAAACTTCTAGAAAACAATTGATGAATGTATCTTTGTATAAATGATTATGTAGTCATAGTTTGGTTATTAGATATAGTTAATAGGTCAGACGAGCAGTAAGAGAATTTAGTAATAATACTGCATCAATGACACTTTTGCCTTTTTTGGCTGCAGGTACAAATACCTTCAATGGTTAAAATAATTGACTGATGTAATGCATCTATTAAGGCCAAGAAAACATCTCATATTTGTGCTCAAGCCAATATCATACACGCGTTGCTAGCAGTTATTTCTGAGGCTAAAAAATGAATGGACTTCTCACAATTGTTCTCTTCTGTATGTTTTGGATATTTTCAAATATTGGTTACTACGACCAGCTGTATGCCGTGTTTTGTACCCTGCATCGACATAGATCAGATTCGGTGAACAATAGTAATTTATATTGGAACCCATGTTATTTTTTATTGCATCATCATTTCTATTTCAATTGAATCTTATGTTTTACTACTTTTCTCCTGTACTACATCTGTTGCTTTTTTCTTTTTTCTTTTGCTCCCTTTTTTCAGCTGTTGACAAATACATTTCCTGACTGTTTACAAATTTCATCCTATTACTATATTTCTCCCCATTGCAAAAAACTTTTGTTACTCTTATTTAATTGAATCGAACTGCATTGTGTCTTTGTGTCTGCAGTTCACAGTGAATACTTCAACTATATCTATGCACATTGAAGCAGCTGTGTAATTGCAAAAGCAACAACATTGGCGTTATATGCCACAGTGAATATATCTATGCATTAGCGGATAAATTTTTAACACATTATCCTCTAAATAGTCTGTGAACTTTAACATATTCACTGTAATTGTTTTGTTCGATTTTAATTGTGATTATCATAACCAAATATATCTATGTATTCTTTATCCTACCAAATTGTTATTCATGGTGTAACACTATCGTTCAACAATGTTTTTTCATTACCATTGTATTAAATTTCTTATACATTTGGATCTGACCTTTGCAACAACAATATTTTTTCAACATCCGTGTGCGAAGCACGGGTTCGCACTAGTTTTAAGAATAATACCAACTATACACAATGCGCATGTAAGAGATTAATTGATGTCAACTTCACAAATGCTAAATTGGTTACAAAAAATAACACGTGTTAGTGAGATATCTCGTCCCTAACACCTCGAAAAGAGAATTAGGTTAGAGGATTTCAAAAAGAAGGTGCCTAAAGGAAGTCGATGAAACTGAATACCGATGTTAGGTCATGAATTATACAATATGTAATTAAACCGATAAACAAGATGAGAATTTAAATTGTATAAAGAAAATATTCCTGCGTCCATCAGGGGAAACTAAGCAGGCTTAATAAGGGGTAATTATAATTATAATTTCGATCGCTATTGGCATCGGCCTTAGAGTTATTGTTGAGTTTGGAGTTTAAGTGTCAAAAGTGAATAAGTTTTTTGAGCCATGCGGTGCATTTTGGTGGCATTATGATGTTATATGTTGATGGGGTGAGAGGAAATGATGTTTGGTGTTAACTGAGTTTTGACCGCTAACCGTTAACGTACACTGGTTTTGTGACATTGACAAGTTGAAAGTGTCATCTAATTATTTGCATAAATTATGACATTGAGTTATTAGATGATAAGATGATAACGTGAGGGTCGGGTGACCGGTGAGGGTCAGGTGACAACCATATGGCATAAGCTAAGACCATAGAATAAATAGACAACAAACTTGTTGATGTGGAAAGTTCGTGAAAGTGGAAGGTCATTTTAGAAGGCGAGGAATCATTTTGAGGAGATCATTATCAAACGAAGTAAGATGCGCACTAAGCATGAAGACAAGGTGAGGGGTTTGATAGAGTTGAGGGTACATCCTGAAAGCAATTATATGATTTGTGGTGTAATATTAACTTTGTAATGAATCCTGTATGAAATAAAAGTATAACTTTTGGTTTTGTTTTATATTATGTATATTTATTACGAGCGTTATGCCACATGCTTCACACGTGATGATGGCACGTGCTTCACGCGTAAGTTGTTTTCATACAAATTGTATATGTTAACACATTCAAACTAATTATTTATACAAAATTTAGCTTTATTTATGCGTTGAAATCATGAGTACTAAGTTTGAATTTTTATTTCTAAGTTACAGCATCTAATCTTCAGTTAGTTTGAAATTTTATTTCTATTAATAATAATTAAAGAATGAATTTGTAAAGGAAATTTATTTGTTAGATCATATTTTGAAGTTATATTAAGATTTGGAAATGTTCGTAGTGTCATTTGAATTTGTAAGGAAAGTGTACTGTTAGATCATATTCTTAAATGATATTAAGATTTGAAAATATTCGTAGAGGGACATTTTAAATTTATAAAGAAAGTTTATTTATTAGATCCTATTTGTAAAGGAAGATTTGATAATATCTATTGAAGGGCATTTTTTGTAGTTCAAAATGACACCAAAGATATTACAACTATTATTAAAGATATATGATATAAATAATGATCATGGGCATTAGATGTATATAAATAGAAAATCCATAAATGGAGTATTATATCGATTGTAGTTGCAAAACGGTCGTAACCATGAATATTTCGATTTATTAGTAATACGCTATTTTTAAAGCTTAATACTCAATATGCATCTAGAAAGGAATATCGATGCATCCGTTAAGGCTAGTATATGTAATGCTCTTCAAATGTTGGACGATGAATTACTCATGATCGTTGGGGGCACCAAAGGGAGTACTTGCAATCATTGGATAGTTAAAGAATAACTCAATCGAGTGTCTTACGTAGGTTAAATATATCTAAGTCAAAGCATAGGATCTTAGAGTTACGATGCGGGGTAGTCTTTAGACTTGAGAATACTATGTTGTTGAAGTATGAAAGTCGATGGTTTTTTGTTTGATGATAACGAACGTATATTTTTCAATAAATATCATTACTTCAGTGTGATAGCAAATATTGAACACAATTTATCAAAAAGATTTTCTTATCAATGATTTTATTTGATAAATATATAAATATATATATATATATATATATAATATTTTTTACTGTTACAAATAAAAAATTGTTAAGGAGAACTTTTGATGAACTTTTTCATCCTTTTAACTCCTTAAATACATGCAAAGTAATTAATTCGCTAATTACTTTGCTATTTTGAATTAACAGTACTAAGTAATCTTAATTTTTTTGTGAGATGGTGATTATGCCGCTGAGTACTTACATAATCAAGTAGTTGCACTTTAACTTTTTTGGTAAAGTGTCAGATCTATCTGATATTTGATTCAAGTACAAGTGGGATAAAATATAGTACTAAACTAATTAAGAAAATTGTAGAAAATAGTAAAGGACATGAGAGATTTATGTGGTTCGGATTTTAAGAAATTCTACGTCCATGGGGAAAGTTTCTCTTTCTTCGTTTTTCATATATTTAGTACATAATTTCATGACAGGAGGTCCAGTTGAACCTTAAAGGTTTTTGAAAAGAAAAAATATTAGAAGAAGAAGAAGAATCCCCTTCATGCTATAGTGCTTTTTCTACTTATAGTCATGAAAGGCACGTGGATTACTAGAGTTTCTTTCTCCCCGTCGTGCCTTAACCCTTGGATATTCTACCAGATATCGTCTATCTGCTTTGTCTATTTGATGTGACGGAATGACTGATGTGTCTTTGGCGGGAAGATTGAACAGAGACGGGAATTCCCAAAATTATGTTAGGGTATATGTAGGATACTCTTAATGGTTTTGATCACTTATATTAGTGTGAGGTCGGCTCTATGAGAATATTAAAGGCTTTTATTCTCTATAAACACTCGCAGAACCAAAAATTGTTTAGGACCAAAATGAACATAACCAAGAGATTGGATGTGAAGGGAAATAATGCTTTGTAAAGCTTATTGTCTGGTTATACAATAACGGCCGACGGTTCAAGATGAAATAATTCACCGATTAGCCAAGTATATCCGATAAGTTTAAACTAAGGAAAGTTCAAAGTGAAATATCTACTTATCCTCGATATAGCATTATTTTCATATGAACTGTGTGATATTACACTTTGTGTGGGGGAGACATATATCGTCATTCATGTGGGGGATTGTTAGAATTCTCAAAAATAGTGAATGAGATATATCCCACATCGCCAAAAATAAGTCCATTTTCTTGTTTATATAGTATACTCTCAATCCCTATATTGACCCTTAGGGTCGGGTAATTTTGTGTGAGGGGGAGGATCTATATGGTCATGGACTAACATGCGCACGCCGCCGCCCGCCCGTCCGACTGACCGAACCGGGTGCGGGTCCAATAAGATTGGGCTGTGTCATATATTTTTGCTACCTAAAAAATGGACTGATTTTTAAACAAACAGAAGTGCATTTAAATAAATACGGATTTTCCAACGGTTGTGACCGTTGCAAACTGATGAAGAGACACAATTTTTTTTAGATGACCGTTACAACGAACAACAACAGTTCTGAACCGTTGCAAACGAACGGACGCGGCTGTTTGCTCAGCAACAGTTCTGAACCATTGCAAACGAACGGACGCGGCTGTTGCAAACAACAACAGTTTTTGGCGTTGCAAATGAAAGGAAGTGCCTATTGCGAACAGTACCACTTTTTGGCGTTGCAAATGAAGAGATGCTACTTTTCTCAACGGGTGTAGCCATTGGAAATTCGGCTATAAATCAGGAGGAAACCTGATCACTTTCCTCACTCAATTTTAAAACCGAATTACCTCTTCTTTATCTTCATTTCTTAAAATCATAATCAGTTCTATTACACAGAAGATCATACACATCACGATCTCGAGCAGCTTACGTTTGTTGTATCTTGGGAGACTTTGAATAAAGTTTTAAGAAAATTGTTACGACAAGCCTCGGACGAAATTTTCTTCTTCAACCGGTTAGATTTCTAGTTGATTTATATATATATATATATATATATATATATATATATATATATATATATCATTTTCGTTTCTACGTTGTACTATTTCTTTAAATAGTATAACATTTGATTTATCGCTATAGTTATTATTATTATAGTTGTTAGTTTGTTGTTGTAATTAATTACAACATACTTATCGTTAAAAATAGCTAATACAGAATTCCAAAGTAGTGGAAATCTGATTTGTAAACCTGTAAGACGAGTTTATTGTTGATTAGTCTCTGTTTTGGTATACTAGACGTATAACACTAACTATGTCCAATTCAGAACATATGTTGATAAATCTGGAAATTGAATGCAAATTATGATATCTACAACAGACCATAAGGGTTTTATATGCTTAAATATCAAAATGGCAATGACATTGAACAGATTATTGGAAATGGACCCTACACATTCAAGTCGAGACCAGTGATTACTAAAAGATGGCACCCATTTATAACTTTGCTCGATAATTTTTAACTAACATTCACATTTGGTTTAAACTAGCTGATCTGCCATTAAAGTTATGGTAGATCAAGTAACAACAAAGTGTGTCAGATTACACTAGGCATGGGCATTAGTTGAAATCAACACAAAAATATAATATCCCGAACCAATAGACGTTCAATTAGAAACTGGAGAAGTAGTAGAAGTCCCAGTCCAGTAGGAGTACAAACCATATATATGTTCAAACTATAAAATCTTTGGACATTCCACATCAAATTGTATAGGAGTTACAAAAACTTGGCAGAAAGTAACATAGAGTACAACAAAGGAATTAAAAGAGTATCAGTCGTAAAAGAACCATCTCTGGCTAAAAGAACTTCTAATGATAAATCGAATGATAATGTAAAATCACCCAAAGAAAGGAACAACTCCTTGGGAAACACTACTGGTATATACAAGAAGAAAATTTAGCAAAGTACTGACACAACTGAACAAAATAATGATATCCAGATTGAAAAATGTTTCTCGGTGCTATCTGAAGATGAAGACGAAGTTATACCTTAGGCACAACCTAACATGTATATATTAGCATGACTTAACAACTAGTAAGCACGACGATAAATCTAACATTTTTGATAAAGCATCAGATATATTTTCCAAAGAATCGGAACTAATACAGAATATTGCAGAGAATATTCTAACTGACAATATCCAGCCAGACCAAATTCCAGACTTAACTGCATTTATTGAAGAAAATCCTAATTACATCACAGAAAGAACAAATGTGGAAGTAAAAAAATCAAAAGCAAACATAAAATTGAAGCTCCTCTTAAAAGAAGCACTAGGAACAAGGTAAAATTTAAATGATTTTCATGACATTGAATTTTAAAGGAAATAACACTGATCTCGAAATGAGTGAAGTGATAAAATTCCTCTACACACAAACTAGCATTACTTAGTTTATGTGAACATAAGCTATCTGATTCCAGAATACAACATTTGATGAATAAAGTAGATAATAAGTGGAAGTGCACAGGTAATAACTATCAAGAAATTAAAGAAAGGGTGTTGATATTGTGGGATTCAACTGTCTGGACAGTGAACCCTCTGTCTATTAGTTATCAACATATAACATGTAATGTAATTAATTCTGACGGTTTTCACATATAATCACTTTTGTAAATGCAAGAGTTCTATTTCAGAAAGGGAGAAACTATGGTGCAAAATATTGGAAATGGCTTCAGGCATATAACAAGCATGGATGGTTTTGGGTGACTTTAACAATGTCATAAATTTAACAGACAAAAAGGGAGGCCTACCAGTACTACTGTCATATATAAGAGGCTTTAAAAACTTTATTATGCAAAGTTGTGGCTACAAATACGGGTATGAAGTACCCTTGGAGAAGAAAAGGGAAAGCAACTCATATAGACAAAGTTCCAATTAATCTGAAATTATTAAACAAATTCCCAAATTTTATAGCCATCACACTAATCTCTTCTTTGAGTGATCGTGCACTAGTTCATATAATTCTCCACGGTAATGGCAGGGAGGAAAAAAGCAAATCTCTTGAATATGTTAATACTTGGCATGAACAAGAAAGTTACTATGATTGTGTGGTTCATGGTTTAGGCCAATATACATATGGGGTGATCATTCATATCAGGTGATACCCAAACTTAAAATGGTTAAAGAGAATTTTAAAGAGTGGAACAGGAAGAGGAGGTAAAATCATAGCGCAGTTTTCAAACTTGAAGAAAATTATTCTGACTTATTACTTGACGCTGATGAAAATCCAGAAGAAGATGATGTATTTGAATAAATGGTCAAAATTGGTTATAAATTAAGGGAACAATTGAAATTACACTATCGGGATGCAACTAAAAAGAAAAATAAACTGGATGCTGGAAGAAGATATGTGCTCACTTTTTAATGCAAAAATGTTAACACTACAACAAAAATACCCTATTACAACGTCCTTTTTACAACGGGCATATTCTGTCCGTTGTAATAGACGGCTATTACAACGGTCGTTTTAAGACCGTTGTAATAGATGCTCTATCCAACGTCCTTCTTACAATTTGCATTATTTGCCCGTTGTAATAGAGAGATATTACAACGGTCAACTTCTGCCCGTTGTAATGGAAGTATATTTTACAACATTCAGCAAATGCCCGTTGTAATAGATCGACTACGAAATTAGGGCACTTCTCTCCCCAATTATCACGTGGTTTATCGACAACGAAATTATGGTCCGTTGTAACAAAGGATCGACGTAAATTTTTAACTTTTTATCCAGTTTATCGACCACGTCTTTCATTTTCCAGACTACGAAATTAGGGCATTTCTTCTCTCCACTTCGCCACTACGTCTTCTCCCCACGCAAACAAAATTTATCTCACTTCGCCACTACGTATTTTATCTTCTCTCCACTTCACGATCGAAGAAATCGAGGAATTCAGGATTCAAAATTGGTGAAGAGCGAAAAGGTTTGTGCTTTTCGTATCCATGGTTTGTGCTTTTCGTATCCGATTGATGATTGCATCTAGGGTTTTGATTATGTGTGATTTAGGTTTTCTATCTGTTGATTTTCTATCATGCATTCGTTTGATATTTAGTACTTTTTGCTGGAGAGGATAAATGTACGAGTTCGTAAAGGATAAATGTACGAAGCTAGTACTTCTTTCATTCCAAACCTTTGATTGTCAGTTGATAACATATTATACAAAATTACTAATATTAGTGTAATATGTGGCATGCACTTTCGATTCATATATTAAAGCAACACAAAGAAGAAGGGGTCAAAGTACAAGTTAATTAGAAGGAGAGGCTAGCGAGATGGATGGGGATGCTATTTAGATGTATGACAGGCAAGTCTTTGCGTTTTTGTACATGGGGCAACAAACCGACCTTTCGGTTACAAGATTCTAGAAATTAAAATGCAAACAAAATTCAATTAAATCAAACTTATTGGTTATATTTCAATTTTGAGAAGTGAAGAGTTATAATTGACATTTTCTATACTTGAATCTTTGATTTATGTGGCATTCCAAACAAATTTTTTATGCAATAAACTTGTGGGTTACAGCAAATCCAATCAGTTTCTATTTCCTATGGTAGATAAAATTTACAATATAAGAACAAGCTCAAGGCGGATTGAAGAAGAAAAGGAAAAAAAACTTAAACAAAGGCTTTATATTTCTGAGGGTTGCTGCTTTAGCATATGGATTCAGACTAAAGATGTCGCACTAACATTTTCATTATGCTAAATAACGATCTGAAGAAAACAATATATGGAGTAATCTAATTTTTTGTACACTTTGTTAAAGTGGTGTTGCCTTGATACAAAGCAAAGCATAGGCAGGGTTAAGCAAGCATGACTTTGAACAATATCTTCTTTGTCACAGTATTAACCATGTGAAATTGAAACTGGGCAAGTTTTTTAAGATCTTAAGATGTGATTTTGTCTATTTTCATATTTGTTTCGACAGTTGTCCTTAATCTATGTAGTCGTTAAATTATTTCTCTTAAATTCTATGTGATGTTCAAGTATCTGTCATCATGTTTTCCAGCACTGGCAAATTTGCAGAATACTGCAGGCCTTCTACCAGGTTTTTAACACATATTATTCTCTTGGTACTATATATGTTTGTTTTTGTCATATATGAAATGGTCAATGTGGTTGACTATATGATGTGTGATACAGCACCAAGAAGATTGTGGATAGATATCAAAAGGAAACCGGCATTGATTTGTGGAATGATTTGTATGAGGTAACTGAAAATGTGCATATTTTCTTTATCAATGGTCTATAAATTTTTGTGTGCATGTAAAATTATGTTTGGTTTGATGTAGAGGATGAAAAGTACATTGAGGAGCCTTGAGGAAGATAACCAGAAACTCTGAAAAGAGAGAAGGTGACTAGAATTCAAGATGCATGTGAAATTATATCAGTTTTATCACTGATTTTATTAGAAACAATTTTGTTACATGTAGGCATAGAATAGGAGAAGATCTTGATAGAATGAGCATCAATGAAATGCAGGGGCTTGAGCAAAGTTTGGATGACACACTGATGCATGTTCGTCAAAGGAAAGTAAGTTTTATGCATAATATGGATACTTTGAATTTTATGAATGATTGTACATTTGTTTGCTACATCAAAAATAGGAGAGGAATACAATACGAATAGGACGATGTGTTACTGTATGTTGGTCACACAGTTAAAAATAACATCAATGGAATCATATTTCATATGTTGCTATATCAAATTTCATGTATGTTGCACCGTCAATAATAGTATGTTTCTATTTTTCTAAGAATTTATTTCCTACTTGCAATTCATGATGAAAAAAAAATCCATAGGACTTCGAGTGTTTATGGGGGATTTTAATACATGTTGGAACATCAAACATCTAATCCTTGATTGTAGTAGGATTCAAGTTTTGGTTTATTGGTATATCATAAATTACGAAATTAGTCAGGAAACTATCAAATAAATGCAGATGTAAGGTGTCATATGTAGCTTTGGTCTCAAATGACAATGATATAAAGGAACATTATTATTGATTATTTTTTGAATAATTCAGGCATGTTAAGGAATTTCAAACCAAAACAAGTGTTTGATTTTTTTTATTAATAACCATAATATATTCAATGATTATTTGTTGGTAATATCAAAAAGAAAAGAAAAGGAAGAAAAATAAGAAAAAGAAAAAACTTCCATTTTTTGAATAAGCGCTTGCTTTAAGGCACTTGTTGAATATGCGCCTGAAAATCAGACACTTGTTCAATAAGCGCCCAGTCAACAACTCCTAACTACAATTTCCAATAGCTATCTCCCATTCACCTTCATATACCCTTCATCTTCACTTTCTTCTCCTTCCACACCAACATTATACTACACCAAAAACCATTTTACTCCCACTTTTATTCAACAAAAATGTTTTGTAATTTCGAGCTGATGCCTTAAGATGCAGTTTTGAGAGATTCAATTTTAAAGACAATACAGTTTCGATTGGAGGAGCATTCTCTATTACCGGTTGGACTTTGGTAGAAGACTACAATTTATGTTATATTTGGTGCACTCTTAACCGATCTGATCCGAAGCATCGACCAAAGTGGTGATACTTTTTGGGGAAAAGTTACAAATTGTTATAATTGGAAGAACATTGATGTAAAAGATCGTTTTCTTCGATCAAAGGTTGATATGGGAAACTTAATCATCAAATGCAAACATTTGATTCTAAATGTTTTATTTAAAGCAAACGAACCCTAGTGGCTTTGGAAATGAAATGTGTTTGGTAAGATTATTTTATTTTCATATGTCTATAATTTTTTTACCTTTCTCTAAATATTTTATTCTTTTTTGTAGAGGACAACTGAGAGTCGGTGAAAGATCTAGTCCTAAGGATTTCACAAGAAAGCTAGAGTATTTGGTTAGAAGAGCATCTAACTCCTAGCGGAGATGATGTTGTCAGGCCTGAAGGATCTAAAACAGCCAAAAAGAAGCCGACTACTGGCGCGGTTCAAGCAGAAATATTTTTTTTATTAGAATCTGAAGACAGGCATAAATTGTGCGATGGAGTTCGAGTTGCTCAATGCCAAAATGTTAAAATTTGAATGACTTCTTGCCAGAAAAATAGAGAGAAGAAGATGTAGCAATGTTTGTGAATACCTCGAATATGTCTGAAGAACAACGAGAGTATACAGAATCTAGGAGAAGGGAAATTATAATATGTAGGCATGTAGAGAGGCTTTAGTTGTATTTGTGTTTTTAAAACTATTTTATCGTTTAATCCTTAGTTTAATAATGATTTGAACTTAATCTAGTATGCTTGTACTTTTGGTGGTATTATATTCAAACAAGTATGTTTCAATTTTCAATAGTGCTAAATGAAATTATGGTATAATAATAATATGAAGTTCAATTGAAATACAACTACAAAACAAAAACAACTACAACAACAACAATAACAAACGATAAAATTAGCGGTATTCCCCAAAAGGACTTATTAATTGTTACATATATCTAACTCGATAACCAATCTTCTTCAAAATAAAAAGTTTTTTCTTTCTATTATGTACTTAATATAATGTATTATATACTAATTAATAAAAAGTATATTTAATCAAAAATCCATAAATGAAATGTTTTGTGATAGTAGTTACAATGCGTTGTAATCATGAGTGATTTATCACATTAATATAAATATACCACTTTAAATATTTCTATTCAAGATGTATCGAGATTGTATATCGATACATTCGTTAAGACTATAGTACGTAACGCTCTCCAAATATTGGGAAGTGTATTACTCATGGCTACCGAGGGCACCAAGGGTTACATACTGATATTTATTAGATAACTATGGAATGACTCACTTGATAGTTTTCTATTGGCTAATATAACTAAGGTTAAACATAAAATATCAATGTGACAAAATTACACAGTTCTCTTGACTTGAGAAAACCTTTAATCATCAATGTGTAAGCTCTACTTCGATTATAGTTAAATTGTAGCACAACGTCCATCACACGAATATAGTTAGGTTGAATGGAAGCATTGGAAGTAAACTACTATTCAAGAGATGATCCGTCTCCTCGGTTATATAAGGTTAATATCATGGTCAACTCAAAGTCAAAGTCTTTGGACAGAGCATTTTGGTTAATAGTAACTGTTATTATTAAATCAAGGACTTTATATGTGGACTATGTAGTTGTATATGGACGATATTGAAATTTTGACCATTACCAAATTCCATAAGCCCAAAGTGATATAGTTTTGACAAAGAGAATTGGTGTAAATAATTATCACCACCGAGTAACGCTTAATAATGTAAAGTTGGGTTTTACCAAGACTAAGTAAGTGATAAATTTACCATAATGTTACACCACCTGCTAAGTGATGTACGAATATTTGAAATGTTCAATATTAATCGTTGACCAAATTTACACCTAAGAGTCACACAACCAAAACTTTGAATAATCCTTTTACTACCTGATTTAATTAATTAATTTATAATTTTTTTATAGATGATTAAATTAATTAATATTTATGAAATATTAATTATAAAATTTTATTTGATGTATTTTGAAAAATATTAAATAGTGTGTATATAATAGTTATAATACTAATTGATATATGATATCGGTATGCGGTTAAAAAAAGTTTAAAATTGCATTGAAATTGTTTGGACTTGGACCAGATTTGAGGTCCATATGGGCATGATATTTTCGACTATAGGATGCATGGTTTGGACGGCCTAAGATGGCAATTGGAGAGGATTTTGAATGGTTAAAAGGTAGTAAAAGAGAGAGATAAGAGGATGAGATCCACTTTTCATACTCTTGACTTCATATTTATATGTCACCTTTTACACCAATTTTTTTTACACTTTTGCTCTCCTCTCTCTATGAAAATTTCGGCTAGCAACCTCTTCCTCTAAGCCTCAAAATTCCAAATACAAAATTATATCAAACTCTTTGATTTGATCGTCGATGGTAAGGCAGTTCGAAAGCTAGCAACTTCTGATTTGTGAACAGATTCAAGGGGATCGATTCAACATTTCAACATATATACAAGGGCTTTGGTGAAAGATAATTCTCTATTTTATTTTGTATCTCATATGCATATATATTATTTATATTATAGGATGTTAGATTATATTACGAATCTTGTATATAGAAATGCTGTTAGAAATTGGTTGGTGTGTGTGTGCTTGCTTACTAGATGTCTTTGCCTACAAAATAAAAAAGTTTTATATAAATTAAATTATTAAATTATTAATTAATCAAAATCTATATTTAATAGGTTAATGTTATATATCATATGTTTTGAATTTTGAATTTTTTTATTCATGTATAGTATATACTCGACAGTAAATATTTTTTATTTAAATAAATATATTTAATTATTTATTTAACCTAAAATTGTTTAAGTAATTAAAAATAATAATATAAATATATATTATAAATAATAAAATTTTGCACAAAATATTATATAACATATATTATACAGAAAACTTTTGAAAATAATGGTTTTATAAGTTTTATATTTTAATTTACATGGTTTTAAATTTTAAAATAGATTAAAATTTAAAATCGAAAAGAAATAATTATATATATAGCCAAGAGTAAAAATTTGCATAAGCATAAATTAAAAAAAAAATTTAAATTTATTTTATATATATATATATATATATATAATTTATATATTTATATGTGTTGTATAAATTAATTTAAAATAAAATATTATTTTAATAAATTATTTTCGGCTTTCATATTATATAGTATACATATATGTGTTAAAAATTATTTTATAAACTAATATTTAATTAACTTAGTTATTTAAATATTGTATACATACATGTATACATATGTGTGTGTGTATAGATTTTGTAATTGTTTTATTTATAAATTATTCATAGTTAACATTTAATATGTGTGTGCATTATATATTTACTTATATATAATATTTTGATGCACACACGCACACATTTAAATGGCAAATCAAATACAAAAAGGGCTAACATGTCCATTGTGGTATAAATCCCGGTACTTATACATAGGTATGTCAAATCATATACACATTATTCTATTGCACGTGCATGCACACACATACATGTATATGATACACATATATATTATATAATACCATTATATAAAATAAAACTTTGTTTATATACTCAAGTAAAATATTGATTCTGTTTAACTAAAAATTTATAAAAGTTCTAAATAAATTAGACTACATTGGCCTAGTAAAAATCTAAATAGGTAAAAAAAAAATTAAAATTTACTGAATTATTCTGCGGTAGGCTGGCCCGGTTCCAACTATCAAAACAACAACAATAACAATAATCTTCTATTGATTGCCACAAAAGTTCCAAAGCGGATCTACTATTTAATAGCGCTAAATTGAAATAGCATAGAGATCGAAGAGCATTATGCGCTATAGCGAGGTTTTAACTGGGCTTTAGTGGATCTTTAACTGCATCGATTTGTACAGTTGACTGTCAATAATGCATGTCAAATTATGGGTCTTTAACTGCATTGATTTGTACAGTTGATTGTCAATGAACATGAGTCTTATAAGTAAACTCTTTTTAGAAAAAAACTTTTATTTATTTATTTATTTTAGGACAAATTTTAAATTAGGCTCAAGAAGGAAACATATTTCAAATTTAAGCCTCGTTCAAAGCTTATTACAAAAATAAGTCTCTTGTTGCTAATTACCATTTTTTAAACTTGCACAATCTAATTTTCGTGAGTACTATTTCTTTTTCCTTTCAAAAATTATATTGCGCAATCCAAATTTGTGCAAGTACAATTTTTTTTCAAAAAAATACACTTACAAAATCAAGTTTGTATAGAACTAAGTCTATTTTTTTAATAAGTTTTGTTTGAGATCTAAAATTTAAATAAGTTTTGTTTTTTGGGTCTAATTTGAAAATTCATCCTATATTTTATAACCGAAACATAAAAATCATAAAGACCTCGCTTTAACTTTCTCAGTTGATAATTAACGAATATGATTTCCCTTTTGTGGTAAACCTCTTGTAGATGTATTTTACTTGTTATTCAACAATGGTGTATTTGGAATTCAAGATACCCAAGGATAGTGTGATCAACTTTCCTGGTCGTTGTTTCGTATTTAGGGCATAACCAACAATGATTTGTTCAGTTGCTAAACAAGTCATGGAGCAACCATGTGTGGCTTGTTCAATTCCACGTGGCTAGTTTGAGTTGATCTCATGGCTAGTTCGGTGAACATAGGGTGATGAATATAACGGCGAAGTCTTCGCCGTTATAAATAAAACATAGTCAATTATATTAGACAGTTTGAATTTATAAATATTTTGTTATAAATTTATAACGGCAAAATCTTCGCCTTTATAAACCCTGTGAATTTTTTTTCCATTGGTCCGTGGCTAGTTTATACTTTATCTGGTTGTGGAGCTCGTTCGGTCAATTCAAAATATGAGAGAGTGTGAACTAAACAAGCCACATTGTTGGTAATGGTCTTACTGATCACTAGCTGACCATGTGGCAATTAAAGTTAGTTTTCATGCTTCTCAAGAAGCCAATATAATGAAGAATATTGATGAACTGGTACAAAAATTAGTATTTTGTTTCCTTTTCCATAAATTTACAGCTTTGAAAAAGTACACAGTTACTTAAACCCATCTCTGTGTCAAGCAGTAAAAGACACTTTTCAAGTTTCTACTGTTGATTCCACTTATCATCTCTGTATTATGTATGATAATGTTGAAGAATATTTACATGCTGGGTTTAAAATATAAACACTGCCACATGTAAAGTAGAATTCATTTATTCATGATTTATATATGCAATAGAAAAATGAAGCACAAAAATGAATTTGAGGAATGTATATCCGCTCTGACCTACCTATTAGGTGTGACTCGCATTTGAGAGTGCGTTTGTTGAACGTAAAGTCCTACATCGCAATACATCCTAATACTTCATAAGATATGTACAGGGCCGGTCCTAGGGCAAGGCCAAGCAGGCAGCCGCCTAGGGTAACCCCCTCGACGGGGGCAACAGTCAGGTGGAGAAAAATATTGATGATAAACAATATATTTAAATAATTGTAGATGCATTTTATTTAACAAAAAGTCAGTAGTTAAGTTTGTTGTCTATGCACTTGTCATATTCTTGGTCTAGACTTCAATTCCTGCTGGCAACAATTTTTTTTTCCACATCTCCATTTTTTCATCTTTCGTCTAGGGCAACCCACTATAAAGGGCCGGCACTGGATATTTATATACCTTATGGGAATGCTACTACTATTGAAGTGGAACAACAAAATGAAGATATATCAAAATTCCAAGTTGATCGCTATCTTTAAGTGATCATTGATTGCTTTATAGCAAGGTATGATTTTATAATAGAAAATGAACAGTGAATATTTGTTATGCGTGCTTCTATTTTTAGTGTTATTTTCAAACTTAGGTTTAGATTGCATAGATAGTAATGAATCTGAAAACTATATTAAGAAATACATACAAAATTACATAAAAATTAAAATATAGTATCCAGAAAAATATAAAAGCAAAAACCATGCATTAATATTGCATACAAACCAAATTTTAAACAATAACCAATAATGATAATAATAATAATAATAATAATAAATTATGACATAAAGTAGTTGTGTGACCACAACCATCTAAAATTTGATTTCTTTGTATTCTAGAATAGAAATTCCAAAGAAGATACTGAAGTCACTATTCTGCAGAAACATACAAAGCATAAAAAATACTAACCATATTCATCGCTTTTTACGTTCAATGTAGACTTACCTATGCTGAGATAAGTAAGATTCTAATATGTTAACTGTAAGATGTAGTGGCCCTAAGTATTGATATTTAATAATTCAAGCAATGTTATAGGTAGAGTATTGGCCTGATATATGTATTTTATACTCTATCTGATTCATTTTTATAATTGTTGTCACTGAAATCGTCAAAGGTAAAACTTTAACATATATATTATGCTGCTTCATACTATACAGTTGTTGATTCTATTGTTCGAGGTTCCGGCCGGAACCTGGGCATTCCGCCCATCCCGCTCCGGTTTCGGCCAATGCCGGAACGGAATCAGACCTAAAATCCGGTTCCGGCCATAAGGCATGTAAAAAATGTTTAAAACTTCAAAAAAAATAAGTAGCAGTTTTGTTATGTATTTTAGAAGTGCCATTAAAAGAAAAATTAAAATGTTAGGAGCAAAAGGGAAGATGTAACAAGAGGAAAGTACGGAGATGTATGGTCATTGGTCATTTACTGCAATAGCGACTTTTGTTCGTTGGTACATGTGTAACTTTATTATATATTTAACTCTGCACATGATTTCTTTTTCCAAAGGATGAACACTATACTTTCTAGTTTCTACCATCAGTTGACGTTTAGTTCAAAATTTAATTTAGTGCATTAAAGTTTAACTTTAATGCATGGCTCATGGCAGTTAAGTTTTATAAAAATTAACATATACATTATAATAATTTTATAAAAGAATTTAGTGTAGATTTACATCAATATTGAATAATTATTGTATTTATAGGAAAAAATAATGGAATTGACAAAATGAAACTAATACGAAATTTTCGTAATTGTCAAAACAAAACCGAAATATCAAAAATTATCAATGAACAAAACGAAAAAGGAAACCGAAATTTTAAACTTTGGTTAGTTCATCTAGTTTATCCGTCTTAATTTCACATTATTAGTATTATTTGAATGATAGTATTCCGTGAGTGGTAGTTCTGCATTCCCTTCACTTTTAAAATTTGATACTCCTTTCTAAATGGGTGACTTTCAATCTGCAATGCCTATAACAGTGGTAAGATATTGCTCATGCACAGGGGCGGCCCAAAGAATCGGTTGTCCAAGCCCATTGTGATTTTTTTGGCCCTTACTATATAACATGTCAATTATTTTAAATTTTCTTTTTTATATATAAGCATAAAATCACATATAAAACTATAACATAACAAAGTACCAATTTTTTATACAAAAGTTGCCACATTAAGTGGGCTGCAATACTTATAGTCTCAAATAGTTTACCAAACATTGTATTTAATTTTTAACTAAATGTATCAAGTTTACAAACTAGTGTATCTAGTTAAGTGTACAGGCAAATCATATTGGGTTCTACCTAAATGTTTGCAGGTAGACATACACACACTGCAGAAAAAGTAGTACATCGATGTAAGTATCAGTTCCTAAGTAATTATTAGTATTTTAGCTCCGGCTTTTAAATTTCAATTCCTAAACGATTATTTACCGAAAACTAGTTGTTTATAACTAAATACTAATAAGTTATTAGCTTCAAGCGTTTACAATGTTAATGAAATCTAAAGCAGTAAAAGGGCGACTCAATTTTAGAAAATTAGACAATCCAAAACAAGAAATTCGCATACTTAATTAGCAGTGGCAGTATAAAGAGACTGTAGCAGGACTTCAAATCAGCAGTAGAAAATATCGCGTGGGAGGCAAGGATGAGCCGACGATGGCTGATGGAATAGCCGAGTATGCAGCGATGATTATTTAGAAGGCGTTGATTTTTGAAACCCTAGTTTTTTTGGGTTCAAGCATCGCAAACATGGAGATTGCTATTGAGCTGTAACTTTGAAGTAAAACAGATGTTTTCTGTTGCCCGGCTCAGTGGGCTGCCCCAGCCAGGGGCTTGGTGGGCTTGCCCCTGGACCGGCCCTGCTCATGCATATATGGGATAGTTGATGAAACATGAATCATACAATTATTCTTATGAAATAGCACCATGACAATACAGAATACTTGATTAGTTTTTTCAAACAAACAAAGTGCCATGACACTATATGTGTGTGTCTATATATATGTGTGTATAAAACTTAAAATGTATTCAATATTCAGCAGTTACATTCTTAATGTTAAAGATTCTTAATCTAAATCCACTAATAATACTCTAAAATGATCCGTTGTTTCTATCTCTTACAACATAGAGAAAGATTACAACATAATTGATGATAAAATGAGTCTCTACCGTTGAATTGCACCTTGAATTTCACTTTTCAGATAAAGACAAAAAAAATTCAATAGTTCAGATCTTTTGTGTTATTGTTTGTATCATCAAATTTTGTTCAAATAGCATAACTCTTTTTGCTACCAAGCATATGAGTAAGCACTAGTAATTTTCACACTGTTTAAAAAGTTGTTGAAATATGTGAACGAAAAATGCAAAGGTTAACGATTTTCATGTAATGGACATGAGTAGGTTAGTGTACTCTGCCACGTTTAATTTTTGTGCTGTATACTTGCATGGTTATTGAAATTTATACGCGGAAGGGATTAAATTTGACACATGTGTTTCCCTACTTTGTGTATGATGCAATAATTTCTTCCCTTTTTCCTAGATTGCGATTTTACTGCAGCGATCTTTTTAGAGGAAGCGAAATCCATGCAAGTGGTACCTTTTTTTGGATTGAAAATCGTGCATTTATATTCTTTCGATATAAATCGGTATATTATCTCGTTATCTGTTTGTTTTTATTTACATGTTTTAGTGCCACTAGAACGTAGTTTAATCCAAACTATTCTCGTATGTTTATACTCTTTTACGTGGCTTCTTCTCATGCCATACCTCAAATTCTATGATTGCTTCCCAATATTCTCGAAATCATGCATGTGTACGACTGGATGATTACATACATGTATTTTAAGGCAAATAATGACTTGTACAAGCTTTCCATGATATTTAGGGTCTGAAACCCTTCATTTCTTTTCTAATAAATCAAAAAGTAGACAATGAATGATGTATGTATGTTTGATCCGTGGAGACCATAAAAAATTGAAACCACATGATTTTAAACCTTACATATTATAAACCTTGCTGCAGTTGGTAAATTTCAATGGGGAACTTAATTTTATAGTTGAGCAATTCAACCATTTCATTATGCAAAAAATACGCAGATTAAACATATCAACCAATACTTACGAACATGGATAACATCCGTATCCGATTTTTTCAGATATCGGATATCTATGTCTGTGCATGGAGACGAATATAGAATATTAACTGATTTGCTGCTAATTAATGAATTTGAAGTTATAAATAGAAAACTTTAGTTTAGCATAAAATTATTTTGGTCCAGTTCATTACACAAATACAAATAATATAAAAATAAGGTAATAAAAAGTAGTTTCAAGCAGTTGTTTACGTCAAAATGATGCAACACCCATGAACAGAGATCTGGTAGAGCTAGGAATTTGAGTATGATCATAGTGCTAGTTTCTACGAGGTGGGATCTCTGGTTGTCAAGTTTGTTATGTTCTACATCTAATTCAGACCACAAATCACAAACAAATATACTAAAAAGTAAAAAGTAAAGTGTAGAAAAGTAAAGACATGCAAAAAAATTTATAGTGATTCGGCAATCACTAGTTTACTCTACTTTATTCTTTTACTATGATTTTATGATTTATTACAACGCTTATTAGATCTGTGTGTGTTGGTTACAACAATTGTGACTTGCTAGATATGTGATTAGCAAAGCATTGATGACATAGATCTTGAGGTTAATTCAACAAAACTCGATGTTGGATGGTGGATTTGATGATTGTGGATGTACCTATGGTTTCCATAACATATTCGAGTGGCAGCGATTGTACCTATGGTTTATACCACAATCATCAAATCCACTCGAGGAAATGGGCTACTCGAATATGTTTTGGTGAATTAACAATCGTCAAATCGTAGACTATAGGCAATCGCTGCCACTCGAATTACGCTATGGAACCAAACCACATAGATCGCAATCTACCGATGTTACGTCGCTCTCACTGAAAAATCAAACGTAGATGGTAGGCAATCATTGCCCCCCGAATTACGCTATGAAACTGCGATAGATTGCAGTTACACAAAGGTTACGTTGATATCACATCAAAACCCAATGTAACTAGAGGTATCAGTACCTCCTGACTTACGCTGCCCAACAAATGATCACCAGGAACTCATTAGTTTTGTCTGAACGTCCTCTAGGATCCCAATTCTCATTGAACCTACCCTGTGGATTCCTAGGCAGAACCACCCAGTGGATCTCCTACTCTAAGTTTCGACTTTCGTGGGAGTGCCTTTCCATACTCTTGGTTTCAAAACATATCATACTATATATATAGTACCTTTCAAATCATATACTATATATGTATCACATATAAATTTTATCTATATAAAGTCGATATCTTCAAAATCGATAGTTTTAAATTCGATTTACCCAATTTCCAAAATTGAATATTTGCCCAAAATCAAATGCATTAAAAAACAATAGGTTCCAAAACTGTTTCGTTCTCATATACATACAAGATCATTCCTTTCAACTCGAATAATTTTCGGATCAATAATTTCTAAGTCCGCCTCATACTTATATAAACTCCATTTAGTATTTCAAATATTTTTCAAAGATTATTTCTTTTTGATTATAAATTCAATAAGGGGAGTTTGAATATATAACTAACATATATAATCTCATTTATGCCAAATCAAATATTTCCTAGTTCGATTACTTTACAAAGTTATTTGTCACATTTCTTACTGCTTATAAAGTAAATTTTCAGTTATAGTAACTACTAAGTCTTCACTTTTAAGTCATCATATTTACTCAAAAATATACTATTTCACTTCAAAAATCATTTTTGCCTTAATATCTCGATTTCGGTTCCAATTCAAAATTGCTTCAATTTTCCATTTGGGTTATAATTTCAATTTGACCAAATTTGTATTTAAATCCATGATTTAAATATAATTAATTCCCACTCTGACCAGTTTGAATTTAGAAAAGAGCTTGAATAGTTTTAAAATAGTTAAATAGTTAATATAAGATAGTTTGGGTTTTAAAAATGGTTTGTATAGTAAAGTGGCTTGAAAATCAAAATAATTTGAATATTTAAAAAGATAGATTTTAAACAGTTTATATTAAAATAATTTATTTGAAATAGTTTCAAAGTCAAACAAATTCAATTCCCAATCTTCCAACTCAAATCAATTTCAATTTCCACAATTGCATTTAAGTAATGATAAATTTACATTCAAATCAATATAAAAAGTGATCTTATATAAGATCGTATTTCTACAAAATATTTCACAACATCGATAGACTACAACACTAGTAAGTTCAAACACTACATCCATTTATCCATATAAAAAGTCTTACAAAAGGCCATAAATCTAGATGCCTTAACAACAACCTATGGGTTTAGAAAAGAACAGAGTCCTACTTATATTACAACGGACCCTACCCGCCATCTCTCACCACTCTGCATCCTTCATAAAAATTTTCTTAAGGACTTCCTATCAACTCTCCAAAACCATCCGTGCAATCCGTAACAGGGTGTCCCCACTTATTGCATTTGCCACAAAAGAATTTTATACTCCCATCTTCCTGGATAATTTTCACGCCTTCTACGGGGCGTTCCACAACTTGCTCTTTCTTCCATCTCTTGGGACAATCCCTAGCGATGTGTCCCGTCATTTTACAATGATAGTAAATGGTTGATCCATCGACTAGTACCATGGGTTTATGTTTCATCTTCCTCACTTTAGGGCAATGGTTTAGAAAATGCCCTTTCTCACGACACTTAAAGCATAAAATCTCAGAGCGAAACCGCTTGATTTCCTCATTCTTTTCCTTTCTTGGTTTACTGCACTTAGCTGCGTAATGTCCTTTACTATGATATGCATAACATATGACATTATCATAAGGACCTGGTCCTGCCCTTTCCCTAACCCGTTTCTCATGCTCCATTATTGCTTCTTCCCGTGCCTTACGTGCAGCTTCTGTCTGCTCCCTACGCCTTGCCTTCCATTCTTCTCCTTTTGCCATCTCTTACAACTTGCACTAGATTCTAGTAGGACTTCCTAACCTACAATTAAAACCTCGATTAGTCGAATTTCCAGAATTCGAAACCCGTTTTCATTTCAAAAAATCATTTTGAAATCATTTATACATACATAACTCCTTTTTCAACTTTTTCTCAAGTCTATACCTTTTCTTTTACAATTTAATTCATTTAACTTCCATAAGTTAAATTTTAATTCCGCCCTGAAATTTTCAGTTTCAGGTTATAAGTTCAAACCTTATTTAACTTGGCCTGAGTTAAATTCCAAATTCGTTCAATCCATTTAACCTTCTCAATTTTTTTTTCCTTTCAAATTTAAATTTCTTATTAATATCACTTCCAACTTATAAGTTCAAAAACTTACCTTTCTTTGGGTTATACTTCTCATTTCAAGGGGGATTCCAAAATTCAACACCCAGTATTTATTTGAAATCAACTTTGAAATCATATATATATATACACATATACATATATATCCCATTTACATACCAAATAACCCTTTTAAATTTTTAAACCAATCTTGGTTTCTGTCTAAAACAAATTCCTCGGTATTTCCAAAACAACCCTTGTTTTAAGCAAAAATTTCCATATCAAATATTCTAAATAACATTACTTATTATTTCCTCAAACACTTTGAAACACATTTCAATTTTTTGGGACTTAGATTCAAAACTTCTCAATTTAGATCCATTTTAATTTATAAGTCACATTTATAACTCATGCTTATATATTTCCACTTCCTTAAAACATTTCACACTGTTTTATTATTGTTTGTTCTGTAATAAACATCCTTTATTAAGACACAACAACCAATTTATGATAATAATCGATATTATCATATCTAGAAACCAAACACACCATATTGTTAACCCGCCTTTTGGTAAAGCCGCGGACAGATGGGTTTAACTTAATCAACTACATGTTCGTCTGGCATTCACTATTCACATTCGAATAGCATTCAAGAATACTCGGCATGCACAGAGCGTTCGGCATCCAGGAGCGCTCGGCATTTAGAGGGATCGTTCGGCACTGAGCGAGTGCTCGGCATTAGAAGGATCGTTCGGCATAGAAGAATGTTCGACACTGGACGAGCGTTCGATATAGAGAGATCGACGTTCGGCATTGGATGAAGTGTTCGGCACTGGACGAGCGTTCGGCATAGAGAGTTCGTCGTTCGGCATTGGATGGAGCGCTCGGCATTAACCAACGTTCGGCACCTGGAAACGTTCGGCATTGGATGGAGCGTTCGGCATTAACCAACGTTCGGCACCTGGAAACGTTCGGCATTGGATGGAGCGCTCGGCATTAACCAACGTTCGGCATCTGGAGACGTTCGGCATTGGATGGATCGTTCGGCATACCTCACCTTGCTCGACATTGCACCTCGCACCTCCATATCTCGCACCTCCATACCTCGCACCTCCATATCTCGCACCTCCATACCTCGCACCTCCGCACCTCCATACCTCGCACCTCCGTACCTCAATACCTCAGTACCTCGCACCTCCCAACGTTCGGCATGAGGAGATCGTTCGGCATTCACACCTTGTTCGGCATCTATGGTTCGGCATATGGAGACCACACCACTTGGGCTGAGGTACTCAGCTACCAGGCCCACCAGGGAAGTCCAACCCATCTTTGTCTATAAATAGAGAGGCAGGGGCACAGTAAAGGGGATCTTCTTTCTGCTCTCTTACTTTCTCTTTTCTAAGGCTAAGGCAACTCTGCCATTTTGTAACTGTAATCGATTATTACAGCAATAAAAAGCAAACTTCTGGAGTGGACGTAGGCCGGAGTTAGCCGAACCACTATAAAATCTGTTGTTCTTTACTACTTTCATTTCAGTTTTAACTGTTCTTCACATTATTACTCTCTACATACATTCTATCTCTGAGCTGTGATTGGTATTTGGTGCTTTCATCTGGATTTTGGGGTTAGTGACCAATTTTGGCGCTAACACCATATATTCCATAATAATTTCCTGAAAAATTATTTCTGTATATATAAAATACAATCAGGGTAAATTTATTTCATTTCAGAACACTTTGAAAAACACTTCCGAAATATCCAGGATTTAAATTCTGGTTTGAGTCTATTTGTAGCTTAACTTATTTGCATAATTCATTTTTACCCAAATTTCTATTTGGTTATATATATATATATATTACTACTTAAATTTTATAGACTTATGTGATTATAATAATTACAACCAATCACCTTAATACACTATAATAATTCAGAAAAATTATTTACCTTTTATATCAAAATATAATCTTATATAAAAATTATTTTAAAACGTTTTTAAAATCATTATATAAGAAAATAACAAGTATGCTCTCATATATAATATAATACACTCAACTCATTGTAGGGTATACCGACCCTATCTCTAATGAGTAATCCCCACCAGAGCCAAGGTTCTCGCTTAACCTTCAGCTTTGATACCATGTGTAATGACCGGGCGATTCTCGACCCCAGAAAATCGACACTAATACGTTCACTGTATAGAGTGCCGAGAAATCGAGTGCTAGAAATACCAGGTTTTTAGGATTTAAGAAGAAAAGAGATAAAAAAAGAACAGAAATAACCATAATACATAATCTCATAATCGTAGCGGAACAAAATATAATATACAGTAACAGCATTTTATTCAAAGGGAAAACCGTAACCGTTAATATATATACATGTTGTCAGAGTACAATCATCAATAAATAAATCTGGACAGTTATAATAACTTGTCCCTAAATGCTGAATATACAACCTACAATACACATTAGAATATAGTCAAATACGTGCGATACGTCTCCGCCATCCAGCTCGTCTCCTGAGCTCTAAAAAGCGTCCAAACCTGAAATTTTGTAATACTCGGTCTAACCCGAGCATTACAATAAGTAACACCTGAGTCAGGCTGGAAACCAGCGTGAGTAAACACTGTTAACTTGAATTACTAGAGTTATCAAAATCCTTTGAAAAACCAAGGTATCTCTTACAACACGACGAGTTTTTGTCTTACCATAACCAAAACACCTTTATAGAAAATCGATGATGTTATAATAGTGTCTAATAATAAATACTTAAATAAAAAGCCAAAAATTGTTACATAAAATAAAACCCAGTATAGGCCCTACAATCAACCCGTAAAGGTTCGTGGTGGTTATTCGGCCGAAGTGGTTCCGGATAACGCTGATATCCGATCTTAGTCTCTTTGGACCCAAACGATAAATTTTAAAAGACCAACCCATTTTAAATAACAATTTCTCAATCAAGGTACCAATATTTACATATGGAAATTCATTCCGTATGTTTACTATATCATGACCAGCACATCGAAAAATAATTTGCTTGTAATTATTTCATTCTTCTGAAATTGAAATAGTGGTTAGTACGAGTCAGTTTACTTTCAATAAGACTCGTCAACTTCTTATTCTAACTATTTTAATTTGGTTGGCTACTTAATGGCATAAACAATAGATAATTGAAATTAGTTTTCGAGAGAATTACAAGTCAAAGCATAGGTCATTATTTAATCAAAGATTAAAAATTTATCTAAAACCAATTCACAAAACGGAATTTTTTATTTGTTTCCACTTACTTGAAACAAATTATTTTGTTCAAATTACTTGTAAAATAAAGAAATTATAAAGATAATTTATTATTAGTTAACTAAAATTAAAAAATTCATTTAATAACTAATTTGTTTATTAACATCAGATTTAATCAAATAAGAAATTAATTATTTATTCACTTCAATTATTATAAATTACTAAGTTTAAAATTACATAACACTTAACAAAATTAATTCAGATGATAATACTACGTTATAGGATCATGACGCAAAAATCTATGCGTCGTTTGAATTAAAACAAAGGAGAAATAGTGGTTTAAATTTTATAGATCAGTTCATAAATTAATTAATTCAATCTGCTCTTTTTTTCTTTTTCCTTTTTTCTTTTTTTGTTAAACCTAACCTAGCCCAAAACATATTAGACCCAACCCAAACCCAATACTGTAGCCCACTCCTCCCTCTTCTTCCCCAGTTTCTTTTACTCCCTCCCACTTCCATTTGCACGAATAAGTGTGCATGTCACCATGCACTTGCACACCAACGTCGACCTATAAGTTTCACCGTCGACCGTCCCAACACATCACCCACACCACCCGCGACAAGCTTACCCACCTGGAACCAATAGGTACACCCACGTTCGAAAATTTAAACTTCCCATCACATACTGGAACCACCGTGTCCACCTAAAAACGTCTCACCTCGCCTTCCCCGTCCACCGTCTTCACCCAAACTTACCTCGAGCTTTGCCACATCCTCTACCATTTTTCCCCCTGGACCACATGTCTCCGGCTCTTCCATCGCCACTCCATTTCTTCGAACCGAAAGCCCACAGCAAAATCCATTCGAAACCCTATTCGACTTCGGCAAGCCAACACACTCAAATCAAAATCACCGTAGCATTATTCTCGCGTGTGCCACCCCTTGAACCTCCTCCATGACCAACTCCGAGGCACGACATAAACCACGTCGCCGCAATTTGAGGAAAGCCCCAATTCTGATCATCTCTCCTATACTACCTCCACACGCAACTAAAAATCCTCAAACAACCCTCAAAAATCATGATTCTCCACAACGAACATGCCTAAATGATCCATTCGTTGATTTATGAAAATTTGGTTAAGTCCATTATTAACCCATTCACTGTTATTTACTTTTTTCTTTCTCCCTACTTGATAGATTTTAGTGAAACCAATTTTAAAATAATCTACACATAAAAACAAGCAACTTTGATTTTGGAATCATAGGTTAAAACTAAATAGTTGTTGAGCTTTGGATTTTTGAAGTTGATTGTTTAACTGTTTTTGAACAAAATGAACATGGAACAAAGTTATTTTCCCGGAAGAAGTACAGAGTTTTGAGTACACTACCAGATCTAATACTCATATACAAAAGCATGTATTATCTTTGACAGACCAAAGATTCATCCAATAATTCAGGTATACAGATTTATATATAATAACCAGTAATAAATTTGTGATGTTTTACTCACTGTAACAATATAGATGAACACTGCCTGCTTTGTATTTTCCTGCTTCCACTTTCACTGACTTGATCTTTTATGAATTAATGGTAGCTCTTTTTTCTTTTTGGCAGATAGATATATATTTTTCTCTCTCTTGCGTGAGTATGAACAAGTATGGATAGGTATAAACTGTGTATATATAGAAGAGAATGGGACTGTGTACAACCCTTTTCTTTTTTTTCATTTATTTCATTTTCTCTCTTTATTTTATTTTCTTTTCTTGATTTGATGATTTGATTTCACCTTTGACCTGATTTCTTTTGTGGATTTGATTTTATATGACTTGATTAAATGTTTTGTATGCTTGAATTTAATGCTTGTCATGATGATGTTCTCCTATGTATATGTATGCATTCATATATATATATATATAGATTTAACTACCAACTATTTAAATTTAACACACATACATACTCACATACTTGTATATATTTTATCATATCTACACATTCATATATTTATTTCATCCAAAGTTAGGAGTTTTATTATCATGAAGCTTTTACATTATATATCTATATATCATCTTAGTTACACTATCTTTTAACATACACACATATACAAAGCTATTTACATGTATTTATTATATATATATATATACATATAGATACATACATATATATATAAGTTTAGTATATACTTACATGTATACTTCGTATTCTACCTCTTTATACACATATATTTACATTTCACTATTTAATATATATATATATATAGACTTATACATATAATCATGAGTTTGAAATGGGCCATCTGGAGTTTTATACACTCATGTATACATATATATAGAATTTATCATATCCAGAAATCTATATTTAAAATTAAGCATAGTTTAACCAATTTATATACTCAGATATTTTAAACACCAGAAAATTCATCTATCCACCTAATAAAAATTAATATTTTAAAAATTAAAATTATTTATTTATCCCAACATCCGATGGCTAAAAATCAGGGTCATTACAATGGTGCATCAGGCTTGTATGTATAAAAAAACATAGGTACTAGGTTAGAAGCCTTCTTGCACTGAGGTCCACTAGATTATGGCCAGATCTAATATAACCAGTTGCAATCTAGAGAGAGAACAATTAATAACAAAGATTAAAGTGGACGTTGGTCGGAGAATTCACCAAACCACTATAAAAATTCTTGTGTCTCCTTTCACTTTCTTATTGTTTCTGCTTGTTTAATTTGAACTTCGACGTATTTGATGCTTCCATATGATATTTGGGTGTTGATGTCATCTTTGGTGCCAACATTTTGGTGACATCATTGTGAAAGAACTAGATCTAAAGACTTGAAGCTTGAATATGAGGTTTGGAGAAGATAAGAAGGCCTAACACCAGATATAAGGCTAGAGGAAGCCAACCAGAGCCTGGGGGCAACCAGGAAGTGTCCTTAAATCCTCATCAATCCATCTACGTGACCAGAGAGGTGATGGAAAGAATGACGAAGGAGATGCATGATAGAATGATAGCTAGACAACATGAAATGCTGGAAGGATTTTCCAAAGGATGAGACAACAAGAAATAGTTGGAGCTGCTGGAATTCAAAACCATGGATAGGGAACTAATGCAGGAGCATCTGGAGTTGTAGCGGAGAAAACTAGAATGGTGCCCCCACAACCAAGACACTCAGTACCGACCAGAATCCTTTTGGTACCATGAGGATTTTACTCGAAGGTAATGATGGATTGTACTTAAGGCAAGCTAGGATGCCAAGAACGGATGATGCTCGAGCCAGAAACACAAGACATAACACAAATGCGCATCAACTGGAGGAATATGTGTCAAAGCTTCCTTGTAGGAATGGATGGCAGAATAAAACCAGAGATGTGGATCAAAACGCGGACTCGCGGCCATAGGAGTATATACTAGAATATGCCGGAGTTCCCTTACAAGAGCAGGGGCAGAATACAGCCAATGGTCAAAGATTTTCGATTAATGACAACAGTCAGATGGATAAAATGATCAGATGGTTAGTTAGAGGTGGACTCCCAGACCAGAGTTTGGAGAACATAAACAGGAATCCATTTATCGCTAACATCCAGAATGCGAGGAATCCTCCCAATTTTAAGCTTTCGACGCTAGAAATGTACGATGGGCAATCTGATCCAACAATTCGTTCAATGAGATACATTTGACACATGGTGGTGTTGGGTGATTTTGAGGAGGTGATGGGGTGGTGCTTTCCATTATACTTGACAAATTTTATAGCAATGTACCGACAGTTGGAGAATTGATCCACAAGCACTTGTACTGACCTAGTGAATAAGTTCATAAGAAAATTCGAAGTTCACATCTCCCGACCAAATAATGTAATGACAATATCAAGTGTAAAGCAAAGGTCTGGAGAGACCTTGAGAAGCTATTTGACGAAGTTTAATGTGGCAGTTGCCACAGTCGATAAGCCGGATCCATCAATAATCTTAATGATGACGGCGTTTGGAGTCGAAAGCAAGACCGACTTCAAAGTTGCATTGTAAAGGGATGCACTGATGGATCTTGTATAATTTTACAATGAAGCTGAGAGATATCTTTGTCAAAAGGATGTCGAAGCTGATAATTTTGATGTTAATACTGTGGATGTCGAAGGACTGCCCGGAGCAGGATATGGAAAAGATAAAGAGAAACGAAAAGATGATAACGACTTCGAAGAACCGAAACGACAAAGAAGAGAGTCAAAGTTCTCCTCTTACACTGAATTTACCAAAACCTTGGAGAGGACATACCTAGATACTAGGGGGTAGATCCCCTACAAAAAACCAGCTAGGAGGAAACCCACTGACCAGGAGAGAAAATCCGGAAAGTTTGTATCTTCCATGAGCTGAATGGACATAAAACAAACAAGTACTGACACCTTCGTGATCTGATAGAAGAGCTGGTTCATAGTAACCAACTGCAATAGAACGTGAGGAACCGAATTGCAATGGTATAGCTAGAGCAGACACCATTTGCATCGAATGCATCAAGAAAAAACCAGGTATTTGGGTCAAGGGCGGTAATCCCATGATCTGGATAGACGGAATGCGGGTTCGCTTTTTGCGCTTTGCTTTTTATATTGAATAATTAAGATAATATTAACCTCAGACCACTTACACGTGTATGAGGCGTAGAATTGTATCTAGACACGCTTTGAGTCGGATGTCTAGGATGACTGGTTAGGACAATAATAACCTCAGACCGCTTACATGTGTACGAAGCCTATGTTGGTCTCTAGACATGCTTTGAGTTGGATGTCTGGGATAAACAATTATGATTTCCATTCGCTTGTTCGCCTTGATTTGAATATTTGATTTTTGGTAAACCCACTTGAATGTAATGACCGATATTGATCGCGTTAAGTCCCAACCGGAGAGTCGGGACTAGAGTGTAGGGTGCAAGTTCCCTTGTCAGTGAGCGAGTGGATGAACTTGTACATGATCGTGTTAAGTCCCAACCGAAGAGTTGGGACTGGAGTGCAGGGTGTAAGTTCCTTTACTGGAGAAAGAGATGATGGACTTGTATGAAACGTAAGTCCTCTCACTGAAGAGTGAATGGATGGGCTTGCTTGGTCGTTGGGTCCCTCGTCGAAGAACGAGCAGATTGGGCTCAACAAGGATCTAGAGAGATCAAAACCCAAGATTGGGAGACTAAGGACCCAAAGAGATCGAAACCTAGATTGGGAGACTAATCATCCAGAGAGATCGAAACCCTATATTGGAAAACTAACGATCCGAAGAGATCGAAATCCTAGATTGGGTGATAAACGATCCAGAGAGACCAAACCTTAGATTGGAAGATGAATGGTCCAGCAAGACCAAGCCTCGAATCATATGTAGATTTGATAAAAGGATTTGAACGCATTGCAATCGTAGAATGAAAGATGAATCCCGAGCGGATACGAGATGGCTTGGATGAGAAATGATACCCCCGGTTGGAGACATCTTGATCATGATCCACGGAAGATGCATAAGCAAAGGATGGATCTTTAGCTAAACCTGGTCAGGAACGGCCTTTGATTTGCAAGAGAATCTGAAGAACCAGACGATTCACCAAGATCAAGATCAATGGATGGCTGGAGAGCTCAAATATCGAGGACTGATTATCAAAACTTATTCTTAAGCAAAGAACACCTTACATTCGAAAGGTGTACTTTGAGGGGCAGGTGTGTAACGACCCAGAATTTTAGTCATTTGGATTTAAAATACATAATTGATTTTAAATATTGAAAGGTTATTTTTATAAGTTAAATAACTTGAATTTCAAATATAGCAATTTATTTGATAATTAAATTGTTAAATTTAATATTTGAAATTGTTTAAATAATTGAATCTTGAATTTAATATGAATGAAAACGATTTAAAAAAGTTGATTTAAATCCTATTTAAATAAGTAGGAAGATAGTAAAACTTTTTAATTTGATTTAAAAAGTAATTTAATTGATTTTGGATATTACTCGTTTTAATTAACATGTAAAAATATCTTTTTAGTGAATAGTCTCAGATTTCGACTAAACTAATTACATTAGACCCGTATTAGTGAGTTATTGTATGCCGACGATTTTCATGGCAATAGGATGTATCATTTGGTCGTGCAAGCTCAAAACGCATAAAAATTAATTTCATAAAAAATAAATAAATAATTTGGTTTCAAAAGCTATTTTCTGCATATGATTGAATTGGGTCTCAAGACTAGTTCCATTGCATTCAGAATAGGGTTATAATATATAGAACACCAGGTGACACGCTTCGTCTGGAGTTCGAAATTTTACGGTGTGAATGTTCGTAAATTTTTTATGTAAGGCCATGAAAATTTGCTTTTGCAATCAAAACCCTAGCTAACTTCAGTCGCCCTCTTTCTAAAATTTTAATTGTCGAAAATAGCTTGCTTTCCTCCCTTGATTTCTCATCATCCACCCAATAAAATGCCGAGGCATGAGAAGGGAAGTTGTAGAGCTCGACGAGCTCTACGTTTTGTACGGTGGGATCGAAGAATAGTCGACGATTGGGCTCATGAGGGGGCCACGTTCGTGCGACCTAGGGTTGGATGTTGGATGAGATTGGGGCGACTGAGCTTGGATTGGAGGCGGAGGTAGGCATGGCTCATGATGGCGCACGTTGCGGCGGCGACGGATCGCCCTCTAGTTACGTAAGTGTAGCGACCCACTGTTCCGTACCCTTTGAGCTGACATTTAATCACACTTGTCCAATGTAACGACCCGGATTTTTCGACGTTTGAGTTAGAATATTTAAATGATTTTAAATATTGGATTTGAATTACTGATTGACTTTGAGTATGGAAATTTGGGTTTATTTATATAATAAATTCAAATTTAAATATAGCAAATTACTTGATAATTTAAATATTAAAGCTATAATTGAATATTGGTTAAAATAGTGAATCTGGAGTTTTAAGCTTGATAAAAATAATTTAAAAGCTTATAAAATTTATATTAATAATACTGAAGACAGTGTAACTTTTAAATTTGAATTTTAAAAGTGATTTGTTCAGTTTTAAAAATATATCGTTTAAATTGACATTTAAAAACAGCCTTTCGGGACACAGTCTCGGAATTCGACGAAGCTAGTTCCATTGGATCCGTAATATTGTATTATTATCGGATTTCAAATTTCGTAGCATTTGGATTTATCGTTTGGCCGTACGGTATAGAAACGCGCTAAAATTTATATCGAAGATTTAATATAATAATTGGGTCCAAAAAGCTATCTTCTCTATACGATAGAATTAGGACTCGAAACCTTTTCCATTCCGTTCAGAATAGGGGTATAACATTATGAACGCCTAGCGGCATGCCTCGATAGGAGTTCGCGATTTTTAGCCGTGAAATCGAGACGATTTGGAATTTTAAAATAATATATATTTATATTGACTTGACCTATATAATTACATCAGCTGCTTTCTTTCATTTAAAGTCACTGTACATCCATCCCTACACGCCACCATCATATCTTGTCCCCTTCCCTCTTCTCTTTACAATGCACGAAGGCAGGTAGATTTAATATATATATATATATATATATATAATCGCGTAGGCCTTCTTTCTTCCTCAAGAATCGAAGTCGCGGTCTTCCTTCTCTGTTATTTTCAGATCGACATCTCGATACAAAAAAAGAAAAATGGTATCTGTAAAAATCATGTCCCCTCTTATAATCATTCAAACGAAAATGAAATTCAAATTCGAAACCAAAATCACGTAAACCCCTTCCCTCTTCTAGTTTTTAATTCACGAAATCAAAGAAGAGAGAAGAGAAGAAATCTAAAGCTCGCGGCCGGGGAAGGGTTGTCGCGCGCGTCGCTTGAGGGTGTTCTTTTGATTTGGGCTGAAGGTAGGAGGCGTTGCGGCAAGGTATGGAGCCGCGAAGTTGGCATTGGTCGATGGTTTGGGTTGCGAATGGATGAAGGGCAGACACGGCTACAATGTGGAGGGAATCGACGACGATGGCCAGGGAAGGTGCGGCGTTGCCAATCAATCAAGTTAGGGGCTGTGGTCGCGATTGACAGTGGTCAGGCAATGGACGTGGGGGTGATGGAGGGAGATCTAAGTCAAGCTTTTGATTAAGGGTGGTCGTGATTGATTATTATTGCATGTATAGAGTGTCACTTTTCGATGAGAGATTGGCAGGAGTCAATTTCTTGGTAACTTCCTTTAATAAATTTAGCAGTTAATTAAACTATTTTTAGTTGCAAACTGAAAATAATAATATTAGGCTAGTTATTTATTTAAAATTAGTTAATTAAAACTTATTAGATGGTAAATAAATTGTTAGATTATTCCAGATATTAATAAACGATATAATGTTTATATGAGGTATATAATTGTGAAAACAAGTCGAGGTGGGAATGGTCTGCAAATAAAATCAGGTGAGAATTTTCTCACTCATTTTGGATTTTCGCTTTTTAAAATTTAAATGTTTAAATTTCAACTATTGGATGTGGATTGGATTAATAAATTTATGATTATCTGTTGGATGACTAATTATATATAGTAGTGTGTATATATATATGTATATATATATATATATATTGGAGGGATTGATATTCCCGCATATATATATATATATATATAGCGGATGAGACCCTATGCGCCCCACATAATAGCGGATGACCCTATATACCGTGATATCCCCCTCGAAGTGGGTTTGGTATTTTTATTGTAGTCTAACATCTGTGGATGCAGGAAAAACAGGTTGGAGGGATCCAACTGGATTCCTCAAATATATTAGTATTTTTCATATATATATAAATGATGTATTATTGTGTGTTGTAAAATTTTAAGTGTTATAATGGTAAGGAAATTAACTTTGGGTACGTAAAATACCATAAATATTATTTTAATTTTTTTAAGAAATTAAAAAGGAGATTTTTAATATAAAAATGTGTATATTGGAAATTGGATTATTTAAAAGAGATTGGTTTGGATAAAAATGGTGAATTTGGTCGTATTAAATAATGTGGGAAAATATTTTAAATAGAGTGTTTAAAATAAATTATATAAAGGAATTTTTTTAAAGACTGGATTTAAAAATGATATTTTGGAAAAAGGGTTGAAATCGATATTGAAAATAGATTGGCAAAAATAAATGGAATTTTTAAAGGAATTGAATTTATAAAATGAAATTTTATAAATGAGATTATTTTCAGTGGAACTCAAAAAGTGTTCTAAAAATTTATAAACGGAGTTTATAAATAAATGGGAAGCGATATTGGATGATAAGTTTGGAATATAAATTTACGGAAAGAATTTGTATTGGAATATGGAAATAGGTGAGAGAAATAGTAGGTACTATTTTTAAAATGAAGATGGTTAAGGAGACCGGAATGGAAGAAATATGATGAAAATCGAGAGGGGTTATAGCCTGGAAATTTGGTTATCCGGATCCCATAAATAAGTTTTTAAATAAGTTAAGTTTTAAATTTTTAAAAGGAAACTTTTATTTATTAAACTATGAAATTTTAAAGTTAGTTGGTATTGAATACTTCAAAAATGAATTTTTAAATACTTGATATTTATTTTAAATAGAATACTAACTTTTAAATCTGCTCTAGAAAGTGATATTACAAAAGGTGTTCAATATTTTAAATAATTATTTGAATATGTCTTTAAAAAAAATTATTATTGTTTTCTTTAAAATACTTATTTATATATATATAGAGTTTTGAAATGTTTTAAATTTATTTATAAACCTTCTTGGAAGCTCGGAAAATGGGTTATTCTGTGGATACGATTTATAAGAAAATTCTTAAATGGAATTGGGAAGAAAAGTAAGAAAATTTCCGAAGAAGTTAAATAAAAGTAAACTTCGAAGAACGAAAATAGAATTCATGAAGAAGTGCAAAGGGAATTGAGTTGATAAGCAAGTATAATTCGGTTTTTGAAATATTAAGGGAATTAATTAAGGAATTTCGGAATTTATAGAATTCATGTGAAACGAGTTGGGAAATTTACAAATAAAGTTGTAAATGATTTTTGAGAAAAGAAAAAAAGAAAAAAAGAAATAAGAGGAATATTTTCCAAGTGTCAAATATCAAATGGAGTGAAGAAAATATTTTAAGTATTGGGAAGGGTCGAAAATGTTCCATGAAAATGAAAAGGGTTTGAAAACCGTTTCCAAATGTCGAGGAACTAAAAGTAATATCTTATAAAGATATTTTGAGATGAATCTGGGGAAAATTTATAATAAGGCCTGATGATTGTTATGGATGTTAATTGATGGTGAAATAACCTTCTATCAATATTGGCCAATTTCGTTAATCGTTTCGAGGAGACTGGGATCAGATTTAATTATCCGAAAACCACTTCGATCCGGTTTGAACGTAACGAATGAATCCCGTGAAGATGATGAAGACGGTTATTCGATTTGTCCAGACCTAGGACAACTTGTATGGACGAATGCTATCAGAACATCGTCATTGGAGGACGATGAGCATTCTAAGTGAATGTGTTCTTTAAAAGGTAACGCTTAGCCTCGAGCCTCATCAACTGGGGAATGACTAAAACAGGGGAGATGCAGCAAGGCTAAGTGGGTAGCACCCAAGTAGGGTAAGGTTACCCCTATCTAGAGTCCCTTTCTTTTATTCGGCTGTGTGGTGCGGTTGCTGATTCCAACCGTGGGGTAATCTTATTCGAACTATCTAGTTTAAGGGGTAGTCTGGTCTTGTGTAGTAGGGGATCCCAGAGTGGTCATCAGTACATTGTTCTAGAGGTGTACTGTGACGGGCGGTACCCAGTGGCCCAATCATTTGATGGAATTCATTCTCCAATAAGCGCCGTACGGTTTTGATTGTGCCTAACTTGCTGGAACGTGAGAGGCAAGCATTTCAGCTATATTCTATTTACTTTCTATAGACACTATTGTAATATCAGACGGATTTGATAAAAATGTTTTGGTTATCGTAAGGTAAAAACCCGTTGTGTTTATTTGTGACATGGTCTTACGACATACTTTTGTTTTCAAAGGATTCTGAAAAGTTAATAATTCAAATTGAGTGTGTTTTCTCACGCTGGTTTTCCAGACTGACTCGGGTGTTATTTTATCATAATGCTTGGGTCAGACCGAGTATTATAGATTCAGGTTAAAATGCTATGAAACTCAGAAGACGAGCTGGAGGAGTTCAGACGTATATCATGTACTTGGATATTTCCGCTGTATGAGGACAAGTTGTTATAACTGTCCAGATTTGATGTAATGATTGTGTACTCTGATGGTTGTAAGTATTAAGCAGTTACAGATTCTTTTGTATAAAAATCTGTTGTTATATATTATATTTTGTTCCGCTGTGATTGTGAGATTCCGTGTTGTTGTTTCTCATTTTCTTCTACCTTTTTCTTCTTCACCCCTAATGAACTGGTATTTCCGGCACTTGACTACTCGGCAGTATATACAGTGGACATATAGATGTCATTTTCGAGGGTCGGAAGCCTACCGTCCGTTACAGTTGGTATCAAAGCTGAAGGTTAAGCGAGACCCTTGGCTCTGGTGGGGATTACTCATCAGAGATAGAGTCAGTAGCACTCTAGAATGAGTTGAGTGTATTAATAGATATGAGAGCGTATTTGTTAGTGAATATAATTTTTTTTATTATGTTGACTTATCAGTTGAGTGTTTATAAATTCTGGTCGGTACAGTCTGGACAACTATATCGATAGGGATTTCTAAACTCTTAAGCTAGGCAAACCGACACAATATTGTTTTAAAAAGTGGGTAAATGAAATAATTTTACCCAAAACCATATTTTGATATAAAAGGAATAATTTTTTGAAATTGTTATATATATTTGGAGTGTTTTAACATTGTAATCAAATGGGATTATAAAATTGAAAATAGTTAATGTAACCAAATGGGAATTTGTTATAAGAGTAAATTATACAAATGGATTATAACTAAAACTGGATTTAAACCGGAATCTGGAAGTTCAAATCCCGAAAAGTTTGAAAATAATATTTTTCAAAGTGGTAGGGGAAAATAATAATAAGAGTATTATTTTTGAATATTTTCGAAAGGAAATTGTTTTAAAATGGAGGTTGGAAGAGATATAGCACTGAACTCAATTCAGTCGCTGGAAAACAATCCTAGTGATGGCTACGCAGCATCATTAGTGTTCATTTTCGAGTTTCTAAGTGGCGGATTGCAACCGAAATTGATTTGTTTAGATTTGTTAGGCAAACCAGTTTTGTTTTGGAAATTCCAAAGGGAATTTGTTTTGGATAAAAACCAGGTTTGGTTTAAAATGTAAAAATGTGATTTCGGGAATATTTGAGTCTAAGATGATTTGAAGAAAAATGCCAGGTGTTTAAATTCTGGAATCCTTATTTAAATGATTTATAGATCGTTGGGAAATAAGCTATAAACGTATGAATTGGAAATGATTCTAAATAAGGAAAGTATGGAAAGTGGATTTCGGAATTTAATTTTAACTGGAGTAAAGTTAAAATAAATGAAAATTAAACTTAAGTGAAGTAATTGGGATATATAATGAAATTAAATGAATTAAAAAAAATAAAATGGTTTGGAGTAACATTAATTTAAGTGTAAATAACTCGAATATGGTTTTGAAATGTTGGTTAAAAGGAATTGAAATTTAAATTAAAAAGTAAATTTGATTTGAGTTATATGGAATTGAATTAAAATATGTAAGTGAGAATTATAAAGTGACTATATAGCATTAAGTTATGAAATTTGAATTGGATTAGAAATAATATAGAATTGAAGTAAATATAAATTTTGAAATTGTGGAATATTATAAAACCATATGGATAAGATTTTGAATGGAATAAAATTCGGGTGAAAATATGAAATTGTGAATAAGTAAATTTGGATTGAAATAAATTGAATAAAAATAGATTTAGGCTATAAATAAAGGTATAGTCTCGAGTTAAAAATAGAATGAGTATGGAATTGATGGAAATAAAAAAATAAAATAGTTGCATGACTTATAAAATTTAAAATCGGAATAGATAAGCCAAAATAAGAAGAGTTTGATATGTGGAAACGAAATAAAAACCCAAACTTGAATTATAAAATAAATTTGAACTCAAGTAAATTATTTTAAGTGATTTTGAAATGAAAATCAAATATTGGATAATAAATTGGAAGTGAACTAACTGGATAATTAATTAGTTAAATTGAATATGGCAATGAATATTAACTCGGTTAATAAAATTTGATTGTTAATTAAAAGTGAATAGTATAAATGGAATTTGAGTATAAATAAAATTCATCTTAGATCGTAAGCGAATTGAAATGGAAAACGTGTTGAATAAAATGAAATTGAATGGAAATAGAAATGGTTGAGTTGCAAGTAAAATCCAATTTGTGTGTAAAATTAAGTGAATTTGGGCTCGAAATGGTTTAAATGAATTCGAGAAAATGAACATGAATATGAAATTAATTGGATAAGAACCAAATCAAATTGAATTGGCATTTGTTGCAAATAGAAATGAACTTAAGTGGTTGGTTAAAATGATCGAGATTAATGACTTAAGTTAATGAATATCGTGGTATGGTTTCGAGTTTAAATAAAAATAGATTTGAATGTGAATATAAATGGAAGTAAATAAAATTTTATAAATTAATAGAAGTGAATAAATTGATTTTTAATCAATTTGTAATGAATATTAATTTGTTTAGTACAAATGTGAATTGAATGTAAGCAAATTGGGTTGTAAATCATTTCAGATTGAATGAAATGATGTATGGATTGATTGAAAATAATAAATTTAATGTCAGAACCTTATGATTGCTTATAATGCATGTTTAGCGTAATTGGTTATTGAAATTCATGTGTTGTAGTTGTTTAAATAAATGGCGTATATTTGGTACTTACGTGTTTAAATTGAGTCAGTACAGGTACCGGAAGCTGTTGTGCTTGACTTTGATTGCGCATATTGCAAAAATAAATAAGCCGCTTGCTTAAAAATGCTAAAATAAGGTACGTTTTTGGATTAAATACAGCGAATATATAAATATTGATATGTATGTTTTTTTTCGACCGTGTGGGTTGATGTATATATATTTATCTCTCTTGTTATATTGCAAAAGTCTCTCCGTACAAGGGAGACTACCAAAAAATTTCGGAAATTTAGGGTGTTAGAAAATTTTTGAAAAACTTTTGTTAACAAAAATGCGATTTCAGATTTGTAATCGAAATAAAGGATTATGGTTTAGAATGGAAAACAAATTGTTTGAATGAAGGTAAAGGGTTTGAAAAGTGAAGTATCGAGCTTTCACTAAGTGGGTTTTAATAGATCAATGGGTTCGGAGCATTTTTCCTACCTTAGCAATTTCGGGGACGAAATTCTTTTAAGGGGGGAGGAATGTAACGACCCGGATTTTTCGACGTTTGAGTTGGAATATTTAAATGGTTTTAAATATTGGATTTGAATTACTGATTGACTTTGAGTATGGAAATTTGGGTTTATTTATATAATAAATTCAAATTTAAATATAGCAAATTACTTGATAATTTAAATATTAAAGCTATAATTGAATATTGGTTAAAATAGTGAATCTGAAGTTTTAAGCTTGATAATAATAATTTAAAAGCTTATAAAATTTATATTAATAATACTGAAGACAGTGTAACTTTTAAATTTGAATTTTAAAAGTGATTTGTTCAGTTTTAAAAATATATCGTTTAAATTGATATTTAAAAATAACCTTTCGGGACACAGTCTCGGAATTCAACGAAACTAGTTCTATTGGATCCGTAATATTGTATTATTATCGGATTTCAAATTTCGTAGCGTTTGGAGTTATCCTTTGGCCGTACAGTATAGAAACGCGCTAAAACTTATATCGAAGATTTAATATAATAATTGAGTACAAAAAGCTATCTTCTCCATACGATCGAATTAGGACTAGAAATCTTTTCCATTCCATTCAGAATAGCGGTATAAAATTATGAACGCCTAGCAGCATGCCTCGATAGGAGTTTGATATTTTTAGCTGTGAAATCGAGACGATTTGGAATTTTAAAATAATATATATTTATATTGACTTGATCTATATAATTACATCAACTGCTTTCTTTCATTTAAAGTCACTATACATCCATCCCTACATGCCATCATCGTATCTTGTCCCCCTCCCTCTTCTCTTTAAAATGCACGAAGGCAGGTAGGTTTAATATATATATATATATATATAATTGCGTAGGCCTTCTTTCTTCCTCAAGAATCGAAGTCGCGGTCTACCTTCTCTGTTATTTTCAGATCGACATCTCGATACAAAGAAAAAAGAATGGTCCCTTTAAAAATCACGTCCCTTCTTCTAATCATTCAAACGAAAATGAAATTCAAATTCAAAACCAAAATTACGTAAACCCCTTTCCTCTTCTAGTTTTTAATTCACGAAATCAAAGAAGAGAGAAGAGAAGAAATCTGAAGCTCGTGGCCGGGGAAGGGTTGTCGCACGCGTTGCTTGAGGGTGCTCTTTCAATTTGGGATGAAGGTAGGAGGTGTTGCAGCAAGGTATGGAGCCGCGATGTTGGCATTGGTCGATGGCTTAGGTTGCGAATGGATGAAGGCCAGACGTGGCTACGGTGTGGAGAGAATCGATGGCGATGGCCAGGGAAGGTGCGGCGTTGCCAGTCAATAAAGTTAGGGGCCGTGGTCGCGATTGATAGTGGTCAGGCGATGGACGTGGGGGTAATGGAGGGCGATCGAAGTCAGGCTTTCGATTAAGGGCGGTCGTGATTGATTACTGTCGCATGTATAGAGTGTCGTTTTTCGATGAGAGATTGGCAGCAGTCGATTTCTTGGTAACTTCCTTTTATAAATTTAGCAGTTAATTAAACTACTTTTAGTTGCAAACTGAAAAAAATATCAGGCTAGTTATTTATTTAAAATTAGTTAGTTAAAACTTATTAGATGGTAAATAAATTGTTAGATTATTCCAGATATTAATAAACGATATAATGTTTATACGAGGTCTATAATCGTGAAATCAAGTCGAGGTGGGAATAGTCTGCAAATAAAATCAGGTGATAATTTTCTCACTCATTTTGGATTTTTGCTTTTTAAAATTTAAATGTTTAAATTTAAACTATTGGATGTGTATTGGATTGATAAATTTATGATTATCCGTTGGATGACTAATTATATATAGTAGTGTATATATATTGGAGTGATTGATATTCCCGCATATATATAGCGGATGAGACCCTATGCGCCCCGCATAATAGCAGATGACCCTATATACCGCGATATCCCCCTCGAAGTGGGATTGGTATTTTTATTGTTGTCTAACATCTGTGGATGCAGGAAAAACAGGTTGGAGGGATCCAACTGGATTCGTCAAATATATTAGTAGTTGTCATATATATAAGTGCTGGATTATTGTGTGTTGTAAAATTTGATGTGTTATAATGGTAAGGAATTTAACTTTGGGTACGTAAAATACCATAAATGTTATTTTAATTTTTTTAAGAAATTAATAAGGAGATTTTTAATATAAAAATGTGTATATTGGAAATTGGATTATTTAAAAGAGATTGGTTTGGATAAAAATGGTGAATTTTGATTGTATTAAATAATGTGGGAAAATATTTTAAATAGAGAGTTTAAAATAAATTATATAAAGGAATTTTTTAGAGACTGGATTTAAAAAAGATATTTGGGAAAAAGGGTTGAAATCGATATTGAAAATAGATTGGCAAAAATAAATGGAATTTTTAAAGGAATTCAATTTATAAAATGAAATTTTATAAATGAGATTATTTTCAGTGGAACTCAAAAAGTGTTCTAAAAATTTATAAATGGAGTTTATAAATAAAAGTGAAGCGATATTGGATGATAAGTTTGGAATATAAATTTACGGAAAGAATTTGTATTGGAATATGGAAATAGGTGAGAGAAATAGTAGGTACTATTTTTAAAATGAAGATGGTTAAGGAGACCGGAATGGTAGAAATGTGATGAAAATCGAGAGGGGTTATAGACTGGAAATTGGGTTACCCAGATTCCATAAAAAAGTTTTTAAATAAGTTAAGTTTTAAAATTTTAAAAGTAAACTTTTATTTATTAAACTATGAAATTTTAAAGTTAGCTAGTATTGAATACTTTAGAAATGAATTTTTAAATACTTGATATTTATTTTAAATAGAATACTAACTTTTAAATCTGCTCTGGAAAGTGATATTATAAAAGGTGTTCAATATTTTAAATAATTATTTGAATATGTCTTAAAAACATATTATTATTATTTTCTTTAAAATACTTATATATATATATATATAGAGTTTTGAAATGCTTTAAAATTATTTATAAACCTTCTTCGAAGCCGGGAAAATGGGTTATTCGGTGGATATGATTTATAAGAAAATTCTTAAATGGAATTGGGAAGAAAAGTAAGAAAATTTCCGAAGAAGTTAAATAAAAGTGAACTTCGAAGAATGAAAATAGAATTCATAAAGGAGTGCAAAGGGAATTGAGTTGATAAGCAAGTATAATTCGGTTTTTGAAATATTAAGGGAATTAATTAAGGAATTCCGGAATTTATAGAATTCGTGTGAAATGAGTTTGGAAATTTACAAATAAAGTTGTAAATGATTTTTGAGAAAAGAAAAAAAAGAAATAAAGAAATAAGCGGAATATTTTCCAAGTGTCGAATATCAAATGGAGTGAAGAAAATATTTTAAGTATTGGGAAGGGTTGGAAATGTTCCGTGAAAATGAAAAGGGTTTGAAAACTGTTTTCAAATGTTGAGGAACTGAAAGTATTATCTTATAAAGATATTTTGAGATGAATCTGGGAAAAATTTATAATAAGGCCTGATGATTGTTATGGATGTTAATTGATGGTGAAATAACCTTCTATCAATATTGGCCAATTTCGTTAATTGTTTCGAGGAGACCGGGATCAGATTTAATTATCCGAAAACCACTTCGATCCAGTTTGAACGTAATGAATGAATCCCGTGAAGATGATGAAGACGTTTATTCGGTTTATCCAGACCCAGGACAACCTGTATGGACGAATGCTATCAGAACATCGTCATTGGAGGACGATGAGCATTCTAAGTGAATGTGTTCTTTAAATGGTAACGCTTACCCTCAAGCCTCATCAACCGAGAAATGACTAAAACAGGGGAGATGCAGCAAGGCTAAGTGGGTAGCACCCAAGTAGGGTAAGGTTACCCCTATCCAGAGTCCCTTTCTTTTATTCAGCTGTGTGGTGCGGTTGCTGATCCCAACCGTGGGGTAATCTTATTCGGACTATCCAGTTTAAAGCGTAGTCCGGTCTTGTGTAGCAGGGGATCCTGGAGTGGTCCTCGGTACATTGTTCTAGAGGTGTACTGTGATGCGCGGTACCCCAGTGGCCCAATCATTCGATGGAATCCATTCTCCAATAAGCACCGTACGGTTTTGATTGTGCCCAACTATGCTGGAACGTGAGATGCAAGCATTTCAACTATATTCTATTTACTTTCTATAGACACTATTATAATATCAGATGGATTTGATAAAAATGTTTTGGTTATCAAAAGGTAAAAACCCGTTGTGTTTATTTGTGACGTGGTCTTACGACATACCTTTGTTTTCAAAGGATTTTGAAAAGTTAATAATTCAAATTGAGTGTGTTTTCTCACGCTGGTTTTCCAAACTGACTCGGGTGTTATTTTATCATAATGCTCGGGTTAGACCGAGTATTATAGATTCTGGTTAAAATGCTATGGAACGCAGGAGACGAGCTGGAGTAGCTCAGACGTATATCACGTACTTGGATATTTCCGATGTATAAGGACAAGTTGTTATAACTATCCAGATTTGATGTAATGATTGTGTACGCTGATGGTTGTAAGTATTAGGCAATTACAGATTCTTTTGTATAAAAATATGTTGTTATATATTATATTTTGTTCCGCTGCGATTATGAGATTCTGTGTTGTTGTTTCTCCTTTTCTACTACCTTTTTCTTCTTCACCCCTAATGAACTGGTATTTTCGGCACTCGACTACTCGGTAGTCTATACAGTGGACATATAGATGTCGATTTTTGAGGGTCGTAAACCTACCGTCCGTTACATCCAACCCAAATTGTAAGAAAGGGCGAATAACTAGGGGTGAAGAAAAAGAAGAAATAGAAGGAAAACAGAAACCACAATATAGAATCTCACAATCACAGCGAAAAAAAAATTATATATAATAACAGATTTTTATGCTAAAGAATCTGTAGCTGTTAATATACACACAATCATCAGAGTACATCAATCAACAATCTATCTGGACAGTTACAATAACCTGTCCTCACAAATAATGAACATTCAGTTTAACACCCACAGCGGAATATAATCAAGTACGTGAAATATGCCCGACTCTCCTCCAGCTCGTCTACCGAGCTCCGTAGGATTCTAACCTGGATTTGTAATACTCGGTCTGACCCAAGCATTATAACGAAATAACACCCAAGTCAGTCTGGAAAACCAGTGTGAGAAACACACTCAATTTGAATTTAATTATTTTCAAAAATCCTTTTGAAAAACAACGGTATCTCATAAGACCACGCCACAATTAAATATGACGGGTTTTTACCTTACGATAACCAAAACATTTTATATCAAATTCATCTGATATTATAATAGTGTCTATAGAAATAAACTATAAAATAGCTGAAATGCTTGCATCTCACGTTTCATCATAGTTAGGCAAAATCAAAACCGTACCGCGCTTATTGGAGAATGGATTCCATACTATGATAAGGTAAGGAACTACCTACCGATGGTGCACCTCTAGATAAAATGCACTGGGGTCTGACAAGAACATCTTGTACCCCTGCCACACAAGACTGGTCTAGCACTTGACTACTAGTATCGAATATGATTACCCCACCTTTGGGCCCTGAAAACGTACATGAATAGATAGTAACCGGTCTAGATCTTGGGATGGCCACACCCTAATGGGAGCGACCCACTTGGCCTTGCGGCATTCCCTGTTTTTGTCATTTCCCGGTTGATGAGGCTTGAGGCTACGTTTACCTTAAGAATAGCATTCATACTTGGAATGCTAACACTGCCTTCCAGGCAACGGTGCAATGATAGCATCCATCCATACAAGTTGTTCTGGGTCTAAACAAACCAAATCTCCTTCAAGATCACCATCTCCATTATCTTCACGATATCACAATTTGTAACGCACAAATCGGATCTAAGTGGTTTTCGGATAATTAAATCCGATCCCGGTCTCGAAATGATTAACGAATTTGGCTAGATTTGATAGTCGGTTATTTAACTACAAAATTACACATATAAGCAGTCACTAGGCCCATATTATAAATCTTCCAAAATATTTATTTCAAAACATCTTTACAATATATATTCAAATTTCTTCCCGTATTCCAATATTTGAAAACCATTTCAAAACTTATATCCATAACATGATATTTTTCAACCATTCCTTATTTCAACCCTTTGTGAATATTTCCACATACCCAATCCATAGTCAACATTTCCAAAACATTTTCTTTTTTTCCCAATACTTAGGAAAATACCTATAAATATATTTTCAAAATCACTTACTTCTCAATACTTAGGAAATATTCATAAACTTATATCGATTTTATGGTTATATTCCCATACAAGGAAATTTCCTCATTACCAACTTATAGAAACATTTACAACCTCTTTTGTAAATTTTCAACTCATTATAACTCGTTCCATAAATCTCTAGATTTATTTAATGAATCCCTTTTACGATTTCCAAAATCGATTTTACTTATTTAAAATCCCATCCAACAATTTATAACTTCTTTATGAATTCCGATTCATTTTCGAAATTCACATAGCGAACACTTGGGAAATTTTCTTAAGTTCCTAGAATTCCATTACACGATTCCTCTCATAAGATCACCTCCATTTAATAAAACACCATTTACAAATCTCTAGAGAATTTATAAATAAATTCAATCAATTTCCAAAACTCTATATTTATAAAATAAGTATTTCTAAGTAATAGTAATAAATTTTCAAACAATCTAAGTAATTATTTAAAATATCAAACCTTTTTCAAATAAACAGTGATAAGTAATTTACAATTCATTTGTAAATAATACTAATCGATTTACAAAGCTTATTGTAAAAATTAGAACTCCTTTCAACTAATATAAAATATTTGAATAATCAACTTTTCGAAATATTTCAACCCAAATAATAGTTTTTAAACCACATAGTTTAATAAATAAAATCACTTTTTTTAAACAAATTAACTTCTCAATAAAACTCTATTTTTAAAATTCAACATAACCACTTTTATATTTATAAATTCTCTCTCTATTTATCACAAATCGATTTACGTTTCCAATTCCACAACTATTTCCAATTCCAAAATAGATCCCACTAATTCTTTCTAAACCGATTCTACATCTCAATATAAATTCGCATTGTGAATTTATATTCCCAATTTATCAAATGATAATCACTTCACTTTATTTATAAACATCGTTTATAAATTTTATAAACTCATTTCCAGTTTATAACAGATTTATATTGCTAAAATCCATTTATAAATCGATTTCTATTTAAAATTCCATTTGGAAATCTATTCCTTAACAAGTTCCAATTATATTCCAAATTCATTCAAAATCTCGATTACGACGTCCTTTTCCTATTTTAAGAAATCTCATTTAAAATCGATTGTTTAAAAAATTCTTAATTTAAAATTCTCTATTTGAAACCATTTTACGGAATAGCTAAATAAATATCCAGAATTAAATTATTTACTTATTTTATCCAACCCAATTCCTTTTTAAATAATTCCAAAATTCAATATAAATATTTTCATTTTCCAAATCGCTTTTGAATTCTATTTTTAAAATCAAAAATATTATTAATGGTATTTATAATACCAAAATTAGGGCCAATGCTACTATAGCATCCAATTAATCAAATCACACCATAATCTATAACAAATTATTCAACACATCATATATCACTATATATGAAAATAAAATCAACATTTTTGAGGAATCTAGTTGGATCCCTCCAACCTGTTTCCCTACATCCACAGATGTTATATAACGTAAAATACCAATCCCGCTTCGAGGCAGGATATCGCGGTAATATAGGTCATCCGCTATTATGCGGGGCGCATTAAGTCTCATCCGCTCCAATCGGCGGAAAATATATCCAACTACCAATATATATACTACTATATATATATTAATATTAATATATATATATATATATAACATTCAACTAATAATTATATATCAATTCAACCAATCATCCAATAATTATTTTTAATTATTATAAATTAAATCCAGTAAACCAAAATGAGTGAGATTTACTCACCTTGATTTTTCTTTTAAATTGCCAAATATCCAGATTGTATATTTCGCAGCAACAAATCCAACGTGACTGATTCCGTTTGACTGAACCTCATAAGCAAATTTTGAATTATATAAATTAACGATTTCAATTTTTATTATAATAAATCAACTAATTATTTAATTTAAACCAATTACCTATTAACGAATTTAATTACCTTGAATGATTAATTTATAAATAACTCAACTAAATTAAAAAGAATTTTTAAACTAATCCCTTACCTTCACCGCTACTCTCCTTCACCTAGCAAGGCCGCATCCTCTCCATTCACTCACGCACGAACGACGGCTGCACTAGGTCGCTGCTCGACCAAAGAACATCACCAGCACATCTACCTAAGCATGCCCGTATTTCAAACCTAGGTCGCCATCGTCCTTAAATCACATCACCATGCCATCCCTCCCCTGCGCACGCGCGCGATCGCACCTCTACCCAGCTCGAGCCGCCATAGCCTATGCACCACACCAACCCACGCGCGCGCGTATGTGCCTCGATCCCTCTCCTCTCATCGCGACTTGAAATCCAAGAATGACGAACGAGATTTCATCGAGTTCCATCACCCAATCGCACGCGCTGCTTCTCACGTTGCCGCGCGCCTCAGCTCCGGGCGATTCGCGACTCCATCGCTCTATATTTTTTATTTCTTTTTTTCTTCTGTTGAATTCGATAAACAAAATAGGGGAAGACGAATTTTAAAGGAAGGGGCATGTAGGCTAGTGTACGGGGTAAGCTAATGAAGGGTTGGTCGGCTAGATAAAAATATAGGGTTTGACTTTCTCTACAATTTTATATTATTAAATTTTCCAAAATATCTTGTTCCCGTAACTCGAAATCTTGAACCCCTATCGAGTCGTGCTGCTTGGTGTTCCTAATGTTATACCCCTATTCCGGATGCAATGGAACAAGTTTCGAAGCCTAATTCGATCGTATGTGGAAGATAGCTTTTTGAACCCAATTATTTATATTAAATTTTTAATATTAATTTCAACGCGTTTCTATCCCGTACGACCAAACGGTAACTCCAAACGCTACGTAATTTGAAATCCGATAATAATACACTATTATAGCTCCAATGGAACTAGTTTCATTGAATTTCGAGACTGTGCCCCGGATCGCTATTCTAACGCGTTGATTAAATCGATGATTTCAGAAATTGGCGAAATCACTTAAAATACCAGTTTTTAAAACTTATTAACTCAATTATAATTCCAATAGAATTTATATCAACATTAGAAATCGTTTCGATTCATATTCAACTCAAATTTCAATTATTCACCATTTCCGTATTTCGATAAACCGCTATATTTGAAATCTAAATTCATCATATAATTTCAACCAAAATCTTCATAATCAAAAATCAATTTATATTCCTGTAACGACCCGTATTTTTACGGATCGAAAGATCGTAAAACTGTTATTTTTAGGTCGTTAGTGTTGATAAGTTGTCCAGAGTTTAAGTCGACCAAAGCTTAAGTCGTCCAGAGTTAGGTCGTGTAGTAGCTTAGGTCGTGTAGAAGTCTGGGTCGGTTGAGCGACTTAGTGAAGTTGGTAGCATTAGTGAGCGACTTAAGGGGGATAACGACTTAACAAGATAAGCGGCATAGGAGTTAGCGGCATAAGCAGGTTAGCGACCTAATGGAGGTAGGTCGTTCGAGTGACTTAAGGATTTAAGTTGTTGTAGTTTAGGTCGTAAGCGACCTATATTGCCCTGTAATGAAGTTAGGTCGTATGCGACTTAAGGTAGATTTTGTGTATAGTTGGGTCGTGAGCGACCTATGATTTAGTTAGGTCGTGAGCGACCTATATCAGGTTGCTATATGCTAGTTAGGTCGCGTGAAGGTGTAAGTGTTAGGTCGGTACTCCTGTTAAGTCGTTAGGTCGGTATCTCAGTTAGATCGCGCACTTGCGTTGTCGTTAGGTCGCGTGTGTGTTAGGTCGTGACTTCTGCTAAGTCACTAAGCTGCGTGAGTGTTAGGTCGTAGGTCGGAGGTAGTTAGGTCGTTAGGTCGGCGACGACCTAAGGGGCGGACGACCTAAGGATTCCAACCTATAAATACACGTTCTTGCCTCACTTTTTGGGAGTGGGATTTTTGAAGCGGGGAAGCCCTGCCATTTTGAGAGTTCGAGTGCTGCACTTCTTCACTTCTTTTCTTCACTTTAATCTTGTGATTCCTTCCATCCAAATCGAAGATCCAAAAGATTAGATTGAAGACCTCCATCCATCGAAGAGGGATTTCGTCGTTTAGAGTGGAATTTTGACGGATCAAGCTAGATCCTTTGCTGTCCAGATCTGAAGTGTGTTGCTTTTAAAGTGATTCAGTGAGTGGTGGTTATCTCTCACACGGATCCAAAGGAGTATATCGGATCGGTGGCTTGATTATGTGTTAAAAATAGTGATTTCATGCATTTTCGTAAACTTAAGTATAGATCCATTGTTCATGATGATTTGACATCCATTTTACTACATGTTAATCTATGCAAGTTCATTCATCAAGTTGTTGAGATATTGCTCATGTTTCATGCTTGTTAGATTTGGACTCTTTATTTACAAAATTGCCATTTTAGTTATAATTGCTTTTAGATCTTGTTTGCATGATTGATTACTTGGATTAATAATTTGATTTGATTGGTTGTTATAAATTAGTTGATTAGTTGTTGGATTTAGACAAGATGGTCGAGGATGATTCAAAAGCTAAGGGAAAGGCTCTTGAATTGGAAAAGCTGCTCGTGGCATATGTGGCGGATGATAAAGCTCATATGGATAGATTTGATGATGATGAGATGAGGCTTTGCTATGATGTGATGTAGCCTTGGTATAATCCAGACGGGATCATTCCAAGCATGTTGATAACTCGAGGGATGGTTCGAGTTCGTTGATAATGGTTGGCTCGAGAGGAGTTTGAGCTAGTATGAGAATAGTCGTCGAGGAGGATGACTAGAAGGCTGAGATTTCATCGTTGTTGAAGGTCCTAGCAGACTCAAAGCAAGAGTACGCTGGGAAGATTCGATAGTCCCAAAAGACTACAGTTGGTAGTCGAGTACTCTGGGCAGATTCGATAGTCCTAGGCACAGGCTGCGACGACGTGTGGAGTTCTATCTAGAACCGGGGTTACCGTTAGCCCTTGACGGACGGCTGAAAGAATGTGCCGGTCATTCAATTAACTGTGGTATCAAAGCAATGATAACAGTGATAGCCAGAGTCATGGATGTTTGGTTGTATCGTCATTCGATCTCAAGAGCAATATTTTCTGGGTGCTTATCTGATCTTGGTTTAGGCCTTGGGGGTTTGTACTTGGAAAACATCGACCTTGACTCGAGTGATAATTGCTTTACTTTAAATGTTTGCTTTGCTCTGTTTACTTCTGCTTAGTGGTCTGGGGGCTATCACTGTAGAAAGAGGTGGACTGGGAGGGTTGGGTTCCTATTCCTTTTACCTTTATGCGCTTTTGGTATGTTGTTAGTTAATTTACCGCTCACTAAGACTGTTGTCTGACTCAAGGTTTTATGTTCAACTCTTATGACCTTGGGCTGTTCATCCATTTTGGGATGGGCAGACTAGGTAGCAGGTGACAGGTGCTGTTCTTAGTTTCCAATGATGCTGATGACGAAGACGAGCTGGAGGCTTGCATATTATTTTCTTATTATATGTACTGGATGTTCCGCTGCTTGTATATTCTCTGAGTGATATGTAGTGAGGCTGGATGTATTGACTATTCAGATTTTTGTATCAAACTACTATGAGACTTATTTGATGCGATTCTGTTATGTGTAGCTTCACTATGTATATTTTTCTCTATTGTATTTTTATCCATGCGCTGTGAGTAATACGATAGATTCTGCTGTTTTAACTTACCTCTGACGATCATCCATGGCTGCCTGGCACACTTTTCACTACACTATTTCTATGTTTAGTGCAGGAGTCATGGGCGGTCGTCACATTTGGTATCAAAGCATTGGTTAATCGATTTTACCCAACGCTCGCTGATGTAACTACGTATGAGAGACGTAATTGTATTTTGATGGATGATTACTATATATAATATAGTAGTTTAGAAGGATTTGAGTCCTTTATGCAGTTGTTTCTCAAGGTGTGCTGATCATTTCTTTTATAGATATTAAGAATGAGTCGAAGAGGGAGACCAGCTGCTAGGGAAGGCCGTGCTGCTGAGGGGGCTACTGATTATGCTGCTATGTTCGAGGCTATGATGACTTCGATCATAAGAAGGATGCCAGCTCCGGGGTCAGCAGTTGATGTTGGAATTCAAGTTCAAGCTCCAAGACCGGTGGATTTTGCTAAGCTGTGTAAAGACTATACTGCTCTTGGAGGGAAGATTTTCTTGGGAACAGAGTCAACCATTGAAGTCCAGAGATGGATAGATGCTTGTAGAAGAATCTTTGGTGATTTGGGAATCGAGGATGCAACTAAAAGGAAGCTCGCATCAAGACAGCTTCAAGGGAGAGCTTCTGACTGGTGGAACTCTATCACCATTGATACTCCGAAGGAAGAAATTACTTGGGAACAATTCCAAGCCAGATTTGAAGCTAAGTTCATTTCTATAGCTCAGAAATCTGTTCTATTTAAGAAGTTTGTAGAGCTCAAGCAAGATGGAAGACAGGTTCTTGAGTATGTTTCTGAGTTTGAAGCCTTGTCCAAGTATGCACGGTCGTATATTGAATCTCCATATCAGAAAAACGAGAAGTTTGTGACAGGCTTGGACATTTATCTTGGGAAGCAGTTAGTGGATCATCTGGATGATCCATTTGAGAAGCTTGTGGAGAAAGCTCTCAGGCACGAAAATCTGTTTCCTATAGAAGATCTGTTGTTGCTGTGACCAAGGAAGAGTCTAAACCACAGCAGGGTGGAAACAAGAAGAGGAAGCAGCAGCAGCAAAAGGGTAAGGATGGCCAGAAGAAGCCGAAGGGCGAAGTGACCTGCTACAATTGTCAGCAGAAGGGCCATTTCTCCAGAGATTGCAAGAATCCAAAGGTGCCGGTGAAGTGCCACAACTGTGACAAGCTGGGGCATATTAAGAAGAATTGTCCAGAACCGCGGAAGGACAAGCAGATTGTGCAAGCTTATGCTTTAGGGGCTGTTCCATCATCTTCAAAAGCTCCTACCGCTGAAGAGAAAGGAAAGAGTGTGGTGGTTGAAGGTACTCTTTCCATATGTGGTGTTCCAGTTAGAGTGTTATTCGATACTGGGTAGTCGCATTCTTTTGTTTGTAATGAACTTGTAGGCCGGTTGGGTTTAGAACCAGATATCGTTGATAGACCATTGGTTGTGACTAATTCAGTTGGGGGTTCGTCCTGTCTGTGTATGCTATGCCGTGGTTTGGTTGTATCGAGTCATGATTGCTCTTTTGTTTGTGATTGTTTTGTTCTGAACTTTGCGGGGTTCGGAATTATTTTGGGTATGGACTGGCTTAGGAAGTATGCGGCAAAGGTTGATTGTGAAAGGTTGGAGGTGACAGTCGAGAATGTGGAAGGGCGAAAGGTTGTGATACGATGTAAGCACGAGGAAGGCATCTTCATGAGCTTCATGTATTCGCTGGTTGTTCCACGGGATGGACTGTCATCGGTGCCAATCGCTAATGGATTTGAGGATGTCTTTGATGAGGTCAAAGGGTTACCGCCGCATAGAGAGATCGAGTTTCGTATCGATCTAGTTGAAGGAGCCAGACCTGTTGTGATGCCTCTTAGGCGGATGGCGCCTATGGAACAGCAGGAGTTGAAGGTGCAGGTTGATGATCTTTTACAGAAAGGATTCATTCGGCGTAGTCTGTCCGAATGGGGTGCACCGGTTGTGTTTGCAACCAAAGAAGATGGATCATTGAGGTTGTGTGTGGATTATCGTGAGCTGAATAAAGTGACTAAGAAGAACAAGTATCCATTGCCAAGAATAGATGACTTGTTAGATCAACTTCACGAAGCTAAGGTGTTTTCTCAGATGGATTTGGCAACGGGATTTCACCAGTTAAGAGTGGCTAAGGATAGTGTGCCGAAGACTGCTTTCGGGACACCATCCGGTTTCTTTGAGTGGCTGGTAATGCCGTTTGGATTGACCAATGCGCCAGCATATTTTGTGGATCTTATGAATAGAGTGTTCAGAGACCAGTTGAACAAGTTCATACTAGTGTTCGTGGATGATATTTTGATTTATTCCAGAACTGAAGAAGAGCACATGACGCACTTGTGTATTGTTTTGGAAATCTTACGGAAACATCAGCTGAAGGCTAAGTTTTCGAAGTGTCACTCCTGGAAGAGTGAAGTGAGGTTCTTAGGCCATATTATCTCTGGAAATGGAATAGCGGTTGATCCCGCTAAGGTGGCAGCAATCCAGGATTGGGTTAGACCTAAGAATACGTCTGATGTGAGAAGTTTTCTTGGATTAGCAGGATATTATCGCCGATTTATTAAAGACTTTTCCAAGATAGCTGCACCATTAACAGGATTGACGAAAAAGAACCAAGTATTCAGATGGGATGCTAAGTGTGAGCAAGCTTTCGGGATCCTGAAAGAGCGACTGACAAGTGCTCCTGTTTTGACTATTCCAAGTGAAATTGATGAGATGGTGGTTTATACCGATGCATGTGGTACTGGACTTGGAGCAGTGCTGATGCGGAAGGGTAAAGTTGTTGCGTATGCAAGTCGACAACTGAAGCCACATGAAAGGAATTATCCGACTCATGATTTGGAGTTGGCAGCGATTGTATTTGCTCTGAAGATGTGGAGACATTACCTATTGGGAGTTCGATTCGAGTTGTTTACAGATCATAAGTCGTTGAAGTATCTTTTCTACCAAAAGAATTTGAATCTTAGGCAGCAACGATGGCTAGATTTTTTGGCATCATATGATTTTGGTATAGCCTATACTCCGGGAAAGGGTAACGCAGTGGCAGATGCGTTAAGTCGAAGACATGCAGGATTGGGAGCCATGTTTTCATAATGGAAGAGTCTCGAGTATTTAGCTGGATTTGACTTCAGGCCCAGATGTGAATTGGAACCTGAGATGTTGGCAAACTTATCGATAAGACCTACTCTTGTGGAAAGAATTGGCGAGAGCCAAAAGCGAGACGATAAGCTTGTCAAGATTATCCATGATTTGGAATCTGGATTGGACCCAGAAAAGGATAAAGGATTCGAGGTCGATCGAGAGGGTTGGCTTCGGAAGCAAGGACGACTAGTTGTTCCCGATATAGGTGAATTGAGAGATGAAGTTCTGAAGGAAAGTCATCACTCGAAGCTGACAATTCATCCAGGTGGAAATAAGGTGTATCGGGATATAAAGAGAACCTATTACTGGGAAGGTATGAAGAAGGATGTTGGAAATTTTATTTCCAAGTGCATGAACTACCAGTTGGTAAAAGCTGAGCAAAAGAAGCCCAGTGGATTGCTTCAGCCATTAGAAGTTCCTACATGGAAGTGGGAGCAAATATCGATGGATTTTATTGATGGGTTACCTAGAACAAGAACGGGAAATGAAGGGATTTAGGTCATCGTAGATCGTCTGACTAAGAGTGCAAGATTCATTCCTGTTCGATCAACCAGGACTGCAACAAAATTGGCTGAGCTGTATGTTAAGTGGATAGTTCGATTCCATGGTATTCCGAAAGGAATAGTGAGCGATCGAGACCCATTGTTCACTAGTGGATTTTGGAAGATCTTCCAGGAAGTTTTGGAAACTGAACTGTGTTTGAGTACAGCTTATCACCCCCAAACAGATGGTCAGACCGAGAGAGTCAATCGAGTTTTGGAAGATCTCCTTAGAGCTTGTGTTTTAGATTTCGGAGGATCATGGGAAGATCACCTTCATTTGGTGGAATTTTCGTATAACAACAGTTACCAGTCAAGCATTGGTATGGCACCATATGAAGCATTGTATGGAAGACCGTGTAACTCTCGACATGTTGGTTAGAAACAGGAGAAAAACTGATACTTGGGCCAGAAATGATTCGACAGACTTCGGATTGCATAGAGATCATTCGGCAATGAATGAAGGCAGCCCAAGACCGACAGAAAAGTTATGCCGATAAGCGTCGTAAGGATTTGGAATTCGACGTAGGTGATATGGTTTTTGTGAAGATTTCTCCACTGAAGAATGTTATTCGATTCGGGAAGAAAGGAAAATTGACTTCGAGATTTGTTGGACCATTCCCGATCATCGAGCAAATTGGAAAGATCGCCTATAAATTGGAGTTACCAGAAAAGATGGTGGGTGTGCACAATGTTTTTCACATATCATATCTACGAAAGTATGTGCACGACTCGAATACGGTGGTTTCTGCTGATAGCTGTGAAGATTTTGAAGTTGACCTAGTTGATAAGAGACCCCGTAAGCCGCTTCGTGTTGTGGAAACTGACACGAAACAGCTTAGGAGGAAGGTAGTTAGGTTGCTCAAGATACAATGGAGTGATGATGTTAACGACTGTACATGGGAGGTGGAAGAGAGGATGAAGGCAGCTCATCCTGAACTCTTCGAGGTATGGCCATAAGGTGTCGTGTCATCTCACGACATTGTAACTTGTTCTAGTTTTGGAATTCTGCATGTTAGGTTAGTAATTGGACGCATGGTTTGTTGATTGCTATGGATGGTAGGCATGCAGAATAGTTTTTGATTGCTCTTGTTTGTTTGGAATTTCGAGGGCGAAATTCCTAAGGGGGAGAGAATGTAACGACCCGTATTTTTACGGATCGAAAGATCGTAAAACTGTTATTTTTAGGTCGTTAGTGTTGATAAGTTGTCCAGAGTTTAAGTCAACCAAAGCTTAAGTCGTCCAGAGTTAGGTCGTGTAGTAGCTTAGGTCATGTAGAAGTCTGGGTCGGTTGAGCGACTTAGTGAAGTTGGTAGCATTAGTGAGCGACTTAAGGGGGATAACGACTTAATAAGATAAGCGGCATAAGCAGGTTAGCGACCTAAGGGAGGTAGGTCGTTCGAGCGACTTAAGGATTTCAGTTGTTGTAGTTTAGGTCGTAAGCGACCTATATTGCCCTGTAATGAAGTTAGGTCGTATGCGACCTAAGGTAGATTTTGTGTATAGTTGGGTCGTGAGCGACCTATGATTTAGTTAGGTCGTGAGCGACCTATATCAGGTTGCTATATGCTAGTTAGGTCGCGTGAAGATGTAAGTGTTAGGTCGGTACTCCTATTAAGTCGTTAGGTCGGCATCTCAGTTAGATCGCGCACTTGCGTTGTCGTTAGGTCGCGTGTGTGTTAAGTCATGACTTCTGCTAAGTCACTAAGCCGCGTGAGTGTTAGGTCGTAGGTCGGAGGTAGTTAGGTCGTTAGGTCGGCGACGACCTAAGGGGCGGACGACCTAAGGATTCCAGCCTATAAATACATGTTCTTGCCTCACTTTTTGGGAGCGGGATTTTTGAAGCGGGGAAGCCCTGCCATTTTGAGAGTTCGAGTGCTGCACTTCTTCACTTCTTTTCTTCACTTTAATCTTGTGATTCCTTCCATCCAAATCGAAGATCCAAGAGATTAGATTGAAGATCTCCATCCATCGAAGAGGGATTTCGTCATTTAGAGTGGAATTTTGACGGATCAAGCTAGATCCTTTGCTGTCCAGATCTGAAGTGTGTTGCTTTTAAGGTGATTCGGTGAGTGGTGGTTATCTCTCACACGGATCCAAAGGAGTATATCGGATCGGTGGCTTGATTATGTGTTAAAAAAAGTGATTTCATGCATTTTCGTAAACTTAAGTATAGATCCATTGTTCATGATGATTTGACATCCATTTTACTACATGTTAATCTATGCAAGTTCATTCATCAAGTTGTAGAGATATTGCTCATGTTTCATGCTTGTTAGATTTGGACTCTTTATTTACAAAATTGTCATTTTAGTTATAATTGCTTTTAGATCTTGTTTACATGATTGATTACTTGGATTAATAATTTGATTTGATTGGTTGTTATAAATTAGTTGATTAGTTGTTGGATTTAGACAAGATGGTCGAGGATGATTCAAAAGCTAAGGGAAAGGCTCTTGAATTGGAAAAGCTGCTCGTGGCATATGTGGCGGATGATGAAGCTCATATGGGTAGATTTGATGATGATGATGAGATGAGGCTTTGCTATGATGTGATGTAGCCTTGGTATAATCCAGATGGGATCATTCCAAGCATGTTGATAACTCGAGGGATGGTTCGAGTTCGTTGATAATGGTTGGCTTGAGAGGGATTTGAGCTAGTATGAGAATAGTCGTCGAGGATGATGACTAGAAGGCTGAGATTTCATCGTTGTTGAAGGTCCTAGCAGACTCAAAGCAAGAGTATGCTGGGCAGATTCGATAGTCCCAAAAGACTACAGTTGGTAATCGAGTACTCTGGGCAGATTCGATAGTCCTAGGTACGGGCTGCGATGACGTGCGGAGTTCTGTCTAGAATTGGGGTTACCATTAGCCCTTGACGGACGGCTGAAAGAATGTGCCGGTCATTCAATTAACGGTGGTATCGAAGCAATGATAACAGTGATAGCCAGAGTCATGGATGTTTGGTTGTATCGTCATTCGATCTCAAGAGCAATATTTTCTGGGTGCTTATCTGATCTTGGTTTAGGCCTTGGGGGTTTGTACTTGGAAAACATCGACCTTGACTCGAGTGATAATTGCTTTACTTTAATTGTTTGCTTTGCTCTGTTTACTTCTGCTTAGTGTGTTTGGAGGCTATTACTGTAGAAAGAGGTGGAGTGGGAGGGTTGGGTTCCTATTCCTTTTACCTTTATGCTCTTTTGGTATGTTGTTAGTTAATTTACCGCTCACTAAGACTGTTGTCTGACTCAAGGTTTTTTGTTCAACTCTTATGACCTTGGGCTGTTCATCCATTTTGGGATGGGCAGACTAGGTAGCAGGTGACAGGTGCTGTTCTTAGTTTCCAACGATGCTGATGACGAAAACGAGCTGGAGGCTTGCATATTATTTTCTTATTATATGTACTGGATGTTCCGCTGCTTGTATATTCTCTGAGTGATATGTAGTGAGGCTGGATGTATTGACTATTCAGATTTTTGTATCAAACTACTATGAGACTTATTTGATGTGATTCTATTCTGTGTAGCTTCACTATGTATATTTTTCTCTATTGTATTTTTATCCATGCGTTTAGATTCTGCTGTTTTAACTTACCTCTGACGATCATCCATGGCTTCCTGGCACACTTTTCACTGCACTATTTTTATGTTTAGTGCAGGAGTCATGGGCGGTCGTCACAATTCCAAATCCAATATTTAAAACCATTTAAATGTTCAAAATCAAACGACTGAAAATCCGAGTCGTTATATTCCCCCCCCCCTTAAAAGAATTTCGTCCCCGAAATTGCTAAGGTAGGAAAATGTTTCAAACCCCTTACTTTCCAAAAACCCACTTAGTGAAAATTCGATATTTCACTTTTCTAATCTTTTAGTTCCAACCCAGAACAATTAGTTTTACATTTCTAAACCAAAACCCTTTATTTCAATTATAATTCAAATCAAATTTTAGTTAACAAAAAATTTTCCAAAAATTTTTAAAATTTTTCTAGCATCCTAAATTTTCGAAATTTTTTGGCACAACCTCCCTTGTACGGAGAGCCTTTTGCAATATCACAAATATAATAAAAATGATATCATCGACCCATACGATCAAAAACATAATATATCAATATTTATTTCATTTTTGCTTTTAATGCGAAAGCGTACCTTATATTAGCGTTATTAAGCGAGTTTGCTTAATTTATATGCAATTGCGCAACCCAAAACCAAGCTAAATAGCTCCATGTACTTGTACTTACTCGAACAAACACATCAGTTTCATATTTTATGAAATTTAATAACTTTACATGCATTTTACTAGTTTAAACACATAGTTTCAAAATGCAAAACATAGCATATCAGGTATTCATAAGCAATCACAAGGTTCCATCATTAATTTAGTTACTTTCAATCGGTTTATATACCATTTCATTCAATTCAAATGATCACACAATTAATTTGCATCCAATTCATATCCACATCCATAATATTCATATCATATCCATTAAAAATGGATCTAACCAATTTATTCACTTACCACATATATTGCATAATTTTATTTACTTCCGGTTGCGTCAAACGACAAAATTTTTCATGCAAATTCGTGATATTCATCTAATAAAATACCCACTTCAATTTATCAGCCAAATTTAAATTGCTTCTGAATCTATTTATTCAATTTCATGGATTCACATTCAATTTATTTACCAAAATATTATTCGCTCAATTTTATATTCAACGACAATCCAATCCATGCCAGTTTATTTATGGAACATTTCATAAACTAGTCACATAAGCTGAATTTCATTCTTATCAAAAATATTCCCAACCATATTCAATTTACTTACACATCAATTAAATTCGTTTATAACTTAAGTCGCTACCATTTCAATCCATTTCTATTTTATTCGACAATATTCAAAATATATCTAATTCGCTTACATTTTTATCGAATTTCATTTATAACCCAATTCTCATTTCCAACATTCAATTCACTAATTAATTCTATAATTAGTTCACTCTATTACCATCAAATTCCATTCCATTTTGGGTCAAATCAAATTTCATTAAACTTAACTTCATAGTTAATTTCATTTGAATCATATCCCAAAATCATATTCAACTCATTTATACTTAAATTGAATTTATTTATAACACAAATTCCATATTCATTCATCATTTCATTAGAATTCAAATCCGATTCGATTTAACCATTTCACCTCATCGTTACTTAAGATTTATTATAAAGATCTCATACTAGCACTTCTGATTATTATTATTTTTGACTTAAGTCCAGATTTCAATTTTTATTAGCCAATATTTCAAACACATTCATTTTCATTTTACGCTTAAGTCGAATCCTTTTTATTCTTGAGTTCATATCCACTTTTCTAATTTATAAGTTACACAACTTATTTTTTCACATTTTAAAAATTATAACTCAAGATTATACATTACTTATAACTTAAATATATATTTATTCCATTGACTCCAATTTCATAAGCTATTCAAACTTATTTATTCACAATTCCATAATTTTTCACTTAAATTTTATTCCATTCAATATTTATAACTTATAGTTATATAACTATTTCACAAATCAAATTTTATATTTAATTCAATTTGATATCATTTCTAATCCAATCCAATTTTATTTAACTTTTCTTAAGTCAAATTCAAATCCATACAATTTCCCTTTTCAAATATAATTTATTTAACTTGCATAAGTTAAATTTTAATTTCATATTGAAATTCACATTTCCCAAGTTTTAGTTCAAATACTTATTCTCTTTTGGTTTCACTTCTCATCTAATTGGAAGTTTCAGAATTCAATCACCCGATTCTATTTCAAATCATTTTAAAACTCCCTATATAAATATATACCCCTTTCTATATACCAAATCTTGCTTTTGGAATTTTTAAATCAATAACTGATTTTACCAAAACAATTCCGAAGCCAAATAATCACAGTAGCAATCCGTCACTTAGAAACTCGTAAAATGAACACCGATGATGTCGAGATCATCATCAGAATTATTTTCCAGCGACTGAAGTGAGTTCGTTGCTTTTATCACCTTCAAAATCCATTTAAACAATTTCCCCTCAAAATATTCCAAAATAATACCACCATTGTTTGTTTTCAAAACGCTTTGGAAAACATTTCCGAAAATTCAGGGATTTAAATTCCAAATTCTGGCTTGAATCCATTTTTATTTAAACTCATTTGTATAATTCATTCTTATACAATTTCTATTTGGTTATATATATATAACCACTTAAATTTTATAATCTTATTAGATTATAATACTATCAACCAAACACCCAAATATATATATAATAATTCAGAATTTTTTTTCTATTATATCAAAATATAATTTGGGTAAAATTGTTTCATTTACCCACTTCAAAAAAATATTATGTCTGTTTGCCTAGTTTAAGAGTTTAGAAACCCCTATCGATACAGTTATCCAGACCGTACCGACCAGAATTCATAAACACTCAACCGATAAGTCAATATAATATAAAACAATTTATATTCACTAACAAATATGCGCTCATATCTATAATACACTCAGACTCATTCTAGTGTACTGCTGACCTTATTTTTTATGATAATTCCCACCAAAGCTAAGGTTCTCACTTAACCTTGCGCTCTGATACCAAATGTAGCGACCCACCATTTTGTACCCTTTGAGCTGACATTTAACCACACTTGTCCAACCCAAATTGTACGAAAGGGTGAATAACTAAGGGTGAAGAAAAAGAAGAAATAGAAGAAAAACAGAAACCACAATATAGAATCTCACAATCGCAGCAGAACAAAATATAATATATAATAACAAATTTTTATACAAAAGAAATTATAGCTGTTAATATACAAACAATCATCCGAGTACATCAATCAACAATCAATCTGGACAGTTATAATGTAACGGCCCATAAATTTTAACGATTTTATAACGTAATTAACTGAATTTTTTCTTGCAATTAAACAATAAAATTTAGCAATGAAAATTTGATATTTGTAATGCGTCTATTTAAACGTAGCAAATGTCAAGTTTTCATCTGAAAATATGGAAGTTGGTTCTGTTGTGTAACTTTTAATTTAAAATCAGTTAATTTGATGAAAATAAAATATTTTCGAAATCTGAATATTTTTATATAATAAAAAGGTTTATTATTTTCTGAGTAAGGCGTCATATTTCATTTCGCCAAATTCGGACTGCTCTAGCTCCGTTTATGTTATTTTCGACGTTTTAGCAGCATTTTGGCAGCGAAATATCAACTTTTGATAGTATGATCGTATCACTCATATATATGTACCGTTCTATTCGTCTCGTCGTGTTGATCTACGTAGTATATTCATTTGTGTGTTCCGAAGTTTGGTACGTGGCGAAACCCGCAGAACGGTTAACCGTATCGGTACTCGTTTTGAACCCTTTTGTTTTCCTATGTCCCTTCATCGTCCTCCATGAGAAAGCTGTCAGCCACTAGCGATTAATATTTCTTGAATTCCACATTTGGCTTTTGTTATTCCTATGGTTTCAATTTATGCCGGTTGTCCTTTCATTTCTCTTTGTCCATTTCAAAATAGTTCAGTCTATTCATTCTACCATTCTTATATAAAAAAAATAAAAATAAATAAATATATAATCAGATTTCTTTATCATTGAGATTGCCCTGCTCCTCTTCTTCTTGTTTCAATCTGGAATATATATATATATAAGATTGGGCTATAATTCAAGTTTGCTTGCTATAAACCTTTCCTCCTCCTTCTTTTGCCATCGGCCTTCCCTTCCAACTCCTCCGTTCACCATGCAACCATCCCCTTCTAGTCTTCTATCTTTTCTATTCATGGCAGGGAAAATATAAATATATAGAGACTGTTTCACATATATGTATATTTCTTGTTTTTTGAACCTGTTCACCTTTTTTCTACAAACCTCGACCGCATCCTCCCTCACCGCCAACCACGCAACACCCCTACCGATCCTCCCCTTCTTCTCCTCCCTCTCTGACGCAGCGGATTAAACAAAACAATCTTCAATCGGTGAAAGTAGTAGTCGATGGATTGAAAGATACTGAAATGCCCAAATTCGTTGATCCGAAGATACCGAATTCTAGCTATCCCGAACTCGTTGATCGCGCACGATACCGGGTTCAAAGATCTTCAATTCTTCAAGCGTTGATCAAGCGCACTTGATTCTGCGAATCGGCTTCTACAATCGTTGAATCGAGCGCACTCGATTAACCGAAAGAGGAGATAGGAGATTACACTCAACTACCAATTTGAATGAAAGCACAAAGCTAACAAAAGAGAATTTTATTCAAAAATCAACAACCTACAAAATGTCACCACTTGCCTATTTATAGGCTACAACTTACGCAGTACAAAATATTCACAACTCCTAAGTCGGCTCCGACTTATAACCCCTTTCCGATTTACGACTTAAGACTCCTTCCGACCTACGACTCAGAAGCACACGACTTAAAAACAAATGCGACTCAACATACATGTATATTACAAACGACTCTCGACTTATAAAAGTTGCGACCTACGACTTAGTATAAGTCAGTAACGCCTTATCAACAGCTCCAGCTTCCATCAGCGGTAGAGATTAACTCGGCAGAAGAATCAACAGTAACAAGCTTCAGTGACTTAAAGATGGTACGACCTAAGTAAGTCGTAACTCGGCACCGACTTACCACTTGACCCGTTAAGTCGTTCATGAACTAACATTTCATCAGTTGGCTCTGCCTTCTTACTGCCTAACTTGGTAGGTCGTCCTGGCGACTTAAGATATTCGATAACCCTCACCTCTTCACGAGTTAGGTCTTCCACTCCGTTAAGTCGGTCACGACTTATGTCTTTACTCCTGTTAAGTCGGTAACGACTTAAGTCTCCCATCATGTTAACTCGGTCACGACTTATATCTTTAGTTCTGTTAACTCGCAAGTATCCACTAAGTCGTTGCCGAGTCATACTAGGTCGTTGGAATGACTTAAAATCTTCGTTAGGTCGGCTGCGATCTTCACTAAGTCGGTGGTACGACTCAAAACCTTCGTTAGGTCGGTTGCGACCTAAAACTTTAATTTTCCACAATTTCTCACAAAATCCTAACTTGTTAGCTTCCCCTTTAGGTCGGACTCGACCTATCAACATGTTAGGTCGTATACGACCTATGACTTCTTCTTTCTGGGCTGCATCATCCTCCCCAGGTTGAGAAAAATTCGTCCTCGAATTTGCATCCTCATCTTCCACAACAAACTCATCCCCATGATATGGTACGAGATACTTAACATTGAATACGTCAGACGTATATACATCATCTGGCAGCTTCAATTTATAAGCATTTTCATTAAATCGTTTCACGATTTCTACTGGACCAATTTTCCTGGCTTTCAATTTGTTATAAGCGCCCACTGGAAAACGATCCTTTGTTAATACAACATAAACCAAATCACCTTCATTAAATTCAACGTTTCTTCATTTCAAATCTGCAGATCGTTTATACTTCTCATTTGCTTTCTCCAATCGTTCCTGAACGATTTTATGACATTCCGCCAATCCATCAACAAAATCAGCAGCTTTCTTAACTATCTTCTTGGATTGTGGCACTACCGTTAAACCCAACGGTCCCCTCGGTAGGCTTGAATATACTATCTGAAATGGACTGAACCCTGTGCTACGATTTACCGCATGATTATGGGCAAACTCTGCTTGGCATAACTTTACATCCCAACTCCTCAGATTGTCTTGAACAAGACACCTCAACAAATTTCTCAACGATCTGTTCACAACCTCGGTCTGTCCATCCGTCTGCGGGTGATAAGCACTACTAAATTTCAATTTCGTTCCCACCATCTTCCACAAACTTAGCCAAAATTGACTTAGAAATCTAGTATCCCTATCAGAAACAGTGGTTTCCGGCAAACCATGTAAACGATATATCTCTTTGAAGAATAACTCAGCAACCCGGATGGCATCAGCTGTCTTCTTACAAGCGATGAAATGTGCCATCTTGGAAAATCTGTCCACCACAACGAATATAGAATCATTCCCCCTTTGAGTTCTAGGCAAACCCAAAACAAAATCCATACTGAGATCCACCCATGGTTTTACAGGCACGGGTAACGGCATATACAGTCCCGCATTTATCGCTGTTCCCTTAGAAACTTGGCAAACATGACATCTCTCCACAAACCTTCCCACTTCTTTCCTCATCGATGGCCAAAAGTAAGATTGTGAAATCAACTGTAATGTACGGTCTCTCCCAACATGCCCTTCTTCATGTATCTCTTTTACAATCTTCATTCTCAAACTACAATCAGGTATGCACCATCGATTTCCCTTGAACAGAAAACCATCTACCATCACGAACTCATTCGTCTCCCCATTCTTGACTTTATCAACAAACTTCATAAAGTAAGGATCTTCCACAAATAATTCCGGCAACATGTCAAACCCCGTCACTTCAACCTTCATTGTTGTCAATAAATGATTCCTCCTACTCAAAGCATCAGCCACACGATTCGTCACCCCCGACTTGTGTTTAACAACAAAAGTAAACTGTTGCAGATATGCAATCCACGATGCATGTCTTGCTGAAATTTTGTCTTGTCCTTGTAAATGCTTCAACGCCTCATGATCAGTATACAGAACAAACTCTTTCTGAAATAGATAATGTCTCCAGTGTTTGATAGCTTGCACAACAGCATAGAATTCCACATCATATGTACTGTATCTCATCTTCGCTCCTAATAACTTCTCACTAAAGTATGCAATAGGACGCCCCCTCTGACTCAGCACTCCTCCAATCCCAACCTTGGATGCATCAGTATGTAGTTCAAACACTAGCTGAAAATCTGGTAATATTAGAATTAGTGCAGACGTCAAGAGTTCCTTGATCCGATCAAAAGCAACTCCGGCTTCCCTCGTCCATGCAAACTGTTTACCCTTCATACAATCAGTCACAGGTGCCATCACACTACTAAAGTGTGGAATAACCCTTCGATAAAATGAAGCCAACCCGTGAAAACTACGAACTTCCGTTATCGTCTTGGGTTGCGGCCAATCCCTAATCGCCTCAACTTTACTTTGGTCAACCCGTATTCCTTTTTCCGACACAACATACCCCAGAAATAGAACACTCCTTGCCATGAAAACACATTTCTTTGTAGCAGCATAGAATTGTTCTTCATGAAGAATAATTAGCACTTTCTTCAAATGCTGAACATGTTCTTCTCTACTAGCACTGTAGATCAGAATATCATCAAAGTAAACCACCACAAATTTTCCAATGTACGGTCTGAAAATTTGATTCATCACCCTCATGAATGTACTCGGTGCATTAGATAGACCAAACGGCATTACCAGCCATTCATACAATCCTTCCCTCGTCTTGAATGCTGTCTTCCATTCATCCCCTCGTCTAATGCGAATCTGATGATAACCGCTCTTCAAGTCAATCTTAGAAAAGATTACGGACCCACTGATCTGATCCAATAAATCATCAAGCCTCGGCATCGGAAATCTGTATCTGACTGTGATCTTATTCAATGCTCTACTGTCTATGCACATCCTCCACGTTCCATCCTTTTTGGGTACCAATAAAGCTGGTACAGCACAAGGACTTAAACTCTCCTGCACACGCCCCTGTTCAAGCAATTCCTCTACCTGCCTCCGCAACTCTTCATGTTCCTTCAGACTCATTCGATAATGTGGTCTGTGTGGTAACACAACACCTGGAACAAGATCTATCTGATGTTGTATATCCCTCAACGGTGGCAACTCCGTTGGTAACTCCTCTGGAAATACATCGTCAAATTCTTTCAAAACTGGTTTAACTTCTTCTGGAATTTCAACTTCTTCACTGCTCTCACGCCCAATTAACAAGAATACTTCCGACTCTTCTTCAACCTCCTTAACAAACTCCTTCAAAGATAACAAAGTTTTGAGCTCTTCAATCTCCTCCAACTTGTTTTCCTCCTGTTGTCGCTTCTTTGGAACTAGAGTAATCTTTGGGCCTTCAAACATGAAACTGTAACTGTTGGTATGCCCATCATGTTGCACCGCCCTATCATACTGCCACGGTCTCCCCAGCAACAAATGGTAAACGTCCATATCTACCACATCGCACAAGATTTCATCTTTATATTTCTTTCCAATTGAAAACTTCACACAAGCCCTTCGTCCAACCTTCACCTCCCCGCCTTTCCTCAACCAAGCTAGCTTATACGGTTTCGGATGTTTCTCAGTCTTCAATGCCAACTTCCTCACAGCTTCAGAAGAAATTATATTATCACAGCTTCCAGCATCAATAACAAATTTGCAAACTTTCCCCAGAATAGTACATGTTGACTGAAAAATATTGCTCCTTAACCAACTACAATCCTCCTCTTGCTTTGGTGTTAAACAGGACCTCTTCATCATTAGATTGTAACCTTCGTCTCCCATCACTTCTTCTTCCTCCTCATCAGGTAGCGAATTGGAACATTCAGCTTCTTCATCCTCATCCTCAACCTCTGCTATCATAGCTCTCTTCTTCGGCTTCGGACATTCGCTACTTTTGTGGCCCATTTCTTGGCAATTATAACATTTGAAACCATTATTGACTTTCGCCTTCTCAACCTCCTTCACCACTGGTCTACTGATAGGTTTGGAAACATTAGAACTCCCACTAACACCCTTCACTTGATTGTTGGAATTAGTAAACACACCTCCTCCTCGTCTACACTGCTTCTCCCAAGCCAACGCTTTCTGATGTGCTTCCGCTATAGATCTAGGATCAAACATGTTAACCATATCTTGAATCTGCATTCGCAACCCCCCAACAAATCTGGCTGTCAATTGTTCTTCTGCCTCCATAATATCATTTCTCGCAATAAGTTGATAAAATTCGTCAGCATAGTCATTCACAGATTTCGTCCCTTGTCTCAAGTTTTGCAATCTCTGATACATAAGCGACTGATAGTTATAAGGTAAGAATGTTGCTTTCATCAATTTCTTCATCTTCTCCCAAGATTCAACCTTTGACTTCCCCATCCGTTCACGTGTAAGTTTAGTTTGCTGCCACCATGCCAAAGCTCTACCCCTCAACCTTGTAGCAACCAACTTCACTCTACGATGTTCTGGAACTTCTTTGAAGTCAAAAATCTCCTCAACATTAGCTGCCCAATCTAGAAACTCCTCCGCTTGCATACCACCTTTGAATTCAGGAATTTCAGTCTTCATCCCCGACTCCCACTTGTGATCATACTCAGAGTAATTTCTTCCTTGTCCTCGTCCTTGTCCTCGAACACTACCACCATCATACTCCTCTTCAAAATCAAAAGTATATCGTTGTCTATCTCGTCCACCCACATCTCTACTACCTTCACGTCTACCACCATCATCCCTTCTATCTACATTCCTCCGTTCACGATCATCCACGTTCCTCCCACGCCTTTGATCATTGTCAACACTTCTTTCTCGATTGGATTGTGGTGAGACTCTACTTCCCCCATGGTTAGATTCAGGTGAAACCCTTCTCCGATTTTGATTCATTTCTAACATCATCTTCTCTAACCGTCCAATTCCTTCGTTAAGCTTTTCACTAAACTTTTCATTGATTCTTTGCTCCATCTCATCAGCTTCTTCTCTTCGATACAAAGCTTCTACGTTTTGGTGACGATTAGCTCTCCTTGGTGGCATGATTGAAATCTTCACAAATTCTTCAACACTTCAAAATTCAAACACTTTTCGAACTTTGATCCAAAATGAAATGGATCGAAGACTCCCACTTTGTTGCAATTTGTGATGAACACGATGAACAACAACTTCTCCAAACTTCAAATTCTCGGCTAGACAATGAAATGATGCTCGACTAATACATCAACTTCTTCAAATAATTGGCTCCAAGTCTCGATCTAGCTATGATTGGCTAGAACTCGCTCCGATACCAAAACTGACGCAGCGGATTAAACAAAACAATCTTCAATCGGTGAAAGTAGTAGTCGATGGATTGAAAGATACTGAAATGCCCAAATTCGTTGATCCGAAGATACCGAATTCTAGCTATCCCGAACTCGTTGATCGCGCACGATACCGGGTTCAAAGATCTTCAATTCTTCAAGCGTTGATCAAGCGCACTTGATTCCGCGAATTGGCTTCTGCATCGTTGAATCGAGCGCACTCGATTAACCGAAAGAGGAGATAGGAGATTACACTCAACTACCAATTTGAATGAAAACACAAAGCTAACAAAAGAGAATTTTATTCAAAAATAAACAACCTACAAAATGTCACCACTTGCCTATTTATAGGCTACAACTTACGCAGTACAAAATATTCACAACTCCTAAGTCGGCTCCGACTTATAACCCCTTTCCGATTTACGACTTAAGACTCCTTCCGACCTACGACTCAGAAGCACACGACTTAAAAACAAATGCGACTCAACATACATGTATATTACAAACGACTCTCGACTTATAAAAGTTGCGACCTACGACTTAGTATAAGTCAGTAACGCCTTATCAACAGCTCCAGCTTCCATCAGCGGTAGAGATTAACTCGGCAGAAGAATCAACAGTAACAAGCTTCAGCGACTTATAGATGGTACGACCTAAGTAAGTCGTAACTCGGCACCGACTTACCACTTGACCCGTTAAGTCGTTCATAACCTAACATTTCATCAGTTGGCTCTGCCTTCTTACTGCCTAACTTGGTAGGTCGTCCTGGCGACTTAAGATATTCGATAACCCTCACCTCTTCACGAGTTAGGTCTTCCACTCCGTTAAGTCGGTCACGACTTATGTCTTTACTCCTGTTAAGTCGGTAACGACTTAAGTCTCCCATCATGTTAACTCGGCCACGACTTATATCTTTAGTTCTGTTAACTCGCAAGTATCCACTAAGTCGTTGCCGAGTCATACTAGGTCGTTGGAATGACTTAAAATCTTCGTTAGGTCGACTGTGATCTTCACTAAGTCGGTGGTACGACTCAAAACCTTCGTTAGGTCGGCTGCGACCTAAAACTTTAATTTTCCACAATTTCTCACAAAATCCTAACTTGTTAGCTTCCCCTTTAGGTCGGACTCGACCTATCAACATGTTAGGTCGTATACGACCTATGACTTCTTCTTTCTGGGCTGCATCACTCTCCTTCACCAATAGCTGCCTCCTTCACAACAACCCGCCACTCACCCTCCCTCTCTCTCCTCTAACAGCCAAAGCATCCCCTCACTTCCATATAACCCCAAACCCTGTGACCGAGCAGCCCTTCCTCCGTCGCCATCTGCCGCTCTGACCAATCGCCAAGCACTTCGCCAGCAAGCATTGACTACCGCGGCTGACCATCAGCCTACACGAGCATCACATGCAAAACCCTCTCTATTATATATTATGTGTTTACAGTGTATATTACTATATATATATACGAGTTATATAAAGGAGTATTACATATATTATTCTATTTTGTTCTGTTCTATGAAAATGTATAAGTTTATATATAAAGTGCAGTAGCATAGTGACATTTGATGCTGTTAATATATAATAGTAAAGTATGATTTTGTATATAATGTGTTAATATATATATATATATATATTTAAATTTATTATTAATATTTGGAAATAGTTTAGTTATAGCTTTAAAATATTTTATGTTTCAATATCCATTTGGAAATCTTTGAAAAAATATATATAGGTTTATAAATTAAAAAAGGAATTTTGAGAAAACTATATGTTTTTATTCTAAAATTAAAATATAATATATGTTATCTTAAATATGTATTTTCCAATTGACTATTGGTTTTAAGAAAATAATAATAATATAATATACATTTCATTTCAGTTATATCAAGTTGATTCGGATTTGTTTCATCGATTCCTTATTATCAGCCTTGTTGTCGAATCCGTGTTCACCTTTCTTTGCTTTGAGATTTGTCATTTGGATTGGTCGATTGTCGAGTTCGTGATTCTAATCGTAGCTTGTCGTGTTTTCTAATTTCTTTAGCTTCGAAAGGTGAGCAATCACTCACGATTAACATTCTTATATTTAGTAAATTTAATTTACATGAAATGACAATTGAAATATGCTGTTAAATTTGAATTGTTAAGTTACTCAACTGTTAAATATGATATGCCATTATCTTGTAACAGCCCGCACCTCACTTAACGTAGATATTGTCCCCAACTTAGTCACCTCTGCCTCATGGGCCAAGCCAAGGTGTGGGGTTTTGTTCCTCAAAAGGCCTCGACGTTGTTATGAGGTGAAGGCTTTGGTATATAAGCACCCACTTTATAGTATTATCCATGATGTGGGACTATTATTCCCATTTTGAAAGGGTGTTACATATCTGCAATTGTTTACCTATGACATATGACACCATAACCTGTTGTATATATTATATTTAAATTTGTTGCTGATGATATATGCCCGTTGTTGATATGTTATGTTATTATCATATTTGTTCTCACTCTGCAAGTTCCCTGTTAGTTTAGAATTCTCTATGGGTTGAAATGATACATACGCGAATGATATTATAGATTAAGGGAAAATCGTTATGGGTTGAAATGATAAACCCAAGCGATTTTCATTGATTTTGAATTTTGGGATTGCGGGTTGAAATGATATATACCCGTAGATATTTAAATTATGGATTGAAATGATAAATATCAGCATCACTTGACCATAGGATAGAGAATTATATACGGACACCGTTGGTCTATATTTTGAAAATGATTTTTTAAGTTGTGAAAGCAAATATATAGGTTTATAAATATTGATTTTAAAATATAATATATAAATGTTATTTTATATATGTGTAAATTTAGATTTTTAAATTATATTTTTGAAAATTTTAAATTTATAAGTTAGTTTTGAAAATATAAATTTTAAGATTTTCCTTATAACTTTATTATTTTAAAAATATATAAATAAGATTTAATAAAATTTAATTAAATTAATATATATATATATATTATGTGTAAGTAATTTATTAGTATATTCTAAAAATAGATTTTGTAATAACTTTAATAAATTAAGGTTGGAAAGATAAATTGAAATTGATTTGTAATTTAATTTGTTTAAGAATTGCATTTAAATAGGAATTGATTTGAAACTCATTAATTTGAGATTTTAAGATATAACTTTATAATCAAATAATTTGATTTTAATTTAGGTGAATAAATGAATATTTTCAGATTTAAATAAGATTGCAATTGAATATTTAATTTTGATTTAAATTTGAATTTGAGAATTTTATTTAAATGTTTATAAATGTGATTAAATGAATATTGTCAGAATTTAATATAATTGAAGTTAGATATTTAAATTTTGATATTGGTTTAAATTTGCAATTTGAGATTTTATTTAAGTGTTATAAAAAATTGGTCAAGTGAATATTTCAGATTTAAATAAGTTAAAATTGAAATTGAAATATAAATGAAATTTATAAAATTGAGTTATTGAAAATTGTTGAATATTTAACTTTGAAACCTATTGAATCGGAAAATGGTTTAAATTTGTAGTTTAAATTTGGATTTGAAATCGATAAATTAAAATGGTTTTAATGATAATTTGAATTGAGATTGATTAAATTGAATTTGGAACTAAAGGTTGATTTGAATTGATTTGTAAAATTTAAAGAAACCAATTCTAATTTGAACTATTTTGATATAAACTATTTTAGTATATAAACTCTTTTTAATATATAAACTATTTTTAATTTATAACTTATTTTTAAATATATAAACTATTTTTAATTTACAACTATTTCAATATATATACTATTTTCAATACTTAAACTGTTTAAGTTAGAATTGTTATGATCTAGATTTAATTGATTTAAAAGCGAATATTTTGATATGATGGTTTAAACTATCTTATGGTTATGATTTCGAAAGTGTATATAATTTCGAAAGTGATATGATTTTGAAATGAATATGATATTTTGAAATGAAGTATGAACTGTTTGAAATGTTTATAAAAGTGATTTTATAAAATGACTACGGTGTAAAATAAGCGTTTGGTTGTTAAAGAGACAGGGATCAGATATTGTCATACTCTCTGCCAATACTGAAAACCACTTTAACAACCGTGTACGTGATGGAGATTCCAGAACGAAGTAGGATGGTTTGGCGATGATTCTATATGAGGTATTTACGTAGCCCTGAGTCTCATGAGTCAGCTTAGATGTGACTAAAATAGGAGCCATGCCGAGCCAAGTGAGGTCATTCCTCCGATCGGACACATTTCTTTGATACCATTCTATTACTTTGTGATTTAATTGGGTGCACCTTTTGATTTGGGAGTGTGTCTCGAGGTGGGCGGTAGCTGCTATGCGTTACCACAAGTCTGGATCCGCAAACGGTATACCTACCTTGGCATTGCCTCACGTGCTGTGTTCACATGCCCTATCGCGCCTTCCACGAGTTTATTTTGTACCATACCTATGGGGTGTCCTCTGGGTAAACCACCTGTTTGGTGGAGCTTACGGAATTGTATAGATTACGGGAATATATAAAATGTGTTAAGGGGGATATGGGTAACGCTTTAACGCTACTTTATTAGTTTACTTTACTATAGACATTATTTATGTAGTGTATTGTACTATGTATGTAGATAGTTTAACGGATCCTTAGAAGATGGGAATCCCAAACATCCTTTAAGTTATTTTGTATTTCAGTTGACATTTCACTTGAGTTGAATTTACTGGTATAAGAATGTTAATCCTGACTCGAGTGTTTTGTGTTTTACTTTGTGCTCGGGTCAGACGGAGTGTCACAGCATTTGAGACTCACCTTTGAAGATTGGAGCTTTGTTTGAAGACCTATCTATTCCAGCTTTAAGTTTATTTCAATTATTTATGTTCAGACTTGTCAGTTGCTTATGTATTGAATATTCATTTGTATTTGAGATTCTGTTGTATTTGTTTCAGACTCTGATGTTGTAGTAGCTTCATGAACTACTATTTATCTATTCCGCTGGTTTTTTTATTACTTTGTGTATGTGATTCTGTGATTGATTTATTTACTGTATATGCTAAGTTTTTCCAAATATAAATTAACAATCTGTTTTTTTGAGCTATTTAAGTTTGACATGTGTGTCTGCTTGTCGATTTGAACGGTTCAAAATACCAAGTTGTGACAAGTGGTACCAGAGCCATGGTTTAGGCAAACTTAGCATATGGAGTAAAAATTTAATTACAGAATCTTGTTTGTTCAAGCTTGAAATTCTTAGTTAGGATCCTTCTACATTAGGATTTCCCTCGAATTTTGGAACTTCCCTTTGTTCTAAAATTCATTCTTATCTTGTCCTGTTCGTGTTATTTTGATACTGGAGCATCCCATAGCTTCAACCTCAACTCCATCCTTATGTGTGACTGATCCCATCGATGGTCCCACCAACTTTTTTATGATTTGTAAAGGGTTGAAACTCCTTTACAACAAGCGTCGATATCCTCGGTTTTAATGCTGTTATTTCTTGCCAAGCCCGAACCGTTTCTCTAGAAGATGACCAGGGTAATTATCTTATGATCGAATGTCAATTGCCTCATGATTATGCCGGCAGTTTATCTTTCTGCTAGATGCTCAGTCCTGTGATCTTGACTTCGCCCGATAGTCAAGGATTATCCTGATGTTTTGGTGAAATCACTCCTTTACCTCAAGCGGGAAATTGAATTCCGCATTGATCTTATTCTTGGAGCTCGACCTGTTGTCCTTCCTCCCAGACGAATGGTTAGTCATCCCATTGCGGATTAACCAATTCTTCTGCCTTCTTCGTCGATCTCATGAATCGCGTTCTCTGTGATGTTCTCAACAAGTTGACCTGGTTTCATTGATGATATTCTCGCTTTTCAAAGTCTCGGTTGACCCGGTTAAGGTTACCCGTGATTAATATTAGTCTATCCATCTTTCCTCTTTTATAATTTTATCATCTTATCGTCCTTCCGAGCCTATCTTCGTTGTTAGAATTCTCTTTGATTAGGGTCCCTCTAAATTTCTCTATCCTTGTTTCAAAACCATTCTTGAATCATCCTATGAGGGAAAGTATTTGTAATTAATATATAATGTTTTATGATGTGTTGTTGGAGTTGCTAAGTTTAAATTTTGGGTTTCGATCGATTCGTCTGGCCAACGCTATCGATAGGAAATCCAAAACACTTGAACTGAGAAAACTGACACAATATTGTTTTCAAAAGTGATAAATGAAATTTAAAACATGGTTTATAAAATTTGATTTGGAAATAAATGATTTAAATTAAAGAATTTGAGAATTAAATTTATGGTGTTTTTCTAAATTTGCTTTTTAAAGGTTTGGAAAATATATTATCTGAAAGTATCTTCGAATAGGAATTGTTTTCAAAGAATTTTAAAATAAATAAGTTAGTAATCTCCTCTCATTGTCGCTGGAAAATAATTTCGGTGATGACTGCAACATCATCGACATTCATTTTCGAGTCTCAAAGTGGAGAGACCACTTAGTTGCTTTGCTCATTTTTGATTGGAAATTGGATTTGATTTTAATTTCTTAAATATGGTTTGATGTATAAAATATATGTATGTATATTTATTTCAAATGGTTTGAACTGAAACTGGAAATTTAATTCCCAAATTCTGTGTTAAATGATGGTTTCAATTATTGAAATAAAGCAAAATTTTGAATTATTGAAGTGTTTAAAATGAGAAATGATATTGAAACAACTTGAAACAGTTGAACTAGGATAAAATTTATTTGTATAATACTCAATTGCATTCTAATAAACATATATAACTTACCTGAATTATTTAAAAAGTTAAAATGTAATGTGAATATGTAATTGAATAGCATACAATATAAAATGTGATGTCCAAAAAAGGAAATCTTGTTAAGGGAATTTATAAATAAAATTTTAGTGGTTATAATAAATGTTTATACATTTAATTTATATTACAAGAAATGTTAATTAAGATGAATTGAATATTACAAAGAGAATGAGTAAATAAATATGAACTTGAGAATAGTTGAATTGAATTTTAAGTGGAATTAACTTAAGTGAAGTCAAATGGAAAAAATAAATGAGTTAAATGAACAAATTTTGTTTTCAAAGAAAATTTTGTATAGAATGTTAATAAATTGAAATCAAACCAACTGAATGAAATTCCATTGAGTTGAAATCGACCAAAATGCGAATACAACAAATATTTATTGATTGAATAAAATGGATTGAAACCAAATTAGTCAAATATAAATCAATTTAAAATAAAATGAAATTTATATACTTTTGAATTAATTGTTGTTTGTATTCAGAATCAATTTTTCTTTTCTGTTGTTTCTATTCTCCTATATCATTCCTTTTCGGGGACAAAAAGTTTTGAGTGTGGGAGAGTGTAACAACCCGTAAATTTTAACGATTTTATAACGAAATTAACTGAATTTTTGCTTGAAATTAAACAATAAAATTTAGCAATGAAAATTTGGTATTGTAATGCGTCTATTTAAATGTAAAAAATGTCAAGTTTTCATCTGAAAATATGGAAGTTGGTTTTGTTGTGTAACTTTCAATTTCAATTTAAAATCAGTTAATTTGATGAAAATAAAATATTTCCAAAATCTAAATATTTTTATATAATAAAACTGTTTATCATTTTCTAAGTAAGGCGTCATATTTCATTTCGCCAAATTCGGACTGCTCTAACTCCGTTTATCTTATTTTCGACGTTTTAGCAGCATTTTAGCAGCAAAATATCGACGTTTGATAGGATGATCGTATCACTCATATCTATGTACCGTTATGTTCATCTCGTCATGCTGATCTCCGTAGTATATTCATTTGTGGGTTCCGATGTCCGGTACGTGGCGAAACCTGCGGAACGATTAGCCGTATCGGTACTCGTTTTGAACCCTTTTGTTTTCCTATGTCCCTTCACCGTCCTCCGTGAGAAAGCTGTCAGCCACTAGCAATTAATATTTCTTGAATTCCATATTTGGCTTTTGTTATTCTTATGGTATCAATTTATGCCGGTTGTCCTTTCATTTCTCTTTGTCCATTTCAAAATAGTTCAGTCTAGTCGTTCTACCATTCTTATATAAATAAAATAAAATAAATAAATCAATATATAATTAGATTTCTTTAACACTGAGATTTGCCTGCTCCTCTTCTTCTTGTTTCATTCTGGAAAAATATATATATATATAAGATTGTGCTATAATTCAAGTTTGCTTGCTGTGAACCTTTCCTCCTCCTTTATTTTCCATTGGCCTTCCCTTCCAACTCCTCCATTCACCATGCAACTATCCCCTTCCAGTCTTCTTTCTTTTCTATTCATGGTAGAGAAAATATAAATATATATAGACTAAGTTTCGCAATATGTATATTCTTTGTTTTTTGAACCTGCTCGCTTTTTTACTACCAACCTCGACCGCATCTTCCCTCACCGCCAACCACGCAGCACCCTCTACCGACCCTCCTCTTCTTCTCCTCCCTCTCCTTCACCAGTGGCCGCCTCCACCACAGCAACCCGCCACTCACCCTCCCTCTCTCTCCTCTAACAGCCAAAGCATCCCCTCACTTCCATATAACCCGAAACCCTGTGACCGAGCAGCCCTTCCCTCTGTCGCCATCTGCCGCCCCGACCAATCACCAAGAACTCCGCCGCAAGCATTGACTACCACGCCTGACCATCAGCCCACACGAGCATCACAAGCAAAACCCTCTCTATTTTATATATTATGTGTTTACAGTGGATATTACTTTATATATATATATATAAGAGTTATATAAAGGAGTATTACAAATATTATTCTATTTTGTTCTGTTCTATGAAAAAGTATAAGTTTATATATAAAGTGCAGTAGCATAGTGACATTTGATGCTGTTAATATATAATAGTAAAGTAAGATTTTGTATATAATGTGTTAATATATATATATTTAAATTTATTATTAATATTTGGAAATAGTTTAGTTATAGCTTTAAAATATTTTATGTTTAAATATCCATTTGGAAATCTTTGAAAAAAAAATGGGTTTATTAATTTAAAAAGGAATTTTGAGAAAAGTATATGTTTTTATTCTAAAATTAAAATATAATATATGTATTTTTAAAATTGACTATTGGTTTTAAGAAAATAATAATAATATAATATACATTTCGTTTCAGTTATATCAAGCTGATTCTGATTTGTTTCATCGATTCCTTATTATCAGCCTTGTCGTCGAATCCGTGTTCACCATGCTTTGCTTTGAGATTTGTCGTTTGGATTGGTCGATTGTCGACTTCATGATTCTATTCGTAGTTTTCGTGTTTTCTAATTTCTCTAGCCTCCAAAGGTGAGCAACCAATCGCGATTAACATTGTTATATTTAGTAAAGTTAATTTACACGAAATGACAATTGAAATATGCTGTTAAATTTGAATTGTTAAGTTACTCAACTATAAAATATGATATGCCATTATCTGCAATTGTTTACCTATGACATATGACACCATAACTTGTTGTATATATTAAATTTAAATTTGTTGCTGATGATATATGCTTGTTGTTGATATGTTATGTTATTATCATATTTGTTCTCACTCTGCAAGTTCCCTGTTAGTTTAGAATTCCTTATGGGTTGAAATGATACATACGCGAACGATATTATAGATTAAAGGAAAATCGTTATGGGTTGAAATAATAAACCCAAGCGATTTTCACTGATTTTGAATTTCGGGATTGCGGTTTGAAATGATATATACCCGTAGATATTTAAATTGCGGATTGAAATGATAAATATCCATATCACTTGACTATAGGATAAAGAATTATATACGGACACCGTTGGTCTATATTTTGAAAATGATTTTTTAAGTTGTGAAAGCAAATATATGGGTTTATAGATAATGATTTTAAAATATAATATATAAATGTTATTTTATATATGTGTAAATTTAGATTTTTAAATTATATGTTTGAAAATTTTAAATTTATAAGTTAGTTTTGAAAATATAAATTTAAAGATTTTCCTTATTACTTTATTATTTTAAAAATATATAAATAAGATTTAATAAAATTTAATTTAATTAATATATATATTATGTGTAAGCATTTTATTTGTACATTCTAAAAAGAGATTTTGTAATAACTTTAATAAATTAAGGTTGGAAAGATAAATTGAAATTGATTTGTAATTTAATTTGTTTACGAATTGTATTTAAATAGGAACTGATTTGAAACTCATTAATTTGAGATTTTAAGATATAACTTTATAACCAGATAATTTGATTTTAATTAAAGGCGAATAAATGAATATTTTCAGATTTAAATAAGATTGAAATTGAATATTTAGTTTTGATTTGAATTTGAGAATTTAATTTAAATTTTTATAAATGTGATTAAATGAATATTGTCAGAATTTAATATAATTGAAGTTAGATATTTAAAATTTGATATTGGTTTAAATTTGCAATTTGAGATTTTATTTAAGTGTTTTTAAAATTGGTTAAGTGAATATTTCAGATTTAAATAAGTTAAAGTTGAAATTGAAATATAAATGAAATTTATAAAATTGAGTTATTGAAAATTGTTGAATATTTAACTTTGAAACCTATTGGATATGAAAATGGTTTAAATTTGTAGTTTAAATCTGGATTTGAAATTGATAAATTAAAATGGTTTTAATGATAATTTGAATTGAGATTGATTAAATTGAATTTGGAACTAAAGGTTGATTTGAAATGATTTGTAAAATTTGAAGAAACCAATTCTAATTTGAACTATTTTGATATAAACTATTTTTGTATATAAACTCTTTTTAATATATAAACTATTTTTAATTTATAACTTATTTTTAAATATATAAACTATTTTTAATTTACAACTATTTCAATATATATACTATTTTCAGTATTTAAACTGTTTAAGTTAGAATTGTTATAATCTAGATTTAATTGATTTAAAAGCGAATATTTTGATATGATGGTTTAAACTACCTTATGGTTATGGTTTCGAAAGTGTATATAATTTCGAAAGTGATATGATTTTGAAATGAATATGATATTTTGAAATGAAGTATGAACTGTTTGAAATGTTTATAAAAGTGATTTTATAAAATGACCACATTGTGAAATAAGTGTTTGGTTGTTAAAGAGACCTGGATCGGATATTGTCATACTCTCTGCCAATACCAAAAACCACTTTAACAACTGTGTACGTGGTGAAGATTTTAGAACGTGGTAGGATGATTTGGCGACGAATCTATATGAGGTATTTACGTAGCCCTAACTCTCGTGAGTCAGCTTAGATGTGACTAAAATAGGAGCCATGCCGGGCCAAGTGAGGTCATTCCTCCGATCGGACACATTTCTACGATACCATTCTATTACCTTTTGATTTGATTGGGTGCACCATTTGATTTAGGAGTGTGTCTCGAGGTGGGCTGTAGTAGATGCTATGTGTTTCCACCAGTCCGGATCCACAAACGGTATATCTAACCTGGCATTGCCTCGCATGACGTGTTCACATGCCATATCGCTCCTTCTATGTGTTTATTTTGTATCGTACCTATGGGGTGTCCTCTGGGTATACCACCGATTTGGTGGAGCTTACGGCATTGTATAGACTACTGGAATATATAAAATGCGTTAATGGGGTTATTGGTAACGCCTTAACGCTACTTTAATAGTTTACTTTACTATAGACATTATTTATGTAGCGTATTGTACTATATATGTAGATAGTTTAACGGATCCTTAGAGGATGGGAATCCCAAACATTCTTTAAGTTATTTTGTATTTCAGTTGACATTTCACTTGAGTTGAATTTATTGATATAAGAATGTTAATCCTGACACGAGAGTTTTGTGTTTTACTTTATGCTCGGGTCAGACCGAGTCTCACAGCATTTGTGACTCACCTTTGGAGATTGGAGCTTTGTTTGAAGACCTATCTATTCTAGCTTTTAGTTTATTTCAGTCATTTATGTTCAGACTTGTTAGTTGCTCATGTATTAAATATTCATTTGTATTTGAGATTATGTTATATTTGTTTCAGACTCTGATGTTGTAGTAGCTTCATGAACTACTATTTATCTATTCTGCTTCTTGCTTTTTTTATTACTCTGTGTCTGTGATTCTATGATTGATTTATTTATTGTATATGCTTAGTTTTGCCAAATATAAATTAATAATCTGTTGTTTCGAGCAATTCAAATTTGACGTGTGTGTCTGTTTGTCGATTTGAACGGTTCAAAATACCAGATCATTACATATAATAACATGTCCTCACAAATACTGAACATTCAGTTTAACACATACAGCGGAATATAATCAAGTATGTCAAATACGCCTAAGTCTCCTCCAGTTCGTCTCCTGAGCTCCATAGCATTCTAACCTGGATCTGTAATACTCGGTCTGACTCGAGCATTATAACGAAATAACACCCTAGTCAGTCTGGAAAACCATCGTGAGAAACACACTCAATTTATGAAAGGTAGTTCTATAAATGGGAAGAGATTTATAAACACTGTTTATAAATATGGAAATGATTATGTTGAATTAAGTATGGATTTGTATCAAGGAAATGTATTTATATTATAAAGGTTATATATTTATATTAATTTTGTTTTAAAGTTGTTGTCAATACTTTTAATATTTTGAAAAGGTCAACTATTTAAAAATATTAATATGGTTTGAAATTAAATATAATTATTTATTAATAAGTTTTGGTATTTAACTATTAGTGTTTATAAAAATGTTGAAGATAAATTATTATTGTTTTATTAAGAATGTTTGAAATTTGTAACAATTATTTTAAAGTGTTTTAAAGTAAAATTTATTTATTTATAATGTTTATTTTTATATAAAAGTGTTTTAAAGCAAATAATAATTATTTATTTATAAATGTTTTCAAGATTTATAAGTAAGGTTTTATAAATAAATTTGGGCTTTATAAGAGAAGTTTGTAAAATCTTTTGAAGACTTAAAGAAGAACATTTATCTATACTACTAATAATGTAAATTCCATCCATGTAATTTCAACCATGTCTTTTTGAAATACCTGAAATACCCTTCTCGCATCGTTCTTTTTGCATCGCCTCCTGTTCTGGTCGTATCACATCTCTCTTTCTCCCCTAAAATAAGAAAACCTAAATACCCATGACTCTCATATCTCCATCCCTGTAGAAAGACGTAGATCTAATCAACATCCAAGCCGATTCAAGATCCACCGCTTCTCCAAAGCCTTCTCCTACGATCGACCGATAGTTAGTCCAATGCGGTTAACAATCCACCATCTTCTCCACCGTTAGTGCAAATAACCACTACGGATCGAACGTTGATCCATTAAGGTAAGTTCACTTGCTCTTTCCTGATCAACAACGCTAACCCTTGCAGAACATTACACGTACACCATCTTGTAGCAGGTTGCAATCGAAGGATTTCATTGACTAGGGTTACCCTATCCTATTGCATTTTCCATTTTTTTTTGCTTCAAATCTAAATTTGAATCGCCATTGCAATTGACTGCATAATTCCATAGTGCGCTATTTTGTTGTAGCAGGTACAATTATGATCCTATGTAGCTATTTGTGATCATTTTCTTTATATATTAAGACTGTTTTTTGTGTTGTTGATAAGCCAAAATTATAGAATTCGTTGCCAACATATTATTATTTTTTTGTTGAAATCTGAAACAATTCTTTGTAATCAAATGTCAAGTGCATTTTAAATATTATGCATAACTTAAATATAATAATGATCATAGGTCAAAGTGCACAAGAAAAGGAAGTAGAGCATGAAGATGTTATGTCCTTGAAGAAACAAAAAAAATGAAATTTATATCTGGCAATTTGAATGAAATAGCATCTACTGATCATCATAGCACAAAGATCACAAATCCTATAGAATTTCTATAAACCTTAGAAAAACAGAGAGACTGGATTCAGAACTACAACAACAAATTTATTGTTGGATTTGACCATAATTGTCGATTATGTAATAAATATCTATTATGAATATTTTTATTCAACTTTTAAACCCCCAATGTTATTACTTTGTGCAGTGGTTCAACAACTGTGTAGGAAGGAAGAACTATATTACATTTCTATTACTTATGACCACCATCATTTATTGGGTTAGTATTATATATGAACAATAACATTTTGAATCAGTTAGGTTGTGCAATATTGACTATGAGTTTACCAACTCGCTGTTAAATGTGGAGTTGGCATTGTCGTATTTGTTTGGTGTTTTATGCACAATAGCACAATTAAGATGCAGATATGTGATAGGCTAGATTTCTCAATTATCCCTTTAGCTGTTATGTATATATCTATATTTTTTATCCATTTAACCCTTAAATAATATGCATAATTAATTTAATTATTCTTTACAGGGCATATTCATTTTAGTTATTATGTATATATCTATATCTATTTTTTTATTGATGTTATCGCTATTGGAGAGTTTTTTCATTTCCATGTCAAATATTAGAAAGGTATATATTTCTCCACTTATGCAATTCTCCAAACACTTATACTTATTCATGTTGTTTTTATAGAAGACTATTGTTTTTGTAGGGATCACAACATATTACTATATGGTGGCAATGAAAACTGAAAGTGATCCACCAGGCTTATCGATAAATGTGGACCCACAAACCCCTTAACTTCCCCTACGAGTTCTGTTTTCAACCGCGATAAGTGAAAACTCTATAGGGTCGCAACATAAAGGCACATGGTGCACTCCACGCACATTTATGGTTAATTAAGTATATTTTCTTCACCAGATTTCCAAACTATTGAATGTCGGCGTAAGTCATGTTAGTTCTGCACTTTTCATTTTTGCACTTCACTTCCACAACGTGTTAGATAAATAAATATGTTAGTTTGCCTTGACACCTTTTTATTCATGCAAATTTTTTAGTGGTTTGTTTCAAAGCATCAAGATTCATGCTCCACACTGAGAGGATGATGCATGCCTAAATTATGTACATAAACATCGAAGATTTTATTTCTCAAGACTTAGTGAAATAATTTTAGTGCTTCTAATGGAGCACAAACAAAACTCTTTGGTGTGAATCGGAATCAATTGTACATGGTATGTATATGTAACAACCCGCATATTTATTGATTTTATATTTAAATATTTTATTTAAATATCTTATCGTTAATCAAATTTTGATCCGAAAAGCAACTTTTTGCATACGGTCAAATTAGGACTCGAGACCACTTCCATTGAGTTCAAATTGACGTTTGCGATCTTTTTGAGTGTAAACTTCGATATGTTTGGAGTTAGTGGAATTTTCGCTACTTTTTCCCGCTTATGACTTTGGTTTGGACTGCACCCATATTAGCTCAGCCCAACCCCCTTCTCTTCATAACTTCATCTCATCACTAAAACATTCAAGCTTCTTCAACAATGGTGGAGGGAATGGGAAATTAAAACTCCAAAGCTTTAATCTTCATTTCTAATCCAACATCTACTCCGAATTCAAGTGAAGACATTGATTCAAGCTTGTTCTTGCTCTTGTTTTGCTTCAAGCTTCATCTTCATTGGTTTTTGGTGCAAAGGTGAGATTTTTAATCTCACATCTTGCCTATAACTGTCATTGGACTGTTGGGAATGATTCCCTATCACTTGTGCATATGCATTTGCATTTGGTTTGGATTGAATTGGTGTAAAAATCCAATTTTTAGTGTATTGGCGAAATTCTGGGCTTAGGTCGCGCGGCTTTGGGGAAGACAGGCCTGCAAATTGCTCGTCTGGGCTTAGGTCGCTCGCCTGCAAGTTAGGTCGTTCGGATTTAGGTCGCGTGGCTTTAGGTCGCTAGGTCGTTGGGAATTAGCTCGTCCGGCCTTGCCTGCCCGTTTGGTCGTTTGCTATTTTAGGTCGCGTACCCAGTTAGGTCGCGCATCTCCTTTAGGTCGCTCGATCTCTCCACCTTAGGTCGCTTGGACCTTAGGTCGCATCTCCTATAGGTCGCTAGCCCTTTTGCCTTCATAGGTCGCTTGGCCACTGAGGCACTTAGGTCGTAGGTAAATAAGGTCGTTCGCTTTAGGTCGCGCACACTTAGGTCGCACACCCCTATTAGGTCGCGTGCTTGGTAGGTCGGTCCATTTTAGGTCGCGTACCACCTTGGGTCGCGTACCACTTAGGTCGTTAGACCTTATTTCTATTAGGTCGATTCAACCTTACTTCCTTTAGGTCGATAGACCTTATTACTTTTAGGTCGCATGACCTCATTTCCGTTAGGTCGCAAGATCTCGATTCCACTAGGTCGCTCGACCTGTTTGTGCTTAGGTCGTTCTATCTTTAGGTCGTTCGACCAGTCTCCGAGTTAGGTCGTTTGACCCTTTCCTTAGCACGACCTTGTTAGGTCGCATCCCCCTGTTGCTTAGCTCGACCGAGTTAAGTCGTTCACCCTTTAGGTCGCAACCCACTAGGTCGTTTGACCTGTTCTCTTTAAGGTCGCTTGACCTTACTACCTTTAGGTCGCCTGACCTTATTTTCTTTAGGTCATTGGACCTTACTTCATTTAGGTCGTTTAACCTATCTTACTTTAAGTCGCTATCTCTTTAAGTCATAGCACTTTAGCTCGACCATGATTAGTTCGCGTGGGTTCTTCAACTTTGATGGTTTTGGGAACTGATTTCCTTGGGCTTTATTCACGTCTTCGAATGTGAATTTTAGTGAATTGATTTGTTTCAACAACCATTTTGTGACTTGCCACTTTAAAAATGTGAAGGCTTCAATACTAATAGAGAATATCAAAACTCTTTCATCAAAGCGATTTCAACGCAATTTTACTACAAAGCTCTTTTTCTCAAAACATTTTCCAATCTATTAGTATATACAAGCCTTTACTTCACTCGGATGAGAAATCTAATTAAACGGCTTAGTAAAATGAGTGTTATGAAACGCTTGCGTTCACTTTGTCGGTTAATTCTTGGACTTGTTCGATTGAACCTTTTGTGACAATTTTCTAGTGAAGATTCACAGCTTGTTCGTAAATATTTAAGTTAAGCAAGTGGTTATGGGACATGAAGCTAAACTCATATGTTTACTAGCTTGGTGTGATTGACACTTCTTGATGATCATGATGATCATTTTTGTGATTTGATTTAGACTAGCAATTGTGCGATGTCTCTTTGTATGCGAGGGAGACTAGACCTCGTTTGTGTGATGTTTCTACTCACATTCGTGGAGCATTCGGCTCATAGGTCTTCGGACCATTCGTGGAGCATTCGGATCATAGGTCTTCGGACCGTTCGTGGAGCATTCGGCTCATAGGCCTTTCCCCCTTTTTTATGTGTTTTTTGGATTTCTGGTGATGATTTCTGGAATTTTGTGCTTCACCAATTTTCGTGATTTTCATTGATATGATATCAATTTTTGTGCATTGGTGAATTCATGTGTTATGGACTTGTTGTGAATACAAGTTCAGGGTATGATACCCTATTTTATCTTTGAGAAGATTCTTGTGATATTGATTAATCTCTTGTTGATTTTCAATTACATACTTGTAGTAGTATGCTACGATGGTTATTACATGTTCATGCCATGTCTTTTACTTTATACCATATCATCTGATATTTATAGCTAGACTGATCCGTTTATTATTTTCTTATAAATAATACTCGGGTCAGACCGAGATGTTGCAGGTGCTTCTGCTTGACTTCTCTTCAGGATTATTCTGACTTTTGGCTTACTACTTATATTAGTAGTTTTTGGATGTACACATTTGTGATATAGACACTATGTTGTGTACTTATTCTTTTGTATAGCATGTGTTGCTATTCTTTTATATTATTGTGGATCTTTCTGACCACTACTCTGATGTACACTTTCATGTGTTATATATATATATTCATATCTTTTTCCGCCTTTTGATATGGATGTATGTGACTGATTTATGTTATGATTATTCCTATGTTTGTTTTCGAAGATTATATATAGCCACCGTGTGATAGCTTTGAGTTTGTATCGGTATGTTGGATTTCCTCCTTAAATGATATGCATTCTATTCTAACTGACATATCGATGCTCGCACAAAGAAGTTACATGGATGGTCGCTCCTCAACAGCCTTATTCTCCGTGCTAGTTGACAGCACTACATCGTAGTGTTCTTGGTTAGCGTGGGTATAGAGGTGGGGCGTCACAGCTTGGTATCGGAGCCAAACTTCGGAACAATGTAGAATAACTTAACAAGGATCATCGTCCTAAGTCCACCATAGGAGTTGTGTTTCAGGATTTAGTTCGAGTCTTCGAACCAATTCATCCTGTTTTCTTTATGATTCCTTGTTTCATCTATCAAGAATTGCTTGATATTCAATCGGTGAATAACCTTTTTCTTTTTCTCTCTTTCTTAAAGAAGAGAATGTCTAGACCAGGCCGTCCCAGAGCTAGACCATCTACTGTTACTCCCCAGGATGGAGTTTTCATGACTGCTCAACAGCTTCTTGATTTAGTAAAGAATGCTCGGGCAGTTGGTCCTAATCAGGAGCCAACTCACCCTAAGTCTGGATTTGCACGTTTGTGCAACTATTATACTAACTTGGGTGGGAAACCATTCAAGGGCTCTGAAACTATTATTGAAGTCTAGGCTTGGTTAAGAACATGCGATCGAATCTTTTCTCGCATGAATCTTATCGATCTTCACCGTGTTCAGGTGGCCTCCAGTATGCTCCAAGAAAGAGCACTGGATTGGTACGAACTTCTCATTTCTGAAATTAATGAAGCTGATCTCACCTGGGAGAAATTCCGGGAACGCTTCGAGTTGAAATTTGTACCAGAAGCTGAGAAAGTAACATTGGCTCGTTGTTTTATAGACCTTGTTCAAGGTGAATCCTCTGTGAAAGATTATGTCGCATCCTTCGAGTCACTGTCTAAATATGGGGTTGAATACATCAACACCCCCATTTAAGAAGAACCAAAGGTTCGTTTATGGCTTAAACAAAAATCTCAAGAAGCCATTACTTCTCAAATTAGAAGTTTCTTTCGATCAACTCATTGATATCGCTCTTCGTCTTGAAGAGGCCGATAGAGAGTGTGATGTTGAAGTTGTGGGTGCCAAACAGAACTTCAACAATGATATGAAGAGGCCTATTATGTTCAAAGGCCCCAACCCCAATAAGAAAGGGAAACAAGAGACTTCGGTAGCAAAGACCCCTACCTCTAGCAGTGGGCAATGCTACAATTGTGGTTCCATGGACCACTATGCGAGGGAGTGTCCGAAACCCCTTCATTGTCGCTATTGCAAAGATTCGGGTCACCATATATCTTCTTGTCCCAAACTTCAAAGTAGGAGGGAGGGAAAGCTAAATGCGCCTAGTGATACTTCTCGTAGTCGAGGTACTCCTCATTCAATCCTTGATGACATTTATTTTGTGATTATCTTATTCAAGTTCTTTTTGATATGAGTTCATCTCATTATTTTTATCAAAAGAACTTGTGATTCATTTTCTTTAAAACATTTTTGGGCTTGTTGACTTCTTTGAGGATTGCGAATCCGGTTGGTGGATCCGCAACACTCAATTTGCTTTTTATTTATGTCGAAATTATTTTATGTGATTTTTCTTTCCGAGCTGATTTTTACTTATGCTTCGGAATTGACTTTTGTAAGGATTGGCTTAATTATTATGAAGCTATATCCTTTGTCTCGTGTGGGCTATTCATCTTCGATATTTTTATCTGCTAAGCAGATTCCCATTTTTCCTTTGTGATTTTGGTCCAATTTGATGGCATCATTGTTTTCGGTGGGGAAATTTGTTCTCCACCTCGATCATAAATCTTTGGAATATTTATTTCTCATAAGGAACTTAATTTGCGTCAACCCCGTTGGCTCAAATTCCTTGTATCTTATGATCTTTCTACCAAATTCATCGGACATTTCGATGTATTTTGTTTTGTTGAGCTTCGTCTCATTTCTTTTATGGACTCGTGTCCGATGTTCTTTTATGATGTTTCGAATTATTTGAGTTTCCGTTCATTGGATGTATCGGTATTGTACTACGTCGGTGTTCGGAGTTATTCGAGTTTCCAGTTTCTTTGGCGTATCGCTTTTTGTGCTACGCCGTTGCACCGGCTCAATTCTCGGTTATTCATGACGTTTTCTCACGTCTCTTATTTATGGAAATGCCTTTGGGATTCCGATTTTTATTCTTGAGTCCGGTATTATTGTGGAAGTTGAAGTTTCGCCTATTTGACTTGTGAGCAATATTCTATTCGCATCATCGCTTCGGAGGTTGAGCGCCTTCGAAATAAAGATGTCTTTCTTGTGAAAGTTCAATAATTCTCAAAGATTGCTCTTGGGAAATCTATAGGATTTATCGAGCGAACACGTTCGGACTTACTCTTTCATGCTCTTTATGGTGAACTTCTTATTTCAAATTTCTTTTGTGTTAATATTCTTTTACGGTTGTTACTTTTTACTTCCATCTTATATATTGCGAGGACGCAATTTCTTTAAGGAGGAGAGTCTGTAACAACCCGCATATTTATCAATTTTTTATTTAAATATTTTATTTAAATATCTTATCGTTAATCGAATTTTGATCCGAAAAGCTACTTTTTGCATACGGTCAAATTAGGACTCGAGACCACTTCCATTGAGTTCAAATTGACGTTTGCGATCTTTTTGAGTGTAAACTTCGATATGTTTGGAGTTAGTGGAATTTTCGCTACTTTTTCCCACTTGTGACTTTGGTTTGGACTGCACCCATATTAGCTCAGCCCAACCCCCTTCTCTTCATAACTTCATCTCTTCACTAAAACATTCAAGCTTCTTCAACAATGGTGGAGGGAATGGGAAATTAAAACTCCAAAGCTTTAATCTTCATTGCTAATCCAACATCTACTCCGAATTCAAGTGAAGACATTGATTCAAGCTTGTTCTTGCTCTTGTTTTGCTTCAAGCTTCATCTTCATTGGTTTTTGGTGCAAAGGTGAGATTTTTAATCTCACATCTTGCCTATAACTGTCATTGGACTGTTGGGAATGATTCCCTATCACTTGTGCATATGCATTTGCATTTGGTTTGGATTGAATTGGTGTAAAAATCCAATTTTTAGTGTATTGGCGAAATTCTGGGCTTAGGTCGCTCGGCTTTGGGGAAGACAGGCCTGCAAATTGCTCGTTTGGGCTTAGGTCGCTCGCCTGCAAGTTAGGTCGTTCGGATTTAGGTCGCATGGCTTTAGGTCGCTAGGTCGTTGGGAATTAGCTCGTCCGGCCTTGCCTGCCCGTTTGGTCGTTTGCTATTTTAGGTCGCGTACCCAGTTAGGTCGCGCATCTCCTTTAGGTCGCTCGATCTCTCCACCTTAGGTCGCTTGGACCTTAGGTCGCATCTCCTATAGGTCGCTAGCCCTTTTGCCTTCATAGGTCGCTTGGCCACTAAGGCACTTAGGTCGTAGGTAAATAAGGTCGTTCGCTTTAGGTCGCGCGCACTTAGGTCGCACACCCCTGTTAGGTCGCGTGCTTGGAAGGTCGGTCCATTTTAGGTCGCGTACCACCTTGGGTAGCGTACCACTTAGGTCGTTAGACCTTATTTCTATTAGGTCGATTCAACCTTACTTCCTTTAGGTCGATAGACCTTATTACTTTTAGGTCGCATGACCTCATTTCCGTTTGGTTGCAAGATCTCGATTCCACTAGGTCGCTCGACCTGTTTGTGCTTAGGTCGTTCGACATGTCTCCGAGTTAGGTCGTTTGACCCTTTCCTTAGCTCGACCTTGTTAGATCGCATCCCCCTGTTGCTTAGCTCGACCGAGTTAAGTCGTTCACCCTTTAGGTTGCAACCCACTAGGTCGTTTGACCTGTTCTCTTTTAGGTCGCTTGACCTTACTACCTTTAGGTCGCCTGACCTTATTTTCTTTAGGTCATTGGACCTTACTTCATTTAGGTCGTTTAACCTATCTTACTTTAAGTCTCTATCTCTTTAAGTCGTAGCACTTTAGCTCGACCATGATTAGGTCGCGTGGGTTCTTCAACTTTGATGGTTTTGGGAACTGATTTCCTTGGGCTTTATTCACGTCTTCGAATGTGAATTTTAGTGAATTGATTTGTTTCAACAACCGTTTTGTGACTTGCCACTTTAAAATGTGAAGGCTTCAATACTAGTAGAGAATATCAAAACTCTTTCATCAAAGCGATTTCAACGCAATTTTACTACAAAGCTCTTTTTCTCAAAACGTTTTCCAATCTATTAGTATATACAAGCCTTTACTTCACTCGGATGAGAAATCTAATTAAACGGCTTAGTAAAATGAGTGTTATGAAACGCTTGCGTTCACTTTGTCGGTTAATTCTTGGACTTGTTCGATTGAACCTTTTGTGACAATTTTCTAGTGAAGATTCACAGCTTGTTCGTAAATATTTAAGTTAAGCAAGTGGTTATGGGACATGAAGCTAAACTCATATGTTTACTAGCTTGGTGTGATTGACACTTCTTGATGATCATGATGATCATTTTTGTGATTTGATTTAGACTAGCAATTGTGCGATGTCTCTTTGTATGCGAGGGAGACTAGACCTCGTTTGTGTGATGTTTCTACTCACATTCGTGGAGCATTCGGCTCATAGGTCTTCGGACCATTCGTGGAGCATTCGGATCATAGGTCTTCGGACCGTTCGTGGAGCATTCGGCTCATAGGCCTTTCCCCCTTTTTTATGTGTTTTTTGGATTTCTGGTGATGATTTCTGGAATTTTGTGCTTCACCAATTTTCGTGATTTTCATTGATATGATATCAATTTTTGTGCATTGGTGAATTCATGTGTTATGGACTTGTTGTGAATACAAGTTCAGGGTATGATACCCTATTTTATCTTTGAGAAGATTCTTGTGATATTGATTAATCTCTTGTTGATTTTCAATTACATACTTGTAGTAGTATGCTACGATGGTTATTACATGTTCATGCCATGTCTTTTACTTTATACCATATCATCTGATATTTATAGCTAGACTGATCCGTTTATTATTTTCTTATAAATAATACTCGGGTCAGACCGAGATGTTGCAGGTGCTTCTGCTTGACTTCTCTTCAGGATTATTCTGACTTTTGGCTTACTACTTATATTAGTAGTTTTTGGATGTACACATTTGTGATATAGACACTATGTTGTGTACTTATTCTTTTGTATAGCATGTGTTGCTATTCTTTTATATTATTGTGGATCTTTCTGACCACTACTCTGATGTACACTTTCATGTGTTATATATATATATTCATATCTTTTTCCGCCTTTTGATATGGATGTATGTGACTGATTTATGTTATGATTATTCCTATGTTTGTTTTCGAAGATTATATATAGCCACCGTGTGATAGCTTTGAGTTTGTATCGGTATGTTGGATTTCCTCCTTAAATGATATGCATTCTATTCTAACTGACATATCGATGCTCGCACAAAGAAGTTACATGGATGGTCGCTCCTCAACAGCCTTATTCTCCGTGCTAGTTGACAGCACTACATCGTAGTGTTCTTGGTTAGCGTGGGTATAGAGGTGGGGCGTCACAGCTTGGTATCGGAGCCAAACTTCGGAACAATGTAGAATAACTTAACAAGGATCATCGTCCTAAGTCCACCATAGGAGTTGTGTTTCAGGATTTAGTTCGAGTCTTCGAACCAATTCATCCTGTTTTCTTTATGATTCCTTGTTTCATCTATCAAGAATTGCTTGATATTCAATCGGTGAATAACCTTTTTCTTTTTCTCTCTTTCTTAAAGAAGAGAATGTCTAGACCAGGCCGTCCCAGAGCTAGACCATCTACTGTTACTCCCCAGGATGGAGTTTTCATGACTGCTCAACAGCTTCTTGATTTAGTAAAGAATGCTCGGGCAGTTGGTCCTAATCAGGAGCCAACTCACCCTAAGTCTGGATTTGCACGTTTGTGCAACTATTATACTAACTTGGGTGGGAAACCATTCAAGGGCTCTGAAACTATTATTGAAGTCTAGGCTTGGTTAAGAACATGCGATCGAATCTTTTCTCGCATGAATCTTATCGATCTTCACCGTGTTCAGGTGGCCTCCAGTATGCTCCAAGAAAGAGCACTGGATTGGTACGAACTTCTCATTTCTGAAATTAATGAAGCTGATCTCACCTGGGAGAAATTCCGGGAACGCTTCGAGTTGAAATTTGTACCAGAAGCTGAGAAAGTAACATTGGCTCGTTGTTTTATAGACCTTGTTCAAGGTGAATCCTCTGTGAAAGATTATGTCGCATCCTTCGAGTCACTGTCTAAATATGGGGTTGAATACATCAACACCCCCATTTAAGAAGAACCAAAGGTTCGTTTATGGCTTAAACAAAAATCTCAAGAAGCCATTACTTCTCAAATTAGAAGTTTCTTTCGATCAACTCATTGATATCGCTCTTCGTCTTGAAGAGGCCGATAGAGAGTGTGATGTTGAAGTTGTGGGTGCCAAACAGAACTTCAACAATGATATGAAGAGGCCTATTATGTTCAAAGGCCCCAACCCCAATAAGAAAGGGAAACAAGAGACTTCGGTAGCAAAGACCCCTACCTCTAGCAGTGGGCAATGCTACAATTGTGGTTCCATGGACCACTATGCGAGGGAGTGTCCGAAACCCCTTCATTGTCGCTATTGCAAAGATTCGGGTCACCATATATCTTCTTGTCCCAAACTTCAAAGTAGGAGGGAGGGAAAGCTAAATGCGCCTAGTGATACTTCTCGTAGTCGAGGTACTCCTCATTCAATCCTTGATGACATTTATTTTGTGATTATCTTATTCAAGTTCTTTTTGATATGAGTTCATCTCATTATTTTTATCAAAAGAACTTGTGATTCATTTTCTTTAAAACATTTTTGGGCTTGTTGACTTCTTTGAGGATTGCGAATCCGGTTGGTGGATCCGCAACACTCAATTTGCTTTTTATTTATGTCGAAATTATTTTATGTGATTTTTCTTTCCGAGCTTATTTTTACTTATGCTTCGGAATTGACTTTTGTAAGGATTGGCTTAATTATTATGAAGCTATATCCTTTGTCTCGTGTGGGCTATTCATCTTCGATATTTTTATCTGCTAAGCAGATTCCCATTTTTCCTTTGTGATTTTGGTCCAATTTGATGGCATCATTGTTTTCGGTGGGGAAATTTGTTCTCCACCTCGATCATAAATCTTTGGAATATTTATTTCTCATAAGGAACTTAATTTGCGTCAACCCCGTTGGCTCAAATTCCTTGTATCTTATGATCTTTCTACCAAATTCATCGGATGTTTCGATGTATTTTGTTTTGTTGAGCTTCGTCTCATTTCTTTTATGGACTCGTGTCCGATGTTCTTTTATGATGTTTCGAATTATTTGAGTTTCCGTTCATTGGATGTATCGGTATTGTACTACGTCGGTGTTCGGAGTTATTCAAGTTTCCAGTTTCTTTGGCGTATCACTTTTTGTGCTATGCCGTTGCACCGGCTCAATTCTCGGTTATTCATGACGTTTTCTCACGTCTCTTATTTACGGAAATGCCTTTGGGATTCCGATTTTTATTCTTGAGTCCGGTATTATTGTGGAAGTTGAAGTTTCGCCTATTTGACTTGTGAGCAATATTCTATTCGCATCATCGCTTTGGAGGTTGAGCGCCTTTGAAATAAAGATGTCTTTCTTGTGAAAGTTCAATAATTCTCAAAGATTGCTCTTGGGAAATCTGTAGGATTTATCGAGCGAACACGTTCGGACTTACTCTTTCATGCTCTTTATGGTGAACTTCTTATTTCAAATTTCTTTTGTGTTAATATTCTTTTACGGTTGTTACTTTTTACTTCCATCTTATATATTGCGAGGACGCAATTTCTTTAAGGAGGAGAGTCTGTAACAACCCGCATATTTATCAATTTTTTATTTAAATATTTTATTTAAATATCTTATCGTTAATCGAATTTTGATCCGAAAAGCTACTTTTTGCATACGGTCAAATTAGGACTCAAGACCACTTCCATTGAGTTCAAATTGACGTTTGCGATCTTTTTGAGTGTAAACTTCGATATGTTTGGAGTTAGTGGAATTTTCGCTACTTTTTCCCACTTGTGACTTTGGTTTGGACTGCACCCATATTAGCTCAGCCCAACCCCCTTCTCTTCATAACTTCATCTCTTCACTAAAACATTCAAGCTTCTTCAACAATGGTGGAGGGAATGGGAAATTAAAACTCCAAAGCTTTAATCTTCATTGCTAATCCAACATCTACTCCGAATTCAAGTGAAGACATTGATTCAAGCTTGTTCTTGCTCTTGTTTTGCTTCAAGCTTCATCTTCATTGGTTTTTGGTGCAAAGGTGAGATTTTTAATCTCACATCTTGCCTATAACTGTCATTGGACTGTTGGGAATGATTCCCTATCACTTGTGCATATGCATTTGCATTTGGTTTGGATTGAATTGGTGTAAAAATCCAATTTTTAGTGTATTGGCGAAATTCTGGGCTTAGGTCGCTCGGCTTTGGGGAAGACAGGCCTGCAAATTGCTCGTTTGGGCTTAGGTCGCTCGCCTGCAAGTTAGGTCGTTCGGATTTAGGTCGCATGGCTTTAGGTTGCTAGGTCGTTGGGAATTAGCTCGTCCGGCCTTGCCTGCCCGTTTGGTCGTTTGCTATTTTAGGTCGCGTACCCAGTTAGGTCGCGCATCTCCTTTAGGTCGCTCGATCTCTCCACCTTAGGTCGCTTGGACCTTAGGTCGCATCTCCTATAGGTCGCTAGCCCTTTTGCCTTCATAGGTCGCTTGGCCACTAAGGCACTTAGGTCGTAGGTAAATAAGGTCGTTCGCTTTAGGTCGCGCGCACTTAGGTCGCACACCCCTGTTAGGTCGCGTGCTTGGAAGGTCGGTCCATTTTAGGTCGCGTACCACCTTGGGTAGCGTACCACTTAGGTCGTTAGACCTTATTTCTATTAGGTCGATTCAACCTTACATCCTTTAGGTCGATAGACCTTATTACTTTTAGGTCGCATGACCTCATTTCCGTTTGGTTGCAAGATCTCGATTCCACTAGGTCGCTCGACCTGTTTGTGCTTAGGTCGTTCGACATGTCTCCGAGTTAGGTCGTTTGACCCTTTCCTTAGCTCGACCTTGTTAGATCGCATCCCCCTGTTGCTTAGCTCGACCGAGTTAAGTCGTTCACCCTTTAGGTTGCAACCCACTAGGTCGTTTGACCTGTTCTCTTTTAGGTCGCTTGACCTTACTACCTTTAGGTCGCCTGACCTTATTTTCTTTAGGTCATTGGACCTTACTTCATTTAGGTCGTTTAACCTATCTTACTTTAAGTCTCTATCTCTTTAAGTCGTAGCACTTTAGCTCGACCATGATTAGGTCGCGTGGGTTCTTCAACTTTGATGGTTTTGGGAACTGATTTCCTTGGGTTTTATTCACGTCTTCGAATGTGAATTTTAGTGAATTGATTTGTTTCAACAACCGTTTTGTGACTTGCCACTTTAAAAATGTGAAGGCTTCAATACTAGTAGAGAATATCAAAACTCTTTCATCAAAGCGATTTCAACGCAATTTTACTACAAAGCTCTTTTTCTCAAAACGTTTTCCAATCTATTAGTATATACAAGCCTTTACTTCACTCGGATGAGAAATTTAATTAAACGGCTTAGTAAAATGAGTGGTATGAAACGCTTGCGTTCACTTCTTCGGTTAATTCTTGGACTTGTTCGATTGAACCTTTTGTGACAATTTTCTAGTGAAGATTCACAGCTTGTTCGTAAATATTTAAGTTAAGCAAGTGGTTATGGGACATGAAGCTAAACTCATATATGTACTAACTTGGTGTGATTGACACTTCTTGATGATCATGATGATCATTTTTGTGATTTGATTTAGACTAGCAATTGTGCGATGTCTCTTTGTATGCGAGGGAGACTAGACCTCGTTTGTGTGATGTTTCTACTCACATTCGTGGAGCATTCGGCTCATAGGTCTTTGGACCATTCGTGGAGCATTCGGCTCATAGGTCTTCGGACCATTCGTGGAGCATTCGCCTCATAGGTCTTCGGACCATTCGTGGAGCATTCGACTCATAGGTCTTCAGACCATTTGTGGAGCATTCGGCTCATAGATCTTCGGACCGTTCGTGGAGCATTCGGCTCATAGGCCTTTCCCCCCTTTTTTATGTGTTTTCTGGATTTCTTGTGATGATTTCTGGAATTTTGTGCTTCACCAATTTTCGTGATTTTCATTGATATGATATCAATTTTTGTGCATTGGTGAATTCATGTGTTATGGACTTGTTGTGAATACAAGTTCAGGGTATGATACCCTATTTTATCTTTGAGAAGATTCTTGTGTTATTGATTAATCTCTTGTTGATTTTCAATTACATACTTGTAGTAGTATGCTACGATGGTTATTGCATGTTCATGCCATTTCTTTTACTTTATACCATATCATCTGATATTTATAGCTTGACTGATCCGTTTATTATTTTCTTATAAATAATACTCGGGTCGGACCGAGATGTTGCAGGTGCTTCTGCTTGACTTCTCTTCAGGATTATTCTGACTTTTGGCTTACTACTTATATTAGTAGTTTTTGGATGTACACATTTGTGATATAGACACTATGTTGTGTACTTATTATTTTGTATAGCATGTGTTGTTATTCTTTTGTATTATCGTGGATCTTTCTGACCACTACTCTGATATAGACACTATGTTGTGTACTTATTCTTTTGTATATCTTTTTCCGCCTTTGTGATATGGATGTCTGTGACTGATTTATGTTATGATTATTCCTATGTTTGTTTCTGAAGATTATATATAGCCACCGTGTGATAGCTTTGAGTTTGTATCGGTATGTCGGATTTCCTCCTTAAATGATATTCATTCTATTCTATCTGACATATCGGTGCTCGCACAAAGAAGTTACATGGATGGTCGCTCCTCAACAGCCTTATTCTCCGCGCTAGTTGACAGCACTACATCGTAGTGTTCTTGGTTAGCGTGGGTATAGAGGTGGGGCGTCACAGTATATGTTCCTATAACAAAATCCTTTGGTGTAATTTTATTTTCCATATGAAATATAAAATTCATGGGGTATAGCTCTTACAACCGGGGTGATAGGTATTATTGACATAGTGGCTATTTTCTATACCTTCATGAATAATGTAGGCAAGATGTATGTGTAAAAGTTAAATAGCGAATTTTAATTACAAAGTGCGCTAATTAACGTATAATCGTTTTGTTATTAATAATCGTGTTTTATTTATGATTCTGATATGTATGTTTATTATATACCATACACTACGGAAATATATTACACATATTGCGTTTTCATACATTTGATTAATGGAAAAATAGTTCCTGAGAAGTCAAAAAACCATACACTATGGGATTTTTAAACCTAACTTCTCCATAAGAAGTTATTGCATTTGGAAGATAGAGAATAAATGAGTTAAAAGTGAAACATCATTTTCAATCATTACTTAAATAGTAATAAATGAAAGTGTATTTTGAAGTTTAGGTTGATTTTTATAATCCCTTTCCTTTTCCTTTCTCAACATGTATGGCCTAAGATTTTGCAACCATCCTTTTTCCATGCCCTTTTTACCTAATTTATCTCTCATAATAATATTATATATTATTTTACAATATATAATTAAATGATGGAATTTTTATTTTATTTTTACTTTTTTCTTCTGTGCGTTAAAGAATGTAAACTACATAAACATCGAAGATTTTATTTCTCAAGACTTAGTGAAATCATTTTAGTGCTTCTAACGGAGCACAAAAAAAACTCTTTGGTGTGAATTGGAATCAATTGTACATGGTATGTATATGTTCCTATTACAAAATCCTTTGGTGTAATTTTATTTTCCCTATGAAATATAAAATTCATGGGTATAGCTCTTACAACCGGGGTGATAGGTATTATTGTCATAGTGGCTATTTTCTATACCTTCATGAATAATGTTGGCAAGTTGTACGTGTAAAAGTTAAATAGCGAATTTTAATTACAAAGTGCGCTAATTAACGTATAATCGTTTTGTTATTAATAATCGTGTTTTATTTAGGATTCTGATATGTATGTATATTGTATACCATACACTACGGCAATATATTACACATATTGCATTTTTCATACATTTGATTAATGGAAAAATAGTTCCTGAGAAGTCAAAAAACCATACACTACGGGATTTTTAAACCTAACTTCTCCATAAGAAGTTATTGCATTTGGAAGATAGAGAATAAATAAGTTAAAAATATAACATCATTTTCAACAAGTGCAAAAAGTAGTTTACATTCTTTAACGCACAGAAGAAAATAGTGAAAATAAAATAAAAATTCCATCATTTAATTATATATTGTAAAATAATATATAATATTATTAAGAGAGATAAATTAGGTAAAAGGGGCATGGAAAAAGGATGGTTGCAAAATCTCAGGCCATACATGTTGAGAAAGAAAAAAGAAAGGGATTATAAAAATCAACTTAAACTTCAAAATACACTTTCATTTATCACTATTTAAGTAATAATAAAGAATATGTATGTATCTACCTTAAGAAACAGAGAAAGAGTGTTTAGATATTTAACAGCTTAATATGCAGCATCGTGAAGAGTATTGTAGAAGGTAGAAAAAGAATGATAATTACGTAGGTACCTATTGTGGATGGCAGACAATTGAAGAGAAGGTTGTCGTAGTCAACCTATTATTTGCCCTCACATTTTGTGCACGGACACCAACTGGAGATAAATTTGCAATGTAATTAGAGGAAGGGCCATTGGTATGGAAGAGATGATGCATAAACACGTTCAAGCTTTGAATGAAAACTTTGATTTGGGAAGCGAGCTAAGCTGACAATACAAGCCATACAAGCAATACTCTTAACCTCACTGTAGTGGTATCAATGTGGAGTAACAGTGCTTGCAAACTTGATTATTACTATATATAACTTTATATTTTTAATACATTTGTTGTTGTTCCAATTTTAAATGATGCATTGCACTTTTTAAGATGTCAAATTTTTACTCTATCATTGTTACATGTTACCTTTTAAGATGTCAAGTGACGTGCTTCCACTTTAAACTTCTGGGTAGGATATGACAAAGAATAATGCTCTATAGCAGCTGATTCCTCCTCTTTGGGCGATCACTTTGTTTCTCCTTCATCGATGATAACAAGGAAGAGGAAAGGTTCAAAAAATCAATAAGAAGCAAGGGTATAATAACATTCTCACACTTTTTATCAGAGGTATCCCTGCTCCTATGAAATTTAGGAGGCTAACTATGGATATGCTATAATGTAGTATATTTTGCGATTAGTTGTATATCTGGGATCATTTCTCCCATATGAGAACAAAAGATTGCGCTTTATTCTATATTTTGAATTTTTTATGTTGAAGTTACCTTTTGTTCTCTTTGTCAATGTCTAACCAATGTCTTAGAGCATCCCAATAATGTAAAGTAGAGTTCGATGATATTGTGATGTGGAGAGTTTGACGCTTTAGAATATCTCAATTGTGTAAAGGTATCAAGAGATACTCGAGTTTCATGATGGTTAATTTAGTAGCGGTTGTCATTGTCGCCATACAAAAGACCGCCCTAAATTTTAAATCCAACACGTACAAAATCTATCTTAACTTTACTCGCTTAAAATGCAAGTATGAGAACCAAACTCTGATTGATGCTTCAAAAATATGATACCATATGAACAATTACTACACTTTTTTACTATGTTCTGTGGTTAGATTATTGATATCATATATTACTTTAGCATGCAAGTTTTAATACTTATAATTTTTAAAATACGATCATTGAGCAATTAAAGAAGCAAATACCTAACTTATAGATACACGTCTAAGCATATTTTTCCATGTTCTTTCTGGAAGTGAAAGATCGAAATTGGGCAAGACTTTCAGTCCAGCTTGAAAAGAACAGACTAAGAAAGTGAGTGAAGAACAATTGCAACAATAATATAATTAAGAAAGAGAGAAAAAGTAATTAACATCTAGGTCGATAACAGTTAATATGGTAATCATCGAATTGATTGTAATGAAGACAATAAAACAACGTGCTCACTAGATACATGTTATGATATATAAAATCCAAATATCCAAGTGACTATATGCAAGTCCATACGAGCATGCATATATACTCGTAATTTATGAAAAGAGTTTTATAAATGGTTTTAGATATTTATTAAAGTAATTTTAGGAATAGGTTTATAGAGTTATAAAAGGAGTTTATAAATGGTATTATGTATTATAAAAAGGTTTATAAATGGTTTTTGAATTAAATGAAAAGGGAATCTTCCAAATTGTTGGTGAATACACTTATACCATCGAGATAAGCATATAGATATTTTTTCAAGTATGGGGAAATAGGGATTTTGGGTTTATATCAATCTTTATAAAAAGAATTTTTGATTCTAGTATTAGAAAGTGAATTTAATTAACAAAATATTAATTAATAGAGGCTTAGTGTTGCTTGGTGCTTAACCAATGTTGGTTTTCCCTATAAAATAAATCCCTAATTGAATGTTTGTTATTTGATAGTTAAATAACCGGCTATCGTAATTAGACCGAAACATAACTTTGGAAATATCTAGGAGAAACACGTGAGTTAGATGGCAAAGTCATCTCCGATGATGCTGTACTGTGCGTATAAATTTTGTTTCGTTCTTCTAGGACAATGATAAGGAAATCCATCCACTAACGGTTATGAGGTGATCTCCAATCTTATCTTTGACTATTTATTTCCTAAATAACCTGGGTTGAGTTTACCTGAAATTATCGAAAGTTGTTTCGAAGAGACCGGGATCGGATAATGAAATGACCCTCCTATTTCTACCCTAAATTTCATAAGGATTTTTTTTACTTCATCAAAGGGAATTTAAATCAAATAGAAATCAAAATGCCATACAAGCTATTGACATAGCCACTTGTTTCTTTTTAAATAGGCAAATTAGGCAAAATCAGCAGTTCAGACGTCTAAATTCTTATGACAGGCGTCTAAACTTAATCCCAGACGTCTAACTAATTATGACAGACGGCTCAGAGATCTAAAATTGAAACAGAGAGAAAAAGACATTTTGAACTAAATTCAGACATCTAATTTTTTTGTGACAGACGTCTACTCTTAACCTCAGACGTCTAAATTATTATGACTGACGTCTAAGTTTAATCTCAGACGTCTAAATTATTAGGACTGACGTCTAAATTCGATCTCTATGTACATGCATATGCACATTCAATTTATATGTGTCTGGATGTCCACCTACATTCATCTACACTTTTAAGTTTGATTTAAACTTCCTTTGAACTATCAGAGATGATATATAGATTGATCATTCATTACAAATATATCTTCCAGGGTCATTTTCTTTTTCCAATAAACAAAATATATCCAGGATCAAAACAATTAACCAATATAAATATATCAGTACATTCACAAAGATATGCACATACATGTGAGGATGTATATGCCTCTCTTGTTTGAATCAGAGTTCTGGAAAACAAGAGGATATTGGATTGATTGGATTTAATCAATCCACACATAGTACAGTATTATATGCAATAAAATTCCATTCATGCATGAATACCTATATATATATATTTTTAAACTCCTGATTCCTTTCTAAATTCTCTAGAGAGTATAAATTCTAGAAACCAGATAAATGTGATATCAGATCCTTTCTTTATTTTAAAAATAAGACATGAAACATTTGTATGAAACAAGTTAAATTATGGGAACCTTGCAGTCATATAAAAACATTCAACCTATGCCTATTATCTTTTGTATACATATGCCATGGTAGAAAGATAAAACCATTTAATTTTTCTGAGAATCAACTATCCAGATTTTCCAAAACTAAAATCCTTTCTAAAGGCTCAAGATTGACTAATACATTTATAAAATATAATCATTTAATTTAAACATGGTGTTCTTACTAAATCCACTTACAATATTTTGATTAACTTCTTTAATATCAGATATTAACTAGATTCATAAATTCCAGATACAAGTCAATCTTTTAATAAAATACTTAACAAAATATCCATCCCATATCCAACACTTAGTACAAGTAACAATTTAAATCATTAATACATGCGGATTTTATCATTTAGGCTCTTATCTAACTAAGTTTAGCATGCTATAATCTTCTTCTCAAAGCCTTGCTCCTACTCCTATTTAATTGCTGCAATCCCTGAAAAAGCATTTGAAGCTGCCTCATTTTAAATGAGACACCCCAGATGCATTAGCACACTAGGGTCAGACACATGTCTGGTATGAGAAAATTCACAAAAGCAATTAGTTGATTAGGTTAAAATCAAATTAAATACATATACATAAATTTCTGCCCTTTGGAATCAGATCATACTTGTGTGCATGCTCTGTGTCATTGTGCATGTGCACACTTTAGTTTTTCTTTCCAGAGACTACATATATAAATATGGCACATACATTGAAGCATACAATTCAGTCATAGTCAAACAATCATTCATACCAAACAGGAAAATAACCAATATGAGTTAAATCATTTATTCAATCCTCATATTTCAATTCTGGGAAAAACTCTAGTTTTCTCATCATCTCAAATATTATTCCCTTGGTATATTTATCTATCCTGGTCTCATCTGCAATATTTATGAATCAATGGACACACTGTAATGAACTAATTCACTCCATTACACAAAGATCTCAGGACTTAAACAAGCCATGTGTCAACATGTGTTACTCAAGAAAACAAGTCATTCCTGCAGTGTTCTTGACCCCAATTTCCTAATCAGGTTTAAGTTAATAATAACTCTTTTGATTTTTCATGACTAAACCATTCAGTGGTCCATTTTACTAACTAAAAACATCCATAACATGGCATCTCATATTATTCATAACCATACAGAGACAAGCAAGCAAACAACCATTGGTGACTAAATAAATAAGGTTCTGTATGTATATGTATACATTCTAGTATTTTTAAATAGGGTATAGGCAACTAACATTAGCTTATGGCTTCTGAGAGAGAGTTTTTCTTTTTTGCAAACATTTGTGCTTGAGTTAAACTCAGAATGATCTGGTTTCACTGAATCACAAAATTTTGTTTGCTATGTGTATATATCTTTATGCATTTTTATTAAATTAGGAGCATCAGCACATATGCAACCCTATTGCACCCCTAATTCCTCTTTGTCTCAAGCCTCAGCACTTATACATGAGTATATTGCAGCTCAATTTGTTTTCATTTCTCTGAGTTAAGCCAAAACCAATACTACTTGCCTATATTCAACATTTATTTTATGTTCCTAAGCATCTACATATCAGAGATCTGGGTTCATAAAACATATATGTATACTAACTACACATAAAACTTTCTTATAAATAAACAAGTAGAACAACCAAAGAGAATCAAAACATTTTCAGATTTAAAATCACAGATAAGCATTCATATATGAAAATACTCTTTTAAGAAAATTACTTATAACTGGCTGCCTACATTAGGACTTATTGCCTTAGATTTTTGAGTGAGTTTTCTCACCTAGCTCTCTTCTTTGCTTCCTTAATTAATTGATGAACTTCTGCCTTTAGCCTCAAGCTCTTTTCCTTCCCTTGCCTTATGATTTCTATGGTGTTGTTTTTTTTTCAAAGTTCTTTTCTGAGAAGGAGAGGAGGCTGCTGCATATACATGTATATATACAGGGTCTTCCTTAGGGTTTTGGGTATTGGCTAAAGCCATTTTTGCCCACCAGAAAAATCATGTTATCTGTATTTTATTTGAACCCAAAGTTCTACCTTTCCCGGCTTAATTTAGGTGAAGAGAAAAGTGGTTACCTTCTTTTTGGTTAATTTCAGAATTTTGCTTTTCAGAAAATACTTTTTTCCTTTGTCTATAATCATGCTAAAAATGTGACTTGATTTTATTATTTATCAAATACTCTTCCTAATTCTGCCTATACCAAGCATTTCCCTGCTTTATCTTATTTTTCCTATTTTTAGCTTTCATGTAAATGGTATGTACCTTTTTTATTTATTTACAAGAGGACTACTCCTTTTTATATCTTCAGTTTTTCTTTCTTTCTTCCTATATACTAAAATATGTCTGTATATTTTATCTTACTAATTTGAACTCTAGTATTTTATTAACACATATATATATTTATATAAGTCTTACTGAAATAATTATTACACCTATATATATATATATTTATACATCATACTGTATTGACACACACATGCACATGTACACTCAAAAATATTAAGTAGCATCCATATATGTATATTTACTTATGCATTCAGCTTTTAAGGATTTAATCTATATATATATATATTTCCATACATATCAATATGTATTTATTCTTTGAGTTCAGGGATTTTAGCTTTTGTTCATGTGCATTTCCTGTGCACACATGTACACACATACTGATACACTATCAAGCTATATCAATCCCCTTTCAAAATTTAATTCAAAAATCATTTTGAATTTATTTATATTTTTTAGAATAAATTCCTAAAATCTTGGGTCATTACATACACCCCTCCTTTTAGGAATTGTGTCCCACAATTTTCCTAAGCTTAAAATAAATTTTAAACTTAATTCAAAGAACAAGTACATTCTCAATCAAATAGGTTTTTAGTTCTATAATAACTAAAAACATATGCATCTAAAAAGAAAACAATCAAAGATCAGAATTACCTTTAATCTGAAAATAGCTTAGGATAATTCATCCTAACTTTGTCCTCTAATTCCCATGTGCAATCACTAGGATCAAGACTCCACTGTACCTTCACAAGTTTCAGAGATTTATTTCTCAACTTCTTCACATCTTTTGCCAAAATCCCCACTGGATCCTTTTCATAAATCAAATTAGAATTTATCTGCACTTGGGTTGAGGTCTCAAGAATTTCTGCCTTGTCATGGACCCACCTTCTCAATTGTGATACATGAAAAACATCATGTATACCTTGCATGTTTTCTGGTAATTCCAACTTATATGCCAAGGGACCAATTCTTTCCAGAATTTTGTATGGTCCAATATATCTCGGGGTTAACTTGCCTTGTTTTCCAAACCTCAGCACATTTTTCATAGGTGAGATTTTGATGAAAACAAAATTTCCCACTTCATATTCTACCTGCCTCCTTCTCATGTCTGCAAATTTCTTTTGCCTATCTTGAGCTGCTGCCATTCTTCTTCTTATCAACTCAACTTTCTCCTTAGTTTCTTGTATGTACTCAGGTCCTAAAATAGACCTTTCTCCTGCTTCTACCCAACAAACAGGTGACAAACAGGGTTTACCATATAAGGCTTCAAATGGAGCCATTCCTATGGTGCTTTGGTAGCTGTTGTTGTATGTAAATTCAACTAGATGAAGATAATCTTCCCAGTTGCCCCCAAAATCCAGTATACATGCCCTCAACATGTCCTCTAAAACTTTGTTTACTACCTCAGTGTTGGGCAAATTATCAACACCTAACCGAATAGCATTCATAACCACTCCATCCCAATACCGAATCACCTTCTTTCCACATGCTGCTGAATCAACTGCCTCTTCCAACATCTCACCGAACAAACCCATTCGGCGTCACCCCCACCGAACCAACCTACCACCTTGATACCGAACCAGCCTACCACCTTGATACCGAACCAGCCTACCACCTTGATACCGAACCAGCCTACCACCTTGATACCGAACCAACCTACCACCTTGATACCGAACCAACCCTCTCTCCAGCAACCACCGATCCAACATCTACCAAAGTTCCCCAAAAGCGATGCCTAACCAAGTCATACCAGGCCAGATCACATCAGCCCAGGCCCATCAGCGACTATACGTATCCTGGACCCCTACCCCTAGCCTCACTCTATAAATAGAGGGGCAGGGGTACAGCAAGGGGGACAAGTTTGAGAGCTGAAGCACGGATAGAAATTTCAAACAACTTTCTTTTACTTGTATCAAAGCTTTGTACTTGTAATCAACAAAAGAGAAGAGAAATAATATATAAAGTGGACGTAGGCACATTCTGGCTGAACCACTATAAATCTGCGTGTCTTTTTACAATTTAGCCCCTGCTTTTCATATATTTGCATAAATCTCCAAAATCACTAAAAACAACATTAGATCTACTAAATTATACGACTTTGAGGTGTTTGTCCATTTTTTGTACAAACATTTTTGGTGCTTTCATTGAGAGTAAGGCTCGAAGCTTCAGCTTCATCCGCTTAACAAGTTTTCCTGACAGCATCGTTCGCCACTTGGAAAACATGCCTCCCAAACAGAGAAAAGATGTTAACAAAGGAAAAAACATCGCATCCAGCAGTCTTCCTGATCCAACTGCCGCGAATCAAGTAAATCGTCCTCCTCCAGCAACGGTAACAAATGAAGGACAGGCTAACCCAACCACTCCTGCCATAGAACAGCATGCAGCAATTACTAGGGCAGATTTGGACAGAGTTGTTGTTGAAGTAACTAACCGCTTCACGTCCCAGCAGGAAGCCTTGGTGGACCATCTCATGTCACGCTTGAGGGACGCTGAAGAATCCAACCGCAACACTGAATCATGGGGCGAGTCCCAGTCTGGAGGATCTCAGAGACAGCAAAGATCTTCCCTCTTCGAAGGAGCTAACGGCAGAAGTAGCCGTGGTAGGAGCCGAGACCGAGCACAGCCCGAAGTTAGGCCTGAGGAAACGTTTGGTACCGAACCCAACAGGGAAGGTACCGGACGAAGGTCAACTGTAGCTGAGCCTGTCATGCTGCCTAACCACAGAAACACCAGTGAACGGGGCCGAGCTAGAGTTCAGCCCGAAGTTGGACCCGAGGAAGTGCTTAGATCAGAACCCAACAGGGGGAGATCAAGGCTAGGGCCAACTGTAGCTGACCCAAGCATGCTCCCAGAAGATCAAAGGCAGCCACTGGAAAATATGAGGAAGGATAGACGATACCATCCCTACAGGTTGTCTGGACGGAATCAATCCCACAGAACAGAACCAAACTCATTTCTATCTGCTCCAAGTTCTGATGAAAGGATGGCACGCTTATTCAGAGAGTGTGTCCAACGGGAGCAAAGAGATCGAGGGATAGGCGCTAGGGTAACCAGCCCTTTCGCCCGCAATATCGAAATCGCTATCACCCCCCGAGAATGGAAGATGCCAACAATGGAACCCTACAAAGGAACCTCCGATCCCGTTGTACACTTACAGAGGTACACACAGCATATGCTCATGAGTGGAGCAACAGAGGGAGTACTGTGCAAATGCTTTCCGCTCTTCTTAGCAGATCTTGCTACCTCCTGGTTCTGTCATCTACCCCAAGGATCCATCAGCTCATGGGAAATGTTGAAAGAAAAATTCATCAGTCAGTTCCGCATTCATGTGGAGCAACCTAAGGACGCTTATTCCTTATCCAGCGTCAAACAGAAACCTGGAGAAAAGCTGCAGCAATACCTAACCAGATTCAACGCCGCAGCAGCCGCAGTTCAAGATGCTGATGAGAAGCTTATCCTAATGGCCCTCTGCAGTGGGGTGCATCCGGACACTAAATTTGCTAGAAGATTGACAAAAGAAAAACCAGCTACTTTACCCGATTTCTTCCATGAAGCCGGGAAATACATGAGGCTTGAGGATGCTGCCATTGAGGGGCAGTCAGGACAGCAAAGTAAGACGACCCATGGCAACGCCCCTGCTGTGGCGAGGGACGTTCGAAGAAATAACTCCAGAGACAATGCTGGGGGCAAGAAGGTAGAAAAACGCCTATATCGGCCAGGACCAAGATTCGACTCTTACACCCCTTTGAACGAGACCGTCGAAAATATCTTCCTTGCCACCCAAGGCGAAGTTAGATACAAACGCCCACCATACAAGAAGGAATCAGATAACGCACAGAAGTCTAGAAAATTCTGCCGCTTCCACGAATCTCACGGACATGATACCAACGAATGCCATCATCTCCGAGATCTGATTGAGGAACACATCAGAAGGAAGAAACTGGAACGCTATGTAAAAAGTCAAGACAGGACTCCAGCTCCTGCCAATGAAAACCCAAGGCTACCCTCACCAGGGACCGACAGAGGAAACCACAACGCTAGCAGCTCTAGTCAAGAGAAGATAGTGGTCCATACCATCTCAGGAGGTCCGCACATCGCAGACAGAAGTTGGAGAGAGATGGAAAGATATGGGAAGTCGCTTAGAGACAATAGAGACTGTGTCAATACGGTTATAGAAGAGCGCCACCCAAAGCGGAAAGAAAGTGATGACATCACATTCAGTAAACGCGACCTAGAAGGAAGACAGTACCCTCACATGGATCCCATGGTTATCTCTGCCCGACTCGGTCCCGCCGAAGTTTACCGAATCCTGGTAGACACTGGAAGCTCTGTAAATATCCTATTCAAACACGCATTCGACAAAATGAAGCTATCAATAAAGGATGTATCTCCCTGCGATAAACCACTACACGGTTTCACTGGAGATGCGAAGATGCCCCTCGGGCAGCTGGACCTCTTTGTTGAGATTGGAAGTCATCCCCGCTCCGTGGTAAGGAAACAGACGTTTGTGCTGGTAGAGAACCATTCGGCCTACAACGCCTTCTTAGGAAGACCAGCCTTGTCTGACTTCCAGATTGTCCTAGCCCCATGGTGCCTGAAAATGAAATTTCCAACAGACAATGGGGTAGGGGAAGTGGAAGGAGACCAGGATATTGCACGAGACTGCTATGTAACCGAACTTCGCAACAACCACAGGAGAGATAAAGGGAAAGGTGTAGAGATTGCCCTCTGCACAAAAAGCCTTGAAGCATAGCAACTAAAGAAAGCCCCTCCTCTTCGATACACCAGCGACCCTTTCAATGAATTAGACCCTAGGGACAAAGAGGAGGAGGCCACCGCCGAGCCTGCAGAGGCTATGGAGTTTATATCTGTAGACAAGCACGACTCAAGTAGGCTACTTAAAATTGGGTCCCAGCTGAAAGCTGAATTGAAGGAACAACTCATTGATTTTCTCCGCCACAACTTGGATGTATTCGCTTGGTCACACGCTGACATGACCGGAATCTCCCCCGACATAGCGTGCCACGTATTAAAAATTGATCCTACCAAGGCGCCTGTAAAACAAAAAAAGAGAAGTATGGGGGCAGAGCGATCAGCAGCCCTCGATGAAGAAGTAAAGAATCTACTCGCCAATGACTTCATACGAGAAGCTATTTACCCAGAATGGATTGCCAACCCGGTACTAGTAAAGAAGGCTAATGGGAAGTGGCGGACCTGCATTGACTTCTCCAACCTAAACGACGCCTGCCCAAAGGATTGCTTCCCGCTTCCCAGAATCGATCAACTTGTAGACAACACAGCCGGGCACGAACTCCTGTCTTTTATGGATGCATACTCAGGATATAACCAAATTCCTATGCATGCTCCCGACCAAGACCACACTAGTTTCATCACCGACCGGGGTTTATACTGCTACAAAGTGATGCCCTTCGGACTTAAAAATGCAGGAGCCACCTACCAGCGCCTCGTCAACAAGATGTTCGCAGGGCTAATAGGACGAACGATGGAAGTATATATAGACGACATGCTGGTAAAATCACGGAAAGCCAAAGATCACGTAAGCCACCTAGGCAAAATGTTCCAGGTACTTCGACAGTATGGAATGAAGTTGAATCCACTAAAGTGCTCCTTCGGAGTGTCATCGGGAAAATTCTTAGGATTCATCGTCCATGCCCGAGGGATAGAAGCAAACCCTGAACAAGTCCGAGCATTAAGGGACATCAAGATACCTTCCACCCGAAAGGAAATGCAAAGCCTAAATGGAAAAGTGGCTGCCCTAAGCCGATTCATCTCCAAAGCAACGGACAAGTGCGTCCCCTTTTTCGAAGCTCTAAAGAAAGATAAAGGAAAGTTCGAATGGACGGACGAATGCTTAACCGCTTTCCTTAACCTAATCGAACACCTCCAGAAACCACCGGTACTCTCGACCCCAAGCGAAGGCGAAGAATTATGCCTATACCTTGCTGTGTCATCTCACGCTCTAAGCGCTGCCTTGGTAAGGGAAGACAACCGCACGCAACGACCAGTTTACTTCGTCAGTAAAAGGTTTACTGGGGCAGAAGTCAGATATCCTAAGCTTGAAAAGTTAGCATACTGTTTACTAATCACTTCACGAAAACTACGTCACTACTTCCAATCCCATTCCATCAAAGTTCTGACCGATCAACCACTGAGGCAGGTACTCCATCGTCCCGACACTTCCGGGCGACTACTTAAATGGTGTATTGAGCTGAGTCAATATGATATCACCTATCACCCTCGCACCGCCATCAAGGGACAAGTCATGGCTGATTTCATTGCAGAATTCACTACCAACGAGGATAAGGAGCAACTGGAAATAACAGAAGATATCAAGTGGAATCTCTTTGTGGACGGTGCATCTAACGAACAAGGCTCGGGGGCAGGTGTGGTAATAATCACTCCCAGGGGAAATAAACTGCACTATGCTGTAAGGTTGGAGTTCGCTGCCACCAACAACGATGCAGAATATGAAGCAGTAATAGCCGGATTAGAAATTGCCATCGAGATCGGAGTCAATTCTTTGTGTCTTCACAGCGATTCTCAGCTTATTGTTAATCAAATACTAGGGGAATTCCAAGCTCGAGAAGAACGACTCATAGCATATCTAAAGAAGACCAAGTTACTTCTCAGCCGATTGGACCACTACTTAGTCAAACACATCCCTCGGGAAGAGAACCAAGAGGCCGACGAATTGGCAAAGCAAGCAAGTATGAGAGACATCGCCATCTTCGGGGCAGTAACTGTCTCAAAGCAAACGATCCCAAGTTTTGAGCAAGTGAATCTGATAGCTGCAACCGAAGAAGCGACTTGGATGACTCCCATCCGAGACTACCTACAAAATGGCACACTACCCGACGGGCGTAACGAAGTCAAGAAAATCTTGAGGAAAGCGTCCCGCTACACAATACAAGGAGACATTCTCTATCGGCGCGGGTTCTCTAACCCATTGTTAAGGTGTGTCGCCTGAAGGGAAGCCAAGGAAATCTTATCCAACATTCATCAAGGAAGCTGCGGAGATCACACCGGAGGGCAAACGTTAGCAAAAAAGATACTCCGATACGGATATTTCTGGCCCACCTTAAGCAAGGACGCCTTAGATTTCGTCAAGAAGTGTGACAGATGCCAAAAATTTGCTAAGATCCCTCGGCTACCAACAACCGAGATTACTCAGATGACCAGCCCTTGGCCCTTTGCAGTATGGGGAATTGACTTAATCGGTGAACTGCCAATGGGTCGAGGCGGCGCCAAATATGCTATAGTAGCAGTCGACTATTTCACCAAATGGGTGGAAGCAGAACCTCTAAATAAAGTATCTTCAGCGAAAGTTATCAACTTCTTAATCAAAAATGTTCTGTGTAGGTACGGAGTCCCACTAAAAATCATATCAGACAATGGACTTCAGTTTGACAGCGAGGAATTCGCCAACTGGTGCCAAGAACACGGAATTCACAAAAGCTTCTCATCCGTAGCATATCCCCAAGCAAACGGACAAGTCGAAGCAGTCAACAAAATTCTGAAAACTCTGATAAAAAAGAAGCTCGAAAAGTCAAAGGGCGCTTGGGTGGATGAACTCCCTACGGCACTATGGGCCTACCGCACATCTTTCAGAACATCAACAGGGCACACTCCTTTCTCTTTGGCATACGGATCGGAGGCTATGCTCCCAGTTGAAACCATTGTGCCTTCCCACCGTAGGATCCACTATAACCCAGGAGAGAACGAAGAGCTCCTCAACATGTCTTTGGATCTAGTCGAGGAGAGAAGGAATGATGCAGTCCTAAAAACAGCAGCCCACAAGCAAAAGGTGGCAGCACAATACAACTCCAAAGTCAAGCATCGTACCTTACGAGAAGGGGATCTTGTCCTCAAGCGAATCTTCCCTCGCCCCGGAGCACTAGACCCAATCTGGGATGGACCATATGTAATTCATAAAGATCTCCACAACGGAGCCTATATTTTGTCAACAGTGGACGGAGAGGTGTTCCAGAGGGCATGGAACATCCAACACCTCCGTCGATACTTTTCTTAACTTGTATTGCCCATATGAAGTGAATTAACAAAGAGAATCAGTGGACGTAGGCATTTTTTCGTGCCGAACCACTTTAAAAAAGCCTTGTCTCTTTTTTAACTTGTTCCTTTGTATCTTGGCTGCTTGTTAACTTTATCCTTTTCTGTTGAACAAAATCCTGAGCATATAGCATTTCTATTCAAAGCACTCCACAATGCAACTTCACGTGGACAAGACCCAACAGGTACTATGCGAATCTATGCCCTCGCCAATGAGACACTTTTGCTCCAGCATCCCTCTGCTGCGGGTTAACTCATTGCTCGCGACGACCCTTAAAGCCAACTGTAATGAGCCGATTATAAGCCACCGAGAAGGCCGATTATAGCCGAGGCAGCTCATTACGGCGTTAGGCTCGCCGGCAACTGTGAACAGACTATAAGCCCCAACATAAGGTGTGGCCAGCCAGGGGCAGTTCACAGTTGACGATCGGCATCCACGCTAGCCGGCCACAGTAAGTCGAATAATACCCCTGAGTACGGGCCATAATGGCCCGGGTAGTTACTGTGCGCGATCTCGGCTCCGGTGTGTCTTAAGTGCGGCTGTGGCAAAAAAGAATTAACTCCCCGCGGAGGCGTAAGATGGGTGACAAATGTCTCCAAGACCCACAGCTAGGGAAAGTGACTACAAAACCCGTTTGCCACGAACTTAAGCACATCGAAGGCCTTCCGTGACTGGAAGTTTTACTATTTCACATATTTCAATTTTACTTAAAAAACTTTCCTCCTATCCTCTATAACAAACCATAAAGTACAGGATGCAGGGTAAGAGATACCCGCCAATGGATGCAGAGATTCACAATCAGATGGCAGGGCATTCAACTGCTTTCCATGCTTGGTCATACAAGATATTCGAAACTGCCATTTACAAACAGAACATGAAAGGCGGTATTTTCTTCCTTTATGTGCAGATGCATGACTGTAATTTAATTTTTTCACACCACACGCTAACATTGCAAGTCATGAGATTATGATTTAAAACCAGAATCTGACATCAAACACAATTTAATTACAAGAATATACATAGCTACATTTCTCATACGATATGTCGAAATAGCAACAAATATTCAAGAAACGACAAAATCAACTTAAGCTAAAAAATTACACGTCAAGAATAATGTTATTACAAGTAGCAAGAATTACAACTTAGAAGTTACTCTACTGTCTTAAGACTAACAGATACAGCAATGCCAAGCCTACAAAAAGAATTTTCCAGGTCTAATCAGGGAGCCGGTTGCGTCGAAGTCTTGTCCTTGCTCTGTTGCCCGCCTGTCCGGTCATAAAAAGGATTCATTAGTGATAAGTAACCAAGTTAACGGAAAAGCTAGAAAGGAAGACTTACCAGCACCTGCTTCTTGACCATCCTGGTCGTCATCCTCTACCTGCACACCTGCCTCCTCAGCAGCAAGCAGCCGCATACCCTCCTTTACCGCCTCTTTCTCCTCCTTGTTGAACTGGGCAGTGACCACATCCATACTGAAGACCATTCCACCTTCTTTATCTACATCAGCCTTAGCCTCCTCCAAAGCCCGAAGATAGATCTTGGCCATGACCCTGGGATAATCATCCATCCACGAGAGATTGCCCTGCTTCCAAGTCCGGAAATACATGTCCTGGAGCATGTCATCCATCATTCCCTCATTCTCCTCAAACTCCCTCATCCGGGCATCGGAAGCCGACAACCTTTCGACGGCAGCATCTCTCTCCAGTCTGTATCTCAAGCAATCAGCCTGAAGGGACCTCCGCATCACCTCCATCTCTTCCCTCAACTTAGCTTGAGCAAGCTCCGCAGCCTCAAGTTTCTCGGACAATTCCTCCACCTGCTCGAGATCCGCTCTCCGAACCTCATCCACCGTGGCAATAGCCATGTCAATCCGCTCTTTGCAGGTAGCTTCCATTTTCCGCAATTCGGCCCGACAGGCCTCTTCCATGGTTTTCCTTAGTCGCCCAGTAGCAGCCTCATGCTGAGAAATCTGAATAGCCTGATCCGCAAGCTGTTTGGCCTGATCCGAAACCACCAATCAAAGTCGGATATTGGCGCTCCCAATCTCCTCTCCGGCCTTAACCAGCCGAGCATGATGCCCCATCAGCTTCTTGGTCTCCTCTGCCACCCGATCAATATTAGCCTTGGCCTCGTCTCCCATAGTGACTATACGAGTAGTGAGTAGATCGAGATCTAAGGCCTTGGCTTCATCAAGTACTCGTACCATGGGGTTACGGGGGAGGAGATGTTCACCAGTGACTTCGTCAAAAGTAATATCATGAGAACTGGGATCCAGATCAGGATGACCCGCAAATGGATTACGGACCAAGTCGGGACGGTCGATATGAATAACAGAAGGGTTTCCGGACGGGTGCGGAGAAGGTGCAAACTCGCTACCCTCCTCAGTAATGTCATGAATAGGCTGAGCCGGAGGCTGAGAACCGGGCGAAGTTTCGGATAAAGGATGACTCCTCTTCCTCTGCTGAATACCCTCTTCGATGACCCCAAGAAGAGGACGGTAGCCGACTACATCCCCGGAGCGTTGGGTTGAGGGCTTCGGCTTAGCAGAAATTTTGGAAAGTTTATATTGCTCAAGCCTGTGTCGGAGGTCTGAAGCTTTGGACGTCTTGCCTGCTCCTGATATAAAGTACAAGTGTTACAATCTTACATTACTATACGATTCGAGAAACGCGGTAAATTACAAGTTAAAAAAAAGGGGAAAAGAAACACAGCTGTGATTGTACAAACCCTGGGGAGGAGTGGGATACTGCAATAAGTCCTGGATTTCATTCCAGGACGGGAGCGGGTCATAAAATATTCCTAAGTCCCTATCATTAGTGAAGCATGCAGGGGTCAAGAGTTCACCTTGAGTCGTCAGAGCCACCTTGGCCGGAATGGTCGGAGAAGACTCACTTGCACCAGTCCCGGCTTTGTCCGCCTTCCCGGTCTTCTCTACCAAAGCCGGATCATCATCCAACCCCTCAAAAGCTTGGCGGAAAGCATCATCCGTCCACTCTTGCATTTCGCCTACTTGCCCAGAAGACAGAGCCCTGGAACCATCACCACCCTGTCCATCGCCACCATCATCACCAAGACGCTCAACGTCACTTCCGCCCTCAGCCTCACCTCTTTCTTCCTCCGCATCTATCTCCCCCTGAGTAAGTGGACAATTGCTGGGAGAAGGACCGTCCGACCTCTTAAGTTTCTTACCTTCGACGGCTGGAGGTTTCGTGAATGGTTTTCTCTTTCCACCCTCTGCCGCAACGCCTCCCTTAGCCTGAGCAGCCGCCCTCTCTTCCGCCGTTTCCCTCAACTTAACTACAGACTGCTGCGGAAGGATTAAGTTATATTCCAGAAGAATCGCATTTCTAATCAAGAAGGCAGATGATCTATATTTCCCAAGAATGGCTTCTATCTCAGCCGCCGTCTGAACCAGGCGGTCAGTCTCCACAACCGGAAAGCCACCTGTCGCTAGCAAAAATGAGAAAGTGTGAGAAGAAGCATCGCAATCGGAATAGAAATTATAAGTAAAAACATCAACTTACATCCAGAGGTAAAGCGCCGGATTGAAACAGAGTCGTCCCTAACAAAGAACCACTCCTTCTTGAACATGCTGAATTTAGAGTACAGATCCAAGACCGGTTTGAAGGTCACGGCTGACTCCAAGCTAATGTATGGGGATCCTTTCTTGTAGCCTCTCAAATTATATAAATACCGGATCTCCCGGTTGGAAGGAGGGCGCCCGTACTTCCTCTGAAAGATGACGAAAAGGCTCGCCAGTATGGCATAAGAGTTGGGCTGAAGTTGGAATGGGGCCACCTTTAGATACGTGAGGAAGCTGACTACCCAAGCATTGAGAGGCGGGATAGCACCACACATACAATGGTACCTACTATAAGCAAAGTACCCTTCGGGAGGATTGTATGGCATGACTCCTGGGCCCGGCAATAGCATGAGGGCTCTATCGATCCCAAAGGAACGAGATATAACATCGAGCTGCTCCTCTTTGAGAGAGCTAGGAAAGCAGTCAGGCGGGGAATCCAGCAGCTCCTGGGGACCATGTCCGTCCACTAATGACCTTGGGGCGGGCCCATGACGCTCCGATCCTGATTGAGCTGGGGGCACGGCCGAGGACTCTCCTTCGCCCCCAGACTTCTTCTTATCTGACCGGGTTTCGACTCTTCGGGACATTATCTGCGCGCACGAAAGCGAAAGATATGATTGTTAGAACAAGAAATACAGAAATATAACCGAGCAAGTATATATAAGCATAGGATGTTGTTCAAGATTCAAAGTCCATTCGGCATTAAAAGTTTAAATTTCATTCGGTGTTGAAAGCTTCTGAGGTCATTCGGTGGTACACCACGTATCTCATTCGGCGCTCAACACCCAACCTCGTCGCCTTCGTTCGGCGAAGGAAAACGTACCTGGTTCGGTGCGAAGTTGATTCGGTCTCAAGCTGATTCGGCGCTCAAACTGATTCGGCTCTCTCTGATTTGGTAAGGGACAACGAAGCGGGTATAGCCTCTATTTATAGAAGTGCACAATATAGCCGGACCGACCGAATCAGCACCCAAAACCGACTGGAACTATACCCAATCAAAGAAAAAACAAAGTGCGGCACATGCAACACACGTGCCCCACTTTGGGGGGCAAATGTTGGGCAAATTATCAACACCTAACCGAATAGCATTCATAACCACTCCATCCCAATACCGAATCACCTTCTTTCCACATGCTGCCGAATCAACTGCCTCTTCCAACATCTCACCGAACAAACCCATTCGGCGTCACCCCCACCGAACCAACCTACCACCTTGATACCGAACCAGCCTACCACCTTGATACCGAACCAGCCTACCACCTTGATACCGAACCAGTCTACCACCTTGATACCGAACCAACCTACCACCTTGATACCGAACCAACCTACCACCTTGATACCGAACCAACCCTCTCTCCAGCAACCACCGATCCAACATCTACCAAAGTTCCCCAAAAGCGATGCCTAACCAAGTCATACCAGGCCAGATCACATCAGCCCAGGCCCATCAGCGACTATACGTATCCTGGACCCCTACCCCTAGCCTCACTCTATAAATAGAGGGGCAGGGGTACAGCAAGGGGGACAAGTTTGAGAGCTGAAGCACGGATAGAACTTTCAAACAACTTTCTTTTACTTGTATCAAAGCTTTGTACTTGTAATCAACAACAGAGAAGAGAAATAATATATAAAGTGGACGTAGGCACATTCTGGCTGAACCACTATAAATCTGCGTGTCTTTTTACAATTTAGCCCCTGCTTTTCATATATTTGCATAAATCTCCAAAATCACTAAAAACAACATTAGATCTACTAAATTATACGACTTTGAGGTGTTTGTCCATTTTTTGTACAAACACTCAGTCTGCCCATCTGATTGAGGATGGTAGGCAGTACTTAAACATAGTTCACTTCCCATTGCTTCTTGAAAGCTTCTCCAGAATTTTGAAGTGAAGATGGTATCCCTATCACTCACAATGGTTTTGGGAATGCCATGTAACTTTACCACTTCCTTTATAAAAATTTGAGCTAATTTTGGTGCTATTCTTTCTGACTTGACTGGGATGAAGTGTGCTACCTTGGTTAGCCTATCAACTATCACCCATATACTTGTATTACCTCTCTTAGATCTAGGCAGTCCATCTATGAAGTCCATAGATATATCTTCCCACTTCCACTGTGGTACACTAAGAGGCTGCATCAACCCTGATGGCCTTTGGGTTTCAGCCTTGACTTGTTGGCAAGTCATACATTTGGCAATGTATTTAGCTACATCAGATTTCATCCCCTTCCACCAGAAGTCTCTTTTCAAATTTTGGTACATTTTTGTGCTGCCTGGGTGTATGGAGTATTTACTTCTGTGATATTCATTCAATATCTCCTTCTTCAATTCTGTGTCCTCTGGTACACACATCCTATTCTGGTATCTCATATAACCATTTTTATCAATATGGTGATTCATCACTTCCTCCCCTCTTGAGAGGAGCACTTTCTTCTCTAATAAGTTGGCATCCTGTTCTTGCATTTTTCCTACCTTCAGAATTAAATCTGGTTGAAGTGTCATTAAGCTTAACTTCCCTTTATCTTCTTGTGCACCATGCATCTGCTCATCAATGTGCACACAACCATTCTCCCCAATTTCTAACTCAGTCAGCAAAGACAAGTCTTTAAATTCTCCTATCATCATCATAGCCAATTTAGCATGCTGTCTACTTAGAGCATCTGCAACTTTGTTTGCTTTGCCTGGTGTATAGAGTATGTCAAAGTCATAGGCAGCTAAGAACTCCACCCATCTATGTTGCCTCATGTTCAAATCTTTTTGTGAAAATAAATATTTTAGAGACTTGTGGTCAGTGTAAAGTTCAAACTTTGTGCCTAACAAATAATGTCTCCAAAGTTTTAAAGCATAGATCACAGCTGCTAATTCGAGATCATGTGTGGCATACCTTACTTCATGGGGTTTAAGTTGTCTGGATGCATATGCAATGACTTGGCCTTGTTGCATCAACACTGCACCCAAGCCAAATCCACTAGCATCAGTGTATACAACTAATTCTTCATTTCCATGAGGTACCTTTAAAATTGGAGCATTCACCAATGCCTCCTTCAACTGTTTAAAAGACTTTTCACATTTTTCTGACCAAACAAAAGCTTGGTTTTTCCTGGTTAGGTTAGTGAGTGGTGTAGAAATTTTTGAGAAATCTTTTATAAACCTCCTATAATACCCTGCCATCCCCATAAATGACCTCACTTCACTCACAGTGCTTGGCCTCTTCCATGCTTGAATAGCCACTACTTTATTGGGGTTCATAGAAATTCCTTGAGCATATATAACATGGCCAAGGAAATGTACTTCCTCTTTCCAAAATACACATTTTGAAAATTTTGCCTTTAAATCCTTTTCCCTTAATCTAGACAAAACCAGGTGTAAATGATGCTTATGTTCTTCCACTGTTTTGGAATAAATCAAAATGTCATCTATAAAAATAAGCACAAACTTGTCTAAATAATCTCTAAAGGTTCTGTTCATTAAATCTACAAAGTATGATGGTGCATTGGTCAAGCCAAATGACATAACCAAAAATTCATACAACCCATACCTAGTGTTAAAGGCAGTGTACTTGATGCTTGATTCTTCCACCTTCATTTGATGAAAACCAGATGCTAAGTCTAGTCTAGAAAATACTTTTGCCCCTGCTAATTGATCAAAAAGATCATCTATTCTTGGCAATGGGTATTTATTTTTAATAGTTACCTTGTTTAATTCTCTATAATCTATACAGAGTCTTAAGGAGCCATCTTGCTTCTTAACAAATACCACTGGTGCTCCCCAGCAAGAATTACTGGGTCTTATAAAACCCTTTTCTTCCAGTTCTTCTAACTTTTTCTTTAATTCCTTTAGTTCATTTGGCCCCATTCTAGTTGGCTTTTTAATCACTGGGCTTGCTCCTGGAACTAGATTGATCTGAAACTCTACTGGTCTATGGTGTGGAACACCCTTGACCTCACCAAACACATCCAAATATTCATTGACTATGGGAATTTCTTCAATGGTTAGTTCACTGAAATCTTTTTCTGAGTCAACTAAATGATATAGTCTTCCTTCCTTAGCTACTTCACATAAAACTGTGATTCTCTGACCTCTAGAATTTTGCAATGATATGGTGGATGAGTCTAAATTAATTATGGCTTTAAATTGCCTTAACCAGTCTACCCCCAATATAACACCTATATTTGGGTAATTCAAAACATATAAATTAGAAATAAAAATATTTCCTCCTATGTTTAATTCCACATCCACACAAATCATATTTAAAACACTAAAACTCCCCAGTGGACTTTGTATATGCAATGGGGTTTCAACCAATATGCTATTCAGTTTTAGCATTTTAACTAGTTCATAAGAAATTAAAGAGTGAGTTGCCCCAGTATCATATACTACTGCTATGGGTATGGTACAAATAAGTAATGTACCTTCCACTTGGCTATGGTTTTCTGTGTTACTCTCCAATGTGGCTTTGCCTTTTCCTTCCAAATTTGCCAATTTTCCTTGCTGTTTGTACTCAGGACAATTCCTCTTCATATGCCCCTCTTTCCCACATAGATAACACTTGAAGGCTCCTCCCTTCAATTCTGGACATCTAGGCTTGATATGCCCCTCCTTTCCACACTGATGGCACACAATTTTCTTCTTGGTTTCCTTAGCTTTGACATCTCCAGTGCCTTTGTTACTGGCCTCTTCCTTCTTCTTATCATAAGGGTGATACCTCCCCTTACCCTTCTTGGTATTATTGTTCTTAAAATTTCTGAACTTCTCCCTTTCCTTGTCATGCTGTTCCAACCTCAAAGCTAAGTCTATCACATGGTCAAAAGTCCTGTCTGCATAGGGTAACATGGCTTTGCTAAGTCTTGGGTTCAACCCTTTTATGTACCTATCATTTTTGGATGCCTCATCTGCCACAAGCATTGCTCCATATGTGGAAAGCCCCTCAAACTTTTGAGTGTATTCTGTGACAGTCATGCTTCCTTGTCTAAGTCTAATAAATTCTTCTAGCAAGGTAGTTTTTGCTGATGCTGGTACAAACCTTGCTTCCAACATCTCTTTGAATTGATTCAAGTGATTTCATTCTCATTCCTTCCTGCAATGATTACTTCCCACCAGCCTAAAGCTACTCCTTTTAGCTGTCTTGAAGCCACTTGCCTCTTTCTTTGATCATCAAGTTGCATGTCATTGAAAATTCTTTCCAATGTTCTCAACCATGTTTGAATTTCCATGATACTCTCTGTCCCTTCAAAGCTTTTGCCTACTAAATGAGTATAGGTCTTAAGTAATTTTGAGAGTTCTTCATAGGGATTTTCTTGCCTTTGTCCTGCCCCATCCCTAAATGCTCTCACTAAGTCTTGCAGATTGACCATTGGTGGTGCATGGGAAGATCCTGCTCCCTGATTTGGTGGTCTCCCTACTATAGTTTGCTAATAATAATTTACATAGCTGGTTAGTTTGATTGGTAATTTTATTATTTCAGTGGTTTTTTTCACACTGAAAACATTGATATATATATTTAGTTCCTTTAAATTTTATTTCTATCTAAGAACTTGATCTTTACTTCTACTATGTTGAATAACATAGCTCTGATACCAAATGAAATGACCCTCCTATTTCTACCCTAAATTTCATAAGGATTTTTTTTTACTTCATCAAAGGGAATTTAAATCAAATAGAAATCAAAATGCCATACAAGCTATTGACATAGCCACTTGTTTCTTTTTAAATAGGCAAATTAGGCAAAATCAGCAGTTCAGACGTCTAAATTCTTATGACAGGCGTCTAAACTTAATCCCAGACGTCTAACTAATTATGACAGACGGCTCAGAGATCTAAAATTGAAACAGAGAGAAAAAGACATTTTGAACTAAATTCAGACATCTAATTTTTTTGTGACAGACGTCTACTCTTAACCTCAGACGTCTAAATTATTATGACTGACGTCTAAGTTTAATCTCAGACGTCTAAATTATTAGGACTGACGTCTAAATTCGATCTCTATGTACATGCATATGCACATTCAATTTATATGTGTCTGGATGTCCACCTACATTCATCTACACTTTTAAGTTTGATTTAAACTTCCTTTGAACTATCAGAGATGATATATAGATTGATCATTCATTACAAATATATCTTCCAGGGTCATTTTCTTTTTCCAATAAACAAAATATATCCAGGATCAAAACAATTAACCAATATAAATATATCAGTACATTCACAAAGATATGCACATACATGTGAGGATGTATATGCCTCTCTTGTTTGAATCAGAGTTCTGGAAAACAAGAGGATATTGGATTGATTGGATTTAATCAATCCACACATAGTACAGTATTATATGCAATAAAATTCCATTCATGCATGAATACCTATATATATATATTTTTAAACTCCTGATTACTTTCTAAATTCTCTAGAGAGTATAAATTCTAGAAACCAGATAAATGTGATATCAGATCCTTTCTTTATTTTAAAAATAAGACATGAAACATTTGTATGAAACAAGTTAAATTATGGGAACCTTGCAGTCATATAAAAACATTCAACCTATGCCTATTATCTTTTGTATACATATGCCATGGTAGAAAGATAAAACCATTTAATTTTTCTGAGAATCAACTATCCAGATTTTCCAAAACTAAAATCCTTTCTAAAGGCTCAAGATTGACTAATACATTTATAAAATATAATCATTTAATTTAAACATGGTGTTCTTACTAAATCCACTTACAATATTTTGATTAACTTCTTTAATATCAGATATTAACTAGATTCATAAATTCCAAATACAAGTCAATCTCTTAATAAAATACTTAACAAAATATCCATTCCATATCCAACACTTAGTACAAGTAACAATTTAAATCATTAATACATGCGGATTTTATCATTTAGGCTCTTATCTAACTAAGTTTAGCATGCTATAATCTTCTTCTCAAAGCCTTGCTCCTACTCCTATTTAGTTGCTGCAATCCCTGAAAAAGCATTTGAAACTGCCTCATTTTAAATGAGACACCCCAGATGCCATTAGCACACTAGGGTCAGACACATGTCTGGTATGAGAAAATTCACAAAAGCAATTAGTTGATTAGGTTAAAATCAAATTAAATACATATACATAAATTTCTGCCCTTTGGAATCAGATCATACTTGTGTGCATGCTCTGTGTCATTGTGCATGTGCACACTTTAGTTTTTCTTTCCAGAGACTACATATATAAATATGGCACATACATTCAAGCATACAATTCAGTCATAGTCAAACAATCATTCATACCAAACAGGAAAATAACCAATATGAGTTAAATCATTTATTCAATCCTCATATTTCAATTCTGGGAAAAACTCTAGTTTTCTCATCATCTCAAATATTATTCCCTTGGTATATTTATCTATCCTGGTCTCATCTGCAATATTTATGAATCAATGGACACACTGTAATGAACTAATTCACTCCATTACACAATGATCTCAGGACTTAAACAAGCCATGTGTCAACTTGTGTTACTCAAGAAAACAAGTCATTCCTGCAGTGTTCTTGACCCCAATTTCCTAATCAGGTTTAAGTTAATAATAACTCTTTTGATTTTTCATGGCTAAACCATTCAGTGGTCCATTTTACTAACTAAAAACATCCATAACATGGCATCTCATATTATTCATAACCATACAGAGACAAGCAAGCAAACAACCATTGGTGACTAAATAAATAAGGTTCTGTATGTATATGTATACATTCTAGTATTTTTAAAAAGGGTATAGGCAACTAACATTAGCTTATGGCTTCTGAGAGAGAGTTTTTCCTTTTTGCAAACATTTGTGCTTGAGTTAAACTCAGAATGATCTGGTTTCACTGAATCACAAAATTTTGTTTGCTATGTGTATATATCTTTATGCATTTTTATTAAATTAGGAGCATCAGCACATAGGCAACCCTATTGCACCCCTAATTCCTCTTTGTCTCAAGCCTCAGCACTTATACATGAGTATATTGCAGCTCAATTTGTTTTCATTTCTCTGAGTTAAGCCAAAACCAATACTACTTGCCTATATTCAACATTTATTTTATGTTCCTAAGCATCTACATATCAGAGATCTGGGTTCATAAAACATATATGTATACTAACTACACATAAAACTTTCTTATAAATAAACAAGTAGAACAACCAAAGAGAATCAAAACATTTTCAGATTTAAAATCACAGATAAGCATTCATATATGAAAATACTCTTTTAAGAAAATTACTTATAACTGGCTGCCTACATTAGGACTTATTGCCTTAGATTTTTGAGTGAGTTTTCTCACCTAGCTCTCTTCTTTGCTTCCTTAATTAATTGATGAACTTCTGCCTTTAGCCTCAAGCTCTTTTCCTTCCCTTGCCTTATGATTTCTATGGTGTTGTTTTTTTTTCAAAGTTCTTTTCTGAGAAGGAGAGGAGGCTGCTGCATATACATGTATATATACAGGGTCTTCCTTAGGGTTTTGGGTATTGGCTAAAGCCATTTTTGCCTACTAGAAAAATCATGTTATTTGTATTTTATTTGAACCCAAAGTTCTACCCTTCCCGGCTTAATTTAGGTGAAGAGAAAAGTGGTTACCTTCTTTTTGGTTAATTTCAGAATTTTGCTTTTCAGAAAATACTTTTTTCCTTTGTCTATAATCATGCTAAAAATGTGACTTGATTTTATTATTTATCAAATACTCTTCCTAATTCTGCCTATACCAAGAATTTCCCTGCTTTATCTTATTTTTCCTATTTTTAGCTTTCATGTAAATGGTATGTACCTTTTTTATTTATTTACAAGAGGACTACTCCTTTTTATATCTTCAGTTTTTCTTTCTTTCTTCCTATATACTAAAATATGTCTGTATATTTTATCTTACTAATTTGAACTCTAGTATTTTATTAACACATATATATATTTATATAAGTCTTACTGAAATAATTAGTACACCTATATATATATATATTTATACATCATACTGTATTGACACACACATGCACATGTACACTCAAAAATATTCAGTAGCATCCATATATGTATATTTACTTATGCATTCAGCTTTTAAGGATTTAATCTATATATATATATTTCCATACATATCAATATGTATTTATTCTTTGAGTTCAGGGATTTTAGCTTTTGTTCATGTGCATTTCCTGTGCACACATGTACACACATACTGATACACTATCAAGCTATATCAATCCCCTTTCAAAATTTAAGTCAAAAATCATTTTGAATTTATTTATATTTTTCAGAATAAATTCCTAAAATCTTGGGTCATTACAGATAGGTTATCCGAAAACCACTTTGATCCAACGAATTTGTTTTAAAGTGAAGATATCTTGTAGATGATGAAATTTGGAGACATGGCTCTCAAGTGTTTCGTTCAGTCCTAGAATGAACTTGTATGGATGAATGTTGATATTGCATTGTTGCCTAGAGGGCAGTATTAGCATTCCATGTGGGAAGTGCTATGTAAAGGAAAAACGTAGCCTCGAGCCTCATCAATTGGGAAATGAAAAAAATTTGGCATGCATTAGAGCCAAGTGGGTCGCTCCTATTAGGGTATGGTCATTCCAAATCTAGATCGGTTACTATCTATTCTTGTATGCTTCGGGGCCCAAAGCGGGATGATCATATTCAGTACTACTAGTCAAGTGGTAGGCCAGTACTGTGTGGTAGGGGTGCAATATGTTCTTGTCAAACCTTGGTGTATTTTATCTAGATATGTACCTTTGGAAGGTAGTTCCTTACCTTGTCATTGTATGGAAACCATTCTCTAATAAGCGCCATACGGACTTTGTTGTGCCCAATTATGCTGAAACTTGAGATGCAAGCATTTCAGTTATATTCATATTTTACTTTGACCCCTAGACATTATTATAATATAAATGGATTTTCTATAGAAATTGTTTTGGTTATCGTAAGGTAAAAACACATCCGTGTTTATGTGTTGCGTGGTCTTGCGAGATACTTTTGATTTTCAAATGGTTTTCTGAAACTTTAAAATCCAGTTTGATGTGTTTTCTCACGCTGGTTTTTCCGACTGTCTCGGGTGTTATTTTATTATAATGCTCGGGTCAAACCGAGCATATTTGCATATTCTTTGGATGCATTGGAGCTCAGGGGATGAGTGGGAGGTCTTCAAAGCATATTTACGTATATATTTATCCGCTGTTTGATATGGAAGTTATCAGCAATTGTGAGGACCAGATGTTATAACTGTCCAGGTCGATGATTGTGATTTGTTGTTGTACTCTGATGGATGGATGCATGTAACATTTTCTCCCTTGTAAATATCATTGATATTATATTATATGTTGTTCCTCTGCGATTGTGAGATTTTGTGTTGTTTTTAATTTCTTTTATCTTCCACTTCGCTTCTTCCTCCTTCTTCTTCCCATAACTACCAGTCTTCCCTTTCAATTTGGGTTGGACATGTGTGGTTTATTATGAGCTAGAATTGTGCGGATTGGCAGGTCGTTACAGTTGGTATCCGAAATTAGGTTGAGCGAATACCTAGGCTTTGGTGGTAATTTACTCATTTGAGATAGGGTAAGCGAGACCCTAGGATGAGTTTGAGTCTGTATATATGAGCACATATTTGTTAGTGATTACAAAAATATTTTATATTGTGTTAATTTATTTGTTGAGTTGCTTATGAATTCTAATCGGTATATGGGATGCCATGATATCGATATGGGTTTCGAAATGCTTAAATAAGGCAAATTGACAGTATTATTTGAGAATTGGTAAATGGAATGGAATAATATTACCTAAATTTATATATAAAGGAATATTTTTTAGAAATTATTATTGTTATATATGGTGTGCTTGGTTATTAGTAATATTCGATTATATAACTATAGATTATAAATATGATTTATAAAGGAAATGAAATTGCCTAGGTGTATTTAATAATATGATTTGTAAATGATTATGGTTTTTAGAATATTGGCTATAGTATAAATACTCAACATGTGTGAAATAAAATTTTATAAGTATATCCAAAAACATGATTTATAAATGGAAATGGATATAAAATAAGAAATTTGATAATTTAAAATCCCAGTGGTTTGAAAATGGTTTTTCGAAGGTTTGGAAAACAATAATAGTATTATTGTTGGAAAATGTTTTAACTGGAAATATTTTTAGTTTCTAAGTGAGGAATTTTCATCATTGAAGTTTTGTTTTGGTAAAACTATTTTGTTTTAAATTCCAGAAGTGTCATTAGAAATATAAAGGAGTTATATGTATATATGATTTCAAAATGGTTTGAAATTAAAACCGGGTTTTAAGAACCTAAAATTTTATCTAAATGTTTTGAAAAAAATCTAAGATAATAAGTTTTTGAACTTATAATTTGAAAATAGTATAGATAAGAAAAAAAATTGGAATGGATAGATATAATAAAAATTTAACTTAGGTTAAGTTAAATAAATCGAGTAAAGGGTTATATGAACTTGAGTTATAAAATGAAATTCCACTTAAGTTGTAAATTAAATTGAATAGGTTCGAAATGTTGTTTAATAGAATTGAATATGAACTTAAGTTATGAAGTGAAATAAACAGTAGAAGTGTAATATAAAAAGTTTTATAATAAATCTTATGTAAATTGTGTATGGAAGGGCTCTTATGGGATATTAGTATTGAAAGAAAATATACTAAGTGATAATGAAAAAAGGATTTAACTTAGGAAAGTTAAAATGAAATGATTTTATGAAATGAACCATAAATGAATTAAAAATGGAATGGACTGTTGTTAAACATAATGAGAACAATTGGATGTGAACCAATAAATGTAATTGGGTCGAGCGTAAATAAAGTGAATGTAAATAATTGAATGTAAATCAATTAAGTGGAAGTACATTGAAATAAATTTGTAAGTTGTACGTATATTATTTTATTCGCATAACTTTTTGATCTAGATTCTAGTATACGATTTCAAGGTGATTTATATTGATCCGAGTTAGGATTTTTCAATCGATTCTTGACGGCAAACCATGGATATGGATTTTTGATTAATTCCGATATTCTCTATTATAGTATATGGCTATGCAAGGAGAATAGCAGTTGTTACACTAAAAAATTAACCTTCCGGTTAGAGAAAAGGGTCTTTCAGCAAGCAAAGAGGAGAAAAGTGCAACTCAAACCTTTAGAAGCAGTCGAAGGGATGCAGTCATGAAAATTTACCAGCATAAAACCTTTCGAAGGAGTCGAAAGGTTCCGTTTCTATTATCCAAGGTGTTCAAAAGGGAAGAAAGAATCAAAGCAAGTGTAAGCAACTACTTAATGACCTTTTTGAAAGAATATTAAGCCTTTCGAACCGGTCGGGAAGCATACAAGGCACCTTCCGACAATGATGGAAGGTTTCTGAAGAAAGCAACATTCATAAATCAGCAAAGATTAAAGAGGCCACCTTCCGACAAGGTTGAAAGGTTCACAATAACATATATAAAGAAAGCCCTTCGACAACAGTGAAAGGATCATGAAGGCATAAAGAAGAACAGGCCCTACGACAATGATCAAAAGTCCACAAACCTTTCGACAAGGTCGAAAGGTTAACAATTGTATATAAAAGATGACCTTCCGACTCGAGCGAAAGCATGAGACCGGAGGGGGCATCGCCTGCATCTATAAATAGGACCCCAAGGGTCCAGTTTTGGGGGTGGATCTCTCTCATTCTACTCTTGTAATTTCTTAATAAAAGAATTGTAACCCTAATGGGAAAATCAATTTTTGGATTTATGAAAGAGTCAATTTTGAATAAAGAGGGAGTCTTGTACTCCGTTAATTACTTGTTATTTGTCTAAATCTTTACAGGGTTAACTCATATTTTCACGATTCACCTTATTGGAAGGTTATTACCGATGAGGTCGGAAGCTCATATATATAAGCGAAGGTTGTAATCTTCAAACATCACTAATCCTACAACCTAAACCCTTTGACGAGGTCAACAGCTTGTTTTATTTAACATTAATAGTAACCTTTTGAAGTCGTCGATTCTATGATCTAAACCTTACGATGAGGTTGGTAGTTCCTTATACTTTAACGATATCAGTACCTTCCATAATTATCCACCGAGCGATCTAACTTGTTGACAAGGTCTAAATATGAAAATTTAAGGATTAGTCCAAAGGCAGGCATTCATATACCTTTCGACAAAGTTAAAACCAACTTCATAGGCTATCAAACCTTTTGACAAGGTCGAAAGCCTTTACATTTCACCAAGGAATTCAATATCCTACCTATTGCTAAAGATGGTAGTCATTCAAACCCTTCGATAACATTGAATTCAGCTTTACAAAGGGCAAATCTAGGTGGCATCAACCAAATCTTAATGGTGAACCCCACAAGAAATCACCTACAAATTCAGCTAAGGTAAAAAGTTATTTACTTGAAGGACTAAACCTTCTGACTGCACCAGGAGGTTCACGTGGAGAATAAACAATAAGCAAAGCTAAGTAAAAGGAAATTCTTAGGGACATTTTGCCCTTTATCCAAACTATCCTTCCTATTCCCGTTGAAGTAACTTTTGGGGTGTTGACCATAAATTTGGTTAACATTTTTGGTGCTAGAAGGAAGGCTCAAACCTCCGACGTTATTGGATTCCCTACCTATTCTTTTACTTGGATAACCCTTTAGGATTTATCAACTCCTCTTTTTGAACAAGAAAGGATTTACTTTGGATATAATACTTACAATCCTTTTGAATACAATTATTGGATAAGGTATAAATTTAATGTTCAAAACAAGAGAAAGCTTTTGTAGAGAAAGATCGATTCAAGGGACCGTGGAACCTCTAGAGGTAAGTCCTAATCATCGAATGGATTATAGCCAATCCTAACTTGAAGAGCAAACCCTTCGGCTCCAAGCTTTACAGATCATTGAGAGAGAAAGACGGGTTATATCCAATGGCTCATCGAAATGGATTATCAACTTGTTCCATTCGTGATCGACCACAATCATTGCTCTCGAAAAGGTAAACTCAAGGAAAAAGGACCTATTTCAACAAATGAGAAGGACCATCCAGTCATACTCTCATGAGACTATCTTTGAGAAGGAAATGATAAAGGATTATGATGATTTTGCACATAAATGGAATAATATTATAAATGAAGTTCATCATTCAAGGAAAAGCCATGGACGCATAGAAACGTCCATAACTAAAGGATTAAGGATAATAGATGAATTACCAAGTGGATATATAAAGGTTACCAAGAAATTTCCAACCAAAATCCTAAGGTGGAAAGGAAAATCCTTGGAAGAAGATCGACGAACAATGAAAAGGAAACCTGCGCCTCAAGAAGAAGTGCTTGAACTAAGACACAAGAAAATTAGACGCCAATCAAAGGCGGCTCAAAAACCATGGTCTATTGAATAATATAATCTTGGTACCATGATCAAAGATATCTACATCCAAACCAAGGTGGAACTGAATTATTAACCCTTTCGGAAAACGAAGTCAAAATTAGAAAAGAAACTCAAAGGATTATATTGAAACTTTCATCTGATAAATAGACATGATCCAAATCAATGCAAGGTACTTAAAAGAATGGTACTACATTTCCTAGGACAAAGAAAGCTTAAATAATTTGTAAAAGATTGAAAAAGTTATGGAAATAAATTATATCTTCAAAATAAGAAAAGACTACATGGTCGGGAGTAAAACTCTCCTTAAAACTTGGACTACCTAAGATGGTAGGCTACCAATAATGGTAGAAAGCCCTTGGTCGCGCCAAGATGACTAGGTTAAGGCACCTCCTAGAGGGAGGGCGTAAGCCTTTACCCGCGCTAAAGTCAGAAATGGCCAGGTTAAAGCAGCACAAGCCCTTATCCGCGTCACACTATGGCTAGGATAAGGCACCTTGTAACATCCCAGATTTTATTAATTTAAATTTAGTGATTTATTTGAATTTTTGGTAATTTAATTTGAAAAGTTAAATAAGTAGAATATATGTTGATTTAAAAGAATAAAACTCTAAATTATTTTGAATTTAAATCACTTGGGTTTAACATCTTATACACACACACACACACACATATATATATATATATATATATATATGTGTATATATATTGAATTTGAATTTTTTTTGTTAAAATAAACTATTATTAATATTAAGTAAAAGAAAGATATATGGGTATAAATAAATAATTGATAGTTTAAGTTTTAAATAAGTAATGAATGAATATAACAAAACAAGAATTTTTATTAAGCAATAAAATAAAAATATATACAAAGTGAAATAAAATATACTTACAAATATAATATAAACAAGATATATCTATGAATTCAAATAATATGGTAATGGTAGAACTTTATTATATCACAAGGCTTGAGATAAAAGGAGCAAGCAACATCATTAATAAAACAAACTGAGTACAAAAAAAAGGTTGCATGTTAACAAGGATGGGAACATAAGCATTTAATGCTTTCAAGCTCAGCACATACAACCAGTCATTCGAAATGGAAAAAAAATCATCTTAGCCCCCTTGCTTCAAGGAAGAAAGTCTTTGGTTGTACAAAGCCTGTATAAAGCAAGTATATAAAAGAATGATGCCCAGTACTATACTGACCTGCACATCTCTTTATATACAAGACTCTTTGTTCCAATTTTTTTTCGAATGCTAAAACCTAACAAAGATCAGAGAAAAAAAAGAAGAACTCACTTTATTTCCAAGCTTAAATATAATCTGCTAAATAAAAAGAGGAAGATCAATACCGCAGTTTCAAATTTGTAGCTCTGTTCAATCTTATTATCAGGTGAGTACACATCGACTTAAAGGCTTTAAGTTAACTATAAAGATGATTCTTTGTTTCATGGCATTGTATATGTTTATCTTTGAATATATATATATATATATACAATTTACTCAGTATATTGTTCTTCTCTGTTATGGGTTACAGGGTTGATTTTCATTCAAACTCAAATAGTTTTCATCTGAATCGTAGTAAAGCTTTCAGTTTTAAATCAAACAAGATAATGGAACTCAAATATAGGTTTTTAAAAGCTGATTTAAAACCCAAGGCTGTAAGATATCATCACTAAAGCTTTGTTTACGGGTAATTAAGGAAAATGTGATGAACTCAAGTATTATAAAAAGCTAATTCAAGTTAATAGCCTAAATTCTTACTGCAAATCATGATTTTTGAAACAAAAATGAAGATTTTTAGTTGGATATATACAGAGCAGTTTGAGTTTGGACACAAATCATTTTTTCTCGAATTTCTGGCGATCAACCTAATTATAAATGTTGAAATTTGGATTGAAGTAAGTATAAACATCATTGATTTTGAGAAAATTATCAGATAATTTTTCGATTGCATAAATTTTGAATACGAGATCAAACTAGGGTTTAAGAACCTTTTTCTGTTCACGTTAGAAACAACGGTGCTGCACCTCTTATGGTTGATCGGACTTCGTGCCTCCGGTGCCAGTCGTGGCGTCACACGTCGATGAAGCTTCGGTCAAGTTTTCGTGGCCTCTGATGGCCAGAGGAGGTGGCGCAAATGGATTTCCTGGTGATGTGCTGTTGGGTTGTTGGGTCGAGATAACTCGAATTCACGTTTTCGAAATTAATTCGAGTTTTGGGTGTTTGTGTGGTTTTGGGAGATGATCGTCGACTCGATGGTGGCTGCAGCTTCGACCAACGGCGAAAATTCTGGCCGTGCACGTGCACGTGGTCGTGGTGGTGTCAGTTGCTATGTTTTGGGAAAGGAGCAGTGCGACTCAAAGTCTGCTCGGGGAATTGAGGTGAAAACTCGAAGGCGAGCTCAAGTCGTTTTAGTATGATATCGGGTAGGTTTTTATGACTTAGACAAAATTTAAAAAAATATATTCACACGGGTAGTTTTTGGCTAGGACTCGAAGCAGGGGAGTGTTTCTCTCGGGGGTGACTTGGGGAAGGTCTCGGGTCAGGCCAAAAACAGTAAGAATTTAAGTTATTTTGAAAATTTTGAAATATGAGTTAAAAAAATTGTTTTTGAAATAATTCTCTGAGATAAATAAAGTATTTTAAAGGCTTAAATTTTTAAAGAAATTTGTTTAAGAAATTAATTTGATAAAATATTTGAAGAGTAAATCGAATATTTAAAATTTTAAATTAAAACAAAAATTATTTATAATGATTAAATAATAATTAAACAATTAATAATTTGTAATTACCTTGTAATTAAGAGTTGATTAATTAAAAGAATAATTAATTAATAAAGATAATTAAGATTTAATAAATTAACAATTAAGAATAAATAAATTAAGATAACTAGTTAAAGAAAAATTAATTAGTTAAGTTAATTAAAATCTAATTAATTCATAGTAAGGATAATTAATTATGAAATTAAAATTTATGAAGATAATTATGAGATTAATTCACTTTTAAATCACATTCACCCAAAATTAAAGATGATTGACTATCATCAAATATTCTGTACTGAATTGATATTTCTATTTTGATACTGTGATTGTTTTGGTACTAAACTGTGATTTGTGATTTAATTCTGTATTGATGTGAAAACCCCTTTGCCCGTAGAACAACATTTTTACTTCGATGCGACAGGGAGTCGGATTTCAGTTTGTTATCCGAAAACCACATCGAACCTTGAATATGAATCTTTGTGATTGTCATACCCACATGTTTTAAAAATTTATCGATCACTATTCAGTTTAGTCGGGAGAGGACCTTTGTGTCATATAACCCATTCCGAATAGTGATACGTCGTAATAGATAGCATTTGAAGACCGGTGTTGAAGACCGGGTTTTTATGAAAACGATCGGATGACCTATCGATTGTCTCTGCACTGAGTTGCTTCGGTATAGAGATTCCCTAAGTGATGGGAAGTCCGATCGGGATTGTAAATAACCGGATTGCAAGGACTTCTTCGGAAGTGCCTTCGGTTTTGTTCGACCCCGGAACAAACTTGTATGGTTGTATGTCTGACACTACACTTTGAGATATAAAGCTGATTTCTTTCAAATACATTTCTGTTTGGTGGCGGAGAATTTATTCTCTTTGCTTAACACCCTTCTCTGAGACGTACGAGCTCAGAGGTTATGTAGTTGAAGGTTATCAGTGATTCAGTGATATACTCCCAATTTGGTAGTGTGGCATGCTGAGTGCTGTTGTGTGTTGCTGATCATTTGTTGATCAAAGCATGGCTTTCGTGTAAAGCGTAGCTTTGTGGACAAGACCTCATCTGACCTCACACCCCGGAAATGGTCAAAACAGGAATATGCGGCAAGGTTATGAGGGTCGCGCCCTTTAGGGTATGTCATTTCCTTCTGGAACAGAGTGGTATCAGGTATGGAGCCCTGGTATTTAACCTATGTGGATTAGGGCTGCACAAAGGTTGGGTTGGGTCGGGTCAAGCTAAATACTTCATCCGACCCACATTGGTTTGGGTTAACAAAAATTCAATCCGTACCCAACCTTACATGAGGTTGGGTTGGGTGGGTTGAAGTATGGGTTGGGTCGGGTTGAAGATAGGGTTGGGTCTGGTTGAAGTATGATTAATCCGTAACATAAAATGTTAGCATAATACTATTCAATATATTTAATAATAATGCCACTTTTAAACACCGAAATATATCATATAGAGTTATTCACTACATGCATAATTCATTAGCATTTCATTACCAAACTACATCACATAAAATCAATTCACTAAACATATTTAGTTAGATTTTCATTTCAAACACTTCTATTTGCTATTAAAATGTTAAAATGCATCTCAAATGCTCATAGCCTTGTTGTTCCTTGATGCTAGCCGTAGTCAAAATTGACATTCGAACTTGCATTGTCAACAGTGACAGTGAACTCTAAAGTCTAAAGAATCTAAACTTAAAATTTATCTGATGCAAGGATAAAAGCAAAAATCTAAAACTTTTTTTATTTTTTAAAGTAGGGTTGGGTTAGGTTAAAGCAGGGTTGGGTGAATTGAAATATTACACCCGACCCATATATAGTATGGCTTAAAAATTGTAATCCATATCCAACCCAAACTAGGTTGGGTTGGGTCGGGTTTATGTGGGTTGGGTCGGGTTGGTGGGTTGGGTCGGGTTGGCTATGGGTTGTGTGCAGCCCTAATGTGGATACTCCGATCTCATATATTGTGTGATTGTGTGTTTATCGAGGCGCCTCGGATAAAGGTCCCAAAGGACCGGGGAATGGCATATTCGTGAGTTACCTAGTTACAGGGGTAACCCGGCCTTGTGTTGGTAGAGAGCAGTTGTCTCTCGGGACGTCCAGCCAGAGGCATACCTATGTAGCAGGAGGAAGTTCCTTAGCCTGACCATTTGTTGGAAATCCAATTTCCAATACGAAACCTGTACGGTTTTAGTTGTAGAACCTGCCATTTACTTATGGTGGTCACCACTATTTAGATGGTAGCTATAGTAGGCATAGTTCAGAATGTCTATGCTGGCTAAGATTAATATTATATTTTCGAAATGTTTTCTACACTATGCACTAGTGATAATATCAAAGAATTTTTCTTGTATTAAGCATATTTGACTATCATAATAAGAAATCTTCTCCAATTCTGTGTTTGCATTGTGTGTGTGGTGGGAGGTCTTATGGTAGTTCCATTTTCCAAAAGCATAATGACTTCTTTTTAAAGATCTGTTTATATATAAAGCAACTACCTTTGTTTACTCATACCAGTCCCATGACTGACCCGGAGTTTATTGTTTCTTTTCTAAACTCTGGGTGCCCATTATTTCCACACGGGCAACCTAGTAGCAGGTTTCCATGCTTTGGTGTTAGCTGGATTTTGGAGTCTTTTTGGGTTTAGGAGCTATCAGATTTTGGGAAGCTTTTGTCTTAGATATCTTTTGAAGTGCTTAGAGTTCAGAAGACTTTATCCAAGTAGATGTATGTTGGAACTTCTTGGAAGACTCTGTTGTTGTTATGTTGTGGAGTTATTATCTTCTGTTATTGTATCTATATATAGTGCTCTAGTATGGACGATATATGTATTATGATACTCTGATGTAGTAATGGATATTATGATGATGTTGTATCTATGATGTAATGTATGATATTCAGTTTATTTCCGTTGTTTTATATTCATCTGATGTTGTTATAAGCTCCGCCGAACTGAAGTTTGACGTTTGAATATCTGACAGTCGAACACAAGTGAGGTATTTGATGTTGATTTTGAACGTTGGATTTCAGGATCGTGACATTTGGTATTAGAGCTGAAGGTTGAGTAAGAACTTTAGGTATGGAGTATAACACATTAGATGGCTCATTAGAGATAGGGTAAAGTATACCCTAGAATGAGTATAACCCGAAAACTTGAATTTCCTAGTCTATTTCTTTTTACTACTGATATTCCTTGAGATATTTTGTCCGTGGATCTAAATCAAGTTTTTCTTACTAATTTCAGATAGTAAGAATGTGCGGACGAAGAGGAAGAGCTAGGGGTTAAGGAAATGCCACAACAGCTAATCAAATTCCCCTAATAGCAGAAGCAGCTTTATCTACTCAGCGTCAGCCGAATCTGGCTGACTTATATAAGAATTTCTCGAAGCTTGGTGGTAAGCCGTTTACCGGCAAGGAGTCTATTGTTGAGGCCCAAGCATGGATCAGATCTTGTGAAAGAATCTTTAGAGGGCTAAAGTTGAAAGACGATCAAATGCGACTAATAGCTTCTTGGCAACTTCAAGAAGAAGCTTTAGCCTGGTGCGAGACAGTCACTGTGGATAAGCCAGAAGACGAGTTTACTTGGGAGAAATTTAAAGAAGTATTTGAGAAGCGCTATATGCCATCGGCCGGTATTTCTCGTATGTATCAGGAATTTAGGGACTTGAAACAAGGAAGTTTGTCATTTGAGGAGTATCTAAACAAATTCAATGAATTGTCTTGTTTCGGTCCAGAATTGTTGAACACACCTCTGAAGATGAATGAAAGGTTCATTCGTGGGATGAACAAAAAGTTCCACGAAAGGATGACTGGCCACGTCAAAGAGTCTTTTCTGATCTTACTGATATGGGGTATAGATATGCTACTTTGGACATGCTAGAGGTCCCAAAGGAGGGAGGACATACGAGCAATCCAAATTGGAAAAAGAGGAAGTTTGGAGGCAAGAAACCATGGCAGGGTAAGAAGAAAAAGGAGAGCGACCAGGGAAACACAGCAGAGAATGTTTCTTGCTATAATTGTCAAGAGAAAGGCCACTACTCAACTAATTGTACGAAGCCTAAGAAACAAGTGAATCAATTCGTTCAAGCAAAGTCCAAGAAATGTTATGCTTGTTAGGAAGAGGGACATAAAGTCAAAGACTGCCCAATGATGAAGAAAGCACAGGTAGAAAAGGTATACGCAGTCAAAGATCAACCTACAACTTCTAAAGCAGGAAAGGGGAAGGGAGTTCTGGAAGGTAACCTTATTATTTATGATAGGATTGTTCGAGTTCTGTTTGACACTGGTGCTACACATAGTTTTATTTCTCAGCAAGCTGTAAATGAACTAAATCTTGAACCTGATTTCGTTGAGGAGCCTATATGCGTAAAGAATCCAGTAGGTGGCCCAGCAAATCTTGGTCTTCGATGTAGAGATGTTCCTATCTCATATTCTTATTACCAATTCCCTATTGGTCTCTTTGTCCTTGATTTTAATGAATTCGAAATCTTACTCAGAATGGATTGGCTAACGAAATACGAAGCCAAATTGGATTGTGTTAACGCTGAAAAGTGAACGCTAACATCCGGTATGTGTAATAGAATTGTGAAAGCACCACCCGTTGGTACGGGAACAGAATATAAGCTGAAAATAGCAGAAAAGCAGTGAATGAACAACAGATTTATAGTGGTTCAGCCCGTAATTTAGCCTACGTCCACTTTATAGTCTTTTATTGCTGATTCGGTTACAATTTGATACAATATCCTTCAAAATACAATACAACTTGATCACGAAAGCACTCTTGACTACTAGCTCAATCTTTGATGATGAAACTCAACGAATCCGTGTTGGATGTAAGGAGTTCTTCTCGAAGATTGTTGTAGCGTCTCGAATGCTTGAAGATCTTTGATTGCTGAATGAGAGGAGACTTCGACAGAGTAACGGCGCTTGAAGAAATGAATGGCCAAAAGTCCCCTTCTTGTTGGAAGTGGTGGGGTATTTATAGGAGCTGATTTGGATTCTGGAAATTTTCCTAAGTCCTAAGTCGTAGCCGACTTAGTATAAGTCGCGGCCGACTTATGATAGGTCGCAGCCGGCTCATCAGTTTCAACACCTCCTTAGTAGTTCACCTCCTCTTCTGGTTTTATGCTTTAAGTCCTAAGTCGCCGAAGACTTAAGGTAAGTCGGTGACGAGGTAAAGGTGTATAAGGTGTTCTGAGATTGTACACGACTTAGTATAAGTCGTAGGTCGGTGACGACTTAGGAGATAGGTCGTAGGTCTTAAGTTATCAACAATTGCCTTAGGTCCAAGACTCCCTTATCTCGTAGACTCTTAAGTCGTAGTACTTCTTAACTCGGAGCATTTCATAACTCGGTGTTGTTAGGTCGGAGTAGAGTTAACTTGTAGGTTGTTAAGCTGTTGAGTCGGAAGCCCTTGTTAACTCGCAATTTGTTAAGTCGATTGGCTTCCTTAAGTCGGTAGGCTCCTAGGTCGGCACACATCTTAAGTTGGCAGCTCTTCTCAGTAGTTAGATCGGCAACTGTTGGGTCAGAGCTTTCTTAGGTCGTAGCTTGTTAAGCCGAAGACCTTTTTAACTCGGAGCCTTTCTTAAGTCGGAGCGTATCTTAGCTCGAAGTCCTTCTTAGGTCGGAGCCGGCTTCTAAGTCGGCATGTGTTTAGATCGGAGGCTATTCTAGCTCGTACACTGTTAGGTCAGACCGTTCCTTAAGTCGTCTTCTGTTAAGTCGCGAATCAGAGGATTAACATTTGCCCCTCGAAGTGTGTGCCTAGGTCATAGGTCATATACTTCGATTTTCTTAACCTGCTCTTTGATTAGGTCGGAAGCGAGTTAACAGAGGTCTTAGGTCGGCAGCGTGCAAGTCGCCTCACCTTCCTGCGAATAAATAGTTGAATCATCCTTCCTCTTCCTCACTCATTCTTCTTCTCGATTCAGCCATTGACGCAATTTAGAGCCCTCAGAGATAAACTCCATCCATCCAATCGTCGATCAACCTCCTGTTATACATCGTAAGTTAATCTGATCCGAGTTTACCCATGCCCACTGTCGAATCGATGACTCCCCAGTTTTCGACTTCCATTTGTTTATCGTGGTTCATTATGAATAACCCTTCGACTGTTCCGCCATCGCCATCGATCACGTTGTAGTTGTGATGGGGCAACAATACGTCAGATTCGCAACAAACCCGAGGCGATTCGAATTGGCTTTTTTGGGCGATCCAATGGTGTGATGGAATTGGGATCGTCATTGACTGTGAGGTTATTGGGCTATCGAGTTAAAAGTTATGGAAGAAAGTGGGTTGATGTATTGACTCGGTAATGACTTAGTGATTTCACTGATTTAAGTCGGAACCGACTTAGCAATTTCATGTGTCCTAGGTTTTGAGTCGCTTCCGAGTTAGGACTTAGAGGATTTCTTTTTGCTTCGAACTAGTTTTGCTTCTTAATCCGGCCAAGACTCGGGAACTACTAGCTTTGACCCATAGGGAATCTCTCTTAAGTCGTCACCGAGTTAGTACTTAAGTTTTCGGCGACTAAGCAGATGACTTTTGAACTTTGCCTGGACTTCGAACTGTTGAACTATGAACTGTGTTGCATGTATTTCTTTTTACAGATTGCTTCAATTTGCAAGTTAACAATCCTGTTTAACACAACATTCACAGAGTACTGGGACGAATATACTGTCACTGACTGCCCACATCGAATGATAGATTAGTTGGTAAAGAGAAAGTTAAATTGAATGAATATGAATGAGATGCTGTACAATAACCAATTCAAGTGAAGTATTAAAACAAAATCGTAATAGTCAAATGAAACTGATTTGTCTGCATTAACACTGCACTTGAACATTAACAAGTTCTGAAATTCTATAATCGATTGATTGTCAACTAATTTAATTCCAGTTATGCTTGTCTTTTATTTTCATTAGTTTTGCACAACACTCCACACTTTTTAGGAAACGTGCACCTTCACATTTGAACATTCAGCTGATTGTGTAGAATGTCTTCTCCACAAGAAGGAACAGAGCAAGTTGAAGATGCATTTCCAGTTGCTGTCCCGCTAAATGATCCTCCGAAAGGACTCCTACCACTCTGAGCCATAAAGCCTTTCGTCAATTATGCATCCAGTTTGGCATTGCCGAAGCTGATGCTTTGCTTCCTGAAATAAATGAAACTGCTGATAGGCCGCCCCATGGCTTTGTCGCAGTTAACCGCCAAATGTGCTCGAGCGGAGCTATCCCCCCATTCAATGACTGCCTTCGAGAACTTCTTCTCCGACTATCTATCTCCCCTTTTCAATTACACCCTAATGGCTACGCCATCCTGCTGGGACTGTGTGTGCTTTTTAGGAGAACGCTGGACCGCTTTCCAAGTTTTGGAGAAATTCGCTATCTGTGTACTTTTGCCAAAAACAGAGATCATCCCTCTATCACAGTCGTGAGGAGTGCTAGAAATCGTAAGTTGATCACCGGTCTCCCTGAAAGTGTTCATAGTTTCCTGAGCCCGTTTTTCTATGTTCGCTGTCCCCCGGGGTTTTACGCTATTTGGAGAGTAGGAAGTAAGATCACTTGCCTCTGTTTCTTATGTTCTTTCAAACTTACCGAAGTCCGAGTTATCAAGTGCTAACTTTGCCTTTTTTCCTTTTCAGCGCTTCCTACTCCTTCTAGTGATCCCGGTCACAAAGTGACTTTTGAGAGGCTTATGGCGGTGCCGGTAGAGGAGTGGAGTATCCAGTTTCTATTAGATGATGAGCTTTTGCACCAATTTGGGCTTTTACATCCCTCCAGGTCGACTCGGATTCGTGAAATCTCTAGTTCTGATGCAGAAATGTTAGCTGCTTCAGGCTCTCAAGCAGAGGCATCGAATGCCCCAGTTTCTGTAGAAGAAGTTGCATCAGAAACACCTGTCGTAGAGGCTGCTTTGATAAAATGTTCCGCATCCACCGATGTTGTAGGGTCAGTCAGCAAGTCAGCACTTGCTCCAATTATTGAAGAGGAAGAAAATCCTCGAAGTTTTGAAAAATCAATTGATGTGGAAGTTGAGAAGGAGAATTCTGCTGAGCATCATAACGATGACACCTTCGATGACTTGAGTGACATAATGATAACTTCTCAAGAGCTTTTCAAGGATAATATTCCAAAGGCGAACTCTCCTGTCGTTGAAGCGACTTCCTCTTTGAAACAGACCTCGACGGCTTCTACACCTGTCGTCTCCGTTCCCGCACTGAAGCGTGGTTTGTAGTTTGACGCACGTAGTTCGCACGCCGCACACACTTAGGATTTTTCTGCACTTATAAGCATTTACTCTTTCTTTCTGGAAATTTCTAAACTTTACTTCTTTTCTGTTTTCAGATTCTCCGATGGGGCGTACTGGTTCATATTATGACTCATTTCAGCGCCATGGAGGTCGTGGATCCTATGACTATAGGAAATATCTTGGTGACCAGAGAGAGACAGATGAGGAACGGGCCCAAAGGAAGGCTCAAGAAAAATGGGATTATGAGCAGCGGCGGAGAAGAACAGATGCTGATCGATATGATTCTTCTTACAGAACTTACGATTCTCATAAGCGAAAGTCTTATGATGACAAAGGGAAGACTCATATTACTGATGAATCGAGCAAATGGTCTAAGCCAAGTGACGCGTCTGCTATTTCTGAGAAGACTAACGCTTCCATTTCTTCTGATATTCCGGCCGGCTCTCCTCCTCTAAAGGAATCTGATATTCAAACCATCATTAACAGGCCACAATATCAAGTTAAAGACGGCCCTCCAACGCTTCAGAGCCGATTTCCGAATTGGTGTCTAAGAGGAGTCCGTTTTGACTTAGATTTGGTTCCCATTGATAAGCAGGCAATGCTGAGAAATGTCGATGCTGTCAAGCTTGATATTGAAAGAATGTCTGGATGGCAGAAGCTGGTTGATGAACTTCAAAGGGTCAACCATTTGAACCTTGAGGCGATGATGACCATGGAGAACGATAAATCAGAATGGGACAAATGGCGTAAGCAGCATGATGCGGAGATGACGAGCATTGCAGACGACAACGCAAAGCTTGCATCTGAAGTCAAGCGACTTAAGGAAGATCTCGCCTCATCTTCTGCATCGCACACTCAAAAAGAAGAAGTCTTTCAGAAGCAAGTGCGGGATGCACATGCTGCACAAAGAGATGTCGAAATGAAGCTTGCCGCCGAACAGCACATTACTGAGAAATATCGCATAGAAAATACCGAACTGCGGGAAAAGGTCACCTCCCAGAACGTAGAGATTGAGTTACTAAAGTCTCGACTCGCTAAAGCTGAGACAGAGCGTGATGCGGCTATTGCTGGTCGGGTTGCTGCCGTTGCCGAAAAGGAAGCGGCTGAGCAATCACATGAGGCGACGAAAGCAAACATCAGCTCTACCTTATTCGACTTTTATTTACACAGTGTTCTGGGTCGTGGGAGCCTTGCTTTTCTGGGTCCTGATTATGAAATCACTCTGGCTGAAGTGTGGGAAGCCGCACTTGATATGTTTAAAGGTGCCGGCTATGATGAAGCAGAACTCGAGGCTCGCTATCTTGATGATGAGGCTCGCGCCGCTCTTGTTAAAGGGAAGGAGCAGCTTGCTAAAGTACGAGCTGAATCAACGGAAGAAGAGCTTCCAAAAGAGGAAGCTCCTTTAACTGCCCCTGTTCATACTTCAACTTCAGCCGATGTTAATATTACGGATTCAGCTAAAGTTGCCCAAGAAACTGTGACCACTCCTACAGAAGAAGAGGCAATGAAGGACTTCCAGGCTCGGGAATTTGAGATTGATCTCGCCAAACCGACTTCTCCAGGTAACTTAGACGAGACGAATTCAGTGAATTACTTATTCGACTTAACCGAGTTCGACGAACTTCTTACTCATTACTTAAGCTTTGACGATCCACTGTCTTCTTTTTTCTCGGAGAATACTAATTTTGATTTCTTTTATTATGCAGCGGACGTGCCGGAAACTGCACCAATTTCTCCTTCTTCAGCTGCCGTTCCTCCTCCTTCTCAAGTTACTCCTCTTCCAGCTTCTCAGCCAGGTTCACAGGAAGAACAGATAGCAGCCCTTCAAGGCTTGGACGAACCACCTTCTTCCGAGGAGCAGAAAGCAGAAGATCTGGAAGATAGTGAGAAGACCTCGGAGCAGTCTTTTGACTACGACACAAAGCTTTCTACATTTCTAACTCTGGGGAGTGAGTCTTCTTCCAAGAAGAAGGGGAAACGTGTGGTTTTGAAGAAAGGAAAGAAAAGTTCTTCTGCTGCTGGAGATGAAGCAGAAGTCGATCCGGCTGAGTCTCTTTCTCCTTCTTCTCCAATACGTCCTCCGAAACTAATTACCAGGCCGGGTAAAGGCTCCAAGGGTGGGAAGAAGGAGAAATGAGTTTGATTTTGACTTTTCTGCTTTTTGCATGTGTTGACCGGAGATTGTGCGGATACCGGTCTCCGCTCCTTTTTGTAATCTGCACAATGTAAAAAGTTTCCATAGTATTGAATAAAATAGCTATTTTACTTGTACAAATTCTTGTGTATGTGAGAATGCATCTGTTTCTCTTTTTTGGTGTAGAATAAACGATTCCTTTTACTTGTACAAACTTTTTGTCTGTGTTTGGGAATACATTTATTCCACCTCTATTTTTTGTGATATTGCAATGAACTTGTGGCATGTTGCTTTTATTAATACAATTAAATTATATAGTGTTGCCCCCATACCGCAAGTGCATTGCAACATTTCTAGCTTCTTCAAGACTGATATTCTTACTTCAGAGAATAACTACTTCACTTTTAAGGGAAGAATCATTCTGCTTTTAATAGAGCATATCTCGTCTTCAGAGAAGTTTTTACTTTCTCTTTCTTCCTGAAGAACACTTCGACTTTTGGGAATGATCACTTTTATTTGTTTAAAAGTGAATTTTCCTGCACAGTGAAATGAGCTTCTGAAGAAGGTTTTGATTTTGTGCCCCAGTAAAGGGTTTATTTTTGGTACTTCAAGCAAAATGAAGTACGCCTCTGAAGAGGTCTTTTGGTCTCTGAAGAGAAGCGATTTTGGTCTCCGAAGAGAAGCAATTTTGGTCTTCGAAGAGAAGAAATTTTGGTCTCCGAAGAGAAGCAATTTTGGCCTCCGAAGAGAAGCAATTTTGGCCTCCGAAGAGAAGCAATTTTGGCCTCTTGAGAAGCAATTTTGGTCTCCGAAGAGAAGCAATTTTGGCATTTCAGTTCTGGTGAAGTGGGTCCCCGAAGAGAAGCATTTTGCACTTCTACACGGGTGAAATGTGCCTCCGAAAAGGGCTTTTTAGCATTTCATCACTGGTGAAGTGGGTCTCCGAAGAGAAGCATTTTGCACTTCTACACGGGTGAAATGTGCCTCCGAAAAGGGCTTTTTAGCATTTCATCACTGGTGAAGTCAGTCTCCGAAGAGAAGCATTTTGCACTTCTACATGGGTGAAATGTGCCTCCGAAAAGGGCTTTTTAGCATTTCATCACTGGTGAAGTGGGTCTCCGAAGAGAAGCATTTTGCACTTCTACACGGGTGAAATGTGCCTTCGAAGAGGGCTTTTGCCTCCGAAGAGGTCTTGAAATTGCTTGGAAGTTACTTTCTCATGGTTGAGTGGATCCATGGGGTGGACGCAAGTTGCTTGATTGGATGTTCGTTTGCACAAACGATCACAATCAATTAACAAGGGCCCTGTTCCTTCAGCTTGGGAAGGTGCCCCTCCGGTGGTTCCACCAATCTTGTTATTGAGAGAAGCACTTTCATTTATTGGCGTGCCTCGTTAGAGGGCTTTGTTGACCTTTGGGAAGGAGCATCGGTTGGTTGGTGTGCCAGGAAGGTTGCTTCTCAGGGGCGAGTAGATCCACGGGACTGACGCAAGCTGCCTGATCGGATGCATCACGATCAGTTAGCAAGGGCCCTGTTCCTTCTGCTTGGGAAGGTGTCCCTTCGGTGGTTCTACCGGCCCTTTTATTGAGGTGCAAAATTCCTTTTGGTTGCTTCCGTGGTCGCTTGGCCATGTTCTCCCACCATCTGCCTATTAGCGATCTTTTATTATCATTTCCAAGCGTATCTTCGTTCCTTTTGTAAGTAAATTGCCTTATCCAAAGAAGTGGACTTCACTGTTGAATAACTTCATGGGACAAACGCGAGTTACCTAGTTGGACGTCTGTTCATATTGACAATCACAACTGGTTAACGAAGGCTTGCCCCAGTGAAGTTGCCAACTTTTTATGTGAGGTTCTTCTTGTATAGGACTTGAATCTGGAATTTTTTGTTGCTTGGTATTTGCTTTAATAAATGATTTGTAAGGCTCGCTTAGCTTTGCGATGGGTGAGCTTTGCTTTAATGACCTGCAATATTAGATCGACATTTTAGCAATACATTTAGAGTATTTACACATCGAAATATAATAGGCATTTTATAATAGAAAACACAGAATGCATAATTTTTCATTATTCAGTCACGCTGATTTCTCAGCGGTTTACAATGCAGAAGTTACACATCCATCATTATTTTTTACGAATTTAAGCAATGCTGTTAAGTAAAAAATGGATGCTAGTTATTGTTGTTTCAGAATCTCCAGACTGATTATCCATTTGCACTAGATTCGCAGCTTCGGATTTATATGCCAGAGAAAGTGAAAGATGCCCCAGTTGCAGTTTTGTGGACAATTAACAGTCGTCCCAACATCTGCCTGCTGGGTGTGGACCTCCTGTGACTACATTAATGACAAGCTTTTCTAAATCTTGCACTGCAGTGTTGTTGAGAGAATCGGATTGATGGGTAGGACGTTGTTGATCCCGAGTGGATGAGGTTGGAGCGACTCCGCTTCTCTTAACGTATTGTTGGAGTTTACCCTGCTCCAGCAATTCTTCAATCACATTCTTTAATTGGCGACATTGGTCAGTGTCATGGCCAGGTTGATTGTGAAATTGGCAGAATTTTCCATTACGCTTTGCACCTCTCGTCATCTCAGGTGGCTTAGGAAACTTGACAACGTCCTTTGTTGCAAAAAAGATATTTCTTGGTGTATCAGTTAAAGGAGTATAATCCGAAGGATTAAAGCGGCGAGGTTTCTTTTCATTTCCCTGGCTCTTTCCTCCTTCATTCTCCCTTTTCTGACTTTCAGATTCTATTTTATTAGATGGGACATTGTTATTATTTGCTTGGGCAACAACCACTTTCGATGTCGTAGAAAGGCTTTCAAGGCGAATGAACTCGTCGGCCTTTTTATAAAACTTTTCAAGCGAGTTCGGTTCCTTCATCTTTAGCCATATCCCAAATTTGCTCGATTTATCAATGGCTCGCATCAAATAAGTCAGGATCATGCGTGGTTCCGCATTTTCTACTTCGGCTAAAGCTATATTGAAACGGCTCAAGAAAGATTTGATTGATTCTCCGGGCGCTTGTTCAAGGTTAGACAGTGACATTATATCCTTAGCTTTTGAAGCATACAATCTGAACTGTTCTTTAAACTTTTGCGTTAAGTCGGAGAACTTATCTACAGACCGAACTGGAAGCTTTGTGAACCAAAGTAAAGCCACACCTTCCAGGTATACTGGAAAGTATCGACACTTGATCTCGTCTGATGCTCTTGCACCGGTCATATGCCAATCGTATTTGTATAGGAAATGATTAGGGTCACTGGTTCCCCTATAGGCTTGGATAGTAGGAGGTGCAAATTTCCTTGGAAACTCCGCTCTCAGGATCCTTTCAGTAAACGGAGTTCTGCTTGGCGCGAATCCCCAGTCAGCCTCATCCTCTTCCCTTTGCATGCTCTCTTTCATGATGCGGCCAACCATTTCAGACAGGTACTCCTTACTGTTCAAAGACATCTCCGGGCAAGCATCAGTTCTTCCCTCGGAAGTTTGCCTGGGCATATGTTCATGACAAGTTGGTTGCGGCATAGAACCATCAGCTTGGAAAGGTGGCATTTCAGGAAGAGTAGTTTGATGGTTTTCTGGTTGACGATTTGCCCCGAGCAGAGCAGTTAATTTATCCATCATCAAAGCGTTTTGGGTTTCAATCTGTTGGTACAATCCAGAAACTGCGTCATCTAATTCAGCCCTGGTGACTCCAATGGTAGGAGTTGCTTGGTCTGCGGTTGGGGAGGCGGAAGTCCCTTCATGAGCATTTCCGGATCTGATAGGTCTACCTCTTCTTCCAGGATCCATTATTTCGGATCTGGTTTTTAAGAGAGGTTCTTTTTATGAATCTTTGCGAAGCAACGGTGGATGATCGCCTGAGTTGGGTTCTCAGTGAAAGCACCAAAATGTTAACGCTGAAAAGTGAACGCTAACACCCGGTATGTGTAATAGAATTGTGAAAGCACCACCCGTTGGTACGGGAACAGAATATAAGCTGAAAATAGCAGAAAAGCAGTGAATGAACAACAGATTTATAGTGGTTCGGCCCGTAATTGAGCCTACGTCCACTTTATAGTCTTTTATTGCTGATTCGGTTACAATTTGATACAATATCCTTCAAAATACAATACAACTTGATCACGAAAGCACTCTTGACTACTAGCTCAATCTTTGATGATGAAACTCAACGAATCCGTGTTGGATGTAAGGAGTTCTTCTCGAAGCTTGTTGTAGCGTCTCGAATGCTTGAAGATCTTTGATTGCTGAATGAGAGGAGACTTCGACAGAGTAACGGCGCTTGAAGAAATGAATGGCCAAAAGTCCCCTTCATGTTGGAAGTGGTGGGGTATTTATAGGAGCTGATTTGGATTCTGGAAATTTTCCTAAGTCCTAAGTCATAGCCGACTTAGTATAAGTCGCGGCCGACTTATGATAGGTCGCAGCCGGCTCATCAGTTTCAACACCTCCTTAGTAGTTCACCTCCTCTTCTGGTTTTATGCTTTAAGTCCTAAGTCGCCGAAGACTTAAGGTAAGTCGGTGACGAGGTAAAGGTGTATAAGGTGTTCTGAGATTGTACACGACTTAGTATAAGTCGTAGGTCGGCGACGACTTAGGAGATAGGTCGTAGGTCTTAAGTTATCAACAATTGCCTTAGGTCCAAGACTCCCTTATCTCGTAGACTCTTAAGTCGTAGTACTTCTTAACTCGGAGCATTTCATAACTTGGTGTTGTTAGGTCGGAGTAGAGTTAACTTGTAGGTTGTTAAGCTGTTGAGTCGGAAGCCCTTGTTAACTCGCAATTTGTTAAGTCGATTGGCTTCCTTAAGTCGGTAGGCTCCTAGGTCGGCACACATCTTAAGTCGGCAGCTCTTCTCAGTAGTTAGATCGGCAACTGTTGGGTCAGAGCTTTCTTAGGTCGTAGCTTGTTAAGCCGAAGACCTTTTTAACTCGGAGCCTTTCTTAAGTCGGAGCGTATCTTAGCTCGAAGTCCTTCTTAGGTCGGAGCCGGCTTCTAAGTCGGCATGTGTTTAGATCGGAGGCTATTCTAGCTCGTACACTGTTAGGTCAGACCGTTCCTTAAGTCGTCTTCTGTTAAGTCGCGAATCAGAGGATTAACATTTGCCCCTCGAAGTGTGTGCCTAGGTCATAGGTCATATACTTCGATTTTCTTAACCTGCTCTTTGATTAGGTCGGAAGCGAGTTAACAGAGGTCTTAGGTCGGCAGCGTGCAAGTCGCCTCACCTTCCTGCGAATAAATAGTTGAATCATCCTTCCTCTTCCTCACTCATTCTTCTTCTCGATTCAGCCATTGACGCAATTTAGAGCCCTCAGAGATAAACTCCATCCATCCAATCGTCGATCAACCTCCTGTTATACATCGTAAGTTAATCTGATCCGAGTTTACCCATGCCCACTGTCGAATCGATGACTCCCCAGTTTTCGACTTCCATTTGTTTACCGTGGTTCATTATGAATAACCCTTCGACTGTTCCGCCATCGCCATCGATCACGTTGTAGTTGTGATGGGGCAACAATACGTCAGATTCGCAACAAACCCGAGGCGATTCGAATTGGATTTTTTGGGCGATCCAATGGTGTGATGGAATTGGGATCGTCATTGACTGTGAGGTTATTGGGCTATCGAGTTAAAAGTTATGGAAGAAAGTGGGTTGATGTACTGACTCGGTAACGACTTAGTGATTTCACTGATTTAAGTCGGAACCGACTTAGCAATTTCATGTGTCCTAGGTTTTGAGTCGCTTCCGAGTTAGGACTTAGAGGATTTCTTTTTGCTTCGAACTAGTTTTGCTTCTTAATCCGGCCAAGACTCGGGAACTACTAGCTTTGACCCATAGGGAATCTCTCTTAAGTCGTCACCGAGTTAGTACTTAAGTTTTCGGCGACTAAGCAGATGACTTTTGAACTTTGCCTGGACTTCGAACTGTTGAACTATGAACTGTGTTGCATGTATTTCTTTTTACAGATTGCTTCAATTTGCAAGTTAACAATCCTGTTTAACACAACATTCACAGAGTACTGGGACGAATATACTGTCACTGACTGCCCACATCGAATGACAGATTAGTTGGTAAAGAGAAAGTTAAATTGAATTACAACTCCAAAAGAAGTTCGAAGCTTTTTGGGTTTGGTAGGTTATTATCGGAAGTTTGTTCAGGACTTTTCTAAGATAGCTAGTCCGTTGACTGAGCTAACAATGAAGGATGTAAAATTCAATTGGACTCCGAAATGCGATGAAGCTTTTCAGGAGTTGAAGAAGAGATTAACCACCGCTCCTGTTCTCGCTATTATAAACGGGAACCACGGTTTATCTGTCTATACTGACGCTTGTGGTGATGGGGTAGGTGCGGTATTAATGCAGAGATTGCCTACGCGAGTAGACAATTACGCCCACATGAAAGAAACTACCCAACACATGATTTGGAGCTTTTAGCTGTTATTTTCGCCTTAAAGATCTGGCGACATTATCTTCTGGGTAAGAATCTCCTTCAGCTTTCTAAAAGGAAAATTTAAAGTTCGAATTAACTTAACATATACTTATACTTAATAAATTCTTCTGTTATATGTGAAAAATTCGAATTATTCACCGACCACAAATCTTTGAAATATCTCTTCACCCAGAAAGATCTAAATCTGCGACAACAACGTTGGTTGGAATTTCTGGCATCGTATGACTTAGATATTCTGTATACACCCGGAAAAGCCAATGTAGTTGCCGACGCTTTAAGTAGGAAGCATGCTGTTCTCACATATCTTGTTATTGCTCCTACTCTTCTCTAGAGAATCGCGAGCAAGCAGTATGAAGCTGAGTTTCTTCAAGGAATTTATAAAAAAATATGCCAGGGGGAAGACACTAATTTTGAGATGGATAGTAGAGGAGTTATAAGATTAAAAGGTAGAATGTGTGTTCCAGACTTCCCTGATCTTAAGCGTGAAGTTCTAGATGAATGCCACAAGTCTAAACTTTGCATCCATCCAGGAGTTAACAAAATGTACCGTGACATCAAAAGAACTTTCTGGTGGAAAACAATGAAAAGAGATATATCTATATACGTAAGTCGCTGTGCTACTTGCCAACAAGTCAAAAGCGATCAAAAGAAAATAGCGGGTTTACTTCAGCCTTTAGAAATACCGAAGTGGAAATGGGACCAAGTGTCGATGGATTTCATTGATGGATTGCCTCGTTCTCGGAAAGGCAATGAAGCCATTTGGGTCATTGTGGACCGTTTGACTAAGTCAGCCCATTTCTTGCCAGTAAAATCTACCCGCACGGCAGCAAGCTTAGCTGCGTTGTATGTGAAAGATATTGTTCGTCTCCACGGTATCCCTAGCAATATAGTGAGTGATCGTGACCCGATCTTCACTAGTAGATTTTGGGAGGCATTCCAAGATGCGTTAGGAACAAAACTGAATTTCAGCACTTCTTATCACCCACAGTCTGATGGGCAGACTGAAAGGGTTAACCGAATTTTAGAAGACATATTGCGTGCTTGTATACTCGATTTTGGTGGTTCCTGGGAGGACCATTTACATCTGGTCGAGTTCTCTTATAACAACAGCTATGAGGCCAGTATAGAGATGGCTCCTTTTGAAGCTTTATATGGTCGTCCGTGTCGATCACCTACATGCTGGATCGAGGCAAGGCATAGACTTGTCCTTGGACCAGATATGATTAAAGAAGCCACTGAAAAGGTTGATTTTATACGGAAGAAGTTGATAACTGCTCAAAGCCGCCAAAAGAGCTATTATGATCGCAGAAGGAGAGGTCTGGAATTTCAAGTTGGGGATTATGTATTTTTGAAAGTGTCTCCGATGCGGGGTGTATTGAGATTCGGAAAGACGGGTAAGTTGGCACCGCGGTATATTGGTCCTTTTCCTATTCTAGAGAGGATCGGTTCTTTAGCTTATTGAGTACAGCTGCCCAGCTGGTTGTCTGGTGTCCATGATGTGTTTCACATTTCTAGCCTTCAGAAATATGTGCACGATCCAAACTGCATTATTGAAGAAGCTGCTCAGCAGGATATTGAAATCACTCCAAAGTTAACGGTCAGAAGAGAACCAATCAAGATTGTAGATCGTGATGAAAAGCGATTGAGGAACAAAGTTGTGAAACTGGTTAAAGTTCAATGGAGTGGCGATCCAAAGGACTGCACTTGGGAAACTGAAGATAATATGCAGAAATTGTATCCCAATTGCAGAGTGGATATCTCGGCTTAAATTGGTAAGCCAATTCTCTATCTTTTTCTGAATTCGTATATTCTTTACTTTTCTCTCTCTTTCAAATTTCGAGGATGAAAATTTCTTAAGGAGGGGATATTGTAACCTCCCAGATTTTATTAATTTAAATTTAGTGATTTATTTGAATTTTTGGTAATTTAATTTGAAAAGTTAAATAAATAGAATATGTGTTGATTTAAAAGAATAAAACTCTAAATTCTTTTGAATTTAAATCACTTGGGTTTAACATCTTATATACATATATATGTATATATATATATATATATTGAATTTGAATTTTTTTTTGTTAAAATAAACTATTATTAATATTAAATAAAAGAAAGATATATGGGTATAAATAAATAATTGATAGTTTAAGTTTTAAATAAGTAATTAATGAATATAACAAAACAAGAATTTTTATTAAGCAATAAAATAAAAATATATACAAAGTGAAATAAAATATACTTACAAATATAATATAAACAAGATATATCTATGAATTCAAACAATATGGTAATGGTAGAACTTTATTACATCATAAGGCTTGAGATAAAAGGAGCAAGCAACATCATTAATAAAACAAACTGAGTACAAAAAAATAAGGTTGCATGTTAACAAGGATGGGAACATAAGCATTTAATGCTTTCAAGCTCAGCACATACAACCAGTCATTCGAAATGGAAAAAAATATATATCATCCCAGCCCCCTTGCTTCAAGGAAGAAAGTCTGTACAAAGCCTGTACAAAGCAAGTATACAAAAGAATGATGCCCAATACTATACTGACCTGCACATATCTTTATATACAAGACTCTTTGTTCCAATTTTTTTTTCGAATGCTAAAACCTAACAAAGATCAGAGAAAAAAAAGAAGAACTCACTTTATTTCCAAGCTTAAATATAATCTGCTGAACAAAAAGAGGAAGATCAATACTGTAGTTTCAAATTTGTAGCTCTGTTCAATCTTATTATCAGGTGAGTAAACATCGACTTAAAGGCTTTAAGTTAACTGTAAAGAGGATTCTTTGTTCCATGGCATTGTATATGTTTATCTTTGAATATAGTTTGGTAAATATATATATATATATACAGTTTACTCTGTATATTGTTCTTCTCTGTTATGGGTTACAGGGTTGATTTTCATTCAAACTCAAATAGTTTTCATCTGAATCATAGTAAAGCTTTCAGTTTTAAATCAAACAAGATAATGGAACTCAAATATAGGTTTTTAAAAGCTGATTTAAAACCCAAGGCTGTAAGATATCATCACTAAAGCTTTGTTTACAGGTAATCAAGGAAAATGTGATGAACTCAAGTATTATAAAAAGCTAATTCAAGTTAATAGCCTAAATTCTTACTGAAAATCATGATTTTTGAAACAAAAATGAAGATTTTTAGTTGGATATATACATAGCAGTTTGAGTTTGGACACAAATCATTTTTTTCTTGAATTTCTGGCGATCAACCTAATTATAAATGTTGAAATTTGGATTGAAGTAAGTATAAACATCATTGATTTTGAGAAAATTATCAGATAATTTTTCTATTGCATGAATTTTGAATACGAGATCAAACTAGGGTTTAAGAACCTTTTTATGTTCACGTTAGAAACAACGGTGCTGCACCCCTTATGGTTGATCGGACTTCGTGCCTCCGGTGCCAGTCGTGGCGTCACACGTCGATGAAGCTTCGATCAAGTTTTCTTATCCTCTGATGGCCAGAGGAGGTGGTGCGAGTGGATTTCCTGGTGATGTGCTGTTGGGTCGAGATAACTCGAATTCTCGTTTTTGAAATTAATTCGAGTTTTGGGTGTTTGTGTGGTTTTGGGAGATGATCGTCGACTCGATGGTGGCTGCAGCTTCGACCAACGGCGAAAATTCTGGTCGTGCACGTGCACGTGGTCGTGGTGGTGTTAGTTGCTATGTTTTGGGAAAGGAGCAGTGTGGCTCGAAGTCTGCTCGGGGAATTGAGGTGAAAACTCGAAGGCGAGCTCGAGTCGTTTTAGTATGATATCGGGTAGGTTTTTAGGACTTAGACAAAATTTAAAAAAAAAATTCACACGGGTAGTTTTTGGCTAGGACTCGAAGCAGGGGAGTGTTTCTCTCGGGGGTGACTCGGGGAAGGTCTCGGGTCAGGCCAAAAACAGTAAGAATTTAAGTTATTTTGAAAATTTTGAAACATGAGTTAAAAAAATTGTTTTTGAAATAATTCTCTAAGATAAATAAAGTATTTTAAAGGCTTAATTTTTTAAAGTAAATTTGTTTAAGAAATTAATTTGAGAAAATATTTGAAGAGTAAATCGAATATTTAAATTTTTAAATTAAAACAAAAATTATTTATAATGATTAAATAATAATTAAACAATTAATAATTTGTAATTACCTTGTAATTAAGAGTTGATTAATTTAAAGAATAATTAATTAATAAAGATAATTAAGATTTAATAAATTAACAATTAAGAATAAATAAATTAAGATAATTAGTTAAAGAAAAATTAATTAGTTAAGTAAATTAAAATCTAATTAATTCATAGTAAGGATAATTAATTATGAAATTAAAATTTATGAAGATAATTATGTGATTAATTCACTTTTAAATCACATTCACCCAAAATTAAAGATGATTGACTATCATCAAATATTCTGTACTGAATTGATATTTCTATTTTGATACTGTGATTGTTTTGGTACTGAACTATGATTTAATTCTGTATTGATGTGAAAACCCCTTTGCCCGTAGAACGGCATTTTTACTTCGATGCGACAAGGAGTCGGATTTCAGTTTGTTATCCGAAAACCACATCGAACCCTGAATATGAATCTTTGTGATTGTCATACCCACGTGTTTTAAAAATTTATCGATCACTATTCAGTTTAGTCGGTAGAGGACCTTTGTGTCATATAACCCATTCCGAATAGTGATACGTCGTAATGGATAGCATTTGAAGACCGGTGTTGAAGACCGGGTTTTTATGAAAACGATAGGACGGCCTATCGATTGTCTCTGCACTGAGTTGCTCCGGTATAGAGATTCCCTAAGTGATGGGAAGTCCGATCGGGATTGTAAATACTCGAATTGCAAGGACTTCTTCGGAAGTGCCTTCGGTTCTGTTCGCCCCCGGAATAGACTTGTATGGTTGTATGTCCGACACTACACATTGAGATATAAAGCTGATTTCTTTCAAATACATTTTTGTTTGGTGGTGGAGAATTTATTCTCTTATCTTAACACCCTTCTCTGAGACGTACGAGCTCAGAGGTTATGTAGTTGAAGGTTATCAGTGATATACTCCCAATTTGGTAGTGTGGCATGCTGAGTGCTGCTGTGTGTTGCTGATCATTTGTTGATCAAAGCATGACTTTCGTGTAAAGCGTAGCTTTATGGACGAGACCTCATCAGACCTCACACCCCGGAAATGGTCAAAACAGGAATATGCGGCAAGGTTACGAGGGTCGTGCCCTTTAGGGTATGTCATTTCCTTCTGGAAAAGGGTGGTATCAGGTATGGAGCCCTGGTATTTAACCTATGTGGATACTCCGATCTCATTTATTGTGTGATTGTGTGTTTATCGAGGCGCCTCGGATAAAGGTCCCAAAGGACCGGGGAATGGCATATTCGTGAGTTACCTAGTTATAGGGGTAACCCGGCCTTGTGTTGGCAGAGAGCAGTTGTCTCTCGGGACGTCCAGCCAGAGGCATACCTATGTGGCAGGAGGAAGTTCCTTAGCCTGACCATTTGTTGGAAATCCAATTTCGAATACGAAACCTGTACGGTTTTAGTTGTAGAACCTGCCATTTACTTATAGTGGTCACCACTGTTTAGATGGTAGCTATAGTAGGCATAGTTCGGAATGTCTATGCTGGCTAAGATTAATATTATATTTTCAAAATGTTTTCTACACTATGCACTAGTAATAATATCAAAGTATTTTTCTCGTATTAAGCATATTTGACTATCATAAGATGAAAACTTCTCCAATTTTGCGTTTGCATTGTGTGTGTGGCGGGAGGTCTTATGGTAGTTCCATTTTCCAAAAGCATGAATGACTTCTTTTTAAAGATCTGTTTATATATAAAGCAACTACTTTTGTTTACTCATACCAGTCCCATGACTGACCCGGAGTTTATTGTTTCTTTTCTAAACTCTGGGTGCCCATTATTTCCACACGGGCAGCCTAGTAGCAGGTTTCCGTGCTTTGGTGTTAGCTTGATTTTGGAGTCTTTTTGGGTTTAGGAGCTATCAGATTTTGGGAAGCTTTTCTCTTGGATACCTTTTGAAGTGCTTAGAGTTCAGAAGACTTTATCCAAGTAGATGTATGTTGGAACTTCTTGGAAGACTCTGTTGTTGTTATGTTGTGGAGTTATTATCTTCTGTTATTGTATCTATATATAGTGCTCTAGTATGGAAGACATATGTATTATGATACTCTGATGTAGTAATGGATATTATGATGATGTTGTATCTATGATGTAATGTATGATATTCAGTTTATTTCCGCTGTTTTATATTCATCTGATGTTGTTATAAGCTCCACCGAACTGAAGTTTGACGTTTGAATATCTGACAGTCGAATACAAGTGAGGTATTTGATGTTGATTTCGAATGCTGGATTTCAGGATCGTGACACACCTCCTGGATGGAGGACGAGTAATCCCTTGGTCCCGCCACGCTATGGCTTGCCCAAGGTATCGAACAAGCTCTTAGCCATGTCACGCTATGGCCAGGTTAAGGCACCTTCTGGAGGGAGGTTGGATAAGTCCTCTGGCCCTACTTGAGAATAAGCTAGCCTAGCGCACCGAAAACCAAGATGAAATGTCCGACGGACTAAGAAAAGTCCTTGCCTGAAATGGGCACCACCAGAAGCCGGCATCGTCTAAAAGTGGAAAATGCCCAAAAAGTGGCAAAGTCTAAAATGACAAACAGCCTGAAATGGGCACTGCTTAAATAATTACAAAAATTGGACTAAGGAGTCCTTGCCCGAAATAGGCCAAAATAGATTAAAAAAACTTGGGCCTGAGAAGGAAAAAGCATGCGAGACACTATCAAAGCCCGAAGATGGCAAATTCAACAAAAGAATTAGAGAGAAGTCACTGACTTCTTCTTGCAAACATTTACCAAAAGAGTATTCTGGTCTTCTATTATAGGAAATGATATTCTGATCCTCTACTACTTATTGCCAGATTGGTCCTCTTATCTTCTATTTCCAAATTTGTTTTTTGGTACTTATGGCCTGAAAATGGTCTATCGATCCCTTCTTATTATACCAGATCTGCAAATTGCTCATTACTAAACAATGTATTCCAGACTTCAAAGTTCTTGCATTTCAAAGTCTAATACTCGAATTTGGGTTTCGGGGTTCTTATTTCTAAACACCAGCTATCAAGGGCCCAAATATTGGTCTCGAGTTATTATCAAATGCCAATTTGTTATACCTGAAGCTAGGTATCAAAGATTGCTGCTTATTTAAACCCTAATCTAGGTACAAGGACCTCAGATCACTATTCGTCTCAAATGCCCAACCCGAGCCAAAATATATTATTAAAATGATGGATGAGAAAGTTACTACTTCAAAGCCTCGAACATTAACTCCTGAACCAGAAAAGATGAAGTGACAAGGGATGACAAAAGACCCAACAAGAATAAAGATCGCCAAATGAGCAACTCATAGGAGTATTAAAGGTTACATTACAAGAGATCACACAATCAGGTGATATTTACAAAATTATCATAATTCACAGAGCAATTTACAAACAACATGATCGTGTATGAGATAAATTTACATGACCCAATATATTAGCTATAAATCTAGAAATGCTTTGTTAAGGGTCTCTGCTACCGAGGGATAACTACATGATTAATTGCGATGCGAAGAACTTCCTTAAGTTTCTTCTCCTTTTTCCTAATCATGTTTTCATCATAAATTGCTTTAATGTTAGTTTTTATGTCACGGTTAAAGGCCCTATTTGCTGCCTTAAGAGTTCTGTTTTCCCTTTCCAATTCTGCAGCACGCTTATTGAGCAAGTAGACATTTTATTCCAATTTCTGGTTCTTGGCCGCATAATCGTTAATAGTCTAGGAATACTTGACTTTTTGTTGCTCGTTACAATACTGAGAAATTTCAAATATCACTCTCCAACACCAGCTCCCCACCACATTATCGTCTAAGCCTAGGGGAGGACTAATCATGGTGGGAAAATTCTGAGTTGCGAGACGCTTAGATCTAGTAGTCTTCGCAGTCGAAGAAGTTGCTTTTGGGACCGGAAGTTTAATCTTTGGAATTTTATCACCTAGAATAAATTCTAGAGAGGCACATTGTGCCTGACTATCTTTCAATTTTAACTCCAGATCGTTTGTTCGCTGGATAAGCTCGGACATCTTCTCATCGAAGTCAATTGTGGGATTTGACTTTACTTGTCACTTAAGCAAAGTAATCGCCTCGTCTTTATTTTTAATTTCGGCCTCAAGATGGTCGGTGTAATCTTTATTGTTTTCGGCAATGGTTTTCTGGGTGAGATATCTTTTATACCATTGAACGGCCCCTACATTACAACCAAAACGTTCTAATAACGCTTCATCCTGAGCTGTAGTTGCTCCACTTTTTGTTAATAACCTTTCCCTTATAAAATCGACACGGGATATCAAACTTTGAGTAAGAGAGGTTGTAGACGATTGAGGTTCCTATTTAAACAGAAGAATGAAATAAAATCAGAATTGAGATAAAAGATATCTTTATTACTATAGTAATGAATTACAACTCAAGCAGCCACAAAGTTAAAAGAAGAAATAAACACTTTCATTACATCTAAAGTTGAGAGGCAACATTCCTAACTTTGTCTAGTGTATTAGCGGAAAGCATGACTGTTGAGCCAAAAGGAATAGAAACTCCTTCAGGGGTAATAGCTGGCAGACATTTACTACAATCCCATTTTTCGGTAGGTAAACTGTCACGACCACAAATTAACTTGGAATGGAATGTCCTGATTTCTTTTAATAGAGTTTCCTTCTCTTCACCAAGAAAGTCGAAGCAAAAATAAGGGTATTCCAAATATAATTTTTGTAAATCCCGAAGAAAGCAATATCTCGTTAACTTCAAAGTCTTTAAAAGTGGTGCACTTTTAGAGTAAAACCTTCTCAGGTTAACATATTGACTTATATGGTCCCTTGAGACGACAAGACCTAAAGAACTAATATTCTGAAATAGCACAGCAAAAAGAAACTAATAAAGAGAGCATTTCAAAAGCATGTATTCATAAATCAACCACATGTTACACATTAACAATCACTCATCAGGTTCATACAAAACAGACTTAGAGAAAAACTCAGAAACAAATTTGTCCTTATAATACTTAAGCTTTTCAGGGGGGAGATCTTGCGAGCAGGATCCGACTCTTGGTAGATTCCAGCATGCTTCGGGATGTGGGTCAGATCCAAACTCATCTAAATATCTTTTTTTTAAATCTAAGCAACCTGAGTATGAGAAATCTATAATCGAATGCCTACAATATACTTCATACAAAAAGTTGATTAGAATATCTCTTTCTTCAATCATCATCCAGAATAGAGTTATTAACTCTTTATTTTCCTTCAAAAGAGTGTCATATCGGAGACGCGCTTTCTTTAATAAAGGAGCCGCTCTCCGAAATTCAAAGGTCGCAAGTGCATAGGTACTCCTTTCGAGACTGTGATAATTCTCAAATAAGGCATTATATTCCATTATTAATTTGTCTAATTCCCTATGTAACTTGTTAATTTCCGCTTGTTTTCTCACAAGTTTTGTGCTACAGGGGAATTTCGACTTCTTCAAATGGTTTATTACTAATTGTTTTTTCCCAAGTGTAAAACATTTAAACAGAGAAGCCCATACTTGTGAAACCAGAATTGATATCTAGAGGGCTTGTTCCCTCACTTGCGGATCCTCAGATTGGACGGGGGCATTTTCCTCTTTCAAAGGAGCATTTGGTCTAAGGGATGTTGGTGGCATATCTTTATGAGGTGATGGCTCTTTTTCAGGGGATTTGGTTGAACCACCACCATCTACGTCTTGAGCACCAGAAGAACCTCCTTTGTCTCCCCCAAGGTCCTGACCTCCGAGAGGGCCATCATCGTCGTCGTCGTCATCATCAGTATCCTAGTTCGAAGGATCATCATCCTCCTTCTCATTAGGATCTTTACTTTGGCCGTCCTCCTCTTCAGAGTCGGATTCGATATCAAAAGAGGGAATATCGAGAGAAAGAGCCTTCTTGAAGTCAACTGACCCCTCTTCATCTTCTGACTCGGGACCCTGTTTAAATCGTTTAATTTTATCCGTGACTCTTTGGCTATAGTTGGATGGAGTGAAGCAAAACAGAAGTCAGGACATTTATCACGATTGTCCACATAGGCAAGCATGATGGCATCTTCATAATAGTTCAACATCATACGCCCCAAGGAGGAGTCAACAAAATCAGAAACATGTTTTTGGAAGTCGGAGAGAGTTTGAATTGCTAGCTTGAGCAAGGCTCTGGGCTTCTTAAATTTATCTCTCAGTAGAGTGTTCTTGGAAACCAGACGAATTTTCTCCTCCTCCGAATCTTTCAGAGCCAGTTCCCTAGCAATTCTTTCATTAGAAGTAATACGATGAGCTCGCCTCTCTGCTTCTAAATCGCCCTCGGCCTTGGCAAGGGAATCCTTGATTTGATCAAATTCAGAAGAAGCAGTATTCTAGGTAGTTATCAACGAGGCTAGCTGGCTCTTCAATTCAGCATTTTCCTCTTGAAGCTTGGAAGAACTAACAAAGAGTTTGAAAACACGCTCATTGAAGGAAACCCAGTTCCTAGAAACCTGTAACCCGAAAAGAAACACAAGTTAACAACTAAAAAGACCCGGTGATAATAGAATTAGTTGAATAGGAGCTTACCAAGAGTTGTTGTTCCATGAGAGAGCAATGATTTTTTGCCCAGTCTGGGCTAAAAGGCGGCAAAGAAGAAGAGGTAAAAGACTCTGACTGAAGAATGAACTTAACAAGATCGTCAAAATTGGTTGGCAAGGCGGTGTTAGATGATGACTCTGGGAGAGTATGAGACTTAGAAGAAGTCTCAAAAAGAACAACCTGCATCTGTGCCAGTGCAGTTGGAGAGATAGAAATTGAAATAGGCGGAAGAGGAGGAGTTAACTCCATTATATCTTTTGAAGCTTTGATAGTTAGACTTTCTGGAGCTTTCTACGGAGATATGCGCTCTTCTTCCTCCTCAACATTAATGATATTTGTCATTTTGGCTGGAGGAACCTCCTCAGGAGACACTGCTAGTCTCCTTTTTAATGATTTCCTAGAGCTAGTAAAAGCCTCCAAAACTTGCATGACATCTGTAGATGAAGAAGGAGGAGCAACTTTACTCAAAGGCACGATGGCCTTGGGGAGAGCTAGGGCAAATTCAAGAAGATATAAAATCAATTAAAGCAAATTCGAGGATTCCATAGAATGAGAACATTAAGTTAATGGGATACGTGATGCATCAGAACCAATAGGCGACAATGAAGTGAAATGATCAGCATCGGCCAGAGAATAGAAGCAGCTTCCTCGAGAGTTGTGCATGATGGTAGGCGGAGTGCCAAGAATCTTTTGACCAACTGGTAATAAAGAGTGCTTTCTTAAATTTGAAAGGATTAGGAGCGTCAACCTGCTCCTAAGATGTGTCGGAACTGCACTTAAACAATTGATTATCCTTTGATCTTCACCACTGAGGGCCTTGGAAGGTTCGCCCAAAAAAATCAGAGTTCAGTTAACAGGAAGCATAGGGATGGGCCAGGATGACATTGGAATAAACTTACGAGGATGGGCAAAGGTCCCATGGACATCTGCAAAACACTTGATAAAAAAGAACTGGTTTTCCCAATCCTTAAACTTGTTGATACCAACTAATATCAGCCTCTTATATACATTCAATCTAAAGATCCGTTTATTGGACTTACTTGACCTTGCCAATTTGGTCAAGTAGGTAAAAGCTCCGGGGCTAAGCAAAGGAAAGCCGGATTCCAGTGTTAGCATTTCAAGGGACATAATATGGGTGCACATGTTGGTAGAGAGCTGTATTGGAGCAACTCTAATATAAGATAAGAAAGTTCATAGGAATGTAGGGAATGGAAGAAAGGCACTGTGCCGTATGTGGATGGTTGTGAAAGCAAAGTACCCTTCTGGAGGGTTGTCAATGGTACTGCTGGGTTTGGGAGGAATGGCTTTAACCCAGGTAATGCCAAACTCTCTCAGAATAGAGTCCACTCACTCTGAGATTCAATGAGGGAATGCTTGGCGATAGCTTCTACTTTTGGGGAACTCATTGTCCTGCTAGGTGAAAGCATTCTAATTAAAAGCATTTAACCAATTATAGATTTAGATAGCAATCAAAAAATTTCTTAGATAGATTAAGCATGAAAATATACACAAAGCTCAAAAATGATGTGAATTTTCAAAAACCAGTAGTTTAAGCTCTCGACAATATTAAAAGGTTACGGCTGGAGCCTTCGACAAAGTTGAAAGGCATATGACAAAGGCTTCCGACGATGTCGAAGGGCTAATAGAGTAGACTTTTGACAACGTCGGAGGAAACAATGACCTCAATTTTGACCATTATGATGTAACCTTCTTAAAGCTGTCGACAAAGTTAAATGGCAAGACCTTTCAATATAAACAAAACTAGAAATTTAAAATTTCCCAAAGTAGAAAACATAGATATCGTTAATGTTGTCGAAAGGTCTGGTCAAAGGTGTTAAATATGACCGTAAGAGTGGAGGATTTCAACCTTGTCGGAGGCATGTTGACGAAAGGTTTAAAACTCTTCAATCTCGTCGTAAGCTCTTGGTCGGAAGATTTCACCATGGTTTTGCCTAACCTTCTGACCCTTATGAAAAGGTAATGTCAAAATACCTTCCGATGTCGTCGAAAGGTGCAAAAAGAGGTAAACCTAATTTTTGCCGCCTCAATTTCTTTCGAAAGGGTAAGAAAGTCAATTTGCGTTACCTAACTGTATGTTGGTAGGGCCCAGGATACCGTATCAGGTTTAAGGAAGCCCGAACCCAATAATTAATGCAATTTCAATTTTTTCTTGAAGAACAAGCAAAATGAACCTGTTAGCCGAATTATCATCATTTGGAATCGATTTAATTCAATTCCGAAGAATAATATAACATTTTCAATAGGTCAAAAATCAAATTTAGAAAAAAAACAAAGAGTTGAATTTAGGGATTTTTGGGTATAAAATTAAACCCTCTAAGGGGATTTACGCGCGGAAAACATCGCCAATCTAAGATTAAAAACCATAGATGAATTTTACCCAATGACCGATTTACAGAAAAATAAATTTCCAGTCAAACCCGGTTCGATTTCGAATTTGGGAGATGAGAAATTTGGTTAGAAATTGATGAGGGTGAAGATTGGATTAAAATTTATGAAACAAATTCAGGTAATACCTGGTTGCAGTAAGGCGAGATCTAAAAAGTTTTTGAGAATTACTTTACTCATTTGCAATGATTTTAATTTCAGGTAAGAGTGAATGAAAGAGAAAGACAGTGTTATATAAGAAAAGTCACCCAAATTTTCAACCATTGGATTAGATTTAGATGGATGTTCTAGATCAACGCGGGAAGACTAAGTGGCAGAAATATTTGAAGCTTTCGACAAAGATGATTGGAAAGTCAAGAGCATCCCTTCGAAACAGGGGGCAAATGTTACACTAAAATATTAACCTTCCGGTTAGAGAGATGGGACTTTAAGCAAGCAAAGAGGAGAAAAGCGCAACTCAAACCTTCTGAAGCAGTCGAAGGGATGCGGTCGTTAAAATTTACCCGCATAAAACCTTTCGAAGGAGTCAAAAGGTTCCGTTTCTATTGTCCAAGGTGTTCAAAAGGGAAGAAAGAATCAAAGCAAGTGTAAACAACTACTTAGTGACCTTTTTGAAAGCATATTAAGCCTTTCAAACCGGTCCGGAAGAATACAAGACACCTTCCGACAATGACGAAAGGTTTCTAAAGAAAGCAACATTCATGAATCAGCGAAGAGTAAAGAGACAACCTTCTGACAAGGTCGAAAGATTCACAATAACATATATAAAGAAATCCCTTTGACAATATCGAAAGGATCATGAAGGCATAAAGAAGAACAGGCCCTACGACAATGATCAAAAGTCCACGAACCTTTCGACAAGGTTGAAAGGTTAACAACTGTATGTAAAAGATGACCTTCCGACTCGGACAAAAGCATGAGACCGGAGGGGGTGCTGCCTACATCTATAAATAGGACCCCAGGGGTCTAGTTTTGGGGGCGGATCTCTCTCATCTACTCTTGTAATTTCTTAATAAAAGAATTGTAACCCTAATGGGAAAATCAATTTGGGGATTTATGAAAGAGTCAATTTTGAATAAAGAGGGAGTCTTGTACACTGTTAATTACTTGCTATTTGTTTAAATCTTTACTGGGTTAACTCATATTTTCAGGATTGACCTTATCGAAAGGTTCTTGCCGATGAGGTGGGAGGTTCATCCGTACAAGCGAAGGCTGTAATCTTTAAACATCACTAATCCTACAGCCTAAACCGTTTGACGAGATCAACAGCTTGTTTGATTTAACATTAACCGTAACCTTCCGAAGTCGTCGATTCTATGATCTAAACCTTACGACCAGGTTGGTAGTTCCTTATACTTTAACGATATTCGTACCTTCCATAATTATTCACAGAGTGATCTAACCTGTCGACAAGGTCTCAATTTGAAAATTTGAGGATCAGTCCAAAGGCAGGCATTCATATACCTTTCGACAAAGTTAAAACCAACTTCATAAAAGCTATCAAACCTTTCGACAAGGTCGAAAGCCTTTACATTTAACCAAGGAATTCAATATCCTACCTATTGCTAAAGATGGTAGTCATTCAAACCCTTCGATAACATTGAATTCAACTTTACAAAGGGCAAATCTAGGTGGCATCAACCAAATGTTAATAGTGAACCCCCCAAGAAATCACCTACAAGTTCAACTAAGGAATAAAGTTATTTACTTGAAGGACTAAACCTTCCGACTGCACTAAGAGGTTCACATGGAGAATAAACAATAAGCAAAGCTAAGTATAAGGCAATTCTTAGGGACATTTTGCCCTTTATCCAAACTATCCTTCCTATTCCTATTGAAGTAACTTTTGGGGTATTGACCATAACTTTGGTTAACAGCGGTTTCCAATTAAGGAACCGAATCTTAGTCTGCACTACAGTGGTTCTGTTAACGATACTAGTCCGAAAGTGGAAATCGTGTAATCTAGCGAGCGATCAGGTATGGTTTTGCATATGGATGATATATGCACATCGTACGGGCTTTAATAAATTGAATAATGACATTAAAAAATGTAAATTTATATGATTATGAATAGATTGAATGAATATGAACTGTTGATGGTTTCTCTTGTTGCATTTGCTATATTTGCATATAGTTATTGTATAGTCTATGATATATATTGATATTACTTTCCTATACATGTTCTCATTGTTTGATGAGTGATTAGTAGGTGCGGCTAGCGTATGCTTCACATTTGGAGCTCGCTTTCGCATTATATTCGTTGTATATGCCTGCTAATATAGTAAAAGGTACATATCTCAGATTACATATCGTACTTTTATATATTTTCCCTACGGGATGCCACATCCTTGAAGATGAGATGTATATTTGTGATTATATATATTGTAAACTTTTACGATCGAGCCGCACAAAGAAGAGGCTGGCGCAATTTTCCAAAAATTTAAGGTGTTAGAAAATATATGAGAATTTTGGGGAAAAAATTTTGATAACTAAAATTTTGACTTTAGTTTTATAACTTGGAATGGTATTAGTTAGTAACTATGAATTGAGTTGAAAGACCTAGAAATCTAGTAATCCATTTTAACTAATTGTTTTGAAAAGTTAATGGGTTTGTGACATCTTTCTTACTTGGTAATTTCGAGGATGAATTCTTTTTAGGGGGAGAGTGTAACGACCAAGAATTTTAATCATTTTAATTTAAAATACTTAATTGATTTTAAATATTGAAAAGTTAATTTTATAAGTTAAATAACTTGAATTTCGAATATAGCGATTTATTCGATAATTAAATTGTTAAATTTAATATTTGAAATTGTTTAAATAATTAAACTTTGAATTTAATATGAGTGAAAACAATTTCAAAAAGTTGATTTAAATTCTAGTTAAATAAGTAGGAAGATAGTAAACTTTTAAATTTGATTTAAAAAGTGATTTAATTGACTTTTGGAAATTACTCGTTTTAATTAACGTATAAAAATAGCATTTTGGGGGCACAGTCTCATATTTCGACGAAACCAGTTCCATTGGATCCGTAATAGTGAGTTATTGTATGTGATGATTTTCGTGGCAATCGGACGTATCATTTGGTCGTGCGAGTTCGAAACGCATAGAAATTAAATTTAGAAAAATCAAACAAATAATTGGATTTCAAATGCTATCTTCTACATATGATCGAATTGGGTCTCGAGATTAGTCCATTGGGTTCGGAATAGGAGTATAATATATAGAACGCCAGGCAGCACGCTTCGTTTGGAGTTCAAAATTTTAATATGTGAACATTGTCGTAAATTTTCTATATAAGGACATGAAAGTTTGCTTTAGCAATCAAAACCCTAGCTAGCTTTAGCCACCCTCTTTCTTAAATTTTAATGGTCGAAAATAGCTTGCTTTCCTCCCTTGATTTCTCATCATCCACTCAATAAAATGCCAAGGCACGAGAAAGGAAGCTCTACGTTTTATATGGTGGGATTGACAAATCGTCGACGATTGGGCGCATGAGGGGGACTGCGTTCGTGCGACCTAGGGTTGGACATTGAATGAGACTGTGGTGATCGAGCTTGGATTGGAGGCGAAGAGGTGCGGTTCGTGATGGCACACTTGGTGGCGACGGCGGATCGCCCTCTGGCGAAATAAGGAAGTAGCGGTGTTCGTAAATGTTAAACGTCGATGGGTTTTCTTGTTACGGCCTGGAGCATAGATGAGGGGGAGAGAGGGAAAGTAGGTTTAAATTTTTAATTTAATTAAGTAAATATTAATTTAATGATCTCGAACGTAAATAAATTAGGAACTTTTTCATACGAGGTCCGTTTCGAGCGCGACAAGTTACGTTGCGTTCGAATCAACGAGCACTACGCTATGGAGTTAGATTGGACGAATTCAGAGCTAGTTGGCATTTTGGATTAAAATTGGACGTCCATTCAATTTTAATTCAAAATGGTATGTTTGTACGATAATTAAAATCAAAGTGAGTTAATCTCATCTTTTTGGCTAATCATAAAATTTATATAGTCAATAAATATTATTTATTGGATGTTTGGATATTTATTTTTGATCGTTATTGATTATTGGATAATATACTAAACTATATTGTTAGTTCGGATATATTCTCGCATATTGGAGCGGATGCAACCCTATTACGTTCCCGTGTAAGAGCGGATAACCGTTTGTATACGAATCCCACTCGAAGCGGTTGATTTTTATATCATTTGGTTATATGCTGTATTTGATGTAGGGTGACAGGTTGGAGGGATCCAACATGATTCCTCACAAGAGTTAATTTTATTTTCATATATATTATGATAGATGATATGTTGGATGTTATATTGGATGACATGAATATGATTTTGTTTATTTAGTGCTTTAGTAGCACTAGGCCTTATTTTAGTATATTAAAAATACTATAAAATAGTGATTTGATTTAAAAGGGAGTTCAAAGCCATTTTGGAAAATATAGGTTTAATAATTCTTTTAATATTTTTAGGGATTATAAATTATAGTTTTATGAAATATTTTAAATAGAGATTTTGAACGGTAAATAAAGATTATAAAAATCTTGGGAAGTAAGTCAACCTTTAATAATAAAGGGACATGGATTTAAAAAGTAAATAGAAATATTTTGATTACAAATAATTTTTATCCATTTTTATAAAGTGATATATATAGATACATATAATATAATGTATTTATAAACGTGATAAGTTGTAAAAGTGATATTTTACAAAGGAGTGAAGGTTTATAAAAATAGGATTTTGTTAATAAAAGTATAGATTTATATACGTTGTTATAATCAAAACAAATTATTATCATTTAATAAATTGGTGAAATAAATCAAATGGTGGATTCATTATAAGATGAGGAATGGTATTTTAGAAAATAGTTGATTCTATTTAGAAATTAAGATGAAGGTAAATTTGGGATTGTTGAACGATATTTTGTAAATTGAAGGAAATTTATAAAAGAAATTTATACCTATGGGAATAAGGTTTAAACAGTTGGAATTATGTCTTGGATGGGGTTTTATACATAAGTAGGATTATAAAGGAATAAATGTATAAATGGGTTCATAAATAAAGGAATTTTTATGAAAGGAAGTTCTACAAAATAGGAAGCGATTTATAAACATAGTTTACCAATATGGAAATGATTATGTTGAATTAAGTATTGATTTGTATCAAGGAAATGTATTTATATTTTAAAGGTTGGTTATTAATATTAATATTGTTTTAGAGTTATTATCAATATTTTTAATATTTTGAAAAGGTTAACTATATAAAAATATTAATATGGTTTGAAATTAAATATAATTATTCAATAAGTTTTGGAATTTAGCTATTAGCTTTTATAAAAATGTTGAAGATAAATTATTGTTGGTTTTTTAAGAATGTTTGAAATTTGTAACTATTATTTTTAAGTGTTTTAAAGTTCATATTTATTTATTTATAATGATTAATTTTATATAAATGTGTTTTAAAGTAAATAATTATTATTTATTTATAAATGTTTTCAAGATTTATAAATAAGGTTTTATAAATCAATTTGGGCTTTATAAGAGAAGTTTGTGAAATGTTTTGAAGACTTAATGGAGAATCGTTTATATTGTATGAAAGGAGTTTAATAAATCGTTTTAGATATTTACAAAAGGAATTTTAGGAATGGGTTTATAGACTTATAAAAGGAGTTTATAAATAGTTTTGTGGATTATAAAAAGGTTTATAAATGGATTTTGAATTGAATATAAAGGAGAATCTTCCAAATTGTTGGTGAATACACTTATACCATCAAAATAAGCATATAGATATTTTTCCAAGTATGGGGAAATAGGAATTTTGGGTTTATATCAATCTTTGTAAAAATAATTTTTGATTCAAGTATTACAAAGTGAATTTAATTAATAAAATATTAATTAATAGAGGCTTAGTGTTGTTTGGTGCTTAACCAATGTTGGTTTTCCCAATAAAATAAATCTCTGATTGAATGTTTGTTATTCGATAGTTAAATAGCCGGCTATCGAAATTGGACCCAAACGTAACTTTGGAAATATCTAAGAGAAATACATGAGTTATATGGCACAGTCATCTTCGATGATAATGTACCGTGCGTAAAAATTTCATTTCATTCTCCTAGGACAATGATAAGGAAATCCATCCACTAACGGTTAGGAGGTGATCTCCAATCTTATCTTTGATTGTTTATTTCCTAAGGAACTGGTGTTGAGTTTACTAGAAATTATCGAAAGTTGTTTCGAAGATATCGGGATCGGATAGGTTATCCAAAAACCACTTTGATCCAATGAATGAATTTTAGAGTGAAGTTATCTTGAAGATGATGGAATTTGGAGACAGACCCCTCAAATGTTTCGTTCAGTCTTAGAACAAACTTGTATGTATGAATGCTGATATTGCATTGTTTCCTGGACAGCAGTGTTAGCATTCCAAGTGGAAAGTGCTATATAAAGGTAAAACTTAGCCTCGAGCCTCATCAACTTGGAAATGACGAAAATCGGGCATGTAGCATGGCCAAGTGGGTCGCTCCCATCAAGATATGGTCATTCCAAATCTAGATCGGTTACTATCTATTCTTGTATACTTCGGGGCCCAAAGTGGGTGACCATATTCGGTACTTCTATTCAAGTGGTAGGCCAGTCCTGTGTGGCAGGTGTACAAGATGTTCTTGTCAGACCCCGGTCCATTTTATCTACAAATGTTCCTTCGGAAGGTAGTTCCTTACCTTGTCATCGTATGGAATCCATTCTCCAATAAGCGCCATACGGACTTAGTTGCGCCCAACTATGCTAAAACGTGAGATGCAAGCATTTTAACTATATTCGTATTTTTCTTTCACCCCTAGATATTATTATAATATAAATGGATTTTCTATAGAAATAGTTTTGGATATCGTTAGGTAAAAAACCGTTCATGTTTATGTGCGGTGTGGTCTTACGAGATACTTTTGATTTTCAAATGGTTTTCTAGAACTTTAAAATCTAGTTGGATGTGTTTTCTCATGCTGGTTTTCCAGAATAACTCGGGTGTTATTTTATTATAATGCTCAGGATAGACCGAGCTATTTGCAGATTCTTTGGATGCATTGGAGCTCAGGAGACGAGTTAGAGGTCTTCACTTTGTATTTACGTATATATTTATTTCAATGTTTGATATGGAAGTTATCAGCAATTTTGAGGACATGATATTATAACTGTCCAGGCTGATGATTGTGATTGTTGTTGTACTATGATGGATATATGTTTGTAACAGTTTCTCTTTTGTAAATATCATTGATATGATATTATATGTTATTCCGCTTTGACTGTGAGATTCTGTGTTGTTTTTTATTTCTTTTCTCTTCCTGTTCTCTTCTTCTTCCTTCTTCTTCCCCATAACTATCAGTCTTTCCTTCAATTTGGGTTGGACATGTGTGGTTTATTGTCAGCTTGAATTGTACGGATTGGCGGGTTGTTACAAGTGTTAACCTACTTTTTATCGGAAGCATATTTCAATAAGACTTAGAAGACCAAAATAATAACGAAATGATTCACAGGTTTGGAAACACAATCAGAAGAAGAAGAAAAGCAACTTGGAGAACTTTTAACTAAATTGGAGCTAAGTATATAACTCAACATCGAGTTATATAGGTCGACACCGACCTATTTATTCTTTCTATTTTGCTTCTCGAACTCCATGCATCTCCTATACTACTCCAACTACTCATGATCAGGTGATTTTACCATAATCTGGATGAACAATTCCAAGGATTGACGAGGGAAAAGCCAAGAAAGCATGATAACTCAAGTGTTAATGGAGAGATCACTAGAATCAACTCGAAGTCGATGGGAAAGAGCTTAGAACAACTTAAGTAAAAGATAGAAAAATCTACTGCTTTTTAGCCAAAGTAGATTTCAACCGGACTTAGAATATCAAAACAAGGACAAAATGATTAGTATACTTGGAAACATGATCAGAAGAAGAAGAAAAGCAACTTGGAGAAGTTTCAACTAAATTGGAGCTAAGTATATAACTTGGCACTGAGTTATATAGGTCAACACCGACCAATTTATCCTTCCCATTTTGCTTTCCGGACTCCATACATCTCTTTTACTACTGAAACTACTCGTGATCAGGTATTTTCCCATAGTTTGGATGAGCAATTCCAAGGATTGATGAGGGGAAGCCAAGAAAGTAGAATAACTCAAGTGTTAATGGAGAGATCACTAGAATCAAGTTGAAGTTGATGGGAAAGAGCTTAGAAAAACTTAAGTAGAAGATATAAAGTGCAAATAAGTGGAAGACTTAACTTTTCTCCAATAATGATAGATCGACACCGAGTTACATAGGTCAGTACCGAGTTATCATTTTGACTTATGGGACTCCGATCTCTCTTGTACAACTTTGGCTCCTAGACCTTAGTGCAAGTAGACTTTTGACCCAGTACCTCTGTTTCCTTATATATACAAGTCTAACTGCAACCAATACGAGGGCTGATTCTCTAACTGGAGAGTTTTCTTCTTCTTCTTCTTCTTCACCTCCTACCTCTCCTCCATCAAAGTCATCGAGGAAGAAACTATTTGTTGTTCTAGAAGTTAGATCAAAAATCCCTTGTGCTAGTGACTCTCAAACACTCTAGAAACTCCATTGTAAATTTGAGATCTACTAGATTATGGCCAGATCTGATATAACTAGTTATAATCCAAAGAGAGAACAACTAATAACAAAGATTAAAGTGGACGTAGGCCCGAGAATTCGTTGAACCACTATAAAATTTCTTGTGTCTTCTTTCACTTTCCTTTTATTTCTGCTAGTTTAATTTGGATTTCTATGTATTTAATTCTTTCATCTGATATTTGGGTGTTGGTACCATTTTTGGTGTCAACCCTCTGGTGTTTTGGTGATTACACTCCACTATCTTTGATGAAGTTATTTCTTCCACTAGGATTTGTTAAAATTACATTCCACTGTTTTAGGAGGAACTGAGCCTAGTCTCTAAGGCCGAACAACTTGATACTTTACCGTCTCTAGTGAATTTATACCTTGTCTTCGAGATTGAGCAACAATATACTTCACTGTCTTTGGAAGTGGAATTGGACTCTATCGTCTGGGATAGTAAGTTTATACTCCACCATCTCTCGTAGAGTTTAGTTAGTTTGTACTCCACCATCTTTGGGCGAGTTGAATATATTTATACCCCGATGTCTTTGGAAGAGAAAAATAAGTTTATGCTTCGTTGTCTCTGGTATAGTTGTATGATTTTACACTCTACTATCTTTGGTAGAAATAAATGAGTTTATACTCTACCGTCTTTGGTAAAGTTGATGAATTTGTACTATATTGTCTCTGCCAGAGTTAGGAAATGGTCGACTGTTCATTCCAAGCATTTGATGGTGAAAAGGGTTCACGAGTTATAGATAAGAAAACATTTGATAAGTCCAGTCCTTCGCCCATCGACAAAAGGGAATTGTGCCTTTAATGTCGTAGGCATTCGATGAACCCATCCCATCACTCATCAAATGGAAAGGACCTATAGCTATTTTGTTCTCAACTATTTTCATGCACATTTGTCTTTGGATGCGTAAGCTCTGACATCCATGGGGATCCGCTGTGTCCCCGAGCATATTTTATACTCTTCCTCTATAGGGACTCAATTCCATCGAGGGCCTATACACTAGAGTTTATAGCAATCATTCTGTAGTTACCAACAAAGAGCGAAATCAAGCCCAATGATGTGCACGTAAATGTGCATATTTTTACATCCATATTTAATCTATTTTTATTTAAATAAATGTCATAATTGGGTATTTTATATGCTTAAAACCAAATTTCAAGTATGTTTTCAAGTCATCATTCATACATCAATGTGGAGGCAAAATAGTATTTTTGTCCATGAATTAATTTTGAGAATATTTATTTACACATTTTCTTTTTAATTATAGGAATTTTTGGATGGAAATATAAAGGTGTCTCATGGAAATATGCATGCACAAGGATGGAAACAAAAAAATGAAGATGGAAATAATTCAAACTCACGCATCATGGAAGACACAACCTACCCGCTTACCTTAGTCTACAATTAGGAGCTAATGCACAAGTTAGTGGAGGTTAAAGTTTCATGCAAACTTGATGATGGATTAATTAGAGACTAATTATAACTTGGTGGCCACACTTCCTAAGGGGTATTTTGGGAAGCCCCCTAAAATAAGGATTATGGTTTTGTGCATGTATAAATAGCCCTCTATGTTCATGTAATGGATTTTTTATTTTTACTTAGGAGATTAGCATGAAAGTTTTAGCCTCAAAGTTATACAAAACAAAAATGGCTTCCTAAGCCTCTTGTTCTTTTACTTTTACTTTGTTCTTATTTTATTTTCTTGTTCACTTTTATTTACATGCTCTTTTATTTCATGTTAATAGCTTAGTTTTATTTTATGCAAATAGTTTAGTTCTTTTTTATTCTAATTAGCTCTTACCTTCTTTGCTTTTGTTTAAATGTTGACATTTACATGTGTTGATTTGATAACACAAATGAGTAGCTAAACTCATTCAATTTAGGGGTAACGAAGCTCTATAAAATTATGTAAATTTCAACGTATTTTGTATTTTATGGTCTCTTTCATGCTCCATGAAAAGTGAATGTTCATGTAAGTTTATAAAAATGAATTTGATAGCCTATGTTGTATTTACAAATAGGCTATTCTTACTCAAATATAAACACAATTTACATCACCATTTTACTAATTGATTTTTGATTTTGAAATTAAAGTAGAATCAAAATTTGATGATCTTTATTACTAAATACAATAGCAAATAGATCATACTTAAAATAGCTTTTTCTTTGACTCCATTTTCATGAGAGTTGATAATGGCTTTGGTTGTTATATTATAGTTTGATGGTTTAAGTTATGTTAATTAATAATATAAATAAACCATACTTATGGTAAATACATCATTAATTCCATTTAAGATCAAAATAGGGATCATAGAATATTTTTGTGTTGATTTACAAAATATAAGAGTGGATTTGCCTCTAAATTGTTTTCTAATCTCATATTTTCAATCACTTTTGTTCTAGCTTTTTCTTTTACATTTTTTTAGCTAATCACATCTTCAAATCTTGGTTTAAATTGATTGAATATAAAATTTTAAAATCTACACAATTCCTGCGTATCGACTCGTATTCGCCACATACTAGAATTGTACACCGTGTGCTTGCGGTGATTTTAATTAAAAAATTTCTGCTATTTTCTACACCGATAGAAAATTTGTCGTTAAACAAGTTTTTGGTGCCGTTGCCAGGGAATTAATTTGATTTTAATTTCTATTCTTCGAACTATTTGTTGTTTGATTTTAGTGTGTTTCGTTTTGTCTGTGTACTACATTTTTTTTAATTGTTGTGTGTTTGTGTATGAATTTTGTTTGCATTGTGTTTATGTGCTTATTTTCTAGCTCTATTTCCATTTTCATTTCTATTAAAAAAACATACACAATTTCAAAACTAATTTTTATATATTATTAAGTTACATTTTCACTTGCATTTTTTTACAATTACATTTTTCTTTTCCTTTGCCATTTACATTTTCTCTCTTTCTTTTATTTTTTTTACTGCCAACTGTGCACTTCTCCTCCATAATCCCCAATCCATTACATCAAATCCATTACCCTGTTCAAACCTTCCATTAACAACCCATTAATACATTTCTTCCCCTGCAACTTCACAAAGCTGCAATCATCATCACTGTTCAACTGTGCTACTGCTCTCTGCTCAACCTCTCTGATAAACACTTCAACTACAACATCACATTCCTCATTGCAAGCCTCCAATCCAACCAGTTCACCCATTATAGTATCCACAAGCACAAACCCCCATTCCCACTACCTTCTCACCTCTTTCAACAATTCAACTTCACCCATATAAACCATCACCTATACAAACTTCAACCAAACTTCACAACTGCCACTGTCCACAATCCTCTACATCACAACTATACAGACCATCTTCTACACTACCTGATCGCTTCATGACCACTATACCCACTTCTACTACAACACTCACTATACACATCATTTCATCCACCCACTATACAACCATTCATCTTCATCCTGCCAAATTACTGTCAAGTTCCAACCATTCAACCACCTGCACAGTGATACAACATCATCAACCTACTGCTGCATTTACATTTCCATCCACATCCATCTCTTCATATCACTGCTACTCCTTTGTGCTTATCTGTCTTTCCCTGCAACTACCTCTAACCACACCAGTGAAAAGTGCACACACCCCAACCTTACCATCAGACCACCACAAACCAAAAGTTATTGCCAAACTCCATATCCATTCATCTACCTAAACAGTGCACACCAGAAATATATACCTCCACCAACCACGTCCCTTATTCTCTGTTCCTACTGACAACCATCTTCTATTGCTGCCAACAACCCCAATTCCATCAACTTGCCACCACTGTCATAATCCATAACCACAACATTACCTTGCTTCTCCACTTCAACCAGACCATACATCAACTAGAACTTTGCCATTTCCAAACTTCTAGTCATAACAATCAAATACCCCCTGCTCTTCTTCACTTCGGTTACCATCCCCGCCTCTATCAAACTCATCTCACTACCATACATATTTACAACATCTCAAAACCCTGCTATATATCCACCTTCATTCTCTATATCATATACAACCTCATTGACGAACAAAATCCCCAAACCCCAACCATCATGCAACTCGATCAACCCGCAATCGCCTCGAACAAACATCGCCCAATTCCCAAATCCTCAACTCACTACAACTCCCACTGCAAATTGAAACCATCACCGCACACAGCTACGACCTCCCACAATTTATCAGCTAACCACCAGAAACCCGAATCGACTTCACACTTCCTCATTACCTTCTTTTACCTCACCATAACCCATCCCCGAACCCAAACTCCTGCCACCCAAAGACCGTGACGACCTCAGCAACATTCAGCCAAACCACCTACAATCCTTCAATATCAATTTCGAATTTAATTGTGATTTTTATTTTTAAGAGTTGCGTATTCGCTGTTTAACAAAATGAAATGAAAGAAAACATGGTTTTGGGTTCGCAAGTCTAAGGGAATGGTAAACTAGTTGAAGTGGACCGATGTATTTTGTCTGGGCCCGGTGAGTTTTATTGTATTTTGATTATTTGGTTTGTTTAGTTAGCATTTTTTTAAAGTCCATTTACCAATTTGTTTTTCCATCTTCTCTAAAAAAACGAGCAGTTTTAAGTTTCATTTGGCAAGTGAAATTGGTTTCATTTGTTTTAAGTTTCTTCTTTGATATATAAAATAAATTCGAAATAAAAATGAATATATAAATGTCTTGTTCAAAATTTTCAACTTGTAGGAAATCAAGGAAAGGAATTACTGCTAAAAACTGCCTTGCTTTGCTTACTAAGAAAAATTGCCGCTAAAAAAAATTGCTAATAATATGCATGCTCTGGTATCGTGCTTTCATCTCCAGTTCTATTTAAGTGCATTATTGGTTGCTTGCATTTTATATACATAAAAAATTTCAAAAATTCAAAAACAAAAGCTAACTTCATTGTAGTTGCATTGTTAATTCACGTTTAATTTTTTCTTTGCATTCATCTCATCTTGTTTTATTTTCTAAGGGAAATACCCAAATCCACATAAGGTAGGGGATTTCATCACCCCTTCATTGGCCCACAAATTGCATTTCATAATAGAATTTGACTAATAATAACGGTTAGGCTCTTGACTTAAGGGTGCCGCGAGCTCACCTAGGGCTTAATTGTATCTTGACAGTTGTCTTCTTTGAACAATTTTATTTCTTGGTATCTAGGCTACGGAAGAGCAATAACCATTTATAAATATTACGGTGATTCATAAATATTATAGTGGTAGTTTCTTTGAAGGTACTTAAACCTTCGGCTGCATTGCTACGGTGATTCGTGGTGCACCGATAACTCCTGCCCATTACCTGGCTAAGAAATATTTTGTTAATTTAAGACAAAGTGTGATTATAGAATTTTGGGTTAGGAGCTACTAAGGAGAGAAAATTTGTAATTAAGTCCTTTGCATTCATTTAGTTGCATTAGTTCATGCATATTTAAATAAAAAATCAAAAATCCAGAACCAAAAAAATTGTAAATTTAACTTAACTTAATTTTTTTTAATCCAAAAAAATATCTTAAGTTTATTTTTTCAAAAACAAAAATCCAGGAAAAAGAGATATATGGTCTTTTCAAAAACAAAAGAAACAAAAACAAATTAAAAAATAGAAAAAATTTTAAAATTCAAAAACAAAAACAAAAATCAAATTCCCATTTTGCATTTTCTAAAATAAAAACAAAAATTCCTTTTGGTAAATATTTGAAAATTCAAAAAAAAATACAAAAACAAAAACATATAAAAAAATTTGAAAAGCCAAAAAACAAAACAAAAATTAAACTTCTCTTTAGAAAAATAAATTTCTCTTGGTAAATATTTTTTCCTTCCTTTTAAAAACAAAATATAAAAAAACAACAAAAACAATTTTTCACTTCATTTTGCAAATCTTGTTTCATTCTCCAAAATTGATTATAACTTCTTTCTCTTCTCAACTTTTAATAGTGCATGCGTACTTGGACTCGTGACACAACAACGAACACTTGGACTCGTAATTCAGCAACTAATCGTTTAACTCGAACAAACGATCCTCTTGAAATGGCGAATGAGAATGCCCCTCAAACTCTCATGGATAGAATCATTCCCGATAGAGTCTCTATTCAATCTTGCATCACCTTACGCGCCCCTATGGGTAACCATTTTGAAATTCACTCGAACCATATTGCCATGCTTCCAAAATTTGGCAGTTTTGAACACGATGATCCATACATTTTCTTAACAAAATTAGAACAAGTTTACGCAACCGTGAAACCCCAACAACTTTCTAATGACGAAATAAAACTTCGATTAATTCCATTTTCTCTTACGGATTATGCTGAAAACTGGTTGTACAGCTTGCCTTCAAACTCGATTAAAACTTGAGAAGAATTTGTGAAAGTTTTCTTAAAAAGTTCTACCCCTTGGAAAAATCATCTAAAATCCAAAACGAAATCGTAAATTTTCATCAATTCAGGGGTGTACCATTTGGAAAATATTTTGAAATATTTAAAGAGCTCTTGATAAAATGTCCATACCATAACTTCGAAAAATGGACGCTTTGCCAAATCCTATACGATGGACTCGAAAACAGCTCACAAACCATGCTCGAATTAATGTGCCAAGGCAACTTTCTCGCACAACATCACGATCATGCTTGGCAATTTCTTACAAATCTAGCCAAAAAGTCGTCCTAGCAGAAACATTCGAATGAAAAGTCAATTTACTCACGATCGATCGCACACTCGATAGGATCATCTCTGGCTTTCGAAGCGAAAATCGACGTAATGATTAATAAATTCGATAATGCTTTCTCATCAAACCAAATGAACCAAGCTTCCCAACCCATGTGTCACAAATGTAATGGTCCAAATCATATAGCCGATCATTTCCCAAATTCTGTCGAACAAATCAACACTTTCAACAAGGTTAAAAATGACCTGTTTTCTCCAACATATAATCCTGGTTGAAGAAATCATCCTAATTTTGCTTGGAACGAAACAATCCCAACACGAATGTGGTTCGTCCCAATTTTCATGCATTCCCGAATAATGCCTCAAATACCCCCTTTCAACCCAATCATTTTGGATCAAATTTTGCTGGTCCGTCTCAAAATCAACCGCAACAATCAAACTTTCAACCAAATCTTGCTCCCTCTCCCCAAGACGATAAACATTTAAGTTCACTTGAGAAAAGAATTGAAATGTTGGCTAAAGCAACGACTCAAAGCATCCAATCAAATAATAATTTGCAAAATTTGTTGACCTCATATATGCAGAACAAGAGTCAGTCGATTGCAAAACTTGAAATGTAAATGAGTCAACTAGCCACATCTTTAAGTGAACATGAACGAGGCACATTCCCAAGTCAGCCAATTACAAATCCCAAAAATCCAAACGCTAATTTGAATCAAGCCCATGTTGTTCAAGATAGCAACGTCACCCAATTGAATGCTATCACAATTCTGCGTTCCGATAAACAAATCGATAATCAAGTCACTAATCCAAACGATTTACCAAAAACCTCTCTCGACACTTCTAAAACAACGAACGAATCTGAATAGAACGTGGAGCCAAACATCGAATCGAATGCCAATGAAAATTCTTCTTCTACTCAACTAAACCTGCCTATTGAGTATCGTGTTCCATTTCCACATCGTCTTCGACCCAAGAAACACTCAAACCAAATGGAAAAGATGTTGGAAATTTTTAAACAAGTAAAAGTTAACATCCTGCTCCTTGACATTGTTCAGCAAGTCCCTACTTACTCCAAATTTCTTAAGGACTTGTGTACCCAAAGTGACACACTCAAGTGCACAAAAAAGTCTTCTTAGCAGCCAGTTTGAGTGAAGTATTGTCCCAATCCATGCCCGTTAAATACAAAGATCTTGGCCGCCCTACGTTATCGTGTACAATTGGAGACAAAACGATTAGCAATGCTTGATAGACTTAGGCACGAGTGTCAATTTGATTCCATACTCTGTGTATGAACAATTAGGCTTAGGTGAGCTCAAACCCACAAAGGTGATGCTTCAGTTCGCTGATTGTTCCATTAAGAAGCCGTGGAAGAAACTGAGGACGTGCTCATTAGAGTAGGAAAATTCATATTCCCGGTTGATTTTATCGTTCTCGAAACACAACCCGTGACTAACCCTCCGAGTTAAATCCCTTTGATGTTGGGCCGACCATTTTTAGCCACCCCAAATGCCTTAATCAATTATCACAGTGGTTTGATGAAAATTTCTTTTGGAAACGTGACTTTGGATCTTAACATTTTCAATCTTGAAAACTAATCGAATGAACCTGGCGACCAAATGTTGGAAGTTAGTGCCATTCACGAATACTTCGAAAACGAGACGATTGATCTTAACGATGAACGCGAGGCCGAGTATGAAAGATTGTTTCACGAAATTCCCAATGAGATTGAATATGCAATCTCATTTGAATCACTTCCAGTTAAGTCCGAATCTCAACCTAATTCTTTGATCGAACAACCTCCAAGGTTGCACCTTAAACTCCAACCCGATCACCATAAGTATGCATACTTAGGTGACAACAAAACGTTTCCCGTCATAATTTCTACAACTCTCTCTTTTGATTAAGAAACTTCGTAACTTCCAAACCTTTCGAAAAACAAGGAAGCAATTGGATGGTCGATCACATATATAGAGGGAATTAGTCCCACTCTTGTTCAACATCGCATCCATTTAATTGATGATGCCAAACCTATTCGTGATGCGCAACGATGGTTAAACCCAAAAATGAAGGATGTGGTGCATGATGAAATTCTTAAACTCCTTGATAACAAAATCATTTACCCAATCTATGATAGTTCATCGGTTAGCCCAATTCAAGTTGTCCTGAAAAAGTCTGGACTTACCGTTGTTAAGAACGATTCTAATGAACTTATTCCAATTCGTACTCAAATGGGTTGGCGTGTTTGCATTGACTATCAAAAATTCATTGCCGCAACACATAAGGATCAGTTCACACTTCCTTTTATCGACCAAATGCTCGAATGTTTAGCCAGACACGAAATCTATTGCTTCTTTGATTGTTATTCCGGCAACCAAATTCCAATTGCTCCCAAAGATCAAGAGAAAACAACTTTCATGTGTCCCTTTGGCACTTTTGCATATTGATGTATGCCCTTTGGCATTTGCAATGCTCCTGCTACGTTTCAAAGATGCATGGTCAGCATCTTTTCTTATATGATCGAACGTTTTCTTGAAGTGTTTTTGGATGATTTTTCTATCTTTGGAAACTCTTTTTCTGAGTGTTACACCATCTTGAACTTGTTCTTAAACGATGCAAGGATAAACACTTAATGCTAAATTGGGAAAATTGCCACTTTATGGTCACTCAAGGCATAGTCCTTGGACATGTCATTTCAAATAAAGGCATTGAGGTAGATAAAGCGAAAATTGATGTCATTGCAAATCTACCCATTCCCAAATCTATTAAAGACATTCGCTCTTTCCTTGGACACGCGGGTTTTTATCGACGCTTTGTGAAGACTTCAGTAAGATTGCTCGACCTCTTACTACTCTTCTTGGAAAAGACGTTCCTTTTGATTTTAACTTTGATTGTGTCTTTGTTTTTGAACATCTAAAAATTGAACTCATTTCTGCTCCTGTAATTTGCTCACTGAATTGGGATCTTCCATTTGAAATAATGTGTGACGCTTCGAACTTTGCAGTTGGTGCTGTCTTAGGACAATGCATCAACAAAATTCTTCATGTTATCTACTACGCTAGTATGACTCTGAACGATGCTCAACTTAATTACACAACCACTGAAAAAGAGCTTCTAGCGACAGTTTTTGCTCTTGAAAAATTCCGACAATATTTGATATGCTCACACATCACTGTTTACATGGACCATACCACTCTTCGATATCTTTTCGCTAAAAAGGACGCTAAGTCTCACTTAATTCGTTGGATTCTTTTACTACAAGAATTTGATCTTACAATCAAGGATAAGAAAGGATCCAATAATTTCATAGCCGATCACTTTTCACGTCTTTCCAACGCACCACCGCCTTTACCAATCAATGAATACTTCCTCGATGAACAACTCCTTTCTATTTCTATCGATCTGTGGTATGCCGGCATAGTGAACTATCCAGTCACTAAAGAAACTCCTTCATTTTTGTAATGCCCCACCCCGAGACCCACATTAACAAAGAGTATAACTAGGTAATACCGTCTGCTAATGCGGAAAATATGGCTGGTTAGGAGCGACCATCTATAGCCTTGTCTTAAATATCTATTGAATACGTCGATAAATGCTCTATATTTTTTTTCTAATTCAAGTGGTTCGACATATCCAGTAAATACTTAATACAAAGCCATAGGTGGCTATAGGATCTATCAGAACAAAATACAACAACTCAGATGCAAAACACATCACAGAACAACAGATAATCAGATATATACACATATACAGATACATCACAGAGTATACAAAATGATACATCACATATGTGGTATGACGATCACAATACAAACACGAGTCAAAAGAATATACATATTAGAGTAGCAACAAAAAGGACTACACAAAAGCTACAACAAAAAGAGCTAGCAGGAAAGTCCATGTGGAAGCAGAATAGGCTAAGTCCAAAGGGTACCTAACCTGAAACACCTCGGTCTGACCCGAGTATAAAATACATGGGTCAGTCTAGCTAAACAAATCAGTTTACAAGGATAAGCGATAATATGAGCATAATGATAATGTGATAATATTCCCGAATGGGAAGGAATAATCTAAAGTGTATGATTACATCAAGTGATAATATGGTATCACTACACAAACGTATAATCTCAAAGGAGATAAAATACCCATAAAGCGCTAAAAGTAACGAGCCTCATATCATCGGCATTCATAAAAAATCAAATATGGTTTAGGGGAAAACCTAAACCCGCCATCTTGGCAAACCCAAAACATGCATAAAGAGATCCCATCTCAAACACGCCATAAGGCAAATATATCTCGAAAGAGGAGAATAAAATCTCATGTAAATGCCGAAAGGAAAATCTCATATAATGCCAGTGAAGGCAATTCAAATCTCAAAAATAGAACTTCCAAGAGTTCAAATTACCGAAAGGTAATCGCCAAAAATATATATTCAATGGTTCAAAGGACCAATTCCCGAAAAGGGCGATACACTAGGGAAATCACAAACAACAATGAAATCATCTCAAAGGTATAGCACGTGCTTTTAGTCGAAGCCTGCCAAGTACTGTTCTCTCAAAATAAGGCGCCACGTCTCTTAGACAATCGTCCCGAAGGACAATAAATACGTCTCTTAGACAAACATCCAGAAGGACAACAACTCGAAGGACAAATACGTCTCTTAGACAAACGTCCCGAAGGACAAATGACCTGAAAGTCCAGTACAAGCAATACGTCTCTTAGACAAATGTGTCACAAACTTTCGGATAGTAACCCAAACAGTTTTAACGTGTGTCCCATAACACACGTTCACACTAAACGGTTTACTAACCGCTAGTAAATTTCACACTCAAAGCAGTAAAAAGTTTACCTCATCTCATCGGTAAACCCGACCCACAGGTCACAACGATCAAACGGACAAGTCGAGAATTAACCGATAAGATAAACGCACGTGTCCCATATCACGTGTTTTACCAAACCGTTTAATTCTCCTTCTCATTCGCTCGAAAAGTGCAAAAACGTGTATTATATATATAAAATAATTTACTTGAGAAAACAAGCTTTTAATACCAATTTTGAAAGCCATATTTGAAAATTCCCTTATTAACGAGAATAAACAGATTCTATATCTGAAAATACTTTAAAAATATCACATAATAATAATTTAAAATGCCCATTTATTTAAAAAACTATTTCAAAAATGTGTGGGAAAATCCGTGCTCGAAAACGAATAAAAACCGAAGAAATCACTCAAATCGATATTCGAATTCAATTCAAATTAAATTCAAATTTAATCCAAAATTTGAATTTCAAAATCTCCAAAATTTGGCTAGTCTACCGATAGACATTATAGCCTCAAAACATTTCAGAAATATCACAAAAACATGAAGTAAAAGTTAAAAGTCGAACAGAAAAAGTACATAAAAATGCATCGGCAACAATACCCAAGTCTGAAATCTTCTCTGGGTTCAACTTTCGGACATGAAACAAGTGGCCAAATGACCTTTGATTGAACTAAAAATTATTCTGCACAAAGTAGAAAACTTCGGCTTTCAAAAAAATAAGAATCGATGAATTTCGACTGGAAATAAAAAAGTTACACTGTCTCAAATATGGACTCAGGCCATGTTTGCAACAGTTCAAAAAAACCAAAAAAATTACAGGCCTGAAAACCATCTTGGGTTCAAATTTCAGGCATGAAACGGAGCACCAAATTACCTCGGCTTGAGCTAAAAGTTGGTATGCACATAGTAGAAAACTTTATCTTTCAAACAAAAAAATTAATCGATGAATTTCAGTAGGAAATGAAAGAGTTATGCTATCTCAAACATGGACTCAGGCCATGTTTGCAGCAACTCAGAAAACACAATTTCTATATGCAAAAATCTGTTTGAGTTGATTTTCTACCACTGTTTTGAACATCCAAATTTCAATATTATTCAACCGAAATTTGCAGAGATGAAGTTCAACAAGCAAGCTACCAAATGCAAGAAATATGGCAGTATTTTGTTGCCGAAATCAAAAGATATAAGCATGCAAAGAACCTACCCAAACTAGATTCACAAAAAAGAAAACTATCAACAGAAAATCGATTACAGAAGCTCATTTTTTACAGATTCAAGCATTTGAGACTTTGACTTAGCTAGATTTTGTGAGTTATTCAACCACCTTGCTGCATGAATGCAAAAGCTCGAATTTTGGCTGCAAGTTGGAAGCTTTGGCTTGAATATAGACCTCTAAGAACCTGTACAAGAGAAAAACGGTACATGCAAGAACAAATACACAGTAAATTTGAAACCTAATTCACAAATCTGAGATTTTTGATGAAATTGCAAGTTTGGAGTTTGACTACCTTTGTATTATCACTCTAGATTGAAAGAGATTGCTATTTACTGAATTTAATTGTAGAAATTTACTTGGATTTTGAATTTGATGGAGTGGGTTCTATGTTCTGTTTATTGGTGGAAGAAGAAGAGGATAATAGAAATGTACGTGCAGGTTAATTTATGTTTTCTCACTTCCTTAATCATGCTAAGGAACACTAATGGGCTAATGGACCAAAAAATAAATGAAAATAAAAGGGCTAAGGTTAATTAACTCACACTTAACTAACATATGAACCTATGTCACATACACAAAACAAAAATGCATTTTCTCCATATTTACACATAAGAAAAATATGAAAACTTATATACATACAAAATATAAAAAAATTCTATCATATAAAATGATTAATTTGTATTTTTAAATATTTTTATTATTAGATTCCTTTATTTAACAAAAATGCACTATTTTTGCAATAAAATGCAAAAGTCTATATTTTTTACTTTTATAATTTAACAAAAATACTTTTCTCACTTAGAAAAATATTTCAAACCATTTCCAAGCTTAATCTATAGCCAAAATATATTTTAAAACCAATTTCCACCTTTTTATTTCAACAAACCACCTTTAAAAATTACATATTTCTTTTAAAAATTATTAAAAGAAGCAATGGGCAATAATTAATATAATTATTGCATTTTCTCTAAAATAAAATCATTTTCATTATTTAAAGCCCGTATTCCATTTATTATCACTCCAAAAAAAATAAAGCTTGGAATTTCATTTTCTCATTTTAAATTCCAAAATTCATTGTTTATTCCAAATAAACAATTTAATTTCTCCAATTTTAATTTAAATCACAATATTAAATTATAATTATCATTATAATTCAATATTGAAAAGTAATCTCCAAACCAGGACTGTTACAATTTTGGTAGAAACAAGACAAATATAAATTTTTTTCGCAAGTCAAGTACTTCTATTAGGATGATCCGTACTTGTTTAAGTACTGTTCCAACAAATCATTCGACGTTGCATCCTGGATAATGAAATAAGGAGCATTCTTTCGTTTTTCCATGATCAAGCGTGAGGTGAACATTTTGGTCCTTGAAAAACCGCGAAAAAGGTGCTTCAGTGTGGCTTTTACTGGCCCACTCTTTTCAACGACTCATTCGAATTTTGTAAAACTTGCGATCGATGAAAAATGCTTGGAAGAATTTCTCGACGAAATATGATTCCTCTAAACCCCATTCTTATGATCGAAATCTTTGATGTTTGGAGTATCGACTTTACGGTACCTTTTTCCAATTCTTTTGGAAATTTATATATTCTTCTCGCTATTGATTACGTCTCGAAATGGGTCGACGTCGTTGCATGTAAAACCAACGACCATAGAATTATTGTGAAATTCCTTAAAGAAACCATCTTTTCGAGGTTCGGCACAACTCGCACAATAATAAGTGATAACGACACCCATTTTTGCAATCGTTCTTTTGAAACACTAATGAAGAAATACTCGATAACCCACAAGTTATCCACTCCGCATCATCCTCAAACTTGTGACCAAGTTGAAGTTTCAAATCGTCAAATAAAACAAATCTTGGAGAAAACTTTTAACAAAAATCGAAAAGATTGGCCTTAGAAATTGACCAATGCACTTTGGGCTTAACGCATCGCTTTTCAAACTAACCTTAGGTTGTCCCCATTTTTATTATTTTACAGAAAAGGTTGCCATTTACTAGTTGAAATCAAACACAAATCATTATGGACAATAAAGAAATTAAACTCTGATCTCAAGAACTTAGGAACGATGTGTACGAAAATGAAAAAATTTACAAAGAAAGAACAAAAGTTTTGCATGACAAGTCAATCCTAAGAAAAACGTTTTCACCAAACCAGAAAGTTATTTTATGCGACTCTAGACTTCATTTATTCCCTGGGAAACCTTAATCAAGATGGACCGGACCACTTGTGGTACGAACTGTTTTTCCACACGGTGCCATAGAAATACAAAAACATGGATGGATCGATTTTCAAAGTGAATGGTCATCATTTGAAACCTTTCTTGGAATTGCCAAGTAATCAAGAGGAGGAGCTCATGATTCTTCACGAGCCATGCTACGTATAGTAAGAAATGTTAACCCTCTTTTGTAAATATGTACATATTTTTCCTCGTTACACTCATTATATCATGCACTGACTATGGGGACAGTCAAAATTAAGTATGGGGAAGAATCTCATCTTAATTTTTTTTAAATTTTCGCGGCATTTTTGAGTTTTCATTTTCTTTCCAAGACCCAAAATTTCCATAAAAAAATCTCAAAAGAAATTTTCCTTTTGGCGTTTTGATTTATTTTTGGAGAAACACTATAGGATAAGTATAAGTTTTGCTTATTAAATTAAAATTTTGGAAAATTTATTTGTCTTAACAAAAATTAAAATAAAGTTTGATTATAAGTAACGATTTTTTAACTAGTTTATAGGCAAATTCATGGGTGATAATTATGATGTAACGACCTGGTATTTCTAACCGTTCGCATCCGCACATGTCGGACTTGAATTGCTCAAAACAACAGATTGTTAATTTATATTTGGCAAAACTCAGCATATACAGTAAATAAATAAATCATAGAATCCTGGACACATAGTATTACAACAAATAGCAACGGAGTAGATAAATAGTAGTTCATGAAGCTACTATGAAACATCAGGGTCTGAAACAAAATACAACAGAATCTCAAGTACAAAAGAATCTCTAATACATAAGCAACTGACGAGTCTGAACATAAATATAGATGGATAGATATATATAGATGGATCTTCAAACAAAGCTCCAATCTCCAAAGGTGAGTCTCAAATGCTGTGACACTCAGTCTGACTCGAGCATAAAGCAAAACACAAAATACTCGAGTCAGGATTAACATTCTTATATCAATAAATTCAACTCAAGTGAAATGTCAATTGAAATACAAGTAACTTAAAGGATGTTTGGGACTTCCATCCTCTAAGGATCCGTGGAACTATCTACTATGTAGTACAATACGCTATTATAACATGTCTATAGTAAAGTAAAGTATTGAAATAGCGTTAAGGCGTTACCCATATCCCCCTTATCACATTTTTATATATTCCCATAGTCTATACAGTACCATGATTCCTCCGTAAACTGGAGGGCTATCAGAGGGCACTCCATAGGTATGGTACAAACCAAACTCGTAGAAGGAGCGATAGGGCATGCGACACGGCACTCAAGGCAATGCTAGGTTAGATATACCATTTGCACTCCCGGACCGGTGGTAACGCATAGCAGCTACTACCGCCCACCTCGTGACACACTCCCAAATCAAAGGTGCACCCAATCAAATCACAAAAGCAATAGAATGGTATCGATGAAATGTGCCCGATAGGAGGAATGACCCCACTTAGCCTGGTATAGCTCCTGTTTTAGCCACATCAAGCTGACTCACGGGAGTCAGGGCTACGTTAATACCTCATATAGAATCGTCGCCAACCATCCTACTTCATTTTGGAATCTCCACCACGTACACAGTTGTTAAAGTGGGTTTCGGTATTGGCAGAGAGTATGACAATATTCGATCCTGGTCTCTTTAACAACCAAACATTTATTTCGCACCGTGGCCATTTCATTTCAAATAGTTCATACTTTATATCAAAATATCATATTCATTTCGAAATCATATCAATTCGATATCATTATTCACTTTAAATAATATTCATTTCCAGAATCGTAACACTTTCAAAATTATAACCCTTTCGAAATCATAACACCTTGGAAATCATAACACTTTGGAAATCATAACACTTTTGAAAATCATAACACTTTTGAAAATCATAACACTTTTGAAATCATAACACTTTGGAAATCATAACACTTTGGAAATTATAACACTTTTGAAATCATAACACCTTCGACTTAAACAGTTTAGATATTGAAAATAGTATATATATTAAAATAGTTATAAATTAAGATAGTTTATATATCAAAATAATTTATATATTAAAATAGTTTATATATATTGAAAATATGTTATATAATATAAATAGTTTCCTCCAATTTCACAAATCGATTCAAATCAGCTTAAATTCCAAAATTCAATTTAAATCAATCCCTGTTCAACACTTTCAATTTAAAAGGTTAAAGGTTCAATTCAAATTCTTAATAAACTATTTCAATCTTTATCAATTTCAAATCCAAGTTTGAACTATCATTTCGATTCCAATAAGATTCAAGGTTTAAATATTCAAACAATTCAACATAAGTTTCATTTATATTTCAACATTTAACTTTACTATTATTTAGTTTTGAAATATTCACTTAATCAATCCAATAATCATTTAAATAAAATCTCAAATTACAAATTTAAATAAAACTAAATATCCCATTTCAATTTATTTTAATTTGAAAATATTCATTTAATCGCCTTAAATCAAAGATCAAGTTATAAAATCATATCTTTAAAATCTCAAATTCAATAAGTTTCACAATAATTTTATTTATGTATAATTCTTAAACAAATACAATTTCAAATCAATTTCAATTTATTTTCCCAACCTTAATTTATTATAGTTATTACAAAATCTATTTTTAAAATATAATTTTAAATAAATACCTAAACATATTACATACTAATTAAATTAATTTTACTAAATTGAATCTTATTATTAAATTTATTTTATATTAAATCTATTTTACATATTTTTAAAATAATAAAATTATAAGTAAAATCTTAAAAATTATATTTTCAAAACTAACTTCTAAATTTAAAATTTCCAAAACATATAATTTTAAAAATCAAAATTTAGACATATATAAAAATAACATTTATACATATTATATTTTAAAAATCAGTATTTATTAAAACCCATATATTTCCTTTCAAAACTTTTGAAATCATTTTCAAAATATAGACCAACGGTGTCCATATATAATTTTCTATCTTATGGTCAAGTGATACAGATATTTATCATTTCAATCCGCAATTTAAATATCTACGGGTATATATCATTTCAACCCTCAATCCAAAAAATTCAAAATCAATGAAAATCGTTTGGGTTTATCATTTCAACCCATAACAATTTCCCTTAATCTAGAAGATCGTTCGGGTATGTATCATTTCAACCCATAGGGAATTCTAAATTAACAAAGAACTTATAGAGTGAGAACAAATATGATAAAATATAATATATCAACAATAGGCATATATCATCAGTGATAAATAAAATATATACAACATGATAAGGCGTCATATATCACAGGTGAACAATTTCAGATAATGGCATATCATGTTTAACAATTAAATAACTAAGAATTCAAATTTAACAGCATATTTCAATTGTCGTTTCAAGTGAAATCAAATTTACTAAATATAAAGATGTTAATCGTGAGTGATTGCTCACCTTTCGAGGCTAGAGAAATTTGATAGCGAACTGAGCTACGAAACCGAGCAACAAATTCCAAAGTAAAGTACGATGAACACGGATTTTGATGATCAAAGCAGAGCTGGAAGTTTGGGATTGATGGAAGAACAAATCAAACTAGTTTGATGGGGACAAAATAAATTTAAAAATCTAAAATTTACTCATATAGAAATCTTTATATTATATATATTTCTTTTAAAAAATCAATATTCAATTTGAAACACATGTCAAAACCATTTCTTTATATCTATTAATATCATTATTTAATTCAAATCTTTATACAGAAATAAAATCTATATGTATTATATTACAACATCATTACTTTGTTTAACACATGTATTTTAAATCAAAACATGTATATATATATTTTAATTAAAAGTCAATATTAAATTTGACAAAAAAATCTATATGTATATACTTCAAAAATCAAAAACATATATATGTATATATTTTAAAATCAATGCTAACGTATACATATATGCTTTAAACATCAATATTATTATAACATATATATAAACTGACATATAATATAACTTACGTAAATCTATATTTATAGAACAGAATATATAAAACTAATACCTTACAAATAACCAGTTTAGAAGTTCAGATTTTTCCAAAATTAAAAATACCAGTAAGCTTATATGTATAAGCTGCATATATATATATATATATATATCATATAAGTAACTTCCTTATAGTATAATATATAACAAATAAAGCAAAGTGAATTTAACTTCATAAATTAAAACATGTATAAAACAATTAAGAATACTAGGCTCGAAACACTATATCATATTATGAAATATGAGCAGGTATATCATAAAAGTGCACAGAACAAAGACAGAGCTTTTAAAAAATATAATACCCATTTATATAAACCATATTTTTCTTATAAAAGAAGGCTGTTGTAGGCTACGGCTCGTGAAAATGAAGGTGGAAGGCTATGGTTGGCTCGGGGTAGTGGTCAAAGTGGGAAACTGGGTCTCGGATGCTACAAGGCTTCGATTGTGGTCGGATGAGGTGTTGGTCATCGATGGTGACGTGGAGTAAGGGGCTGAGGGGTGGACGAGGTCGTGTGTGCTGTAGGGAGATCGGTGGCATGTTGTTTGGCCGAGGGGAACAGTGGTGGGCCGAGTTGGATATGGAAAAGAGTGGAGGTTGGTTGTGGCGTGTGAGGCTGTTGCTGACCGAAGGCGGAGGAGTAGAACGCGGTGGGTGATGTGGTCTTGGTCGATGGGGGTTGACATGGATGTGGGAGGTCGGGGAGGCTTTAGGCGGCCGCACTAGGCGGGTGGATCGGGTTAGTGGGTTCCAGGGAAGGAAATGAGAGGGGAAGGGTTATCGGTGGGGTCGGTTTGCTCGGCGCTTGGTGGATCTGAGAACAAGTAGGTTGAGGAAGGAAGACGTATGAGAGAGATAAGGGGAGAAGGTGAAGGTGAGCAGGTTTATCTTGTTATATACTTCATATAAAACTTTATATTATTTGTATGTTTTTTTTCTCTAAGAAATGAACAGAAAGAAAGAAGGGAGATAAAAAGAGGATGAACGAGTAGATAAAAGTAAAGAGTTGGAATAACCAAAAGTCATACGTGAATTCCAAGAAATAATTAAAGCTGCTGACCATAGGTTTCTAAACGGTGGATGATGAATGGTCACAAAGAAACAAAAAGACGGACCGTTACGGTTAACCGTTTCGCGGTTTTTCCCGCGTACCGGACACCGAAATGCACAAATGAATATACTACGGAGATCAGCACGACGAGAAGAACAGAATGGTGCACAGATTTGAGTGATATAATCATCCTATCAGAAGTCGATATTTCGCTGCCAAACTGCTGCAAATTTGCTGAAAATAAGATAAAAGGAGGTAGAGGAGTCCGAATTTGACGAAACAAAATATGACGTCACACTCAGAAAATAGTTTACATTTTTATTATATACAAATATTTAGATTTCGAAAGAATTTTATATAAATCAATTTTAACTGATTTAAATTGAAATTGAAAATTACACAATAGAATTAATTTTCATATTTTCCAATGAAATTTTTCCATTTGCTATGTATAAATAGACGTATTCCAAATATCGAATTTTCATTGCCAAATTTTATAGTTTTTGAATTTCACAAAAATTCAGTTAATTACGTTATTAAATCGTTTAAATTTTATGGATCTTTACATATGAAGTATATCCTAATTGAAAATCTTTGTTTAAAAGAGTGGTTGATTTAACGTAAAGGCGATGATATTTTAAATCTTTTAAGTTAAGTGGAACTAAGATGATATTGTAAAACTCTCTCTTTTTAAAAATAGTATTGAAAAAAAATCTTGTTGTATACACGTATATATTTTATTAACATCTAGAGTCATGTGTTCACACGCAAGTGTGAACACACGCCATGCTTTGTACCCTTCTCACATAAGCCCGAAAGTCAGTGCATGATCGGTATATGTGGCCTCATTTTATCTGAGTTAGGTATATGTATATAAAAATTCTTTCATTAATAACGCCTACAGTCGATAAGTGTACACACTTGTGTGTGCACTCGCCATGTTCTGTATTCCCCTCATGTACCCCGAAAGGCAGTGCATAAGTCATATATCCGGCCTCGGTTTTCTGAGTTAGGCATATGTAAATATTGTTAATATCAATAAAATTTTCAAATAAAGAGAGAGTAAGCAACTGAAATCCAAGCGCTAATTTTTACTTATTTTATTTGACTTGTTATTCAAATGAAATGAAAATACCACTTTGATAAACTTTGAAAATCAACTAAGGATCAATTTCATAGTTGCACTATTTATCAACCGAAACAACTAGCCAAACTAGGGTCTATTTGTTATAATAACTTAGTTTTTGTTGGAAATTTTGACGAGTAAAAGGACTTAAATTTCTTGATAATGACCGGAACTTATATTTAACTTATTTTTGTCGATTTAAAAGTAAATACTTCATTTGTAAATATTTTCAAAAACTTGCATCCATCTCTTTGTAAATAAATCGTGCATTTAGGAATTTCTCATGTTGAATTTGGATTTTGTGGGTAGTATCCGCTGAAATCCCTCACGAGACCACACTCGTCCTACTAGGGACACCAAGAGGTTTAACGGCTTATTGCATACGCTCAATGCAATCATGTTCCCTACGAAACGGATTTATCTTAGCTTTTCTTTATTCGAGGATGAATAAAAAGATAAGTATGGGGGTATTTGATGTGCACGTAAATGTTCATATTTTTACATCCATATTTGATCTATTTTTATTTAAATAAATGTCCTAATTGGGTATTTTACATGTTTAAAACCAAATTTCAAATATGCTTTAAAGTCATCATCTATACGTCAATGTGGGGGTAAAATAGTAATTTTGTGCATGAATTAATTTTAAGAATATTTATTTGCACATTTTCTTTTTAATTTTAGGAATTTTTGGATGGAAATATGAAGGTGTCTCAGGGAAATATACATGCAAAAGGATGGAAACAAAGGACAAAGATGGAAATAATTCAAACTCATGCATCATGAAGGACTCCACCTACCCACTTACCTTAATCTACAATTAGGAGCCAATGCACAAGTTAGTGGAGGTTAAAGTTTCATGTATACTTGATGATGGATTAATTAGCGATTAATGGTAACTTGCTGGAAACACTTCCTAAGGGGTATTTTGGAAAGCCCACTAAAATATGGATTAGAGTTTTGTGCACGTATAAATAGCCCTCTTATGTTCATGTAATGGATTTTTTGTTTTTATTTAGGAAATTAGCATGAAAGTTGTAGCCTCAAATTATATGAAATAATAATGGCTTCCTAAGCCTCTTGTTCTTTTACGTTTACCTAGTCCTTATTTTATTTTTTTTCACTTTTATTTACATGCTCTTTCATTTCATGTTAGTAGCTTAGTTTTATTTTGTGAAAATAGTTTAGTTCTTTTTTATTCTAATTAGCTCTTACCTTCTTTGCTTTTGTTTAAATGTTGACATTTAAATGTGTTGATTTGATAACACAAATGAGTAGTAGCTAAACCCCTTCAATTTAGGGGTAATGAAGCTCTCTAAAATTATGTAAATTCAACTTAATTTTTGATTTATGGTCTCTTTCATGCTTCATTAAAAGTGAATGTTGATGTAAGTTTATAAAAATGAATTTGATAGCCTATGTTGTATTTGCAAATAGGCTATTCTTACTCAAATATAAGCACAATTTAGATCATCATTTTACTAATTGATTTTTGATTATGAAATTAAAGTAGAATCTAAATTTGATGATCTATGTTACTAAATACAATAGTAAATAGATCAAACTTAAAATAGCTTTTGCTTTGACTTTATATTCATGAGAATTGATAAGTGGCTTTGGTTGTTGTAATATAGTTTGATGGTTTAAGTTATGTTAATTAATAACATAAATAAACCATACTCATGATAAATACATTGCTAGTTCCATTTAAGATCAAAATAGAGATCAAGATCATTTTTGTGTTGATTTACAAAAATATTAGAGTGGATTTGCCTCTAAATTGTTTTCTAATCTCATGTTTTCAATCACTATTGTTCTAGCCTTTTGTTTTACATTTTTTTTAGCTAATCACAACTTTAGATCTTGGTTTAATTTAATTGAATAGAAAATTTTAAAATCTAAACAATTCCCAACGGATCGACCCGTATTCGCCATATACTAGAATTGTACGCCATGTGCTTGCGGTTATTTTTAATTTAAAATTTTCAGCTATTTTCTAAGCTAAAAGAAAATTAGTCGTTTAACACTCAATAATTCATATATTAATTACTTAATGTTGCACTACTAAGCAGAATACAGTAAATTGCATCATTTTTTACAGTAACAATGGTGCTTTATTCAATCAGAGCACTCATTTTTATGTCTTTGAGGTACGAACCCATGACTAAATGTTCAGATCGGACTATGAAAATCAAGTTCATAACTAAGCAGTTCAAACAAACTTTAGAAAGTGTAGAAATCAAATCCACTCTAAATGTTCAGATCGAAATGTCTCTTGGATTTCAGTGCAGAACATGCCTACGAGATCTGTCTATGGGTCTCATACATGTTTAGGCATACCAAGTACACTCCAAACTTTATTTTAAAAGGAAATAAACAAAGAAAAGTGTAAAAGTTATCCCTTGGTGCCTTCATTGAAAGACCATGCATCTAGGCATGCCACCCAAGTTACCACAAGTAATCACTGCCTAGTTTATTCACTATTGAGATTATCACGTGGTTGAAATTTTACCACTATCCGGTAGGCTTTTAACGTACTACAACAACTTTTCTTTGAGATGGGCTTCTTGATGGTATCTTTAAGATATCAGCATTCATCGATTCTCATGAAAGGTGCAGTTGTTCCGGTTCTCAACTTTGTTGTACTTGACTCTTTCATCGATTCACTGTACTTCACGACTTTATTAGTTGCGAGATTCTTTCTTGTGTTTCTATAAGCTTTGAATATGGAAACTTGTATTGTCATCTTGTGAAGCATTTCCTTTCTTGAGTCCTATCATCCATCTTTCGCTTGCCTTTATCCTGAGGATTTTAATCTCCAACTTGATTGATATTGACCAATACTGTCTCAATATCAAAGTCCTCCAAGTGCATGAACTTTTTGGTTTGATATTAGAAGTTCTCCAAGTTGGCAGTTGGGTTCATCTTATGTTCCTTGTAAAATTCTATCTTCCTATTAATTCTTAAAACAATTGCCAGATGGATGACACGTTCATCCGATTGACATATAGCGGCTGCAATAGCATTGAACCATGCAAGATAGCTCTGTAGGTTTTATCTATCCTTTTTTTATCTGCCAAACACATCCCATTTCTAGGCCGACCAATGTAAACTCTAATTATGAACTTTTCCTTTAACATAGCGTAAGTGCTAATAGATCTGTGCTATATACGGCTTAACAATATATTCGCTAAGTCTGACAAGGATAGAGGAAAGCTATAATATATTTCTCCCTATGAAGCTCCACTTGCCTCAATATGTTGAATGTAGCGCCTCAAATGTATTGTAGGATAGATTTTTCTAATGTGTGGTTCTATAATAGACATCTTAAAATTTGGGGTAATGATTGCATATTGGATGTTCGGAGTGAATGAACTCTGGTTTATCTTGTCAAAACATGGCCTCTTATTTTTCTTGCCCAACACTTGACGTATTAGCTTAGTGGGATTCGTTGAGTTGCTAGGTAGGTCACGCCATGCCACTACGCAATGGATCGACCACTTGTGGACCAGTCGGTCTGGTATCGATCGGTTCAATATCGAGCATATTTGGTTAGAACGTAAGCAATTTTGGTTATGTAGAAGTCCATATCTCCATGGCTTCGATAACCACTCGATGTTGGGAAGCAATTAATTAAATTTAATTATAGCGATTTAAATAATTAAATGAGTTTGCAATAATGAAATGTGGATAATTTGTGAGTAGATTCTAAATATTAGGAAATTGAGGTGATTTAGAAATATAAAAATTAATTTGGATTCTAAATGACAAATTATTTTTTGAAGTGGTGAATTTTGATAATATTTGATATTTGAGAAAATATATGATTTAATTGGCGATGTTTATGTATATTAGAAGAAATTATTTGTTAAAATGATTATAGAGTAAATTATTTTGGTGTTATTAACAAATGGTAATTTTGATTATTTTGAAGTTAAATAGACTTTATGAACTTAAAATGGTTTTAAAATAGATTAAAAGTGGTCTAATAATTTTATAAAGTTAAATAATGATCAATAAATGAATTTTGAAATTTATTATGATGAAGGATGAATATTTATTTAATTATTGAAAATTTATTTATAAATGGTCCTTAAAATATAATGTAGAAATAATTAAATTTTAAATTGAGAAAAATATGGAAATATAATTTTATAAAAGTTATATAATGATGGGTAAACATTGTTATTGTATAAATATGGTTTTTAAGTGAGATTTTAAATTACTATGATTTGGTAAAATGTTTGTTTAGTGAAGAGAATGGAGAAAATAGAGTAAAAATGAATTAATATTGGACCAAAAGCCCAAACTTAGCCAAAGGAAAAAATATCTTACTCCTTTCTTTATCTCCGTTTCTCTTGAGATGTTTAGAGACTTCCTCATCACTTTCAAAAATCATGTCCCTATGGCAGTTTGGTTGTGAAGGCGACAAATCTGGGGTAGTTAAGTTCACCGGTTACTATAGCAGGCACGATAATTTTTTTAGTTAAAACGTAAAAAATATAATTTACAAATTATACCCTTATTGTTCCTTTTGACTCATGGTAGAATTTTGAATGATTTGGTGCTTAGTTTACTGAGTTTTGAGGATACTAGAAAAATGTATTAGTATGGTTTATTTATTTTAATTGGTTAAAGTTTTAAAAAATCAAATGCATATATATTGATGAAAATTAATATTTATTGATATGTGATGATGATTGTTTGGTTAGTATGATGTTTAGATGTGTTGTATCCTGATTTAGATGTTTATTGTTGATGTTGTATTATAAAATGATTAATTATAATTAATTATGAATTTGAATGTATATTGATTTCAATAAAATAAATGTAATTGTGTAATAGTGGGAAAATAGGTGAATAAACGAAATATAGGGTTATTTACGGATTTTTAGATGGTATTCGTAAATAATAAAAATTAAACAAATTAAACTAGAATTAATGTTAGAAAATTTGTATGAATTTTTGGGGAAATTCATGAATAATAATAAAAAATCTATTTTAAATTGAGATTTAGGAAGTTTATTACTATATACAAAATAAATAAAGGTTTCATAAATAATAATATGATTTTTGGAAAGATTACATTGCTTTATAGTAGGAACTATTATTATTATTATTATTTGAATAGTAGGATAAAAGGTACTTTCAGAGTAATAATTATTAAGTTTATGTTTCTAAAAGTGTTTTGGGTTAAACTATTACTATTTTGAGATGAATGGAGATAAAAATAAGTTTTATGAATTAAGATAAAATATTATTGTTATTGAGATAAACAATAATAAATTGGGTATTAAAACTGTTAAGGTGTTTTAGTATATTCTATTATTTTGATATAAAATAATATTATTATTTTGAAAAGTAATTTGACGTAAATTACTATTTGATTTAAAATATGATGTTTTGAGGTATTTGAAAAATAATAATAATATAATAAAGGAATTTTAAAGTATATTACCATTTTGGAAGAATTATTATTGCCTTGGGATTAACAAATAAAGGTGATTTTATAGTAAACAATAGTGAAACGATTTTATACTTGGAGAATAATGGTTGCAAATATATTATTTCAATGGTTGTAGAATGTGTGATTAATTGCTGTGTAATTGTCAGATATATTTAATGTTTGATGACGATATAGTATTTTAATGAGTGTACGATATTCTACCATTACTAATACTAGACGATGGGTAGTTAATTATGGTTAATTGATGGTTGATGTTTATGTTACTAATATTGACTAGTTAAAACACTTTCATAATTAAGATTAAATAAAAATTGATTAATCAAATCGTTCCATATATGTGTGTGTATTATAACTCAAAATTAATTAAAATTAAAATTCAAATATATTTAGTTGAACAATGAAAATCTAAAATTATTTTGTTTGAAATCAGAATTGAACTAACCAAAATGATACGCAGGGCCGACCCAATGGGTTGGATTGCCATAGGCCAATTAATGTTCAAGTAGAGAAATGCAAAAAGGTGAGCAAAAATACTAACAATTCAAATACTAATGGGAATTGAACCAGTATCATCCTACTAAAATAACAATCATATAACCACTCAGTCAAACCATCTTATTAATTATATGTTTAGTAGTAATCCATTTAAAGCTTAAACGAAAAGTTAATATTCTTCTTCTTCCTTTTGTTGCCTCCATCTATGGGGATTTCCCAATTCAAATACTTTATGGGCCTTGCCCTAAGGCCGGGCCTGATGATATGATCCAAGATGTTTCACTATTTCAACAACACAATGATGCATATGTAAAATTCAAATATTTGAATATAAAATTCATTATTTTAAATAAATAAATTTTATAAAATATACATATGTATATGCATATTTTATTACAACGAAAACAAAAATACGTCAATAATCTATTTCTCTTAAATATGTAAAGAACTGGTTTCATGTTTTATAAATGACAATATATAAACAATTTTTAATCAAATCTAATAAGTGGAAATATAATATATACATATACATGAATTTTGTATCAAGTTTGGACATCATGAATGAATAATATAAAATAAAATTTGTACCTAAAATGATCTTTCTCTTTGTAACAATTTTTTTTACAAATCGTCTCCTAGAAAGCTTGATTCACCGCCAATCTCGCTAGAATTGAATGAACCACTTTTATTTTGTTTTATGTTCTTTAGGGTGAAAATATTTCAACCATGAAAGAAAAAGAAGAAAAATTAGCATCCATGAAAGAGGATGAAGAAAGAGGAAAGACTGAATGAATTAATAAACAAGAACGATTTATTCTATAGGGAAAACGAGAACCTTTCCCGTTTTCTCTTTTAAAACCTTTCTCTTTGATTTCTAAATTAATTCTAAATCAATATTTAGATCATTTCTTAGGACCAGCCAAGATCTTGTCTTATATGGACCAATTTAAGTTAATAAATACGTTTAAAGCTTGTTTAAATATATATCGATATCGTATATCAATACGCTTAAGTATAACTTTTATATACACATCAAGTACCCAAGATATCATTTAAATAATAATTAATATTTCTTAAATATTAATCGATTTAATTAATTTATAACATTTTATAAATTAATTAAATCATACAAATTAATTAAGTCTTGTGGTTTTTTTAAGAATTTATAAATGCGATCATGTGACTCGGAGGTGTGAATTCAGTCATTGATTATTATTGAACAATTCAAATAATAGTGTACACACATCACCTTAGCAACCGGTGTAACATTTGGGCCTAATTCATGGCTTATAGACCTTTTTAGTACAATTATATTTCATATTACCTTAATCGATACCATTTGATAATAATAATTTACACGCGTTTTCTTCATCAAAACTATATCAATTTATGATATATGGAATTTAGTAATGGTCAAAATTCCAATGCTCTCTACATTTAGCTTAGTTATTCCAAAAACAAAGTGCTTAGTTCAATAATAACATTTACTACTAACTATACTACTTTAGCCAGAGATTTTGACATCGAGTTGACTACAATTGACCTTGATACTAACCTCATATAGTTAAGAAGACGAATTCTCCATTGAATAGCATTTTCCAATGCTTCAACTCAGACCCAACTACTCACTCGATGGATTGTCATTCCATGATTTAACTATAACCAAAGTGGAGTACTCATATTGAAGTTCTAGGGTATTCTCAAGTCGAAGCAGCCGTGTAACATCGTCACACTAAGATTTCATATTTGACCTAGTAATTATCAACCAATAGGAAACTCTTAGACGAGTCATTGGATGCATATCTAATAATACATAACCCTTTGGTACCCCAGCAGCGTTGTCCAACATTTGGAGAGTGTTACACACTTTCGTCTAAACGGATGAATTAATATCCTTTTCTGATAAGGAATATTTAAAACAAAATGTCATTTTATTTTGTGATTAATTACCCACGATTGCAACTATTTACAACTAAAACTACATGATATTGTATTTAAGGATTTTCTTATTATATACTTCAAATGAATTATATCACAATATACCAAGTACATAAAAGAAAATAAACACCGTTACTGCAAACAAGACTAACTATAGAGTTTGATATATGTATAAAACATTACATAATTGCCAAAGGGCATACCATTAACTCTTTCATGAACCAGTACAAATCGACCATGTTTACTTTACATGTTTTGATGCACTTACTATTATATTCTCTAATCATATACATTCGGACATATTCTATCCCGATACATCATATATATACATGTATATATATTTGTGTGTGTGTGTATGTGCACGTGTATAATTTAAAATGTTAATAATTTAAAATTTAGATATGCATATTTGTTACCCTATAATAACATATGGGTGTATTAAAATAAACAAATGGAAGAAAACAAACAATTTTTCAAAAGGTCGTGAACCTTTTATAAAGAAAATATTTAATGACGTAGCTATTAGTACTGGGCTAACCCATAGCGGAAAAAATAGATAAATTTCTAAAAATCTGTTATTAGATCTTTAATGGGCCTATGTAGTCTAAATTAATTTAGAACTTTTCTAAATTTAATTTAAGTAAAATCAAACTTTTTTTTTGTTTCATAAATAAAGTTTTACTATGATTTATTTTATATTATATTTTGAATATATGAGTATCATATACACATTTGTGTAAGTGTGCACGTGCAACATAATAATATGTGCATGGTTTAACATGCTTGTGTATAGATGTTGGTATTTATACTGCAAGGAACATGTTATACAGTCTTGCATTCGATTATGTCTTCTAAATGTAAGTATAAGCGCAATAATATTGTAGCAACACAATATTAATGTATGTGTATATTTATATGTGTGTGTGTGTGCGTGTGTGTATGTGTGTGAAAACAAAGAAATATTAATTTTAAATAATTTATAATATATAAAATACATACACACACATACATACATATAAGTTTATATAAAACAATTAAGGTGATATGAAGAAGTTACTAGAAATAAACAAGTAATATATTATTAAAGGAAGAAAATTAACATGTGATCAATGTGGTTATTATTCTCATTTAATACTTCCTTTTCTTTTTGAAACTTAAAAGGAAAATTAATGTGTCATAAATTTTATAAAATTATTATATGAAGAAAAAAAACTAATTTTATATAAAACAATTAAGGTGATATGAAGAAGTTATTTGAAACGAAGGGGAAGTGTATTATTAAATGAAGAAAATGAATGTGCAATTAATATGATCATTAATCTCATTTAATACCGCCTTTTCTTTTCAAAACATAAAAGAAAATTATTGTGTAATAAATTTTATACAATATTTATATAAAAGGAAAAAATTCTCGGTGTGAAAAGAATAGTTTTTTTAATATATACACACAAACACAGAATTACAAATATGGAAATATATATATATATATATATATATATATACATACACACATGTATGTAAGCTGTATTAAAGATGAGGAAAACCCTTCTTCCCCATGTCACTCTGAATCTTACCAGAAATAGTACTGCTAAGTTCAGGGATGTTCCATGGGTAGCTATAGGTAAAATCTTAATGAACTGTATACCCCATGGTGATATGATGCAAACTGGCATTCCTATCCAGGCTAAGGTAGTGGACTATATCAGGATTGGCCTTATTAAATTTCCAAGCTCAAGCTACCCAACTGTTAATGCATTATGGAATAAATACTCTAACTCCCCCATCTACCATGCTAATAAAGATGAGCATGTTTGGTCCTATGGTATGAAAGCTCACTCCACCTCATCGACATATTCAGTACTCTCTGATCAGTATCAGCTAACCAAGTTCCCTTGGTTTAGAAGAGTTTGGAACAAGTCCACTTCAGAGAAGCTCAATTATATCCTCTAGAGAGTATTAAAGAATGCATTGCACACCCTTAGTAATTTATCTTATAGAGGCATTACGATCAACACAAAATGTCATTACTGCAAGTGCATGATAGAGGACAATATGCATTTATATTTTTACTGTTCGTTCACCTACTTTCTTTGGAAGAGGATCGAAGTTAATGCAGGTCTTGATGTTCCTCTATATGATAGCAAAAAGGAGTGGGAAGGTGTTTTCAAAACAACTTGTTGGCAGAATTCTTAATCTTATGGCTTACTGCTGATTCCCAAAGTCTTTGCGTATGGTGTTTAGAGGGAAAGGGACTTGCAAATTCTCTCTACTAAAAGTAAAACAAGAATGGAAATTTATTTTGAAATCTCTAATGGGATTCATAATGCAATGCGGGCATCTCCAGTTCATTTCCCAACATTGATGTTGGAAAAGTGAACCCGTTTTTAGCTAGAGTTTTTTTTATAGTTTTTGTTTCATGTTCTCTCAGTATTTTCTTATGTTGTACTAGTTGCCTGTAATTTAAAGTTATTAATAAAATGGTAGGGCTCATTCAACCCCGCTGGCTTTGCCAAATAAATTTCATAAAAATTATACAACACCAAAAATGCTATGTTATTATGCATAGATAAAATTCTTTCCAAATTTAAATCATAGTATATATAACATATACATATTATATAAATATTTACATAGTTAAAATTAATTGAATAATATTATATTAAATTTTAAATTTTTCTAATCAAACTGTGAGAAACATGAGTGTTGTGTATACACAAATAAAACTCCTTGTATATATGTGTGTGCACTTGACTATACAACCATTGATTGTGTGACAATAAATCGATTTTCAAGATTCGTGTTAAATGAACTATCTAACATATTTGTGATATATACTCGAATTAAACATTCTTAAACAAGAAATATAGCTTTCATCAAAGCCTTGAATTCACACTTTGAAATTTTGAATTTGCTCCTTGAATCTAATTCCTAGTCTTAGAGTTGCTAGCTTTCGAACTTTCTTACCTACGATGATCAAATCGTGTTATTTTGATGTAAATTGAACTTGGAAATTTTGTATTTTTTAGCAAGCCATGACTGATTCATTCAGATGTAGGAGTGTGGTTTCTGGAAAAAAGTTCTATAAGAAATGAAAGGGTTAAGTCATATTAAAGAAAGAGAATTAATGTTGTGATTAATATGGTCATTAAACTCCTTTAATATAACAATTTAATTTCAAATTGAAAAGGAAAAGCCCCATTATTTGCTTCTTCTAATGTCGACTATATCTATAGTAATCAAGGCTGTCTATGTGTAACGAGCCGAAATTCTAAACAGTGTATTTAAATATTTAATTATTTAAATTTGAATTAAATGTGTTTAAATGGATTTTATACCCTTCATAAACTCTTTTTAATAAATAAATAATGCTATGAAATTTGTTTTTTACAACGTGTAAACTAAAATATATACTTTGAAGAAAAATCGATAATGTGACCGGAAACCGTTTTATCAATAATCGGCTTTTAACTCGATATAAGTTGTTTGAATCAAATGATTGTAATTTAATCAGTTAGAAATTTGAAATTTTTTAAAATTTAAATAAACCATGTAGAATTATAATCAGCATTGAGCTACGAAAACACATAATTTTGTTTTGACAAATAGACGAACAAAAGCGGACATCGCATGCACTGAACGGACACTTGGCAAACATACATAAGAATTATCTAAATACTCTTATATGACACATATCCCTTACGTGTTCTCTAGCATGAATAATTGAGAAAAGTGGCAAGGCTTGTGACACTTGGCAAACATGCACAACTACAGACAAATAGAAAATGCATGCATATATAAGAGCAAAACACAAAATATCAAACCATAAAAAACCATAAAATACTATCTCTTCTTTCAGGTATAACTTTCTCTGTACTGAACTGAATTTGATGATCTTTCACTTTCTGGAAATATAGTTCAATAACGAACAATTTTCATGTTGATCACTTTCGCTAATTCGAAGTATAGCTTAAGTGAAACCTAGTGGGAAGTGAGTGGTTCTGTTGGCCTAGTTTTTCAACTCATAAATTGTAACGAACTGGTATTTCAAACCATGCAAATCGACAGCCATCCACACATGTCAGACTTGAATTGCTCAAAACAACATATTGTTAATTTATATTTGACAAAACTTAGCATATATAGTAAATAAATCAATCACAGACATAGAGTAATATAACAATAAGCAGTGGAATAGATAAATAGTAGTTCATGAAGCTACTATAAAACATCAGAGTCTTAAACTAAATGAACAGAATCTCAAATACAAATAAATCTCTAATACATAAGCAACTAACGAGTCTGGACATAAATGAGTGGAATAAACTGAAATGACTGAGAGTTGGATAGATAGATCTTCAAACAAAGCTCCAATCTCCAAAGGTGAGTCTCAAATGCTGTGACACTTAGTCTGACCCGAGCATAAGGCAAAATACAAAACACTCGAGCTAGGATTAACATTCTAATATTAATAGATTCAACTCAAGTGAAATGTTAATTGAAATACAAGTAACTTAAAGGATGTTTGGGATTTCCATCCCCTAAGGATCCGTAGAACTATCTACTATGTAGTACAATACGCTATTATAATAGTGTCTACAGTAAAGTAAAGTATTAAAATAGCGTCAAGGCGTTACCCATATCCCCCTTAACACATTTTTATATATTCCCGTTGTCTATACAGATACTGCAAGCCCCACTAAACCAGTGGGATACTCAGGGAGCACTCCATAGGTACGGTACAAAACAAACTCGTAGAAGGCACGATATGGCATGTGACAAGGCATGCGAGGCAATGCAAGGGTAGATATACCGATTGCACTCCCGGACTGGTGGTAACGCATAGCAGCTACTACCGCCTACCTTGTGACACACTCCCAAATCAAAGGTGCACCCAATAAAATCACAAAAGCAATAGAATGGTATCGATGAAATGTGCCTGATAGGGGGAATGACCCCACTTGGCTCGGTATAGCTCTTGTTTTAGCCACATCAAGCTGACACGAGAGTCAGGGCTGCGGTAATACCTCATATAGAATCGTCGCCAAACCATCCTACTTCGTTCTGGAATCTCCACCACATGCACAGTTGTTCAAGTTGTTTTCGGTATTGGCAGAGAGTATGACAATATATGATCCCGGTCACTTTAACAACCAAACGCTTATTTCACACCATGGCCATTTCATTTCAAATAGTTCATACTTCATATCAAAATATCATATTCATTTCAAAACCAGATAAATTTGATATCATTATTCACTTAAAATAATATTCATTTCCAGAATTGTAACACTTTCAAAATAATCAAACTTTCGAAATCATAACACTTTTGAAATCACAACACTTTTGAAATCATAACACTTTTGAAATTATAACACTTTCGTAATCATAATGGTCCAACTTAAACAGTTTAGATATTTCGTAATCATAATAGTCCAACTTAAACAGTTTAGATATTGAAAATATTATATATATTAAAATAGTTATAAATTAAAATAGTTTATATATTAAAATAATTTATATATTAAAATAATTTATGCATTAAATAGTTTATATATATTTAAATAATTTATATAATAAAAATAGTTTCCTCAAATTCCACAAATCGATTCAAATCAACTTAGATTCCAAAATTCAATTTAAATCAATCCTAGTTCAACACTTTTTAAATTTAAAGGGTTAAAGATTCAATTCAAATTCTTATTAAACCTTTTTAATTTTTATCGATTACAAATCCAGGTTTGAACTATCATTTCAATTCCAATAAGATTCAAGGTTTAAATATTCAAACAATTTCAATATAAGTTTCATTTATATTTCAACATTTAACTTTAAATTTATTCAAATTGGAAAATATTCACTTAATCATTTAAATAAAAATTAAATAAAATCTCAATTTATAAATTTTAAAACAATATTAAATATTCAGTCTCAATTTTATTTAAAGTTGAGAATATTAATTTAATCACTTTTTATCAAATCAAGCTATAAATCATATCTTTCAAACCTCAAAAATCAATAAGTTTAAATCAATTCTTATTTAAATTCAATTATTAGCCAATTTAAATTCCAAGTCAACATTAATTTATCTTCTCAACCTTTATTATTTCAGTAAAAAACTATTTTTAAAATATTAATATAATTTAAATAAATACTTAAACATATTATAAACTAATTAAATTAAATTTTATTATTAAATGTGTTTTTTATTAAATCTTATTTTATATTATTTTAAAATAATAAAATTATAAGAAAAATCTTAAAAATTATATTTTCAAAACTATCTTATAAATTTAAAATTTCCAAAACATATAATTTTAAAAATGTAAAATTTAGACATATATAAAAATAAATTTATATATTATATTTTAAAAATCAATATTTTATTAAAACCCATATATTTCCTTTCAAAACTTTGGAAATCATTTTCAAAATATAGACCAATGGTGTCCGTATATAATTTTCTATCCTATGGTCAAGTGATACGGATATTTATCATTTCAATCCGCAATTTAAATATCTAAGGGTATATATCATTTCAACCTGCAATCCCAAAAATTTAAATTAAATGAAAATCGCTTGGGTTTATCATTTCAACTCATAACGATTTTCCCTTAATCTATAAAATCGTTCGAGTATGTATCATTTCAACCCATAGGGATTTCTAAACTAACAGAGAAGTTGTAGAGTGAGAACAAAGATGATAATAATATAACATATCAACAACAAGCATATGTCATCAATAACAAATTAAATATAATATATACAACAGGATATGGTGTCATATATCATAGGTGAACAATTGCAGATAATAGCATATCAGATTTAAAAATTAAATAACTAACAATTCACTATTTAACAACATATTTCAATTGTTTTTTCATGTGAATTGAATCTACTAAATATAAGAATGTTAATCGTGAGTGATTGCTCTCCTTTCGAAGCTAGAGAAATAAGAAGAAGACACGACATGCACACGGATACGGCCACGAACGAGCGGGACGACGACAAGCTAAGAATGCTGCGACACATTCGATATTGAGAAAGCAAGTCAAGATGGACAAGAGATCGATGAAACAAGATATATGTTATATATACATATAGATATATATATATAAATTTCTTTCTAAAATCAATTTATATACATATAATTTCAAATCAATATTTAATTCAAATAATATATAAAATAAATCTCCATACATATTTGAAAAACCAAACTCATATATTCTTATCTACATAGACTAATATATAACCATATATACTTATATACATATTATATTTTAAAATCAATATAAATTTACTTCATTATAATATATATAAACTAACATATATAATCACTATACATACTAACACATGTCCTTTTTTAAATATGCAAGCTAATATATATATTGATATGTGTATACTAACCCTTCATGAAATCAATACATTTTTAACTCACTTCCACAATATACCCGCAGCCTTACAAAAATATATGTAATATCCTTTTATATATAATTCATGTTATATCACAATCTGTAAAAAAAATATAAATTGTAAATAAGCTTTCAAAATACGTATGCGAAACTTTTTTTATAATAAACATAACATAACATATAAATATATATATATATTATATATATATTTCAAAACAATACATATATATTAAATCAGTACTAAAAATATATATAACATTTTAAAACAATACTTATATATACATACAAGAGCTTGGGTTGGCGGTGCTGTTTCTCTACGCGGGTGCTCGGGGAACTGCTGCAAGGTGTTGGAGGTAGACAGTGAGGGTCAGGGCTTCGGCCAGAAAATGTTGGAGGCAAGGTACGGCCAGAGGGGAAGAGAGAGGGCGGGCAGAGAAATTGGAGGTAGGCGGTTGCAGTGAGGCACGGGCTGGAGTGTGGCACTGGCTGTGAGGTGATGCAGCCATGTGGGATTTGAGGAGGGCGGAGGTGCGGTGGGAGGCATAGGTTGGAGGCTGTCGAAGTTGAGGCGTGGGCGCGGGAGCAGCTATTGGCTGAAGACAGGATGACGCGATGAAAGGGAGGAGGGTGGCCGCATGTCAAGTTGAGGGTTTGTGAAAGGAGATGGTGGCTCAGAACGCTCTGAGAAGACGAGCAAATTTTTTTCATCCAGATCTAAATATAAAAATCATATTATATATATATATATATTGTTTAGAAAGTAGAACAGGGGACGAGCAACATCAAAATGAAGTTGAGCAAATAGGGGGTGCAACGTGATAAAGATGATGAACAGGCCTCTGGAGATATATTATATAAAACTTGATATCTATCTTTCTCTCTCTCAAGCAACGAACAAAAGGTAGTAGATATAGGAATGCAAAAAGTTCAAAAAAAAATAAAATTTGTCACGAGGAGAGGAGCAGTTTCCATGTAATAAAGAATGAGCCGATAGAATAATATAAAGCAAATAAATGTATACACGAATTCCTAGTTTTATATATTACTATTATTATTATTATTATAAGAATGGTAGAACGAATAGACTAGCTATTTTGAAACGGGCAGAGAGAAATGAAAGGACAACCGGCATAAATTGTAACCATAGGAATGACAAAAGCCAAAATGTTGAATTAAAAAAAATATTAATTGCTAGTGGCTGACAGCTTTCTCATGGAGGGCAATGAAAGGACATAGGAAACAAAAGGGTTCAAAACGGTTACCGGTACGGCTAACCATCCCGCGGTTTCGCCGCGTACCGGACGTCGAAACACATAAATGAATATGCTACGGAGGTCAGCACAACGAGACGAACAGAACGGTACATAGATATCAATGAAACGATCATCCTAACAAAAGTCGATATTCGGTGCCAAACTGTTTCAAATCCGCTGAAAATAAGTTAAATGGGGGTAGAGAAGTCCAAATTTTGCGAAACGAAATATGACGTCTCACTCAGAAAATGATTTACAATTTTATTGTATAAAAATATTCAAGTTTCGAAAATATTTTATTTTCATCAAATTAACTGATTTGAATTGAAATTGAAAATCACACAACAGAATTTACTTTTGTATTTTCCAATAAAATTTTTCCAGTTGCTATGTTAAAATAGACGTATTCCAAATATCAAATTTTCATTGATAAATTTAATTATTTAATTTCAAGCAAGGAGAATAGAAACAACTAGAAGAAAAGAAAAGAAAAAAAATTGGATTTGAAATATAATATACCAGATATCACAATTAATTCCAACAATATAAATTTCATTTATTTTTAGATTGGTTTATATTAAACTAATTGATTTCAATTCTTTTTATTTAATCAATCAAATTAATTGTGTTCATATTTGATTGATTTCAATTCCATGTTTTCCATTTAGTTGATTTGATTTCAATGTATTGCCCTTGTTACAAAATTTTCCTTCAAAACAAAATTTATTTTATTCAGCTCATTCATTTATTCCATTTGATTTCACTTAAGTTAATTCCTCGTATAATTGTGTTTCAACTATTCTTTATAATTTACCATTTATTTACGAGGATATGAATTCTTTTATTACATGCTTAGCTTCTTAAGTTTACATTCATTTACTCATTCTCTATTTATTATTCAATTTGTTTTAATTTACATTTCTTATAACATAAATTAAATGTATAACATTCTTTATAACAACACAATTCTTATTTATAAATTCCCTTATCAGAATTTATTTTTCACATTTTATTTCTTACATTTTATATTGTATATTGTTCAACTACATATTGTTATCACATTTTAAACTTTTGAATATTTCAGGTAAGTTTTATAAATGTCTCATATGTAATTAAGCACTATACCAATTTACTTGTTATTTATAATATTTTAATGAAGAAAAAATAAATTTGAACAATTTGTTGCCTAAGTTTTCTCTTATATAACCTTCAATTGCAAATTTATCTTAACATTTCAACTTTTTTAAATAATTCAGGTAAGTTATACATGTTTATTAGAATGCAATTGAATATTATACAAATAAATTTTATCCTAGTTCAACTATTTCAAGTTATTTTTAATTCCAATTTAAATTTTAAACACTTCAAATATTTAAAAAAAAATTTCAATAATTATAAACCCTAACTTAACACAGAATTTAAGAATTAAATTTTCGGTTTCACTTCGAATCATTTTTGAAATAATTATGTACGTACAAATATATTTTGTACATCGAATCATACCTAAGAAATTCAAATCAAATCCATTTTCCAAAACAAAAGTGTAGCAAAGCTGCTACGAGGTATCTCCACTTTGAGACTCAAAAATGAATGTCAATGATGCTGCAGTCATCACCAAAATTATTTTTCAGCGACAAAAGAGGAGAGTACTGACTCACTTCTTTTAAAATTTCTATGGAGACAATTTTCATTCGAAAATACTTTCAAATAATATAATTTCAAAACTTTAAATACCAAATCTTTTTGGAAATATCGGAAATTGAATTCTCAAATTCTTAATTTAAATTCATTTCAATTCCAAATCAATTTATAAACAATGTTTTATAATTTCATTTATTTATATCATGTTGCAATAGTCAATGGTTTACAAAACAATAAATGATAATCAAATATTATCATTTCTAACAACCAATTCATTTAACTATTTAATTTCAGAAAAATATACCTTTTATATATATAATATGATCATACACAAAATTATTTCATTTACAAATTTTGAAAACAATATTGTGACAGTTTCCTTTGTTCAAGTGTTTTGGAATTCCTATCGATAGCGTTGGCCAAATAGATAGACCGAAACCCCAAATCAACCTAAACAAATCAAACAACACAATATAAAACAATTTAATATAAATTACAAATACACTCCCTCACAGGATGATTCAAGAATGGATCATAGAACAAGGATAGAGATTCAAATTTAGAGAGACCCAAATCAACGAGAATTCTAATCAAGAAGATAAATTCGAAGGGAAGATAAGATAATTAAATTAAAAAAGAGGTGAGATCGATAGACTTATTTTTATCGCGGCGACCTTAACCGGGTCAACCGAGATTCCAGGAATAAGGTCTATGCGGAAATTCAATTTCTCGCTTGAAGGGAAGAGAAGTGACTTTACCAAAGCATCAGGATAATCCCTGACTATCGGGGTGGAGTAAAGATCACTAGGTTGAAAATCAAGTGAGAAGATAAAACTAGCTGCAAAATCTGAGGCAATCGACATTGGATCACAAAAGAATTACCCGGGTAGTCTACTAAAGAACGGTTCGGGCTTAGTAGGAGATAACAACATCAAAACCGAGGATGTAACGACCCGTAAATTTTAACTGTTTTAATAATGTGATTAATCAAATTTTTCGTGAAATTTAAAAAACAAATTTGAAATAAAAATTTAATTTGTGGAAGACGTCTAATTGAACCTAGCAAACTGTAAATTTTCATCCGAAAATATGTAAGTTTATTTCGTGAGTAATTTTATTTCAATCTAATCAGTTAGGATTTGATGAAAATAAAGTGTTTTCAAAACCTAAATATTTTTACATAGAAAAATTGTAAACCATCTTCTGAGCAAGACGCCCTTTTTCGTTTTCCAAATTCGGACTTCTTTAGCTCCGTCGATCTTATTTTTCTGTGTTTTTCCTGCATTTTCCCATAGTATAAAATTCGAATTTTTATAAAACTATTGTATCGCAATTATCTATGTACCGTTGGAAGCGCATCGTCAAACTGTTCAAAATGGTATATTCATTCATGTAAATCGGAGTCCGACGTTAAATAGTCACATTAATTTAACCGTTCCGGACGGACCGGTTAAAAAATTTCAGCCCAAATTCTTTAGCCTATATCCAAAAGAAAATTTGAAAATAAATTCAGCTGATGCATTTAAGGTGGTAGTTGAAAGCTGGGAGTTAGCATGGGAAAGTGTTGTGACTCCTCGGTTCTATAATAAAATTTATGGATACGTAAATTTCAAACTTAAAAGAAACATAACAGTTCATTTTCCAGTTCACTCTGTTTCTCACGTCTCCAGGTAAACACCTTCTCCCCTTATTCTTTTTATTCTTCCTTCATATTTTCTCTTATGTAGAAAAAAAAAAGGAGAAGCAGAAGACTTTGCAACAGAAATGTATGGATCCAGCACCTCTTCCCATATGCACGCCCTCCCTTTCCCCCTGAAACGCCCTCTGCCCACGTCAGACCGCACCTCACCTCCACCACTGCCAGCCACACGAACCTCCAATGCCCCTCCGCGCGCATGCGCGTCAGTCCCGAGCTTCCAAAACTGCACCGTCTTCATGCGCCGCACCCACCTACCCAGTTCGGCCAACTCCAACGACATACGACATGTCCCAGCCACCACTTCCCGAAACGCGCCACAGCCTCCTCCTCCATACGCTACACCACCCACCTCCTGACCTTGCGGGTGCATGCGTGTGTATGGTGCTGTGTGTGTACAAGAATGTGTGTGTGATGTGGGTGGAAACAGTGCGCGTGCATGTGTTAATTGCTCAATGAAATGGAATGAAGAAAGTCTCGATTTTGGTTTTGAATGATAGAAAAAAATTTATGAAAATGAAATGAAGTAACAGTGTACTGTTGCTGTATGCAATAGTGGCAGTGCACTGTCATTTTCAAATTGTTGCTAAAGCATCCATTTTGTTACTGAAATAACAACCACTTCTTCTCTGTTTGTTGCAGCAACCGACCGAGTTCCTTTTGCAGCAGCATCGATTTTCAGCTTTCGTTCTTTTTCCCGACATCGTGTCCGTTTGTTCGTATCCTACCGACTCCATTCTTGCTTCATCGTGCTTCGCTGTCAATTTTCTTATCCACGAAAGGTGAAATAAATTTTCAGGACTTATATTCTTATACAAGTTTGGTTTATAACTGATTGTTATGTTGGATGTTAATTGTTATTGTTAAAGTGATAAATAATATGCAAGTTGAATTTGATATAGGATAGTTAACAAATTTAAAATGGATTTATACGTTGAATATTGATTAGTTAAATTTGACCCCTTTAAATGTTAAATAAATCGACACATAGAAATAGTGTAAATTACACCTTGAGCCATTGAATGTATGTTGTATAAATTTATGTAGTATAAAATTTAATAATAGACATCAAGTGAAAACCGTAACGTAATAATCTTTAGTCTATATGAAATGATAGTGTAGATTCTAGGAATAATTAAATTAATTTGCATAAATAACAAAATGTAAATTAATACGATTATTTCGGGATTATTTAAATAAACTATTAGATTACTATTGATGTTTGCTATTGCTTGTTTATTTACTTTGACACCATCCCTGTTATCACACTACAAGTTCCCTTTGCTATACTTTGATTTTTTAAATTGAAATGGAATCGGGTTGAAATGATAAATACCCAAATTAAACTTTGACCTAGGATAGAGAATTAAATAAAACCCGATTAGTCAATAATTTGATATAAAAAAAATAAAAAAATAAAATAAAAAATGACAATGAAGATTTTATTTGAATAAATAATAAGGTTTTGAAATGAAGTTGGAATTTGAATTTTTAAATGAAAGGAAATGTAAATATTTAATAACCTGAATCAAAATATCAACATAATAGTTGATGAAAGAACGTTGTTTTAAAAATTTGGAATTATTAATAATTAAGTTTGAAATTATTTAATAATTTAGTTTTGAAATTATTTAAAAATTAAATAAGATCGAATTATTTAATAGTTAAATAAATTGAATTCTTTAATAAGTGGAATTTTAACTAAGTAAATAAATAAGTAAAAATTGAATTTTTTTTACAAGAAATAAAAATGTTATTTATTGAAATAAATGTGAGACTTGTAATTTAAAAAAATTGATTTGACGAATCTAATTTAATTCAATTTGAAGTTTGATATAATGAAGCTGTACTTAAGTTATTAGTTTAATGCATTGGAAATTTAATAGAAATTGTTTTTGAATGACAAATTTACTTACTGAAAATTGAATAAAATCGATCAATGAATTTAAATTGATTTGAATTTTAAATTAAATTAATTTAAATGATTTCGGAATGAAACTTATATACAAACTTGAATCAATATTTGTATTGTTTTAAATAAAAATTGAAATTGAATTATAAGATTTTTAGATGGTAATTTGGAAGTTTTGAAACGTAAATTTTGGAAATTGATTTAGAAAGACAAATGAAATGTTGGTTTACAAATTCTAATCGAAATTGAATTTGATTTGGTTGGAATATATTAAACGACCAATCAGTGTTATAATTACGAAAGTTATTAAAGAGACTGGAATCGGTTAGGGACATACTCACTGTCTAAACCGAAAACCACTTTAATAACTATGCACGGAGTGTGATCCAGAATGAAGTGGTTGAAATGACGTACGTTGATGATTGAAGAAAGAGAACGATAATGGATAGCCTTGACACTTGTGTCAAATTGGAAATGACTAAAACAAGAGCCGTGCTGGGCCAAATGGGGTTAGCTACCTCGAGCGAACACACTTCTTCCTAAACTACTCATTACTTGTTTTGATTGGTGTGCACCATTGATTTGGGAGTGTTGTTTCGCAGTGTTGCGATCGCTGCGGCGATGCGTTCACACCAGTCCGGATCAGGCAAACGGTAGTTTCACTACCTTGGGTATTGCCTCATGTGCCTTGTCATACTTGTATCCCTATGCGCGACCACTACGATTTGATTTGTGTTATACCTATGGAGTACTCCCTGATAGCCCACTAGTTTACGGTGGAGTTTACAATGTTGTATAGACTATGATGCTTATATAAAATGTGTTAAGGGGGATAATTGTAATGCCTTAACGCTATTTCGATACGTTATCTTACTGATAGGAATTATCTACTTAGCATACACTATTACATAGTAGATAGTTTAACGGATCCTGAAAGATGTTATTCCATTCATCTTTGAGTTATTGTTATTTCAAGTTTGTGCCATATTATCTTGTATAAGAATATATGTCCTGACTCGAGTGTTTGTTGTGCATATGCTCGGGTCAGTCTGAGGATTTCTGTTACCGTGCTGCTTGGAAGTTGAAGACTTTGAAGACTATCATTTATCTTTATCAGTATTGCTCCATTCTATTTTGATATTGTATCAGACATCTATGTATTTCTATTTCACTATTTGCTTGAGACAGTGTTGTATTCACTTAGTAGCTTCATGAACTACTATTATGACATTGTTGTAATTCCGCTGCGTTATTCTGTTATATTGTATCTGTCTGTGTTTCTGTGATGATTCTCATTTATATACATATACTCCATTTATGATTCGTGTTTTGTATTATTTAAGTTGACATGTGTGGATTATTGTCAATTTAAATGGTCCAAATATATGGGTTGTTACAGTTGCTATTAAAGCTTTGGTTCCCGAAAACCTTAGCCTGTGGAGTTTAAGCTCATTAGAGATAGGGTAACCATACCCTAGAATGAGGAGAATCGTTTCAGAATCTATATCCTTTGATTCCATCCTCCTTATCAAAATCGTTTGATTAGAGTTTCCTTAAGTACTATAAAATTTCTATCTTTGATTCTAAATCACTTTTGGTATTCCAGGATGAGTACCAGAAGGAATGCTAGAGGTGGGGTAAGAGGAAATGCTCCCGAACCACGTGCCCCAGCTCCCGCAGTCAAGTTTTCTACTCTTAGCAAGGAATACACCCAGCTTGGCGGCATAAAATTCTCCGGATCTGAGAGCATCATTGGAGCGCAACAGTGGTTGAAGAGCCTGGAAAGGATCTTCACTGGCCTGGAGATTACTAACACGCAGAAGCGTCAATTGGCCGCTTGGCAGCTTCAGGATGCGGCACAGGATTTGTGGGAGTCAGTCACCTCCCGTACTGACGAGGAAACTATCACCTGGGCCTAGTTTAGGTAAATCTAATTAAAATTTCATTCAAATAATTCCTTCTATCTCGTCAAATTTGACTCATCTTATATCGCTTGTAAATAGGGATTCCTTTATGGCTCAGTGGATGCCAGCTGCCGGAAAGGCTCAGCTCTATCGATCATTTATGGACCTCAAGCAGGGCAACATGACTTTCTCCGAGTATGAAAGGAAGTTTAACGAACTCTCTAAGTTCGGACCTGGCTTGATTGATACACCACTGCTGAAAAATGAGAAGTTCATCCATGGAGCACGTCCAGAGTATTACAATCTCCTCACAGCTCATGTCCATGGCACTTTCACCGAGTTGATGGATTTTGCTCTTAGGTATGAGGGAAAGCCGAAGGGAACATCAGCCACCAAGGCTCCAGTTACTCAACCATCTTCTAGTCTGGCTGGGAAGAGGAAGCCAAACTTTGAGCAACATAAGAAGAACTGGCAGAAGACAACCGGGCTTGGCTATTCTCAAAAGAAGCCCATTGACTTATCCTCCATCACTTGTTTCAAGTGCGACCAGAAGGGTGACTATGCCAATAGTTGTCCAACATCTGCCAGTGCCGCCATTCCTCCACCTTAGGATACCAGGATCAACCTCTGTCACGTCTGTTTGCAGCTGGGCCATTTCAAGAAGGATTGTCCCTTGTATCAAAAGGGAAAGACAGCTGGAGTATTTGCTATGACTTCTTCCACCCGTGATCCACCTAACCCACTTTCTCCTAGTGATACCCAAGGTACATTACAGAGTACTTTTATGTTGCATACATTACCTGTTAGAGTTCTATTTGACACCGGAGCAACACATAGTTTCATATCTATTGATTTATGTAATAAACTTGGATTGGAACCCATTCTTGCATCTACTTTCTTATGTGTATCAAACCCGATTCGAGGACCCGCTAACCTCAAAAGGGTATGCGAATATGTCACGCTTTTGTATGGCATGCACTGTTTCACTTGGGATTTCTATGTCCTTGGATTCGAGGCATTTGATATTTTATTAGGTGTTGATTGGCTATGAAAGTTCGAAGCCATTATCTCTTGCAAAGCTCGAACCGTCTCTCTTATAGACGACAAGTGTATACTTTTAGTTATTAAAGGTAAATCACCTCAAGAATGTGTTGGGAGTTTTATATTCTCTCTTGACTCTCATCCGAATGATCTAAGCTCTACTCCAGTTGTTCAATTCTTTTCTGATGTGTTTGGAGAAGTCAATTCTCTACCACCTCCGGGGGAAATCAAATTTCGCATTGATTTTATCCCTAGTGCTCAACCAGTAGTTCTCCCTCCCAGGAGAATGGCTCCTAAAGAGAAGGCTGAACTGAATGCCCAAATTGAAGATTTATTTGGCAAAGGCTTGATTCGACGAAGTCATTCAGAATGGGGTGCTGCAGTTGTATTTGTCACAAAATCTGATGGTTCTCTCAAAATGTGTGTGGACTATAGAGAGCTAAACAAGCTCACACACAAGAACAGATATCCGATGCCCCGCATCAACGATCTATTCGACCAGCTCCATGGAGTTAAAGTTTTCTCCCAACCTGATTTGGCTACCGGCTTTCACCAACTCAGAATTTCCGAGGAGAGTATTCCTAAAATAGCTTTCCGCACTGAAAATGGTTTCTTTGAATGGCTGGTTATGCCGTTCGGCCTTACTAATGCTCCAGCTTATTTCGTCGACTTGATGAATAGAGTTTTCCGGGATGTTCTTAACAAGTTTGTTCTTGTTTTCATCGATGATATTCTCGTTTTCTCTAAGGATGAGAAAGAGCATAGGTCGCATTTGGCTTTTGTTCTTGAAACTCTTCACAGTCATCAGCTTAAAGCCAAGTTTTCGAAATGCCACTTTTGGAGAGATGAAGTTCGATTTTTTGGCCATATTGTCTCAGAGAATGGGAATTCAGTCGATCCAGCTAAGATCGCCGTAATCAATGTAAGTTCTATCCTTACTTGTCATTTCTGTCCAAATAACTTACCACTATCTAAATTCGAATCCTTGGAATTTGTAGGATTGGGAGACTCCCAAAACTCCTACAGATATTCGCAGTTTCTTGGGCTTGGCCGGCTATTATCGCAGATTTATAGAAAATTTTGCCCGAATTGCCGCACCACTTACCGCATTGACCAGAAAGAATGTAAAATTTATTTGGAGTGAAAAGTGCGAAGCAGCTTTCAATGAGATGAAGCGAAAGTTGACCTTTGCCTCAGTTCTCACGGTTACTGACGGTAGCGAAGGATTGACCGTCTATACTGATGCCTGTCGTGATGGATTAGGAGCGGTTTTAATGCAGAAAGGAAAGGTGATTGCCTATGCTGGTCGTCAATTAAAGACCCATGAAGCAAATTACGCAACACACGATTTAGAGCTTCTTGCGGTTGTATTTGCTCTTAACTATGTAGGCACTATCTATGGGGAACCAAATTCGAGTTATTCACTGACCATAAGTCATTGAGATATATTTTCTCACAAAAGGATTTGAATCAGAGACAAGTCCGATGGCTCGAATTTCAAGCTGCATATGATCTTGATATTAACTACACCCCGGGGAAAGCAAACGTCGTAGCCGATGCTTTGAGCAGAAACCAAGCTATGGTATGTTGTAATCTTGTTAAAGGAATATTATTCCAGCTCGTCGTCTCCCCAACTCTTATGGATCGCATTATAGCCAAGCAATACGAGGACACTTTGCTCTATCGTATCAAAGAAATAGTTCTCGGAAGAGTTGGAAATGCTGATAATAAATTGGGTGCACAAGTTGATAGTAATGGAGTCTTGAGAATTGACAATCGGATTTGTGTTCCTAATGTTGATGGTCTAAGACAGGAAGTGCTAAGAGAAAACCATTAATCCTCGCTTTCATTTCATCCAGGAATCACCAAGATGTATCAAAATATGAAGAAGCTATATTGGTGGAGTGGGATGAAGCGCGATATTTCTACCTATGTTAGCAGATGCACAACTTGCCAACAAGTTAAAGCTGACCACAGAAAGACAGCAGGTTTGCTTCAACCACTAGAGATTCCAGGTTGGAAGTGGGAGCAGATTTCTATGGACTTTATTGATGGGCTACCATGGACTAGAAAGGGTAACAAAAGCATTTGGGTGATTGTCGATAGACTGACGAAATCCGATCATTTTATTCCAGTCAAGACCACTCGTACTTCTTCGAGTTTGGCCGAGATATACATGAGAGAAGTGGTTAAACTTCATGGTATACCATCTAGTATCGTATGCGATAGAGATCCTATTTTCACTAGTAAATTCTGGAAAGCATTTCAGGATACCTTGGGCACCAAACTAAATCTGAGCACAACTTATCATCCTCAGACAGATGGCTAAACTGAGAGGGTAAATAAGATTTTGGAAGAACTGCTCCGGGCTTGTATTATAGACTTTGGTGGATCCTGGGAAGACCATCTCCATTTGGTTGAATTCACATATAATAATCGTTACCAGGTAAGGAAATTGAAATTTAAAATTTGAATAAGTATATTTGAATTTGAATTAATCATCTTTAATAAATCAGGCAAGCATTGGTATGGCACCGTTCGAAGCCTTATATGGACGGCCGTGCAAATCGCAGCTTGTTGGATTGAATCTGGAGACCGATTAGTGCTTGGTCCAGAAATAATTATGGAAGCTTCCGAGAAATTTGAAGAAATCAGGAAGAAGATAAAGATGGCACAGGACAGACAAAAGAGCTATGCTGACAGAAGAAGAAGAGATCTCGAATTCAGTGTAGGAGACGAAGTATTTCTAAAAGTGTCGCCTTTGAAGAATGTTATCCGATTTGGAAGAAGGGGGAAGCTTGCTCCCAAATTTGTTGGTCCGTTTGAGATTACGGAAAGAGTTGGAACCTTGGCCTATAGAATTGCATTACCAGAAAAGTTCGCCGGTGTACACAATGTGTTCCACGTCTCACATCTTCGCAAAGTTGCACACGATCCATCTATGACCATTCCCACTGCTCAGTTGGAAGAGTTAGTTATTGAGCCTGACTTGACTATTGAGCGAAAGCCACTTCGGATAGTCGATCGTGAGACAAAGCAACTTAGAAGGAAGTCTGTAAATCTCGTCAAAGTCCAGTGGAGTGCAGATGAGCGAGATTGCATATGGGAAACTGAGGATAGTATTCGGGATTCAAACCCCGAATTACTAATTTCAGGTATAATTCAATTTTCTTAAAATCTATCTTAACTTTTCTGCTTACTTCATTCTTACTTCACCCGTCTCGTTCCTTTTCGAGGACGAAAAGTGTTATCCCACCTTTTGGCAAAGCCGAGATACCCAAAAATTAACTGAAAATCAATGATTACTAGTCATGAATATTGATTGTGCATCGCAGGTTCACCATAGATATCGATGAATTTTGTCCGAGTCCGGATCGGACTACAATTGACAAGATAGGACGAGCAAAGCCATAAAAGACAGCATTTCAAGTTTCAAGTCAATCCGAGTTCGTATGCTCAAATTATGATCGATGCAAAATGAAGGAGATAGCCTTATGTTCGAATCCATTAGAATAAGCTCTGTGCTCGAATCCATAAAACCAAGCCTTGGTTCGAATCCATCAGATTTTCCTCTACTTCGAATCCATGCAATCGATATACTTCAACTCCATCCCATATCTTACTTCGAATCCACCCTGTTGAGGCAGCTTCGAATCGATCAACTATGGGATACCTCGATCGATTCAAACGAACATCTCCTCGAATCCATTCCCTCGAATCCACTAATTAAAGGCGGCTAAAACCATGGATTCGACCCAGTAAACTCGGAGAAAAAGCTGGATCAACCCGAGAAGCGCGCGCGACACGTCACCATTCACATGCGCAAACCATCGATTCGACCCTATCGATTCGAAGGGGATCGATTCGAACCAAGCATGTCAACCGGAAATGCAACCTTGAATCGATCATAACTTGAGATCTACAAGTCCAAATGCTATGAAATTTTCACAGGAGCTTACGTACACGCTGAAGAATGTCTACACCAAATTTCACCTTGATTGGATGCTTTCTTGATCGATCGAACCCGAGTTCGAATCGATCCCAAAGTGGGCCCGGATTTCCAGAATCCGGGCGTGTGGGCCCCCTCACGTGCCAGAAGCGGTCTTCCCGAAATTTAGGCAAAATATCAGCCTCCTACACCTATAAATAGAGCCCCTGGTCATTCAGAAAAGGGGTCAGACAATTTTGAGAGCTAAAGGGCGCCCAGACTCTACCAGATTTACTCTAGATCACCATTGCTGCCTTAGATTCAGATTATAATCACAAAATCTGTTGTACTACACGATAAGAAATTGTAATCTTCAAGCATCGAGCAATAAAATCATAAAAACCTTGAAGTGGACATAGGCTGGAGATAGCCGAACCACTATAAATTGTGTGTCACTGTTCATTATTTCTGGATTGCTGTTTGTTGCTTGCTTAGATCTGATATTTGTGTTTGAATATTGCTGATTTGTATTCATACACTGGTGCTTTCACAATACTTGGGGTTTGTGACCAAATTCGGCGCAAACAGTTTGGTGCTTTCACTGAGAAGAACTAGCACCCGCTACACCAGATTCGAAGTTCAGATTTGAAAGCTTGAAGGATTCAGATTGACTCGACAATGACTCGACAAACAAGACAAAGAGCTGAGAGAAGCCAACAAGGAGGAAGTCAAGAGGCATCTTCTGGTGCTAGAGAAGGACAAGCTTCGATCTACATACTAGAGATGAGATGGAGGCTATGAATAACCTAATGCATGAAAGAATGATGAAAAGCCAACAAGAGATGCTGCTGAATTTCTTTGAACAGATGAGAGCTGCAGGAATACAGAACCTAGTACCAGCTACAGCGGCTATGAATGTGGAACAAGGAGCTAGGGTTGCGGAACCCAATGAAGGTCAGAATGTAGATCCAGAAGGCAATCAACAAGGAATTGGGGGCAGACCCTCAGGATCTTATGCGGGAAGTCCTACAGATGGAGCTCAATAAGCTGGAGCCAACGCTGATGCTAACGGGCCACACGAAGAGTACGTACCAGAATACCCTTGAAGACCAAGAGGGCAACCCCAGGATGGAGATGAAAAGATGGCTGGATTAGTCCGACGGCTGATGAGAGGAGGATTGTCCAAAGGAGGACTAGAGGAAGTTAGTCGGAGTCCGTTCACCCCGAATATCAGGAATGCAAGGAACCCTCCAAAATTCCTGTTCATGTGTAAAGACTGGTTGTTGTTCATGTGTGTGCTTCTTGTGTGTGCTGTTCATGTGTGTGCTTCTTGTTCCTGTTCATGTGTGGGCTTCTAGTTCTTGTGTCATTGTCCAGGCCTTAGTCTAGTATGGATCGGGCTGCACTCATTTGATTCAAACCCTCACTGGTTTAGCCTTAACCCTAACTGACTTTATCAATAAGTTATTATATAAATAGTTTGTACATGTATCATAAAAGTATCAGATTAATAAAACAAAGTATCAATTCTCTTCTTCTCTGTTCTAACAATAATGGTGGAAACTGTGATCGAATAATGTGTTTCTCTTTTATTCAAACTTTATAACATGGTATCAGAGCATTCTACATCGATCTAAGGTTTCTAGATCTCTGTTATGCTCAAATTCTAAATCGATTCTCTAAAGTTTCAAATCGGAAAACATGACTGAAAGCAAAAGTTCACCAATGGTTGATGTTCTTCCCGTAATGTCCAAAATCACAGATCGCAAATTAAAAAGTACAAATTTTCTAGAATGGAATAAGACAATCCGATTGTATCTTCGAAGCATTGACAAATATGATCATCTATCTGAAAATCCACCAGTTACATCTGAGGAAAATGACATTCTCTGGTTAAGGGAAGATGCTCGGCTATTTTTGCAAATCAGAAACACCATTGATGATGAAGTTATTAGCCTGATAAATCATTGCGAATTTGTGAAAGAATTGATTGAATATCTTGAGTTTCTATATTCTGGAAAAGGTAATCTCACAAGGATGTATGAAGTTTGTAAATCTTTTTACAGAACCGAGAAGCAAGACCAATCCCTTACAAATTATTTCATGAATTTCAAAAGAACATATGAAGAATTCAATGTACTTCTGCCTATGAGTCCTGATGTGAAGGTTCAACAGCTTCAACGTGAACAAATGGCCATAATGTCCTTTCTAGCTGGTTTACCACCAGAGTATGAATCAGCCAAGTCACAAATTCTATCTGGTTCAACTATGACATCTCTTCAGGAAGTGTTTAGCCGAATACTTAGAACAGAGAATACATCATCAAACATAAACTTGAATAACAGTGCTTTACTAAGTTCAAATACTTCATCTAATACTGATTGGAGGCCTCAATCTGACAGTAGACCACCATGGAATCCACCTCAATCTAACAATAGACCACCTTGGAACCCTTCACACCGACCTGAATCATGGAGACCACCCTCATCGCAATCTTGGAGACCTCAAAGAAGTGGATGGAGACCAAATAACAAAGTTTGCTCATATTGTAAGAAACCTGGACATCTGATCATTGAATGCAGAAAGCTACAATATAACAATCAAAACAAGAACCAATGGGCATCTAATAGTAACAACACTCGTAGAACTGTACTTATGACCAATGAAGAATTTGACAAATTCTCTAAGTACCAGGAGTTGCAACAGAATACAGCTATCTCTACTATTGCCAACACTGAGAAACCAACATCAAAGTGGATCATTGATTCAGGAGCCACAGATCATATGTCAGGTAATCTTAAACTGTTTATAAATTTTAAAGAACATGGAGAAAATCGGGCAGTTACCCTAGCTGATGGGTCTCAATCTTGTGTTCATGGAATTGGGGATATTAACACTGTCTTCCCTCTAAAATCTGCATTGTACATCCCATCTTTAACCTACAATTTATTATCTGTGAGCAAACTAACTAAGGACTTGAACTGTAGTGTGGTTTTCTCTCCTGAAACATGTGTATTTCAGGATCTTACAACGAAACAGACTATTGGTAAAGGACAAGCATTGGGAGGACTCTATGTTTTGAACAATCCACCTGTAGCATGCACAAGTATACAGACTGCTATCAAACTTCATCAGCAACTTGGTCATCCTTCTCTCACATTATTCAAACATCTTTACCCTCAGTACAACAATTTGTCTAGTCTTGATTGTGAACCTTGTCAGTATGCTAAACTACATAGGAGTAGCTTAAAACCTAGAGTAAATAAGTGTGCAAGTGCACCATTTGAACTGATACATTCTGATATATGGGGACCATCATCTATTGTCTCTAAATTTGGTTATAGATACTTTGTAACATTTGTTGATGACTACTCTAGAGTTACTTGGGTATTTTTGATGAAAAATAGATCTGAAGTGTTTACTATTTTTTGTACCTTTCATATAGAAATTCAGAATCAATTTAAAACATGTATTCAAACACTAAGAAGTGATAATGCTAAGGAGTATACATCATCTACCTTTAGTTCATTCCTTAGTCAACATGGCATTTTGCATGAGACATCATGTGTAGACACAGCTGCACAAAATGGAGTGGCTGAAAGGAAGAATAGGCACCTCCTTGAAACTGCTAGAGCCTTGTTGTTCCAGATGAATGTACCTAAAGAATTCTGGGGAGATGCTATTTTGACAGCTTGTTTCCTCATAAACAGGATGCCTTCAACAGTCCTTAACTTTAGTATCCCCTACTAAGTATTATGTCCTAACAAAGAAATATATCCTATCAAACCAAGAATATTTGGATGCATATGTTTTGTTAGGGATGTGAATCCTCAAGTAGGAAAACTGGACCCTAAATCACTAAAATGTATTTTTGTTAGATATTCAAGACTGCAGAAAGGGTATAGATGTTATTGCCCTAGTCTAAAGAGGTATATAGTGTCCATAGATGTGAACTTTATGGAAGAAAAACCATTTTATCAAGCACCATGTATATCAAGTCAGGAGGAGATTAGGAATACACCACATACTTTAAATCAGGAGGAGACTGAGGAGTATGTAATTCAATCTAAGGCACAACACAAAGATTCTGAACCAAACATTGAGGATGATACCAACTCAACATCTTCCAGTGAAACTCTAACCTCTTTAGATCCAAGTCTTGACCTTCCCATTGCTCTCAGAAAAGAGAGAAGGAAATGCACCTATCCTATCTCAAACTACATGTCATATAACAATCTCTCACAATCAACCCACACATTTATCACATCCCTAGATTCTATAAGTACTCCTAAAACTTTTACTGAAGCCCTAACCAAACAGGAGTGGAAGGAAGCTATGATTGAGGAAATGAATGCTTTGGAACAGAATAACACATGGGAACTTGTCAAACTACCAGAAAACAAGAAGGCAATTGGGTGTAGGTGGATATACTCAGTCAAAATGAATCCTAATGGAACAGTGAACAGATATAAGGCAAGGCTTGTAGCCAAAGGATATGCTCAAGTGTATGGTATGGATTATTCAGAAACCTTTTCCCCTGTAGCTAAACTGACCTCCATTAGAATATTCATTGCTTTAGCTGCTCATTTCAACTGGCATCTTCATCAATTGGATATTAAAAATGCATTCTTGCACGGAGATCTTAAAGAAGAGATTTACATGACCCAACGACCTGGATTCATTGCACAAGGGGAGAATGGAATTGTTTTAAGTTAAATAAAACCCTCTATGGACTCAAGCAAAGTCCACGAGCATGGTTTGGAAAATTCAGTCAAACCCTTGAAGAGTTTGGAGCAACAAGATGTAAGAGTGACCATTCTGTGTTTTATAGACAGTCTGACAGAGGCATATTGCTATTGGTTGTGTATGTGGATGATATTATCATAATAGGGAATGATGAACAAGGAATTACTTCATTGAAGCAATTTATCCATCAGAAATTTCAAACTAAAGATCTGGGGGAACTAAAGTACTTCTTGGGGGTAGAAGTGTTGAGAAGTAATCAAGGAATATTATTATGTCAAAGGAAATATGTTATTGACTTGTTATCTGAAACTGTTAAGTTAGGTGTAAAACCTCAAAATACGCCTATAACACCTAATAACTATTTGACATCTGAGGGAGAGCTATTTGATGATCCTGAAAGGTATCGGAGACTAGTAGGCAAGCTAAATTATCTAACAATAACCAGACCAGATCTTTCATTTGCAGTTAGCATGGTCAGTCAATATATGGCTGCACCCACAAAACAACATTGGCTAGCACTGGAACACATACTTGGGTATCTGAAGGGTACAGCTCGACAGGGTATTATATACGCTAACCATGGTCATATGAAAATTGAGAGTTTTGCTGATGCTGACTGGGCAGGATCAAAGGATGATAGGAGATCTACTACTGGTTTCTGTGTGTATCTTGGAGGGAATTTAATATCATGGAAGAGTAAAAAACAACACATTGTATCAAGATCAAGTCCAGAATCTGAATATAGGGCTATGTCCAAGGCAGTGTGTGAGATTATGTGGATTAAACAGTTAATGAATGAGTGTGGACTCAAGTTTGAAGAACCTGCCAAGTTGTGGTGTGATAACAAGGCAGCTATTCATATTGCATCTAACCCCATTTTTCATGAACGAACTAAACACATAGAAGTTGACTGCCATTTCATTAGGGACAAGATACAAAGTGGAGAAATAACTACTCACTATATTCACACACAGGAACAACCAGCAGATTTGTTGACAAAGGCAGTAAATGGAGATAGACTCAAGTTTTTAAAAAGCAAGTTGGGTTTAATAGATATATACAACCCAACTTGAGGAGGAGTGTAAAGACTGGTTGTTGTTCATGTGTGTGCTTCTTGTTCCTGTTCATGTGTGGGCTTCTGGTTCTTGTGTCATTGTCCAGGCCTTAGTCTAGTATGGATCGGGCTGCACTCATTTGATTCAAACCCTCACTGGTTTAGCCTTAACCCTAACTAACTTTATCAACAAGTTATTATATAAAGAGTTTGTACATGTATCATAAAAGTATCAGATTAATAAAACAAAGTATCAATTCTCTTCTTCTCTGTTCTAACAATAATGGTGGAAACTGTGATCGAATAATGTGTTTCTCTTTTACTCAAACTTTATAACAACCCCGAATATCAGGAATGCAAGGAACCCTCCAAAATTCAAACTGCCAATGCTGGATCCTTACGACGGGAAGTCAGACCCAACGATGCATATTACTCGATACATCAGGCACATGGAAGTGTTGGGGGCATCCGAGGAAGTGATGGCTCGATGCTTCCCTCTATACTTGTCAGATTTGACTGCACTTTGGTTCAGGCAATTAGAAACCGGATCGATCAGAGCATGGGGTGAGCTTGTAGATTGCTTCATGAGACAGTTTAAGGTCCACGTGACGCGACCCAAAAGTGTGATGACTTTAGCATCGATAAAACAAAGGACCAGAGAGTCCATAAAAGATTTTCTGTTACGATTTAATGCAACGGTGGCTTCTGTAGATCGCCCGGATCCATCGATGATTTTGATGGCAGGAGTTGGGGAAGGCACTGAATTCAAAGATTCTTTAACGAGAGACCCACCACTAGATTCATTCGATTAAAAGAATCACGAGCCGAGAGGCAGGAAATAAACGCTGTACAAGGCGAAGGAATCGCCAGGGAACAGCCCAGGGCGGACAAAGGAAAGAGAAAGAAGGATGACACACATGATGGTCCTAATAAACGGAAGAAATTCCGAGAGCCCAGATTCAGGCAATACACAGATTTGATGGCAAGCCTAGAGAGGATTTACACTGAAACTCGGGGGCAACTCCCCTATCGAAAACCACCCAGGAGAGATCCCACAGAGCGGGAGCGCAGAACCAGAAAATATTGCCTATTCCATTAGCTGGATGGGCACACAACCGACGAATGCCGCCACCTAAAGGATGAGGTGGAAGAACATGCCAGGAGTGGTAGATTGCCACAATATGTCAGAGAATGGGCAGTGGCGGTAAGGCCCGAACAACTACCGCCTCCACCTAACAGAAACGATCCTGGATCAGGATCACCACTCGTCATCAACTGATTAAGATGGCAAGGGCCAAGTTCAGGATTTGGACTTCGGTCAAATAATTTCATTAGATTAGTTTTCAGAATAAACGGCTACTCCACTTACTAATGTATGGGAACCAGAGAGATCCCTAGGCATGCTCTGAGAGGGAGATAGACTGATCTGCCCGGAGAGGCAATGTTTAGTTTTTTTCCTGATGTTTGAGATTGAACATCTAGGACCTGAATTTAATAAATAAACTTGAATTTCTTGAAATAAACCTTTGACCGGAGAGTTAAAGGATGAGTATTAAATATCAATATAAAAATGATCGCTTTATGACCCTACCCGGAGAGACGGGGCCCGGAGTGCAAGAAGTGGGTTGCTTCGCCGGAGAGCGACGGGATCAACTCACTTAACGTCGTTTCCCATTCACCGGAGAGTGATTGGATCGGGATTTGATAAGAGCCCGGAGAGGCCATGATCGGCCCATGATTTAGGCCATGCCATCGCTTAATGTTTGGATACACTGAATCGGAGTGCAAGAAGTGAGTCGCTTTGCCGGAGAGCGACAGGATTGACTCACTTAACGTTGTTTCCCCTTCACCGGAGAGCGACAGGATGGGATCCAACAGGAGCCCGGAGAGGCTACAATCGGTCCAGAACGACCAAGACCTCGCTTTACGCCCTAACTAGGGCCAGAGTGCAAGGAATAGAAAGCAATGCCGGAGTGCAATAGGATCTTTCTATTCGATCGCTAAGTCTGGAATGGGCTTGGCAAGGATCCGGAGTGGCCATCGATAGTACGGAGGGAATGTAGAATTTCATTCTTAACTTCCACTGGAAGAAATTGATAACGATTCGGCTTCGAACAGCCATGGACTTGATTGAAAATGCTATAAGCTCTGAGTAAAACATGAACTCACTGCATTCAATTTAAGACTGATCAAAACACACCTTCTACCAAAAGGCATGTTTTAGGGGGCAAAGTGTTATCCCACCTTTTGGCAAAGCCGAGATACCCAAAAATTAACTGAAAATCAATGATTACTAGTCATGAATATCGATTGTGCATCGCAGGTTCACCATGGATATCGATGAATTTTGTCCGAGTCCGGATCGGACTACAATTGACAAGACAGGACGAGCAAAGCCATAAAAGACAGCATTTCAAGTTTCAAGTCAATCCGAGTTCGTATGCTCAAATTATGATCGATGCAAAATGAAGGAGATAGCCCTATGTTCGAATCCATCAGAACAAGCTCTGTGTTCGAATCCATAAAACCAAGCCTTGGTTCGAATCCATCAGGTTTTCCTCTACTTCGAATCCATGCAATCGATATACTTCGACTCCATCCCATAACTTACTTCGAATCCACCCTGTTGAGGCAGCTTCGAATCGATCAACTATGGGATACCTCGATCGATTCGAACGAACATCTCCTCGAATCCATTCCCTCGAATCCACTAATTAAAGGCGGCTAAAACCATGGATTCGACCCAGTAAACTCGGAGAAAAAGCTGGATCAACCCGAGAAGCGCGCGCGGCACGTCACCATTCACACGCGCAAACCATCGATTCGACCCTATCGATTCGAAGGGGATCGATTCAAACCAAGCATGTCAACCGGAAATGCAATCTTGAATCGATCATAACTTGAGATCTACAAGTCCAAATTCTATGAAATTTTCACAGGAGCTTATGTACACGCTGAAGAATGTCTACACCAAATTTCACCTCGATTGGATGCTTTCTTGATCGATTCGAACCCGAGTTCGAATCGATCCCAAAGTGGGCCTGGATTTCCAGAATCCAGGCGTGTGGGCCCCCTCATGTGCCAGAAGCGGTCTTCTCGAAATTTAGGCGAAATATCAGCCTCCTACACCTATAAATAGAGCCCCTGGTCATTCAGAAAAGGAGTCGGACAATTTTGAGAGCTAAAGGGCACCCAGACTCTGCCAGATTTACTCCAGATCACCATTGCTGCCTTAGATTCAGATTATAATCACAAAATCTGTTGTACTACGCGATAAGAAATTGTAGTCTTCAAGCATCGAGCAATAAAATCATAAAAACCTTGAAGTGGACATAGGCCGGAGATAGCCGAACCACTATAAATTATGTGTCACTATTCATTATTTCTGGATTGTTGTTTGTTGCTTGCTTAGATCTGATATTTGTGTTTGAATATTGCTGATTTGTATTCATACACTGGTGCTTTCACAATACTTGGGGTTTGTGACCAAATTCGACGCAAACAAAAAGTTTTGAGTGGGGGAGAGTGTATCGACCCGTAAATTTTAACTGTTTTAATAATGTGATTAATCGAATTTTCGTGAAATTAAAAAAAAAATTGAAATAAAAATTTAATATGTGGAATACGTCTAATTGAACATAGCAAACTGTAAATTTTCATCCGAAAATATGTAAGTTTATTTCGTGAGTAATTTTATTTCAATCTAATTAGTTAGGAATTGATGAAAATAAAGTGTTTTCAAAACCTAAATATTTTTACATAGAAAAATTGTAAATCATCTTCTGAGCAAGACGCCATTTTCCGTTTTCCAAATTCGGACTTCTTTAGCTCCGTCGATCTTATTTTTCTGCGTTTTTTCTGCATTTTCCCGACTAGTATAAAATTCGAATTTTTTATAAAACTATCGTATCGCAATTATCTGTGTACCGTTGGAAGCGCATCGTCAAACTGTTCAAAACGGTATATTCATTCATGTAAATCGAAGTCCGACGTTAAATAGTCGCATTAATTTAACCGTTCCGGACGGACCGGTTAAACAATTTCAGCCCAAATTCTTTAGCCTGTATCCAAAAGAAAATTTGAAAATAAATTCAGCTGATGTATTTAAGGTGGTAGTTGGAAGCTGGGAGTTAGCATGGGAAAGTGTTGTGACTCCTCGGTTCTATAATAAAATTTATGGATACGTAAATTTCAAACTTAAAAGAAACATAACAGTTCATTTTCCAATTCACTCTGTTTCTCACTATTTGCGCCAAAAATGGTCACAAATCCCAAGTATTGTGAAAGCACCAGTGTATGAATATAAATCAGCAATATTCAAACACAAATATCAAATCTAAGTAAACAACAAACAGCAATCCAGGAATAATGAACAGTGACACACGATTTATAGTGGTCCGGCTATATCCGGCCTACGTCCACTCCAAGGTTTTTATGGTTTTATTGCTTGATGTTTGAAGATTACAATTTCCTACTGCGTAGTACAAAAGACTTTATGATTATAATCTGAATCTAAGGCAGCAATGGTGATCTGGAGTAAATCTGGCAGAGTCTGGGCGCTCTTTAGTTCTCCAAATTATCCGACCCCTTTTCTGAATGACCAGGGGCTCTATTTATTGGTGTAGGAGGCTGATATTTCGCCTAAATTGAAGGGAGACCAGTTCTGGTATGTGAGGGGGCCCACATGCCCGCTTTCTGGAAATCCGGGCCCACTTTGGGATCGATTCGAAGCAACGTTCGAATCGATCAAGAAATTGTCCAATCGAGTTGAAATTTGGTGTGAACATTCTTCAACATGTGCTCAAGCTACTGTGAAAATTTCATAGCATTTGGACTTGTAGATCTCGAGTTATGATCGATTCAAGGTCGCTTTTCTGGTTGAAGTGCTCCGTTCGAATCGATTACGTTCGAATCGATTGCTTCGAATCGATCCAAGCGTGCGCTCCTGTGATGACGTGGAGCGCCTCCTTCGTATCGATCCGACTTCTATGCCGAGTTGATTGGGTTGACTCCATGATTTTAGCCGCTTCCTCTTGGTTTCGAGGTAATGGATTCGAAGCCATGCTTCTTCGAATCGATCGAATGGATGTTCGTTCGAATCGATCAAAGAAAGTATTGATCGATTCGAAGTTGTTTCCACAGGGTCGATTCGAAGTACTACAGCCGGATGGATTCGAAGCAGGGTCGCTAGATGGATTCGAAGGACTTCCACCTGAGGGATACGAAGTGGAGTAGCTTCATGGATTCGAAGGAACTCAACTTGATGGATACGAACCAGATGTGTGTGAGGTCTCTGCCATTCTGATTGATGCGGAGGCGATGGATTCGAACATAGCTACTGCCGATGGATACGAAGACGTTGGTGCGAAGTCCATGGATTCGAACCGAGGCGTGATGATGGATACGAAGATAAGGCCACTTCCTCCAATTTGCATCGATCATATCTTGATCACACGAACTCGGATTAACCTGAAATTTGAAATGTAGCCTTCTCTAGCATTGATCAACATCCCCAATCGATTCCGTCCCGATCGGAGCCCGGTCAGATTTTGACGTCATCCATTGCAGCCTTGTTTCCAATCGAACTCCAATCCTGATATCCATCATTTCTTGCCAACTTGTTGATATTCCGGCCTTGACCAAAAGGTGGAATAACATTTGCCCCCCAAAACATGCCTTATGATAATAAGGCGTGTTTTGAATAATTCTGTATCCGATATCCAAAGTTCATAGCCAATTCCATGCCCAAACTCGAAGACTGGGTTATTAGTCCATCCTTATCCAACAACCGAATCCAAGTCCTATCCGGGTCGATATCCAAATCCGTAACCTCTCTGGGCTCTTGCCAAGCGCAATCCACACCTGACGACCGTGGCCCAGTGTCCCTGGACGTTGAGCTAACCTCTCCGGGTTCTTGCCAAGCGCAATCCACACCTGACGACCGTGGTCCAGTGTCCCTGGATGTTGAGCTAACCTCTCTGGGTTCTTGCCAAGCGCAATCCACACCTGACGACCGTGGTCCAGTGTCCCTGGACGTTAGTAATGCCGTGGCTTATGTCCTAAGCCGAATCCTGGTCGCTCCGGACCCTTGTTGAGCATAGTCCATACTCAGCGACCTGAAATAATAATTGATAATAGGGGGCCTAAGTCCTAGGCCGAATTCTGGTCACTCCGGACCCTTGTCGAGCATAGTCCATACTCGACGACCTGAATGAGCCAATCTACCACGTTCGGGAAAAAAGACTCACCCCTTGCCAGGCGTAATCCACACCCGGCGACCGTTTATCAAAAACCAAAAAGGATCCAATCAAAATCCAATCAGAAATCCAATACAAAATCCAAATCAAATCGGAAAACCGGAAATCCATAACAAAAATCGAAATCATCATCCAAAACGGAGAACAATCATCCGAATGAATGCCGAAACCAGAAAAACAAGCAAAATCAAGAGTTCAATCCAAACTCCAAAAACCAAATCAGAAAACCAAGTGTCCAATCAAAAACAAAAAAACAGATTTCGCAAACCATGGCTTTGCGGTTTATCATCATTCAGAGCATGCCTAGGGGCTATCTCCATCCCCATACATGTGTAAATGACTCAGTTGCTCGCCAATGGTTTGTTACTTATTTCATATTATCTTGGTCAATGGATGACCAATCGACCATCATTCCTGGGCCTCGCACCATCATGGCTCGAGGTAGGCGGTGGTTGCTCCTGCTCCACCGCTGCATTCCGTACTCCAACATACTGCCTCAACTGTCCATTCCTCACATGCTCCTCAATTATGTCCTTTAAATGCCTACAGCTGTTGGTATCATGCCCGTCCAGATCGTGGAAGACACAGTGCCTTCCTGATGCCCTTTCCCGTTCAGATGGTTCTCTTCTAGCCGGCCTTCGGTAAGGAAGGCGATTCCGAGTTTCCAAGTAAATCCGCTCCAGCGTCTCACTCAATTCTGTGTATGTGGAAAACTTTGGATCCTTCCATCGCTTCCTAGCTTTTTCAGAATTTTCGTCCAGCTTCCTTTTTCCTTTATCTTTATCCGAGCTTCCGTCGGATGGTCCTCCACTCCCGGTCACATTCACCTCTTTTAACTTTAAATCAGTACATGCGTCTTCCTACCGAAGGAACCTTTCAGCTTCATGGAAGAATTCCTCGAGATCCAGTGGCGGGTCTCGTACTAAAGATACCTTGAAATCTGAATCCTCTCTGACTCCCGACACTGCCGCCATCAAAACCATCGATGGATCCGGCCGATCCACCAAAGAAACCGCCGCATTAAATCGAGTTAAAAATGCTCTAAGCGATTCATCCGTTCTTTGCTTTACCGATGTTAACGTCATCACGTTCTTAGGTCTTTTGATATGAACCCGAAACTGTCCCAAAAACCTGTCCACCAATTCCCTCCAATTCCTGATAGATCCTTCCTCCAGCTGCCTAAACCACATTGTCGCTAGGTCTGTCAAGTATAAAGGGAAACATCTGGCCATTGCTTCGTCCGATGCCCCCAGCACTTCCATGTGTCTAGTGTATCTCATCAAATGATCAGTTGGATCGGCCTTGCCATTATATACTTCCACGCTAGGTAACTTGAACTTAGGTGGATTCTGAGCTATCCTGATTTCCCGAGTGAATGGACTCCTATTCACTCCTTCCAAATCCCGATTGGTCAAACCTCCACGCATAGTCTTCCTAATGATTTCCACTAATCCAGCGTCGCCTGTTAGGGGTTGCCCCCCATGCTCCCGAGGGAACTCCGGCACATATTCTTCATGTGGCTCATTAGCCGCAACGTTGGCTCTAGCCTGCTGAACCCCTTCCAAAGGTCCTTCTGCATTGGATCCTACGGGCCTGCCCCCAAGCCCTTGTTGATTGCCCTCCGGTTCTATATTATGTCCTGCATTGGGTTCCGTAACCCTAGTTCCTTGTTCCGCATTTGCAGTTGCTATAGTTGGTCCAAGGTTTTGTGTTCCTGCAGCTCTCATTTGCTCGTAGAAAGTCTGCATCATATCCTGTTGACTCTTCAACAACCTCTCATGCAATGAATTTGCCATAGCTTCCATTTCGTCTTTGGTAATGTAAATCGAAGCTTGTCCTTCTCCAGCTCTGGAGGATGCCTCTTGACTTCCTCCCTGTTGGCTTCTCTCAGCTCTTTGCCTTGTTTGTCGAGTCATTGTTGAGTCAATCTGAATCCTTCAAACTTTCAAATCTAAACTTTGAATCTAGTGTAGCGGGTGCTAGTTCTTCTCAGTGAAAGCACCAAAGTGTTTGCGCCAAAAATGGTCACAAACCCCAAGTATTATGAAAGCACCAGTGTATGAATATAAATCAGCAATATTCAAACACAAATATCAAATCTAAGTAAACAACAAACAGCAATCCAGGAATAATGAATAGTGACACACGATTTATAGTGGTTCGGCTATCTCCGGCCTACGTCCACTCCGAGGTTTTTATGGTTTTATTGCTTGATGTTTGAAGATTACAATTTCCTACTGCGTAGCACAACAGACTTTATGATTATAATCTAAATCTAAGGCAGCAATGGTGATCTGGAATAAATCTGGCAGAGTCTGGGCGCTCTTTAGTTCTCCAAATTATCCGACCCCTTTTCTGAATGACCAGGGGCTCTATTTATAGGTGTAGGAGGCTGATATTTCGCCTAAATTGAAGGGAGACCAGTTCTGGTACGTGAGGGGGCGCACATGCCCGCTTTTTGGAAATCCGGGCCCACTTTGGGATCGATTCGAAGCAACGTTCGAATCGATCAAGAAATTGTCCAATCGAGTTGAAATTTGGTGTGAACATTCTTCAATATGTGCTCAAGCTACTGTGAAAATTTCATAGCATTTGGACTTGTAGATCTCGAGTTATGATCGATTCAAGGTCGCTTTTCTGGTTGAAGTGCTCCATTCGAATCGATTACGCTCGAATCGATTGCTTCGAATCGATCCAAGCGTGCGCTCCTGTGATGACGTGGAGCGCCTCCTTCGTATCGATCCGACTTCTATGCCGAGTTGACTGGGTCGACTCCATGATTTTAGCCGCTTCCTCTTGGTTTCGAGGTAATGGATTCGAAGCCATGCTTCTTCGAATCGATCGAATGGATGTTCGTTCGAATCGATCAAAGAAAGTATTGATCGATTCGAAGTTGTTTCCACAGGGTCGATTCGAAGTACTACAGCCGGATGGATTCGAAGCAGGGTCGCTAGATGGATTCGAAGGACTTCCACCTGAGGGATACGAAGTGGAGTAGCTTCATGGATTCGAAGGAACTCAACTTGATGGATACGAACCAGATGTGTGTGAGGTCTCTGCCATTCTGATTGATGCGGAGGCGATGGATTCGAACATAGCTACTGCCGATGGATACGAAGACGTTGGTGCGAAGTCCATGGATTCGAACCGAGGCGTGATGATGGATACGAAGATAAGGCCACTTCCTCCAATTTGCATCGATCATATCTTGATCACACGAACTCGGATTAACCTGAAATTTGAAATGTAGCCTTCTCTAGCATTGATCAACATCCCCAATCGATTCCGTCCCGATCGGAGCCCGGTCAGATTTTGACGTCATCCATTGCAGCCTTGTTTCCAATCGAACTCCAATCCTGATATCCATCATTTCTTGCCAACTTGTTGATATTCCGGCCTTGACCAAAAGGTGGGATAACACTCACGTCTCTAGGTAAACACCTTCTCCCTTATTCTTTTTATTCTTCCTTCATATTTTCTCTTCTGGAAAAAAAAAGAGAAGAAGAAGACTTTGCAACAGAAATGTATAGATCCAGCACCTCTTCCCACATGCACGCCCTCCCTTTCCCCTTGAAACACCCACTGCCCACGTCCGACCGCACCTCACCTCCACCACTGCCAGCCACACGAACCTCCAACGCCCCTCCGCGCGCATGTGCGACAGTCCCGAGCTTCCAAAACTGCACCGTCTTCATGCGCCGCACCCACCTACCCAGTTCGGCCTCCTCCAATGCCATACGACATGTCCCAGCCACCACTTCTCGAACGAAGGTGATTCTGTAGTTAATTTTACTCCATATGCTAAGTTTTGCCTAAACCAGAGCTCTGATACCAACTGTAACGAACTGGTATTTCGAACCATTCAAATCGACAATCATCCACACATGTCAGACTTGAATTGCTCAAAACAACAGATTGTTAATTTATATTTGGCAAAACTTAGCATATACAGTAAAAAAATCAATCACGGAATCACAGACACAGAGTAATATAACAATAAACAGCGGAATAGATAAATAGTAGTTCATGAAGCTACTATAAAACATCAGAGTCTGAAACAAAATGAACAGAATCTCAAATACAAATAAATCTCTAATACATAAGCAACTGACGAGTCTGGACATAAATGACTAGAATAAATTAAAGTAACTGAAAGCTGGATAGATATAGATGGATCTTCAAACAAAGCTCCAATCTCCAAAGGTGAGTCTCAAATGCCGTGACACTCAGTCTGACCCGTGAATAAGGCAAAACACAAAACAATTGAGCCAGGATTAACATTCTTATATTAATAGATTCAACTCAAGTGAAATGTCAACTGAAATACAAGTAAATTAAAGGATATTTTGGATTTCTATCCCCTAAGGATCCGTGGAACTATCTACTATGTAGTACAATATGCTATTATAATAGTGTTTATAGTAAAGTAAAGTATTTAAAAAGCGTTAAGGTGTTACCCATATCCCCCTTAATACATTTTTATATATTCCCGTAGTCTATACAGATACTGTAACCCCACCAAACCGTTGGGATACTCAGGGAGCACTCCATAGGTACGGTACAAAACAAACTCGTAGAAGGCGCGATAGGGCATGTGACAAGGCACGCGAGGCAATGCCATGGTAGATATACCGATTGCACTTCCGGACTGGTGGTAACATATAGCAACTACTACCGCCCACCTCGTGACACACTCCCAAATCAAAGGTGCACCCAATCAAATCACAAAAGCAATAGAATGGTTTCGATGAAATGTGCCTGATAGGGGGAATGACCCCACTTGGCTTGTATAGCTCCGGTTTTAGCCACATCAAGCTGACTCTTGGGAGTCAGGGCTGCGCTAATACCTCATTTAGAATCGTCGCCAAACCATCTTACTTCGTTCTGGAATCTCGACCACGTACACAGTTGTTAAAGTGGTTTTTGATATTGTCAGAGAGTATGACAATATCTGATCCCAGTCTCTTTAACAACCAAACGCTTATTTCACACCGTGGCCATTTCATTTCAAATAGTTCATACTTCATATCAAAATATCATATTCATTTCAAAACCAGATAAATTTGATAACATTATTCACTTTAAATAATATTCATTTTCAGAATTGTATCACTTTCAAAATTATCACACTTTCGAAATCATAACACTTTTGAAATCACAACACTTTTGAAATCTTAACACTTTTGAAATTATAACACTTTCGTAATCATAATGGTCCAACTTAAACAGTTTAGATATTTCGTAATCATAACAGTCCAACTTAAATAGTTCAGATATTGAAAATATTATATATATTAAAATAGTTATAAATTAAAATAGTTTATATATTAAAATAATTTATATATTAAAATAATTTATGCATTAAATAGTTTATATATATTAAAATAATTTATATAATAAAAATAGTTTTCTCAAATTCCACAAATCGATTCAAATCAACTTAGATTCCAAAATTCAATTTAAATCAATCCTAGTACACCACTTTTTAAATTTAAAGGGTTAAAGATTCAATTCAAATTCTTATTAAACCATTTTAATTTTTATTGATTTCAAATCCAGGTTTGAACTATCATTTCAATTCCAATAAGATTCAAGGTTTAAATATTCAAACAATTTCAATATAAGTTTCATTTATATTTCAACATTTAACTTTAAATTTATTCAAATTGGAAAATATTCACTTAATCATTTAAATAACAATTAAATAAAATCTCAATTTATAAATTTTAAAACAATATTAAATATTTAGTCTCAATTTTATTTAAAGTTGAGAATATTCATTTAATCACTTTTTATCAAATCGAGCTATAAATCATATCTTTCAAACCTCAAAAATTAATAAGTTTAAATCAATTCTTATTTAAATTCAATTATTAGCCAATTTAAATTCCAAGTCAACATTAATTTATCTTCCCAACCTTTATTAGTTTAGTAGAAATCTATTTTTAAAATATTAATATAATTTAAATAAATACCTAAACATATTATAAACTAATTAAATTAAATTTTACTATTAAATGTGTTTTTTATAAAATCTGATTTTATATATTTTTAAAATAATAAAATAAGAAAAATCTTAAAAATTATATTTTCAAAACTATCTTATAAATTTAAAATTTCCAAAACATATAATTTAAAAATCTAAAATTTCGACATATATAAAAATAACATTTATATATTATATTTTTAAAATCAATATTTTATTTAAACCCATATATTTTCTTTCAAAACTTTGGAAATCATTTTCAAAATATAGACCAACGGTGTCCGTATATAATTTCCTATCCTATGGTCAAGTGATACGGATATTTATCATTTCAATCTGCAATTTAAATATCTAGGGGTATATATCATTTCAACCCGCAATCCCAAAAATTTAAATTAAATGAAAATCGCTTGGGTTTATCATTTCAACCCATAACGATTTTCCCTTAATCTATAAAATCGTTCGAGTATGTATCATTTCAACCCATAGGGATTTCTAAACTAACAGGGAACTTGGAGAGTGAGAACAAAGATGATAATAATATAACATATCAATAAAATGCATATGTCATCAATAACAAATTAAATATAATATAAACAACATGATATGGTGTCATATATCATAGGTGAACAATTGCAGATAATAGCATATCAGATTTAAAAATTAAATAACTAACAATTCAATATTTAACAACATATTTCAATCGTCATTTCATATGAATTGAATCTACTAAATATAAGAATGTTAATCGTGAGTGGTTGCTCACCTTTCGAAGCTAGAGAAACAAGAAGAAGACACGGACACGAACATGGATACAGACACGAACGAGCGGGACGACGACAAGCTAAGAATGCTGCGACACATTCGATATTGAAAAGGTAAGTCAAGATGGACAAGAGATCGATGAAACAAGATATATGTTATATATATATATATATATATTTCTTTCTAAAATCAATTTATATACATATAATTTCATATCAATATTTAATTCAAACAATATATAAAATAAATCTCCATATATATTTGAAAAACCAAACTTATATATTCTTATCTACATAGACTAATATATAACCATATTTTCTTATATACATAGTATATTTTAAAATCAGTATAAATTTACTTTATTATAATAATATATATAAACTAACATATATAATCACTATACATACTGACACATATCCTTTTTTAAATATGCAAGCTAATATATATACTGATATGTGTATACTAACCCTTCATGAAATCAATACATTTTTAACTCACTTCCACAATATACCCGCAGCCTTACAAAAATATATGTAATATCCTTTTATATATAGTTCATGTTATATGACAATCCGTAAAATAATATAAATTGTAAATAAGCTTTCAAAATACGTATGCGATACTTTTTTTATAATAAACATAATATATATATATATATATATATTTATATTTCAAAACAATACTTATATATATTAAAACAGTACTAAAAATATATATAACGTTTTAAAACAATACTTATATATACATAAAAGAGCTTGGGTTGGCGGTGCTATTGCTCTACGCGGGTGCTCGGGGAACTGCTGCAAGGTGTCGGAGGTAGACAGTGAGGGTCACGGCTTCGGCCAGAAAACATTGGAGGCAGGGTACGACCGGAGGGGAAGAGAGAGGGTGGGCGGAGAAAATGGAGGCAGACGGTAGCAGTGAGGCGCGGGCTGGTGTGTGGCACTGGCTGTGAGGTGTTGCGGCCATGCGGGATTTGAGGAGGGCGGAGGTGCGGTGGCAGGCGTGGGTTAGAGACTGTCGAAGTTGAGGCGTGGGCGCGGGAGCTGCTGTTGGCTGAGGACATGGTGACGTGATGGAAAGGCGGAGGGTGGTCGCATGTCACGTGGAGGGTTTGTGACGGGAGAGGGTGGCTTAGAACGCTCTGAGAAGATGAGCAATTTTTTTCATCCAGTTCTAAATATAGAAATCATATTATATATATTTTTTGTTTAGAAAGTAGAAGAGGAGACGAGCAACATCAAAATGAAGTTGAGCAAATAGGGGGTGCTGCGTGATAAAGATGATGAACATGCCTTTGGAGATATATTATATAAAACTTGATATCTATATTTTTCTCTCTCAAGCAACGAACAAAAGGTAGTAGATATAGGAATGCCAAAAGTTTAAAAATAAAATAAAATTTGTCACAAGGAGAGGAGTAGTTTCCATGTAATAAAGAACGAGCTGATAGAATAATATAAAGCAAATAAACGTATACACGAATTCCTAGTTTTATATATTACTATTATTATTATTTTTATAAGAATGGCAGAACGAATAGACTAGCTATTTTGAAACGGGCAGAGAGAAATGAAAGGACAACCGACATAAATTGTAACCATAGGAATGACAAAACCCAAAATGTTGAATTCAAGAAATATTAATTGCTAGTGGCTGACAGCTTTCTCACGGAGGGCAATGAAAGGAAATAGGAAACAAAAGGGTTCAAAACAGTTACTGGTACGGCTAACCGTTCCGCGGTTTCGCCGCGTATCGGACGTTGAAACACATAAATAAATAGACTACGGAGATCTACACAACGAGACGAATAGAACGGTACACACATATCAGTGATACGATCATCCTAACAAAAGTCGACATTCGGTGCCAGACTGTTGCAAATCCGCTGAAAATAAGATAAATAGAGGTAGAGAAGTCCAAATTTTGCGAAACGAAATATGACGTCTCACTCAGAACATGATTTACAATTTTATTGTATAAATCAGGTTTCGAAAATATTTTATTTTCATCAAATTAACTGATTTAAATTGAAATTGAAAATCACACGACAGAATTTACTTTCGTATTTGTAACAACCCGCATATTTGACGATTATATATTTGAATATCTTATTTAAATATTCTAATCGTTGGTCGGATCTTAGTCCGAAAAGCTACTTTTTGCATACAGTCAAATTAGGAGTCGAGACCCTTTCCATTGAGTTCAAAATGACGTTTGCGATCTTTTTGAGTGTAAGCTTCGATATGTTTGGAGAAAGTGGAAATTTCATCACTTTTTGCTTTGGATCTTTAATTTGGGCTGAACCACTTGTTAACTCAACCCAACCCCTTCGTTCTCTTCATACTTCCTTTCTAATTTTTTAAACTTTGAAGCTTTATCAAAAATGGTGGAGGGAATGGGAAATTAAAACTCCAAACTCAAATTCAATTGCAAATCCAACATTCAACTCCAAATTCAAGTAGAAGATATTGGATTCAAGCTTTGGATTGCTTCTCCTTGCTTTCAAGCTTCATCTTCATCCATTCTAGTGAAAAGGTGAGATTTTTATCTCACATCTCGCCTATAACTGTCATTGGGCTGTTGGGAATGATTCCCTATCACTATTTTGTGTGCATTTGCATTTGGTTTGGATTGGCGAAAAACTCCAATTTTCAGCGTTATTGGAAAATTCCTGCACTTAGGTCGTTCTGGGCGTACTAGGTCGCTCTGCCACCGAAAAGTCGCACACCATTTAGGTCGTTTCCGGCATTAAATCCCCTCTACAGCTTATGTCGTTCGCCACCTAGGTCGCTCGCGAGTTAAGCCTTAGGTCGTTTGGCCTTTATAACGTTAGGTCGCTCGCATGTTAACACTTTAGGTCGCAAGGCCACTAGGTCGTTAGACCTTTACACTTTAGGTCGAGTGATCCCATTTCCTTTAGGCCGTTAGGTCCTTATGCCTTTAGGTCGCATGACCACTTAGGTCGCACGATCTTGTTAGGTCGCTCACCCTTAGCTCGCGTACCTTCTTAGGTCACGCATCCACTTAGGTCGCGTACCTTCTTAGGTCGCGCATCCCATTTAGGTCGCTGGACCTTATCCCTTAGGTCATTCGACTTGTCCCCTTTAGGTCGCTCGCCTAATCTAGGTCGTTTGCACCATTAGGTCGTATGTCGCAAGACCCCAGTACCTTTAGGTCGTTAGACCTTATTCCAGTTAGGTCGCATGCCTAGCTCTTCCCTTAGGTCGCTCGACCTGTTATGTTTTAAGTCGCTGGCCCTAAGTCGCTCACTTAGCTAGGTTGCCTCATTAGGTCGTGCTGCTCTTTGTTAGGTCGCTTGACCATTGAAGCATCTAGCGAACTGCTAGGTCGTTCGATCTGTCCCCTTATAGGTCGCTCGCCTCGTTAGGTCGTTCAACCTATTTGACTTAAAGTCGTTGCACTTCAATTCGACCACGTTAGGTCGCAAATAAAATCCTACTTTGATGGTTTTGGGATTGATTTCTTTGGACTTTACTCACGTCTTCAAACGTGAATTTATGTGATTCGATTTGTTTCAACAATCTTTTTGTGACTTGTCGCTTTAAAAATGTGAAGGCTTCAATACTAGTAGTGAATATCAAAACTCTTTCATCAAAGCAATTTCAACACTATTTTAACTACAAAGCTCTTTTCCTCAAACTGTTTTCCAATCTACTAGTATATACAAGCCTTTACTTCACTCGGATGAGAAATCGAATTAAACGACTTAGTAAAACGAGTGGTATGAAACACTTGCGTTCACTTCGTCGGTTAGCTCTTGGACTTGTTCGATTGAATCCTTTTGTGACAATTTTCTAGTGAAGACCTACAACTTGTTCGTAAATATTTAAGTTAAGCAAGTGGTTATGGGACATGAAGCTAAACTCATATATTTACTAGCTTGGAGTGATTGACACTTCCTTATGATCATGACGATCATTTTTGTGATTTAGACTAGCGATTGAGCGATATCTCTTTGTCTGCGAGGGAGACTAGACCCCATTTGTGTGATGTTTCACCATCACATTTGTGGGGTAGCACCCCATGGTCTTCGGGCCGTTCATGTGTTAAAATTTAATGGATAGCTTCCATGAGATAGCTTCTCGTCATGTGTTATACGCGTTGGTGAGTTTTCATGCTCCCGTTCATGTGTTAGGTCTTCCACCCTTTTTATGTGATTTCTGGATTTCTTGTGTTGATTTCTGAAATTTGTGCTTCACCAATTTTCATGATTTTCATTGATATGATATCAATTTTTGTGCATTGGTGAATTCATGTGTTATTGACTTGTTATGAATACAAGTTTAGGGTATGATACCCCATTTTATCTTTGAGAAGATTCTTGTGATATTGATTAATCTCTTGTTGATTTTCAATTACATACTTATAGTAGTATGCCATTATGGTTATTACATGTTCATGCCATGTCTTTTACTTTATACCATATCATCTGATAATTATAGCAAGACTGATCCATTTATTATTTTCTTATAAATAATACTCGGGTCAAACCGAGATGTTACAGGTGCTTCTGCTTGACTTCTCTCCAGAGATCTATTACTCTGACTTTTGGCTAACTACATATAATAGTAGTTTTTGATTGTACACATTTAAGGTATAGACTCATTGATGTATTCTTTTGTATAGCACATGTTGCTATTCCTTTTGTATTATTGTGGATCTTTCTGACCACTACTCTGATGTACACTTTCAAGTGTTATATATATATTCATATCTTTTTCCGTCTTTGTGATATGGATGTCCGTGACTAATTATGTTATGATTACTTCTATGTTTGTTTTCGAAGATTATATATAGCCACCGTGTGATAGCTTTGAGTTTGTATCGGTATGTCGGATTTCCTCCTCTAAAGATATGCATTCTATTCTATCTGACATATCGGTGCTCGCACAAAGAAGTTACATGGATGGTCGCTCCTCCACAGCCTTATTCTCCGTGCTAATTGACAGCACTACCTCGTAGTGTTCTTGGTTAGCGTGGGTATAGAGGTGGGGCGTCACAGCTTGGTATCAGAGCCAAACTTCGGAACAATGTAGAATAACTTAACAAGGATCATCGTCCTAAGTCCAGCTTAGGAGTCGTGCCTTAGGATTTAAGTCGAGTCTTCAAACCGACTCATCCTATTCCCTTTTATGTATCCTTGTTTTATCTATCAAGATTTGCTTGATATTTACTTGGAGAATTACTTTTCTTCTTTTCTCTTCCTTAAAGAAGAGAATGTCTAGACCAGGTCGTCCCAGAGCTGGACCATCTACTGTTACTCCCTAGGATGGAGTTTTCATGACTGCTCAGCAGCTTCTTGATTTAGTAAAGAATGCTCAAGCAGCTGGTCCTAATCAGGAACCAACTCACCCTAAGTTTGGATTTGCACGTTTGTGCAACGATTATACCAACTTGGGTGGGAAACCGTTCAGGGGTTCCGAAACTATTATTGAGGTCCAGGCTTGGTTAAGAACATGCGATCGAATCTTTTCTCGTATGAATCTTGTCGATCTTTACCGTGTTCAGGTGGCTTCCAGTATGCTCCAAGAGAGAGCATTGGATTGGTACGAAATTCTTATTTCTGAAATTAATGAAGCGGATCTCACCTGGGAGCAATTTCGAAAACGCTTCGAATTAAAATTCATACCAGGCGTAGAGAGGGTGATATTGGCTCGTCGTTTTATAGACCTTGTTCAAGGTGAATCCTCTTTGACAGATTATGTTGCATCCTTCGAGTCACTGCCTAAATATGAGGTTGAATACATCAACACCCCATTTAAGAAGAACCAAAGGTTCGTCTATGGCTTAAACAAGAATCTCAAGAAGCCATTGCTTCTAAAATTAGAAGTTTCTTGCGATCAACTGATTGATATCGCTCTTCGTCTTGAAGAGGCTGATAAGGACAGTGATGTTGAAGTGGTGGCTGCCAAACCAAACTTCAACAACAAGAAAAGGCCTAACAAGTTCAAAGGTCCTTACCCCAATAAAAAAGGGTAAACAAGCAACTCCTGCTGCAAAGACATTTTCCCCCAGTGATAGGAAATGCTTCAACTGTGGTGCTAAAGGCCATTTTGCGAACAAATGTTCAAAGCCCCGCTCTTGTCGCTATTGTAAAAGTCCAGATCATTTTATGCATTTATGTCCTAGGCTTCAAGGCAAGGAGAGAACGTTAAACGTTGCTCTAGCCCCTGGCAACACATCTCGCGGTCAAGGTATGTCTCATTCTGTCCTTGATGGCATCATTATATTTAATGATCAACTTATTAGAGTTCTCTTTGATACGGGTGCATCCCATTCTTTTATATCAAAGGAACTTGTCGATACTTTTTCTTTAAGTGTTGTTGCTTTAATGACTTCTTTAAGGATTGAGAATCCAGTTGGTGGATCCGCAACTCTTAGTCTGCTTTGTAAAGATGTCGAGATTATTTTGTGTGATTTTTCTTTCCTAGCCGATTTGCATGTCATGCGTTACTTAGGCTTTGGAATGATTTTGGGTATGGATTGGCTTAATCGTTATGAAGCTCATATCCTATGTCCTGAGAGGACTATTTATCTTCGACATCCACTATCTATTAAGCAGATTTCTATTATTCTTAAAGATTCGGATTCCGCTTTGGTTGCATCTTTATATTCTTTAAATCCTCGTGATAATGACAATGATGACGAGGAAGATGTCATTTCTCTTATTCGCGTCGTTCGCGAATTTTCCGACATCTTTGAGCCCGTTTTAGGATTACCACCTAAGCGAGCAATTGAGTTCAAAATTAATCTTATACCTGGAGCTCAACCTATTACTCGTCCTCCTGATCGCATATCCAATAAGGAGAATGAAGAGATGCGCAAACAATTATCCGAGTTGGAGATGAAGCAACTTATTCGCTCTAGTTCCTCGCCTTGGGGAGCTTCAGCTATTTTCGTAAATAAGTCTGATGGTACACTTAGGCTTTGTGTCGACTACCGCAAGCTTAATGATCTTACTATTAAGAATAAATATCCTTTGCCTCGGATTGATGATCTATTCGATCAGCTTAGTGGTGCTAGAGTCTTTTCACAATTGGACTTGGCTACCGGTTTCCATCAGCTTCGTATTGCAGAGGATAGTATTCCTTTGACTTCGTTCCGTACACGTTATGGATCTTATGAATGGCTAGTTATGCCATTTGGTTTAACGAATGCTCCGGCTTATTTCTTTGACCTTATGAATCGAGTTTTCAAAGATTTCCTCGATCGGTTTGTTCTCATCTTCATTGATGATATTCTTGTGTATTCTAAAACCGAAGAGGAACATGAAAAGCATCTTCGAATTGTATTGGAAACTCTCAGAAGCAATCAATTAAAAGCAAAATTTTCTAAATGCCATTTTTGGCAATCTAGTGTGAAGTTTCTCGGTCATATTATTTCCGAATTTGGAATATCAGTGGATCCTTCAAAGATTGAAGCGATTCAAAATTGGAAGAGACCGGAGAGCGTGACTGAAATCCGTAGCTTTCTCGGATTGGCAGGTTATTACCGCCGTTTTATAAAAGACTTTTCTAAGAATGCCGTGCCTCTTACTGGCTTAACAAAGAAAGGTGTTAAATACATTTGGTCGGACAAATGTGAAACTTCTTTTTAGAAATTAAAAGAACTCCTTTCTGATGCTCCTATTCTTATTATTCCCGAAGGGAATCAAGATTTTGTCGTTTATACCAATCCTAATCGCGTTGGTTTGGGTGCCGTTCTTATGCAAAAAGAACGTGTTATTGCTTATGCTTCAAGGCAATTGAAGCCGGCTGAGACTAGATATGCCACACATGATTTAGAACTCGCGGCTATCGTTTTCGCCCTTCGAATTTGGCAACACTATCTTTTGGGAGAGAAATTTATACTTTATACTGATCATAAGTCTTTGAAATATTTATTTTCTCAAAAGGAACTTAATTTGCGTCAACAGCATTGGCTCGAGTTCCTTGCCTCTTATGATCTTGATATCCTTTATACTCCTGGAAAGGGAAATCGAGTTGCCGATGCACTTAGTCGCAAGCAACAAGCGGTTGTTTCGATGATGATATCCGAATGGAGGGACCTCGAGGTTTTATCCACTTGTGAAATTCGAGATCGTGTCTCCGATTTATGTTCATCTCTTGTTTCATGTAGCCTTGAGGCTCGTCCTTCTCTTTTAGACTGCATTCTTGAAGCTCAACAGCTAGACCCTGGATTGGTTTTGCTTGGCCAAAATCTTAAGGATAAAACCGATAGTGAAGGTTTGAAAGACTTTGATATTGATTTTCATGGCGGCATTCGAAAACTTGGTAGACTTATCGTACCAAATATTAGTGATCTTCGTAAAGATATTTTAGAAGATTCTCATCGTTCCAAATTTTCCATCCATCCCGGTAGTAGTAAAATGTACGCAGATATGAAGTGACTTTATTACTGGGAGGGAATGAAATCTGATATCGCTAACTTTGTTAAGTGTTGCATGACTTGCCAACTTGTCAAGGCCAAACATCAAAGGCCTGGTGGGTTATTACAACCATTAGAAATTCCAGTTTGGAAGTGGGATCAAATTTCCATGGATTTTATTGATGGCATTCCCCGTTCTCGTTCGGGTCATAATAGTTTATGGGTGATCGTTGACAGACTTACTAAATCTTCCCATTTTGTTCCTGTTCGGTCGAACCGAACCGTTCCTCTTCTGGCCAAACTCTTTATCAAAGAAATTGTTAAACTTCATGGAGTTCCTTCTTCCATTGTTAGTGATCGAGATCCATTGTTTACTAGTGGATTCTGGAAAAGTCTTCAAAAAGCTTTAGGAACGAAGCTTAATTTTAGCACCGCTTATCACCCCCAGTCCGATGGACAAACTGAGCGTGTGAATCAAACTCTTGAAGATCTTCTTCGCGCTTGTGTGCTTGATTTCGGTGGAAGTTGGGAAGATCATATTTCACTTGTTGAGTTTTCCTATAATAACAGCTTTCAATCTAGTATTGGTATGGCTCCTTTCGAGGCACTCTACGGAAGACCATGCCGATCTCCTTCTTGTTGGCTTGAGGCCGGTGAGAAGCTGGTTTTAGGACCAGATTTTATTCGTGATTCCACAGAAAAGATTGAACTTATTCGACATAGGATGAAAGAAGCCCAGAGTAGACAAAAATCCTATGCCGATAACCGAAGAAGAAAATTAGAATTTTCTATGGGAGATCTTGTATTTATCTGTGTTTAACCTATGAAGGGTGTTGTACGTTTCAGTCGATCGGGAAAGTTAGCGCCTCGATACATTGGGCCATTTCCTATCACTGAACGTATTGGTTCCATGGCTTATGGCCTTTCATTACCGGCTCAGTTTTCTGCCATGCATGACGTGTTTCACGTTTCTCAATTACGGAAGTGCCTTCGGGAATCCAATTCTATTCTTGAGCCCGGTGTGGTGGAGGGGATTGAAGTTTCACCTGATTTAACTTATGAGCAGCATCCTATTCAAATTATTGCTTCGGAGGTCAAACGACTTCGAAATAAAGAAGTTCCGCTTGTTAAAGTTCAATGGTCCTCTAATCCTAAGGACTGCTCTTGGGAAACTAGAGAATTCATCGAGCGAATACATCTGGACTTGCTTTCTCATGCTCTTTGAGGTAAACTTCTTAATTTCAAATTTCTTTTGTGTTAATATGCTTTTATGGTTGTTACTTTTTATTTCCATCTTATATATTGCGAGGATGCAATTTCTTTAAGGAGGAGAGTCTATAACAACCCGCATATTTGATGATTATATATTTGAATATCTTATTTAAATATTTTAATCGTTAGTCGGATCTTAGTACGAAAAGCTACTTTTTGCATACAATCAAATTAGGACTTGAGACCCTTTTCATTGAGTTCAAAATGACGTTTGCGATCTTTTTGAGTGTAAGCTTCGATATGTTTGGAGAAAGTGGAAATTTCGTCACTTTTTGCTTTGGATCTTTAATTTGGGCTGAACCACTTGTTAACTCAGCCCAACCCCTTCCTTCTCTTCATACTTCATTTCTAATTTCTTAAACTTTGAATCTTTATCAAAAATGGTGGAGGGAATGGGAAATTAAAACTCCAAACTCAAATTCAATTGCAAATCCAACATTCAACTCCAAATTCAAGTAGAAGATATTGGATTCAAGCTTTGGATTGCTTCTCCTTGCTTTCAAGCTTCATCTTCATCCATTCTAGTGAAAAGGTGAGATTTTTATCTCACATCTTGCCTATAACTTTCATTGGGCTGTTGGGAATGATTCCCTATCACTATTTTGTGTGCATTTGCATTTGGTTTGGATTGGATTGGCAAAAAACTCCAATTTTCAGCGTTATTGGAAAATTACTGCACTTAGGTCGTTCTGGGTGTGCTAGGTCGCTCTGCCATCGAAAAGTCGCACACCATTTAGTTCATTTCCGGCCTTAAATCCCCTCTGCAGCTTAGGTCGTTCGCCACCTAGCTCGCTCGCGAGTTAAGCCTTAGGTCGTTTGGCCTTTATAACGTTAGGTCGCTCGCGTGTTAACACTTTAGGTCGCAAGGCCACTAGGTCGTTAGACCTTTACACTTTAGGTCGAGTGATCCCATTTCCTTTAGGCCGTTAGGTCCTTATGCCTTTAGGTCGCATGACCACTTAGGTCGCACGATCTTGTTAGGTCGCTCACCCTTAGGTCGCGTACCTTCTTAGGTCGCGCATCCACTTAGGTCACGTACCTTCTTAGGTCGCGCATCCCATTTAGGTCGCTGGACCTTATCCCTTAGGTCGTTCGACTTGTCCCCTTTAGGTCGCTCGCCTAATCTAGGTCGTTCGCACCATTAGGTCGTAGGTTGCAAGACCCCAGTACCTTTAGGTCGTTAGACCTTATTCCAGTACCTAGCTCTTCCCTTAGGTCGCTCGACCTATTATGTTTTAGGTCGCTGGCCCTAACTCGCTCACTTAGCTAGGTTGCCTCATTGGGTCGTGCTGCTCTCTGTTATGTCGCTTGACCATTGAATCATCTAGCGAACTGCTAGGTCGTTCGATCTGTCCCCTTTTAGGTCGCTCGCCTCGTTAGGTCGTTCAACCTATTTGACTTAAAGTCGTTGCACTTCAATTCGACCACGTTAGGTCGCAAATATATTCCTACTTTGATGGTTTTGGGATTGATTTCTTTGGACTTTACTCACGTCTTCGAACGTGAATTTATGTGATTCGATTTGTTTCAACAATCATTTTGTGACTTGTCGCTTTAAAAATGTGAAGGCTTCAATACTAGTAGTGAATATCAAAACTCTTTCATCAAAGCAATTTCAACACTATTTTAACTACAAAGCTCTTTTCCTCAAACCGTTTTCCAATCTACTAGTATATACAAGCCTTTACTTCACTCGGATGAGAAATCGAATTAAACGACTTAGTAACACGAGTGGTATGAAACGCTTGCGTTCACTTCGTCGGTTAGCTCTTGGACTTGTTCGATTGAATTCTTTTGTGACAATTTACTAGTGAAGACCTACAACTTGTTCGTAAATATTTAAGTTAAGCAAGTGGTTATGGGACATGAAGCTAAACTCATATATTTACTAGCTTGGAGTGATTGACACTTCCTTATGATCATGACGATCATTTTTGTGATTTAGACTAGCGATTGAGCGATGTATCTTTGTCTACGAGGGAGACTAGACCCCATTTGGATGATGTTTCACCATCACATATGTGGGGTAGCGCCCCATGGTCTTCGGGCCGTTCATGTGTTAAAATTTAATGGATAGCTTCCATGAGATAGCTTTTTGTCATGTGTTATACGCGTTGGTGAGTTTTCATGCTCCCGTTCATGTGTTAGGTCTTCCACCCTTTTTATGTGATTTCTGGATTTCTTGTGTTGATTTCTGGAATTTGTGCTTCACCAATTTTCATGATTTTCATTGATATGATATCGATTTTTGTGCATTGGTGAATTCATGTGTTATTGACTTGTTATGAATACAAGTTTAGGGTATGATACCTCATTTTATCTTTGAGAAGATTCTTGTGATATTGATTAATCTCTTGTTGATTTTCAATTACATACTTATAGTAGTATGCCATTATGGTTATTACATGTTCATGCCATGTCTTTTACTTTATACCATATCATCTGATAATTATAGCTAGACTGATCCGTTTATTATTTTCTTATAAATAATACTCGGGTCAGACCGAGATGTTACAGGTGCTTCTGCTTGACTTCTCTCTAGGGATCTATTACTCTGACTTTTGGCTAACTACATAGAATAGTAGTTTTTGATTGTACACATTTGAGATATAGAATCATTGATGTATTCTTTTGTATAGCACATGTTGCTATTCCTTTTGTATTATTGTATATCTTTCTGACCACTACTCTGATGTACACTTTCAAGTGTTATATATATATTCATATCTTTTTCCGTCTTTGTGATATGGATGTCTGTGACTGGTTATGTTATGATTACTATGTTTGTTTCCGAAGATTATATATAGCCACTGTGTGATAGCTTTGAGTTTGTATCGGTATGTCGGATTTCCTCCTCTAAAGATATGCATTCTATTCTATCTGACATATCGGTGCTCGCACAAAGAAGTTACATGGATGGTCGCTCCTCCACAACCTTATTCTCCATGCTAATTGACAGCACTACCTCGTAGTGTTCTTGGTTAGCGTGGGTATAGAGGTGGGGTGTCACAGTATTTTCCAATAAAAATTTTCCAGTTGCTATGTTAAAATAGATGTATTCCAAATATCAAATTTTCATTGATAAATTTAATTATTTAATTTCAAGCAAAATTTCAGTTAATTACGTTATAAAAACCGTTAAAATTTACGGGTCGTTACAATAATTTTCATTTCGATTTCAAACATCATAACTAATTCTATACAACTATTAATCGTCTAAAATTTGGATCAGAACCTCCTCATGATATTACAAACAAAATATAAAAATTTGGTGTGCCATATAAAAGTGGAACGAAGTCAAAAAGTGGCAAACCATGAGCAGTTCTGGAGGCTTGGACGTGAGCTAGGAGGTAGAAGGTATGAGGTTTTTGAACAAAAGATTAGACCTTTTGATGTTTGCGTGATAGTAGGAAGCGTGCATGTGTTCTTTAAGGCTTGTGCATGGAGTTAGCAAGGAGTTTTGTGAGTTTTCACACCTTCAAAATAGATATGAAGTACCTATATTATTGTTTGAATTATTTATGTGTTGCTTGAGTTTATATTGTGATGTTTGGTTTTCATATTTTCTTTGGGAAGCAAATAGCATATTTGGATAATGGTTGTGGACTTTTTTGACTTTGTATGACTTTGAAACAAAGCACATAAGGATTAGTAGGGTTTGAAATGGAAGTGGATTTATAGTGATAGTCCTTATAAATGCACTTTGGAAATACCTTACTTTGTTGATTTCTATGGATCATTGTAGAGAGATCCTTCAGGGTTTCTTTCCATGGTTGAAATGAAATATGTGTATACTAGTTACCATTAAATGATTGGATGCTAAAAATTTGGTTATTATATCTGAAATCGATGAAACTTTCAAGTGTACAAAAAAAAATCGGCAGAACCTATTATAGTACTAATCTACAGCACTTTTAGAAAGGGTGTAGTAACTTTTGACTACTTTTTACAGCACTTTTGAAATGTTGCCTTTTAAGTTAAGACTTTAAATGTTTATAAATGACTTTAAACTTAACTACTTTTTGTCAGCCTTTTTTCAATCTTTTCTAACATATATTAGAGTGTTCTAAAAGTGGTTTGAGATTTTTATGTATTTTTAAGAATTAATTATGAATTTTTAAAGTAGGTAGGAAAACATTTCTTTTTCAAGTTTTAAATTCATTGTAAATTAATAATCTTTTGGTAATATTTTAAATAAATATTTTGAGATATATTCTAAGTATTTCTAAGGATATATAAAGTACATATAATTTTTACAAATTTTTTAATTATTTATTTAAGTATTAAAAAGCTTGTACAATATTATCTTTTAAATTGTTTTTAGAATTTTATTAATTGTATTAGATTATGAATAAATTAATATACAAATAATTATATATATCATTTTAAAAATATTTTTAGTAAATATATTGGTTGGAAAAGTAAGTTAAGTCATTTATAAAGTAATAAGGGAAATTTTGGATTTTAACACTTTAGTTAAAGAAAATGATTTTGTGAAGTTAAGTGAAAGCAAATTAATTTGTTAAATCAATGAAGACATAAGTAATTACAATTAGGATCATAATAAGATATTTAATAATGAATACTTTAAAAATAATTATAAGCGAATAGTTTTGGGTTATTGCTACAATGCTTGAGTAACTCTTGTCTTAAACCCTTATAAATGTAATTTGATTTTTAAAAGAGAGTTTAAAGATAATGTTTAAAGTATGAAATGTTTTGGTTTTATAGTAATAATGTTAGAGTAACATTCGTTTTAGACTTGTTTGACTATATTTTAATATAAGTAAATCTTTTAAAGTGATTTGTGAATATACTAATACCTTTAAGATAAGTATATAAATACTTTTTGAGTATTGAATAAAGTACAAATTAATAGAGAATTGTAAAATACTTGTATATATCTTTTGTAAGGATATTTATATATATATATATATACAAGTAGAAAAAGGAAGTTTTAATTAAAAAGGAGTATTAATTAATGAAGGATGTTTTAAATTGATTAGTAATCTAATTGATTAGTAGTTTACTTAATTAACGGTCTAATTAATTAGGAGTTTTAATCAGTTAGGAGTTTAGTTAATTAGGAATATAAATTAATAACGAAAGCTTTAATAAGTGAAAGAAGTTTTTTTGAGTAACTAATAAAAGGGATTTTTAATTAATAAACGATATCTTAAATAAAAGGGATTAAAAACCATTTAGGTGATTTGATCGTGCTTTGTATGAATTATTAGTGTTTGTTTGTTTGCTTGCTTATGGAAAGTATACGGGACTTAGTTTTCTTATGAGATCATTCACATTGTTATTGAAATTAACAAAATATCAACTTAGGAAATATCTAGAAGGAACACGAGATGATGCTATATCTTACATATAAACTCGCCTTACCTTTTAGGACAAATAATAAGAAAATCCGTTTAGATAGGAAATGTCACCACTCTTATCTATTGTTTGTTCATTTATGAAAAAACAGGATTTTAGTTAGCCAAAAATATATTGATTGGCTTTGGAGCATCCGGTAAGCGGGGAAGTATACTTATATGAGATAACTTGAAACTGTAACAACTTCAAATCCATATACGTGTTCAATGCTTTGGAAGATGTTCCGGATCTATTTGGAATGCTAGAATCCATTTGGGAATTCGTGATACATTCGAGTGATGATGGCTTGTGTGTTGAGATGTTGAACGTGACTTTACCAATGGAAAATGATAGAAAACAGAGAAGGGACATGGCCATGGGGGTTTAGCTAACCTCAAGGGTATATCAACTCTATATCTAGAGATGCTTATCAATTGTTGCTAGCGGGAGTTGATATGACTCAGATTACACACCAAGGGTAGTCCGGTGATGTTGACCTTATGGTATGTTTTATCTAAAGATATAGGATGCTTGGTAGGGAATCTCTGCTCTTTTCATTGAGGTCTGAGCCTTGAAGAACTAAGGGCACCTCTAACGGAAAATGTATATACAAACGCACCTTAACTGTTTTAGATGTATTCTAATATTTTTGTGGTGTGAGTAATGTAAGCATCACAACTATTTTCTTGTTTATATTCTTCATCTAATAATTATCTGTTATATACCGCAGTATGTACTTATTAGATGGGTTTGGCTCTTTTGAAAGGATAACCCTTACGACGATCTTAAAAGGTGTTATTATATATTATACATATTTCTTGAGTTTCTCACACTAGACTTTGGTCCGACCTGTGGTTTTAGTTTTTCCTTAATTCCCCGGGTGCTCTTTTTGGAAGGTTTGAGGAAAGCGGGTTTTTGTTGATGCTTATTGGGCTCATGGAGAGAAGCTAAATGATTTACCTACCATGGTATTTATTTCCGCTGCATTTCTTTATGTATATATACGAGCAATTGTAAGACATGCTGTTATAACTATCCAGGCTGATGATAACACGCTGAATGGTAACTCTGAAATGTTATGTATATTAGAGTAACACTGTGTACTATCTTTTGATATTATGTGTTATCAATCCTCCGTGAGATTTTGATTTTTTTGTTCTCCTCTTTCTTGTTCCTTTTCTTTTCTTCTTTTTCTTTACCCTACTTTCTGTCTTTGCGCCACTTGTGTGTTCGGCACGTGAATACCGTGAATGTACCAGTGCCGACATTCAACGGTTGAAAAGGCGATCAATTACATTGTGGTATCGGAGCTGAAGGTAAGCGAGAACCCTGGCTATGGTGGGGTATAAATCATTAAGAGATAAGGTAATAGAATGCCCTAGACCGAGTTAAGTGTATTATATATATGAGAGTGTATATGTATTGGATATATATTAGTAATATATTAGTATAAGTTGATAGTGTAGTTGCTTAATGTAGGGATTAATGATGGTTATATATTATTCCTTGTTAATTAGCTTAATCATGCTCACCCTATTTATAAGCAGTGTTCCTTTTTAATACATGAGTTAGGTAGACAGTAATCCATGGGGACATTGAAACGAACACCTTGGGAATTTAGTTTTACAGTTTGACTATAAGACGTTCAATGATAATGTTCGGTTAAAAGTTAACTTTAGTGAAAGATGTTTAATTATAATATAAAAGAAAGATAAGATATTTTGGAATAAATATTTATGAAATGATTTTATTAAATCAAGTGACTTTATGTAAAAAATAATGGTTTATAAAAAATGGTTTGTATATAAAAAGGATTTAAACTGAGAATTTGAGAGCTTAACTCTCTATGTTTTGAAAATTGTTTTCCAAGGTTTTTGAGGAAATAATAATTGTATTATTTGAACGTAACTGCGAATAGAAATATTTTAAAAAGGATTTTAAATGAGATAGAAAGTATCGAACTCACTTCTATCACTGGAAAATAATTCCAGTGGTGAATGCAGCATCATCGTTATTCATTTTCGAGTTTCAAAGTGGGGAATGCACTATTGTAGTTTGCTACAAATTATTTTAGTAAAATAGATTTTGATTTAAATACAAAAAAGTATGATTTGATATACAAGAGTTATAAGTTTATATATTATTATTTCAAATTGGTTTGAAATAAAATGCGGAGTTCAGTTTTTAAGTTTTCCGAAGAAAAAAAAATCTGATATAAAATATAAAGTGGTCTGATAATGGTTTTGAACTAACATTCTATATAGAAAAGATTTGTTTTTATACTATGTAGAGGGGCCACGTGGTAGTGGCATAGTCTAGAATAAAAGTTGGAGCTTTTCATGTTTTCCCGTTTTTGGCATGTTTAATAAATAATTAAAGCTTTATTAAGTAAATTCATGGACGCATGTACCCTATGCATTAGGAAGTTAGGTTTGTGTTTCATGATATGATATTTATTTTGATAGTTTTCATTCATTGAAATAAAACAGAATTTTCGGCAATTTTGGACAGTCGGAAACTTCCAAATTGATATAGAAATTGAAGCTAAGTGCCTTTGTGAATATATAAAAGATAAGTTTACGTAACTCTTAAATTCTGAAGATAGTAAGTTAGAATAAGTTTTAAATGGATTGAACATCTTTGTTAAGTAAAACATTCGATGTTATTGGGCCAACTAATACACATCTTTACTTTAGTGTTGTATAAGGAAAGTAGACTCAAGCCATGAGTTTGGATACCAAAGTCCAACTCTTCCTAACTACTTGCCAAACCCGGTAGATAGAGAGGTCTAACTCAATTATAAGATCCAAATTTATTTTGAGCCTTCGTCGGAATTTTAGTAAGTAAAATAAATAAGAATGTTTTGTATATACTCTTAGGATGTAGTGGAGTATTATACAAGCAATGAACTTAAGCCTTGAAATGTCTTAAAATAAAAACTAAGTTATGAGATGCTTTATAAATAAAGTTAAGCCTTTATAAAATTGTTTAAAAACTTAAGGGATGTTTTATAAAATGGATCATAAATAATTTTAGAAATGATAAGGGACTATATATAATAGTGAATGTATATTTAAAACGAAATTAGTGAAGTTAAGAAACCAACGGAATAGAATATGTAAGTTGTACGTAGACCATTTTATTAGCATGATAGTTGTTGATCTAGGATTTGAGTACATGATTCCAAGGTGATTTACACTGGTCCGACAAGGATTTTATCACTCAATTCTTGATGACAAACACTTAATACGGGTTCTTGATATGATTCTGAAGTTTTCTATCATAGTATATGGCTACATAAGGAGAACAGAGGTGTCTAATAAAGGAACCAGATCTAAGTTTGCATTAGAGATGTAAAGTGACCAATACTAGTTTGGAAGTGAAATTTATGTGATCGAGCAAGTGATAAGAATTGAGATTGTGTACGGACAATAAATATATATAGACACACACACAGATATATATATATATATATTAAGTGTAATGACCCGTATTTTTAGGTCTTCGAATTTGAATATTTATTTTGTTTAAATATTTGGATTTGAATTAAATTATAATAAAATCTATGGTTCAAATTTGGACTTGATTTTTAATGACGTATTTTAAATTTAATTTATAGAATCATTCCATAGTTTTTAATTTGGAAAATAGGTAAATTTTCGTTTGACGTATTTTACGGCAAACGTTGGCATTTAGAAACTTCATAGAATTTAATAACCTGTCTGTTTTATTTTTATTTAGTGATCATGTAACATTGCCATACGCGATCATCTTTTATTTTCAGTAGTTGGCAACTCGTATTTGGATATGATGCTGCGTAATAGGGTAGCGAAATGGATTTTAAATATTATAAACTAATACACATATGCATCTAGTATGGCCACCATGTTTCCCCAGCAATAAATTTGTCTCCTCAACCACCCTTGTTCCCCTGCCTTTTGTTTCCTGGTCCCCTTCATCCTACCTTTACCATGTGTATGCTTTTATCAACATAAATGTTGCTTTCCTCCATTTAATTTTCTAGTTCACATTCTCTGAAAACTTTAAACTAAGAAAAATCAATACACAGCATTTCCACTTGCTTTATCTTTACCTATTTTATCAAAAAACCAAAGAAAATGCATCATGTAATGACCCGTATTTTTTGATAATTAAAATATTAATTAAATAAGATTTTAGAATTTTATATTGAAAGAAAACTAAAATTTGTGGTGTTATAATGAGAGTAATAACTAAAATGTAATTTTAGTAATGTTAATATAAGGTAATTGCTAACTATTTTAATGTAATTCCAATTAATTGAAGTGACTGTAAAGTAATAATTGGTTATAACTATAAATAAGGAAATACATTGAATTTTGAAATTATATGTAATCGACTAGAATTGGCTAATATTGAATATGAAATCAGTGATGTTGTTTGAATGCTGTTGATAACTATTTAATGTAATTTCAAATTAATTGAAATAAATTGTAGGTTGAGTTGGTTATAATTGTAAATAATGAAATAAATTAAATGATGTAGTTAATGGTGAAATTATATGTAATTAATTGAAATAGGTTAATATTGAATACAAAACCATTTTGGGTAAGCAAATTATAACCCTTGGTTGTAAAGAATGAGATAATGGGTATGAATTATTGTTATAAACGATTGTATTAACTATTTTCTCATTAAATTATCCGTTTGAATATTGAATGGGTAATTAATGGAATAAAGGCAATTGAATGTTGGGTTTAATGTTGGAATTGTGTGTCGGTAATTGAAGTAATTTTAAAGTTATTTGGTGATAAGTTGTAATAAGGAAAGGAATTAAATGTTATATAAAAAAGGGAAAATTATATGAAATTAATGGAAAATTGAGTATAATCAGGGTTGTGTAAGTAGTCATAACATTTGCTGTTGATAATAAACTTATAAATGTGATTAAGTAAGTAAAAGGTAACATTTTTCATTTATCACCTATTTATTTAATCTATTGAAATTAAATTTAAAATCAATTGCAATTAATCTAATTACTTATTGCAGTTAATATGAATTAAAGTGATAACTATAGAAGATTGAGGTAATGAAATGGTAAACCAACGTTAAGTATATCTATAAGATGATAACTGATTGAATAATAAGATGAAAATCAAAATAAATATATATTGGAATTTAAATTAATTAATGAATTTATTGCTGTTAATTTGACTTAGAATCTTTCAATAAAAGGGAAAGAGAATTTATTTGAAATTAATGGCATTTAATGAAAGAAATGTACGTTTGTTACGATCCATTTTAAGGTGTAATTTTGAAATTAATTACAGTTATGTCGATTTGGATTCTTTCAATTTAAAAGAGTAAAAAAAAGAAACATTAATTTTAATTAATGGATATAACGAAAGAAACATATATTATTGTTAAAAATAAAAGAATGTTTTAATGAAAATAAAACGAACATTTTCGTTTTAAAGGTAAAAATAATTTTATAAAAAGAAGAAAAAAATGAATTTTAAAACAATATTTTATAGTCATTAAATATCAATTTGAGGCTATATATAAGTGATTTTAACACTAATCTTGAAATTTAAATTAAATTAACTTTTTAGGTTTCGTGATTGCGCTCTGAGAAAAACTTTATTTTGAAAAAAACTTGAATTTGAGTTCCGGATCATCTTTTATTTTGTGCAACGTTACGTTGGTTATTGTATTCAAATTTATTTATTATATGTTAATTATGTTTAAGCGGGTGTTAAAAAAAAGTATATTTGGTATTAATATATTTAATTGAGTGGAACATGCAATTAATTAGTTCCTAAGTGGTCCCTTAATTTCCTTATTATTCAATACACCTGCCGCTATTTCCACATTTGGTTTTATTGCAATTCTCTGATGTAGTTGAAAAGTGAATTCACGTCCTTTCTCATTCTTCTATTTTGTTTATTTTGTTACCCAAAGCATTTACTGAGATCATATAACTTCATTTTATTTGTCCCTTCCATACCTACTTTGTTTGTTACTTCCCTTTCTTCTTTTGTTTCATATCATATCTCATTCTTTCCCTTAAAACTTCATTATTTTTCAAACATCAAGGCCACTATTTTTTTTCCTCAAAGTCTCAATGTCAACATAGCTTTATACCTCCACTTATTTACTGCCAATTCATTTTTACTGAAGCTATGTTCAAAAATAGAAAAAAGGTGTGAGCATCTATTTCTTCCTCAACCACATCCGCTCCTTTCCTCATCACCTTGCCTTCTTTTGCAAGAAACCTTCAAAAAAAAGTGAACAATGAGAATTTGCTTTCAATGTTTTGGCTTTCTACTTCTTGCCTTTGTTTTGGGTACATCAAATTTGAAAACGTGAGTTATTAAAGTTTCTTATTTTAATAATTAAATGTGTATGTATTTTTTTAATATATCCTTATAACCTGAATATCTTCCACATACGTGCTCCGATACATGCGTAGTTTCTTCCATTGGACTCGTATCGGAATTCCTGACGACATGAAATAGGTTTGGCTGAGTTTGGAGACTGTTGGGAAAGACATCTTTGTTTGGATTTTTGCGTTCTAAATATCAAAGGTGAGTGTTTTGACCCACTCACGAATACTAAATTATCTTATGTTAGTTAAATTAAATTATGATGTGATTAGAAATTTATTGATTGTTGTTTGGTATTTTTTAGATTGTCATTTAAGTTAAATTTGAATTTATAATGAATTGAATTGCCATTTAATTAATATTGAATATAAATTGCTAGTTAAACACCTGATAATGATAATCAATTGATTGTTGTGATTTATTGGCTGATTTGGATGTTGGATTGTAATGGATGTTATTGGTTGACATTTTGGATGATTGGATGTTTATTTATGTATATATCTCTATTATCACTATGGATTGAAATGATAACCCAAGCGGTTTCCATTGATTTGGAAATTTTGATTTTTGATACTAGTTAAAATGACATATACCCATATTATTCTTTGAATTTGGATTATTTATTGGAATTGAATTATTTGAAAGGTTTAAGTTTTAAATTTAAACTTCAGATTTATTTTAGTTAAAATGATTAAGATTGGTATTTCGAATTATTTGAAATCTTTTAAATAATTATATCCACGTTGTACACTTGATAGGAGATGAAAATCTCGTAACATCTCTGAAGCATTACAGTAATATTTCTATTCTACTTATTTTGATTTGACTTACATAAGATCTTTTAGTCCCGACTCGAGTATTTTGCCTTTTTATTACGCTCGGGTCAGTCTGAGCTTTTCAGTGTATTGAAGACCATTTTATTTTGGAGGATGAAGACGGAGATGAGTCTACTATTTATTATTAAATATTCCACTACATCATGTATTCCGCTACATTATTTATTTATTTCTACTGTATGCATAACTCTGATTTGTATTGAAAAAGTGTACTCAAATGTCATTTGTAAAATAGCTTCATGAACTGTTTATTTGATTATTATATTTTGTCATTCCACTGCGAGATTCTATGTTTTGTTTTTCCTTCTTTTCTATTATTTTCTTATTTACCCCATTAACAATCCTCCCTTTTGAATGGTTTGAGTTGACATGTGTGGTTTATTGTCGATTTAAACCATCCAAAAAGGTGGGTCGTTACAGTTGGTATCAGAGCTTTGATTTTGACATACCTTAGCCTGTTGGGGTTAACTCATTAGAGATAGGGTAGTAATACCCTAGAATGAGTTGTTTGAGTGTATATATACGAGAGTGCATATTTGTTAGTGTTACAAAATGTTTTATATGAGTTTTGAAATGAATAATTTTTCCTAATATTATATGTTATAGAAAGGGATAATTTTTTTATAACCAATATGGTTATTTGTAATGTGTTTGATTTATGAAATGGTAATATTTAATTATTATCATTTATAGTGTGATTTGTTGTATTTAGTCAGTTTATAAGCATTGATTATTATTGTTGATTGAATTTATGGACTACACACTAGCTTAATAATGGTGTATCAAAGGAAATAAAGTGAATGATTATATGAATATGATTTCTAAGTTTAGTCTAAATAAAGATAATTCAAACTGAAAAATTTGAGATCTAAAACTCCGGTGTTTTAGAAATAGGTTTCCTAATATTTTGTAAATAATAGTAATATTATTCAAAAGTGAATAATTTGGATATTTGTTTATGAAATTAAAATGTTTTGTTGTGAATCATGTTGTTTGTTGATTGGTAGTTTCAACTATTGAAACAAAATGAAATATCTGGATATTTTGGATAGTCAAAACTTCTGAATTAATATATGAGTTGAAACTTAATAATTGGGTTGAATTATACAATTGAATTTGATAACCTTAATTTGAAAGCAAGTGAAACAAGGTTAATTTGTTATAGTTGAGTAGAATTATTGTATACATTATCGGCATGTAATGAAATAATATACAAATGTGAACTTTAAGCCTTGGAATATTTAAAATTGAAATTGTGATGACAGAAATGATGTAATTGTGAACTTAGTTAACAATTTATGAAATGTGTTATAAATAATTTGGGAAGTAAACTTGTATACTAATTGGATAAACAAACATGGATTAAAATGAATTGATTATAAATAAAGTCATGACCTGTAAATTGCTTATGAAATACAGGGATGTTGTGAGAAATAGTTAGAAATAAAGTTGTGATATCTCTAATCTCGTGTAATGTCTTACAAAGGAAGTTAAGCTTTATAAATTGGTTATAAACTTAAGGAAATTTCTTATGAAATGTTTTGAAAATAAATGCAGCGTTAAATGAGAAATATTACATGTGAAATTGAATGTAATTTAAAATGAAGAGAAATGTAAGCAATGTTATGAGAGAAAAAATATATTTATGTTTTATATTAAATGGAGAAATTATGTGAAATAAATATTAAATTACGAAGTGATATTTATGTTAATCAACGAGATTAATAACGAATTTAATTGAAAGGTAATTGTGATGAAACAGATTTGGAATAAATACGTAAGTTGTACGTATATTGTTTTGTTCGCATAATTAATTTCATCCGGATTTGAGTGCACAAGTTCGAGGTGAATTACACTATTTCATGTTAGGATTTTTAATTCGATTCTTGATGGCGAATATTTGATATGGATTTTGGCTTGATTCTAGAATTTATGTATCATAGTGTATAGCTATGCAAGGAGAAGGATGGTTTCAAGTCAAGGAACCTTATCGATATCCACATTAGGGAAGTCGAATGAACAATACTAGTTCGAAAGCAAATTTGTGTGATCGAGCGAGGGATTGAATGTGATTTTGTGTGACGATGACATATGTACATCTTATGTTCTGATATTATTGAAATGTTTTGACGCTGAAATTGAAAGTTTTTGGGTTGGATATCTTTGTAATTTAAATTGGAAATTTTCTTTAATGCAAAACTATTATTAATTTAAAACCATTTTTCAAAACTATCCTTCGTTTATTTCATCTTATTCAACTATTTTATTTTATTTTATATACAAAACTATTTTATATACAAAACTATTTTACAAACTATTTTATATACAAAACTATTTAAAAACTATTTTATATATAAAACTATTTTACAAACTATTTTATATATACAAAAATATACAGCAGCTTTATGTATAAAACTATTCTAAATTCGAAACCTTTATAAAGCATAAATGTTCAATTCCATAAGGCTCTTCATGTAGTGAAATTGATTTTTGAAGAAAATTTGATTCTTATATAAGATGGACTTTATATAAGTATAAGGTGATTTTGAAGACTATTGATTGTGGAATGTATTCGATCTGAAGAGATAAATCTTATCTATAACGGAATTTGTATAAGAATGATTTGATATATTCGAGACTATTGATTTTGGAAAGTACTCTATCTGAAAATGAAATTTTATATATAATGGAATTTATATAAGTGTGATAGTCGAAGTTATGATTTTGAAAGGGTACTATATACGGTATGTTATATTTTGAAGTAAAAGGTATGGGGAAGTACCCTCCGCGAAGAAATATAGTATGATATGCTTCGACCCAGATGGACTTGGGGAATCCAGGAATGGATTCGACCGATAAACCATAATATACTTGGGTGAATTTAGAAATGGATTCGAACCGATATGGTTGTCTGGACTTAAACTCATGAGTTCCTCGATTTTTTTTCCAGGGTAGATGCTTCTTTAGTTTACCCAATGGGGGCGCTTTCGATCCTTGGATCTGTTATTTATGGATCTTCTGGGAAGGAAGTGTGTAACGACCCGTAAATTTAACTTGTTTTAATAACGTCATTTATTGAAATTTTGTGAAATTTTAAACGATAAAATTTTGAAATATAAATTTGATATTTGGAATGCGTCTAGTTAAACATAGCAACTGGTAAATTTTCGTCCGAAAATATGAAAGTTTATTTCGCGCGTAAATTTACTTCAACTTAATCAGTCAAAAAGCGATGAAAATAAAATATTTTCGGAACCTAAATATTTTTACATAGAAAAATTCTAAACCATCTTCTGAGCAAACGCTATTTTTCGTTTGTTAAAATTCGGACTTCTTTAGCTCCGTCGATCTTATTTTTCTGCGTTTTGCTACATTTTCCGCTGGTAGAAAATTCGAATTTTTATAATTCAATCATATCGCTGATATCTGTATACCGTTTTGATCCGCTCGTCATGCTGATCTCTGCGATATACTTATTTCTGTTATCCGAACCTGGTACGCCGCGAAATCTGTAAACAGTTAGCCGTGGCGGTTCGTTATTTGAGTCTTTTGTCTTCAACTGACCATTCGTTGTCCCAACGGTCAAGAAATGGATGGACGTGCTTTATTAACTCTCGGAATTCGTACTTGCCCAAAGTCCAAATTGTGACTTTTGTTATTTCCTAGTTCAAATTATTTATGTCAGTTGGTTTATTTACTTTGGTCTCTGACTTCCATTTGCAACCTTTAAATCACACGTCCATTCATTTTTTCCTATAGCCAAAAGAATTTCATCTTCCCCCATATGTTTAGGCTGCCATTTCAAGAGTTCTACTTCTCTTTTCCCTGGCCTAGCATGGCCTCCCTCCTCCTTCACGCGACAGCCCCTCTCCATCCCATCGCCGTTCATCCCTCTGCCTTGCTCCGCCCACACGTCCACCCACCCTCTCACTGTCCTCTCCTCGGCTCCAGCGAGTCGCCAAACCCTCCTCCTCATCACCATTTCCCTCCACGTGAGACCCCTCTCCGCGTCTTTCCTCATCCCGTCCCCCTCCGCTATGGCCAGCGATCACGCCCTTGAGCCCAACTACTAGCGGCCCACCCGACATCTACTCGCCCAGCCTCGACTTTTGACCACCACCATTTTTCTCTGCTACTCGCTGCTGTGCATGCTTCCCTCAGCCACACTTTCTTTCGCATGGTATAAAATATATATAGTGTAAGTTATATTTTAGTTATATATTGTGTTACTGTATATAGGCTTACAGTGGTTGTTTAAATGATGTATAGTGTATATATACTATTGTGGGTCGTGTGATTTGTTTTCAATAATTACAGTGGGTATACGTATAGTATATGTATATAGTTTATGCGTATGGTTGGGTACATACATATATATATATATATATATATATGTTTTTAGCTAAAGTGTATATGTCAGTTTATGGTTTAAAGTTAAAGATATGCATGCAAGTTAAATATATGTTACATAGGTTATATAACATATTTTGTTTTGTCTTGCTGGAACTAGAATGGTAGAAAGAATGTTATATATATATATACGTATCTATAAGTGCTATATGAACCGGTTATTTGATAAGTATTTTATTGTTGGATTGAAATAGTAATGTATTAGTCTACGAGATTTGCTGTAGCTTATATATATATATATATCTCTTTTAAAAAAAATTAAAGTTATATTGTAAACACGTGAGAGGGTATATTTGTTTACAGAATTATATAGGTACCGGCAGTTGAGCTATTTGCAAACATATTTATGTACTGTGTATATTTTATATATTAAGTATTATATTCCGGTTATATTTACAGTTATATATGTGTGGATTTAGATTTCGAAGAAATTATATAACCTATAAGTTATATTTGGTTTTGTTGTTATATGAAGTATATATAAATTATATGATCGGTCACATGGATACGCAATTCTTTAAAATAGTTGGTTGTATCTTGAATACAAAATGTATATTTTGTTGTATATGAGTTTGTATACCCAGTATGTACTTTATATATATAAGATTTGTGCGAGTTATAGTACGTCAGTTTACTTGTCTAAGTTAGTATTGATTTTAATTTTATATACGTATATATGTTTTGGGATTTTGGAGTATATAGGTATGTACGTTTATTTTGGCTTTTAAATTATACGTATACATTTTGACTTAAAATATAGGTGTGAACTAAGTAATAACATTTTATATGATAAATACATATTTAAAATTTAACATGTGCTTAAATATAGAATATGTATATAGTTATACTTAGTTATATGAATTTACTTATACCATTATCTTCATCGATCCAATTCTGATTTGATTTCATCGACTTCTTATCTATCAGCTTTGTTCGTCGAATCGTGTCCATCTAGCGTTGCTTTGGAACTCGTTCCATTGTCAAACTCCTCTAGCCTCGAAAGGTGAGTAATCACTCACGATTAATGTTCTTTTATTTATTAAATCTGATTTCAATTGAAACGACAATTGAAATATGCTGCTGTTAGTTATTTACACTGTTATATATGTTATTACCTGTATCAGTTCACCTATGACATCTGACACAATTATCTGTTAATTATTTATGCAATGATAATACTGTTTGGCTGATAGTTGATTGATTGTTGATGTTTATATTGGACGTTAAACTGTTAATGTAAAATGATAAATAGTATGCAATTGAACTCGATACAGAATAGTTAAATGTTGACTTTGATTAGTTAAATTTGCATAGTATGACCACTTTGAATGTTAAATAAATTGACACGTAGAATAGTGTTAACTATACTTTGAACCATTGAATGTATGTTGAATAATCTATGTAATAGAAATTTGAATAATGAATGACAAGTGAAGAACTGTATAATTATTAGTGTAATAATCTTTAATCTACATGAAATGATAGTGTAGATTCTAGAAATAATTATATTAATTCGCACAAACTACAATGTGAATTAATACGGTTATTTCGGGATTATTTGAATTGATTATTGGATTGATATTGGTTGTTGTTATTGCTTGTTTATTTACTTTGATACCATCCCAGTTATCACACTGCAAGTTCCCTTTGCTATGTTTTGATTTTGAATGGAATTGGAATCGGGTTGAAATGATAAATACCCAAATTGAACTTTGACCTAGGATAGAGAATTAAATAAAACCTGATTGGTCAATAATTTGATTTAAAAATAAAATGAAGATTTTATTTGAACAAATAATATGGTTTTGAAACGAAGTTGGAAATTGAATTTTAATGAAATTTAAAAGTGAATATTTAATAATCTGAAATGAAATATTAATAAAGAAATTGATGAAAGAATGTTGTTTAATTTAAGAAATGATTGAATTAAGTTTTGAAATTATTTAATAATTTAATGAGATTGAATTATTTAATAATTAAATTAAATTGAATCCTTTGATAATTAAAATTGAACTTTTAATTAGTGAAATTTAATTCTTATTTAATTGAGCTTTGAAATTGTAACTAAGTAAATGAATATGTGAAATTGAATTTCTTTAACAAGAAATAAAAGGTGATTTATTGAAATTAATGTAAGACTTGAAATTTAAAGAATTTGATTTGATGAATTTAATTTAATTCAATTTGTAAGTTTTGATATAATGAAGTTGAATTTAAATAATGGATAATGAATTGGAAATTTAATAGAAACTGTTTTAAATGACAAATTTACTTAACGAATATTGAATGAAATCGATAAATGAATTTAAATTGATTGAATGTAGATTAAATCATTTTAAATGATTTCGGAATGAAACTGATATATGAACTTGAATTAATATTTGAATTGTTTTAAATAAAAATTGAAATTTGAATTATAAGATTTTGAAATGGTAATTTGAGAGTTTTGAAATGTAAATTTTGGAAATTGGTTTAGAAAGACAAATAAAATGTTGATTTGTAAATTCTAATTGAAATTGTAATTGATTTGGTTTTGAAATATAGAAATGACCAATCAGTGTGATAATCACGAAAGTTATTAAAGAGACCGGAATCGGTTAGGGACATACTCACTGTCTAAATCGAAAACCAATTTAATAACTATACGCGGAGTGTGATCCAGAATGAAGTGGTTGGAATGATGTACGTGATGACTGAAGAAAGAGAACGATAATGGATAGCCTTGACACTTGTGTCAAATTGGAAATGACTAAAACAGGAGCCGTGCCGGGCCAAATGGAGGTCAGCTACCTCAAGCGAACACACTTCTTCGAACTACTCATTACTTGTTGTCGATTGGTGCACCCTTGATTTTAGGAGTGTTGTTTCGCGGTGTTGCGGTCGCTGCGGCGATGCGTTCTCACCAGTCCGGATCAGGCAAACGGTAGTTTCACTAAGTTGGGTATTGCCTCATGTGCCTTGTCATACTTGTATCCCTATACGCGACCACTACGATTTGTTTTGTACCTTTAGTATATGGATTGCCCTCAGGTGACTTCCGGTTTGGGGAAACTACGGTCTTGTATATGCTCTTGGGAATAAAAATGTGTTAAGGGTGGAATGGGCCATGACTTAACACTATTTTGATATTTTATATTACTGATAGGCATTATCTACTTATCGTACACTACTACATAGTAGATAGTTTAACGGATCCTTAAAGGATGGTTATTCCAACATCCTTTGAGTTACATGTATTTCAATTGCTATTTCACTTGAGTTGGATTTATTAATATAAGAATGTTAATCCTGACTTGAGTGTCTTGTGTTTTTGCTTTACGCTCGGGTCAGACTGAGTGTACCAGTATTCGAGACTCACCTTTGAAGTTGGAGCTTTGCTTGAAGATCCAGCCATCTATTCTGCTTTCAGTATTCGATGATTCTAGTGATGTATTCTGATTTGTATCGTGTTACTCTTCCATTGTATCTGGTTTAACTCTGATGTAACTTTTATATTTATATAGTAGCTTCATGAACTACTATCTCTTTTATTTCCGCTGCAACTATTACTCTGTGTCTGTGATCTGTGATTATTTATTTACTGTATATGTTCAGTTTTGCCAAATTTAAATTAACAACGCAGTATTTTGAGCAATTCAATTCCGACATGAGTGTCTACCTATACACTTATAATGGATGCGAATGGTCCAAAATATCGGGTCGTTACAGTTGGTATCAGAGCTTTGGTAGCTCTAGGCAAAACTCAACATATAGGGTAAATGTATTTACAGAATCACTCTCATTTGAGTTTCAATCTCTTCCTTTTGACTCGACTCCTTCGAATTTTGGAACGTTCCCCTTGGTTCCGAAATTCATTCGTGTCCTTCACTATTCGTCTTCTTTCAATTCTGGAGAACCCCATAACTCCATTTTGAATGATATCTATAATAGACCGGCGGTCTCGCCAATCTTCGAATGATTCATAAAGAAGCAAAACTCCTTTACAATAGGCATTGATTTACCAGAGATTTCTATATCCTCGGTTTACGATGCTATCTATCTCCTGATATACTGAATTCTATTTCTTGAGATCGAATGTCGATTTACCTCGAAATTCTACAACGATCTTATTCTTGAAGTCATGGTCGACCCGGTTAAGGTTGCCCGCGATTTATATAAACTTATCAAATCATTCTACTGTGTTATTTAATCATCATATCTTTGTTTCGAACTTATCTTCGAATCGAAATTCTCTTTGATTTGAGTCCATCAAATTTGAATCGCTATCTTTGCTTTGAAATCTATTCTTATATAGTCGAGCGAGGAAGTGTATTTGTAAAATTATATTTAAAATGTTTAAAAATATATTGTGTTGTTTGAGTTGTTGATGTTGATTTGGGTTTCCGATCGATTCGTCTGATCAACGCTATCGATAGGATTTCCAAAACACTTGAGCAGAGCAAACTGACACAATATTATTTTCAAACTTGGTAAATGAAATAATTTTGTATATTATAAATATATAAGTAAATTTTTCTAGAAAAAAAAGAAGAAAAAAGAGGTTAATTAATTCGTTGTTTGAAATGATAATATTTGATGTTCATCTATTGTTTGATAAATGAATTTATAAACTTGGTTTACAAACTGATTTAGAATTTGAAATTTAATTAAATTAAGAATTTGAGAATTTAATTTCCAATGATTTCGAACTATGGTTTTAAAGGTTTAAAATGCACATTATTTAAAGGTATTTTGACTATAATTTATTTCCAAAGAATTTTAATGTATATTATTTAAAGTATTTTCAAATAGGAACCGTTTTCAAAGAATTTTAAAATGTTGAAATCAGTGCTCTTCTCTTTGTCGCTGGAAAATAATTTCGGTGATGATGGCCGCATCATCGACATTCATTTTCGAGTTTCGAAGTGGAGAAACCATTCTGTAGCTTTGCTACGGTTTTGTTTGGGAAATATTTTAATTTGAATTTCTTAAGTATGACTTGATTTATATATATATATATGGGAATATTATTTAAATTTAATTTGATTTAATATATATAATATATATGTAATTATTTCTAAAGGGTTTGAAATTAAACGAAAATTAAATTCTTAAAAATCATGTTAAAAGATGTTTTCAATTATAAATAAAGCTAAATTTTGAATAAGTATTTTAACTTGAAATAATTGAATTTGAAAATTTTATTTGTATAGTACTAAATTTCATTTCAAAAGAACTTACCTAATTATTCAGAAGTTAAAATGTAATTGGATAATATACAATATAAAATAATTTTTTAAATAAAATTTGAGTGTTTATAATAAATGTTATGCACTTAGATTTCAATTTAAAAAAAATGCTAATAAAGATGATAGAATAATAAGTTAATTGAATGATATAAATAAAGTAAATTTTGTTCTGAAAGAATTAACAAATTGAATTGAATCAGCTTAATGAAATACCTTGAAGTTAGGGACATACTCACTGTCTAAATCGAAAACCACTTTAATAACTATACGCGGAGTGTGATCCAGAATGAAGTGGTTGGAATGATGTACGTGATGACTGAAGAAAGAGAACGATAATGGATAGCCTTGACACTTGTGTCAAATTGGAAATGACTAAAACAAGTGCCGTGCCGGGCCAAATGGAGGTCAGCTACCTCAAGCGAACACACTTCTTCGAACTACTCATTACTTGTTATCGATTGGTGCTGTGACGACCGCCCATGACCTCTGCACCGAATCTAGAGATAGTGCGCTGTAAAGTGTGCCAGGCGACCATGGACGATTGCCAGGGTAAATTAAAACAACAGGATCTATCGTATTACTCACAGCGCATGGACAAAATACAATAGAACATATATATAGGGAAGCTTTACAGAATAAAATGTCATCATATAAAACTTCATAATAGTTGAATACAAGCATCTGAACAGTCAATACATCAAGCCTCACTACATATCACTCAGAGAATACAAAGCAGCGGAACATCCAGTACATATAGTAAAAAGATAATATGCAACCCTCCAGCTCGTCTTCGATATCAGCAACGTGGGAAGCAAGAACAGCACCTGTCACCTGCTACCTAGTCTGCCCGTCCCAAAATGGATGAACAGCCCAAGGCAATAAGAATTAAAACATAAAGCCTTGAGTCAGACAACAGTCTTAGTGAGCAGTAAATTAACTAACAACATACCAAAAGAGCATAAAGGAAAAAGGAATAGGAATACAACCCTCCCACTCCACCTCTTTCTACAGTGATACCCCCCAGACACACACTAAGCAGAAGCAACATAGCAGAGCATACAATTTAAAGTAAAGTAATAATCATTCGAGTCAAGGACGATGTTTTCCAAGTACCAAGGCCTAAATCAGATAAGCACCCAGAAAATACCGCTCTTGAGTCCGAATGACGATACATCCAAACATCCATGACTCTGGCTATCACCATTATCACTGCTTCGGTATCACCGTTAATTGAATGACTGGCACATTCTTTCAGCCGTCCGTCAAGGGCTAAGGGAAACCCCGGTTCTAGACATAACTCCCGCACGTCATCGTGACCCGTGCCTAGGACTATCGAATCTGCCCAGAGTACTCGACCATCAACAGTTAGCCGTTGGGACTATCGAATCTGCCCAAACGTACTCTTGCTTTGAGCATGCTAGAACCTTCAACCACGATGAGACCCAAGCCTCCTAGTCATCCTCCTCGACGACTATTTCCATAACCATCCATTATCCTCAACTCGAACCATTTCACCGAGTTATCAACATGTTTGGGATGATCCCGTCTGGATTAAACCAAGTCTTCATCACATGATGCCTCGCTTCATCACATCCTCGCAAAGCCTCATCTCAACATTTCATCATCAAATCTATGCATAAGAGCTTCATCATCCCGCTACATATGCCATGAGCAGCTTTCCCATTTCAAGAGCCTTTCTCTTATCTTTTGAATCATCTTCGACCATCTTGTCTAAAACCAATCAACAATTATCTAATTCACGGTAATCAATCATGTCAAACATCAATCCAAGAAATCAAGCATTCAATTATAAGCAAAATGGACAATTATAACAATAATGGCAATTTCGTAATTAAAGAGTTGAAAGTCTAACAAGCATGAAAACATGAGAATTATCTCTACAACTTGATGAATAAACTTGCATAGGTTAATCATGCACAAAAATGGTTGTCAAATCATCATGAACAATGGATCTACATGGATCTACACTTAGGTTTACAAAAATGCATAGAAATCACTATTTTAACACCAAATCAAGCCAACAATCCGATCTACTCCTTTGGATCCGTGTGAGAGATAATCACCACTCACCAAATCACCTAAACAACCCTAAATCAACACACTTCAGATCTGGACAGCGAAGGATCTAACTCGATCTACCAAAATCCCACTTCAGACAATGAAATCTCTCTTCGAAGAATGTAGATCTTCAACTTTAACTCTTGGATCTTCGATCTTGATCTTCGATTTGGATGGAAGGAATCACAAGATTAGAGTGGAGAAAAGAAGTGAAGAAGTGCAGCACTCGAGCTCTCAAAATGGCAGGACTTTGTCGCTTCAAAATTCGAATCCCAAAAAGTGAGGAAATGGACGTGTATTTATAGGCTGGAAACCTAAAATGTCACGACCTAAAATGTCACGACCTAAAATGTCACGACCTAAAATGTCACGACCTAAAATGTCACGACCTAAGACTTAGAAAAAATCATGCCCAAAATCTGAAATGACTTAATGATGCTAAATTTTCCAGATTTTGACGAACTTGTCGATCCATAAAAATACGGGTCGTTACATTCTCTCCCCCTTAGGAATTTCGTCCCCGAAATTCCAAGCAATCAAAGCAATCAAAGACTATTCTGTACGCCTACCATCCATAGCAATCAACAAACCATGCATCCAATTCTAGCTTAGCATGCAGAATTCTAAAACTAGAGCAAGTTACAACATTGTGAGATGACCCGACACCTTAGGGCCATACCTCGAAGAGTTCAGGATGAGCTGCCTTCATCCTCTCTTCCACCTCCCACGTACAGTCGTTATCATCATCACTCTATTGTATCTTGAGCAACTTAACTACCTTCCTCCTAAGTTGTTTCGTGTTGGTTTCCACAACAAGAAGCGACTTACGAGGTCTTCTATCAACGGGATCAACTTCGAAATCTTCACAGCTATCAGTAGAAACCACCGTACTCGAGTCGTGCACATACTTCCGTAGATACGATACATGGAAAACATTGTGCACACCCGATATCTTCTCCGGTAATTCCAACCTGTAGGCGAGCTTTCCAATTCGCTCGATGATCGGGAATGGTCCAACAAATCTCGGAGTCAATTTTCCTTTCTTCCCGAATCTAATAACATTCTTCAGAGGAGAAATCTTCACAAAAACCATATCACCTATGTCGAATTCCAAATCTTTACGACGCTTATCAGCATAACTTTTCTGACGATCTTGGGCTGCCTTCATTCGTTGCCGAATGATCTCTATACAATCCGAAGTCTGTCGAATCATTTCTGGCCCAAGTATTAACTTTTCTCCGGTCTCTAACCAACATGTCGGAGAGTTACACGGTCTTCCATACAATGCCTCATATGGTGCCATACCAATGCTTGACTGGTAACTGTTGTTATACGAAAACTCCACTAAATGAAGGTGATCTTCCCATGATCCTCCAAAATCCAAAACACAAGCTCTAAGAAGATCTTCCAAAACTCGGTTGACTCTCTCGGTCTGACCATCTGTTTGAGGATGATAAGCTGTACTCAAACACAACTCGGTTCCCAAAACTTCCTGGAAGCTCTTCCAAAATCCACTAGTGAACAATGGGTCTCGATCGCTCACTATACTCTTCGGAATACCATGGAATCGAACTATCCACTTAACATACAACTCAGCCAACTTTGATGCAGTCCTAGTCGATCGAACAGGAATGAATCTTGCACTCTTAGTCAGACGATCTACAATGACCCAAATCCCTTCATTTCCCGTTCTGGTTCTAGGCAATCCATCGATAAAATCCATCGATACCTGCTCACACTTCCATGTAGGAACTTCTAATGGTTGAAGCAATCCACTTGGCTTCTTCTGTTCGGCTTTTACCAACTAGCAGTTCATGCATTTGGAAATAAAATTTCCAACATCTTTCTTCATACCTTCCCAGTAGTAGGTTCTCTTCATATCCCGATACATCTTATTTCCACCTGGATGAATTGTCAACTTCGAGTGATGACTTTCCTTTAGAACTTCATCTCTCAATCCATCTATATCGGGAACAACTAGTCGTCCTTGCTTTCGAAGCCAACCCTCTCGATCGACCTCGAATCCTTTATCCTTTTCTGGATCCAATCCAGATTCCAAATCACGGATAATCTTGACAATCTTATCATCTCACTTTTGACTCTCACCAATCCTTTCCACAAGAGTCGGTCTTATTGATTAGTTTGCCAATATCTCAGGTTCCAATTCGCATCTAGGTATGAAGTCAAATCCAGCTAAATACTCGAGACTCTTCCATTCTGAAAACATGGCTCCCAATTCTGCATGTTTTCGACTTAACGCATCAGCCACTGCATTACCTTTTCCCGGAGTATAAGCTATACCAAAATCATATGATGCTAAAAACTCTAGCCATCGCTGCTGCCGAAGATTCAAATCCTTTTGGGAGAAAAGATACTTCAACGACTTATGATCTGTAAACAACTCGAATCGAACTCCCAATAGATAATGTCTCCACATCTTCAGAGCAAAAACAATCGCCGCTAACTCCAAATCATGAGTCGGGTAATTCCTTTCATGCGGCTTCAGTTGTCGACTTGCATACGCAACAACTTTATCCCTCTGCATCAGCACTGCTCCAAGTCCAGTACCACATGCGTCGGTGTAAACCACCATCTCATCATTCCCACTTGGAATAGTCAAAACAGGAGCACTTGTCAATTGCTCTTTCAGGATTCTGAAAGCTTGCTCACACTTATCTTCCCACTTGAACACTTGGTTCTTCTTCGTCAATCCTGTTAACGGTGCAGCCACCTTGGAGAAGTCTTTGATAAACCGTCGATAATATCCTGCTAATCCAAGAAAACTTCTCACATCGGATGCATTCTTAGGTCTAACCCAATCCTGGATTGCTGCCACCTTAGCGGGATCAACCGCTATTCCATTTCCAGAAATAACATGGCCTAAGAACCTCACTTCGCTCTTCCAGAAGTGACACTTCGAAAACTTAGCCTTCAGCTGATGTTTCCGCAAGATTTCCAAAACAATACGCAAGTGTGTCTTGTGCTCTTCTTCAGTTCTGGAGTAAATCAGAATATCATCCACGAACACAAGCACGAACTTGTTCAACTGATCTCTGAACACTCTATTCATAAGATCCACAAAATATGTTGGCGCGTTAGTTAATCCAAACGGCATTACCAGCCACTCAAAGAATCCAGATGGTGTCCTGAAAGCAGTCTTCGGCACACTATCCCTAGCAACTCTCAACTGGTGGAATCCCGTTGCCAAATCCATCTGAGAAAACACCTTAGCTTCGTGAAGCTGATCAAACAAGTCATCTATTCTCGGCAATGGATACTTGTTCTTCTTAGTCACCTTATTCAGCTCACGATAATCCACACACAACCTCAGCGATCCATCCGCTTTGGTTACAAACACAACTGGTGCACCCCATTCGGACACACTACGCCGGATGAATCCTTTCTGTAAAAGATCATCAACTTGCACCCTCAACTCTTGCTGTTCCCTATGCGTAATCCGCCTAAGAGGCATCACAACAGGTCTGGCTCCTTCAACTAGATCTATACGAAACTCGATCTCTCTATGCGGCGGTAACCCTTTGACTTCGTCAAAGACATCCTCGAATCCATTAACGATTGGCAACGATGACAGTCCATCCCGTGGAACAACCAGCGAATACATGAAGCTCATGAAGACGCCTTCTTCATGCTTACATCGTATCACAATCTTTCGCCCTTCCACATTCTCGACTGTCACCTCCAATCTCTCACAATCAACCTTTGCCGCATACTTTCTAAGCCAGTCCATACCCAAAATAATTCCGAACCCCGCAAAGTTCAGAACAAAGCAATCACAAACAAAAGAGCAACCATGACTCGATACAACTAGACCACGGCATATCATACACAAACAAGACGAACCCCCAACTGGATTAGTCACAACCAATGGCCTATCAACAATATCCGGTTCCAAACCCAACCGGTCTACAAGTTCACTACAAACAAACGAATGCGACGCTCCAGTATCAAACAGAACTCTAACTGGAACACCACATAGGAAAAGAGTACCTTGGACCACAACACTCTTCCCCTTCTCTTTCGCAGTAGGAGCTTTTGAAGACGACGGAACAGCTCCCAAAGCATAAGCTTGCACAATCTGCTTGCCCCTCCACGGTTCCGGACAATTCTTCCTGAAATGCCCTGGCTTGTCACAGTTGTGACACTTCATCGGTGCCTTCGGATTCTTACAATCCTTAGAGAAATGGCCCTTCTGCTGACAATTGTAGCAAGTCACCTCGCCTTTCGGCTTCTTCTGGCCATCCTTACCCTTCTGCTGCTGCTGCTTCCTCTTCTGGTTTCCACCCTGCTGTGGTTTAGACTCCCCCTTGGTCACAGCAACAACAGATCCTTCCTTAGGAAACAGACTCTCATGCCTGAGAGCTTTCTCCACAAGCTTCTCAAATGAATCGTCCAAATGATCCACCAACTGTCTCCCAAGATAACTGTCCAAGCCTGTCACAAACTTCTCATTCTTCTGATAAGCAGATTCAATATATGACCGGGCATACTTGGACAGAGCTTCGAACTCAGAAACATACTCAAGAACAGATCTTCCACCTTACTTGAGCTCCACAAACTTCTTGAACAGAACAGACTTCTGAGCTGTAGAAATGAACTTAGCTTCAAATCTAGCTTGGAATTGCTCCCAAGTAATCTCTTCCTCCGCAGTATTGATGGTAATAGAGTTCCACCAATCAGAAGCTCTCCCTTGAAGCTGCCTTGATGCCAACTTCCTCTTAGTTGCATCATCAATTCCCAAATCACCAAAGATCCTTCCACAAGCATCTATCCATCTTTGGACCTCGATAGTTGATTCTGTTCCCAAGAAAACCTTCCCTCCAAGAGCAGTGTAGTCCTTACTCAGCTTAGCAAAATCCACCGGCTTTGGAGTTTGGACTTGAACTCCAACATCAACTGCTGTCCCCGGAACTGGTATCCTTCTCATGATCGAAGTCATCATAGCTTCGAACATAGCTGCATAATCAGTAGTTCCTTCAGCAGCATGGCCTTCCCTAGCAGCTGGTCTCCCTCTTCAACTCATTCTCAGTATCTATAAAAAGAGAATGATCAGAACATCTTGGAGAACAACTGCACAAAGGACTCAAGCTCTACTAATCTACTATATTATATGTAGTAGTCATCCATCAAAATTACAATTACGTCTCTCATACGTAGTTATGTCAGCGAGCGTTGGGTAAAATCGATTAACCAATGCTCTGATACCAAATGTGACGACCGCCCATGACCCCTGCACCGAATCTAGAGATAGTGCGCTGTAAAGTGTGTCAGGCGACCATGGACGATTGCCAGGGTAAATTAAAACAACAGGATCTATCGTATTACTCACAGCGCATGGACAAAATACAATAGAACATATATATAGGGAAGCTTTACAGAATAAAATGTCATCATATAAAACTTCATAATAGTTGAATACAAGCATCTGAACAGTCAATACATCAAGCCTCACTACATATCACTCAGAGAATACAAAGCAGCGGAACATCCAGTACATATAGTAAAAAGATAATATGCAACCCTCCAGCTCGTCTTTGATATCAGCAACGTGGGAAGCAAGAACAGCACCTGTCACCTGCTACCTAGTCTGCCCGTCCCAAAATGGACGAACAGCCCAAGGCAATAAGAATTAAAACATAAAGCCTTGAGTCAGACAGTAGTCTTAGTGAGCAGTAAATTAACTAACAACATACCAAAAGAGCATAAAGGAAAAAGGAATAGGAATACAACCCTCCCACTCCACCTCTTTCTACAGTGATAGCCCCCAGACACACACTAAGCAGAAGCAACATAGCAGAGCATACAATTTAATGTAAAGTAATAATCATTCGAGTCAAGGACGATGTTTTCCAAGTACCAAGGCCTAAATCAGATAAGCACCCAGAAAATACCGCTCTTGAGTCCGAATGACGATACATCCAAACATCCATGACTCTGGCTATCACCGTTATCACTGCTTCGGTATCACCGTTAATTGAATGACCGGCACATTCTTTCAGCCGTCCGTCAAGGGCTAAGGGAAACCCCGGTTCTAGACATAACTCCCGCATGTTATCGTGACCCGTGCCTAGGACTATCGAATCTGCCCAGAGTACTCGACCATCAACAGTTAGCCGTTGGGACTATCGAATCTGCCCAAACGTACTCTTGCTTTGAGCATGCTAGAACCTTCAACCACGATGAGACCCAAGCCTCCTAGTCATCCTCCTCGACGACTATTTCCATAACCATCCATTATCCTCAACTCGAACCATTTCACCGAGTTATCAACATGTTTGGGATGATCCCGTCTGGATTAAACCAAGTCTTCATCACATGATGCCTCGCTTCATCACATTCTCGCAAAGCCTCATCTCAACATTTCATCATCAAATCTATGCATAAGAGCTTCATCATCCCGCTACATATGCCATGAGCAGCTTTCCCATTTCAAGAGCCTTTCTCTTATCTTTTGAATCATCTTCGACCATCTTGTCTAAAACCAATCAACAATTATCTAATTCACGGTAATCAATCATGTCAAACATCAATCCAAGAAATCAAGCATTCAATTATAAGCAAAATGGACAATTATAACAATAATGGCAATTTCGTAATTAAAGAGTCGAAAGTCTAACAAGCATGAAAACATGAGAATTATCTCTACAACTTGATGAATAAACTTGCATAGGTTAATCATGCACAAAAATGGTTGTCAAATCATCATGAACAATGGATCTACATGGATCTACACTTAGGTTTACAAAAATGCATAGAAATCACTATTTTAACACCAAATCAAGCCAACAATCCGATCTACTCCTTTGGATCCGTGTGAGAGATAATCACCACTCACCAAATCACCTAAATAACCCTAAATCAACACACTTCAGATCTGGACAGCGAAGGATCTAACTCGATCTACCAAAATCCCACTTCAAACAATGAAATCTCTCTTCGAAGAATGTAGATCTTCAACTTTAACTCTTGGATCTTCGATCTTGATCTTCGACTTGGATGGAAGGAATCACAAGATTAGAGTGGAGAAAATAAGTGAAGAAGTGCAGCACTCGAGCTCTCAAAATGGCAGGACTTCGTCGCTTCAAAATTCGAATCCCAAAAAGTGAGGAAATGGACGTGTATTTATAGGCTGGAAACCTAAAATGTCACGACCTAAAATGTCACGACCTAAAATGTCACGACCTAAAATGTCACGACCTAAAATGTCACGACCTAAAATGTCACGACCTAAAATGTCACGACCTAAGACTTAGAAAAAATCATGCCCAAAATCTGAAATGACTTAATGATGCTAAATTTTCTAGATTTTGACGAACTTGTCGATCCGTAAAAATACGGGTCGTTACAGGTGCACCCTTGATTTTGGGAGTGTTGTTTCACGGTGTTGCGGTCGCTGCGGCGATGCGTTCTCACCAGTCTGGATCAGGCAAACGGTAGTTTCACTACCTTGGGTATTGCCTCATGTGCCTTGTCATACTTGTATCCCTATACGCGACCACTACGATTTGTTTTGTACCTTTAGTATATGGATTGCCCTCTGGTGACTTCCGGTTTTGGGGAAACTACGGTCTTGTATATGCTCTTGGGAATAAAAATGTGTTAAGGGTGGAATGGGCCATGGATTAACACTATTTTGATATTTTATATTACTGATAGGCATTATCTACTTATCGTACACTACTACATAGTAGATAGTTTAACGGATCTTTAAAGGATGGTTATTCCAACATCCTTTGAGTTACATGTATTTCAATTGCTATTTCACTTGAGTTGGATTTATTAATATAAGAATGTTAATCCTGACTTGAGTGTCTTGTGTTTTTGCTTTACGCTCGGGTCAGACTGAGTGTACCAGTATTCGAGACTCACCTTTGAAGTTGGAGCTTTGCTTGAAGATCCAGCCATCTATTTTGCTTTCAGTATTCGATGATTCTGGTGATGTATTCTGATTTGTATCTGATGTATCGTGTTACTCTTCCGTTGTATCTGGTTTAACTCTGATGTAACTTTTATATTTATATAGTAGCTTCATGAACTACTATCTCTTTTATTTCCGCTGCAACTATTACTCTGTGTCTGTGATCTGTGATTATTTATTTATTGTATATGTTCAGTTTTGCCAAATTTAAATTAACAACGCGGTATTTTGAGCAATTCAATTCCGGCATGAGTGTCTACCTATACACTTATAATGGATGCGAATGGTCCAAAATATCGGGTCGTTACAAAGTGCATCCATTGCATAAATAATTGAATCGGTAGTTACCACTGCAGCAGGAGTCGAAGGTCCCTTGTTTACGAAATGGATACAATATTTTTCTGGAATCCGGAAGATGGAAGGATCTTCTGGAAAGTTTTGTGTCCATTGCATAAACACTGGATCAGCAGTGGGCCACTGCTATCGTAACAACATCATTTGACATCAGATTTTGAGCGGTACTTCTCATACCTGTTTTTTAGTATTTTTCACTAGGTGTTGAAACAGGTCTACTAAGTACTTGGAGATTTCTAGTCTTGCGCCTAATCAACGTACGACCAGAGTCAGCAAGAACGAGGATAAACTTGTTAAAACATCGAGTTATAAAAGTATTTTGATAAAGTATTATATAAAGAATATTTTGGTCATTTTTTTCATTTCTAAAGACTTTAAAAATGTTTAAAATATTGTTATTTATGTACAGCATGGTTTAATAGTAAATCATTAGTTTTGTAAATATTGTGAGAAGTTATTAATTAAATAAAACATATTTAAAGTTAATGATTATTGATTTATTAATGATGTTTAAAAGTATTTTGAGATTTAAAACTAATAAAATTTATAAATAACGGATTTAAGGTTTTCAATAACTTCTTTTTAAATATAAGTAGTGATGTAAATAATTGTTTTCAAATAGCTTACACATATTTATAAAGATGTTATTTAAAAATATTTATGTGATATTTATAAATGAAGCAAGAAATTTTACAGATGAATTTTTTTTTCGTAAAGTATTATAGTATTAAAGATGATGGTTTGCAAATGAAGTTTTCAAATGAATATTTCAAGCAAATTTATAAAAGTTTCTTTGAATGTATAATTTAAAGATATTATATAAATGGGAAAAAATGATTTGCGAAGTTTTATTTATAGTAATATACTTACCAATAAATTTGAATCTCTATTTTGGAACCATGGTTTGAAATATTTACTTGATTTCGAAGTAATAACAGTAAATTTATAGGTTTATTCACTATTTGAATTTTTGTATTAAACCATAATAAATGTTTTTCCATGATTTGAATATTCATTTTAAACAAGTGTGTAAAATTAATTATGAAGATATGAAATTTTATACTTTGATTTGGATATTTAATGTAAGATTTGAGTATATTATTAGTTTCAGTTTAATAATCTAGGGTTATACTTATTTTAAAATATGAGTCTAATAAATTATCGGATTTAAGGAACGTTATAAAAAAAGGGGCTTATCATAATGTTTTGATATAAACTTCTAACATTGTTTAAACTTTTGGAAAATTCTTGCATAATGCTATGAAGATGTTTTAAATATATCTTATATTCTTACTAAGTGAATGAGGTTAAATGTTTAATTGAATTTTTAGATACATTGAAATATTCCTTTTCTCTTCAAGGGCGAATACCAAAAACTTATGTAACATTTAATTACATTACAAATATATATATATATATAACTTACCAGAAATGTTTAATAAGTTGAAATGTTAATAGAATATGTAATAGGATATTATACAAGTAAAACTTAAGAAATGGAAGTGTTCAATGAAATTATTTCTAAATAAGAATTTTGATGTACAAGAAATGTTATGAACGTAAGTTAATATTGTGAAATAATTTATGTAATTACACGAAAGAAAAAGAAAAGGACGTTATATGAAGAAGAAAAATGAACAGTAATGATGTAAAAAGAAACCAATTGAATAAACTTAAATATTGTGTTGAAATTATTGGTTGTTTTGGCTTATGTGATGTTAGGAAAGGATACTTCTAACTGTATAAGGATGTATAGATAATCTACAAGTAATTATCTAAGGCTGTTGAGCATAGGGTACACTTAATAGTTTATTTATCATCTTGTATGATTAAAAGTTTCTAAACCTGAACAAATCATTAGTTTGGTTGCTATGGACGTATGATTGATTCCTTTGTTACATATGATGGTCGTGTTGTTTGTTTGCATGTAACTATTATTATATTGTGTTGATTTGTTTGTTATTAATTGAAACAACTTAAATATATCTCTTTTCACAAGAAGTTTTGAGTGGGGGAGAGTGTAACGACCCGTATTTTTCGATAATTAAAATATTAATTAAATAAGATTTTAGAATTTTATATTGAAAGAAAACTAAAATTTGTGGTGTTATAATGAGAGTAATAACTAGAATGTAATGTTAGTAATGTTAATACAAGGTAATTGCTAACTATTTTAATGTAATTCCAATTAATTGAAGTGACTGTAAAGTAATAATTGGTTATAACTATAAATAAGGAAATACATTGAATGTTGAAATTATATGTAATCAATTAAAATGGGCTAATATTGAATATGAAATCAGTGATGTTGTTTGAATGCTGTTGATAACTATTTAATGTAATTTCAAATTAATTGAAAAAATTGTAGGTTGACTTGGTTATAATTGTAAATAATGAAATAAATTAAATGATGTAGTTAATGGTGAACTCATATGTAATAAATTGAAATAGGTTAATATTTAATACAAAACCTTTTTGGGTAAGCAAATTATAACCCTGGGTTGTAAAGAATAAGATAAGGGTATGAATTATTGTTATAAACGATTGTATTAGCTATTTTCAAATTAATTTATCCGTTTGAATATTGAATGGGTAATTAATGGAATTAAGGCAATTGAATGTTGGGTTTAATATTGGAATTGTGTGTCAGTAAATGAAGTAATTGTAAAGTTATTTGGTGATAAGTTGAAATAAGGAAATGAATTAAATGTTATATAAAATGGGGAAAATTATATGAAATTAATGGAAAATTGAGTATAATCAGGGTTGTGTAAGTAGTCATAACATTTGTTGTTGATAATAAACTTATAAATGTAATCAAGTAAGTAAAAAGGTAACATTTGTCATTTACCACCTATTTATTTAATCCATTGAAATTAAATTGAAAATCAATTGCAATTAATCTAATTACTTATTGCAGTTAATATGAATTAAAGTAATAACTATAGAAGATTGAGGTAATGAAATGGAAAACCAAACGTTAAGTATATCTATAAGATGATAATTGATTGAATACAAAGATGAAAATCAATATATATTGGAATTTAAATTAATTAATGAATTTATTGCTGTTAATTTGACTTGGAATCTTTCAATAAAAGGGAAAGAGAATTTATTTGAAATTAATGGCGTTTAATGAAAGAAATGTACGTTTGTTAGGATCCGTTTTAAGGTGTAATTTTGAAATTAATTACAATTATGTCGATTTGGATTCTTTCAATTTAAAAGAGTAAAAAAAAGAAACATTAATTTTAATTAATGGATATACCGAAAGAAACATACATTATTGTTAAAAATAAAAAGAATGTTTTAATGAAAATAAAATGAACATTTTCATTTTAAAGGTAAAAATAATTTTATAAAAAGAAGAAAAAAAATGAATTTTAAAACAATATTTTACAGTCATTGAATATCAATTTGAGGCTGTATATAAGTGATTTTAACACTAATCTTGAAATTTAAATTAAATTAACTTTTTAGGTTTCGTGATTGCGCTCTGAGAAAATCTTTATTTTGAAAAAAACTTGAATTTGAGTTCCGGATCATCTTTTATTTTGTGTAACGTTACGTTGGTTATTGTATTCAAATTTATTTATTGTATCTTAATTATGTTTACACGGATGTAAAAAAAGTATATTTGGTGTTGATATATTTAATTGAGTGGAACATGCATTTAATTAGATCCTAAGTGGTCCCTTCATTTCCTTATTATTCAATACACCTGCCACTATTTCCACAATTTGTTTTATTGCAATTCTCTGATGTAGTTGAAACGTGAATTCACATCGTTTCTCATTCTTCCGTTTTGTTTATTTTGTTACCTAAAGCATTTACTTAGATCATATAGCTTCATTTTATTTGTCCCTTCCATACCTATTTCATTTGTTACTTACCTTTCTTCTTTTGTTTCATATCATATCTCATTCTTTCCCTTAAAACTTCATTATTTTTCAAACATCAGGGCCTCTATTTTTTTTCCTCAAAGTCTCAGTGTCAACATAGCTTTCTACCTCCACTTAGTTACTGCCAATTCATTTTTATTGAAGCTATGTTCAAAAAATGAAAAAAAGGTGTGAGCATCTATTTCTTCCTCAACCACATCCGCACCTTTCCACATCACCTTGCCTTCTTTTGCAAGAAGCCTTCAAAAAAAATGAACAATGAGAATTAGATTTCATGGTTTTGGCTTTCTACTTCTTCCCTTTGTTTTGGGTACATCAAATTTGAAAACGTGAGTTATTAAAGTTTCTTATTTTAATAATTAAATGTGTACGTATTTTTTTGATATATCCTTATAACCTGAATATCTTCCACATACGAGCTCCGATACATGCGTAGTTTCTTCCATTGGACTCGTATTGGAATTCCTGATGACATGAAATAGGTTTGGCTGAGTTTGGAGACAGTTGGGAAAAGCATCTTTGTTTGGATTTTTGCATTCTAAATATCTAATGTGAGTGTTTTTACCCACTCACGAATACTAAATTATCTTATGTTAGTTAAATTAAATTTATGATGTGATTAGAAATTTATTGATTGTTGTTTGGTAATTTTAGGATTGTCATTTAAATTAAATTTGAATTTATATTGAATTGAATTGCTATTTAATTAATATTGAATATCAATTGCTATTTAAACGCCTGATAATGATAATCAATTGATTGTTGTGATTTATTGGCTGATTTGGATGTTGGATTGTGATGGATGTTATTGGTTGACATTTTGGATGATTGGATGTTTATTTATGTATATATCTCTATTATCACTATGGATTGAAATGATAACCCGAGCGGTTTCCATTGATTTGGAAATTTTGATTTTTGATACTAGTTGAAATGACATATACACATATATAATTTGAATTTGGATTATTTATTGGAATTGAATTATTCGAAAGGTTTAAGACTTTGGATTTATTTTAGTTAAAATGATTAAGATTGGTATTTCGAATTATTTGAAATCTTTTAAATAATTATATCCACGTTGTACACTTGATAGGAGATGAAAATCCCGTAACATCTCTGAAGCCATTACAGTATTATTTCTATTCTACTTATTTTGATTTGACTTACATAAGGTCTTTTAGTCCTGACTCGATTGTTTTGCCTTTTTATTACGCTCGGGTCAGTCTGAGCTTTTCAGTGTATTGAAGACATTTTATTTTGGAGGATGAAGACCGAGATGAGTCTACTATTTATTATTAATTAGTCCACTACATCATGTGTTTCGCTTCATTATTTATTTATTCCTATTGTATGTATAACTCTGATTTTTTTTGTAAAAGTGTAATCAAATGTCATTTGTAAAATAGCTTCATGAACAGTTTATTTGATATTTATATTTTGTTATTCCACTGCGAGATTTTGTGTTTTGTTTTTCCTTCTTTTCTATTATTTTCTTATTTACCCAATTAACAATCCTCCCTTTTGAATGGTTTGAGTTGATATGTGTGGTTTATTGTCAATTTAAACCGTCCAAAAAGGTGGGTCGTTACACATCACCTCCACCACTTCAAAAATCATTACATCCCAAACCATCCACTTTCAGCTAAAACATCCAACACAAAAGCTGTTTGTTTTCGAGTCTAGTATTTTTAGAGAAAGGTCGCTTGAATTTTCATCGAGGAACGACCAAGTTATCGCCATAAATCAGAAAAGAAGGAAAAGTGTCCACAACCTTTAAAAATTAAATTCCATCAATCCGTTGATAATTGATTGTTGTTGTCTGTGCTGTTGAAGTCATATGGAGTCGTAGAATTTTTTATAAATTTGGGGACATTTGGCGACGGTCGTTGACGGATGTTGAAAGTTAGGGTTTAGGTTAATTCAAGATTTAGGTGCAGTGATATGGATTCAAGGCTATGGTGTCGCTTCTCATGGCAAGGAGGGTCAGAGGCGTGAATTTGGTGACCTCCAATAGAGTTTTGAAGGTTGCGGTTTGGGGGTTATCGTGATTTTTTATGTTTGCAGTGGGTTTGGTTGGGTTTTGGCACAATGAACTAGAGGCAGAGCTACATGGTCCAGTGTGACGAAGCAGGAAGGTCAAGCATGCTAATAGGTTTGGATGCAGCGATGGGTGGCTATATGCACGTGCATGTACTTGAGTGTACACGTTTTCTTGTGTACAGGAATTGGAGAAACAAAAGAAGAAGGGGAAGAAGAAGCACTATTCATGGTGGGTTGGGATTCTGGCAAGTGGGCTCGGTCCAAATGGAATGGTAAGAATATATTTTTTTGTTTATTTAATATTATTAAAGAATGTAAAATTTAAAACTTGATATCTTGCTCGTTTGAAATCCGACTAACCTCCGGATTTTTGCGTTGTACTCGTATGGACAAGTACAACATTATAGTGTAGCATGTTGATAGTTTTGGCCATGTATAAATTTATGATATATTAAAATGCACTGAATTAAATTATGTTATTTTAATTAATAACGCCGTTTAAATTTATATACCTTAATTATGGATGTTTATTTGGTCAAATAAATTACTGCCGAGTTAAACCAGATCGAAATATGGTAGCTGGACATTTGTTAGCGGAATAAAATACGGTTCTGCTAAATAAAATTAATTGGTCATTTAATTAGCAGAGTAAATTCCTGTTCTACTATTTTATTGATTTAGACATTAGTTTATACATCATTAATTGATATTCCACTTTGAATAAATGATATATTAACAAATGATGGTTAAGTGTTGGATTTATTTACATAGTCATGGATTACGTAAATATCTCCGAATAACTTCAAAAGTTAATTGAAAAACATGGTAGCTTATTTAAGTACCATGGTGATCGTTAAGCCTCCTTTAAAATTTGAAAAGCTAATTATTTGTTTGAAAACTATTTTAAGAATAATTATTTTATTATCAGGTTTGAAGATAATTATTATTTAGTAATAAGATTTAAAAGGTAATAACAATTTATTAATAATGTTTTAAAGAAAATTAATAATTGTTTTTAAAAATGATTTAAAGTTAATGATTTTATTAATATAATCCTTAAAAGTTATTTCTTTAGTTATTTAAGAATATTTGTTTATTATCTAAAAGGTTATTTAATTATTGTTTAAATTTTTTTAATTTAATTATTTAATTAAAATGATTTAACTATACTTCAACTTTTATTTAAGTTAATTAATTATTGTTTTAATACGTTTAAAAGTTAATTAATTATTATTTTAATATTCTTTTGAAGTTAACTTATTAATACAATAATAGTGTTAAAAAGTTATGTTAATATGTTTTAATAGGATTTTAAGTTATTATTTTAAGTGATACTTAATTTAAATGTCATAGAAGGATGTTTTAGATAGTAACTCATCATTTAAAGCTATTTTAAATACTTTATGGTTTACCAAGGGGATCTTACCAAATTGATTGTTGTATATAAGTTGTTTAAATATTGGAAGAGTTTATAAATAGTTCTAGATATTTATAAAAGAAATTATAAATGAGTTTTAATGATTTGGAAAGGAAAAGTTTTATAAATGGATTTGGATTTAGAAAGGATGTTTATGAAGAATGTTTATAAATAGATTTGAGATTTATAAAGAAGATTTCCAAGTTGATTTGGAAATATTTATAGGATAAAGGAATTTAGAAAGAGATGGTTAGCATTTATTACGTAATTCGAGGGGCAGGAGTTACCTATAGGTTACTATGGATTAGCTGGGATAGCGACGTAACCATTATATAAACTGTGATCCATAATTAATACTGAACGATAATTTCAAAAATCTATTTAAGAGTTTTTAATTATTTAAGTTTTGAAAGTGAAACGGTGTGAATATACTTATACCATTGAGATAAGAATATGGTTATATTTTCTAAGTATCGAAAATATTTGGTTTGTGGATATACTTATCCAGTTGAAATAAGTATATGGAAGTGATTTGAAGTCTTTGAAAAGTAAATTTAGGAAGTGAAAGATTTATTACGGAGAGGTTTACTGATTTCCAAGGGAAATGTGATCTTTGTTTTGAATGTTTGTTTATTTGCTAGCTAAATAACCGATTATCAAATCTTTGCCTAAATATGTAATCCTTCTTAATTTTGGTGGTAGGGAAATATTCCCTACTTAACACCGGATGAATTTTAACTCTTGAGATATCTAGGGGAAACACGGGAATTATATGGTACAGTTACTGTAACAACCCACATTTTTGACCGTTCAAGTCGACAAACATACACACATGCCGACTCAAACAATCCAAAATACAGATAGTTATTGGGGTAAATTAAGAAAAGAAAAGAAAGAACAGAAACAAACTCAGAATCTCGCAGCGGAAGGAACAAGATATAATAATAAAATAACAGTTCATGAAGCTGTTAAATAAATAAATTTGATTATTATTATACATCATAAATCAGAGTTACATACATATCAGAGATAACACAACAATGCAGCGGAAAATAATAAAATAGTAGAATACAAATGATGTAATACCAAACTCCGTCTTCGTCCTCCAGAATAGATCTTCAACCTTATCTGAAATGCTCAGGCTGACCCGAGCGTAATGAAAAGACAAAAAACTCGAGTCAGGACTAAAATATCTCATGTAAGTTAAATCGAATAAGTAAATATGAGCGTAACGGCGTCGGAGATGTTTACGGGTTTTAGACACCTCCTATCCAGTGTTTAACGTGCGTGCATTAACTTAAGAGATGTTCGGGAGTTCCATCTCCTAAGGATCCGTTAAACTATCTACTATATAATAGAATACGCTATATACAATAATGTCTATCATAAAGTAAAATATCAAACTAGCGTTATGCCATGGCCCATTCCACCTTTAACACATTTTTATTCCCAAGAGCATATACAAGACCGTAGTTTCCCCAAAACCGGAAGTCACCAGAGGGCAATCCATATACTAAAGGTACAAACCAAAATCGTAGTGGTCGCGAATAGGATAATTAGTATGACAAGGTACATGAGGCGATACCAACTAGGATACTAGTAGTTGCGTGATCCGGACTAATGTTGGGCATAGCAGCTACTACCCTAACACCGCGAAACAACACTCCCAAAATCGAGGGGTGCACCAAAATCGAATCACAAAAGTAATAGACATGGTAACGAAGGAGTGTGTCCGCTAGAGATGGCGATCCTCAATGGCCCGGCACGACTCCTGTTTTAGTCATGTCAGGGGTCATCCAAAATCGTTCTCTTTCTTCAAATCAACATGTTCATCAAAACCATCCACTTCATTCTGGATCAACACTCCGCGTATAATAGTTATTAAAGTGGTTTTCGGTATCGACAGAGAGTATGTCCATATCCGATCCAGGTCTCTTTAATAACTACGTATTATTACACCGATGGCTCGTTTACATTTCAAATCGATTCATAATTGATATCAAAATATCATATTTGCTTCAAAATCAAATCCATTTCGAATATCATCATATCTATTCAAGATGTAAGATTCCGTTTCAAAATCATTTTTCGCCTCAATATCTCATTTCGATTTCAAAATCATTTTTTGCCTCAATATCTCATTTCGATTTCAAAATCATTTTTCGCCTCAATATCTCATTTCGATTTCAAAATCATTTTTTGCCTCAATATCTCATTTCGATTTCAAAATCATTTTTCGCCTCAATATCTCATTTCGATTTCAAATCATTTTTCGCCTCAATACCTCATTTCGATTTCAAAACCATTTTTCACCTCAATATCTCATTTCGATTTCAAAATCATTTTTTGCCTCAATATCTCATTTCGATTTCAAAATCATTTTTCGCCTCAATATCTCATTTCGATTTCAAAATCATTTTTCGCCTCAATTTCCACAAAACAATTCACATAAACTCGAATTCCAAAATTTTAAAATTTAATCCAATTTCAAATCATCAATTTCAACTCGATTCAGCTTCTCAATAAACCATTTCAAATTATCAATTTCAAATACATATTTGAACCACAAAATAAACAATTTCACTTTCAATATATTTCAAAACTTTAAATATTTCACATTTCAAAACAGCTCATATATTTATATAAGAATATAAGATTCGCTTTAAAACCATTTCGTATTCAAATTAGAATATACTTCAAATTAAACATCCTTATTAAGTAGTTTACTTAATTTCTGGAACAATTCCAATTCAATAAACTTAGATTAACATTCGGATTTCAAGAATTCATTTAAGTATTACATTCCAAATCAATTTCAGTTCAAATCCTATTCAAATCAATTTTATCTTCAAATTTAATTCAATAGTTTCAATTTAGTCCAATTCACAAATTTCTTTGAATTTCAATTAAATTCCAAATTAATTAAATCTTAATTTCAAATTAATTTTCAATTCCAAACTCAAACTTGAAATATCATTCATATAAATTTTCTTAGAAATATTCAGAGTTCGATTAAAAGTCCAATCTTTTAAAACAAATCAACTTTCGAAAATTTACGCCGTATTTCAAATTTTTCTTATAAATCTAAACTTTGAATAATTAAACAATTTCATTTACCAAGTTTAAATTCCAACATCTCGAGCTTCAATTCAAAATAATTCAATTTCCATAAATTGGATTTTATTCTTAAAATCAATTCATTTAAATAATTTCAAAACAACTTTTAAAATCATTTAATTTAACCAACCCGGTGTCCGTATATAATTTTCTAACCTACGGCCAAGTGGATAATTATTTCAATTTTAAATTTCAAGGATGGATATATATCATTTCAATCCAAATAGATGTCGTAGGTATATCATTTCAACCTATTCCTTAATTTATTCGAAATGATTCAGTTTATAGTTTTATATGCAATAAACAATATACATGATGATAGCATGATATATCAAAATAAATAAACAACCAATATCGACCAATAGCATCCATCACAACCAATCAACCATAAAGCCAATAACATTCACAACAATTTTATAATTATCAATATCGAGTAATATACTGCCAATTTAAATTTATTTTAACGGTCAATTTAAATTCTATCAATTAATTCATATATCAATACAGATGAAAATTAAACCTACCAAACACAGCCAATAAATTTCATATCACTTCGGAATATAAATTTAACTAACAAAAGTTATTTTAGTCAATTGTGAGCGTATAAACACTCACCTTTGATTTAATGACGATTTAAAACCCAAATAAAAGCCCAAATTTGAACAGTCTCGGAATGCAGCCAAACTAGCTCCATGTTGTCCGGAATTTCGATACGAACGCAACGGAGAAAACTGCGCGTGAATCCGAGCTCGTATGCAAAAGTTATATATGTTAGAACGATTGAACATTTAAAAATTTAAATGATTAATTAATAAAAAAAAGAATGTATACCCTTCTTCCATTCACGCACAGCACACCCGAGAACCACTTCATGCCGTTCATCCTCATCCACACGCGAGGCAAACGCCGTTCATCAGGGGATGCCATCGCGTGCGCCTCTCCTTGCTTCACCTCCGTGCCAAGTTTCGCCACCCCATTCGCCACCGTATGCACGCAAACCAAGAAAATACGCACGACATTCAAAGCCAGATCTGGACCAATCCATGACGAATTAGCACGAATCAACCGTATGGATTTGAAGATCTCGTCGAGATCTACAACTTTGCTTTTGGAATTTTTCGATTTCGTTGAACGAATTGAGAGATATTAAGGAAAGAAGATCGGTAATTTCTGGCCATAGAATAGGTGGCGGCCATGGTTTGAAATTAGGGTTTCTGAAATGAAATAATGATAAAACTGTCTCGGTTTGCAAGCGTATTTATAAAGGTAGGTCCAAAATCATCTGAACTCCAATCGAGACGTGCCGCCAGGCGTTTATAAGGTTTTACCCATATTCCGAACGCAATGGAACTAGTTCCAAGGCCTAATTCAATCGTATGTGGAAGATAGCTTTTGAAGTCGATTATTTTAATTAAATTCGACGTTAAATTTCTACGCGTTTCAAGCTCGCACGGCCAAACGACAAGTCCGATTGCTACGAAAATTGAAACCTTACAATAATGTACTGTTACGGATCCGATGAAACTAGTTTCGTCGAAATCCAAGACAGTTGTAAAAATGGCTATTTCTACTGTTTAACTACAATATAAAATTCCCAATTTTAAATTATTAACTTTTAAATCAAATTTCAAGTGTTCACAAATTTAATTTTTAAATTCACAATAATTAACAATCTTTTACAATGCAGTTTCCTATTATAAATCCAGTATAAAAGATTACATTAGATTCAACGTTTAATTATATTATAATTCAAATAAAAGTTTCCAAGTCTTTGAAAAGTAAATTTAGGAAGTGAAAGATTTATTTTGGAGAGGTTCACTGATTTCCAAGGGAAATGTGATCTTTGTTTTGAATGTTTGTTTATTTGCTAGCTAAATAACCGATTATCAAATCTTTGCCTAAAATGTAATCTTTCTTAATTTTGATGGTAGGGAAATATTCCCTACTTAACACCAGATGAATTTTAACTCTTGAAATATCTAGGGGAAACACGGGAATTATATGGTACAGTTACCATCGGTGGTGCTATATTGTACGTATAAACTCATTTCGTTCTTCTAGGACAAATGGTAAGGAGATCCGTCAAGTTAAACGGTTAGGGGGTGATCCCCACTCTTATGTATTGTCTGATTATTTCCTAAAGAACTAGTTTTGAGCATTTCGGAAATCGGCGAATGGTTTTTAGGGCGCTAGGGAAGCGGAAGAGTGTACCCATAAGAGATGACTTGAAACCCTTGACCATTCCGAAAACCATATACGGTTCTATGGAGGAGATTCATGATATATTGAAATGTTAGGATCCATGTGTTATTACGAGACCCATTGGGCTATGGGAATCCGTGTGTGATTCCAAAATCTATTTAAGATGTGGAAATCCATGTGTGATTCCGGGACCCGTTGGGGTATCGGAATCCATGTAGGATTCTATTATCTATTTTGATGGTGGTGCATGAGATGGAACGTCGGACGTAGCCTCATCAGCGGAAATGACTAAAACCAGAGATATGAGGCATGGCTAGTAGTGTTGGCAAACCCATAGAGTGTAGTCGGCTCCACCTAGATGTCACTTACAGTTGTTATGCATGCATGGGGCAATGCACTCGGTCTTAGCAAGACCAGCTATGTTTATCATATGGTACATCACTTGGGATGTATGCTGCTTCGGAAGGATATCTCTGATTCTTGTGCAAGAGGACCGTTCGTCGAAATACTGAGGGCACCTCCATGGAAATCCTACTTAATTAGCGAACGTGCCTTATCAATTTTCGATTATATATCTAGTATTATTGTGATGTACACTCATGAGCATCACAACTACTTGATTATTTTTATTTTTGCACTTAGACATTATTATAATATCACTGAAATTTTTAAATAAAATTTCCGTCTGTGTTTATGTGCGGCATGGTCTTACGAGATACCTTTGTTTTGAAAGGTTATTTAAATTTTAAAAAACCCATTTGATTGAGTTTCTCACGCTGGTTTTGCCAGACTGACCCAAGCATTTTTTTCCTAAAATGCTCAGGTCAGATCGAGCATATTTCTAGGTTTAGCTGGATGTTGGTGCTTCAAGAGACAAGCTAGAGTCCAAAGGCGTATTAACGTATATGGTTATTTTTCCATTGCATTCATTGTTGTATTTATCAGCAATTCTGAGGACATATTGCAATAAGTGTCCAGGATGAAATAGGTTAGTATACTTTGATTGTTGTCTATACATACATATAATACAGTTTTGTTTTTGTTTAAAGATTTGTTATATATTATAGATCATTCGCTACGTTGTGAGATTCTGTGTTGTTATTTTTCTTCTTATCTTCTTTCTTCTCTTTAACTATCCACCTTTCCGTTCAATTTGGGTTGGACATGTGTGGTTTATTATCAACTTCAATTGTACAAAAAAGAGGGTCGCAACAGTTGGTATCAGAGCTTAGGTTGAGCAAACACATAGGCTTTGGTGGGGTTAACTCGTTTGAAATAGGGTAAGTGACACCCTAGGATGAGTTTGAGAGTATATATATAAGAGCAGTGATTTAAAAATGTTTTAGATTGTGTTGTTTGATCTATTGAGTGGCTTAAGAATTCTGATCGATGCGTTTGGCTAACATTATCGATAGGGATTTCCTAAATACACGAACAAGACCAATTGACACGATATTGTTTTAAAATGGGTATATGAAATAATTTTACTTGGAAATATATTGTACATATTTAAAGGAATAATTTTTCAAAAAAAAATTAATATACTTATTCTAGTTGTGCTTCGTTGATAGGAATGATAATATTCCATCATTATCATCTAGGATTTGATCGGTCATGCCCACCCATTTCCGAGCATTGATAATTATATGTTATTCTATCTTGAATCTTTCATTTTGAAGCCTGATTTAGATAGATAGAAATTTTAGGAACATTGAAACGAATACCTTGTGAATTAAGTTTCACAAATTTGAATATATGGTGCTCATTGATAATGTTGATTTAAAATTTCATTTCTAAGGGTTGTTTATTTAAAGGAAAATTTGAATATTTTGGAAGGAATATTTTAGAAACGATTTTATATAAAGGGTGATTTGATAAAATTAAGTTTTAATGAATGTTGATTTATAAAAAAATAGAAATTGGAATATTTTGAAATAATATTCTAGAAATGGTTGAACATAAAATTAGTTGTAATTAATTGGCGTATTATAAAAGAAGTTATTAAAAGGAAACTTAAATATTTCCAAAATAATACTTGTAGAATGATTTATATAAGGAAGTTAGAATGTTTTCGAAATAAATATTTAAGGAATGATTTCCTTTAAAAGGATATATATTATAAATTTTATTTATAAAACCGTGTATACAAATAAAAGGAATTTTAATATTTACGCGACATTTATGGAAAATGGTTTTCAAATTTTTAAGAAAGGAATAATAATATTATTTGAGGATATTTTACGAATATAGATATTTTAAATAGGAATTTAGTGGTAGATTTGTTTAGGAAAAAATAGATATTTATTAAATCCCAAAGACATGATTTGGTATACAAAAGGAAAGATGTACATTATTATTTCAAATGATTTGTGGAAAAAGAAATAATAATTTTATTTGAGATATTCCTAGAGTATAAATTGTTTTGGAAAGGGTAATAATATTTTTCTTAAAGTGGTTTTTGTTGTATCAATATTTTGGAAATAGTATACGTAGAAATATGTTTAAATGTAAATATCTTTGAAAAGGAACTTTATAGAAATGTTTATTCCTTTTGATTGGGTTTGGGGAACGAGTCCCGATTATTTTTTTGATATTCGAGATAATCATCTAAAAGACGATCGGATGTTTGCTTAGACTAACGATATTTTGCACTTAGTAAATTATACTCTTCGTCATTGTATGATCGAGACAGTTTCGAATCAAGATGAAACCAAAATAAGCTGGGAAATGATAGTTTGATGGAAATTATTTAATTGGAAATATATTTGGTATTGTTTCAAAGTGGATTTGAAAAAGCATAAATGTGTTTTTAAATTAACCAGTTCATGTAGTTTGAAAGTAATTAAAGATGGTTACGAGATGCGTTCACATGGTAATCGTTTCTCTTGTATTATTCTTTTTGTTAGGAAGTATATGATACTGTTTAGTAGTACCCGGTTCCTTAGTATAATTTTTGGGTTACTCGAGCTATATACATAAAAATATATATATTTTACGAATTAAAATATACAGTGTTATTTCAAAAGGTATTTTGAATAAAACCGGGGTGTTTAAAATTCTTAAGTGGATTAAAAATAAAGGTATGAACTATAGTACTGTATACCCTTAGGGAATGATAGGTGGTTTTATAAGTTTTACAATTTAAGCTATGTTTTATGAAAATGTTTTCATAAATAATTTAGTAGTACTAAAATTAGTATTAGAAATAACAAATTAAATAAGTACGGAAGTGGACATGGATCATTTCTCTTCTTATAGTTTCGATCTAATATTCGAGTACAAGGTTCTGAGATGTTCCACACTATTTTGAATAAGGATATATTACTCAATTTTTGACGGTGAACACTGGCTAGAGTTCTTGATATAGAACCAAGGTTTTCTATCATAGTTTATAGTTATTTAAGGAGAATAGAGGTTCCTAATCAAGGAGCCTGATCAATGTCCGCACTAATAAATCGGGTGAACAATACTAGTTTGGAAGTGGAGTCATGTATTCGAGTAGTGATCGAACTAGATTCTGTAAATAACTGACCAATGAACATCATGCGGGCTTATGAATAATATTGAGTATTCCTGTGCTGGGATTTCGGGGATGAAATTCTTTAAAGGGAGGGAGAGAGCGTAATGGTTCGTATTTTTAGGTCTTCGAATTCGAATAATTAATTCGTTTAAATATTCAGGTTTTGGATTAAATTATAATAAAATCTATGGTTCAAATTTGGACAAGATTTTTAGTGATGAATTTTTAATTTAATTTATAGAATTTTTCCATAATTTTTAATTTGGAAAATAAGTAAATTTTAGTTTCACGTATTTTACGGCAAACGTTGGCATTTTGAAACTTCACAAAATTTAATAACTTGTCTATTTTATTTTTGTTTTGTGATCATGTAACATTGTTGTACGCGGTCATCTTTTATTTTCAGTAGTTGGCAGCTCGTATTTGGATACGATGCTATGTAACAGGGTAGCGAAATTGATTTAAAATATTATAAACTAATACACATATGAATCCAATACAGCCACAATTATTTCCCAGCAACTGTTTTATCCCCTCAACCACCCTTGTTCCCCTACCTTGTGTTTCCTTGTCCCCTTCATCCTGCCTTTACCATGTGTTTGCTTTTATCAGTATAAATGTTTGCTTCATCCATTTTATTTTCTGGTTCACATTGTCTGAAAACTTTAAACTAAGAAAAAATATGTACACAGCATGTCCACTTACTTTATCTTCCCTGTGGTATCCAAAAACCAAAGAAAACACATCACCTCCTCCACTTCAAAAATCATTACATCCCAAACCATCCAATTTTAGCTAAAACGTCCAACGCAAAAGCTCTTTGTTTTCTAGTCTAGTATTTTTAGAAAAAGGTCACTCGAGTTTTCATCGAGGAACGACCAAATTATCGCCATAAATCAGCAAAGAAGGAAAAGTGTTCACAAACTTTAAAAATTAAATTCCATCAATTTTTTGAGATTTGATTGTTGTCTTCTGTCGTTGAAGTCGTATGGAGTCGTAGAATTTTTTATATAAATTTGGGCATGTTTGGCAATGGTCGTTAACGGATGTTGAAAGTTAGGGTTTGGTTAATTCGAGGTTTAGGCGTAGTGAGATGGATTCAAGGCCATGGTGGCGCTTCTCATGGCAAGGAGATTGAAGGCGAGACTTTGGTAACCCCCGATCTAGTTTTGAAGGTTGCGATTTGGGGATTGTCGCAATTTTTTTGTTCGTGGTGGGTTCAGTCGGGTTTTGGCATGGTGAACTAGAGGTGTAACTACGTGGTCTAGTGTGACAAGGCAAGAAGGTCGAGCATGCTGATAGGTTTTGATGCGGCGATGGGTGGCCATGTGCACGTGCACGTGCACGAGTGTACATGTTTTCTCGTGTACAGGCATTGGAGAAAAAAAGAAGCAAGGGAAGAAGAAGCACTATTCATGGTGGTTTGAGATTTGGGCAAGTGGGCTTGGCCTAGTTGGAATGGTTAGAATATTTTGTTTTGGTTATTTAATATTATTAAAGAATGTAAACTTTAAAAACTTGATATCCTGCTCGTTTGAACTCTGATTCTCTGGATTTTTGCTATGTATAAATTTATGACATATTAAAATGCACTGAATTTAAATTATGTTATTTTAATTAATAATGTCGTTTAAATTTATATACCTTAATTATGGATGTTTATTTGGCCAAATAAATTACTGTTTAGTTAAACCGGATCGAATACGGTAACTAGGCATCTGTTAGCAGAATAAAACACCATTCCACTAAATAAAATTAATTAGTCAATTAATTAGCAGAGTAAATTCCCGTTCTGCTATTTTATGGATTTGGACATTAGAATATATATCGTTATTTGATATTCCGCTTTGAATAAGTGATATATTAAATAATGATGGTTAACTGTTAAATTTATTTAAATAGTCGTGGATTATGTAAATATCTGTGAATAACTTGAAAAGTTAATTGAATAATATGGTAGCTTGTTTAAGTACTGTGGTGATCGTTAAGCCTCCTTCAAAATTTGAAAAGCTAATTGATTTGAAAGCTATATAAGAATAGTTATTTTATTATTAGTTTGAAGATAATTATTATTTGGTAATAAGATTTAAAAGGTAATAACTATTTATTAATAATGTTTTAAAGAAAATTAATATTTTTTTTAAAAATGATTTAAAGTTAATGTTTTTTATTAATATAATCCTTAAAACCTATTTCTTTAGTTATTTAAGAATATTTATTTATTATCTAAAAGGTTATTTAATTATTGTTTAATTTTTTTTAATTTAATTATTTAATTAAAATGATTTAACTATACTTCAACTTTAATTTAAGTTAATTAATTATTGTTTTAATAATGTTTAAAAGTTAATTAATTATTATTTTAATATTGGTTTGAAGTTAACTTATTAATACGATAATAGTGTTTAAAAGTTAAGTTAATATGTTTTAATAGGATTTTAAGTCATTATTTTAAGTGAGAATTAATTTAAATGTAATAGAAAGATGTTTTAGATAGTAACTCATTATTTAAAGCTATTTTAAATACTTTATGGTCTACCAAGGGGACGTGAGCTAGGAGGAAGAGGTTATGAGATTTTGGAGCTAAAGTTGGACCTTTTGATGTCTAGGTGATGGTGAATGTATTCTAGAAGGCTTGTGCACGGAGTTAGCAAAGAGCTTAGTCAGTTTTCTCACAATCAACGTAGATATGAAGTACTTATATTATTGTTTGAATTATTTATGTGTTGCTTGAATTTATATTGTGATGTTTGGTTTTGATATTTTCTTTGGAAAGCAAATATCATATTTATATGATGATTGTGGACTTGTATGAATTTGTATAACCTTTTTGCATTATCTTGGAACATAGCACATAAGGATTAGTAGGGGACAGACTTGAAATGGAAGTGGTTTTATAGCGATAGTCCATATAAACACACTTTGGAAATACCTTACTTTGTTGATATTTTATGTATTGTTGTAGGGAGATCCTTAGGAGTTTCTTTCCATGGTTGAAATATATCATTCATATGCTAGTTACTGTAAAAAGATTGGATGTTGAAAATTTTGTTACCATATCTAAAATCGATGGAACTTTCAAGAGTATAAAACTGTAACTAACAAAACCTATTATAGCAATAATACGCAGCACTTTTAGAAATGATGTAGTAACATTGAACCACTTTTTACGGCATTTCTGAAATGCTATCTTTTCTTTTTTGAGACTTTAAAATGTTTGTAAATGATTTTAAACTTACTTATTTTACTTCAATCTTTTTGGTGATCTTTTTTAACATATATTAGAGTATTTTAAAAATGGTTTTGGTTTTTATGTATTTTTAAGAATTAATTATTAATTTTAAAGTAAGTGGGTTATTTTTATATAAAGAAAAACAACTCATTTTCTAGTTTTATTTTAATTATAAATCAACAATCTTTAGGTAATATTTTAAATAATTTTTTTATCTATATTATAAGTATTTTTAAGGATATATAAATTACATATGTTTTTTACAAAATTAGTTAATATAATATCCTTTAAATTGTTTTTAGAATTTTATTAGTTGTATTGGAGTATGAATAAATTAGTATAAAAATAATTATATATATCATTTTAAAAAAGTTTTAAGTAAATATATGAGTTGGAAAAGTGCGTTAAATTATTTATAGAGCAGTAAGGGAAGATTTGGATTTTAACACTTTAGTTAAAGCAAATGGATTTTTGAAGTTAGGGAAAAGAAAATTAATTTGTTAAATTAATGAAGAGATAAGTAATTATAATTAGTATCACAATTAAGGTTATAATCAGATATTTAATAATGAATACTTTAAAAATAATTATAAGTGAATAGTTATGGGTTGTTGTGACAATGTTTGAGTAACGCTTGTCTTAAACCCTTATAAATGTAATTAAATTTTTAAAGGAGAGTTTAAAGATAATGTTCAAAGTATGAAATGTTTTGGATTTATAGTAACATTTTTTTAAAACCGCTTTGATTATATTTTAAAGTAAGTGAATCGTGTAAAGTAATTTGTGAATATACTCATATCATTGAGATAAGCATATGAATACTTTTTGAAGTATTGAAAAGAGTACAAATGAATAGAGAATTATAAAATACTTGTATATATCTTTTGTATGGATTATTTAAATAAATATACACAGGTAGAAAAAGGAGGTTTTAATTAATAAAGGAGCATTAATTAATGAAGGAAGTTTTAAATTGATTAGTAGTTTAATTGATTGGTAATCTAATTGATTAGTAGTTTACTTGATCATTAGTTTAATTAATTAGGGGTTTTATTCAATTAGGAATTTAGTTAATTAGGAGTATAAATTAATAAGGAAAGCTTTAATAAGTGAAAGAAGTTTTATCGAGTAAAAAGGAGTTTTACTAATAAAATGGGCTTTTAATTAATAAAAGATAAACTAATTAAAAAGGGATTAAAAGTCGTTTAGGTGACTTGATCGTGCTTTTTATGAATTGATAGTGCTTGTGTGTTTACTTGCTTATGGAAAGGATACATGACTTAGTTTTGTTATGCAATCATTCTCATTGTTATTGAAATTGACCAAATATTAACTTAGGAAATATTTAGAAGGACCACGAGATGATGCTATATTCTATGTATAAACTCGTCTTGCCTTCTAGGACAAATGATAAGGAAATTCATCCGAATAGGAGATGATCTCCACTTAATGCATTGTACGTTTATTTCTGAAAAACTAGAGTTGAGTTAGCTAGAAATTTATCAATTGGTTTTGGAGCGTCCAGTAAGCAGGGGAGTGTGCTTTTATGAAATGAATCGATACCGTAACCACTTGAAAACCATATATGTGTTCTATACTTGGGAAGAGGTTCAACATTTGTTCGAAATATTGGAATCTATTTGGAAATTCATTTTATGTTCGAGTGATGATGGTTCTTATCTTTAGAGATGTTGAACACGACTCCACTAGTGGGAAATGATAGAAAACAAAGAGGGGGAATGGTTAGGGGTTTATCTAACCTCAAGGGTATATCAACTCTATATGTAGAGATGCTCATCAATTGTTGCTTGTGGGAGCTGATATGACTTGGATCATACCACAAGGGCGGTCAAGCTATGTTGACCTTATGGTATGTTATTTTTCTAGAGATATACGATGCTCAGAAGTGAATCTTTTACCCTTTTCATTGAGGTCCACCTCGAAGTACTGAGGGCACCTCTAAAGAAAAATCCATATATGAACGCGCCTTTGCAGTTTTAGATGTACTCTAATATTATTATGGTTTGATTAATGTAAGCATCACAGTTATTTTCTTATTTATATTCTTCACGCTAGAAATTATCTATTATATCGTAATATGTACTTATTAGATAGGTTTGGCTCTTTTGAGGGGATAATCGTTACAATAGTCTCAAAAGGTGCTGTTATATATCACACATATTTCTTGAGTTTCTCATACCATAATTTTGTCTGACTCGTGGTTTTATTTTTCCCTTAATTCCTTGGAGCTCTTTCAGGCAGTTTGAGGAAAGCAGGTTTTCGATGATGTTCATTGGACCATTGGAGAGACACTAGATGATTTACCTACCGTAGTATTTATTTTCCGTTGCATTAATTTATATACATACATACATATATATATATATATATATATCAGGAATTGAAAGAACAAACTGTTATAAATGTCAAGGATGACGATAGTACTCTAATTGGTAACTTGGAAATGCAATGTATATTAGAGTATCACCGTGTTCTATCTTTTGGTATTATATATTATCATTCCGCTGTGAGATTCTGTTATTTTTGTTCTCCTCTTTCTTGTCTCTTTTCTTTTCTTCTTTTTCTTTACACTAACGTTCTGTCTTTTCGGCACTTTTATGCTCGGCATGTGAATACCAGGGATGTACTAGTGTCTACGTTCAAGAATCGAAAAGGCGATCGTTACACTATGTGCATTTGCTAACGAACTTTAAACATATTTAAGTCCTTACAAAAATTCCCGTATTTAAATCCAATATTAAACGTGCACCGATATCGCATATCATTTAGTATATTTATAACTATTATAAATATACTTTTTAATCATGTTCAATACATCAAATAAAATTTCATAACTAATATTTCATAAATATTAATTAATTTAATTAATTTATAACATAATAAATTAATTAAAATAGATGATCAAAGGAGTTTTTAAAGTTTCAGTTGTGTGATTCTAAGGTATAAATTTGGCCAACGATTAATATTGAACAATTCAAATATTAATGCTCACACGTCACTTAGTAGGTGGTGTGACATTTTGGTCAAATTTATCACTTACTTGGTTTCGGTAAAATCCAATTTTACTTTGTCAGCGTTAACATGTAGTGACGATTTATTACACTAATTCTCTTCGTCAAAACTATATCTCTTCGGACTTATGGAATCTAGTAATGGTCAAAATTCCAATATCATCCATATTCAACTTTATATTCCAAACACCATGTCCTTGGTTCAATAATAACAATTATTATTAACCGAACTATTTGGGCCAGTTATTTTGACATTGAGTCAACTTCAGTCGACCGTGATACTAACCCCATATAACTGAGGAGACGAATCGTCCCTTAAATAGTGTATCACTTTAAATACATCCACCCGACCTAACTATAGTCATTCGATGAACGTCATGCCATGATATGTCTATAATCAAAATGGAGCTTTCATATTGAAGATTAATAGTATTCTCATGTCAGGAGAACTATGAAAATTAGTGACTTCAGTATTTTATGTTTGACCTTAGTTATATTAACCAACATAAACTATCTAGTGAGTCATTCTATAGTTATCCAATAACTATCAGTACGTAACCACTTGGTGCCCCGCCAGCTATGAATAATATAGTGCCTAATATTTGGAGAGTGTTACGTACTCTAGTCTTAACCGATGCATTTGATGTTCAGTCTTGATACATCTTGACTAGAAATATTTAAAATGATGTGCTTATCACATTATGATATAATACTCGTCGTTAAAACTATTTGTAACTATTATCACGAACACATCATTTATAGACTTTCTGACATATATACTTAAATTAACTAAGAAATTATTCATAACATTTTATAAAAGTATATAACAAAAAGGAAATACCTTTTATTTCGAACAAGATTGGTTATCGAGTTAGATTTGTGTAACAAATTACATAATTGTCACCAGGGAACACCCCTAACTCTATCTATCTCCCACTTGCACTAGGGGTTAATTATGGTATCATATTCTAACTTCTCTAATCAGTTTCTTTAAAACCAATCGAGTTAGTCCCTCAGTAAACTGGTATGCTATTATGTTTCAATTACCTACTTTGACAATTAACTCTCTCAATGCCAATAAACTACCTTTATCATGTGGAACAATTTGGAGTATATCTTTCGAATCCAATAAGCTCTAAGTTATGTTATGAACTATGTCAAAATATTTTTATCATATAACAATGTTATGGGATTCTCAACATTTAAAATCACCCTTGGCTCGGTTATAAATTTGTGCATTTATTATGTTTAAACATTGTTTTTATGGTGGCGTTATAAGGCGATGTACTTGGCCTTTTATTGAATCATCCACAATCTCTCATTTGGAACATTTCCAACTTAAAGCTTCTTAACCAAGCTTTGAACATGAATTTTATATTAACATACCATACTCAATATCACATATGAAGTCCAATTCTAAATACCCCTTCATAATGAGTTCGTTGTTTCTATAAACAATTCACTATATTTTGTAATTACAAGAGAACGCTCTAAACTACCATTTAGTGATATCAATTAATATTTGATATTTTCTTCATGTATCAAATACATAAATAAATCAGGATATCATAGACAACATAACATGTATGATAATTCTTATTTTCAATGCATAAGGAATCCACTTTACATGTTTCTTATTAAACGTATTAATAAGGTGTTTCTGCATATTGTCTGGGACATTCCAATGTCCTTTATACTCATTATAAAGTACATCATTTGGAAATCTAACATCGAGTATTAAAACAACTAAAAGTTGATTTTAACATAAGTACATCGTTAACAATCAGCAGCGTGTTATTTTCTTATATCTAGAAATATAAATGTGTGACGACCCGCCCTTCTTGACCCTCGAAAATCGACACTCATCGTATAACATGCCGAACGATCGAGTGCCGGAAACACAGATTGTTGAGGGAAAAGAAAATAGGTAGAAGAAGAAGAAAACTAAACAAAACATAATCTCACAACGGACTGAATAATATATAATATCAATAGCTATTTACACAAATCAAAACAGTAATATACATATCCCACATCACAGTACACAAATCAATAATTACCAGCCTGGACAATTATAACAACCTACCCTTACAACTGCTGGTAATTTCAACCAAAACACTACAGCGGAATAAAACAAGTACGAGAATACGTCTCGATCTCCAGTTCGTCTCCTGAGCTCCATAGCATCGTAACCTAAACCAGAAATACTCGGTCTGACCCGAGCATTATAATAAAATAACATCCGAGTTAGTCTGGAAAACCAGCGTGAGAAAACACACTCAATTTGAATTATTAAAGTTTTCAAAATCCTTTGAAAATCAAAGGTGTCTCGTAAAACCACGCCATACATAAACACGACGGGTTTTTACCTTATGATAACCAAAACATTTCATATCAAATCCTCTGATATTATAATAGTGTCTAATTACAAATACTTATTCAAATAGCTGAAATTGTTACATTAATTAAATTCCAGCATACTAGGCTCTACAATCAAAACCATAAAGGCAGGCATTGGAGAATGGATTCCATACGAATGACTAGGTACTGGGGTATCACCTGTCACAGTACATGTCTAGAAACACTGTATCGAGGACCACGCCGGGATCCCCTACCACACAAGACCGGTCTACCCCTAACCTGGATAGGCCGAGTATGTTATCACCCCGGGTGTTCCCACCCTTTCTGAGCTCCATCCATAATCATAGTAATAATATCTGAGGGTATCTAGAAAGGTGATAAACATACCCTACTTGGGTGCTACCCACTTAGCCTTGCTGCATCTCCCCTACTTTCAGTCATTCCCAGTTGATGAGGCTAGAGGCTACGATTACCTTTTTAAGGAATTTTCACTTAGAATGCTCATTGTCCTCCAATGACAATGTTCTGATAGCATTCATCCATAGAAGTCCGTTCCGGGTCCGAACGGAACCGAAGGCACTATTCCAACTATATCCATTTTGGAATCACCCTCAGGATTAGTAGTGATTAACCCTTGCACTTCACTGCTCCATCTTCGACTCCATGCTCTTGTCTTCATTTCGAAAACATACTCATTGGATTGAAGTGGTTTTCGGATAACAAATGCGATCCTGGTCTCTTCGAAACAACATTCGATATTTTCGGTAAACTCAACCCCGGTTCTTTAGGAAATAAAAAGGACGAAGTAAGATCGGAGACCACCTCCTAACCTTTAGTGGACGGATTACCTTATCATCATCCTAGAAGAACGAAACGAGTTTATACGTACAGTATAGCACCTCGAACGGTAACTGTACCATATAATCCCCGTGCTTCTTCTAGATATTCCCAAAGTTATATTTAGGTCCGGATTTGATAGTCGGTTATTTAACTATCAAATAACAATCATTCAACCAGATACTTCATTTTCACTGAAAAACACCAAGTCTTACTTAATTTAAATTTTAAATAAATTAAATCTCTTTATCAAGGTCATGCACTTATCTTATCCAATTCAGTATGTTCACAAAGTATCTTTTTCCAAAAATATTTGAAAACCCTTTTAAAATGATATGGAAAGTACCACTACGGTATCAAACCATGGATTCACAGCTCAATGGTTACGTCTCTATCCTAGAGAAATCCAAGACTTAACTGCATGTACTCACTGCCTCCGATACGCCCTGCAAGTATACCATTTACTTCCCAAAAACTTTATTTAATAATTGTCTCAAAATAATGCTTATAAGTTTCTAAAATAATTTTTCCAAGTTTACTTTAGGCAAATACATTTAAATAAAAGTTATTATACAAAGCCATATTAATATTTAATAATCATTTTTTAAAACAAAAATGCCGATTAGTTCTTTAATAATAATAAATCTTTAACAATCATTATAAGGTTGCTAATTAATAATTAAATCTGCATTAAACAATTTAAAATAATTAAATAACCAGTTTCCAGAATATTTTTAACAATTTTAAAGTTACCTAATTAATAATTAAAAATCCTTTTTTTAAAAACAATTCCAATTTCTCGATTCCAATTTCACTTCGTAAATTTGGAAACCTTACTTGAACTCCAGTATAACCAACTTTATACTTATATCCAAATTCACTTCTATCCTTCCAATCTATTAAAATCTCGATTTTAAAACCTCCTTTATTTAAAACAAGTGCCACTTAGCATTTATTATAAAAAATCCTTTTGTAAACTTGATTCCAAAATCCCTGTTCACAATTACCGAAATTAGTTACATTACAATTTCAAACCATTTACTTCATCCGATAGATTTACCCAAAAACTCTATATAAACATTTTACTTCAAAATCCCTATTTACAATTCTTTAGCAATTTAAACCATATTTTATTTGTATTTAAAAATACTCAAATCCAGCTAAAACTGTCATATCAATCAATCAATTTAAATCACACAATAACCTATCACAGATTATTCAAACAAAACATATATCACTATATATGAAATTAAATTTTACATTTTTGAGGAATCTAGTTGGATCCCTCCAACCTATTTCCCTGCATCCACAGATGTTAGCACAACATAAAAATACCAATTCCGCTTCGAGGCGGAATATCGTGGTATATAGGGTCATCCGCTACTATACGGCGCATAGGGTCTCATCCGCTATATATACGCGGGAATATCAATCACTCCAATATATACACTACTATATATAATATCACATCCAACTGATAAAAAAGCATCAATTCAACCAATCCATCATCAATTAATTTTAACTATTTAAAATTCATACTAGCAGTCCAAAACTGAATGAGATTAACCCAACTTGAGTTTTCAATTCGCCAAACGTTCCAATTTTAAATTAAATCGAACACGTTCGATTTAACCCAAAATTTTCGCTAGCTCCAATCGTCTCCAATTCTTTTCCGCCATGTAGTATTCGTCGTTGCGATTCCAACGCCGTAAGTTTCGTCCGATTCCGACCTCGTATGACAAAGATACAAATTTTTAAAGGTTGGAATATAATTTATATAAATAAATTTGCAAATTTGCTTTTTATTTTACCACCAGAAAATCCTGGCCGTACATTTGGTTTGAGAGATCGTGGCCACCCCTTTGTTTTTCTCTTCTTCATTCGTTCCCATTCAAACCTAACCTATAGCCGTTGCCTTAGAAACCATCACCGCGACCTCCACGATGCTCTAGCCGACGATCGACGATTGTCATTCGAACGGCCTACGCGAACCTCACCTTCGCCCAAAACCTCATCGAACCCGGTGCTGCCATCACCCTGGAAAACGCATTCGAACGCACCGCCTTCCATAGCAATTTCTGGCGAATCCACACCACCATCGACGATCTCGACCGTTGGATCTAAGGATCTTGTTGCCCTCTTCGATTTCCCAGTTGATGATTTCAGCTATAATTGCGTGGATGGAGAGAAAAACGAGGAAGAACAAGGGAGCATTTCGACCATTGAAATTTTTACGCGGCGGCAACGTTAGTTATGGCTAGGGTTTCACTGTGCAACGTATTTATATACGTATACAATTATTATTTTAATATTATTTTTCAAAATTACAAGCTTTTTCAAACGAACTCCAAACGAAACGTGCCGCCTGGCATTTATAAAGGTTTACCCCTATTCCGAACACAATGGAATATGTTTCGGGGCCTAATTTGATCGTATGTGGAAGATAGCTTTTCGCATCGAATTAAATTATTAAATTTTCGATATTTATTTCAACGCGTTTCCATCCCATACGACCAAACAGTAACTCCAAACGCTACGAAATTTGAAATCCGATAATAATACACAATTACGGATTCAATGGAACTAGTTTCGTTGAATTCCGAGACTGTACCCCAGAAGGCTATTTTAACTCGTCGATTAAATCGAGCGATTTTCAAAATCGTCGAAATCGCTTAAATTTTCAATTTTTAAAACTTACTAACTCCATTATAATTCAAATAGAATTTATATTCATATTAGAAACCATTCTGATTAATTTTAAATCAAAGTTCAATTATTTACACTATTACCATACATTAATTTTCACTATTAAACTAATATATAAATTTTCCAATTTTAACTTGTCGACTTTTTAATCCCATTCAAAAGTCCGATATCATCACTCTAATCCAAATAGAATTTTAAATCAACTTAGAAATCATTTCTATTCATATCTAACTCTAGATTCCCATTTTTACCCAATTTCCAATATTAAATTACTATTTACCAAACCCAGTTAATCGCTATATTTGAAATCTTAAACTATTTTACCGATTCTTTCAAAATCTCCATATTCAAAATCAGTTAAAAATTCAAATTCAACATTTAAAATAAATTTAATGTTCAAAACTAACGACCAAAATCCCGGGCCGTTACATTCCTCCCCCCTTATAAAAATTTCGTCCCCGAAATTTGCTAAGGTAAGAAAAATGCTCCCAAACACATTAACTTTTCAAAAACCCACTTAGTTAAAATCCTATATTCACTTTTCTAACCCTTTTTGTTTCCTCCAAATCAATTAGCTTCCAGCTCTAATTCAAAAGCCTTGATGTCTAATACAGTTCAAAAATCAACTTTTCTAGTTAACAAAAATATTCCAAAAATTTCCAAAATTTTTCTAACACCCTAAAGTTTCGAAATTTTTTGACAGAGTTCCTTTGTACGGAGAGCCTTTTACAATATGAAAAGAGAGATAAAATTATATACATCGACCCACACGGTCGGAAAACAAAATATATCAATATATTATTACTTCTTAATTTATTGCGTAGGCGTACCTTTATTTAGCGTTTTTAAGTGAGTGGCTTATTTATATGCATTTACGCAACCATAATCTAACCCAATAGCCTCCTGTACCTGTACTTACTCAATATAAGCACATAAGTTTCATAAACACGAAATTTTAATAATATTCCCTTTATTTAACTAGCTAAAGATATAAACTTCATAACCCAACATGCCAAACGTATACTACAAGCAATTTTAAGGTTCCAACACTAATTTTATTCTTTTTCATGGACCCATATATCATTTCATTCAATTAGAAATGATTTACAACCACATTTTTTGCATTCATTTCATATTTACAACAAACAACTTATATATATATATATATATTCCAATTTGATTTATATGTGCCTTACTTGCATAAATTCTCCTTTATTCGATTTCAAATTGATTCACAATCAATTTATTTGCATTCCATTCATATTCATTTCCACTATATGCAAATCCATTTTATTAAACTTCAGTTTAATCCTTTTTAAATTGACTCTAAATCAATCTTTTCTATTTTCCATTTGATTCCCATTTATGCTATTCACCAAACCTTGTTTTCTTTATGTTATATTAAACAACATTCAAATCCATGTTAATTTATTTATGAATCATTTCATAAATAATCACTTAAGTTTCCATTGTAACCAAATTCTAATTCATTTTAAATTGATTTTCATTTAACTTATTTGCTTTCATTTACTTTGTATAGTCAATCTATGCTATATCATTGGGGAATCATTTCATATAAATTGATTTTTGAACAATTTAGTTCAGGTTCATACACTTGCATTTCTATTAACTTTACTTCCAACCTATATTGCCTCTTTTCCATTGACTTTTCTTTTATTCACAAAGATTTATTCACTTCATTTTATAGTGAATGGCTTTTCATTTCATGGTAATTTATTTATAAACCCTTTAACAAAACTATTTCTAAGGTTTATTATAAGCATTCCATATCGTTACTTAAGTTCATATTCAGCTTCAAAACTTAAGTTCATTCCCCAACTATACTCCAAGGTCATATTTCAATTGATATTCAATTCATTTACTCTTAAATTGAATTCATTTCCTTGCTATCAAATACTTAACCATTTAACTTGGTTATACTTTTTCACTTTCTCAGTTTAACAAGTTATACAACCTATTTATTCACAATTACCTGAATTTTCCCCTTAAGTTTATTCACATTCATTATTTGTAACATGTAGTTATATAAACACTTCACCATTCATATTTATATTCAATTTACTCCATTCTAATTCACTCTCCATTAAAAATTCAAATTTTTGAATTTCCATTCCTTTACCATAATACCAAACCATTTTCATTTAGGCTTTACCATTTCATTTCTCAATTCATAAGTTCAAAAACTTATTTACTTAAAATCTCATTTTATGTAACGTTTAGGATTTTCGCGTTCAAAAATCGACATCCATACTTTACATCGTACTCGAATGCCATAGATTCGATCGTTCAAATCCGAGTCTACAGAGCTTATAACACAATTAAGTAAATAACACAGCGGAAAATAAAACGAATATAGATATACAACATCTGATACAATATCCAAATACAATGATGATACAATGAATATCTATATACATCAGAGATATGATACAAGAAATAGCAGCGGATAGAATATCTCCAATAGAATGCTCCAAGATAAGCAACGTCAGTCCATGAACTCCAAGAACTGAACTAGCTCCAGATAATCTACTAAACCTGAATATCTGAGAAACCCAACTCTAGACTGCCCGTGTGGAAAATGGTGGGCACCCAGAGTTTAGGAAGGAAACAATAAACACCGGATTAGTCATGGGACTGGTGTGAGCAACAAAAACAGTTTATCTTTGAAACAAATAATAGAGAAATTTTAAAGTCAATTCGCAATGCTTTTGGAAAATGAAACTACCATAAGGCCTCCCGCCACACACACAAAATGCAAACGCAGAATTAGAGGAGATTTCTCCTTATGATAGTCAAAGATGCTTACTATGCAAAATCAAATCATTTTTTATATTATTATTAGTGCATAGTGTAGAAAACATTTCGAAAGTAGAATATAAATCTTAGCCAGCATAGGTACCATTATAGTATGCCTACTATAGCTACCATATTAAATGGCAGCTACTACTAAAACCGTACAAGGCTCATATTGTTTTGTTTGGATTTCCAACAAATGATCAGGCTAAGGAACTTCCTATTCCACGAAAGAAACGCCTCTGGCGGGACGCTCCGAGAACCAAACCGTTCTCTGCCAAACAAGGCTGGCTACCCCCTTTCCCAAGGGATATTCAAAACCTTAGATATGCCACCCCCGGTCCTTTGGGACCTTTAACCGAGGCGCCTCGAAACCAACATCACACATAATAAATAAAGTGTATCCACATGAGTAAGTATCTGGGCTCCATACCATGATACTACCCTTTTCCAGAAGGAATGGTCATACCCTAGGGGAGCTACCCCAGAAACCTTGCCGCACAATTCCTGTTTCGACCATTACCGGGTTGTGAGGCTCGACGAAGTCTCGTCCACAAAGCTACGCTTTGTCACAAAGCCATGCTTTGGGTCAACAGATGATCAACCTATGATCACAAAGATAAATGATCAAACAAATGATAATATCACAAATGATCAAACACTGATCATCACACAGCAACACTCAGCATGTCACATTACCAAATTGGGATATATCACTGATAAATTTCAACTACATAACCTCTGAGCTCGTACGTCTCAGAGAAGGGTGTTAAGCTAAGAGAATAAATTCTCCGCCACCAAACATAAATGTATTTGAAAGAAATTGGCTTTATATTTCAAAGTGTAATGTCAGACATACAATCCATACAAGTCTGTTCCAGGATCGAACAGAACCGAAGGCACTTCCAAAGAAGCCCTTGCAAATCCGGGTATTCACAATATCGATCGGATTTCCCATCACTTAGGGAATCTCTATATCGGGCGCTACTCTGTGAAGAGACAATCGATAGGTCATCCTATCGCTCTCGCAAATACCTGATCTTCAACACCGGTCTTCAAATGCTATCCATATACGACGTATCACTATTCGGAATGGGTTATATGACACAATTGTCTTTTCCCGGCTAACCCGAATTGTGAGCGCAATATTCAAAAACAAATGGATAATGGGATTTCAATTAAGTCACCGCTTAAAACCCAAAACTTTTCATCCGAATGGTTAAAACAAATTACCATTTCAAATCTTTTAAACAAAAAGATTTATTTCACAAAGTTAACCCCATTCACAAAGATTCATTCACAGATTTTCCAAAACAATTTCCATTACGAACTTAATTAATTCGTCAAATCTTTAAATCAAAGATTTAACTTATAGTTTTCAAAACAGTTTCATTTCGAATGGGTTAAACAAAACATCATTTTAAATATGTTAAAAATAAACAGATTTAATTCATAGCTTTCAAAAAGAATTCATTCATAACTTGGAAAACCCTTTTTCAATTCAATCTTGAAATTCCTTTAATTAAACTGGAATTTCATTTCTTTTATGAAAGCTTTTACCATTTGAAAACAAATAGTTTTCATTTTGGAAATCTGATTCATTCATACGAGTTGAAATCCTAGGGTTAAATTCAAATTCCCAAAATTATACTTTTAAAATGGTTTAAATTCATACAAACACATTTATATATCATCTTTAATCCCTAGTTTTCAAATCATAGGATTCAATTTCAAACTTGAATTCAAATTTAAATCAAATTATTTAAATTTTCAAAACTCGATTAAGTTATTCAAAATAACTTTTATCTTTGAAATTCCATTTCAAAAGCTTTTCACTTTAAACCCAGATTTCCAATTTCAAAATCAATTGAAATTAAAATTTTCATTTCAAAAACATCAAATTTAAATTATCTGTGACTTAACCGATTTCCTCGTGAAATCCATATTTGTGTGTGTATGGTGTAGTCCTGAGGTTTTACACACAATAGTGCAACATCAATTATCACAAATATATCGATAAGCGGTATAATCGATAACGCTTATCTTCATTCACAGATTCATAGATAAAATAAATTTATCAGTCACAAATATTCACTATTATAATTCGATGTGGGTTTCGGATAATCAATTGGAATCCGACTCCTTGTCGCCTCGAAATTCAAGTGCGTTTTACGGGCCAAGGGTTTCATATTCACATAGTAATATATCACAGAAATAGAAATTTCAGATCACAACATAAATCAGGATGTATCACAAAGCATCACAAATCAGGGATATCAAATAATTCACATTCAATAGAATCCAAACATTCATAAGTAAGGTCAGTTAATATCTGATTTTAATTAATTTATACTAGGTTAATTACTTATCAATAATCTACAAATTTTGGTTAATTAACATTAATTTATTACAAATCATTCTGACTAATTATCCTTTAATCATTTATAAATTAACCTTTTATAATAAATTAATTAACCTTAAATTTTAATTCATCAACCTTTAATTATTTAAAGAATCAATCTTTAATTATTTAATTCACTATTTAATTAATTATCTTTAATTAATAAATTAACCCTTAATTAATTAATAACCGCTAAATTAATTATTCTTAATCAGTTACAATAATTGATTATCCTTAAGTAAATTTGCAAGATTAATTAATTTAAATTCAAAACTTTCTTCCATTTCAAAACTGGATACGAATTAAATTCGATTCTAGATTTAATTTTGATTTAAAAACTTTACTTACCTTTTAAAACTTAAAACTAGATTTAAACTGTGTTTAAATCTTACTCACGGATTTGAATTCATTGAATTACTTAAAAATTTAAATTTTGCAAAACCTGGAAAAAAACTTATGGCTGAGCTACACGAAAAATTGCTTCCAGTCGCATCTGCATTTTGCTCGTGCCATACCCGAGAATACTTCGAGACATCCCCCTTTCTTCCACCAACTTCATCTTCTTCGAGAAAATCACCCATTCGCACGCGACCAAACCCGAGCCCCCCCAGCCTTCAGATACGACGTGCACGTGGTGCACTTGCACCAACGCCTCCGACCTCTGGTGATCGTCGCGATGCTCCTCAACAACTCCACGAACCCACGCGACCACGAGTCAAGACCTAGATTCGAAGATACAACTCAAAATCGACAACGAGCCTCACGACCACAACTGGAACGAACGCAGACGAACGAAATCTTCTCGTCATCGATGATCATGATGACTGAAACCCATGCTATCACTCCAGAGTAGCACCACGTCCCCACGAAGCGATTTCTCTGATCGCGATCCCCTATAAACTTTCAATCGCGTCGGAATTTCCTCAAACCCATCGGCCATTAAAAACGACAGCAAAACCCTAATATACCAAATTCCAATCGCCATAGCCATTAATAAAATACCAATGTATTTTTCCCACAATCTCTATGCTACCACCTTCCTCTAGCCTCAATCCCTATCCCCCCAGCCTACGCGATCATTAGATAATCGCGAGAAACCATTTTCCATTCATCTGACAAGTGCTCCCTCAACTCATCATTTAAAATCTTGATTTTTATCTTAAAAATCCTATTTTCCAAAGTAGATTCAAATTACATAATGGAATCAACAAATTATAATACTTGAATCTAACATATCTTTAGGATTTACTAATGTATTACTTGATTTCAGAAAAATTTCAAACCTATTTTACTTGGATAAAATTCTAAACCAAAATTTATGTTTAAACAAACATATTATGTTTGAAATTCAATTCCTAAAAATGACCAGATAGGGAGATTTTGAATTTTTGATTTGTTTTGAACTCTGTACTTTGGAAACAGAGAAAAACAGGCACCCAAACATGTACAGATCAGACATACATATATATACACAGAGATTCACATTTATATATGTAGACGTGCAGCACAAACATCATCCAGAAATACACATGCACTAACATTTATATCTTAAGCTTTTTAGTTAAGTGTTTACTCACAGAACAATACAGTTCAATGCATTCTTCACCATATCAAAAATATAAACAGATTTCAATATTAAAAAGGTAGTTTGCTCACATATTTCTTGTTTAAGACAGAAGCCTGTAGGTTTTAACAGAGTGATATAACTCTTATGTACACATACTTTTCCTTTCAAACAGGCAGGCAAATTGACTATCAAAACCAACATATTTAACAACAACTTGAAGTATCCATTCCAAACATCAAGCATACAAACAGATTCAAACATACTTATGGTTTCAAAAGAAAAGTTACTCACAAGCAACAAGAAATCAAAACAGGGTAAGCTCTAAAAATAGGAGTTGCTCACCTTAGTTTCTAGAGAAAAAAAGAAGAACAGAGGGATGATGTTGAACCAGGCTTGAACACTTCAAGTTGAAATTCTTCTTCTTTAAATCCTCTGGCTTTGATTTTTGTATTGTTGTTTTTAGTTTTGAAGAAAATACTTGCTTTAGTTTAATTTAGTTTGGAGTGGACGAAACTGAGTGAGGATGATGGATATAGATAGAAATGGGGTATATAGGTTGATGTTATTTTGTACAGGTGATAGTATGGTTTTTCTTTGTACAAAGTGATATTATATTTTCCAATGGTCTGAGATATTTTCCATTGCTTGCTTGTTGACTCGGCTGAAAATCTTCTTTTTGTATGCTAGAGGATATGGCATTTAATGCATATGTACCCTATGTTCCTATACTTACCTTGTTATATTTTCATTTTATACTTTGTTTATTTCTTGTTTTACCAGCCTATGTACCTATGTTTGAATAAAATTCTTCTTTGTGGCTGAGATAATATGTTTTGGTGGCTGCAGCTTTGTTGCATTAGGCTAGAGATGAAAGCATTTATTACTTTGTATATTTATTTGCCTAGACTTATTTTAATATGTTTACTTTGTTTTACTTTTTGTTTGTGTATACTTGTTCAAGTTGTATTGTTATTTTGTTGTTATTTTAGTTTACTTTACTACTAATTATCTCGTATTTCTATATATATATATATATATATTATAAATTCAAATTATCATAAATTCTAAATTTTTAAATCTTTTATTTGTCTTGTATCCAAAGCATATATTTATCTCTATATTTATTTTTATTTTAAAACCATTTATTTAAGATTTAAAATTCAAGTCAAATATATATCTATTATTTTCAAATTCACTCATATATGCCCAAATACATATATACACATATTACAATATTTATTAAATTTAAATGATTTATACAAAATATATTTGGATATCGGGAAAACTCGCAATCAATAAATCCATTTAAAATTAATTTTACAAATTTTTATTCAAAAATTCATTTAATTATCAATTTAAATAAAATTAAATTTCGGGTCGTTACAAACTTCCCCCCTTAAAAGAATTTCATCCTCGAAATTCGCAGGCACGAAAACAACACAGAGATAGACAGATTCGATCTCCTATAATTCCTCAAACTTAAGATATGAATTCCAAACTCAAGTCCGAATATCTCAGAATACATACCAATTCGTCCATCTTCAGACTTTGGTATTCACAAGAAATTACAATAGAATTTCAAAATTTGGTTTCAAACGATATCGATATCAATTCAAATTTATCCTCATATTCTATTAATCAATTTAATTCAATTTAAAATTTCCAATTTCAAATCCATTAAGGTTTAAATCAAAAAGCTCGATAAGAAACTGATGAAGATACGAAGTAAGAATTTTCTACAACGATTCGTAGAGCATCACCACACCGAAACTTCTTCTAGCTGTCCCGAAGAAATCAAAAGAATTTGGAAACGAATCAAAGAAAATTGATAGAGAAAGATTGTTTCCACTATTGCAGGGTATTGACCATTTATCGTCGTACTTCCCTGTCCCCTATCTCATCCTCTTCTTGCACTCATACTCACTATCAGTGGATAGTAAGAGAATTTACTGAGACATACAGACAGATATCTTAAGGATTACTCATTCTAGAGTTTACTTCACTCTATCTCTAATGAGCTACTTAACGTGTTATACTCCTGAGCTAAAGTTTTACCTTAGCTCTGATACCAAATGTAACGTCTAGGATTTTCGCGTTCGAAAATCGACATCCATACTTTACATCGTAGTCGAATGCCGTAGATTCGATCGTTCAAATCCGAGTCGCCGGAGCTTATAACACAATTAAGTAAATAACACAGCGGAAAAGAAAAAGAATATAGATATACAACATAATGATACAATATCCAGATACAATGATGATACAATGAATATCTATATACATCAGAGATATGATACAAGAAATAGCAGCAGAAAGAAAATAGATAACACCAGCAGCGGATAGAATATCTCCAATAGAATGCTCCAAGATAAGCAACGTCAGTCCATGGACTCCAAGAACTGAACTAGCTCCAGATAATCTACTAAACCTGAATATCTGAGAAACCCAACTCTAGACTGCCTGTGTGGAAAATGGTGGGCACCCAGAGTTTAGGAAGGAAACAATAAACTCCAGATCAGTCATGGGACTGGTGTGAGCAACAAAAACAGTTTTTCTTTGAAACAAATAACAGAGAAATTTTAAAGTCAATTCGCAATGCTTTTGGAAAATGAAACTACCATAAGGCCTCCCGCCACACACACAGAATGCAAACGCAGAATTGGAGGAGATTTCTCCTTATGATAGTCAAAGATGCTTACTACGCAAAATCAAATCATTTTTTATATTATTATTAGTGTATAGTGTAGAAAACATTTCGAAAGTAGAATATAAATCTTAACCAGCATAGGTACCATTATAGTATGCCTACTATAGCTACCATATTAAATGGCAGGTTTTACAACTAAAACCATACAAGGCTCGTATTATTTTGTTTGGATTTCCAACAAATGGTCAGGCTAAGGAACTTCCTATTCCACGAAAGAAACGCCTCTGGCGGGACGCTCCGAGAACCAAACCGTTCTCTGCCAAACAAGGCCGGCTACCCCCTTTCCCAAAGGATATACAAAACCTCAGATATGCCACCCCCGGTCCTTTGGGACCTTTAACCGAGGCGCCTCAAAACCAACATCACACATAATAAATAAAGTGTATCCACATGAGTAAGTATCTGGGCTCCATACCATGATACTACCCTTTTCCAGAAGGAATGGTCATACCCTATAGGAGCTACCCCTGAAACCTTGCCACACAATTCCTGTTTCGACCATTACCGGGTTGTGAGGCTCGACGAAGTCTCGTCCACAAAGTTATGCTTTGTCACAAAGCCATGCTTTGGGTCAACAGATGATCAACCTATGATCACAAAGATAAATGATCAAACAAATGATCATATCACAAATGATCAAACACTGATCATCACATAGCAACACTCAGCATGTCACATTACCAAATTGGGATATATCGCTGATAAATTTCAACTACATAACCTCTGAGCTCGTACGTCTCAGAGAAGGGTGTTAAGCTAAGAGAATAAATTCTCCGCCACCAAATAGAAATGTATTTGAAAGATATCGGCTTTATATTTCAAAGTGTAATGTAAGACAAACAATCCATACAAGTCTGTTCCGGGATCGAACAGAACCGAAGGCACTTCCAAAGAAGCCCTTGCAAATCTGGGTATTCACAATCCCGATCGGATTTCCCATCACTTAGGGAATCTCTATACCGGGCGCTACTCGGTGTAGAGACAATCGATAGGTCATCCTATCGCTCTCGCAAATACCCGGTCTTCAACACCGGTCTTCAAATGCTATCCATATACGACGTATCACTATTCGGAATGGGTTATATGACACAATTGTCTTTTCCCGGCTAACCCGAATTGTGAGCGCAATATTCAACAACAAATGGATAATGGGATTTCAATTAAGTCACCGCTTAAAACCCAAAACTTTTCATCTGAATGGTTAAAACAAATTACCATTTCAAATCTTTTAAACAAAAAGATTTATTTCACAAAGTTAACCCCATTCACAAAGATTCATTCACAGATTTTCCAAAAAAATTTCCATTACGAACTTAATTAATTCGTCAAATCTTTAAATCAAAGATTTAACTTATAGTTTTCAAAACAGTTTCATTTCGAATGGGTTAAACAAAACATCATTTTAAATATGTTAAAAATAAACAGATTTAATTCATAGCTTTCAAAAAGAATTCATTTATAACTTGGAAAACCCTTTTTCAATTCAATCTTGAAATTCCTTTAATTAAACTGGAATTTCATTTCTTATATGAAAGCTTTTACCATTTGAAAGCAAACAGTTTTCATTTTGGAAATCTGATTCATTCATACGAGTTGAAATCCTTGGGTTAAATTCAAATTCCCAAAATTATACTTTTAAAATGGTTTAAATTCATACAAACACATTTATATATCATCTTTAATCCCTAGTTTTCAAATCATAGGATTCAATTTCAAACTTGAATTCAAATTTAAATCAAATTATTTAAATTTTCAAAACTCGATTAAGTTATTCAAAATAACTTTTATCTTTGAAATTCCATTTCAAAAGCTTTTCACTTTAAACCCAAATTTCCAATTTCAAAATCAATTGAAATTAAAATTTTCATTTCAAAAACATCAAATTTAAATTATCTGTGACTTAACCGATTTCCTCGTGAAATCCATATTTGTGTGCGTATGGTGTAGTCCAGAGGTTTTACACATAATAGTGCAACATCAATTATCACAGATATATCGATAAGCGGTATAATCGATAACGCTTATCTTCATTCACAGATTCATAGATAAAATAAGTTTAACAATCACAAAGATTCACTATTATAATTCGATGTGGGTTTCGGATAACCAACTGGAATCCGACTCCCTGTCGCATCGAAATTCAAGTGCCGTTTTACGGGCCAAGGGTTTCATATTCACATAGTAATATATCACAGAAATAGAAATTTCAGATCACAACATAAATCAGGATGTATCACAAAGCATCACAAATCAGGGATATCAAATAATTCACATTCAATAGAATCCAAACATTCATAAGTAAGGTCAGTTAATATCTGATTTTAATTAATTTATACCAGGTTAATTACATATGAATAAACTACAAATTTTGGTTAATTAACATTAATTTATTACAAATCATTCTGACTAATTATCCTTTAATCATTTATAAATTAACCTTTTATAATAAATTAATTAACCTTTAATTTTAATTCATCAACCTTTAATTATTTAAAGAATTAATCTTTAATTATTTAATTCACTATTTAGTTAATTATCTTTAATTAATAAATTAACCCTTAATTAATTAATAACCGCTAAATTAATTATTCTTAATCAGTTACAACAATTGATTATCCTTAAGTAAATTTGCAAGATTAATTAATTTAAATTCAAAACTTTCTTCCATTTCAAAACTGGATACAAATTAAATTCGATTCTAGATTTAATTTTGATTTAAAAACTTTACTTACCTTTTAAAACTTAAAACTAGATTTAAACTGTGTTTAAATCTTACTCACGGATTTGAATTCATTGAATTACTTAAAAATTTAAATTTTGCAAAACCTAGAAAAAAAACTTATGCCTGAGCTACACGAAAAATTGCTTCCAGTCGCATCTGCATTTTTCTCGTGCCATACCCGAGAATACTTCGAGACATCCCCCTTTCTTCCACCAACTTCATCTGCTTCGAGAAAATCACCCATTCGCACGCGACCAAACCCGAGCCCCCCCAACCTTCAGATACGACGTGCACGTGGTGCACTTGCACCAACGCCTCCGACCTCTGGTGATCGTCGCGATGCTCCTCAACAACTCCACGAACCCACGCGACCACGAGTCAAGAACCAGATTCGAAGATACAACTCAAAATCGAGAACGAGCCTCACGACCACAACTGGAACGAATGCAGATGAATGAAATCTTCTCGTCATCGATGATCATGATGACTGAAACCCATGCGATCACTCCAGAGCAGCACCACGTCCCCACGAAGCGATTTCTCTGATCGCGATCCCCTACAAACTTTCAATCGCATCGGAATTTCCTCAAACCCATCGGCCATTAAAAACGACAGCAAAACCCTAATATACCAAATTCCGATCGCCATAGCCATTAATAAAATACCAATGTATTTTTCCCACAATCTCTATGCTACCACCTTCCTCTAGCCTCAATCCCTATCCCCCCAGCCTACGCGATCATCAGATAATCGCGAGAAACCATTTTCCGTTCATCTGACAAGTGCTCCCTCAACTCATCATTTAAAATCTTGATTTTTATCTTAAAAATCCTATTTTCCAAAGTAGATTCAAATTACATAATTGAATCAACAAATTATAATACTTGAATCTAACATATCTTTAGGATTTACTACTGTATTACTTGATTTAAAAAAAAATTCAAACCTATTTTACTTGGATAAAATTCTAAACCAAAATTTATGTTTAAACAAACATATTATGTTTGAAGTTCAATTCCTAAAAATGACCAGATAGGGAGATTTTGAATTTTTGATTGGTTTTGAACTCTGTACTTTGGAAACAGAGAAAAACAGGCACCCAAACATGTACAGATCAGACATACATATATATACACAGAGATTCACATTTATATATGTAGACGTGCAGCACAAACATCATCCAGAAATACACATGCACTAACATTTATATCTTAAGCTTTTTAGTTAAGTGTTTACTCACAGAACAATACAGTTCAATGCATTCTTCACCATATCAAAAATATAAACAGATTTCAATATTAAAAAGGTAGTTTGCTCACATATTTCTTGTTTAAGACAGAAGCTTGTAGGTTTTAACAGAGTGATATAACTCTTATGTACACATACTTTTCCTTTCAAAAAGGCAGGCAAATTGACTATCAATACCAACATATTTAACAACAACTTGAAGTATCCATTCCAAACATCAAGCATACAAACAGATTCAAACATACTTATGGTTTCAAAAGAAAAGTTACTCACAAGCAACAAGAAATCAAAACAGGGTAAGCTCTAAAAATAGGAGTTGCTCACCTTAGTTTCTAGAGAAAAAAAGAAGAACAGAGGGATGATGTTGAACCAGGCTTGAACACTTCAAGTTGAAATTCTTCTTCTTTAAATCCTCTGGCTTTGATTTTTGTATTGTTGTTTTTAGTTTTGAAGAAAATACTTGCTTCAGTTTAATTTAGTTTGGAGTGGACGAAACTGAGTAAGGATGATGGATATAGATAGAAATGGGGTATATAGGTTGATGTTATTTTGTACAGGTGATAGTATGGTTTTTCTTTGTACAAAGTGGTATTATATTTTCCAATGGTCAGAGATATTTTCCATTGCTTGCTTGTTGACTCGGCTGAAAATCTTCTTTTTGTATGCTAGAGGATATGGCATTTAATGCATATGTACCCTATGTTCCTATACTTACCTTGTTATATTTTCATTTTATACTTTGTTTATTTCTTGTTTTACCAGCCTATGTACCTATGTTTGAATAAAATTCTTCTTTGTGGCTGAGATAATATGTTTTGGTGGCTGCAGCTTTGTTGCATTAGGCTAGAGATGAAAGCATTTATTACTTTGTATATTTATTTGCCTAGACTTATTTTAATATGTTTACTTTGTTTTACTTTTTGTTTGTGTATACTTGTTCAAGTTGTATTGTTATTTTGTTGTTATTTTAGTTTACTTTACTACTAACTATCTCGTATTTCTATATATATATATATATTTTATAAATTCAAATTATCATAAATTTTAAATTTTTAAATCTTTTATTTGTCTTGTATCCAAAGCATATATTTATCTCTATATTTATTTTTATTTTAAAACCATTTATTTAAGATTTAAAATTCAAGTCAAATATATATCTATATATCTATTATTTTCAAATTCACTCATATATGCCCAAATACATATATACACATATTACAATATTTATTAAATTTAAATGATTTATACAAAATATATTTGGATATCGGGGAAACTCGCAATCAATAAATCCATTTAAAATTAATTTTACAAATTTTTATTCAAAAATTCATTTAATTATCAATTTAAATAAAATTAAATTTCGGGGTCGTTACATTTTACTTACTTGAGTCCCTTCACATTTTATAACCATAACTCTGGATTATACACATCACTTAATAGCTTAAGTTTAACCACCCCATTTAACAATTATAACTTATATAACCATTTTACATTCCAACCTTATATTCCATCAAATTCAAATCCAAATTCTATTTTATTTAACTCATCTTAAGTTAAATTCCAACCTATCTCGTTCACGTTAATTTACTCCAATAAAATTTTAATTCCAGGATTTGAAATTTACATTTCCTTCCTTATCTATATCAACTTCACATTATAAGTTCAATACTAATTTTATCCTGACTTCACAAATCATTTAAATGGCAATTCCAGAATTTAATTACCTGGTTTTATTTCAAAACATTTTGAAATCATAAATATACATATATCACTTTGGTATATCAAGTATTACTTCCGGATTTTCAATACAACTTTATTTTCTCCAAAACAATTTTCCTTTTGGAAATTCCGAAACAAAACTTGTCTCTCAAACAAGTCAAAACAAATAATCACAGCCAACCACCATGGTAGCAATCCATCACTTAGAAACTCGAAAATGAATATTGATGATGTGGCCATCATCACAAGGATTATTTTCCAACGACTGAGGTGAGTTCAGTGCTTCCTAATTCCTAAAATTTATTTTTAAACAATTTCTATTCCAAAAACATCTCAAAATATTATCACCATTTTTCCTTTCAAACACTTTGGAAGACATTTCAAAAATCTCTAAGATTTAATTTTTTTCCAAATACTTAGTTCAAATCCATCTAAACATTTCCCAAAAGTTTTGGGATTTAAATTCTGGTTTAAATCCAATTCTAGTTATAACTCCTTTGTAAAAATCATTCTTATACGGTTTCTATTTGGTTATATATATATATAATCGTTTCAAATTTTATAATCTTATTTGATTATAATATTAACAACCAAACATCCAAATATATATAATAATTTCAGAAAAATTATTTCTTTTATATCAAAATATAATTTTGCGTAAAATTATTTCATTTACCCACTTTTAAACAAAACTATGTCGGTTTACCTTGTTTAAGAGTTTAGAAACCCCTATCGATACGGTTGTACTTCCCGTATCGACCAAAATTCTTAAACACTCAACCGATAAGTCAACACAATATAAAAACATTTTATATTCACTAACAATTACACGCTCATAGCTATTAATACACTCAAACTCATTCTAAAGTACCACTGACTCTATCTAAAGTACTACATCCATTTTGGAATCACGCTCAGGAATAGTAGCGATTAGCCCTTAAACTTCACTACTCCATCTTCGACTCCATGCTCTTGTCTTCATTTCGAAAACGTACTCATTGGATCGAAGTAGTTTCCGGATAACAAATCCGATATCGTTCTCTTCGAAACAACGTTCGATATTTCCGATAAACTCAACCCCGGTTCTTTAGGAAATAAAAAGGACGAAGTAAGATCGGAGACCACCTCCTAACCTTTAGTGGAAGGATTTCCTTATCATCGTCCTAGAAGAACGAAACGAGTTTATACGTACAGTATAGCACCTCGAACTGTACCATATAATCCTCGTGTTTCTTCTAGATATTCCCAAAGTTATATTTAGGTCCAGATTTGATAGTCGGGTTTTTAACTATCAAATAACAATCATTCAACCAAATACTTCATTTTCACTGAAAAACACCAAGTCTTATTTAATTTAAATTTTAAATAAATTAAATCTCTTTATCAAGGTCATGCACTTATCTTATCGAATTCAATATGTTCACAAAGTATCTTTTTCCAAAAATATTTGAAAACCCTTTTAAAATAATATGGAAAGTACCACTACGGTATCAAACCATGGATTCATAGCTCAATGGTTATGTCTCTATCCCAGAGAAATCCAAGACTTAACTCCATGCACTCACTGCCTCCGATTACACCATGCGAGTATACCATTTACTTCCCAAAAACTTTATTTAATAATTGTCTCAAAATAATGCTTATAAGTTTCTAAAATATTTTTTCCAAGTTTACTATAGGCAAATACATTTAAATAAAAGTTATTATACAAAGCCAAATTAATATTTAATAATTTATCTTTTAAAACAAAAATGTCGATTAGTTCTTAAATAATAATAAATCTTTAACTATCATTATAAGTTTGCTAATTAATAATTAAATCTGCTTTAAACAATTTAAAATAATTAAATAACCAATTTCCAGAATATTTTTAACATTTTTAAAGTTACCTAATTAATAATTAAAAATCCTTTTTTTTAAAACAATTCCAATTTCACTTCGTAAATTTGGAAACCTTACTTGAACTCTAGTATAACCAACTTTATAGTTATTTCCAAAATCACTTATATCCTTCCAGTCTATTAAAATCTCGATTTTAAAAACCTCCTTTATTTAAAACAAGTGCCACTTAGCATTTATTATAAAAAAATCCTTTTATAAACATTATTCCAAAATCTCTGCTCACAATAACCCAAATTAGTTACATTACAATTTCAAACCATTTACTTCATCCAATAGATTTACCCAAAAACTCTATATAAACATTTTACTTCAAAATCGCTACAATTATTTACCAATTTAACCCATATTTTATTTGTATTTAAAAATACCCAAATCCAGCTAAAACTGTCATATCAATCAATCAATTTAAATCACACAATAACCTATCACAGATTATTCAAACAAAATATATATAACTATATATGAAATTAAATTTTACATTTTAAGGAATCCAGTTGGATCCCTCCAACCTGTTTCCCTACATTTACAGATGTTAGCACAGCATAAAAATAACAATTCCGCTTCAAGGTGGAATATCACGGTATATAGGGTCATCCGCTACTATACAGCGCATAGGGTCTCATCCACTATATATACGCGGGAATATCAATCACTCCAATATATATACTACTATATATAATATCACATCCAACTGATAAAAATGCATCAATTCAACCAATCCATCGTCAATTAATTTTAACTAATTAAAATTCATACTAGGAGTCCAAAATTGAGTGAGATTAACCCAACTTGAGTTTTCAATTCGCCAAACGTTCCAATTTTAAATTAAATCGAACACGTTCGATTTAACCCAAAATTTTTTCTAGCTCCAATCATCTCCAATTCTATTCCAGCACGTAGTATTCATCGCTGCGATTCCAACGCCGCCAGTTTCGTCCGATTTCGACCTCGTATGACAAAGATACGGATTTTTAAAGGTTGGAACTTATATTTGCAAATTTTCTTTTTATTTTACCACCAGAAAATCCTGGCCGTACATTCGGTTTGAGAGATCGTGACCGCCCCTTTGTTTTTCTCTTCTTCGTTCATTCCCGTTCAAACCTAACCCATAGCCGTCGCCTTACAAACCATCATCGCGACCTCCACGATGCTCTAGCCGACGATCAGTGGCTGCCATTCGAATGGCCTTCGCGAACCTCACCTTCGCTCAAAACCTCATTGAACCCAGTGCTACCATCACCCTGGAAAACGTGTTCGAACGCGCCTCCTTCCCTAGCAATTTCTGGTGAATCCACATCACCATCGACGATCTCGATTGTTGGATCTAAGGATCTTGTTGCCCTCTTCAATTTCCCAGTTGATGATTTCTGCTATAATTGCATGGATGGTGTGACGCCCCACCTCTATGCTTACAATAACAAAGGTTATTATAAGGAATAACGTCCTCTATTGCAAAGAATAAGGCTTGTTAGAAGCAACCATCCGTAAGTTACGCCTTAGACGAGTATTGATTACATCGATAGGAGTTGTGTAAATTACTCCTAAAGATATATATTCAATCCAAATATAAAACGAAACTACAGTGGCTAAAAAAAATTCAGAACAACTCACAATAACAACAACACAGATATGTATAATCACATCAGAATAGAAATATCAGATATACATAGCGGAAGACAAGTCTGGATACATGCTACAACAATCGATAGTTCACATGAATCAAATGTACATATACAAAGACACCAACATACATGAGACGAGAGTCAAAACTTCAAAAGTAACACCTCGAAGTCTAGACAAAAGAAGATGTGAAATCCTAAAAGCTGAAGCAGCAACTGAATCAGAGATAGCGATTATCCTAAAATAACTCGGTCTGACCCGAGTATTATTTAAGAGAAAATAATAAACGGATCAGTCTAATTTAAACTTCAGAAATAAGTGTATGATAAACAACACTTAATCAATTAATTATAATCTCGAATGAGATTATACATCATAAATAATCAGCATAGTTTAAAGGAAGAAATCTCATTAAACTCCATTAAAATCATCATTCAAATTCATAATTGAATTCAAAACAACAATACACAAAATTATAATCTCGTATGAGACTATACACCAAATTATAATCTCGAATGAGACTATACCCAAAATTATAATCTCGGATGAGACTATACACAAAATTATAGTCTCGGATGAGACTATACAACATATTAATCAACATAGTTTAAAGGAAGAAATCTCATTAAACACCATCAAAATCAACTTTCAAATTCACAATTGAATTCAAAACATCAATACGCAGAATCTAGAAATCAAAATAGATAACTAGAAAAATTAGCATATATCCCAGCAGATGGCGAGTTTTAGCTACGCCGCACGTGCATCTCATATGATCGAAGCATACCAAGTACTATAATTTTTGGCACCCAACAAATGACCCGAAGGTCCAACATATGACCCGAAGGTCCAACTGATGACCCGAAGGTCTAGTACTGGTAATTGACCCGAAGGTCCATCATATGACCCGATGGTCTAGAATAGTGGCTTGAAAGCCCAACAAAATCATCAAAATCATCAAACAACAAATCATCAGCAAATATTTCAATTAACGAGTCCGGAATTAACCGAATTAGTAAAAGTGTGGTTCCATACTCCGCACTTTTGCTAAATCGTTTAAATCTCTTCATCGTTTCCTTAAAAGTGCAAAATTGTGTATTTTAAATGAATAAAATTTACGTTCTCAAACGGACAAGTCCGGATTTAAGCGAATCAGTAAAAGTAAGGGTTCGTAGTCCTCAATTTTGCTAAAGCGTTTAAATTGCTTCCTCATTCTTTTGAAAGCGCAAACTGTAAAATTTTTGGAAACAATTTTATTTTAAAATGATTTTTTTAAAACACGTGATTAAACAGCAACATCTGTAGCAATTTCGACAAGGAAATTGCGCTTCACAAAACACCGTAAAACGGATACCAAAATCAGCGTTGCGGGATAACCGCTTAAAAATTCACTTTAAAATTGACGGTTACTGAAGTCAAAACAACAGTAATTTTTATTCGTAAAAAAATGTCATCAAAACAACATGCTTCAAAATATAATACCAACGTAAAAATTCGTTATAAAAATAACGGCAACAAAATTAGTTTTAAAATGAAATGCCAGTTCAAAATAAATTAGTTAGTAGATTGCACTGCTACGTATTCATCAAAATATTACAGGCACGAATAAAATGTAAAAACAGGTGATCTGGAACTTGAACTTCTTAAACGCAAATATGAAGTATTGTGCTACACCTAAATGCGTGCACGCTATAATATGCAGACACAATTTATGCATACATTATTTACACGAAAATAAAATAGAAAAATATAGTAGCAACCCGACTCTTGCATTCACTAATTTTAAATGTGCGCAATTGTTAATTATTACCTGACATTAGCTAATGTACGAAAGGAAACCTGACATGTTACACTTTCAACTGAATAAAACGCAAAAGACCTTGCAATATTCACTGGCACGCAACACCGAAGTAAAGACCTGGGTTTGATTCACTTTGCTCACATGTAAATTACTTTCACGCATGTAAAAATGATAAAGCAGGCATAAATACAACCAATACAAAAATGACCTTGAACTACCACCTAAATGAATTGAAAAAAATGAGAAGTACTTGTACGCACGCACACCTCTACAAGTAATCACCTAAATGAAATATCAAACTAAAGTAAACTAGCCCCACTTCCTGCACCAACAAAATATACTCATGCATGCAATCAGATGAGGGTCTGGGCATAATTACAAATAACCTGGACACTCTTATAGCACGCATGCAATCAATATGTAAAACAAGGTGACCTGAAATTGAACGGTAAGCATTGCATATTTCACTACCTGACTTTAGCTTTTTGTACTACATGCACTTTAAATTTGCACTTTAAACTTGCGTACACATATAATACACACGTAATGCCATACATCTGTGCATGCAACATGAAGGGGTAAAAATAATAGCTTGAACTTGGTTTCAAAGCTACAGCTTTGCACAAAAAAGGAAATAAACAAAAATGTATCTGGACAACATAGTTTTTTAAATTAGAAGCGTGAGTTTTTCACTCACCTCAAATTCTTGTTCCAAAATTGTTAACAACCAAGATTCAAAGGAAAGGAAGCCAGCAATATGAACCGCCACTAACACTTGCAGAGCTACTGGAACGATGATGGAACAAAAATGATGCAGTGCAACTTTTCTCCTTTAAAATGTGTATAAGTCAAAATGAAGTATTGGGATGTATTTTGGGTACAATTGCATTGAATTGCAGGCGTGCCCTAGTAGAAAAGAAGGACATAATTGTACTAAAAGATGATGGCTGCACATTAAAATTTTGCTTTCAAAATAAAAGTGACAGCAAACCGAAAAAAAAAGTTTCACTTTATTACGCGTGAAAGGCAATTACATCACGTTCAACCTGTACCACTTGGAGTATGCACTGACTTTGCAAATGATTTGCACCATTTTTTTTTCACATTCTATTTTAAAATTTTATTTCGACAGTGATTAAAAATCACGGTTGTTACAAACTCCCCCCTTATAAAAATTGCGTCCTTGCAATTTTCATACTAGAAGCTGTTTATAACACAAATTTTTATCACAACCAGGATTAAAATAGAAAAGATGGATAAGAATGCTCACCCCCACCCGAAGAGGAGAGGAAACCCGGATAAAAACGCTCGATGAATTCTTTGGTTTCCCAAGTGCAATCTTTGGGGTTTGTGGACCATTGAATTTTCACAAGCGGGACTTCTTTGTTCCGAAGGCGTTTAACCTTCGAAGCTAGCACACGAATAGGATTTCGCACAATAGACAAGTCGAGTGAGATTCAAGATCTTGCAACATATGAGGATCAATAATAGAATCCGAATCTCGGAGGCATCGACGAAGTTGGGATACATGAAATGCGTCATGAATTCCCGAAAACTGAATAGGTAGCGATACACGATATGCAACTGGGCCAATGCGTTCCGTAATAGGAAAAGGTCCAACATACTGAGGAGCCAATTTCCCGGAGCTACTAAAACGCACCAAACCCTTCATCGGAGAAACACGAATGAATACGCGATCGCCAATAGAAAATTCCAAAGGCTACCTACGATGATTGGCATAAGATTTCTACCTATTCTGAGCCTCTTTCATTCTCTGTCTGATAATATCAATCTTCTCAGAAGATTCACGAATTTAATCGGGGCCGAGAACTAAATTTTCCCCGGATTCCAACCAACAAGATGGTGATTGACACGGCCTTCCGTAAAGAGCTTCGAAAGGAGCCATACCGATACAGGATTGAAAAATGTTGTTATAAGAAAATTCAACAAGAGATAAGTGGTCTTCCTAACTACCACCAAAGTCAAGAAGCAGTCCGATTGGACTTGATAGGAATAAAATGGGCTGATTTAGTCAATCGGTCAACAATCACCCAAACACGAGTATGGCCCGACCTCGTACGAGGTAGACCATCAATGGCGTCCATAGAAATTTGATCCTATTTCCATAATGGAATCTCAAGAGGCTGCAAAAGACCACTAGGACGATGGTTGTGACTCCCCACCTCTATACCCACGCTAGCCAAGAACACTACGGGGTAATGCCGTCAACTAGCGTGGAGAATAAGGCTGTTTAGGAGCGACCATTTGTATAATTGCTTTGTGCGAGAACCGATATGCCAGATAAAAATATAACTTTTCTTCTCAAGAGGAAATCCGACATACCGATACAAACTCAAAGCTACTACACAGTGGCTATACGGACTTCGGAAACAAATATAGAAATAAACATAACACAAATCAGTCACAGATAATTCATATCACAAAGGCGGAAATAGATATGAATATTACACAAAGAAGTGTACATCAGAGTAGTGGTCAAATAAGATCCACAATAACACAAAAGAATAGATACAAGTGCTAGCCAAAAGAATATGTATACATCAAGGAGTCTAAATCTCAAATGTATACAACAAAAACTACTAAACTAGAGTAGTTAGCCAAAAGTCAGATGATGGTTCCAGATAGGAAGTCATGATGAAGCACCTGTAATATCTCAGTCTGACCCGAGTATTATTTAAGAAGAAAATAATAAACAGATCAGTCTAGCTATAATTATCAGATAAAATGATAAAGAATAAGAGATATGACAAAAACGTATGATAGCCATAAAGCCATACTGTGATAAGTACGTAATTGAAAATCAACAAGAGATTAATCAATATCACAAGAATATTCTCAAAGATAAAAAGGAATGTCATACTCTTTATTTCATTCACCAAACCATAAATGTTGACAGTTATATCAATGCCAATCACAAAAGTTAATGACACACAAATTCACCAATGCACAAATATTGATAAACTTATCAAATCAAATCACGAAAATTGGTGAAACACAAATTCTAGAAGTTAGAAATCCAGAAATCACAAGAAAAGAGGATGGCCAATCCCATAAACTGAACATCGACGCACCTAGAAAGATTCGTCCCATGTAAAGTCTAGCATAGATACACCTAGAAAGATGCACCCCATGCAAAGTCGAACATCGACGCACCTTGAAAGATACGCCCCATGCTCTAGCATCGACGCACCTAGAAAGATACGCCCCATGCATAAATAGACATCGACTCACCTAGAAAGATACGCCCCATGTAAAGTCTAACATCGATGCACTTAGAAAGATACACCCCATGCAAAGTCAAACATCAATGCCCCTAGAAAGATACGACCCATGCATAGACGAACATCGACGCACCTAAATAGATACGCCCCATGCCCCGACTTATTGAGCCGATTGCTCCACGAAGTAAATAAACATCGATGCACCTAAATAGGTACGATCCATGCAAGAATTAAACATCGACGCACCTAGATAGGTACGTCCCATGCGAGAAGTGAGACAAAGCTCAATAAAACGAGGAACGTTCCTCCACGTGGACAAAGAGACATCACACATTGCTAGTCTAAACCATAAAATGATCATCATCGATCATCAAGAATTGTCAATTACACTAAGATAGTAAATATATGAGTTTAGCTTCATGTCCCATAACCACTTGCTTAACTTAAAAATTTACGAACAAATTGTAGATTTTCACTAGAAAATTATCACAAGAGAGTTTCAATCGAACAAGTCCATAAATTAACCGACAAAGTAAACGCAAGCGTTTCATACCACTTGTTTTGCTAAGCCGTTTAATTAGATTTTCTCATACGAATAAGGTAAAGGTTTGTATATACTAATAGATTGGAAGATGGTTTAAGAAACGAGCTTTGTAATTAAAAGTATCAAAATCATTTTGATGAAAGATTTTTGATATTTACTACTAGTATAGAAAACCTTTATATTTTTAAAGTGACAAATCACAAAAACGATTGTAGAAACAATCAATCATCAAAATTCACATTCGAAGACGTGAATAAAATCCAAAGAAATCGATACCGGATCCATCGAAAATGGATATTCCAAAAATACCAAAAAAAAGGTCATCAAAGTCGATAAATATGATAACAATAAGTCGGATCAACAAAAATCGATAAACCTTGGAAATTTACTCGAAAATAGGCAAATTAGGCAAAATCAGCAGTTCTAGACGTATGGTAGGTGTTCCCAGACGTCTGGCCCAAGGTTCTGGAAGTTTAAGTGTTTTCTCCCTTCTATTTTTAATTCCTGGGCCATTTCAGACGTCTGAAAATTTCAACCAGACGTCTGAATTTGATTTCAGACGTATGGATTTTGTTTCAGACGTCTGGATTTTGTTATTGCCTTTTCCAGACCCCTTTCCAGACGTCTGGATTTTTCAACCAGACGTCTGGATTTGGTTTCAGACGTTTGAAATTTATTTCAGAAGTCTGAAATTTTCTGCTAGGCAAAAAAACAGCCTAGCTCAAAAACGACAAATCCAAACCGAAATGCGATCGAACGAGCGACGAGCACTAAGGGTTTACGCCAATCGGCAATCCCAGCCCTGTAGGCACTTTGATACATCACCAAAAACATGTTCAAACATCCATGAAAGGATTTTTAAAGATTTTAACTTTAAAACACCAAAATTGGAAAATTCACCAAATTAACTCAAATCAAAAGCAAATGAATATGCACAAGTGTTAAGAATTCATACCTAACAACAATGATAGCTATAGACGTAGATGTGAGATAAAAATCTCACCTTTTACACAAAAACAATGAAGAAGAAGCTATAGAGCAATGGCAAGAACAATCACACTTCAATTCCAACCCAACAAGCTTGAATCTAAGCTTAAAAGAGAAACATTTCCTAAATTAGGTTTAGGAAATTTCTGAAATTGAATGGAGAAAGAGTTGGAGATGATGAAGAGGATGGCTTACCAAAGCTTCTTCTTTAATTTGGAGGTAGAAGCTTGAATTTGCAATTGAACTAGGGCTTGGAGTTTTAATTTCCCATTCCTCTCCCCATTTTCAGTTTTGATGAGTGTTTAAGAAAATAGAAATGAAGTGAGGAGGAGAGGAGAGGGGCTGAACTAGGTTATATGATCATTTGGGTGAAACCCAAGCCCAAAATCCCAATAGAAAATAGCAAAAATCAACATACTCCAAACATAACGAAGCTTTTACTCAAAAAGGTCGCAAACGGCATTTTGAACTCAATGGAAGTGGTCTTGAGTCCTAATTCGACTGTTTGCAAAAAGTAGCTTTTCGGACTATAATCCGACTAACGATGAAATATTTAAATAAAAATATTTAAATTTTCAATCGTAAAATATGCGGGCTGTTACAAACTCCCCTCCTTAAAGAAATTGCGTCCTCGCAATCTTAAGAAATAACTAAAAAGTAACAACCATAAAAGCATATCATCACAAAAGAAAGTTTAAAATAAGAATTTCACCATAAAGAGCACGAAAGAGTTAGCCCGAACGTGTTCGCTGGATGAATTCCCTGGATTCCCAAGAGAAATCCTTAGGATTTGAGAACCATCGGACTTTCACAAAAAGAACATCTTTATTTCGAAGACACTCAACCCCCGAAGAAATGATGCGAATAGAATGTTGCTCAAAAGTCAAATCTGGTGAAACTTCAATCCCTACTATAACACCAGGCTCAAGAATAAAAATCGGAAACCTAAAATCATTTCCATAGTTAAAAGACGTGGAAAACGTCAAGAATAGCAGAAAATTGAGCCGGTGCAACGGCGTAGTACAAAAACGGTACGCCCGAGAAACTGGAAACACGAATAACTCTGAACATCGACGTAGTACAATAACGGTACGTCCAATGAACGGAAACCCAAATAATTCGGAACACCAACGTAGTACAAAAACGGTACGTCCAATGAACCGAAGGCCATAAAAGAACATCGGACGCTAGTCCATAAAAGAAATGAGATAAAACTCAATAAAACGAAGTATATCAAAACGTCCGATGAACTTGATAAAAAAGATAATTCTATTCAGACATCATCAAAGAATCAACCACTTGTTGCTTACGACTAAGCGCATTGGTAACACGATTTCCCTTCTGGGAATAAAAAGAATATCAAGATCATAAGATGCTAGGAACTCGAGTCAACACAAAGTTCCTTATGAGAAAATAAATATTCCAAAGATTTATGATCGAGGTGGAGAACAAATTTTTCCCCCAAAATGATGATGCCAAACTCTAAAAGCGAAAACAATAGCCGCGAGCACTAGATCATCAGAGGCATACCTAGTCTCGATCGGCTTTAATGATTTAGAAGCACAAGTGATAACACGTTCTCTTTTGCAAGAGAATGGCATCCAAACCAATACGATTAGCATTGGTACAAAAGATAAGGTCTTGGTTCCCTTCGGGAATCACAAGAATAAGAGTATCGAAAAGAAATAATTTCTTTTAAATAATCTTCTTTCCCGAAAAGCTAAAACTTTCAAAGTTACATTTATCTTTATGTAATAATCTTTCTAGAAAAATTTACATTTTTACAAGTCATTATTGTGTCTGACTGTCTCATCAAAGCGTTTAGGAAACTCCTATCGATAACGTTGATCAAGCGCATCGACTGGAATTCTTAAAGCACTCAATGGACAATAAAATCACAAAATCATCTTTTATATGATAACTATGTCTCTTAAAGTTTTTAAGAATATTCTTTGCTCGTTTCAAGAACAAAATCTAATTATACTTATAAATAAATCTTATGAAAAAGATTTGCAATTTTTTTTAATTGCTATTTTCATCCAAAATCAATAAATACATGAATGGTCTCATCGAGATATTCGTAGAATACTCGATTCATAAAATAGATGAAATAAGCTGGACAAACTGAATGACATGATTAGTCATTCATACGAACCATAACGAGTGCGGAATGCGGTAAGTGGAATGCTAGCTTCCGCAACACGTAGCTAACGAAAACCGGTGGCAAGGTCGAGCTAAAAAGACCTTATCACCACTAAATAGATTTCTTAGGAGATAATCCTAAGACCAACTCAAAAATACCGAAAAATTCTCAAACTACATGAATGAGAGAAACATCACTTTCCTCATCAAGTGGGCTTAAAGAATAAAATGATTCCATCAAATTGGAATCAAAATCACAAAGGAAAAACAGAAATCTACTTAACAGATTGAAAATGTCAAAGAAAGATAGTCCACACGGGACATAGGATATGGCTTCATAATGGTTAAGCCAATCCTTTCACAAAAAAATCAATTCCGAAGCCTAAGTAACGCATAACATGCAAATCGGCTCGGAAGGAATAATCACATAAAATAATTTCGACATCAATAAAAAGCAAATTGAGTGTTGCGGATCCACCAATCCAGATTCGCAATCCTCAAAGAAGTCATCAAGCCTAGAATTATTTAAAGAAAAAGAATCACAAGTTCTTTTGATATAAAAATAATGAGATGAAACCTATATCAAAAAGAACTCGAATAAGATAATCACAAAATAAATGTCATCAAGGATAGAATAGATACCTTGACCAAGAGAAGTGCTAGTAGAGGCTTGCACAACCTTTAGCTTTCCCTCCTTCTTGCTTGAAGTATGGGACACGTAGATATATGATGACTCAAACTTTTGCAATAGCGACAATAGAGGGTTTGCGGACACTCCTTTGCATAGTGGTCCATAGAATCACAATTGTAGCATCGTCCACGACTAGTGGTAGGAGTCTTTGCTACAGAAGTTTCTTGTTTTCCTTTCTTGTCGGGATTGGGGCCTTTAAACTTAATAGGCCTCTTCATGTTATTGTTGAAGTTCTGTTTGGCACCCACAACTTCAACATTACTTTCATTATCGGCCTCTTCAAGACGAAGAGCGATATTAATAAGGTGATCGAAAGAAACTTCCAATTTTAGAAGTAATGGCTTCTTGAGATTCTTGTTCAAGCCATAAACAAATCTCTGATTTTTCTTCAATGGGGTATTAATGTATTCAACCCCGTATTTAGAAAGAGATTCGAAAGATGCGACGTAGTCCATCACAGAAGATTCACCTTGAACAAGGTCGTTAAAACGCCGGGCCAAAGTTACTTTTTCAGCCTCCGGCACAAATTTCAATTAATCTTTCCCGGAATTGCTCCCAAGTGAGATCCGCTTCATCGATTTCAGAAATAAGAAGCTCATACCAATCCAATGCTCTTTCTTGGAGCATGCTAGAAGCCACTTGGACTCGATGGAGATCAACAAGATTCATGCGAGAAAAGATGCGGTCGCATGATCTAAGCCAAGCTTGGATTTCAATGACGCTCTCGGATCCCCAGAATGGCCTTCCACCCAAATCGGTGTAATCTCTACACAAGCGTGCAAAACCGGATCTAGGATGAGTAGGCTCTGGAATGGGTCCGATAGCTTGAGCATTCTTAACAAGATCTAGAAGCTGCTGGGCAGACATAAATACTCCCTCCTGAGGAGTAGCACTGGGTTGACCGACGTTGGTACGGCCAGATCTAACCATTTCTCTTCTTTAAGGAAGAAAGAAGAAGAAAAAGTTATTCTCAGAATGAATATCAAACAATCATGATTGATAAAACAAGGAGTCATAAAAAGAAAAAAGGATAGAACGGTACGAAGACTCGAATCAAATCCTATGGCACGATTCCTAAGAAAGACTTAGGACGATGATCCTTTCTAGATTATTCTACATTGTTTCGAAGTTTGGCTCTAATACCATGATGTGTCGCCCCACCTCTATACCCAAGCTAGCCAAGGACACTACGGGGTAATGCTATCAACTAGCACGGAGAATAAGGTTGTTGAGGAGCGACCATTTGCATAATTGCTTTGTGCGAGAACCGATATGCCAGATAAAAATATAACTTTTCTTCTCAAGAGGAAATCTGACATACCGATACAAACTCAAAGCTACTACACAGTGGCTATATGGACTTCGGAAACAAATATAGAAATAAACATAACACAAATCAGTCATAGATAATTCATATCACAAAGTCAGAAATAGATATGAATATTACACAAAGAAGTGTACATCAGAGTAGTGGTCAAATAAGATCCACAATAACACAAAAGAATAGATACAAGTGCTAGCCAAAAGAATATGTATACATCAAGGAGTCTAAATCTCAAATGTATACAACAAAAACTACTAAACTAGAGTTGTTAGCCAAAAGTCAGATGATGGTTCCAGATAGGAAGTCATGAGGAAGCACCTATAATATCTCAGTCTGACCCGAGTATTATTTAAGAAGAAAATAATAAACGGATTAGTCTAGCTATAATTATCAAATAAAATGATAAAGAATAAGAGATATGACAAAAACGTATGATAGCCATAAAGCCATACTATGATAAGTACGTAATTGAAAATCAACGAAGAGATCAATATCACAAGAATCTTCTCAAAGATAAAAAGGAATGCCATACTCTTTATTTCATTCACCAAACCATAAATGTTGACAGTTATATCAATGCCAATCACAAAAGTTAATGACGCACAAATTCACCAATGCACAAATATTGATAAACTTATCAAATCAAATCACAAAAATTGGTGAAACACAAATTCTAGAAGTCGCCAATTAGAAATCCAGAAATCACAAGAAAAGAGGATGGCCAATCCCATAAACTGAACATCGACGCACCTAGAAAGATTCGTCCCATGTAAAGTCTAGCATCGATACACCTAGAAAGATGCACCCCATGCAAAGTCGAACATCGACGCACCTTGAAAGATACGCCCCATGCTCTAGCATCGACGCACCTAGAAAGATACGCCCCATGCATAAATAGACATCGACGCACCTAGAAAGATACGTCCCATGTAAAGTCTAACATCGATGCACCTAGAAAGATACACCCCATGCAAAGTCGAACATCGACGCACCTAGAAAGATACGACCCTTGCATAGACGAACATCGACGCACCTAAATAGATACGCCCCATGCCCCGACTTATTGAGTCGATTGCTCCACGAAGTAAATAAACATCGACGCACCTAAATAGGTACGACTCATGCGAGAATTAAACATCGACGCACCTAGATAGGTACGTCCCATGCGAGAAGTGAGATGAAGCTCAATAAAACGAGGAACATTCCTCCATGTGGACAAAGAGACATCGCACATTGTTAGTCTAAACCATAAAATGATCATCATCGATCATCAAGAAGTGTCAATTACACTAAGCTAGTAAATATATGAGTTTAGCTTCATGTCCCATAACCACTTGCTTAACTTAAATATTTACGAACAAATTGTAGATTTCCACTAGAAAATTGTCACAAGAGAGTTTCAATCGAACAAGTCCATAAATTAACCGACGAAGTAAACGCAAGTGTTTCATACCATTTGTTTTGCTAAGCCGTTTAATTAGATTTTCTCATACGAATGAGGTAAATTTGTATATACTAATATATTGGAAGACGGTTTAAGAAACGAGCTTTATAATTAAAATAGTGTCAAAATTGTTTTGATGAAAGAGTTTTGATATATACTACTAGTATAGAAAACCTTTATATTTTTAAAGTGACAAATCACAAAAATGATTGTAGAAACAATCAATCATCAAAATTCACATTCGAAGACGTGAATAAAATCAAAAAAATCTATACCGGATCCATCGAAAATGGATATTCCAAAAATCCCAAAGAAAAGGTCATCAAAGTCGATAAATATGATAACAATAAGTCAGATCAACAAAAATCGATAAACCTTGGAAATTTACTCGAAAATAGGCAAATTAGGCAAAATCAGCAGTTCCAGACGTCTGGTAGGTGTTCCCAGACGTCTGGCCCAAGGTTCTGGAAGTTTAAGTGTTTTCTCCCTTCTATTTTTAATTCCTGGGCCATTTCAGACGTTTGAAAATTTCAACCAGACGTCTGAATTTGATTTCAGACGTCTGGATTTTGTTTCAGACGTCTGGATTTTGTTACTACCTTTTCCAGACGTCTGGATTTTTCAACCAGACATCTGGATTTGGTTTCAGACGTCTGAAATTTTCTGCTAGGCAAAAAAAACAGCCTAGCTCAGAAACGACAAATCCAAACCGAAATGCGATCGAACGAGCGACGAGCACTAAGGGTTTACGCCAATCGGCAATCCCAGCCCTGTAGGCACTTCGATGCATCACCAAAAACATGTTCAAACATCCATAAAAGGATTTTTAAAGATTTTAACTTTAAAACACCAAAATTGGAAAATTCACCAAATTAACTTAAATCAAAAGCAAATTAATATGCACAAGTGTTAGGAATTCATACCTAACAACAATGATAGCTATCGACACAAAAACAATGAAGAAGAAGCTATAGACCAATGGCAAGAACAATCACACTTCAATTCCAACCCAACAAGCTTGAATCTAAGCTTAAAAGAGAAACATTTCCTAAATTAGGTTTAGGAAATTTCTGAAATTGAATGGAGAAAGAGTTGGAGATGATGAAGAGGATGGTTTACCAAAGCTTCTTCTTGAATTTGGAGGTAGAAGCTTGAATTTGCAATTGAACTAGGGCTTGGAGTTTTAATTTCCCATTCCTCTCCCCATTTTCAGTTTTGATGAGTGTTTAAGAAAATAGAAATGAAGTGAGGAGGAGAGGAGAGAGGATGAACTAGGTTATATGATCATTTGGGTGAAACCCAAGCCCAAAAGCCCAATAGAAAATAGTAAAAACCAACATACTCCAAACATAATGAAGGTTATACTCAAAAAGGTCGCAAACGGCATTTTGAACTCAATGGAAGTGGTCTCGAGTCCTAATTCGACTGTTTGCAAAAAGTAGCTTTTCGGACTATAATCCGACTAACGATGAAATATTTAAATAAAAATATTTAAATATTCAATCGTAAAATATGCGGGTTGTTACAATGGTGTTCTGCTTTAGTAAGTTGACAAGTCATGCAACGACTCACATAACTTGCAACATCACGCTTCATACCATCCCAAAAGTATAAGTGTTTCATATCAGCATACATCCTACTACCACCTGGATCAATAGTATACTTAGAACAATGACAGTCCTCAAGAATATCATTTCTAAGATTAGAAACATTAGGCACGATCAACCTTCCCTTCTTCTGAATACAACCATGAATATCAATATCGAAATCCTTTAGATCATTACTTCGGGATTCCGATTTACCACTCTGAATAAGATAAGAGAGATCTGGATCTTGTTTCTGGGTATCGACAACACGATCCAACAAACTAGGACGAGCTTCCATGCTAAATAAAAGCACGGGAGAATTAGAAACTGAAGGACGGTCTCTAATATCACAAAGAGACAAAGCTTCCAACAAATTCCACTCTGCTAGCAATAGCATCATGGAAACAACAACTTGATGCTTGCGACTAAGCGCATCAGCAACTCGATTACCCTTACCAGGGGTATACTGAATATCGAAATCATATGAAGCAAGAAATTCGAGCCAACGCTGTTGCCTCATATTAAGTTCCTTCTGAGTGAATAGATACTTCAGAGATTGGTGATCAGTGAAGAGAACAAAACGCTCGCCCAATAAATAATGTCGCCAAATCTTTAGAGCAAAGACTATAACGGCTAACTCCAAATCATGGGTAGCATAACGAATCTCGTTAGGTTTTAGTTGTCTAGAAGCATAGGCAACTACTCTATCCTTTTGCATGAGAGCAGCATTGAAACCAATACGGCCAGTACTGGTACAAATAATGAAGTCTTGGTTCCCCTCGGGAACCACAAGGATAAGAGTATCGGAAAAGAGTTCTTTCAAGTAATCTTCTTTCCTGAAAAGTTAAAACTTCCAAAATTACAACTTTCTTTATGAAATCAGTCTCTAGAAAAATTTACTTTTTATAGGTCAATTTATTGTGTCAAATTGTCTAATCAAAGCGTTTAGGAGATTCCTATCGATAACGTTGATCAAGCGTATCGACCAGAATTCTTAAAGCACTCAATGGGCAATACAATCACAAAATTATCTTCTATATGATAAACACAAATCCTATTATCCTTGTAAATAAATCTTATGAAAAAGATTTGCAAAATTTTAAATTGCTGTTTCATCCAAAATCAATAAATACACAAATGGAGTCATCGAGATATTCGTAGAATACTCGATTCATAAAATGGATGAAATAAACTAGGCAAACTGAATGACATAATAAGTCATTCATAAGAATCATAACGAGTGCGGAATGCTAACTTCCGCAACTCGTAGCCAAATGAGAACCGGTGGTAAGGTCGAGTTGGGAGAAGAGCTTAGCGCCACTTAATTGATCGAACATGTCGTCGATCCTAGGTAATGGATACCTATTTGATAGTGAGCTCGTTAAGCTTGTGATAATCAATGCAAGGCCCAAGAGTACCATCTGGCTTCTTAACGAAGACAACGGCGGCGCACCAAGGAGATGAGCTAGAATGAATAAAATGCTTGGCTTCCAATTCAGATAATTTTTGCTTGAGTTCCTCATTTCCTTATCAGACATCCTCGTGGGAGGACGACTGACAGGATGAGCACCAGAGACAAGATCAATACGGAACTCAATTGCCTTATTCGGCGGTAACACGAAAATAGGCACGAAGACATCAGAAAAATCACAACAACCGAAATACTATCTATGACATCCTCCGATTCGAAGGAAGAAATGATAGCATTCGAAGTATGATCCATGCTTCGAAATATAATAGATAACTGCTCGATAGCATCAGGATGCTTGAGATATAAAGTTCTTTCGGGACATAGGATTGAACTTCATAACGGACAAGCCAATCCATACCCAAAATCATATCAAAATCAAGATGATCCATAACATGCAGATTCGCATGAAAGGAAAAGCCACAAAGAATAATCTCAACATCACATACAACAAACCAAGAGTGGCGGATCCACAAATAGGATTCACAATCCTCAAAGGTTCGTAAAGACTAATAACATCCAAAGAAATAACATCAACAAGCTCCTTCGACACGAATGAATGTGATGCACCCGTATCGAAAAGAACTCTAACAGAACGGCCATGGAGTAAAATAAAACCTTCCAAAACAGAAGGAAGAATACCTTTGGGCTGAGAAGAATCACTAGAAGCTTTAGCAACATTTAAGCTTCCCAGATTTGAAACCCTTAGGAGCAGTAGGACAATCAGAAACCCAATGACCTACTTTCTTGCAATAGCGGCAATTGCGAGGCTTAGGACAACTACGAAGAAGATGATCAACTCCGTATTTGGACAAGGCCTCGAAAGATGCAAAAAAATCAGAAACAAAGGACTTTCCTTGTTTTAACTCAAGGAAACTACGAGCAAGATTGATAAGGAATTTAACAAATGGAAAACTACAGAAATATGAGATATATTCCTAGGCATATCCCAACTTGTTAAAGAAGATAAAAGTTTAAGAACAACGAAGGAATAGATTAGAACGGCATGACTAAAACCCTCGAATAGTTGTAACACATGTTCCATTCTACTTCTGTTCTGTGTTTATTATAATTTGTTCGGAATCTCAGCTCTGATACCAAGCTGTGACGCCCCACCTCTATGCTCAAAATAACAAAGATTATTATAAGGAATAACGTCTGCTATTGCGAAGAATAAGGCTTGTTAGAAGCGACCATCCGTAAGTTACGCCTTAGACGAGTATTGATTACATCAATAGGAGTTGTGTAAATTACTCCCAAAGATATTATTAAATCCAAATCTAAAACGAAACTACGGTGGCTAAAGAAAAATTCAGAACAACTCACAATAACAACAACACAAATATGTATAATCACATCATAACAGAAATATCAGATATACATAGCGGAAGACAAGTCTGGATACATGCTACAACAATCGATAGTTCACATGAATCAAATGTACATATACAAAGACACCAACATACATGAGACGAGAGTTAAAACTTCAAAAGTAACACCTCGAAGTCTAAACAAAAGATGATGTGAAATCCCAAAAGCTGAAGCAGCAACTAAATCAGAGATAGCGATTATCCTGAAATAACTCGGTCTGACCCGAGTATTATTTAAGAGAAAATAATAAACGGATCAGTCTAATTTAAACTTCAGAAATAAGTGTATGATAAACAACAGTTAAGCAATTAATTATAATCTCGAATGAGATTATACAGCATAAATAACCAGCATAGTTTAAAGGGAGAAATCTCATTAAACTCCATTAAAATCATCATTCGAATTCATAATTGAATTCAAAACAGCAATAAACAAAATTATAATCTTGGATGAGACTATACACCAAATTATAATCTCGAATGAGACTATACCCAAAATTATAATCTCGGATGAGACTATACACAAAATTATAGTGTCGGATGAGACTATACAACATATTAATCAACATAGTTTAAAGGAAGAAATCTCATTAAACACCATCAAAATTAACTTTCAAATTCACAATTGAATTCAAAACAGCAATACGCAGAATCTAGAAATCAAAATAGATAACTAGAAAAATCAGCATAAAAGTGGATCGATCCCAGCAAATGGCGAGTTTTAGCTACGTCGCACGAGCATCTCATATGGCCGAAGCCTACCAAGTACTATAATTTTTGGCACTCAACAAATGACCCGAAGGTCCAACATATGACCCGAAGGTCCAACAGATGACTCGAAGGTCTAGTACTAGTAATTGACCCGAAGGTCCATCATATGAGCCGAAGGTCCAGCATAGTGGCTGAAAGCCCAACAAAATCATCAAAATCATCAAACAGCAAATCATCAGCAAATATTTGAATTAACGAGTCCAGAATTAACCGAATTAGTAAAAGTGTGGTTCCATACTCCGCACTTTTGCTAAATCGTTTAAATATCTTCATCATTTCCTTGAAAGTGCAAAATTGTGTATTTTAAATGAATAAAATTTACGTTCTCAAATGGACAAGTCCGAAATTAAGCGAATCAGTAAAAGTAAGGGTTCATAGTCCTCAATTTTGCTGAAGCGTTTAAATCGCTTCCTCATTCGTTTGAAAGCGCAAACTGTAAAATTTTTGGAAACAATTTTATTTTAAAACGATTTTTTTAAAACACGTGATTAAACAACAACATCTGTAGCAATTTCGACAAGGAAATTGCGCTTCACAAAACACCGTAAAACGGATACCAAAATCAGCGTTGCGGGATAACCGCTTAAAAATTCACTTTAAAATTGACGGTTACTGAAGTCAAAACAACAGTAATTTTTATTCGTCAAAAAATGTCATCAAAACAACACGCTTCAAAAATATAATACCGGCATAAAAATTCGTTATAAAAATAATGGCACAAAATTCGTTTTAAAACGAACGACGGTTCAAAATAAGTTAATTAGTAGATTGCACTGCTACGTATTCATCAAAATATTACACGCACGAATAAAATGTAAAAACAGGTGATCTGGAACTTGAACTTCTTATACGCAAATATGAAGTATTGTGCTACACCTAAATGCATGCATGCTATAATATGCAGACACAAAATTTATGCATACATTATTTACACGAAAATAAAATAGAAAAATATAGTAGCAACCTGACTCTTGCATTCACTGATTTTAAATGTGCGCAATTGTTAATTATTACCTGACATTAGCTAATGTACGCAAGGAAACCTGACACGTTACACTTTCAACTGAATAAAATGCAAAAGACCTTTGCAATATTCACTGGCACGCAACACCGAAGTAAAGACCTGGGTTTGATTCACTTTGCTCACATGTAAATTACTTTCACGCATGTAAAAATGATGAAGCACGCATAAATACAACCAATACAAAAATGACCTGGAACTACCACCTAAATGAATTGAAAAAAAATGAGAAGTACTTGTACGCACGTACACCTCTACAAGTAATCACCTAAATGAATTATCAAACTAAAGTAAACTAGCCCCACTTCCTGCACCAACAAAATATACTCATGCATGCAATCAGATGAGGGTCTGGGCATAATTACAAATAACCTGGACACTTTTATAGCACGCATGCAATCAATATGTAAAACAAGGTGACCTGAAATTGAACAGTAAGCATTGCATATTTCACTACCTGACTTTAGCTTTATGTACTACATGCACTTTAAATTTGCACTTTAAACTTGCGTACACATATAATGCACACGTAATGCCATATATCTGTGCACGTAATATGAAGGGGTAAAAATAATAGCTTGAACTTGGTTTCAAAGCTACCGCTTTGCACAAAAAAGGAAATAAACAAAAATGTATCTAGACAACATAGTTTTTTAAATTAGAAGCTTGAGTTTTTCACTCACCTCAAATTCTTGTTCCAAAATTGTTGACAACCAAGATTCAAAGGAAAGGAAGCAAGCAATATGAACCGCCACTAACACTTGCAGAGCTACTGGAACGATGATGGAACAAAAATGATACAGTGTAACTTTTCTCCTTTAAAATGTGTATAAGTCAAAATGAAGTATTGGGATGTATTTTGGATACAATTGCATTGATTTGCAGACGTGCCCTAGTAGAAAAGAAGGACACAATTGTACTAAAAGATGATGGCTGCACATTCAATTTTTGCTTTCAAAATAAAAGTGACAGCAAACCAAAAAAAAAGTTTCACTTTATTACGCGTGAAAGGCAATTACATCACATTTCAACCTGTACCACTTGGAGCATGCACTGACTTTGCAAATGATTTGCACCATTTTTTTTTCAAATTTTAATTTTAAATTTCTATTTTAAATTTTTATTTCGACGGTGATTAAAAATCATGGTTGTTACATATGGAGAGAAAAACGAGGAAGAACATGGTAGCATTTCGGCCATTGAAATGTTTACGCGGCGGCAACGTTAGTTATGGCTAGGGTTTCACTATGAAACGTATTTATATACGTATACAATTATTATTTTAATATTATTTTCCAAAAACAAGCTTTTTCAAACGAACTCCGAATGAAATGTGCCGTCTGGCGTTTACAATGTTTTACCCCTATTCCGAACACAATGGAATATGTTTCGGGGCCTAATTCGATCTTATGTGGAAGTTTGTAACGACCTGCCTTTTTGGACGTTTTAAGCAGACACACACGCCAGACTCAAACCATTCAAAATGGAGGATTGTTATGGGGTAAATAAGAAAAAAGCAGAGAAAGAAAAATAAACAAATATAGAATCTCGCAGCGGAATGACAAAATATAATAATCAAATAAATAGTTCATGAAGCTGCTTACAAATACATTGATTATACTTTTATAATACATATCAGAGTTACATACAGCAGGAATAAATAATAAATAAATGTAGCGGAACAACATGATGTAGTGGAATAAATATAATAAATAATACTAGTACAAAATCTTCATCTTCATCCTCCAGAAAGTCGTCTTCGATAAACTAAAAAGCTCAGACTTACCCGAGCGAATTGAAATGACAAAACACTCGAGTCAGAACTAAAAGATCTTATGTAAGTTAAATCAACAGTAAATAAATATGAGTGTGACGGCGTCAGAGATGTTTACGGGGTTTTACATCTCCTATCCAGTGTCTAACATGAGTGCAATAACTTAGGAGATGTTCAGGATTACCATCTCCTAAGGATCTGTTAAACTATCTACTATGCAGTATGATACGTTATTATAATACTGTCTACAGTAAAGTAAAAGTATTAAAATAGCGTTAAGGCATTACCCATATCCCTCTTAACACATTTTATATATTCCCATAGTCTATACAGTACCGTAACTCCTCCGTAAACTGGAGGCTATCAGAGGGCACTCCATAGGTATGGTACAAACCAAACTCGTAGAAGGCATGCTAGGGCATGTGAATACGACACTCGAGGCAATGCCAGGGTAGATATACCAATTGCGTATCCGGACTGGTGGTAACGCATAGCTGCTACTACCGCCAACCTCAGAACACACTCCTATAATCAAAATCAAGGGGTGGCCACCAAATCATCACAAAGTCAAAATATGGCATCGAAGAAATGTGTCCGATCGGAGGAATGACCTCACTTGGCCCGGCGTGGCTGCTATTTTAGTCACATCTAAGCCGACTCACGGGAGTCAGGGTCACGTCAATACCTCATACAGAAATCGTTCGCCAAACCATCCTACTTCATTTCTGGAATCTCCACCACGTACACAGTTGTTAAAATGGTTTTCGGTATTGGCAAAGAGTATGACAATATCCGATCCAGATCTCTTTAACAACCAAATGCTTATTTCACACCGGATGGTTCTTTTACATTTCAAAAAGGCCAATTCACAATTTATATCAACATATCATATTCAATTTCAAATCATATCTCTTTCAAAATCATATCTCTTTCAAAATCATATTAACTTTCAAACTATATTCACTTTCAAAATCATATTCACTTCCAATCATATTCACTTTCAAATCATATTCACTTTTGAAATCATATTCACTTTAGAACATATTCACTAGGAAATTATTGATAAGTTCTGTTAATTAATTCTTCATTTCAAAATCATCTTATTCACGCAAATATGTCACTTCACAAAAAGGTATCAATTCCAAATTCCAAGTTAGGTTATATCATTATCAAGGATTTAAATATAAATACTTCAACTTTACACAGTTTGAAATTTTAGAAAATAGTTTAGGTAATTATAAATAGTTTATATAGTTTTAAAGTAGTTTAAATAGATTTAAAATAGTTAAAGTAGTAAAAATAGTTTAAATAGAGTTAAATTTGATATAATTAGTTTTAAAATGATTTAAACATATTAAATATGGATTAAATAGATTTAAATTATATTAAGTAGACTTTTAAATAGATTAAATAAATTTTAGAATAGATTAAATAGATTTAAGTTATATCAAATAGATTTAAAATAGATTAAATAAATTTAATTAGTTTAAAATAGGTAAAATAGGTTAAATTGGATTAAATAGGTTGTAATAGATTAATATAAATTAAAATAGTTTTAAATTGATTGAAATAGTTAATTTAATTAAAATAGTTTAAATTAGTTTAAATAGATGTCAAAGTTATATACAAACATTTTCAATAACTCAATTTATATTCATTTATATTTGACACTTCAACTTTGAAATTCAAATTTAAATTCTTTGAACAATTCATTAAACCAATTCCAATTTCAACATTTAACACTTGGATTATCGAAAATAATTCAGTTTATATAAATCAATTTCTATTTCAAAATGCTAGTTAACTGAATTCAAAATTTCAAAGATTCAAATATTCTCTACCTTAGGGTCAAGTGATATGGATATTTATCATTTCAATCTGCAAAATTAAATTTTTACAGTTATATATCATTTCAAACCGCAATCCCGAATAAAATAAAAATCCATAAAATCGCCCGAGTCTATCATTTCAACCCATAATGATTTTTCCTTCATCTATAGATCGTTCGGGTATGTATCATTTCAACCCATAGGGAACTTCCAGTTTATAACAATATAAAATACAACATCAAGTCATCCAATATCAACAATCAAACATACATCACAATCATCATCCAAATCAAACAATAAACTCCAATAGTTGACTGATTATCATTAATAGTTATTAAATTGACAACTAAATTCAATATTTAATTAAATGATGATTAATTGCAATAAAAGTCAATTTTAACTAAAATGACAATTTTAAACAAACAAAACATCAACTAATTAATTTCTAATCACATCATAAATTAAATTTAACTAAAATACGATAATTTAGTAATTGTGAGTGGGTTAAAACACTCACCTTCGATTTCAAATCGATTTGAAATCCAAACTAGGGCTCAAAATTCAACAGTCTTATAATTCAAACAAACAAGCGCTATAATGTCCGGAATTATGGTACGATCCCAACGAAGAAAACCGCGTGTGATTCCAAGCTCGTATGCAAAAGTTATTAACGTTAGAAGATTGGAAAATTTCGACTTCGGGTCTTACTTCGAGTCGCCGCCTCAATTACCCGGTGCTTGCTCTGAGTTTTTGCCAAAATGACCCGAGACCCGAGTCATTTGGCTCCTGACCCGAAGTCGCTCCAGGGTTTTCGCCTCTTAAACTCCAAGCGCGCCTAGATCTGCCTTGCTTTGCATGGAACTCTCTCTGACCCAAGTCGCTGCAGGGTTTTCGTCTCTGAAACTCGAAGTGAACCTCTTCCCAACTCGAAGTAAACCGGAGCAAATTTTTTTTCTTTTTTTTTCTTTTTTGAAATTAGGTTTCGAAATTTGGGAATTAGGTTTGATGTTCAGACGTTTGAGAAGGAGGAAGAAGATGTACGTACAGAAAATAATAAAATGAGAAACAATTAGGGTTTATAACAACCTATATATAGGCAGGGTTGGATCGAAACGATAAAAATGACCCGAAAAGCCCGTTTCGTTCCCGAAACGAAAATGAGTAATCCAATATATCAATATTTTTAAACTCAATGGAACAAGTTTCGATTCCTAGTTCCATTGTATACATAAGTTAGTTTTTAAAATCATCTTATTTCAAATTGATTTCAGTTAAATTGATCTCTATGCGTTTCGAGCCCGCACGATTAAACGACAAGTCCAATCGCTACGAAACTTGAAACCCTACAGAAATTCACTATTATGAATCCGATGAAATTGGTTTTGTCGAAATCTGAGACAGTGGCCAAAATGCCTATTTTCTCGTTAATTAAATAAATTATTATTAAATTGATTAAATCACTTTTTAATTTCAAAATTTATAACTAACAATGTGACGCCCCACCTCTATGCTCACAATAACAAAGGTTATTGCAAGGAATAACGTCTGCTATTGCGAAGAATAAGGCTTGTTAGAAGCGACCATCCGTAAGTTATGCCTTAGACGAGTATTGATTACATCGATAGGATTGTGAAAATTACTCCCAAAGATATAAATTCAATCCAAATCTAAAACGAAACTATGGTGGCTAAAGAAAAATCCAGAACAACTCATAATAACAACAACAAAGATAGTATAATCATATCATAACAGAAATATCAGATATATAGTGGAAGACAAGTCTGGATACATGCTACAACAATCGATAGTTCACATGAACCAAATGTACATATACATATCCAGCAATAGATACATGAGACGAGAGTCAATACACCAAAAGTACTCCACGATGACTAAACAAAAGATGGAGTGAAATCCCAAAAGCTGAAGCTGCAACTGAAACAGAGATAGAGATTACCCTGAAATAACTCGGTCTGACCCGAGTATTATTTAAAAGAAAATAATAAACGGATCAGTCTAATTTATTCTTATAAGTGAATGCATCATAAACAACATTAAGCAAATAATAATAATCTCGAATGAGACTATTTGACATAAGAAATCAACATAGTTTAAATGAAGCAATCACATCTAACTCCATCAAAATCAACTTTCAAATTCACAATCGAATTCAAAACAACAATTCACAAAATCTAGAAATCAAAAATAGATAACTAGAAAAATCAGCATAAAAGTGGATCGATCCCATCATATGGCGAGTCTAAGCTACGCCGCAAGTGCATCAACATATGGCTGAAGCCTACCAAATACTGTCATCATAATTTTGGCGCCCAACAAATGACCCGAAGGTCCAACATATGACCCGAAGGTCTAGTACTGGTAAATGACCTGAAGGTCAATCATAGTGGCTCGAAAGCCCAACAAAAATCATCAAAATCATCAAACAACAAATCCACAACGAATATTTCAATTAACGAGTCCGGAAATAACCGAATTAGTAAAAGCGTGGTTCCATATTCCGCACTTTTGCTAAATCTTTTAAATCTCTTCATCGTTTCCTTGAAAGTGAAAAATTGTGTATTTTATATAAATAAAATTTACGTTCTCAAACGGACGAGTCCAGAATTAAGCGAATCAGTAAAAGTAAGGGTTCATAGTCCTTAATTTTGCTGAATCGTTTAAATCGCTTCCTCCTTCTTTGAAAGCGTAAACGGTAAAAAATTTGAAAACAATTTTATTTCAAAACACTTTTTAAAACACGTGATTAAAACAGCAACAATTATAGCAATTTCGACAAAGAAATTGCACTTCACAAAACACCGTAAAAACGGATATCAAATCAGCGTTATGGGATAACCGTTTGAAATTTCACTTTAAAATTGACGGTTACTGAAGTAAAAAACATTAGTAATTTTTATTCGTCAAAAATCTCATCCAAACAACACCCATCAAAAATATAATACCGGTGTACAAATTTCCGTTATAAAAATAACGGTGCAAAATACGTTTTAAAATGAAATGCCGGTTCAACGTAAATTAAATAGTGGACTGCGCCACTTTATTTTTATCAAAATATTTTGCACTGTCCATATGCATAAAATAAAGTAGATAACAAAACAACTTGGACAATGCACTGCATACACAATACAACTTGGATAATGCATTCCCCCCTTACACGTTTTTTATGTTGGACAACACAATTATGAGAATGGTGGCTAGGCAACTCTGATGCATGCATACAATATGCGGTTGAAAATAAACAACCAGTTTTTGATCTTTCACATATTCACTAAAAAAAACATGCCTGCACACTACAATTCCTATGGCCGAGACTTCACTAACATTCTATACTATTTACATGCAAATTAAAAGTAGAACATGACCTGTATAATAATTTAGCATTCACGTACAAATGGAACACATAGTAAAGCTTTGTCTGGAATTATATTTTTGCACAAACAAATGCAAGTGAAGGTGACCACTTAGCACTAAATATGAGATGAACATCCGTGCTCAACATCTGTGCATGCAAGCATTGCATTGTCCAAAATGAAACAAAATCAATGATGCACTTATATAAGCAATGCAAACGAAAATGACCTGTAGCCTAAAAACACGTTTTGGAATATATATGATCTGGAACTTTATAATGTTTGCAAGCAAAATGAATTCAAAGTAAAACGCCTATGAGCTGGGCAATACTCATTTGCACATGAATTAATATAATGAACAACCTGACTCATTTTCCACGTAAACACAAAATGAGATAGCCTGGGTATACAAAATTTTGTACGCATTCAATAAATTAGAAACGTGAGTATTTAAACTCACCTAAAAAATTATTTTCTTTAGAAATTCGCTAGCAACTGAAACCCCTTTAAGCTATACTTAGATCTACCATTAATGTATTTTTGCTGAGCTACCAGAAAAGAATGGTACAAGACAATGCAGCTGTTTGAAAAATGAATCAAAGAATGTTGCCGCATACCCTTCTTTTCCCAAAAATTTTGTACAAGTCAATACAATGAGTGCTGGTCAAAAGTTTGTACAATACATTTAATGCAAACGTGCGTTTGTATGAAAGTACACGGGCTACTCTACTAGATGATGGCAGAGCAAAGAAAATGTTAGAAATTTTTTTTATAATTCTTTGTGTTTACAGCAAGGCAATTAATAAGTTCCCCTTACTTGTGCATTTAAAACATTTTAGTAACTGAACATAAGTTCCAACCTTGTGATAGTAAAATCAATGTTTTCACTATATGGACCCTATATTTGCTCACGTGAACGAATTATGCAATTCATTCCACTCCTACCCCTTGTAAGATTTCAACTGACTTAGCAACAAATTTTTGCATCATCGTCATTTTTTATTTTTCGAAATTTTAATTTTTAAAAATATTTATTTCGACAGTAATTCAAAATCACGGTCGTTACAGACTCTCCCTTATAAAAATTGCGTCCCCACAATTTTCATACTAGAAGCAGTCAATACCACAAGTAATTCATCACAACAAAGATTAAAAATAGGAAAGGTGGATAAGAATGCTCACCCCCACCCGGAGAGGAGAGAAAGCCCGGATAAGAACGCTCGATGAATTCTCTGGTTTCCCAAGTGCAATCTTTGGGGTTTGCGGACCATTGAATTTTCACAAGCGGGACTTCTTTATTCTGAAGGCGTTTAACCTCCGAAGCTAGCACACGAATAGGATTTTGCACAATAGACAAGTCGGGTGAGATCTCAAGATCTTGCAACATAGGAGGATCAATAATAGAATCTGAATCTCTAAGGCATCGACGAAGCTGGGATACATGAAATACGTCATGAATTCCTGAAAACTGAATAGGTAGCGATAAACGATAAGCAACAGGGCCAATGCGTTCCGTAATAGGAAATGGTCCAACATATCGAGGAGCCAATTTCTCGGAGCGACTAAAACGCACCACACCCTTTATCGAAGAAACGCGAATAAAAACGCGATCGCCAACAGAAAATTCCAAAGGCTTCCTACGATGATCGGCATAAAATTTCTGCCTATTCTGAGCCTCTTTCATTTTCTGTCTAATGATATCAATCCTCTCAGAAGAATCACGAATATAATCGGGGCCGAGAACTAACTTTTCCCCCGATTCCAACCAACAAGATGGTGATCGACACGGTCTTCCGTAAAGAGCTTCGAAAGGAGCCATACCAATACTGGATTGAAAACTGTTGTTATAAGAGAACTCAACAAGAGATAAGTGGTCTTCCCAACTACCACCAAAATCAAGAATACAAGCTCGAAGGAGATCTTCTAAGACTTGATTTACCCTTTCAGTCTGACCGTCAGACTGTGGATGATAAGCTGTACTGAGATTGAGCTTAGTGCCCAAAGCTTTCTGAAGGCTCTGCCAGAAACCACTAGTGAAAAGCGGATCTCTGTCACTAACAATAGAACTAGGCACTCCATGAAGTCGAACGACTTCCTTAATAAACATCTTAGCCAATAAAGGAGCAGTCCGATTGGACCTGATAGGAATAAAATGGGCTGATTTAGTCAATCTGTCAACAATCACCCAAATACTAGTATGGCCCGACCTCGAATGAGGTAGAACATCAATGAAGTCCATGGAAATCTGATCTCATTTCCTTAATGGAAACTCAAGAGGCTGCAAAAGATCACTAGGACACTGGTGTTCCGCTTTAATAAGTTGACAAGTCATGCAACGACTTACATAACTTGCAACATCACGCTTCATACCTTCCCAATAGTATAAGCACTTCATATCAGCATACATCTTACTACTACCCGAATGGATAGTATACTTAGAACAATGACAGTCCTCAAGAATGTCATTTCTAAGATTAGAAACATTAGGCACGATCAACCTACCCTTCTTCCGAATACAACCATGAATATCAATATCAAAATCCTTTAGATCGTCACTTCGGGATTCCGATTTACAACTCTGAATAAGATAAGCAAGATCTGGATCTTGTTTCTTGGCATCGACAACACGATCCAACAAACTAGGATGAGCTTCCATGCTAAATAAAAGCATGGGAGAATCAGAAACTGAAGGACGGTCTCTAATATCACAAAGAGATAAAGCTTCCAACATATTCCACTCTGCTAGCATCATGGAAACAACAACTTGCTGCTTGCGACTAAGCGCATCAGCAACTCGATTACCCTTACTAGGGGTATACTGAATATCGAAATCATATGAAATAAGAAATTCGAGCCAACGCTGTTGCCTCATATTAAGTTCTTTCTGAGTAAATAGATACTTCAGAGATTTGTGGTCAGTGAAGAGAATAAAACGCTCGCCCAATAAATAATGTCACCAAATCTTTAAAGCAAAGACTATAGCGGCTAACTCCAAATCATGGGTAGAATAACGAATCTCGTTAGGCTTTAGTTGTCTAGAAGCATAGGCAACTACTCTATCCTTTTGCATGAGAACAGCACCGAGTCCATAACCACTGGCATCGGTATAAACAACAAGATCATGATTCCCTTCGGGAACCACTAAGATAGGAGCATGAGTAAGGAGATCTTTTAACTTTAAGAAGGAATTCTCATACTTATCAGACCAAATAAAAGGAATAGCTTTTCTCGTGAGAGTGGTAAGCGGTAAAGAAATACGAGAAAAGTCCTTAATGAACCGGCGATAATATCCCACCAATCCAAGGAAACTACGAATCTCAGTAACGGTCTCGGGCCTCTTCCAATCCTGAATAGATTCGATCTTGGAAGGATCGACAGAAATACAATCGAAAGAAACAATATGACCGAGAAACTTCACCTTATTATCCCAGAAGTGACACTTGGAGAATTTGGCATAAAGCTGATGCTGTCGAAGAGTGCTCAAAACAATCTCCAAATGCTGAAAATATGATCGGCTTCAGATTTGGAATAAATAAGAATATCATCAATGAAAACCAAGACGAACTTATCGAGATATTCCCGGAATATCTGATTCATAAGATCTACAAAATACGCCAGAGCGTTCGTCAAACCGAATGGCATAACAAGCCATTCGTAAGAACCATAACGAGTGTGGAATATGGTAAGAGGAATGCTATCTTCTACAACTCGTAACTGATGAAAACCGGTAGCGAGATCGAGTTGGGAGAAAATCTTGGCGCCACTTAACTAATCGAACATGTCGTCGATCCTAGGTAATAGATACCTATTTTTGATAGTGAGCTCGTTAAGCTTGCGATAATCAATGCAAATCCTAAGAGTACCATCTGGCTTCTTAACAAAGACAACGACGGCGCCCCAAGGAGATGAGCTAGAACGAATAAAATGCTTGGCTTCCAATTCAAATAATTGTTGCTTGAGTTCCTCATTTTCCTTGGCAGACATCCTCGTGGGAGGACGACTGACAGGATGAGCACCAGAGATAAGATCAATACGGAACTCAATTGCCCTCTTCGGCGGCAAACATGAAACAGGCTCGAAAACATCAAAAAAATGACAAACAACTGGAATATTAGCTATAACATCCTCTGATTCGAAGGAAGAAATGAGAGCATTCGAAGTATGATCCATGCTTCGAAATATAATAGATAACTGCTCGATAGCTTCGGGATGCTTGAGATACAAAGTTCTTTCGGGACATAGGATTTGAACTTCATATCGAACGAGCCACTCCATACCCAAAATCATATTAAAACCAAGATGATCCATAACATGCAGATTCGCATGAAAGGAGAAATCACAAAGAATAATCTCAACATCACCACAGATTAAACCAAGAGTAGCGGATCCACCAATAGGATTCACAATCCTCAAAGGGTCACAAAGAGTAACAACATCCAAAGGAATAATATCAGCAAGCTCCTTTGACACGAATGAATGCGATGCACCCGTATCAAAAAGAAATCTAATAGAACGGCCATGAAATAAAATAAAACCTTCCAAAACAGAAGGAGTAATACCTTTGGGCTGAGAAGAAACACCAGAAGCTTTAGCAACATTAAGCTTCCCAGATTTGAAACCCTTAGGAGCAATAGGACAATCAGAAACCCAATGACCTTCTTTCTTGCAATAACGGCAAATGCGAGGCTTAGGACAATTACAAAGAAGATGAACCTGAGAACCACAATTATAGCACGCTCTCTGATTAGAAGGTGCACTACTAGGCTGAGAACTAGAGGTAGCTTGCTTCTTCTTCTTCTGGTTAGAAGAATTAGGCTTATGAAATGGAAACCTCTTCTTGTTGGGGTTCTTAGAAACCTCAACATCATCACAACTATCACGTTCCTTTTCAACAACTTCAAGGCAAGGAGCCGAATCAACAAGCTCCTCAAAAGAGAGCTTAAGCTGAAGCAAAAGAACTTTCTTCAAATACTTCTTCAAACCATCTACAAAACGAAGATTCTTCTTACGCGGAGTGTTAATGAACTCAACTCCGTATTTGGATAAAGCCTCGAAAGATGCAACATAATCAGAAACAGAGGACTTTCCTTGCTACAACTCAAGGAAACTACGAGCAAGATTAGCCTTTTCTGATTCAGGAACGAACTTAAGTTCGAATCGCTCCTTAAACTGAATCCACGAGAGAGAGGACTCATCAACTTCCGCAATAAAAAGCTCATACCAATCAAGCGCATGCTCTTGCAACATACTAGATTCTACGAGAATGTGATGGTGATCAGAAAGATCCATCCGAGAAAATATGCGCTCACAAGTGCACAACCAAGTCTGAACTTCCATTACACTTTACGATCCATTGAAAGGCTGACCTCCAAGGTGGGAATAGTCACTACACATGCGGGCGAAGGCAAACTTGTGATTAGGAGCTGTGGGAGTAGCAACAGAAGGCTGAGCACTCCTAAATAGCTCCATAAACTGATCAGCTGACATATAGACTCCGTCTGGATAAGAACCACTAGACGGACCTACAAAAGAACGCTTCCCTCTACCTCTTCCAGCCATAGGCTGCGAGAACAAGAGAAGATAAGGATTAGTTAAATAATACAAGAATGATAAGAAACTTAACAAATGGAATACTACGGAATATGAGATTTATTCCTAGACATACTCCAACATGTTAAAGTGGAAAAAATAGATTAGAAAGGCACAAATAAAACCCTCGAATAGTTGTAACACATGTTTTATTCTACTTCTGTTCTGTGTTTATTATAATTTGTTCTGAATCTCAGCTCTGATACCAAGCTGTGACGCCCCACCTCTATGCTCACAATAACAAAGGTTATTGCAAGGAATAACATCTGCTATTGCGAAGAATAAGGCTTGTTAGAAGCGACCATCCGTAAGTTATGCCTTAGACGAGTATTGATTACATCGATAGGAGTTGTTTAAATTACTCCCAAAGATATAAATTCAATCCAAATCTAAAACGAAACTACGGAGGCTAAAGAAAAATCCAGAACAACTCATAATAACAACAACAAAGATAGTATAATCATATCAGAACAGAAATATCAGATATATAGCGGAAGACAAGTCTGGATACATGCTACAACAATCGATAGTTCACATGAACAAAATGTACATATACTTATCCAGCAATACATACATGAGAAGAGAGTCAATATACCAAAAGTACTCCACGAAGACTAAACAGAAGATGGAGTGAAATTCCAAAAGCTGAAGCTGCAACTGAAACAGAGATAGAGATTACCCTGAAATAACTCGGTCTGACCCGAGTATTATTTAAAAGAAAATAATAAACGGATCAGTGAAATTTATTCTTATAAGTGAATGCATCATAAACAACATTAAGCAAATAATAATAATCTCGAATGAGACTATTTGACATAAGAAATCAACATAGTTTAAATGAAGCAATCACATCTAACTCCATCAAAATCAACTTTCAAATTCCAAATTGAATTCAAAACAACAATTCACAAAATCTAGAAATCAAAAATAGATAACAAGAAAAATCAGCATAAAAGTGGATCGATCCCATCATATGGCGAGTCTAAGCTACGCCGCACGTGCATCAACATATGGCCGAAGCCTACCAAGTACTGTCATCATAATTTTGGCACCCAACAAATGACCCGAAGGTCCAACATATGACCCGAAGGTCTAGTATTGGTAAATGACCCGAAGGTCCATCATAGTGGCTCGAAAGCCCAACAAAAATCATCAAACAACAAATCCACAACGAATATTTCAATTAACGAGTCCAGAATTAACCGAATTAGTAAAAGCATGGTTCCATATTCTGCACTTTTGCTAAATCATTTAAATCTCTTCATCGTTTCCTTGAAAGTGCAAAATTGTGTATTTTATATAAATAAAATTTACGTTCTCAAACGGACGAGTCCGGAATTAAGCGAATCAGTAAAAGTATGGGTTCATAGTCCTCAATTTTGCTGAATCGTTTTAATCGCTTCCTCATTCTTTTGAAAGCGTAAACGGTAAAATTTTTGAAAACAATTTTATTTCAAAACGCTTTTTAAAACACGTGATTAAAATAGCAACAATTATAGCAGTTTCGACAAAGAAATTGCACTTCACAAAACACCGTAAAAACGGATATCAAATCAGCATTGTGGGATAACCGTTTGAAAATTCACTTTAAAATTGACGGTTACTGAAGTAAAAAACAACAACAATTTTTATTCGTCAAAAATCTCATCAAAAAAACACGCATCAAAAATATATTACCGGTGTACAAATTTCCATTATAAAAATAACGGTGCAAAATATGTTTTAAAATGAAATGCCGGTTCAACGTAAATTAAATAGTGGACTGCGCCACTTTATTTTTATCAAAATATTTTGCACTGTCCATATGCACAAAATAAAGTAGATAACAAAACAACTTGGACAATGCACTGCATACACAATACAACTTGGACAATGCATTTCCCCACTATACACGTTTTTGATGTTGGACAACACAATTATGAGAATGGTGGCTAGGCAACTCTGATGCATGCATACAATATGCGGTTGAAAATAAACAACCAGTTTTTGATCTTTCACATATTCACTAAAAAAAACATGCCTGCACACTACAATTCCTATGGCCGAGACTTCACTAAAATTCTATACTATTTACATGCAAATTAAAATTAGAACATGACCTGTATGATAATTTAGCACTGACGTATAAATGGAACACATAGTAAAGCTTTGTCTGGAATTATATTTTTGCACAAACAAATGCAAGTGAAGGTGACCACTTAGCACTAAATATGAGATGAACATCCGTGCTCAACATTTGTGCACGCAAGCATTGCATTGTCCAAAATGAAACAAAATCAATGATGCACTTATATAAGCAATGCAAACGAAAATGACCTGTAGCCTAAAAACACATTTTTCAACATATATGATCTGGATCTTTATAACATTTGCAAGCAAAATGAAGTCAAAGTAAAATGTCTATGAGCTGGGCAATACTCATTCACACATGAATTAATATAATGAACAACCTGACTCATTTTCCACATAAACACAAAATGAGATAGCCTGGGTATACAAAATTTTGTACGCATTCAATAAATTTGAAACGTGAGTATTTAAACTCACCTAAAAAATTATTTTCTTCAGAAATTCGCTAGCAACTGAAACCCCTTTAAGCTATACTTAGATCTGCCATTAATGTATTTTTGCTGAGCTACCAGAAAAGAATGGTACAAGACAATGCAGCTGTTTGAAAAATGAATCAAAGAATGTTGCCGCATACCCTTCTTTTCACAAAATTTTTGTACAAGTCAATACAATGAGTGCTGGCCAAAAGTTTGTACAATACATTTAATGCAAACGTGCTTTTGTATGAAAGTACAAGGGCTACTTTACTAGATGATGGCAGAGCAAAGTAAAAGTTAGAAATTTGTTTTATAATTCTTTGTGTTTACAGCAAGGCAATTAATAGGTTCCCCTTACTTGTTCATTTAAAACATTTTAGTAAATGAACATAAGTTCCAACTTTGTGATAGTAAAATCAATGTTTTCACTATATGGACCCTATATTTGCTCACGTGAATGAATTATGCAATTCATTCCACTACTACCCCTTGTAAGATTTCAACTGACTTAGCAATAGATTTTTGCATCATCATCATTTTTTATTTTTCGAAAATTTAATTTTTAAAAATACTTATTTCGACAGTAATTCAATATCACGGTCGTTACAGACTCCCCCCTTATAAAAATTGCGTCCCCGCAATTTTCATACTAGAAGCAGTCAATAGCACAAATAATTCATCACAACAAAGATTAAAAATAGAAAAGGTGGATAAGAATGCTCACCCCCACCCGGAGAGGAGATAAAGCCCGGATAAGAACGCTCGATGAATTCTCTGGTTTCCCAAGTGCAATCTTTAGAGTTTGCGGACCATTGAATTTTCACAAGCGGAACTTCTTTATTCCGAAGGCGTTTAACCTCCGAAGCTAGCACACTAATAGGATTTTGCACAATAGACAAGTCGGGTGAGATCTCAAGGTCTTGCAACATAGAAGGATCAATAATAGAATCTGAATCTCTAAGGCATCGACGAAGCTAAGATACATGAAATACGTCATGAATTCCTGAAAACTGAATAGGTAGCGATACACGATAAGAAACAGGGCCAATGCGTTCCGTAATAGGAAACGATCCAACATATCGAGGAGCCAATTTCCCGGAGCGACTAAAACGCACCACACCCTTCATCGGAGAAACGCGAATAAAAACGCGATCGCCAACAGAAAATTCCAAAGGCTTCCTACGATGATTGGCATAAGATTTCTGCCTATTCTAAGCCTCATTCATTCTCTGTCTAATGATATCAATCCTCTCAGAAGAATCACGTATATAATCGGGGCCGAGAACTAACTTTTCCCCCGATTCCAACCAACAAGATGGTGATCGACACGGTCTTTCGTAAAGAGCTTCGAAAGGAGCCATACCGATACTGGATTGAAAACTATTGTTATAAGAGAACTCAACAAGAGATAAGTGGTCTTCCCAACTACCACCAAAATCAAGAATACAAGCTCGAAGGAAATCTTCTAAGACTTGATTCACCCTTTCAGTCAGACCGTGTTAATTATTTTACTAATTACAGTGTTTAATGTCAATTCAATGTTAATTATTTTACTAATTACAGTGTTTAATTTCAATTCAAATAAATATAGTGATTATTACTTTAAATTCAAATAAATCCATTTATTTGCCTTTTCATCTTGTTATTCAATTAGTTTTCATCTCATGGCTATAATTTACATTTGTTTATATCTTATTACACTAATATTTTACCATTATCATCTTAGTTTCCATTAACGTAGTATTTAATTACATTTAATTACAATAAATCCATTATTATAACTTAAATTCCAATAAAATGATCAAACTTGATTCCAATTCTTTTTATTCAATCAATCGTTGTATTATGAATAAAATTTACATTGGGTTACATCTTATTAAATTTATATTCTACAATTGTTAATTTAATCTACATTAACTGCACTAATTAAGTGAATTGATTGCAATTGATTTCAAATTAAATTTAGTAGACTAAATAAATAGGTAACATATAATAATTGTCACCATTAACTTTTAATCACATCTTATAAGTTATTATCCACAATAAGTGTTATAATTACTACCACAACACTAATTTTTATCAATTTCAATTAATTACATACTATTTCATAAATTTATACATATTTAAATTATCAATTACACCTTTTACAGTTATCGTCTTACTCACATTACGTAACATTTAATGACATTCAATTGCAATTGATTTAAATAAATTGGTAACAAATAACAATTATCACCACTTCTATATTTAATCACATTTGCATGTCTGTTATCTACACACAAATGTTATATGTATTTTCACAACACTAATTGTATTCAATTTCACTTTATTACTTATTAATTCATTAATTAATCCAACATCTAAATCATCAATTAATCCTGTAATCCAATTATCAAATAACACAACATTATTACAATTAATTTACAATCTATAACTATTATAACTTTTTAAATCATTTCAAATAATAAGAATTGCATTTAGAGCAGTTATCAATTACCTTAAATTAATACTATTACATTTCATTCACGTTATATTCATATTATTTAATTAATTTTTTCATTTTTCCAACATTAAATCACAAAAACTTTATTAAATTAACTATTTTTAATTATCGAAAATTACGGGTCATTACAAAGATAGCTTTTCGAATCGAATTAAATTATTAATTTTTCGATATTTATTTCAACGCGTTTCCATCCCGTACGACCAAACGGTAACTCCAAACGCTACAAAATTAGAAATCCGTTAATAATAGACTATTGCGGATCCAATGGAACTGGTTTCGTCGAATTCTGAGACTGTACCCCGGAAGGCTATTTTAACTCGTCGATTAAATCGAGCGATTTTCAAAATTGTCGAAATCGCTTAAAATTTCAATTTTTAAAACTTACTAACTCCACTGTAATTCTAATAGAATTTATATTCATATTAGAAACCATTCCGATTCATTTTAAATCAAAGTTCAATTATTTACACTATTACCATATATTAATTTTCACTATTAAATTAATTAATATATAAATTTTTCAATTTTAACTTATCGACTTTTTAATCCCATTCAAAAGTCCGATAACATCACTCTAATCCAAATAGAATTTTAAATCAACTTAGAAATCATTTCTATTCATATCTAACTCCGGATTCCTATTTTTACCCAATTTCCAATATTAAATTACTATTTACCAAACCCAATTAATCACTATATTTGAAGTCTTAAACTATTTTACCGATTCTTTCAAAATCTCCATATTCCAAATCAATTAAAAATTCAAATTCAACATTTAGAATAAATTTAATGTTCAAAACTAACAACCAAAATCCCGAGTCGTTACAAAATGTACCTTCAATGTTCTTTCATGTAGATGCACGCTTTCTCTGCATTTTGATCAAAATCAAACTATGTGATATTTCTATCAAAATAGTTGTTCAATTTTGATGCTTGTCGAACGATACTTTCGTATCGAGTCTTAAATCATATCCCAAACTCACAAATTCAATATTTCTCCCACCAACTTCGAAACACTTTGGTTGTTATGTGCAAATAGACTAGTTTAAATTTTTATTTAGAATTTTCCATTTCAACACATATATCTCAAAACACAAAGTCATACAAGATGATGATTTTGTAGGTGGAATAAAAATCAACTTGAGCGCATTGAATGAAGAATCTTGCTATGGTAATTTCAACAACTGAAATTCATGATTTTATTCTTATCAATGTAGCTCACCATATTCCAACTACATTAGCTTTTCTCTTAAAGGTCGATTTACGGCCAATGGATCATATCCTTCGGGTCCACTTATCAAAATCATATTTTGATAATATACTTGGAATCTATTTCAGATTTGAACATCGTACCATATCATAGAGTCAATACTCTTAATGGTTTAGCTAACAACCAAGGATTATTTATTCTTGACATTGACAAGAAACTCATAGTTTCTTAAGCAATGTCCAAGAGTAATCATTTGACACTCTAATGTTATGCGTTCATTTATGTTTGGTTAATTTTTCATCCTTTGTAATTAGTTTTATCCTTGGATCATATCCAAATCCATTTTACTACAAAGAATTTCATTCTCCATAAAGTTGGTTTACTTGAAACAACAATTGTTTCTTATTGCAACAGAATGTGCTTTCATAAAAAAAAATTGAATTGCCATACATAAAACTAACTTGGTATTCGTTCACAATATTTATGTTCATAACATAAATCCAACATCCAATGTTTATCATTCCCAAACTCCTTTGGGGTGATTCATAAAAGATTTCTTATGTACAAATATTATGTGTAGTCCTTTGATTCAGACAACCCGCCAACTCCTTAGCCTAGGACATGATGAGGTTTCTTATAAATCCATATCTTGGATGACTTGTAAACTATTCTTAAGATGATATTAATCTTTATCTTGTGTACTACTCTTAAGTACACACCTTACAGAAAGAATTTAACTCAACTTCATTCATCATTTAATCATCATTTGTCCAACAAAGTTCGATTACTCCTTATTAGCACATTTTATATATCATATGTAGTGACTCTTGAGACTGAATCTTAATTCATTTTAGGTATGTTTGGAACTCTTTCCAATATACTTACCCATTCGATCAAATTGAATCATTTCTTTGTATGTTATTTATTTTACTTCTGGTTTATATTCTATGAACTTATCGTAGGCATGCCCCATATGTACCAAATACATATATTTATGCTTGCAATTATCATATATGTGGTTTCATACATCTAAATGTATCATTCCAAAGGGATTATCAACTCTTATGATGCTTCCACTGAATGGGTGCTTTGCCTTTAATTATCTGAGGTATAATTCCCTAATGCCATATGATTCATAATCATATGATCGAAGAATTACTTCTCAAAACCATGGCTTAGTATGTACTTCCAAAATAATTGTAAATATTTTTAGATACTTCGATATTTTCTAATGCATCACTTTTGTTATGAAAACAAACACCATATTATAGTTTATTTTGTAACGAATATTCATAATATTCTTATTGAAATAAGACTATGTTTATTCTTCAATGATCAACAAAGAACGAATTTTATTTCATAAATAATGTGCGGTACATTTGCGGAAACAATTTTCGTAACTTGATGCAATCAATAAGTGCTATGTGGCATGATCCCACTATTTCCGTCATTACTAATGTGGCATGATCCCACTATTTCCGTCATTACTAATGTGGCATGATCCTACTATTTCCGTCATTACTATAATAGCGTACTAAATATGGAGGTCCATCATCCACTTAATATAGACTATTCATTTCATATACCATAACTAGTTTATAGCGGGAAGTTCTTTGATCAATTATCTTGAATTCAAATAAATCTCACAGGAAACAATTTCCTATATGAAAATATATTTTAGAATAGAAATCATATTTCTTATTCCAATGTTAAGTATCAATAATTATTTTACAATTTTCGTTTCTAATGTTCTCTATGAAGCAGAGGTGACCGTTCACTATCTTCATCCCAATTGTACCTTAAATCACATCTACTCTTGTACATTCGTTTTCCTTTATAAATGGTCAAATCATTCAAAAGAAAAACCTTGCTACAATATCATAACGAACTTTTTACAAAAGCACACTCGATCGTCCTTTACATTTAAGGACATTAAATATTTTTACCTTACGTAACCGATCAAACTGACATTTAGCGATCAAGTTCTTAGATCTATCTTATAGTTTTGGCCTAGTGTTACATTTAACATAATATGATCTTCATTGCAATCAATCAGATTGAATACTCGATCTCACAGTGCAGTTTATTTGCTTACTTCGGATGAACTAATTTTATTGAAGTATCATGCAATACAAACTGTGACTTTTCTCAATATAAGACTTATATACAATAGTATATAGATCAAATATCCACACTCATGTATTACTTTTAGAGTTTTAAACTCATAGAAAGCATTACACGCTTTTAGGCAAATAAACACATAAACGACCAAATTACGAACGTGTCCAGTGGTTGTAAAATCAGGTACTTCCATGGGTATAGAAAACATGAACATGCTAGAAATATTTAATAGTAAGTATATATTATATTTTTATTTGTCAATCTTCAATCTTAGATCATTTGTATATTTTAATGGATAAACTTTTATTAATTATTCTAGATGCACAGATTTATCGTCGTAGATTATTATAACATTATATATTGTATGTTCTTACAATATAAGAAAGGTTTGTTACCATTTGATTTTTCTAACAAGGCTCCCACTAGTTTTATTTGTTTCTCCAAACCTTAAGACGAAACATAAAAGTTTTTTGACTTCGCTAGTTGGTGTTAGGACTCGTTTGTCTTAGGATTCTGACCTTGAGTTTGCTCAACAAGTTACAACCTCACAAACAATGAATAGCTCATTATCGGTGGTATCATATACAACTCCCAACCTATGGTTCCTTGTCCTAATCTCATTTCGACCTTGAGTTTGCTTAACAAATCGAAAGAAATTATTTACTCATACTTATCATCTCGTGATGGTCTAAGTATAGTATATGTAACTTGAGTTTCCTCAACAAATACATATAGTTAATAATACTACACATAACATCTCTAGCTTGAGTTTTCTCAACAATCAAAGAGTATGCAAATAATTTATTAATATACAAATGGTAGAGGGCAACATTTATATTAGAGGTCGTAATCTTCAATATATTTAATTGAGTGATATTGATTAATGGAATAATGTGTTTCTTATGAAATAACCTCGTGGTTCAAGTGTTGGACATATCGGAAATCGCGGTGTTAATCTTCAATATATTTAATTGAGTGATATTGACTGATGGAATAATGTATTTCTTATGAAATATCCTCGTGGTTCAAGTGTTAGACATATCACAAATCATGGTATACCTACATTCATGTATGTATTTATTCCTTAAGTCTATTTTGGTTTCTTTAATGTTCCACCGTTGGTTATACCTTCATATTATATAAGTTTAATTATTATGTAACTTTTATATTTCATTAAGTTATATAATAATTTTATGTATAACATTAAATTAATTAAATCTTATTTAATTTATTTTAATTAATTAACTCTTTAATTAATTTTATATTATTATTCCAATATAACTTTTACATTGGACATGTATACTATTACCTTTATAGTATATACTGTAACCTTTATAGTAATACATATAGCATTAATTTAATTAATTAACCTTTAATTAATTAACCTTTAATTAATTAATTAATTAATTAACACTTTTAATTAAATTACATTAATTTAAAAAGTCATTTTACATATACATACATGTATATTTATACTATCTCAAACACTTTGAGATAATATAACATATATCAATGTATATAATATGCATATGTACATAATTTATTTATTTAATTGATTTATTTTATTAATAAATTATTTTTCCAAATTAATGTCTAAATTTTAAATTTTCAAACGTTTTGAAATTTTATTATCTTTTCAACATTTTAAAAACTTATGTTATAATATAACTTTTATAATAAACATGTTTCATCGGAAATTTAACTTTTAAATTTAAAATCTTTACTTTAGTTTTTAAAATAATTTTGAAAATTAGCCCAAGGCCCAATTCAAATTAGGCCTTTTCAAATAAGGGCAACTTTTAGGCTCACTTCACCTTTTACGCTAGTATAGTAACCAGGTAGGATAGGGTACTTGATTACTCAATTACAATCCTAGACGGTACCTTTCTAGATACTATATAGGTAAGCTTAATAAGTTAGACATAACATGACTATGTTACAACCCAGAATTTGACCACCTATAAATATAAAATTTAAAGTGATTTTAAATATAAAATATATAAGATTTTATGATTCGAATAATATTAGATAGGATTTGGAAATAGAAATATACATAAAAATTGGAACATTGGCTTATATCGGAAAAGTGATAAAATACTGATTTCAAAAAAGTAAGTTTTAATGGTTAAATAAATTATTTTAATTAATTTATAAGTGTTTATATTTTGAAATAGCATCATACAAATTTATTTTTAAATTTGGATTACATAAATAAATAGTTTAATTAAAACGTCAAAATGTGACCATAAAACATTTTGTCGAAAAACAACGTTTTGTCGAATAAAAGTTCTCGCAGTGTTGTTGCACCATTGTTAACATGTTTTAACTTGTATATTACATATTTTAATAACTAAACATGTTTAATTTTACACTACAACAAAATACCCTATTACAATGCTCTTTTTACAACGGGCAATAATTGTCCGTTGTAATAGTAAGCTATTACAATGGTTTTTTCTGGTCCATTGTAATAGATACCATTTTTCAACAAGCTTTTCAATTTGATCATTGTAACATACTCCTCAACGTTTTATGTTTTTCCGTTGTAAAATATGACTATTACAACGGTTTTCTGCCCATTACGATAGATACTAGTTTTCATTCCTCCCTGTCCATTGTAATAAATGCCTATTACAACTACATTCTTTTGCCCGTTGTAATATATGTCAATTTTAACAGCTTTTTTATTCTAGTAGTAATAGTTACATTTTACAACATTTTTAGTTTACCAGTTGTAATAGATACCAATTTTCGACAACTCTTAACTGATTATCATTATCTTCGAATATTTTAGACGTCGTAGGAGGTTTAACCAGTATTTTAATAGACTTAATTTCACTTTCTAGTTATTAGTACGTAATTATATACAAAGTTTTTCAAAATAAAATACAATGAGAATGTTTTAACAATTAATCATATTAAAACTAACTATTCGGAAAAAATTCAAAATTGAGAAATTTGTGTTATGTTAAACATTGCGTTTACGTAATAATTTTAGAAGTTTTGTTAGATAACACTCTACAATAATTTTATTTAATATAATAATATATTTGTTATAGTTTTGACATAAATATTTTCTTATATTCATGAGTATTTTTCAACATGTGTTTGTTAACAATTTTTTTTTACAAACAACATAGGAGTCCATTTTTCTACGTGTTAAAGTAATTTTCGTTTCTGAAAATTTCACAGCGCGCACTAGGTGAAAAATTTCCCTCTATCCCACTTCATATCCTCCCCTTTAACCACTTAAATTATATACCCTTACGTTTTCTTCTTTCTCCTAACTAGAGCAAACGAAATCCAAACTGAACTTATCTTCGTAGTCCAAATCTAGGTCGTAGACGAATTCCAAGGCGGTGAAAATCTTAGCGAACGAACTCCAAGGTGAAATCGACAAAATCAGAAGAAATCGGTGATTAAGTTAAGGGTCGAATTTGGTGATTCAATTAGGGGTCGAAATTGGTGAAAAGCGAAGAGGTATCTTAATTCAATATCTTTGTTCTATGTTATTTTAAATTGTAGTCAGTTAGGGCTTGTGATTAGATTAGATTTGGATGAAAATCAATTTTGAGCAGCATATGTAGTTAGGGCTTATTTGTATGCTTACTGATAATTATTAATTGATTCCATATGAAGCTGTGTGATACCATTTTTGAAGTTGAAATGAAGTTATTTAACTGGGTATAATAATGCTTCTATCTTTCTGTACATAGAAATGATGATAACATGTCCTCACACACCATCCACTTACTGCCCCTCTAACATCTCATGGGTTTTGTTTGTTTTATGTATAACCAAATATTTTCAACTCATATTATAATCTATAGCCGGCCTTTGCTGTTTTTCGATAAACTGAAACCTTTATGTGTTTTATTAGCTAAATAGATGGCTAGAGTGACAAGAGCTTATAACAATTTTTGATGGGTATTTTCATTTTCTATGTGGACTCATTGATTTGTAATATGAAAAATGTTCAAAGCTTCCTCATGGATTTTGTGGCTTCGATTACAGGAGGTCTTGAGTGAACTAGTTTTGATTGTTAATAGAAAATATATGTTTTGAATCTTTTGATAGGTTCTTATGAGGTGTGTTACTATAACATGTCAATGTATACTCTAATTTATTATAGTGATAACAGATTAATCAGTGAATACCACAGAGGTATTTAAAATGAGTTTCATAAATTTTCATATATTAGAATAACTGGAAAAAAAATTCTCATCTTCATAGAAAGAAAAATTAATCGGGTACCTTGCTCAAAAGAAATTCCTTTGTAATTCATGGTTGAAAGGAGCTTTTTAATGTCATTAGTTGGCATATCCTGTTGGGTTCTACTTTGTTCTGTTGATGGAGTATCCTATAACATAAAACATAAGAACGTGCTGGACGTTAACAATTGTTTGGTGGTACTAATTAAACATTGTTCAACCTATGTTTATTCCTGCATAAATGAACCATTTTTCCGTTAAGGGTCAAATGCAAAGGGATCATCCATAGTTATCAAGTGTGTAACAAATAACTGGTTAATTGAAATTTGAACATATTTGTATCCGATACTTTTATAACCATACGTTTTGAATTAAATTTCAAAAATAAGATAATTGCTAAAGTTTAAAAAACAAGGCGTAATACCCGACAATATAAATAAGTGCAATGATTAAACATGGTTAATTTAAACTCATAAAATTGGTTAATTTAATTAATTTTAGCATGTGTACATTGTTAGAAAGTACATTTACCTTCTACAGACTTGCATATAACAACATTAGTGCCATATAGTGGATAGTGCCTACTCAGCTGGAAAAGAGATTGATTAGTTAAATATTTTACCAACAATATGCATGCACATAGAAAAGAAAATAAAAGCTTTAACCAATTTACTCTAACACATACTGCCCTCATTAGTTTTGAGATTATTAGTACAAGTGAGTTTAACTGAAATCCAATTTAGTTTTAATTTGATTCAAGCGAATTTAAGTATAGTGCAAGCGATCTGGACATGCAAACGAAATTGAGTACAATGAAAGTGAATATGTATATTGCATTAATATGAAACCTGATTCAAATATGTTTAATTTTTTCCAAATTAATTTTTTAAAATTTTTTCTAAAATTTAGCTCATATAAGATAAATAACGGAAATTTGTAGACAAGAAAACTCAATCTAAAGATATTTTGGTCAATTTTTTCAAAAGCTTGACTTGATTTGTACTGTCATAAGTGGGAGGCCATTATACATGTCATTGTAATTCCTTATGTACACATATTTTGCCAACAGCCACCTTATGTTGCAACAGTGTATTTCTTACGTCATAATGTTGTAGTTCTTTTGCTGTTTTATTTGTATTGTACCCTCTTGCTAAAATAATTTAGCTTGCTTCCTTGTGTAATTCTTTGGTTTATTGCTACCTTGGTGGTAATAATAGTTCGGTAAGAGTACCATTCCTAAATACATATGATTGGAGGAATACCTAAAGAGATATTCCATCATGAGAATGACTAATATTTTTGTTGGGCATAACGCCTTTTCAGTAGGTTCTAACATTAGAGGATTATCAAGATGGACAAAGCATGGATCCACCTACCAAGGTTTTGTCAATTTTGATTATCAGTTTTATATTTGTAATTATTAGGGTTGATTATTGATCTCTTCATGTTCCATAGAATGTCAGAAGAATACAGGCAAGCTGTTCGGAATTTTGTGTATGGGCATGTAGAAAGGAAGGGAAATCCAAAAAAAATATTTTCCCTTGTTCAAAATGTAGGAATCTCATCCGCCAATCGCCAAGGGAAGTTATATCACACTTGGTTTGTTCTGGAATTGACCCAACATATGATGTATGGATTTTTCGTGGGGAAGCACGCCCTTTAGAAAATGATGGAGACGAAGTGATGAATACATATAGAATGTACTTAGACACACAAATATGTAATAACGAGATGGAAGATCATGCTAATGTAAGACACGGGGTAGGGATTACGGAGATGATAGAAAATTCCAAAATTCCTTTGAACCCTGGTTGTGCAAGCCACATAATGTTGTCAGCTACAATACTTCTTTACAAGCACAAGGCTCGAAATGGTGTATCTAACATAGCATTTACGGAACTTCTTAAACTTCTCAAAGATATGCTGCCTATGGAAAAAAACGCTTCCTGATTCGACGTATGCAACAAAGAAGCTGCTTAAATCATTTGGTTTAGGCTATAGACAAATACATGCATGTGTAAATGATTATTGTCTATTTAAGAAAGAGCTTGCACATAGTGATTTTTGTCCAAAATGTGGAAAATCTCATTGGAAAATAAACAAGACAAAGGAAGATGGAAAGCAAACCAAAATACCTGCAAAGGTCTTGAGATACTTTCCAACAATACCAAGATTGAAAAAACTGTTTATGTCCTCTGAAACATCAGAGCAATTAAGATGGCATAGCAATCATAAGAGTGAAGATGGTAAATTACGTCATCCAGTAGATTCTTCTCAATGGGCTATAATTGATAGGATGTATCCTTCTTTTGCATCCGATACACAAAATTTAAGGCTTGGCCTTGCAAGTGATGGCTTTAATCCCTTTGGTGATTGGAACTGTACATATAGTTGTTGGCCGGTATTTATTGTCACATACAACTTCGCTTCGTGGTTTGTATGCATAAAGATAATAAGATGTTATCTTTATTAATTCCTAGACCACGACAACCAGGGAATGATATTGATGTGTATCTACAACCACTTATTGAAGATTTGAAAAAATTATGGGATAAAGGGGTGAAGGTGTATGATGCATACACTCACATTGAATTTAGATTAAATGCTATTTTGATGTGGACGATAAATGATTTTCCAGTTTATGGAAATTTAGCAGGTTGCACCATAAAGGGTAAAAGGGCATGTCCTGTTTGTGGCATTATTACATGCTCAATATGGCTACCATTTAGTAAGAAGTGTGCATAGTTAGGCCATAGGAGAGTCCTCGATCCTAACCATGAATATCGCAAACGATAAAACTTGTTTGATGGAACCATAGAGAATAGGCAAAGGCCTCCAGTACAAACCGGTTCTCAAGTCTTTGATATTGTTAAAGATATTTGTAATGACTAGGGAAAAAAACCAAAGGAGGAAGAGAAATATAAAGAGAAAGTGAAAGAAAAAAGGAAAAGGAAAAAGGGAGATGAGAAGAAAAAAGGAGTCAAATATGGAAGAAGAAGTCTATTTTCATTGATTTATCTTATTGGTAGGTAAAATGTAATTAGAAACAAAATTTCCTCTTCTTTTCTATCTATGTAATCAATATTTTATTATTAATTAGTTATACTCCATTTTTTATTTTCTTAGGTACTTCCTTTCCGTCACAATCTAGATGTAATGCATGTTGAAAAAAATATTGGTGAAAGTATTCTTGGTACGTTACTTGACATTAAAGGAAAATCAAAAGATGGAATTAATTCAAGTAAAGAACTAGAAGTACTAGGTATTAGGAAAAATTTACATCCTATAGACATGGGAATCAAAGCATTACTTCCAGCTGCGCCATGCACCTTAACTGACCTAGAAAAGGAGATCTTTTACAATACGATGTGGAATTTGAAAGTACCTGATGGGTATAGCTCAAATATTGGAAATTGTTTTGCAAAACAAAACAAAATTTCTAGTCTTAAGTCCCACGATTATCATGTTTTGATGCAACAACTTTTGTCTGTATCATTGAGAGGACATCTACCTAAAGGGATAAGGAATGCATTATTACGACTATGTTCTTTTTACAACATTTGACAAAGAGTGCTTGATAAAGATAAATTAGAAACCATTGAGAATCAGGTCGCACTAACACAATGCGATCTTGGGAGATTCTTTCCTCCTTCCTTTTTAGACATCATGATTCACTTGACAATACATTTAGCTCGGAAAGCAAGAATTTGCGTGCCAGTACAATATCGATGGATGTATCCATTTGAGAGGTAAAATTTAGCATGAGTACTTATAATAGTTAATAATATATGTGCTTATGAAAGTGTTTTACTTATGCATCTTGATTATATATACATGAAAACACTGAAGGGGTATGTTAAAAATCAAGCACGGCCCGAAGGGTGCATAGTTGAGCGTTATTCTGCTGATGAATGCATGAAGTACTGTGCTGGATATATTAACGATGCATTAGAAATTGGACAAAGGAAAAATAGAAATGAAGTGGAACAAAGCGATTCAATACTCGAGGGGCATCCTATTTCCAAAGGAAAACCTATGGTAGTCACTAAGGAGGTGGTTGATGCTGCTCATCGGTATGCGTTGTTTAATACCGAGGAAGTGGAGCCTTATATAAAGTAAGCATAAGTTCAATTCAACTATTATGTGTGAAATAAATTAGATTTTGACTTGAATATTTACGTATATAGGATGCATAATGAGGAGCTGAAACGTTTGCATCCCCGGCTTTCACGAGATGATGTGGAAATTTCAAAGGTGCATTTAGAGACTTTTAGTCATTGGTTTGAAAAAAAGGTTGGAAGTGTTATATCTTCTTTTAAGATGGATAAGTTTGACATAAAAGTATATGTTATTGTGATTATTCTTTATATATAATATTATGCTTTTCCAGGATAAAGATGATAGAAAAACATCCGATGTTAGCGAACTAAAAAAATTGGCTTTCATATGGACCTCGCCGTCAAGTAATTTCTTATACTGGTTATATAATTAATGGTCGGCGTTTTCATACAAAAGACTACGATAAATCTACACAAAATAGTGGTGTTTCCATTGAGGCAAGTACTGTTCGCATAGATGGGTCCATTGAGAAAGTAATATATTATGGGGTTTTGCATGACATTTTGTTGTTAGACTACCGCCAGTTTCAAATTGCCTTGTTTAATTATGATTGGGAAAATATTGATCGTGGAGTTAAGGTCAAAGATGGATTTACGTTAGTCAATTTACATCAATTCCAAAATCAATTTGCAAGCATCCCTTTCATCTTGGCAACGCAAGCTCTACAAGTGTTTTTTGTAGAGAAAGTAGTTTTTCAAATTGGTATGTTGTGCTAAAAGCACCCCCTAGAGGATTTCATGAGTTGGAAAACTATGATGAGGAGTATGAGTCAACTAGCAAACCGGTAGATGGGTCACTACTTAATGATAGAGATGTCGATAATGGGGATGAAAGTTATATAAGGAAGGATTGTGATGGAATTTTGGTATGATATAAGCATCCTTTATTGATATTTGTATTATACATAGTATATTCGAAAAGAGTGTAAATATACATAGTTTATGCATAGTTATATTAATTAACCATCAATTCTGATTTGTAAAATTGGGAAAAATAATAATCATTCTTTTGCAAAGTATGGCCATTTTGTATTAGGATTTTTATATTTTACAATAAGGACTAATTAGTATGATTTCTAATTATTTATATATATTATGAATTTTTCAAGGTTTCTCCCTTAGCAGAAGATAGTTGAAGCATCAATAGGTAAAATGGAGCAAGATCAAGGAGAGGGGAAATATAATTATACCACATTTGCATTCAGGTATGAAAAAATTAACAACTTACACCATACTTCTTTTTTATCTGAAATAAGAAAATGTTAGAAACGGAACTGATGTATTCCAATAGACTTAAGTCTATTAAGATGTTAGATTAGACAACAAGTAAACCGTTGTAGGGAAAAATAAAAGGGTTGTTTAACTGATTCCAGCTTAGGATAACTAATGGGGAAAAAATTAAAATTGTTAAGAGAAGTAAAAAAAACTCAAACCCCATAACAAAAATAAATACAATTACGTAATTACTCCCCTTTATCATTGGGTAAAATTTAAACGATATACTAATACCATGTTTTTAGATAAATTTTGATAAATTTTTATCGCAATAATCTATCTGAGACACTATAGCATTTTTATGTAGAATTTGGCAAATTCATATATTTTTATTTCAAAATTTTGATTTCTATTTCTAGCAACAGGTAGATGAATTTTGATTTTATGTAGAATAATGCAACTCCAGTTTGGTTTGGGTAGGGACCAATACAAAAAAAACTTTTGGAAAAGTTTACAATATATAATTATTGAATATTTGTGTGTTTATTTCAAATTTTTTTTATGATTTGTATGATTAAATAATTCATATATTATGAATGGTAACACTGCCAAAATGATAAGTTATGGTCAAAAAATAAATATTCAATCAGAATACAAACTAACAACATTTACATCATTTTGAAACTGAAATGGTCACTCGTTACTTGATATTTTAGGCATATATTGAAGAAAAAAAATTAGCATTACTTATGTCTATATATATTTACTTGTTAGTCATATTCACTAATGGTTACTTGTTAGTTCCACTTGATCCAATCCTACAATTTGGTTTTTGATGTAACTAGTATAACAATTTGGTTTCTGTTGTGCAGTCAAGATTCGTGATGGATTAAGCATACAAGGACTTGTTGCTTAAGATGTTGGGAGTATGATGGAGATAGCCAAAGTCAAGGTTGGTTTCCTCTATTAAAGTAGCGTCTACTTGTCCCGACTATTCCTCTAGATTAGCCATGCTAAAACCAGACACTAAAGAAAATGTTCAAGAGTGGAATGACTTTGTGAAGGAAAAACTGTCGAAGAAATTTGAGGTAATAAGTTGTATTTTATTCATATAAATTAAAAGATAAATATAGTCTATTAATGAAATTCTCCTATGTAGGAAACTAGCAAAAAATTCAAAGCATTGAGTGATAAGAATAAAATTCCACACACAATTAGTAGAAAGGGTTATGCAAGACTGGTAGAAGATATGATAAGAAATGCATGTCTGTTTACATTGATTATATTTTTTCTTTGGTTCTTCTTATTATTTTTATTTGCAAAAAAAGGAAAGTGGAATATCAGATATCAGCAAAGACGAGCTGTGGTGCAAAGTCCACAGCAAGAAAAATGGAGACCCACCGAATTCTGTTGTTGCCGATTGCATTGTGAGTATTTTTTATTATTATCATAATTTACACGTAATAGAGCTATTTTGAAAAACATACACAACATTTCCTTCAAACATTGTTTGTTAACCGATTTTTAGTATTTTATACAACATAATGTATTACACTTGAAATGATATGTTTTATTATGGTTGAAATGATCTATTAATTTGTAGGCTAAGATAAAAGAGCACAATAGTAGTGCTCAGAGCTCTCAGGGAACAACATTGATAAGTGGAGATGGAGTGCCAAAGGTTTTTGGAAATGAACATAGGGGAAGAGTGAGAGGACTAGGTTTTGGTATTGTACCATCTCAAATTGGTATTTATTCAAGTAATTCAAAAATGGTGAGTGAATTGGAAAACCAAGCAGCTCGTTTGGAGGCTAGAGTAGAAGAGCTAGCTAATTTGTTCATGACGATAAGTTTATAGTTAATTAGCTATTGTTAATGAATATGTGATATGTGCTTATGAATTACTATGTCATCTCTTGTACTTTTTACAAAACGCGAATTAAAGAACAAATGATACTGTGGCGGATATGGAGATTCCTCATGCTCATACGCCTCAAGTTAGAATGCGTGTACTATTATACCTCTTTTTGTTAAGTTTAATATATGTTTTTAACATTATATGAATTTTTTGCATATATGAATTCTCTTTCTTGGTTGTTCAAAACCTTGTCATTTTGTTAGTTTGTTACTAAGTCCATTCGCAAATAGTACAAATGATTTGTTTATATTTTTTGTACTTTTGGTAACCAAACAAATCTAGTTGTTAAAGTAAACACGAGTTCTTCTGATTCCGTAGTTATTAGTAATAAGTTTAAATAACTGTAGCTCACAAACTATAATTTGTTTTAAAACAAAACTGAATGTCAGTACTGGTAGTATCCAGTGTGATGTGCTAAATCAGTGTGAGCTCTTCTGAATGTCCACTGACAATAGGTGCGTATCAGTTATTAGTGAGGGATTTGTTTTAGATGTCCACTGTCAGTACTGGTAGTACCCAGTGTGATGTGCTAAGTCAGTTATTAGTACCCAGTTTTATCATAACCATGGGCAGTCAACTTACTGATTTGACGATAACATAAATGTTTTAGGTATCCGCTGTCTCTGATCCAATGGAGGATATATTTACTGTCCCCATATGTTGTAGCACCTAATGGATTTAAGCTATATGCATTTGTATGTAATTATAACAGTCAAAATTAAAGATGTGTCTGTAGGGGTTTAAACAAAGTGGACATGTGATAACCTATTGGTTTTTTCATTCAAAAAATCACGTTGAACTTGATGTTATGCTTACAATTAAAATATTCTATGAAAAGATTAGAGTTCTGCATTGCATAATTATTGAAGTTAAAACATTCTTAGCTATGTTATTAATGTTGAAGCAATTGACATAAAAATAGATTCCATATACAATATTTATTTTGGACCTATTATTCTTATGTTCTTTTCTTAGTGTAATTTTAAACATGAAAAATATTTATGAATAATGTAATTTTGAGAAACGTTTACCTTTATTTATTCTATGCCATGTCTGTTTTGTTCAGAAGTGTACTTGTATAAAGCTAACTGAGTTGATAAATAGGAAACCTTTCTCATTTTCTGTTCTAGCTCAGGACAATAGGTGCATGTGATATGCTAAGTCAGTGTGAGAATAGGATGAGTGAGGTCTGTACAAACTACAATAGGCTTCATTTTTTGTTCCTATGAAACTTAGTTACTGACGCAGCGGATATTACAAAAACAATGTAGATCGTTGAAAGTAGTAATCGGTGGATTGGAAGATACTGAAATGCCCAAATTCGTTGATCCGAAGATACCGAATTCTAGCTATCCCGAACTCGTTGATCGCGCACGATACCGGTTTCGAAGATCTTCAATTCTTCAAGCGTTGATGAAGCGCACTTGATTCCGCGAATCGGCTTCTACAATCGTTGAATCGAGCGCACTCGATTATCCGAAAGAGGAGATAGGAGATTACACTTAACTACCAATTTGGAATGAAAGCACAAAGCAATCAAAAGAGAATTTTATTCAAAAATCAACAACCTTACAAAATGACCATACACGCCTATTTATAGGCTACAACTCAACACAACAGAAATTTCAAAATATTACAAGTACTAAGTCGGTTCCGAGTTATAGCTTCCGACCTACGACTTACCAGAACAAGACGTACGACTTAACAAAGACTCCGACTCAACAGTTACAACTTTACAAGCCTTCAGCGACTTAACAAACACAGACAAAAATACAAGCGGACGACATACGACCTATAAAAGTTGCGACCTACGACTTAATATAGGTCGGTAGCGACTTATCATCAGCTCCAGCTTCCATCAGTGGCAGAGATTAACTCGGCAATAGAAATCAACGGCAACAAGTCTTCCGCGACTTAAAACATGCGCATCCATATTAGCGACTTAAGGAATTCAAGGGTAGAGATTAACTCGTTAGCAGATTCAACGGTATCAGGCTTCAGCGACTTACAAACAGGCGGCGTCAACGACTTAAGAAAATCAATGGTTTATATTAACTCGCAGAAGAATCAACGGTAACCTCTTCACGCGACTTACGACTTAAGAACTTCACGAGTTAAACTTCAGCGACTTACGAGTTAATTCTTCTAGGTCGTAACTCGCTTCCTCTTCATGCCTTTTGTTAAGTCGTGGGCTTTTACTAGGACGCTGCCGAGTTATACAAAGTCGCTGGGACGACTTAAAAGCTTTGTTAGGTCGCGCACTCGAGTTAACTCGCTGCCGAGTTATACTAAGTCGCTGGGACGACTTAAAAGCTTTGTTAGGTCGGCTGCGACCTATAACTTGGTTTTTCCACCATTTCTCACCAAATCCTAACTCGTTAGCTTCCTTGCTAGGTCGGTCTCGACTTATCCACATGTTAGGTCGTACACGACCTAGGACTTCCCCATTCTGGCCTGCATCAGTTACTCATATCGGCAGTGTACAGAAGTAGGATTTTAGGTAGAGCAGCCAAATTTTTCCCTGAAATCTTTTAGATAAAGCAACTGTTAATAGATACAGAATCACTGTACTTCCTACTTATCCTTGTATAGATCATCATACATAGTGAAAATGTTTTTCTCCATAGGCAATTGTGTTCTACTATCCACTAAGTGATATTACCTTATGAAAATCATAGTTGTCATTTTGTTTTGGGCTTCTATTAATTGATTTGTCAAACTACATGACATTGGATTGGAGTGTAATATTTGTTACCGTATTGCAATTGAGCCTCATTTTTTGTACGTTGAGTTGTGTGCTGCCATTCTTTGATTTGTGCATGGGTTTATATACTTTGTCATGTGTGTGCTGGCCTGTAGGCTTAGTCCTATCTACAATCTAGATTGTGAGGTGAGTCTTAGATTGGTTGAATGAAGGCAGATGATCACTTGACTTTCAATATCAAAATTTAGCATAAGGATTACATAGTGTCTTTTAATAATTATTTGCATGGGTGCCTGGGCTGTTGTCAAATTTTTGGATACCAGATTTTTGCATTATTTTGTTTTCCCTTTTTATTTACTATCGCATCCATATACTTAAATTTTATTTTTTAAACAATTAATGTTTTAATCTTTAAACACATGGGTTTAAAATAAAAACAGTTTGATTATCAATATTAGAATGCTGACAGCGTTCACTTTAATTTCCTTGCAAAATTTGTACTATTAGTTAGCTTGCATCTAAACCAAATGTTTTTTGTTTGCTTACAGTCACACCGCGAGAGTAACAATATGCAGGTTCAAGATGAGCAAAATAATGTACTTCTGATGGTTTGGTGAAAAAAGAAGTGCAAGCTATTGGGTTGGTAGAAGAACGTAGTTGCAGAAGGGACGATAGTAAGCATTGATCCTGATGCTTTAGTACACTTTGTAAAGCTTGGACCAGATGCTTGGAAGGTATGGGGAATGTAGCGGTGGAACCGAAAGCTTTTTTATTTAGGTCAAATTCAGAGATGTTCACTATTAAAGAGGCCGTTGGATCAACCGTCGCATGGCACAAAGACTTCATCTCCTTGGCCTAGTATGTATGTGCATGGTTTATGGGTTAGAGGATAGTACTTAGAACTTGATATTTGTAACTGGTTGTTACGTAACTAGCTGTTAACTATTGTGTACGTTAGAACTATGTCAATGTAAACTTATCTAACCTTTTGGAATGTGTGGGAATTTTGTTAATGTAGCTTTATCTAGTCTTTTTGTATGTGATTTTGGTTAGTTTTTGATAATATTTATAAGTCGTTAAATTATTAATTATGGATGAACTGCTTGGATGCTGCTGTTATTTTTTTTAAAATTTGTATTTATTTTGCAAGGGTCAACGCCTATTGTCAAAGGCGCTTTTTGCAACGGCCTGTCTCTTGTCAAAAGGTATTTTTGCGACGGTCAATGCCTATTGTAGACAAGTGCTATTACAACAGGCTATGCCACTTGTATTATAGTCTACTACAACAGGCAGAACGCGTTGCAATATTGTAACGACCCTAGATTTCAATTTAAATTAAATTTATAATTAAAAGAATTTTTGAATAAAAAATTGTAAAATTAATCGATAAATGAATTCGAGTTTCCCCTACTGTCTTAGAATCTATATTAAGTCATATGAATTTAAACGATTTGTATAAATGTGATTTGGATTTAAAATTTAAGTAAATGGTTTAATAATAATAATAATAACAATGATTGATAATTAATGATTTAAATTTAGGATTGATGGTTAATAAATATGAGGAATTATGACAAATATCATGTACTTCAGAGAAATGTTACATATTTACAATAGGCATTAATTATTGTCAAAGAGTCTATTGCAACGGCCGTAGACCATTGTAAATTTTTTTACTTCAACTGTTATAAACCGTTGTCAAAACTATTAGATCTATTACAACATCACCTAATAAGACGGGCGCTTGCCCGTTGCGGAACCCATATTACAATAGGAATTGCTCGTTGTAAAAAGGGTATTTTGCTGTAGTCTTATTAATTATGATTAGGAAACTTCTAGAATATAATTAACAAAAGTAAGTAAAAACGAAAAGTCAGAAAGTAAACATCACATCAAAATCAAACCAAATCTTCTCTTTAGCTACTTTTCCATCCAAATATATTTGCTTAGCTCTTAAATGACTATGACATAAAGTAAGATGTGATGGTAAGTGTTGAAAAAGTAAGGTTATTTTGGTAATTTGGTAAAGGGATATTTTATTAACTTACCACTTCATTTTTTTCATATAAATACAAATTCATCCTTCTCATTTTCTCACACAAATCATTCTTTTCTTCTTCTTCCTTTAAACTATGTTAATGTCTTCTTCTTCTCTTCTTTTCCTTACTAACATTTCTTAAAATCATATCAAACCAACTCCACACTCCACCAAGTTTTGTCAAAGTTCTTATATCATCATTGAAACTTGGTTTAGCATCTAAGAAGTGAAGAAATGTTGGAGGAAGAGGTGGAATAGGGGGAGGCCGAAGCTATTGAGGAGGGAGAAGCAAGTTAGAAAGCTCTGGTGCAAGAAAAAGAGAAGGAAGTGTCGCCCGTTTCATTGCATGGAAATAGGAGGAAGTTTAAGTTATTGCGGAAGCTCTACCGAATTTTCGGGAGTTTGGAAGAAGTGATTGATAGCATAAAGCAAAGAGGAATGGAGTAGAAGTTGATTAGTTGAAGTTTAAGTGAAGTGTTGTTAGCAATAATGTTGGTAGGAAGTTTGGTTGGATTTTGGTGAGAACTCCTAAATTGCTATATTTTATTTTGAATGATGATATGATGTTTGCAGGATGTTTAATATGCTTTTATCATCAAGTTTGGTTGTTTTCATATGAATGATGAAAATATATGCAAGTCACGAATATACACGTCGATAAACACAAAGGAAATCACTTTCCTTGAATTAATGAAATGGTGTATATGGAAGTGTTAAACCTCTTAAAAATGGTTTAAAATGTATTTGAAATGTTTTGTAAACATTTAGAAGTGTTTCGGTGAAGTTTGAAAAAAATATATAGAAAAATTGGTTAAAAATAAGCGCGTTGCGTAACGGTAGTACGCGATTTCGCGCTATAAAAGTCAAACAAGTGTAAAAGTTGGAAAATAGCTCGGAATTCTTCAAGATAAAAATTTTCCAAACTATTATATCCATAGTTTTCCAAGGAAGAAAGAAAATCAAGATTTCGATTAGTAGATTTTGAAATATGAGTAAAACAAGTTTTGGAAAAATCTTGAATTTGCAGTTCGAAATCCAAAACTGAATTTCTTCAAAAATGATGTTTTAAATTGTTTAAAAATATGAAATAAATCTTATAAATCATAATATGTTTTAAAAGTGATTTGATTAATAAAAATGGATTTTCAAATAATCAAAAGTCTTTTTGATCAATATAGCTTAAAATATAGTTTCCGCAGCACTTTTTCGTAGCACTTTTCTATAACTTTTGAAATAAAGTTTTAAACTTATCAATTCTTATCCAAATCTTTTACAAATGTTTTTGAATGATTCATAAAGTTTTTTAAAGGTAATTTTAAGGATTTATGACATGGTTAAAATGTTATAATGATTTAGAGTCGATCAAATAACTTAACCGCCTTTTGGGTGTCAAAGAGATAGTGTATAGGCTTGAGGTTGGTGTAACAATCCCGGATTTTTACTAAATTTAAATTGATAATTAATTTAATTTTTAATAAAAATGGTGAAATTAATTGGTAATTAATATAAGATCCTAGTTAAGTTACGAATTAATTGAGAATTAATTTGGATATTTGAAAATAAATATCTATATAAAATAGATTGAAAATAGAATTTGAAATTGGGATGTAAATTTAAAATAAGGCAATGAGTATTAAAGTAAAAATATATATTTAAATTAGAAATAGAAACAGATTTATATAAGATAAATTATGAAATATAAAGCAACGCGTTAGCTAAAATTTAAACAACATATTAAAATAGAATTCATTTATATTATAGAGAAATAAGACAAGACAAAAGAAAAGATATCTATATATACATATAGGAATGCAAGTGTAAGTAAGAAAAAGATAATAACCTGTTCATGGATATGCTCATAAAACAAAATGAATGCAAGAAGATAAGTATGTAAGCTTGTATGAGAAGACAAAGCAATTAATGCAAAGATATCTTTAGTACACAATTTGTATCACTTCAGCCGAAATAACAAGATTATTAGCCACCAAAGGAATAGGCTAGTCAACATGCAAAGAGAAAATCTCTGGTCTCATCTTGTAAAAAATAATATTACCCTGTACAAACAATATAAGTACCTGTAAACTTCTCTTCTTTATATCAACTTCTCTCATCACAGTTCGTTCATTCAGAACTGAGTAAAACTAAAGTAGCCTTCATCTTAACTTTAAAACAAAAATTCAATTTAAAACAACAACTCAACTACAACCAGAAATTCAAGAGAGAGGATTCAGCAAGGAAAGTTCAAGCTCTGTTCTCTTTCCTAAAAACTGTGAGTAAACATACTTTCTTGAAACTTAAATCTTGATAATTAGTTTATGAAAAATCTTATGTTTGCTATATATTATAAATAAGTTGTTCTATGATGTTGCTGTTTACTGGAAGCTCTGCTATGTGATGTTCTTCAATATTTCGAGTTCCTGAGCAAAGAAACAGAGAAATTTTTAATATTTCTTAATATAAATATTTTAAACTTAGGAATTTAAACTAAATAAATTTGTTTAAACTAAAATCACAGCCTAGAACTTGTTTAAAGCTTGATAGTGGAATATGGACTCTGTAAACTTAGTTTTACAGTAAAAAGAAAATCAAATGTTAAATTCAAATATTTTAATTTGTTAATTTGATTATATATCTGGAATAAACATACAAAAGTAAGATTTTTGAAACAAAGATGATGATTTTTAGTTAAGTATTCTAGGTGCTGTTCATTTTTGAACCAAAAATGCTTTTTTTTATAAATTTCTGATTATTCAACAAATCTTAAATGCCGAAATTTTTTGTATAGCTAGCTTGATGATTTTCGAATCCAGAAAAAAAATTTTAAAAAAAATTTCTATTACATGAATTGTTGGGTAGAGACGAATTTAGGGTTTAACGTAAAGTTTTTGGTCGGCTTGGTTCTCGTGCTCGTGAAGAGTCAGTGGTGGATCGAGTTCGATGATACTCAGGGAGGTGTTGGCTTGGGGGTTGTTGAAGACGTGACCAGAGGTGGCGACGCTCTGGTGGTCGAGGTTGCACGTGCGAGACGATTTCGTGATGACCTTTTTCGTGCTAATCTGGACCAGGTAGTGAAATTGCGAACTCGTCGTCGTTGATGATATCTGGGTGGTCTCGTGGGTTAGGCAAGTCGTAGTTGATTTGATGATGGTCGTAGTGTCGACCAGTGGCGATCGGGGCGCTGTGCAACGTGCACGAGCCTTTGCGTGTATCAGTGAAGATTGGGTGGTTTTGGGAAGACGAAGTTTAATTAGGGACTTGAAGTAGAGCTTAAGTAAAATAAAGAATTGGTCGAGTAGAACAGGGAATTGTTGGGTAGCACGAGGTTTTTCTTGGGTTATCTGTTGTAATACCAAACAGCTTTGAACTTTAAAGAAGAATCGAGTTTTTTTTTAAAAATAAATTTTGTTTAAATCAATTTCTTGTTAGATTAGAAGTTATCTAAGTTTTAAAAATTTGTTAAGAAGGTTTTAAATTAAATTGTCTTAATTAACTAAGTCTTAAAATGATTTAAAGATATACATAAACTTTTATTTTGAAAAGTTAACTCAATAATATTAAGGATTTGTTAAAGAATGTTGAAATGGTTAATTAACTTTTAAAAGTTTTAGTTAAATTTACTTGTTAAACGAAATTAATTACCTGAAGTTAATGACCTAATAAAAGTGATTAAGATAAATTAATTAATGAATTTAAGTTTGATTAATCAAGAAATAATTAAAGGTTAACTAATTAGTTAAGATTAACTAAATTAAGGTAATTAATTACTTAATCAAAAGTAATTAACTAATGATTTAAGTTAAGTAATCAAGTGATTAAGATTAATTTTTGATTAAGGATAATCATTTATTAATTAAGAATAATTAATTAAAATGATGATCAATTAAGAGGTTGATTAATTAATTAAAGATAATTAATTAAGGGATAATTGAATAAATAAAGGTTAATTATTTAAAATAAAGGGTTAATTATCTAATGATTAAAGGTTAATTAATATATAAATTGAGGTTAATTAATAAATAATTTAAAGGATAATTAATTAACATAAAATATAATAAATTAATGTTAATCAACTAGAATTAGTGATTAACCTGGTTTTAATTAATCAAATGATGAATTAACCTTATTATGGATGGTTGTCTTCTATTGAATGCTGTGAATTGTTTTGTCATCTCTTCTATGTGATGCTTGGTGATCTGAATTGTTTTAATTCAAGCTGCAATGAATGTAGTTTATTTATAATGCATTTATATTGTTTATCTATGAATATGTGAATGAACGATAAGCGTTATAGATTATACCGCTTATCAATATCGATGTGCTTAAATATGTGATGTGATGATTAATGATGTTGCACTATTATGTAAAACCCTTAGACTACACTCTTACACACACAAATATGGATTTCACGAGGACATCAGTTAAGTCACAGATAATTTAAATGTAATATTTTGAAATTGAAATTTTAATTTCAATTGATTTTGGAAATGGATTTGGGTTAAATGTTAAAGCTTTTGAAAAGGAGTTTTTAAGATAAAAAGTTATTTTGAATAACTTGGTAAATTTTCCAATTTAAATACTTTAATTTTGAATTTGAATTCAAAAATCTGGAATTGAATTCTATGTTTGGAAATTATGGTTAAGATGTTATGAATGTGTTTATACGAATTTTAAACCATTTTAAAAGTATGGTTTTGAGAATTTGAATTTAACCCAAGGACTTTAACTCGTATAAATGAATCAGACTTTCTGAAATGAAAACTATTTGTTTTCAATAATAGAAGCTTTCATATAAGGAATGAATTTCCAATTTTTATTAAAAGAATTTCAAGTTGAAATGAAAATGGTTTTCCGAGTTATGAATAAATCTTTGTGAAAGATTGTTGAACTTTGTTTTGAAATTGGAAAGGTGTACCTTTTGTATAAAAGATTGAAATGGAATTGTTTGGAAAGCTATCAATTAAGTCTTTGATTTAAAGATTTAATGAGTTAATCCAATTGAAATGGAAATTGATTTGGAAAATCTATAAATGTATTTTTGTGAAACTGGGTGAACTTTGTGAATTGAATCTTTTTGTGTAAAAGATTAAAATGGTAACGTGCTTTAAACCATTTGAAAGAGAAATTTGGATAATAAGTTGTGACTTAATTGAAATCCCATTATCCATATGTTTTTAAATATTACGCTCACTATTCGGTTTAGCCGGGAGAGGACCTTTGTGTCATACAACCCATTCCGAATAAGTGATACATCGTATATGGATAGCAATTGAAGACCGGTGGTGAAGACCGGGTATTTGTGAGAACGATAGGATGACCAATCGATTGTCTCTGCACCGAGTAGCGCCCGGTATAGAGATTCCCTAAGTGATGGGAAGTTCGATCGGGATTGTGAATATCCGGATTGCAAGGGCTTCTTCGGAAGTGCCTTTGGTTCTGTTCGAACCCAGAACAGACTTGTATGGTTGTATGTCTGACACTACACTTTGAGATATAAAGCTGATTTCTTTCAAATACATTTCTGTTTGGTGGCGGAGATTTATTCTCTTAGCTTAACACCCTTCTCTGAGACGTACGAGCTCAGAGGTTATGTAGTTGAAGGCTATCAGTGATATACTCCCAATTCGGTAGTGTGGCATGCTAAGTGTTGCTGTGTGTTGCTGATTATTTGTTGATCAAAGCATGGCTTTCGTGTAAAGCGTAGCTTTGTGGACGATACCTCATCGGACCTCACAGACCGAAAATGGTCGAAACAGGAAAGATGCGGCAAGGTTTCAGGGGTAGCTCCCCTAGGGTATGTCCATTCCTTCTCGAAAAAGATGGTATCATGGTATGGAGCCCAGATATTTACCTATGTGGTTGCTCCAATCTCATTTACTCTGTGTGATTGTTGCTGTGTGATCGAGGCCTCGGATAAAGGTCGCAAACGACCGGGGGTGGCATATCTCAGGTTTACTACCTGAGAAGGGGGTAACCAGCATTGTGTTGGCAAAGAGCCAGGTGGTTCTCGGGGCGTCCCTCCAGAGGCGTTCCCATGTGACAGTTGGAAGTTCCTTAGCCTGACCATTTGTTGGAAAATCCGAAGAAACAATACGAGCCTTGTACGGTTTTAGTTGTAGAACCTGCCATTTAAAATGGCAGCTATAGTAGGCATAATATAATGGTACCTATGCTGGCTAAGATTAATATTGTATTTTCGAAATGTTTTCTGCACTATGCACTAGTAATAATATCAAAGAGTTTTCTTATGTAGGAAGCATATTTGACTATCATAAGGAGAAATCTCCCTCATGTGTGCGATTGCATTGTGTGTGTGCCGGGAGGCCTTATGGTAGTTTCATTTTCCAAAAAGCATTGCGGATTTCAATGTGTAAAATTCTTTTGTTGTTTGTTTTAAAGATAAATTGTTTTTTTACTCATACCAGTCCCATGACTGACCCGGAGTTTATTGTTCCCTTCCTAAACTCTGGGTGCCAACCATTTTCCACACGGGCAGTCTAGAGTTGGGGTTTTCAGATATTCAGGTTTAGTAGACTAGTTGGAGCTAGTTCAGTGTTTGGAGTTCACTGACGACTGACGTTGCTTATCTTGGTGTAACGTGATGGTGGTTCGAGCTTGATGTTGGAGTAGTTGGATTCATTCTCTCTTAAAGATCTTTTGGAGTTATCAGTTCTGTTGTTTTCCGCTGTATCATTATTTATCTCTGGTATTCTTGTACCATATTGATATCATTATTGTATATCATTCTGGATATTGTATTCATTGGAGTTGTGTAAGGACCTGATTCTTCGACTTCTGAATATCGACATCAATACGTCCACTGTATCGACTGCCGAGCCATTGAATGCCGGAAAACCGAATACTTAGGGTTTAAAAGAAGAGGTAGAAGAAAAGATAGAAGAAAAAGAAAGAAGAACAACAGAACAACATCAGAAACAGAAACAATATCAGAATCTCACATTCGCAGTGGAACAATATATAATAGATAATCACTAGTCTTTTAAAACAAAGAACTATATCAGTTTATACATACATCAATCAGAGTCAATATAAAACTCAATACAAGAATGGACAGTTATATAAACTTGTCCTCATACAGAATACACAGCGGAATAATACATAGTATAGGTGATACGTTTCGCCATCCAGCTTGCTTCCAAAGCTCCAGAATATCCAGAATATCCTGATAACATAACTCTAGGCTGCCCGTGTGGAAAATAATGGGCACCCAGAGTTTAGAAGGGAAACAATAAACTCCGAGTCAGTCATGGTGACTGGTGTGAGATCGTAAAACAGTTATTTTTCACAAAGAAAATAAAACAGATTCGCAATGCTTTTGGAAAATGAAACTACCATAAGACCTCCCGCCACACACACAATGCAAATGCAGAATTGGAGGAGATTTCTTCTTATGATAGTCAAAGATGCTTACTACGCAAAATCAAATCCTTTTTGATATTATTATTAGTGCATAGTGTAGAAATCATTTTGAAAGTACAATATAAATCTTAGCCAGCATAGGTACCATTATAGTATGCCTACTATAGCTACCATATTAAATGGCAGGTTCTACAACTAAAACCGTACAAGGCTCGTATTGTTTCTTTGGATTTCCAACAAATGGTCAGGCCAAGGAACTTCCCATTGCCACATAGGTACGCCTCTGGCAAGATGACCCGAGAACCAAACCGGATCTCTGCCAACACAAGGTCGGGTTACCTCTGCAAAAATAGGTAACTACTGACACGCGTATGCCATCCCCCGATCGTAACCGATCTTCCCGAGGATCCTCGATTTCCAACAACCACATAAGAATAATAATGCAGCAACAACATATGTTAAGTATCTGGGCTCCGTACCATGATACCACCTCTATCCAGAAGAAATGACATACACTAAGGGGCGCTACTCCCTAGAACCTTGCCGCATCCTTCCCGTTTTGACCATTTCCGGGGTGTGAGGTCCGACGAAGTCTCGTCCACAAAGCTACGCTTTGTCACAAAGCCATGCTTCGGGTCAAACAAATGATCAAAGTAATGATCACAAAGATAAATGATCAAACAAATGATCATATCACAAATGATCAAACAATGATCATTTCACAGCAACACTCAGCATGCCACGTTACCAAATTGGGAGTATATTGCTGACAAATTTCAACTACATAACCTCTGAGCTCGTACGTCTCAGAGAAGGGTGTTAAGCCAAGAGAATAAATTCTCCGCCACCAACAAAAATGTATTTGAAAAAAATCAGCTTTATATCTCAATTTGTAACGTCAGACATACAATCCATACAAGTCTGTTTCGGGATCGAATAGAACCGAAGGCACTTCTCACAAAGCCCTTGCAAATCCGGATAATTTTCTAATCACGTCCGGACTTCCCGTCACTTAGGGTGATAAAACCTCTATATCGGAGATCAGCCGATGTAGAGTAACTCGACAGTAATCCTTCCATTTTCAAAAATATCCGGTCTTCAACACCGGTCATCAAATGCAATCCATAACGACATATCACGTATTCGGAATGGGTTATACGACCCAAAGGTCCTTTCCCGGCTAACCCGAATAGTGAGCGCTTATTCAAAAATAAGTGTGGCATTCAAATTCATCCAATTCGCAACAAATACCCATTCAAGGTAATTATTGATAGTCGGTTATTTAACTATCAATAGAGATGCGCAACATCATCAGATCCCAAATAATTTCTGAAATTATTTATCTTCCAAAAATATCTTTACAAGATATATAATTTCCACACTTTAAAAATAAATCAATATTTATTTTTAAACAGATTCCCCTTTCCTTTATAAATTCCATAGTGAATTTATATTTTCAAATATGTACTGATATACCATTTTCAATCGATTTAAAATATTCACTTTAAATTTATCTTTACAAAGATAAATTTTCAAAAACGTTTCATTTCATATTGGAAAACATTTCCATACTTATTTAATAATAAGTAATTCACAAATTTATTTATTTTCAACATTTGAAAATATTCGATATACTTAAATCAAAATTAAGTATATATTTCATTCTTTTAAGGAAATCATTTTCTATAACAACATCTATTTGATTCCAAGGTTTTAAATCTCAGATTTTGGTCACGTCTCGTCTCGAAGAATTTAGATAGCTTATCTCGTATCGGGTGAGATCTCGAACGAGATGAGTACATCTCGGCCGTCCATCTCGGATTTACATCTTGGTTTCTAAAATTCATTTCGGAGTTATCTCGGAGTATATGTCATGTCGAAAATTAGTTTTCATACACGTAAATTTATAATACTAGTCACTACCTTAAGGAAAACACTATGCACTTACCTTGAATATATCACATGCTTATCATTAGTAATTTAGTATGGAAAAATATCACTTGTATCATGTAAAATAAACAAATAACTAGATTTCATGAATAATGTTCAATATAATATCATATAAGATAAAGTAGACAAGAAACAAACCATAACATATGCACCTTTACTTTGTTTGATCATTCACTTAACTTTCCTACACAATATAATGTCTCATTTCCACCTTTTATGATTTATAGTGCTGCAAGGAAAATCTTAATTTTATAACTTCAAATACAAAATTCTATAAGTAGAATTAAGATATTCTATGTCTGATTATAGTATTTAATTATTAGCAAACAAAATCTCATTAAGCAACTAATAGCATAGATATTTCAAACAAACGTAGAAAATAGCATACATAGTACAAACAATTTCAAACATTTAGTAATATTATAAGAAAAGCAAAAAAATGATGTACGAATGAACATGTAATCATCAAATGAAATTAATAGATGAAAGAGAATTCCTTTATTGCTTAAAAATAAGCCTTGAGGAAAAAAATTATAGCAGCAAAGACTAAATGAAATCAAATTGGGAATCCATTTAGAACATAAAGTTAAATAAGTGAAGCCCAAAATTTATAGCCGCAAAAAAATAGGGTTAGGAAAAAAACTCAAGAAAGTGTCGAAAAAAGAAAAATGAAATCGGATGTAAATTAATTTGGATCAGAAACCTAAATGAAAATCATAAAGTGAAATACTTACCATAATCGATGTAGATTTTATCTTCTTACACTCGTCACTGCCGTAAAATAAGAGACGAAAATTAAATGAGATTTATATAAGAAATAAGGGTTAAAAAGGTACAATTAAGAAGGCTTAAATTAAGGTAAAGGATGAGCTAGCCCAATACAGAAAAAGAGTTGATTTTTTCCAAAATTCAAAAATTCGGCCGATATCTCGCTGTTAAATCTCGTCCGAGATACCGACGAGATACTGAAATCTCGTCCGAGATTTGAGTCAGACGAGATTCAAACCAAATTAGTTGTTTCGAATCGCCCAGCCTTGAAAACGAGATCTCGGCCGAGATCTCGGCCGAGATGAGCGAGATTTAAAACCTTGTTTGAGTCAAAACGAATGTTACGTAAAACATCGTTACGACGACTCAAAATCACTAGTATAGGGATTCGAAATTTAGATAGATATATAAATCCCAATACTATATAAAACATTTCCTTTCGAAAATCATTTACTATAACAACAGTGTTATAGTCTACTATTTCCTTCTATTTCTCGAAAACGTCTATTTCAACAATGAATGTTGAAATTTATGGTTTCGATTCATAATACATTTTAAAACATCTTTAAAACGTTTAACTTCATTTTTAATGTCACTTTTCCAAAACATATTCATTTTTCTTAATAATATATTCACTGTCCAAAATCGTGAATATACTTCACTAACCAAATTTCACTATTTTCTACACATTTTATTTCAAGAATTATCCACTGTCCAAAATCATGGATAAAATTCCCTTAATAACTTTCTATATTAAATTCATCAAATTTGATTGATTTTCGGATTTATAAAACAACATTTATAAATTCTATTTTTTTTAACAACTTTGATTTATAAATCTCTTTTAATTAACTTCTATAATTCACTTATCAAAATAAGTGATTTCGGATTTATAAACAACGTTTATAAATCACATTTATACTTTATAACAATTTCAACTTATAAAAATCATTTTATTAGCAAATTCTATTCATATCCCATCTAAGTGCAAAAATCTAATTTATAAGTAAATTACTTATAAATCTTTTATTTTACAACATCTATTCATTTTATACTTCACAATTTATAAATCTATAAACCTCGTTCACTTATGATTTTTATTTCATCTCATTCTAACACTTACAAAACTCGTTTTAAAATTTCAATGTTTTAAATTTATAAATATCAACTTTTTAAATCTTTTAAGTAAACCGTTTATAATACTTTAAAAATCTCAATTTAAACCATTTTATAAATAAATCAACTTTTATTTCAAAAATCACACTTTGGTTATATTTCACAAAAATCTTAGTTTTTATAACTTTTAAATTTTAACGTTTATTCATTTAGGATGAATCAATCCAAAATTTTAATAAAACGTATAATCTCAAAAATCACTTTAAAAATCCTTTTAAATTAAAAATCGTTATTTTTAACTTCCAAAAATGGATCCGATGATGCAACACACAAATTTGTCAATCACGACAACAAACATCATATGTCATCATATGATAACAGAATATATAACAATATCTGTAAATAAATAAATAATGGTGAGGAATCCAATTGGATCCCTCCAACCTGTTTCCCTATATCCACAGATGTTAGCACAATACCCATTCCACTTCGAGGTGGAATATCGCGGTATATGGGATTTATAAAAAAATATCATCCGCTTACTAACGGCGCAATAGGGTCTCATCCGCTATATAATTGCGGGAAATCACAACTCCAATATATACATATGCCAATATGTGTATATTGCTATATACTACTATATACATATAGTATCACATCCAAATAGCAATCAAATCGATCAATAACTGCAATATTAAATTTTCCTTCCAGTGAGAAAATCTCACCTTCACTTTTATTTTGCAATCCATTATCATTTTCAGCTTGTTTCTCCATTTCAGACCTTGTATAAACATTTTATACAATTTATCAATATTCGAATTAAATCGAACAATAAATTAAATAATTTTAGTTTAAACAAATTATTATTATTTATCTTTTTTTTCTTCTTTCTTAAAATCAAACTAGTAGGCTTAAAATGGATATAAGCATATACATTTTTATTTCTCATTTAGAAACTCCATAAGTATATTTATAAAAATAACCCGTATAGATTTTAAAAATCAAAACTTTCTATAAATTCCTATAATTTCCAAAACTTATATATTTATTTTCACCTTTACTGTAATCAATTCACCTGCTTACCTATATATCTATATATACATTTACTGTAATATATTCTCTGTCTATATTCATCTATTTATTTTTCTTTTCTGTAAAATGTTTATATATATAAATTTGAAACCACATACCTTACTGTAAATTTTCCCTAATATACATATATACATATATATATGTATATTGCTGCATTTTAAATACTACACCGTATTTTAAACTGTAAATTTCAAATGTATATACGTATTTATGAAATCAAAACTAAATTTAAGAAATAAATTCAAATACCTTATTGAACAAAACAACCCAGATCGAAGTCGAACTCGACATTGCCAGAGACCAGCACTTCCCTCATCGCGAATCGACGTGCCCAGATTGCTCGAACTCGAGCTCGACTGCCTGCTTCCATTCGCGAAGCTCGTCGCGATGCCTATGACTCCACCTCCGATTGAAGACGCCACCTCCTCCAAATTCAAACTCGGGTTCGAGTCCTCTTGTCGCCATCGCACGCGAGCGCCCTGGTCGCGAGCTCCACGTCACTGCCGCCGCTTCGACCCGCTCCTCCTCCTCGCGTACGCCATCGCCTCACTCGATTCGACCAAGGATCGAGACTTGATCGCGATACATTGGAGATGCTCGGTCCCCTACTCTCTTTTTTTATTCGAATAGAAGAATAGAGCAACCATCTTTTTTTTTCGATTTCTAAATAATGTTGTTCTGCCATTTTTTCTTCGAAGAGGATGAACAATTGGATTTGGATTTTATTTCAGAAAGAAGAGGGCTCGGTTTTGATTTTTAAAGAGGGAGGGGACGAGATATTTAAAATTGAAGGAAGTATGGTCTACATGATTTCGCATCGTGATTTTAGGCGTAAATACAGGGAAGACAACGTGCTGATGTTTACCAATTTAAATTTAAATTTAAATTGAATTTGTTTAAAATTCCAATGCGTTTACTCACTGTGTGCTCTCATAACAACTCCGAAAAATACGAAATTTGGAATCTGGTAATAATTCAATATTACGGACCCAATGGAACTAGTTTCGTCGAATTCCGAGACTGTGTGAAAAATGACTATTTTTAAATATCAATTCAAACGATATAATTTTCAAAACTGAACAAATCGTTTTCAAACTCAATTCTGAAGCTTCTATTATCTTCAGTATCATCAATACGAATTTTAAAAATCTTTTGAAATATTTTTCTTCAGCTTAAAATTGAAGATTCAAATTTTTATTCAATTTTCAATAGATTAAATTTTATAATTTAATCGCCAATTTATTCTGATAATTTGAAATTCAAGTCAAACCATCATTTAAATATTTAAAATTAATTAAATATTTTCAATTTAAATTGTTCAAAATTCTGGCTCGTTACAAGTTGTATATGATATCATTGATTTCTTTATTCCGCTGTGTTGTTATACTTACTGTGTTATAAGCTCCGGGGATCCAGATTCGACGTTTGAATCTACGGCATTCGAGTACAAGTGAAGTACGGGTGCCGATTTTCAAAGGCCGAGTTCAGGATCTTTACAAGTGGTATCAGAGCTAAGGTTAAACTTTAGCTATGGAGTATAACACATTAAGTAGCTCATTAGAGATAGGGTGAAGTATACCCTAGAATGAGTATTCCTCAGATATCCGTTTGAATGCCTCAGTAAATTCTCTTACTATTCACTGATAGTAAGTATGAGTGTAAGAAGAGGATGAGATAGGGGACAGGGGAATACGACTATAAATGGTCAATACCCTGTAACAACAAGGAAACAATCTTTTCTCTATCAATCTCTTTTGTTCAACATCTTTTCTCAATTCTTCGATAGTTCTTGGTAGATCCAGGAAGAAATTCAATATATATAAATATGGGACTGTTTGCACAAAAAATGGACAAACACCTCAAAGTTGTATGATTTAGCAGATCTGATGTTATTCTTAGTGATTTGAGCGATTTATGCAAATATATAAAAAACAGGGGCTAAACTGTAAAAAGACACGAAGATTTATAGTGGTTCAGCCAGAATGTGCCTACGTCCACTTTATATGTTATTTCTCTTCTCTTATTCTGATTACAAGTACAAAACTTTGATATCAGTAAAAGAAAGGTGTTTGAAAGTTCCTTCCGTGCTTGAGCTCTCCAACTTGTCCCCATTGTTGTACCCTTGCCCCTCTATTTATAGAGTGAGGCTAGGGGTAGAGGTCCAGGATATGTATGGTCGCAGATGGGCCTGGGCTGATGTGATCTGGCCTGGTATGACTTGGTTCGGCATCACTTGGTCCGGAGGTGGGATGGTGAGGTTGGACCGGTGGTAGTTGGTCCGGTGGTGGAATGGTGAGGCTGGACCGGTGGTAGTTGGTCCGGTGGTGGAATGGTGAGGCTGGACCGGTGGTAGTTGGTCCGGTGGTGGGATGGTGAGGTTGGACCGGTGGGTCTGCCGAATGGATTCGGTGGAGGTCTACCGAATGAGGTCTGCCGAATGGATCACGTTTCTGGGTCTCGAGGTCTTCCGGGTAAGAATTCACCCAACATTTGCCCCCCAAAGCGGGGCACGTGTTTGCATGTGTCGCGCTTTGTTTCGTGCTTTGGCGTTTCCCGTAGTTGAAATAGGTCCATTTGGCGAGGAATGCCGAACCGGTTGATTCGGTTGCCTGTCGCTTGGCTATATATAGGGGCTATACCCCCTTTGCTTTTCCTTACCGAACAACTCTTGCCGAATAGAACCTACGCCGAATCAAACCTCTGCCGAATCTATCTTTGCCGAATCAAACCTTCGCCGAATCAAACCTCGCCGAATCAGGTGAGATCTTCAACCGGACCAAGTTTTGCCGAATGAACTTGCGTGTGTACGTTTGCATGCCGAATGAACATGCGTGTGTACGTTTGCATGCCGAATGAACATGTGTGTGTACGCTTGCATACTGAATGACACATGAACGTTTTATTACCGAATGAGATTATTGAAGTGCTGCATCTGTTTGTCGAATGAATTGTTGTATCGAGTGAACATGCGTTTCATACTTCGAAAATTTTTTTTTAAGCGAAATTCCAGATTATGCTGCTTGTATATTCTAACGATATGTTTTTCCCATGTTTGCAGATAAATGTCTCGAAAAGTTGAAACTCGATCAGATAAGAAGAGATCCGGGGGCGAAGGAGAGTCCTCGGCCGTGCCCCCAGCTCAATCAGGATCGGAGCGTCATGGGCCCGCCCCGAGGTCATTAGTGGATGGATATGGTCCTCAGGAGCTGCTGGATTCCCCGCCTGACTGCTTTCCTAGCTCTCTCAAAGAGGAGCAACTCGATGTTATATCTCGTTCCTTTGGGATCGATAGAGCCCTCATGCTGCTGCCGGGCCCAGGAGTCATGCCATACAGTCCTCCCGAAGGATACTTTGCTTATAGTAGGTACCATTGCATGTGTGGTGCTATCCCGCCTCTCAATGCTTGGATAGTCAGCTTCCTCACGTACCTGAAGGTGGCCCCATTCCAGCTTCAGCCCAACTCTTATGCCATATTGGTGAGCCTTTTTGTTATTTTTCGGAGGAAGTATGGTCGCGCCCCCTCCAACCGGGAGATCCGGTACTTGTATAATTTAAGGGGCTATAAGAAGGGGTCCCCATATGTTAGCTTGGAGTCTGCTGTGACCTTCAAGCCGGTCTTGGACCTGTACTCTAAATTCAGCATGTTCAAGAAAGAGTGCTTCTTTGTTAGGGACGACTCCGTCTCCATCCGGCGCTTTACCTCTGGATGTAAGTTGATGCTTTTACTTATAATTCTTATTCCGATTGCGATGCTTCTTCTCATACTTTCTCATTTTTGCTAGCGACAGGTGGCTTTCCGGTTGTGGAGACTGACCGCCTGGTTCAGACGGCGGCGGAGATAGAAGCCATTCTTGGGAAATACAGATCATCTGCCTACTTGATTAGAAATGCGATTCTTCTGGAATATAACTTGATCCTTCCGCAGCAGTCTGTAGTTAAGTTGAGGGAAACGGCGGAAGAGAGGGCGGCTGCTCAGGCTAAGGGAGGCGTTGCGGCAGAGGGCGGAAAGAGAAAACCATTCACGAAACCTCCAGCCGTCGGAGGTAAGAAACTTAAGAGGTCGGACGGTCCTTCTCCCAGCAATTGTCCACTTACTCAGGGGGAGATAGATGCGGAGGAAGAAAGAGGTGAGGCGGAGGGCGGAAGAGACGTTGAGCGTCTTGGTGATGATGGTGGCGATGGACAGGGTGGTGATGGTTCCAGGGCTCTATCTTCTGGGCAAGTAGGCGAAATGCAAGAGTGGACGGATGATGCTCTCCGCCAAGCTTTTGAGGGGTTGGATGATGATCCGGCTTTGGTAGAGAAGACCGGGAAGGCGGACAAAGCCGGGACTGGTGCAAGTGAGTCTTCTCCGGCTATCCCGGCCAAGGTGGCTCTGACAACTCAAGGTGAACTCTTGACCCCTGCATGCTTCACTAATGATAGGGACTTAGGAATATTTTATGACCCGCTCCCGTCCTGGAATGAAATCCATGACTTATTGCAGTATCCCACTCCTCCCCAGGGTTTGTACAACCACAGCTGTGTTTCTTTTCCTTTTCTAACTTGTAATCTACCGTGTTTCTTGAATCATATAGTAATGTAAGATCGTGACACTTGTTCTTTATATCAGGAGCAGGCAAGACGCCCAAAGCTTCAGACCTTCGACACAGGCTCGAGCAATATAAACTTTCCAAAATTTCTGCTAAGCCGAAGCCCTCAACCCAACGCTCCGGGGATGTAGTCGGATACCGTCCTCTTCTTGGGGTCATCGAAGAGGGTATTCAGCAGAGGAAGAGGAGTCATCCTTTATCCGAAACTTCGCTCGGTCCTCAGCCTCCGGCTCAGCCTATTCATGATATTACTGAGGAGGGCAGCGAGTTTGTACCTTCTCCACACCCGTCCGGAAACCCTTCTGTTGTTCATATCGACCGTCCCGACCTGGCCCGTAATCCATTCGCAGGTCATCCTGATCTGGATCCGGGTTCTCATGATATTACTTTTGACGAAGTCACTGGTGAACACCTTCTCCCCCGTAACCCCATGGTACGAGTACTTGATGAAGCCAAGTCCTTAGATCTCGATCTACTCACTACTCGTATAGTCACTATGGGAGACGAGGCCAAAGCTAATATAGATCGGGTGGCAGAGGAGACCAAGAAGCTGATGGGGCATCATGCTCGGCTGGTTAAGGCCGGAGAGGAGATTGGGAGTGCCAATATCCGACTTCGATTGGTGGTTTCGGATCAGGCCAAGCAGCTTGTGGATCAGGCCATCCAGATTTCTCAGCATGAGGCTGCTACTGGGCATTTAAGGAAAACCATGGAAGAGGCCAGTCGGGCCGAATTGCGGAAAATGGAAGCTGCTTGCAAAGAGCGGATTGACATGGCTATTGCCACGGTGGACGAGGTTCGGAGAGCGGATCTCGAGCAGGTGGAGGAATTGTCCGAGAAACTTGAGGTTGCAGAACTTGCCCAAGCTAAGTTGAGGGAAGAGATGGAGGTGATGCGGAGGTCCCTTCAGGCTGATTGCTCGAGATACAGACTGGAGAGAGATGCTGCCGTCGAAAGGTTGTCGGCCTCCGATGCCCGGATGAGGGAGTTTGAGGAGAACGAGGGAATGATGGATGACATGCTCCAGGACATGTATTTCCGGACCTGGAAGCAAGGCAATCTCTCTTGGATGGATGATTATCCCAGGGTCATGGCCAAGACCTATCTTCGGGCTTTGGAGGAGGCTAAGGCTGATGCAGATAAAGAGGGTGGAACGGTCTTCAGTATGGATGTGGTCACTGCTCAGTTTACCAAGGAGGAGAAAGTGGCGGTAAAGGAGGGTATGCGGCTGCTTGCTGCTGAAGAAGCAGGTGTGCAGGTTGAGGATGACGACCAGGACGGTCAAGAAGCAGGTACTGGTAAGTCTTCCTTTCTAGCCTTTCCGTTAACTTGGTTATTCATCACTAATGAATCCTTCTTATGACCGGACAGGCGGGCAAAAGAGCAAGGACAAGACTTCGACGCAACCGGCTCCCTGATTGGACCTGGAAAATTCTTTTTGTAGGCTTGGCATTGTTGTATCTGTTAGTCTTAAGACAGTATAGTAACTTCTAAGTTGTAATTCTTGCTACTTGTAATAACATTATTCTTGACGTGTAATTTTTTAGTTCAAGTTGATTTTGTCGTTTCTTGAATATTTGTTGCTATTTCGACATATCGTATGAGAAATGTAGCTATGTATATTCTTGTAATTAAATTGTGTTTGATGTCAGATTCTGGTTTTAAATCATAATCTCATGACTTGCAATGTTAGCGTGTGGTGTGAAAAAATTAAATTATAGTCATGCATTTGTACATAAAGGAAGAAAATACCGCCTTTCATGTTCTGTTTGTAAATGGCAGTTTCGAATATCTTGTATGACCAAGCATGGAAAGCAGTTGACTGCCCTGCCATCTGATTGTGAATCTCTGCATCCATTGGCGGGTATCTCTTACCCTGCATCCTGTACTTTATGGTTTGTTATAGAGGATAGGAGGAAAGTTTTTTAAGTAAAATTGAAATATGTGAAATAGTAAAACTTCCAGTCACGGAAGGCCTTCGATGTGCTTAAGTTCGTGGCAAACGGGTTTTGTAGTCACTTTCCCTAGCTGTGGGTCTTGGAGACATTTGTCACCCATCTTACGCCTCCGCGGGGAGTTAATTCTTTTTTACCACAGCCGCACTTAAGACACACCGGAGCCGAGATCGCGCACAGTAACTACCCGGGCCATTATGGCCCGTACTCATGGGTATTATTCGACTTACTGTGGCCGGCTAGCGTGGGTGCCGATCGTCAACTGTGAACTACCCCTGGCTGGCCACACCTTATGTTGGGGCTTATAATCGGTTCACAGTTGCCGGCGAGCCTAACGCCGTAATGAGCTGCCTCGGCTATAGTCGGCCTTCTCGGTGGCTTATAATCGGCTCATTACAGTTGGCTTTAAGGGCCGTCGCGAGCAATGAGTTAACCCGCAGCAAAGGGATGCTGGAGCAAAAGTGTCTCATTGACGAGGGCATAGATTCGCATAGTACCTGTTGTGTCTTGTCCACGTGAAGTTGCATTGTGGAGTGCTTTGAATAGAAATGCTATATGCTCAGGATTTCGTTTAACAGAAAATGATAAAGTTAACAAGCAGCCAAGATACAAAGGAACAAGTTAAAAAAGAGACAAGGCTTTTTTAAAGTGGTTCGGCACGAAAAAATGCCTACGTCCACTGATTCTCTTTGTTAATTCACTTCATATGGGCAATACAAGTTAAGAAAAGTATCGACGGAGGTGTTGGATGTTCCATGCCCTCTGGAACACCTCTCCGTCCACTGTTGACAAAATATAGGCTCCGTTGTGGAGATCTTTATGAATTACATATGGTCCATCCCAGATTGGGTCTAGTGCTCCGGGGCGAGGGAAGATTCGCTTGAGGACAAGATCCCCTTCTCGTAAGGTACGATGCTTAACTTTGGAGTTGTATTGTGCTGCCACCTTTTGCTTGTGGGCTGCTGTTTTTAGGACTGCATCATTCCTTCTCTCCTCGACTAGATCCAAAGACATGTTGATGAGCTCTTCGTTCTCTTCTGGGTTATAGTGGATCCTACGGTGGGAAGGCACAATGGTTTCAACTGGGAGCATAGCCTCCGATCCGTATGCCAAAGAGAAAGGAGTGTGCCCTGTTGATGTTCTGAAAGATGTGCGGTAGGCCCATAGTGCCGTAGGGAGTTCATCCACCCAAGCGCCCTTTGACTTTTCGAGCTTCTTTTTGATCAGAGTTTTCAGAATTTTGTTGACTGCTTCGACTTGTCCGTTTGCTTGGGGATATGCTACGGATGAGAAGCTTTTGTGAATTCCGTGTTCTTGGCACCAGTTGGCGAATTCCTCGCTGTCAAACTGAAGTCCATTGTCTGATATGATTTTTAGTGGGACTCCGTACCTGCACAGAACATTTTTGATTAAGAAGTTGATAACTTTCGCTGAAGATACTTTATTTAGCGGTTCTGCTTCCACCCATTTGGTGAAATAGTCGACTGCTACTATAGCATATTTGGCGCCGCCTCGACCCATTGGCAGTTCACCGATTAAGTCAATTCCCCATACTGCAAAGGGCCAAGGGCTGGTCATCTGAGTAATATCGGTTGTTGGTAGCCGAGGGATCTTAGCAAATTTTTGGCATCTGTCACACTTCTTGACGAAATCTAAGGCGTCCTTGCTTAAGGTGGGCCAGAAATATCCGTATCGGAGTATCTTTTTTGCTAACGTTTGCCCTCCGGTGTGATCTCCGCAGCTTCCTTGATGAATGTTGGATAAGATTTCCTTGGCTTCCCTTCCGGTGACACACCTTAACAATGGGTTAGAGAACCCGTGCCGATAGAGGATGTCTCCTTGTATCGTGTAGCGGGACGCTTTCCTCAAGATTTTCTTGACTTCGTTACGCCTGTCGGGTAGTGTGCCATTTTGTAGGTAGTCTCGGATGGGAGTCATCCAAGTTGCTTCTTCGGTTGCAGCTATCAGATTCACTTGCTCAAAACTTGGGATCGTTTGCTTTGAGACAGTTACTGCCCCGAAGATGGCGACGTCCCTCATACTTGCTTGCTTTGCCAATTCGTCGGCCTCTTGGTTCTCTTCCCGAGGGATGTGTTTGACTAAGTAGTGGTCCAATCGGTTGAGAAGCGACTTGGTCTTCTTTAGATATGCTATGAGTCGTTCTTCTCGAGCTTGGAATTCCCCTAGTATTTGATTAACAATAAGCTGAGAATCGCTGTGAAGGCACAAAGAATTGGCTCCGATCTCGATAGCAATTTCTAGTCCGGCTATTACGGCTTCATATTCTGCATCGTTGTTGGTGGCAGCGAACTCCAACCTTATAGCATAGTGCGGTTTATTTCCCCTGGGAGTGATTATTACCACACCTGCCCCCGAGCCTTGTTCGTTAGATGCACCGTCCACAAAGAGATTCCACTTGATATCTTCCGTTATTTCCAGTTGCTCCTTATCCTCGTTGGTAGTGAATTCTGCAATGAAATCAGCCATGGCTTGTCCCTTGATGGCGGTGCGAGGGTGATAGGTGATATCATACTGACTCAGCTCAATACACCATTTAAGTAGTCGCCCGGAAGTGTCGGGACGGTGGAGTACCTGCCTCAGTGGTTGATCGGTCAGAACTTTGATGGAATGGGATTGGAAGTAGTGACGTAGCTTTCGTGAAGTGATTAGTAAACAGTATGCTAACTTTTCAAGCTTAGGATATCTGACTTCTGCCCCAGTAAACCTTTTACTGACGAAGTAAACTGGTCGTTGCGTGCGATCGTCTTCCCTTACCAAGGCAGCACTTAGAGCGTGAGATGACACAGCAAGGTATAGGTATAATTCTTCGCCTTCGCTTGGGGTCGAGAGTACCGGTGGTTTCTGGAGGTGTTCGATTAGGTTGAGGAAAGCGGTTAAGCATTCGTCCGTCCATTCAACTTTCCTTTATCCTTCTTTAGAGCTTCGAAAAAGGGGATGCACTTGTCCGTTGCTTTGGAGATGAATCGGCTTAGGGCAGCCACTTTTCCATTTAGGCTTTGCATTTCCTTTCGGGTGGAAGGTAACTTGATGTCCCTTAATGCTCGGACTTGTTCAGGGTTTGCTTCTATCCCTCGGGCATGGACGATGAACCCTAAGAATTTTCCTGATGACACTCCGAAGGAGCACTTTAGTGGATTCAACTTCATTCCATACTGTCGAAGTACCTGGAACATTTCGCCTAGGTGGCTTACGTGATCTTTGGCTTTCCGTGATTTTACTAGCATGTCGTCTACATATACTTCCATTGTTCGTCCTATTAGCCCTGCAAACATCTTGTTGACGAGGCGCTGGTAGGTGGCTCCTGCATTTTTAAGTCCGAAAGGCATCACTTTGTAGCAGTATAAACCCCGGTTGGTGATGAAGCTAGTGTGGTCTTGGTCGGGAGCATGCATAGGAATTTGGTTATATCCTGAGTATGCATCCATAAAAGACAGGAGTTCATGTCCGGCTGTGCTGTCTACAAGTTGATCGATTCTGGGAAGCGGGAAGCAATCCTTTGGGTAGGCGTCGTTTAGGTTGGAGAAGTCAATGCAGGTCCGCCACTTCCCATTAGCCTTCTTTACTAGTACCGGGTTGGCGATCCATTCTGGGTAAATAGCTTCTCGTATGAAGTCATTGGCGAGTAGATTCTTTACTTCTTCATCGAGGGCTGCTGATCGCTCTGCCCCCATACTTCTCTTTTTTTGTTTTACAGGCGCCTTGGTAGGATCAATTTTTAATACGTGGCATGCTATGTTGGGGGAGATTCCGGTCATGTCAGCGTGTGACCAAGCGAACACATCCAAGTTGTGGCGGAGAAAATCAATGAGTTGTTCCTTCAATTCAGTTTTCAGCTGCGACCCAATTTTCAGTAGCCTAATTGAGTCGTGCTTGTCTACAGATATAAACTTCATAGCCTCTGCAGGCTCGGCGGTGGCCTCCTCCTCTTTGTCCCTAGGGTCTAATTCATTGAAAGGGTCGCTGGTGTATCGAAGAGGAGGGGCTTTCTTTAGTTGCTATGCTTCAAGGCTTTTTGTGCAGAGGGCAATCTCTACACCTTTCCCTTTATCTCTCCTGTGGTTGTTGCGAAGTTCGGTTACATAGCAGTCTCGTGCAATATCTTGGTCTCCTTCCACTTCCCCTACCCCATTGTCTGTTGGAAATTTCATTTTCAGGCACCACGGGGCTAGGACAATCTGGAAGTCAGATAGGGCTGGTCTTCCTAGGAAGGCGTTGTAGGCCGAATGGTTTTCTATCAGCACAAACGTCTGTTTCCTTACAACGGAGCGGGGATGGCTTCCAATTTCAACGAAGAGGTCCAGCTGCCCGATGGGCATTTTCGCATCTCCAGTGAAACCGTGTAGCGGTTTATCGCAGGGAGATACATCCTTCATTGATAGCCTCATTTTGTCGAATGCGTGTTTGAACAGGATATTTACAGAGCTTCCAGTGTCTACCAGTATTCGGTAAACTTCGGCGGGACCGAGTCGGGCAGAGATAACCATGGGATCCATGTGCGGGTACTGTCTTCCTTCTAGGTCGCGTTTACTGAATGTGATGTCATCACTTTCTTTCCGCTTTGGGTGGCGCTCTTCTATAACCGTATTGACACAGTCTCTATTGTCTCTGAGCGACTTCCCATATCTTTCCATCTCTTTCCAACTTCTGTCTGCGATGTGCGGACCTCCTGAGATGGTATGGACCACTATCTTCTCTTGACTAGAGCTGCTAGCGTTGCGGTCGCCTCTGCCGGTCCCTGGTGAGGGTAGCCTTGGGTTTTCATTGGCAGGAGCTGGAGTCCTGTCTTGACTTTTTACATAGCGTTCCAGTTTCTTTCTTCTGATGTGTTCCTCAATCAGATCTCGGAGATGATGGCATTCGTTGGTATCATGTCCGTGGGATTCGTGGAAGCGGCAGAATTTTCCAGATTTCTGTGCGCTATCTGATTCCTTCTTGTATGGTGGGCGTTTGTATCTAACTTCGCCTTGGGTGGCAAGGAAGATATTTTCGACGGTCTCGTTCAAAGGGGTGTAAGAGTCGAATCTTGGTCCTGGCCGATATAGGCGTTTCTCTACTTTCTTGCCCCCAGCATTGTCTCTGGAATCATTTCTTCGAGCGTCCCTTGCCACAGCAGGGGCGTTGCCATGGGTCGTCTTACTTTGCTGTCCTGACTGCCCCTCAATGGCAGCATCCTCAAGCCTCATGTATTTCCCGGCTTCATGGAAGAAATCGGGTAAAGTAGCTGGTTTTTCTTTTGTCAATCTTCTAGCAAATTTAGTGTCCGGATGCACCCCACTGCAGAGGGCCATCAGGATAAGCTTCTCATCGGCGTCTTGAACTGCGGCTGCTGCGGCGTTGAATCTGGTTAGGTATTGCTGCAGCTTTTCTCCAGGTTTCTGTTTGACGCTGGATAAGGAATAAGCGTCCTTAGGTTGCTCCACATGAATGCGGAACTGACTGATGAATTTTTCTTTCAACATTTCCCATGAGCTGATGGATCCTTGGGGTAGATGACAGAACCAGGAGGTAGCAAGATCTGCTAAGAAGAGCGGAAAGCATTTGCACAGTACTCCCTCTGTTGCTCCACTCATGAGCATATGCTGTGTGTATCTCTGTAAGTGTACAACGGGATCGGAGGTTCCTTTGTAGGGTTCCATTGTTGGCATCTTCCATTCTCGGGGGGTGATAGCAACTTCGATATTGCGGGCGAAAGGGCTGGTTACCCTAGCGCCTATCCCTTGATCTCTTTGCTCCCGTTGGACACACTCTCTAAATAAGCGCGCCATCCTTTCATCAGAATTTGGAGCAGACAGAGATGAGTTTGGTTCTGTTCTGTGGGGTTGATTCCGTCCAGACAACCTGTAGGGATGGTATCGTCTATCATTCCTCATATTTTCCAGTGGCTGCCTTTGATCTTCTGGGAGCATGCTTGGGTCAGCTACAGTTGGCCCTTGCCTTGATCTTCCCCTGTTGGGTTCTGATCTAAGCACTTCCTCGGGTCCAACTTCGGGCTGAACTCTAGCTCGGCCCCGTTCACCGGTGTTTCTGTGGTTAGGCAGCATGACAGGCTCAGCTGCAGTTGACCTTCGCCCGGTACCTTCCCCGTTAGGTTCGGCACCAAACGTTTCCTCAGGCCTAACTTCGGGCTGGGCTCGGTCTCGGCTCCTACCATGGCTACTCCTGCCGTTAGCTCCTTCGAAGAAGGAAGATCTTTGCTGTCTCTGAGATCCTCCAGATTAGGACTCGCCCCATGATTCAGTGTTGCGGTTGGATTCTTCAGCGTCCCTTAAGCGTGACATGAGATGGACCACCAAGGCTTCCTGCTGGAACGTGAAGCGGTTAGTTACTTCAACAACAACTCTGTCCAAATCTGCCCTAGTAATTGCTGCAGGCTGTTCTGTGGCAGGAGTGGTTGGGTTAGCCTGTCCTTCACTTGTTACCGTTGCTGGAAGAGGACGATTTACTTGATTCGCGATAGCTGGATCAGGAAGGCTACTGGATGCGATGTTTTTTCCTTTGTTAACATCTTTTCTCTGTTTGGGAGGCATGTTTTCCAAGTGGCGGACGATGCTGTTAGGAAAACTTGTTAAGCGGATGAAGCTGAAGCTTCGAGCTTCAATTTCTCAGTGAAAGCACCAAAAATGTTTGCACAAAAAATGGACAAACACCTCAAAGTTGTATGATTTAGCAGATCTGATGTTATTCTTAGTGATTTGAGCGATTTATGCAAATATATAAAAAACAGGGGCTAAACTGTAAAAAGACACGCAGATTTATAGTGGTTCAGCCAGAATGTGCCTACGTCCACTTTATATGTTATTTCTCTTCTCTTATTCTGATTACAAGTACAAAACTTTGATATCAGTAAAAGAAAGGTGTTTGAAAGTTCCTTCCGTGCTTGAGCTCTCCAACTTGTCCCCATTGTTGTACCCTTGCCCCTCTATTTATAGAGTGAGGCTAGGGGTAGAGGTCCAGGATATGTATGGTCGCAGATGGGCCTGGGCTGATGTGATCTGGCCTGGTATGACTTGGTTCGGCATCACTTGGTCCGGAGGTGGGATGGTGAGGTTGGACCAGTGGTAGTTGGTCCGGTGGTGGAATGGTGAGGCTGGACCGGTGGTAGTTGGTCCGGTGGTGGAATGGTGAGGCTGGACCGGTGGTAGTTGGTCCGGTGGTGGGATGGTGAGGTTGGACCAGTGGGTCTGCCGAATGGATTCGGTGGAGGTCTACCGAATGAGGTCTGCCGAATGGATCACGTTTCTGGGTCTCGAGGTCTTCCGGGTAAGAATTCACCCAACAGGGACATAAACTCCAAATACGTCAGAATTGTTGTTTGGATAAATTGGTTGCTTTGATTGCTATGGTTAGTAGGTATACTTTGGTTTCTAAACTGAAAGTTTTGGAATTGTATCCATAAATCTGTTTATTTTTGGGTCTGGATATGTACTACGAATGTTTAGTTATCCCTTCGGACTAACCGATGCCACTGCATATTTCGTAGATCTGGATAACCCGAGTATCTTCTGAAGTGTTAAAACAGATTCGTTCTTGTATCTATTATTGATATTCTGATTTGGTAAGCGAAATGCAGAATAGATGTTCAATTTGATTTGATGAAACATTTTTCATCTATCTTTGTGTCTCCTTGGCAAATTTCGAGGATGAAATTTTTTAAGGGGGGAAGGTTGTAACGATCCCGGATTTTTACTAAATTAAAATTGATAATTAATTTAATTTTTAATAAAAATGGTGAAATTAATTGGTAATTAATATAAGGTCCTAGTTAAGTTACGAATTAATGAGAATTAATTTGGATATTTGAAAATAAATATCTATATAAAATAGATTGAAAATAGAATTTGAAATTGGGATGTAAATTTAAAATAAGGCAATGAGTATTAAAGTAAAATAATAATAATAATAAATATTTAAATTAGAAATAGAAACAGATTTATATAAGATAAATTATGAAATATAAAGCAACGCGTTAGCTAAAATTTAAACAACATATTAAAATAGAATTCATTTATATTATAGAGAAATAAGACAAGACAAAAGAAAAGATATCTATATATACATATAGGATTGCAAGTGTAAGTAAGACAAAGATAATAACCTGTTCATGGATATGCTCATAAAAAAAATGAATGCAAGAAGATAAGTATGTAAGCTTGTAGGAGAAGACAAAGTAATTAATGCAAAGATATCTTTAGTACACAATTTGTATCACTTCAGCCGAAATAACAAGATTATTAGCCACCAAAGGATTAGGCTAGTCAACATGCAAAGAGAAAATCTCTGGTCTCATCTTGTACAAAATAATATTACCCTGTACAAACAATATAAGTACCTGTAAACTTCTCTTCTTTATATCAACTTCTCTCATCACAGTTCGTTCATTCAGAACTGAGTAAAACTAAAGTAGGCTTCATCTTAACTTTAAAACAAAAATTCAATTTAAAACAACAACTCAACTACAACCAGAAATTCAAGAGAGAGGATTCAGCAAGGAAAGTTCAAGCTCTGTTCTCTTTCCTAAAAACTGTGAGTAAACATACTTTCTTGAAACTTAAATCTTGATAATTAGTTTATGAAAAATCTTATGTTTGCTATATATTATAAACAAGTTGTTCTATGATGTTGTTGTTTACTGGAAGCTCTGCTATGTGATGTTCTTCAATATTTCGAGTTCCTGAGCAAAGAAACAGAGAAATTTTTAATATTTCTTAATATAAATATTTTAAACTTAGGAATTTGAACTAAATAAATTTGTGTAAACTAAAATCACAGCCTAGAACTTGTTTAAAGCTTGATAGTGGAATATGGACTCTATAAACTTAGTTTTACAGTAAAAAGAAAATCAAATGTTAAATTCAAATATTTTAATTTGTTAATTTGATTATATATCTGGAATAAACATACAAAAGTAAGATTTTTGAAACAAAGATGATGATTTTTAGTTAAGTATTCTAGGTGCTATTCATTTTTGAACCAAAAATGCTTTTTTATAAATTTCTGATGATTCAACAAATCTTAAATGCCTAAATTTGTTGTATAGCTAGCTTGATGATTTTCGAATCTAGAAAAAATGTTTAAAAAAATTCTATTGCATGAATTGTTGGGTAGAGACGAATTTAGGGTTTAACGTGAAGTTTTTGGTCGGCTTGGTTCTCGTGCTCATGAGGAGTCAGTGGTGGATCGAGTTCGATGATACTCAGGGAGGTGTTGGCTTGGGGGTTGTCGAAGACGTGGCGGGAGGTGGCGACGCTCTGGTTGTCAGGGTTGCGTGTGCGATACGATTTAATGATGACCTTTTTCGTGCTAATCTGGACCTGGTAGTGAAATTGCGAACTCGTCGTCGTTGATGATATATGGGTGGTCTGGTGGGTTAGGCAAGTCGTAGTTCATTTGATGATGGTCGTAGTGTCGACCAGTGGCGATCGAGGCGCTGTGCAACGTGCACGAGCCTTTGCATGTATTAGTGAAGATTGGGTGGTTTTGGGAAGATGAAGTAAATTGGGGGACTTGAAGTATAGCTTAAGTAAAATAAAGAATTGGTCGAGTAGAACAGGGAATTGTTGGGTAGCACGGGGTTTTTCTTGGGTTATCTGTTGTAATAACAAAAAGCTTTGAACTTTAAAGAAGAATCAAGTTTTTTTTTTAAAAATAAATTTTGTTTAAATCAATTTCCTGTTAGATTAGAAGTTATCTAAGTTTTAAAAATTTGTTAAGAAGGTTTTAAATTAAATTGTCTTAATTAACTAAGTCTTAAAATGATTTAAAGATATACATAAACTTTTATTTTGAAAAGTTTAACTCAATAATATTAAGGATTTGTTAAAGAATGTTGAAATGGTTAATTAACTTTTAAAAGTTTTAGTTAAATTTACTTGTTAAACGAAATTAATTACGTGAACTTAATGGCCTAATAAAAGTGATTAAGATAAATTAATTAATGAATTTAAGTTTGATTAATCAAGAAATAATTAAAGGTTTACTAATTAGTTAAGATTAACTAAATTAAGGTAATTAATTACTTAATCAAAAGTACTTAACTAATGATTTAAGTTAAGTAATCAAGTGATTAAGATTAATTTTTGATTAAGGATAATCATTTATTAATTAAGAATAATTAATTAAAATGATGATCAATTAAGAGGTTGATTAATTAATTAAAGATAATTAATTAAGGGATAATTGAATAATTAAAGGTTAATTATTTAAAATAAAGGGTTAATTATCTAATGATTAAAGGTTAATTAATTTATAAATTGAGGTTAATTAATAAATAATTTAAAGGATAATTAATTAACATAAACTATAATAAATTAATGTTAATCAACTAGAATTAGTGATTAATCTGGTTTTAATTAATCAAATGATCAATTAACCTTATTATGGATGGTTATCTTTTATTGAATGTTGTGAATTGTTTTGTCATCTCTTCTATGTGATGCTTGGTGATTTGAATTGTTTTAATTCAAGCTGCAATGAATGTAGTTTATTTATAATGCATTTATATTGTTTATCTATGAATCTGTGAATGAACGATAAGCGTTATAGATTATACCGCTTATCAATATCGATGTGCTTAAATATGTGATGTGATGATTAATGATGTTGCACTATTGTGTAAAACCCCTAGACCACACTCTTACACACACAAATATGGATTTCACAAGGAAATCGGTTAAGTCACAGATAATTTAAATGTAATATTTTGAAATTGAAATTTAAATTTCAATTGATTTTGGAAATGGGTTTGGGTTAAATGTTAAAGCTTTTGAAAAGGAGTTTTTAAGATAAAAAGTTATTTTGAATAACTTGGTTAAGTTTCCAATTTAAATAATTTAATTTTGAATTTGAATTCAAAAATCTGGAATTGAATTCTATGTTTGGAAATTATGGTTAAGATGTTATGGATGTGTTTATATGAATTTTAAACCATTTTAAAAGTAAGGTTTTGAGAATTTGAATTTAACCCAAGGACTTTAACTCGTATAAATGAATCAGACTTTCCGAAATGAAAACTATTTGTTTTCAATAATAGAAGCTTTCATATAAGGAATGAATTTCCAATTTTTATTAAAAGAATTTCAAGTTGAAATGAAAATGGTTTTCCGAGTTATGAATAAATCTTTGTGAAAGATTGTTGAACTTTGTTTTGAAATTGGAAAGGTGTACCTTTTGTATAAAAGATCGAAATGGAATTGTTTTGAAAGCTATCAATTAAGTCTTTGATTTAAAGATTTAATGAGTTAATCCAATTGAAATGGAAATTGATTTGGAAAATCTATAAATGTATTTTTGTGAAACTGGGTGAACTTTGTGAATTGAATCTTTTTTTTGTAAAAGATTAAAATGGTAATGTGTTTTAAACCATTTGAAAGAGAAATTTGGATAATAAGTTGTGACTTAATTGAAATCCCATTATCCATATGTTTTTAAATATTACGCTCACTATTCGGTTTAGCCGAGAGAGGACCTTTGTGTCATACAACCCATTCCGAATAAGTGATACATCGTGTATGGATAGCAATTGAAGACCGGTGGTGAAGACCGGGTATTTGTGAGAACGATAGGATGACCTATCGATTGTCTCTGCACCGAGTAGCGCCCGGTATAAAGATTCCCTAAGTGATGGGAAGTTCGATCGGGATTGTGAATATCCGGATTGCAAGGGCTTCTTCGGAAGTGCCTTCGGTTCTGTTTGAACCCGGAACAGACTTGTATGGTTGTATGTCTGACACTACACTTTGAGATATAAAGCTGATTTCTTTCAAATACATTTCTGTTTGGTGGCGGAGATTTATTCTCTTAGCTTAACACCCTTCTCTGAGACGTACGAGCTCAGAGGTTATGTAGTTGAAGGTTATCATTGATATACTCCCGATTTGGTAGTGTGGCATGCTAAGTGTTGCTGTGTGTTGCTGATCATTTGTTGATCAAAGCATGGCTTTCGTGTAAAGCGTAGCTTTGTGGACGATACCTCATCGGACCTCACAGACCGGAAATGGTCGAAACAGGAAAGATGCGGCAAGGTTTCAGGGGTAGCTCCCCTAGGGTATGTCCATTCCTTCTCGAAAAAGGTGGTATCATGGTATGGAGCCCAGATATTTACCTATGCGGTTTCTTTAATCTCATTTACTTTGTGTGATTGTTGTTGTGTAATCGAGGCCTCGGATAAAGGTCGCAAACGACCGGGGGTGGCATATCTCAGGTTTACTACCCGGGAAGTGGGTAACCGGCCTTGTGTTGGCAGAGAGCCAGGTGGTTCTCGGGGCGTCCCTCCAGAGGCGTTCCCATGTGGCAGTAGGAAGTTCCTTAGCCTGACCATTTGTTGGAAAATCCAAAGAAACAATACGAGCCTTGTACGGTTTTAGTTGTAGAACCTGCCATTTAAAATGGTAGTTATAGCAGGCATAATATAATGGTACCTATGCTGGCTAAGATTAATATTGTATTTTCGAAATGTTTTCTGCACTATGCACTAGTAATAATATCAAAGAGTTTTCTTGCGTAGGAAGCATATTTGACTATCATAAGGAGAAATCTCCCCCATGTGTGCGATTGCATTGCAGATTTCAATGTTTAAAATTCTTTTGTTGTTTGTTTTAAAGATAAACTGTTTTTGTTTACTCATACCAGTCCCATGACTGACCCAGAGTTTATTGTTCCCTTCCTAAACTCTGGGTGCCCACCATTTTCCACACGGGCAGTCTAGAGTTGGAGTTTTCAAATATTCAGGTTTAGTAAACTAGTTGGAGCTAGTTCAGTGTTTGGAGTTCACTGACGACTGAAGTTGCTTATCTTGGTGTAACGTGATGGTTGTTCGAGCTTGATGTTGGATTCATTCTCTCTTAAAGATCTTTTGGAGTTATCAGTTCTGTTGTTTTCCGCTGTATCATTATTTATCTCTGATATTATTGTACCATATTGATATCATTGTTGTATATCATTCTGGATATTGTATTCATTGGAGTTGTATATGATATCATTGATTTCTTTATTCCGCTGTGTTGTTATACTTACTGTGTTATAAGCTCCGAGGAGCCAGATTCGGCGTTTGAATCTATGGCATTCGAGTACAAGTGAAGTACGGGTGCCGATTTTCGAAGGCCGAGTTCAGGATCTTTACAGTTGGAAAACCAGTTTCCTGCTCTCCCTCGCTATTCGGACTGGCCCGACGGATGGGATAGTGAATTTGATTTACTCGGATCGAAATTTTCTAAAGAATAAGAATAAAGAATAAGTATTTTCAAGATTTAGACAACTTTGATTTGGTTGAGATTATCTTCTTGTACTAGGTGTTAAAGCCCGAAGAGGGAACTCGTACTATTCATGGAATTTAAAAGGTGATTTCACCGTTATTCCGCCCATAGTATTTGGTTAATACGGGGACTGATATTGAGTAGAATTAGATGATTTCTATATATTCTGCTCACTTAATATTTACTGGTTTTGATTAATATTCTAGATAACTTGTTTTAAACTCAATCGGAATTGAGAATTTTGAATTAAGAAATCTTTGTTAAGATTTAAGTAAAATTATTTGGAATTGATTTAAATTCTTATACTTCAAAGTTATTGGTTTGGATTTATAGTAAACGATGTCTTGAATAACATTGTTTTTGGTCCATGTTAAAAGTTGTGATTTGGAAATCTTTGTTAAGGTTTAAATAAAGGATTTGGAATATTTTTCGAACAAAATATGTAATGATTTTGAATATAAAAAGGGTTTTATGTAATCAAAGGATTTAATGAGACAGTTTTAACGATTCTGTATATATTAGAAAGAATGTTTTAGAAATATATATCTGTGAAAGAGATTTTGATAAAAAGAACTTAATCAATTAAAGAATGATTCTCAATTCACAAAACCTCTTTTATTGATGATGGGTTTCAAAGGAACCGAGATCGGATCTGATCTGGCACTTACCCCTCGTTTTGGGGTATGCTCCATCTGTTGGAGTGTGCAGCATGATAGGGGTTTCTCGCTTTCTATTTTATGGTGAGCAAGAGACTCTTACCCCTACATGTCCCTAGATGGAAAAGGGTTGGTTGTTAATCGCGAGGCTGGCCATAAAATCATATTTGTGGTACCAGTGTTGGGCCATGGTGGTGCTCGGATGGTTGTGAAGCCTACCAGTTGTCGCTGTCGATGGTTGAAAAACTTAGACCCTTAAAACGTTGTATCAGAGCATAGGTCCACTGAACACCTTAGCCTGATATGGGTAAAAGACTTGTACTGAACCAGGATTTACGACCCCGAAAATCGACATCAATACGTCCACTGTATAGAATGTCGAGCAATCAAGTGCCGGAAACACCAGTTCGTTGGTGGTGAAGAAGAAAAACAAAAAACAACAACACAGAATCTCATGATCGCAGCGGAACAAAATATAATATATAATAACAGATTTTAAATACAAGAACTAAACTGTTAATATACATACCATTATCAAAGTACAATAGACAACAATCAATCTGGACAGTTAAATAACTTGTCCTCACAAAGCGGAAATACAAATCAAATACGGAAAATACCTCTTTGTCAACCAGCTCATTTCCTGAGCTCGAAAGCATCCAAACCTAAATCTGTAATACTCGGTCTGACCCGAGCATTATAATAAAATAACACCCAAGTCAGCCTGGAAAACCAGCGTGAGAAAACACACTCAATTTGAATTAATATTATTTCAAAAATCCTTTGAAAAACAAAGGTATCTCGTAAGACCATGTCACACATAAACATTACGGGTTTTTACATCATGATAACCAAAACATTTTTATCAAAACCGTCTGATATTATAATAGTGTCTAAACCAAGTTAATAGAAAATAGTTGAAATGCTTGCATCTCACGTTTCAGCATAGTTGGGCACAATCAAAATCGTACGGTGCTTATTGGAGAATGGATTCCATACAATGTCTAGGCACTGACCACCTATCACAGTACACTTCTAGAAAAGTTTACCGTACGTGGACCTCGTCGGGATCCCCTACAACACAAGACCGGCCCTATCCCTAACCTGGATAGAACCGAATATGTTATCACCCCGGGTGTTCCCACCCTTATCGAGAGCTCTTTTGCATGCACCACCGTATCCATAATTTATAATATATCCGAGGTTATCTAGAATGGTTATAACATACCCTAATTGGGTGCGACCCACTTACCTTGCTGCATCTCCCATGATTTTCAGTCATTCCGGTTGATGAGGCTTGAGGCTACGATTACCTTTTCAAGTCAATTTCACTTAGAATGCTCATCGTCCTCCAATGACGATGTTCTGATAGCATTCGTCCATACAAGTTGTCTTGTGTCTGGACAAACCGAATCACCATCTTCACTATCTTCGCGGGATCCATTCGTAACGTTCAAATCAGATCGATGTGGTTTTCGGATAATTAAATCCAATCCCGGTCTCTTCAAAACGATCAGCGGAGTTGGCCAAAATTGATATTCGGTTATTTAACTATAAATAAACATCCATAAGCAGACATCAGACCTTCTTTTAAATTTCCAAAATTTATTTTCAAAATATCTTTATAAGATATGTATTTAAACTACTTCTAGTATTCCAACATTTGAAACCATTTCAAATCCTTATATATTCAACGGAATATTTCCAACCATTCCAATACTTAGAATATTTTTCCAACTCCATTTTATGTTCAACACTTAAGAAGTATTCCATTTATTTCCTACTTCCTATTTTCTCAAAATCATTTATAATATATTTGTAAATTCCTTGACTCGTTTATAACGAATTCTATAAGTTCCGAAATTTCTTAATTAATTCCCTTTAATATTTCCAAAGTCAAATATACTTGCTTATAATTCCAATTTCCCTTCTATTTCTTTTATGGATTCTATTTCATTTTTCGAAGTTCGCTTTTATTTAACTACTTCAGAAATTTTCTTACTTTTTCCCAATTCCATTTTTAGAATTCTTTTATAAATCCCATATACTGAATAACTCCATTTCCAGATTTCCGAGAAGATTTATAAATAAACTTAAAACACTACAGAACTCTATATATATATAATATGTATTTAAAAGAATAATAATAATTTACATGTTCAAGTAATTATCTAAAATATTGAAACATTTTTTTATTTTTTTAATAACATCACTTTTCAAGCTAGTTATAAAAATTTTGGATTTATTAAAATCAATATTAAGTATTTGAAAAATTCACTTTTCGATGTATTTCAATTCTATTAGTTCAAAATTGCATAGTTTGGTAAATAAAACTTTCCTTTTAAAAAAACAACTTAATTTCTTAGTAATAAAATATATTTTTAAAATCTCAATAACCAAATAATTTATAGATTCCTCTCGATTCACAACCTGTCGATTTCATTCTGATTCTCCTAACCATTTCGACTTTTCAAAAATAGTATCCACTATTTTCCTCAACCCTGTTTCCATATTCTAATATAAATTCACCTTATGAATTTTATATTCCCAATTTAGCGACTGCTATCGTTTTCCCTTATTTATAAACATCGTTTATAAATTTTATAACTCGTTTGGGTTTACCTTTTATAAAACTATCCTCACTTATAAAATTCCATTTTGTAAGTCCACTTCTTTATAAATTCCTTTTTTTCAAATCTATTTTTAATATCGATTTCAACGCCTTTCCATAATTTTCAGGCTATCATTTTTAAAAATCCATTGTTAAAATCTTCTATATGAATTATTTTAAAATCTTTATAAAATTTCTTTTTCGAATTGTTAAGTACGATCAAAATCAATTATTGCTTATCCAAAACATTTTCTTTTAAATAATACGAATTCCGATACAAATATTTTCATATTAAAAATCTTCTTTAATTCCTTAAATTCAAAATAATATTTATGCTATTTAAAATACCAAAATTAAGGCCAGCGCTACTATAACATCCAATGATTCACATCACAACAATAATCTATGAGAGATTATTCTAACACATCATATATTATTATATATGAAAAACAATCAATATAATTTTGAGGAATCCAGTTGGATCCCTCCAACCTGTTTCCCTACATCCACAGTTGTTAATACAACATAAAAATATTAATCCCACTTCGAGGGGGATATCATGGAATATAGGGTCGTTCGCAATTATGCGGGGCGCCAGGGTCTTATCCGCTCCAATCGGCGGGAAACAATACCCAACTACTAATATATTCTACCATATATATATAACATCTAAACTGATAATAACATATCAATTCAACCATTCATCCAATCATCAATTTATAATTTCTATAAATTAAACGGTCAACAAAATTGAGTGAGATTTACTCATCTTGATTTTTATTTGCAATCCATTCCAATTTTAATTCTATCGCGTAGATTCCACATCTACGAATTCCACACGACTGATTCCGTTCGATTTAACCTCGTAAGTAGATTATGAATTATATAAATTAATGATTCCAATTTTAATTATAGTTAATAAACTAATTACTCTTTAATTAAAATAAATTAAAATAAATTTATTATTATTATTACTATTATTATTTTTGAAATTAGTTTATCACATATAAGAAGCTGCTAGCCACATAACCTACCATTTTCTATTGTTCGGTATCAGAATCAAACTACATTTGAAATCATGAACTAAGTTACCATAACTATATTTTTAAATAAGCGTACTGTGATATCGATCTGTTGGGTCAGCATTGTACTACTTGAAAATGGTTATCTACTCAGTCTACTACATTAAAACTCCTAATTACATTTTCAAAAAAGGGGGAAAACCTGAAAATGAAGCGTATATGCTATTTGATTTCAGCACTTAACAGTAGAAATGAGTGTTTCAAATGTGTACTTTTCAAAACATAGAATGTCAAACAAGTTCCGCAGCCTATGCATAATCAGATTAGGTGACTCAAATCAAGGTCTATGGCAAATATCATATGTTTCTAAAGCATTCGTTCACTTAGAAATCTATACTATTAAACAAGAGATTTAATGGCCTAAAACAACTGTGACTTTTAGCAGAATTAATCTGTTAAATGAACTAGTTGTTTTCTAGACCAAGGTTTTCAAAACTATAATTAAATTTACTAATTACAACTTAAGTTAATTATTTACCCAAATAATCTTACCTTACCCAATTCTCGTTCGCGGTTAGACAACCCAGCTCGAACCCAAGCCGACCCTCCATCGTCCACTTCCATCTCTTGCCACCATTGCCACGTTTCACCTCCAGGCGCCGCATCTTCACCCAAGACATCCCCGACATCCTCCTTCCCTCAAAACTGCCGCGTTGTGTTTCCCCACCTCATCGCCATCGCGGTTTCCATCAGGTTGAGCTTGACTAATATCGCGTCGTCCCCTTGCCAATGATTGGGCAATCTTCACCTGGATCGTCAATTATGATGCTTGAGACAACCACGTTCGAATGTTTTTTTTCTCTATGTTCGATTTCCATTTTTCTGAAAGAAAAGGAAGACGACATCGAAAGTCTTTGTTCGATTGACAGGGAGGATGTAACGACCTGGAATTTTGGATATTTGAAATTGGAATATTTAATTGATTTTAAATATTTAAAAGTTAATTTTTAACTTGAATTTCAAATATCACTATTTATTGGATGATTTAATTATTTAATTTAATAAATGGAAATTGGGTAAAATATTGAATCTGGAGTTTTAAGCTTGTTAAAAATAATTTAAAGGCTTATAAAATTTATATTAGTGATACTGAAGATAATAGAAGCTTTGAAATTGAATTTAAAGGTGTTTTGTCCAGTTTTGAAAATATATAATTTATATTGGCATTTAAAAATAGCCTTCCGTGGCACAGTCTCGGAATTCTACGAAACTAGTTCCATTGGATCCGTAATAGTGTATCATTATCGGATTTCAAATTTCGTAGTGTTTGGAGTTATTGTTTGGTCGTACGGAATATAAACACGTTGAAATTTATATCGAAAATTCAATATAGTAACTAGGTCCAAAAAGCTATCTTCTCCATACGATTGAATTTGGACTCGAAACCTTTTCCATTGCATTCGGAATAGGGGTATAACATTATAAACGCCTAGCGGCACGCCTCGATCGGAGGTCGAGATTATAGGCTTCGTTTTCGAGACGATTTAAAATTTAAATAACATAATTGCTTATTTGACCAGTCAACTTCTTTCTAGTTGTAACCTTATTTTCACTGTACTGTCTTCTCCTTTTCAACACACAAGACATCCCTTCCATCTATTTTAAATCACGATCCCCTCTCCATCAGTTTAAATCTTGTTCCCTCCTTTCCTTATAAAAGAATTCGTAACCGACCATTTCTAAAACAGAAATATATATATATATATATATATATATATATATATATAAATGGCCGAGTGAGGAAAAGCTGGAGTGCTCTTCTCATTTGAACGAAGTTTTCTCCCTCCTCTTTTCAGATTTTTATCAAAAATCTAACGAACTCGAAATCAAAAATTAAGGGCGCGAGCGCCTAGCATCTACAAGCGATCGAAATCAATTGGGATGTCGACATGCCATGGATGCGCACGCGAAGCGGGCGGCATCGTTGTTAATGGGGGTTTGAGCTGCTTAGGCGAACGAAGAGCTGTGGAAGGCAAAGGCGGCGACTTGCGTAGCGAGGCGAGACGTCGGAAGCGAGTACGATGGTGGGAGTCAAGATTGAGGGATTGGCCTTAGGGATAGGTCGCGTTTGTTTGTGTGATGGCCGCTTGATTTACTGGGTCGTCGTAGTGGTGGAGTAGAGGGGCTCGATTCGAGCACGAGGGTGTCGCGAGGTCAGAAGTTTGCCTGAGTTTGCTATCCACGTAAGGCAGTGAGGTATAACAGTTTTTAATTTAAATAAATATATATAGATTAGAAAAGGGTATAAAAATATATACATATATTTTAGCTTACTGTTTAATTTTCAAAATATATGTATTAGGGTGATTAACTTGTTCAATTAACTTATTAAATTATTTTAGATACTAAAAATTATTTATCATGGGAAAATTAGTTTAAAATGAAATTATTAGTTTAAATTAAATTAATAAATGGTAATTGACTGTTCGATTATTTCAAATGTTAATAAACCATATAATGTTTATACAAGGTCTGAAATCGTGAAGAAAACAAGTCGAGATGGAAATGGGTCGCAAATAAAATCAAAGGTGAGATTTTCTCACTCATTTGGATTACCCTGTTTAAAATTAAATGTTAAATTTAAATGTTAAATTTAAATTATTGGATGCCTTACTTGATTGATAGATTTATAATTTATTTGTTGGATGTTATATATATATATAGTAGTATATATATATATTAGAGTGATTGATATTCCCGCATTATATAGCGGATGAGACCCTATGCGCCCCACATAAAAGTGGATGACCCTATATACCGCGATATCCCCCTCGAAGTGTGATTAGTATTTTTATATTGTGCTAACATCTGTGGATGCAAGGAAACAGGTTGGAGGGATCCAACTGGATTCCTTAAAACTATTGAAATTTATCCTCATATTCAGTGATACGATTTATTTGATAATCTGTGATAGATTATAGTGTAAATTGAAATTATTGAATGTTATGGTTTGGCTGAATAGATTTTGGCATTTTGAGATATCAAAAATATAAAGATTGGATTTTTGAAGGAAAATAAAAAGAAATTGTTAAGTAAATTATTATAGCGAAGTGGATAAATTAAACGGAATGAATTTGGGAAAAAGCTAAAGAGTTTGATTTAAAAGTCCTATTAAATAAATTCTGAGTATGGAAAAATAGGGATTTTGGATAAATGGGAAATAAAGAGTTTTGAGGACTTAAGCGATATTGTTTAAGAATTAAAGGATTTATTTTTAAATTCAAGATTTCAATGGTTTAGGAGAAATGAAAGGAGAATTATGAAATAAAGTGTGGAATTGATGTTCCAGATTTAAATAAGATTTTAATCATGATAAAGGAGTGAATATGGAATTAATGGTTTTTGGAATAAATTTGAGTAAATCAAGAAATAAAATTCAAATGGAATTAATTCAGAAAATCGATTTGAAAATCGATTAAGTGTTTTGAAATGGTGATTATAAAGGAAAATGAGACTATGGGATTTATAAATTGGGTTTATAAATAAAGTGAATATTAGTGGATAATTTGAATGAATAAATTCATGATGGGAATTTATAAGGAGATGGTAATTTAAAAAAAAATGGTTTTATTTTTAAAATCCGAGAAAAGAAATTTACGGAGTTGGAACGTAAATTTAAACTGGAAATAAATCGAGAAGGATTTATAAATGATTAGACAGGTTTTATTGGAGTGGAAAGTGTATTTTCCAGAAAACTAAGTACATTTTCAAGGAAAGACTTTTAAGTATAAATTAGAAGTTTTAAAGTGTTTTAAAAGAATGTTTAGAAAAAAATTATTATTTAGTTGTTTTAAAATTGTTAAAGTAAATATTAATTAAGTTAATTATAGTAGTTAATTATTTTTGAAGGTTAAATTAGTATTATGATTAAAAGGATAATTATTAAATATTTATACTATATATAATAGTTTTATTTTAAAAAGTAGATTTTGGCTAAAGTTTACTTGGAAAATTATTATAAAATTCCAGAACTATTATTTTGAATAAAGTGATTTAAGTAGCTTCATTTTAAATATTTTAAGTGTATATTTTTGGATAAAGTGATTCAATTTATTTAAAATCTAAATTAAATAAGACTTGGTGTTTTTCAATGGAAATAAAATAATTGGTTGAATGATTGTTTAATTTGATAGTTAAATAACCGACTATCAAATCTGGACCGAAATGTAACTTTGGAAACATCTAGGAGAAGTAGGGGAATTATATGGTACACTTACTGTTCGAGGTGCTATATTGTACGTGTAAACCCGTTTGATCTTCTAGGATGTTATGAGGAAATCCGTCCACTGTAACGACCCGTATTTTTTCGGATCGACAAGTTTGTCAAAATCTGGAATTTAGCATTTTCAAGTCATCTCAGATTTTTAGGCAAATTTTTCTAAGTCCTAGGTCGTGAGCGACCTAGGTGATGAGTCGTGACCTTAGGAAGTTAGGTCGTAGTCGGCGACCTGGGGAGGGAGCGACCTAAAACTAGGGTGTAGGTTAGCTTAGGTCGTGTGCGACCTAAAGATGAAGTGGTTAGGTCGTTTGGCATTTTAGGTTGGTTGAGCGACCTAGGAGTTGATAACATTTAAGTCGTAGACGACTTATAGGGGCAACGACCTAGGGAAGCTAGGGAATGGGCAGTGAGCGACCTAGGAGGTAGAGCGACCTAAGTTTGGGAGTTAAGTTGTTAGGTTGGTAACGACCTAAATAAAACTGGTAGTTAGCGACCTATAGTAGTTTGCGACCTAAGGGGATAGGTTGGCAGCGACCTAAGAAAACTAGACAGTAGTTAGCGATCTAGGGTTTATGACCTAGTTGTTAGCTCGTAAGCGACTTAAGGGAATTGTTAAGTGTTAGGTCGCTGAGATGTTATGTCTAGCATAGTTAGGTCGCTGATGCGCTATGTTGATTAGGTCGCGTAAGCGCTTAAGTGTTAGATCGCACCTGTGGTTAGGTCGCTAAGTCATAAGTCGTAGCCTCGTTAGGTCGTAAGTTGTAGGGCTTTGTTAGGTCGCTGGGTTTTGTTAAGTCGTAAGGGCTTAGGTCGTAAGTCGGAAACGACTTAAGGAGATAACCAAATTTCGACTTAAGGAATTTTCTGCTATAAATAGAGGGGGTTGTTCTCACTTTTTGGGATCCGGATTTTGAAGTGACGAAGTGCTTCCATTTTGAGAGCTCGACTTCTACACTTCTTCACTTCTTTTCTCCACTCTAATCTAGTGCTTCCTTTCATCCAAATCGAAGATCAAGATTGAAGATCTTCATCTTTTCAAGAGAGATTTCTTCGTTTGAAGTGGATTCGTGATAGATCAAGCTTGATCCTTCGCTGTCCAGATCTGAAGTATGTTGATTTGGGGTTGTTTTGGTGATTTGGTGAGTGGTGATTATCTCTCACACGGATCCAAAGGAGTATATCGGATTGTTGGCTCGATTTGGTGTTAAAATAGTGATTTCCATGCATTTTCTTCATCCTAAGTGTAGATCCATATAGATCCATTGTTCATGATGATGTTACATCCATTTTATCATATGTTAACCTATGCAAGTTCATTCATCAAGTTTGTAGAAATACAATTCATGTTTTCATGCTTATTGGACTTTCAACTCTTTAATTATGAAAATGCCATTATTGTTATAATTGTCTACTTAGATCATATTTGAATGCTTGATTGCTTGGATTGATGTTTGGCATGATTGATTGCTGTGAATTAGATGATTGTTGATTGGTTTTAGACCGAAGATGATTCAAAAGCTAAGGGAAAGGCTCTTGAATTGGGAAAGCTGCTCATGGCATATGTAGCGGGATGATGAAGCTCTTATGCATAGACTTGATGATGTGATGTTGAGATGAGGCTTTGCGAGGATGTGATGAAGCGAGGCAATCATGTGATGAAGACTTGGTCTAATCCAGACGGGATCATTCCAAGCATGTTGATAACTCGGTGATATGATTTCGAGTTGAGGATAATGAATGGATATGAGAATAGTCGTCGAGGAGGATGACTAGGAGGCTTGGATAGCATCGTTGTTGAAGGTTCTAGCATGCTCTAAGCAAGAGTACGTTTGGGCAGATTCGATAGTCCCAACGGCCAACTGTTGATGGTCGAGTACTCTGGGCAGATTCGATAGTCCTAGGCACGGGTTGCGACGACGTGCGGGAGTTATGTCTAGAACCGGGGTTTCCATTAGCCCTTGATGGACGGCTGAAAGAATGTGCCGGTCATTCAATTAACGGTGATATCGAAGCAATGATAACGGTGATAGCCAGAGTCATGGATGTTTGGTTGTATCGTCATTCGGACTCAAGAGCGGTATTTTCTGGGTGCTTATCTGATTTAGGCCTTGGTACTTGGAAAACATCACCCTTGACTCGAATGATTATTACTTTACTTTAAATTGTATGCTTTGCTATGTTTGCTTCTGCTTAGTGTGTGTCTGGGGGCTATCACTGTAGAATGAGGTTGGAGTGGGAGGGTTGTATTCCTATTCCTTTTCCTTTATGATCTTTTGGTATGTTGTTAGTTAATTTACTGCTCACTAAGACTGTTGTCTGACTCAAGACTTTATATTTTAATTCTTATTGCCTTGGGCTATTCGTCCATTTTTGGGACGGGCAGACTAGGTAGCAGGTGACAGGTGCTGTTCTCTTCTCACGATGCTGATATCGAAGACGAGCTAGAGGGTTGCATATTATCTTCTTATATGTACTGGATGTTCCGCTGTTTTCGTATTCTCTGAGAGATATGTAGTGAGGCTTGATGTATTGACTATTTGGATGTTTGTATTCAACTATTATGGAGTTTTATATGATGGCATTTTGTTCTGTAAAGCTTCACTATACATATGTTCTATTGTATTTTGTCCATGCGCTGTGAGTAATACGATAGATTCTGTTGTTTTTAATTTACCCTGACAATCATCCATGGTCGCCTGGCACACTTTACAGCGCACTTTCTCTAGATTCGGTGCAGGGTTCATGGGCGGTCGTCACATTTGGTATCAGAGCATTGGTTAATCGATTTTACCCAACGCTCGCTGTCGTAACTACGTATGAGAGACGTACTTGTAATTTGATGAATGATTACTATATATAATATAGTAGCTTAGTAGAGTTTGAGTCCTTTATGCAGTTGTTTCTCTAGAAGTTCTAATCATTCCTTTTTATAGATATTGAGAATGAGTCGAAGAGGGAGACTAGCAGCTAGGGAAGGCCGTGCTACTCAGGGGACTGCTGATTATGCAGCTATGTTCGAAGCTATGATGACTTCGATCATGAGAAGGATACCAGTTCCAGGGGCAGCAGTAGATGTTGGAGTTCAAGTCCAAACTCCGAAACCAGTGGATTTTGCTAAGTTGTGCAAGGATTATACTGCTCTTGGAGGAAAGGTTTTCTTGGGAACATAATCAACTATTGAGGTCCAGAGGTGGATAGATGCTTGTAGAAGGATCTTTGGAGATTTGGGGATCGATGATGCAACTAAGAGGAAGTTGGCATCAAGGCAGCTTCAAGGGAGAGCCTCTGATTGGTGGAACTCTATTACCATCAATACTACGGAGGAAGAGATTACTTGGGAGCAATTCCAAGCTAGATTTGAAGCTAAGTTCATTTCTACAGCTCAGAAGTCTGTTCTGTTCAAGAAGTTTGTGGAGCTCAAGCAAGGTCGAAGATCTGTTCTTGAGTATGTTTCTGAGTTCGAAGCTTTGTCCAAGTATGCCCGGTCATATATTGAATCTGCCTATCAGAAGAATGAGAAGTTTGTGACAGGCTTGGACAGTTATCTTGGGAGACAGCTGGTGGATCATTTGGACGATTCATTTGAGAAGCTTGTGGAGAAAGCTCTTAGGCATGAGAGTCTGTTTCCTAAGGAAGGATCTGTTGTTGCTGTGACCAGGGAAGAGTCTAAACCCCAGCAGGGTGGAAACAAGAAGAGGAAGCAGCAGCAGCAGCAGAAAGGTAAGGATGGCCAGAAGAAGCCGAAAGGCGAAGTGACTTGCTACAATTGTCAGCAGAAGGGCCATTTCTCTAAGGATTGTAAGAATCCGAAGGTGCCAATGAAGTGTCACAACTGTGACAAGCCAGGGCATTTCAGGAAGAATTGTCCAGAACCGAGGAGGGACAAGCAGATTGTGCAAGCTTATGCTTTGGGAGCTGTTCCGTCGTCTTCGAAAGCTCCTACTGCTGAAGAGAAAGGAAAGAGTGTGGTTGTTCAAGGTACTCTTTTCCTATGTGGTGTTCCAGTTAGAGTTTTGTTTGATACTGGAGCGTCGCATTCGTTTGTTTGTAATGAACTCGTAGGCCGGTTAGATTTGAAGCCGGATATTGTTGATAGGCCATTGATTGTGACTAATCCAGTTGGGGATTCGTCTTGTTTGTGTATGTTATGCCGTGGTCTAGTTGTATCGAGTCATGGTTGCTCTTTTGTTTGTGATTGCTTTGTTCTGAACTTTGCGGAGTTCGGAATTATTTTGGGTATGGACTGGCTTAGGAAGTATGCGGCTAAGGTTGATTGCGAGAGGTTGGAAGTGACAGTCGAGAATGTGGAGGGGCGAAAGGTTGTAATACGATGTAAGCATGAGGAAGGCGTCTTCATGAGCTTCATGTATTCGCTGGTTGTTCCACGGGATGGACTGTCATCGGTGCCAATCGCTAATGGATTCGAGGATGTCTTTGATGAAGTCAAAGGGTTGCCACCGCATAGAGAGATCGAGTTTCGTATAGATCTAGTTGAAGGAGCCAGACCTGTTGTGATGCCTCTTAGGCGGATGGTGCCTAGGGAATAGCATGAGTTGAAGGTGCAAGTTGATGACCTTTTACAGAAAGGATTCATTCGGCGTAGTGTGTCCGAGTGGGGTGCACCAGTTGTGTTTGCAACCAAGGCAGATGGATCGTTGAGATTGTGCGTCGATTATCGTGAGCTGAATAAGGTGACTAAGAAGAACAAGTATCCATTGCCGAGAATAGATGACTTGTTTGATCAGCTTCACGAAGCTAAGGTGTTTTCTCAGATGGATTTGGCAACGGGATTTCACCAGTTGAGAGTGGCTAAGGATAGTGTGCCGAAGACTGCTTTTCGGACACCATCTGGTTTCTTTGAGTGGCTGGTAATGCCGTTTGGATTGACTAACGCACCAGCATATTTTTTGGATCTTATGAATAGAGTGTTCAGAGATCAGTTGAACAAGTTCGTACTTGTGTTCGTGGATGATATTCTGATTTATTCCAGAACGGAAGAAGAGCACAAGACGCACTTGCGAATTGTTTTGGAAATCTTACGGAAACATCAGCTGAAGGCTAAGTTTTCGAAGTGTCAGTTCTGGAAGAGTGAAGTAAGATTCTTAGGCCATGTGATTTCTGGAAGTGGAATAGCGGTTGATCCCGCTAAAGTGGCAGCAATCCAGGATTGGGTTAGACCTAAGAATGCATCTGATGTGAGAAGTTTTCTTGGATTAGCAGGATATTATCGACGGTTTATCAAAGACTTCTCCAAGATAGCTGCACCGTTAACAGGATTGACGAAGAAGAACCAAGTGTTCAGTTGGGATGCTAAGTGTGAGCAAGCTTTCAGAATCCTGAAAGAGCGATTGACGAGTGCTCCTGTTTTGACTATTCAAAGTGGGAATGATGAGATGGTGGTTTACACCGATGCATGTGGTACTGGACTTGGAGCAGTGCTAATGCAGAGGGATAAGGTTGTTGCGTATGCCAGTCGACAACTGAAGCCGCATGAAAGGAATTACCCAACTCATGATTTGGAGTTAGCGGCGATTGTATTTGCTCTGAAGATGTGGAGACATTATCTATTGGGAGTTCGATTCGAGTTGTTTACGGATCACAAGTCGTTGAAGTATCTTTTCTCCCAAAAGGATTTGAATCTTCGGCAGCAACGTTGGCTAGAGTTTTTGGCATCATATGATTTTGGTATAGCTTATACTCCGGGAAAAGGTAACGCAGTGGCAGATGCGTTAAGTCGAAGACATGCAGGATTGGGAGCCATGTTTTCAGAATGGAAGAGTCTCGAGTATTTAGCTGGATTTGACTTCAGGCCTAGATGTGAATTGGAACCTGAGATGTTGGCAAACTTATCGATAAGACCTTCTCTTGTGGAAAGGATTGGCGAGAGCCAAAAGCGAGACGATAAGTTTGTCAAGATTATCCGTGAATTTGAATCTGGATTGGATCCAGAAAAGGATAAAGGATTCGAGGTCGATCGAGAGGGTTGGCTTCGGAAGCAAGGACGACTAGTTCTTCCCGATATAGATGAATTGAGGAGTGAAGTTCTGAAGGAAAGTCATCACTCGAAGTTGACAATTCATCTAGGTGGAAATAAGATGTATCGGGATATGAAGAGAACCTACTACTGGGAAGGTATGAAGAAGGATGTTGGAAATTTTATTTCCAAGTGTATGAACTGCCAGTTGGTAAAAGCCGAACAGAAGAAGCCAAGTGGATTGCTACAGCCATTAGAAGTTCCTACATGGAAGTGGGAGCAGATATCGATGGATTTTATTGATGGACTACCTAGAACAAGAATGGGAAATGAAGGGATTAGGGTCATTGTAGATCGTCTGACTAAGAGCGCAAGATTCATTCCTGTTCGATCGACTAGGACTGCATCAAAGTTGGCTGAGTTGTATGTTAAGTGGATAGTTCGATTCCATGGTATTCCGAAGAGTATAGTGAGCGATCGAGATCCATTGTTCACTAGTGGATTTTGGAAGAGCTTCCAGGAAGTTTTGGGAACCGAGTTGTGTTTGAGTACAGCTTATCATCCTCAAACGGATGTTCAGACCGAGAGAGTCAACCGAGTTTTGGAAGATCTTCTTAGAGCTTGTGTTTTGGACTTCGGAGGATCATGGGAAGATCACCTTCATTTGGTGGAGTTTGCATACAACAACAGTTACCAGTCAAGCATTGGTATGGCACCGTATGAGGCATTGTAATGAAGACTGTGTAACTCTCCGACATGTTGGTTGGAAACTGGAGAAAAGCCGTTACTTGGGCCAGAGATGATTCGACAAACTTCAGATTGTATAGAGATCATTCGGCAACGGATGAAGGCAGCCCAAGACCGTCATAAAAGTTATGCCGATAAGCGTCGTAAGGATTTCGAATTCGACGTAGGAGATATGGTTTTTGTGAAGATTTCTCCACTGAAGAATGTTATTCGATTCGGGAAGAAAGGAAAATTGACTCCGAGATTTGTTGGACCATTCCCGATCATCGAGCGAATTGGAAAGCTCGCCTATAGATTGGAGTTGCCGGAAAAGATGTCGAGTGTGCACAATGTTTTTCATGTATCATATCTACGGAAGTATGTGCATGACTCGAATTCCGTGGTTTCTGCTGATAGCTGTGAAGATTTCGAAGTTGATCCGGTCGATAGAAGACCTCGTAAGCCGCTTCGTATTGTTGAAACCGACACGAAACAGCTAAGGAGGAAGGTAGTTAAGTTGCTCAAGATACAATGGAGTGACGATGATAACGACTGTACATGGGAGGTGGAAGAGAGGATGAAAGCAGCTCATCCCGAACTCTTCAAGGTATGGCCCTAAGGTGTCGTATCATCTCACGATATTGCAACTTGTTCTAAGTTTTAGAATTCTGCATGCTAAGCTAGAATTGAATGCATGGTTGGCTGATTGCTATGGATGGTAGGCATGCAGAATAGTCTTTGGTTGCTTTGTTTGTTTGGAATTTCGGGGGCGAAATTCCTAAGGGGGAGAGAATGTAATGACCCGTATTTTTTCGGATCGACAAGTTTGTCAAAAACTGGAATTTAGCATTTTCAAGTCATCTCAGATTTTTAGGCAAATTTTTCTAAGTCCTAGGTCGTGAGCGACCTAGGTGATGAGTCGTGACCTTAGGAAGTTAGGTCGTAGTCGGCGACCTGGGGAGGGAGCGACCTAAAACTAGGGTGTAGGTTAGCTTAGGTCGTGTGCGACCTAAAGATGAAGTGGTTAGGTCGTTTGGCATTTTAGGTTGGTTGAGCGACCTAGGAGTTGATAACATTTAAGTCGTAGACGACTTATAGGGGCAACGACCTAGGGAAGCTAGGGAATGGGCAGTGAGCGACCTAGGAGGTAGAGCGACCTAATTTTGGGAGTTAAGTTGTTAGGTTGGTAGCGACCTAAATAAAACTGGTAGTTAGCGACCTATAGTAGTTTGCGACCTAAGGAGTTAGTGTGTTAGCGACCTAAGGGGATAGGTTGGCAGCGACCTAAGAAAACTAGACAGTAGTTAGCGATCTAGGGTTTATGACCTAGTTGTTAGCTCGTAAGCGACTTAAGGGAATTGTTAAGTGTTAGGTCGCTGAGATGTTATGTCGTAGCATAGTTAGGTCGCTGATGCGCTATGTTGATTAGGTCGCGTAAGCGCTTAAGTGTTAGATCGCACCTGTGGTTAGGTCGCTAAGTCATAAGTCGTAGCCTCGTTAGGTCGTAAGTTGTAGGGCTTTGTTAGGTCGCTGGGTTTTGTTAAGTTGTAAGGGCTTAGGTCGTAAGTCGGAAACGACTTAAGGAGATAACCAAATTTTGACTTAAGGAATTTTCTGCTATAAATAGAGGGGGTTGTTCTCACTTTTTGGGATCCGGATTTTGAAGCGACGAAGTGCTGCCATTTTGAGAGCTCGACTTCTACACTTCTTCACTTCTTTTCTCCACTCTAATCTAGTGCTTCCTTTCATCCAAATCGAAGATCAAGATTGAAGATCTTCATCTTTTCAAGAGAGATTTCTTCGTTTGAAGTGGATTCGTGATAGATCAAGCTTGATCCTTCGCTGTCCAGATCTGAAGCGTGTTGATTTGGGGTTGTTTTGGTGATTTGGTGAGTGGTGATTATCTCTCACACGGATCCAAAGGAGTATATCGGATTATTGGCTCGATTTGGTATTAAAATAGTGATTTCCATGCATTTTCTTCATCCTAAGTGTAATCCATATAGATCCATTGTTCATGATGATGTTACATCCATTTTATCATATGTTAACCTATGCAAGTTCATTCATCAAGTTTGTAGAGATACAATTCATGTTTTCATGCTTATTGGACTTTCAACTCTTTAATTACGAAAATGCCATTATTGTTATAATTGTCTACTTAGATCATATTTGAATGCTTGATTGCTTGGATTGATGTTTGACATGATTGATTACTGTGAATTAGATGATTGTTGATTGGTTTTAGACCGAAGATGATTCAAAAGCTAAGGGAAAGGCTCTTGAATTGGGAAAGCTGCTCGTGGCATATGTAGCGGGATGATGAAGCTCTTATGCATAGACTTGATGATGTGATGTTGAGATGAGGCTTTGCGAGGATGTGATGAAGCGAGGTAATCATGTGATGAAGACTTGGTCTAATCCAGACGGGATCATTCCAAGCATGTTGATAACTCGGTGATATGATTTCGAGTTGAGGGTAATGAATGGATATGAGAATAGTCGTCGAGGAGGATGACTAGGAGGCTTGGATAGCATCGTTGTTGAAGGTTCTAGCATGCTCTAAGCAAGAGTACGTTTGGGCAGATTCGATAGTCCCAACGGCCAACTGTTGATGGTCGAGTACTCTGGGCAGATTCGATAGTCCTAGGCACGGGTTGCGACGACGTGCGGGAGTTATGTCTAGAACCAGGGTTTCCATTAGCCCTTGATGGACGGCTGAAAGAATGTGCCGGTCATTCAATTAACGGTGATATCGAAGCAATGATAACGGTGATAGCCAGAGTCCTGGATGTTTGGTTGTATCGTCATTCGGACTCAAGAGCGGTATTTTCTGGGTGCTTATCTGATTTAGGCCTTGGTACTTGGAAAACATCGCCCTTGACTCGAATGATTATTACTTTACTTTAAATTGTATGCTCTGCTATGTTTGCTTCTGCTTAGTGTGTGTCTGGGGGCTATCACTGTAGAATGAGGTTGGAGTGGGAGGGTTGTATTCCTATTCCTTTTCCTTTATGATCTTTTGGTATGTTGTTAGTTAATTTACAGCTCACTAAGTCTGTTGTCTGACTCAAGGCTTTATGTTTTAATTCTTATTGCCTTGGGTTGTTCGTCCATTTTTGGGACGTGCAGACTAGGTAGCAGGTGACAGGCGTTGTTCTCTTCTCACGATGCTGATATCGAAGACGAGCTAGAGGGTTGCATATTATCTTCTTATATGTACTGGATGTTCCGCTGTTTTCGTATTCTCTGAGAGATATGTAGTGAGGCTTGATGTATTGACTATTTGGATGTTTGTATTCAACTATTATGGAGTTTTATACGATGGCATTTTGTTCTGTAAAGCTTCACTATACATATGTTCTATTGTATTTTGTCCATGCGCTGTGAGTAATACGATAGATTCTGTTGTTTTTAATTTACCATGACAATCGTCCATGGTCGCCTGGCACACTTTACAGCGCACTTTCTCTAGATTCGGTGCAGGGGTCATGGGCGGTCGTCACATCCACTAACGGTTAGGAGGTGATCTCCGATCTTATTCTCGTCTGTTTATTTCCTAGAGAACCGGGATTGAGTTTACCGGGAATAGCGAATGTTGTTTCGAAGAGACCGGGATCGGATTTGTGAATCCGAAAACCACTTCGATCCAACGAGTACGTTTTCGAAAGGAAGACAAGAGCTTGGAGTCGAAAGTGGAGCAGTGAAGTGCAAGGGCTAACCGCTACTAATCCTGAGGGTGATTCCAAAATGGATGTAGTAGGAGTAGTGCCTTCGGTTCCGTTCGGACCGGGAACGGACTTGTACGGATGAATGCTATCAGTACATCGTTATTGGAGGACGTTGAGCATTCTAAGTGAATGTGTGCTAAAAAGGTAATCGTATCCTCAAGCCTTAACAACTGGGAATGGCTAAAACAGGGGAGGTGCAGTAAGGCTAAGTGGGTAGCACCCAAGTAGGGTAAGATTTCCCCTGTCTAGAGTCCCTATATTTCGGTTGTGTGGTGGTTGCTGATCCCAACCACGGGGTGATCTTATTCAGGCTATCCAGTAAGGGATAGTTCCGGTCTTGTGTTGCAGGGTATCGGGAGTGGTCCTCGGTACGCTGATCTAGGCCAGGTACTATGACGGGTGGTACCCCAACAGCCCTGCCATTGTATGGAAACCCAATCTCCAATATGCGCCGTAAGGTTTTGATTATGCCCAACTATGCTAGAACGTGAGATGCAAGCATTTCAGCTATTTGAATAAGTATTTGTACTTAGTCACTATTATAGTATCAGAGGATTTTGATATAAAATGTTTTGGTTATCGTAAGGTAAAAACCCGACATGTTTATTTGTGGTTTGGTCTTACGAGATACCTTTGATTTCAAAGGATTTTGAAAACTTTAATAATTCAATTGAGTGTGTTTTTCACGCTGGTTTTCCAGACTGACTCGGGTGTTATTTTATTATAATGCTCGGGTCAGACCGAGTATTACAGATACAGGATAGGGTGCTATGGAGCTCAGGAGACGAGCTGGATGACGGAGACGTATATCACGTATTTGACTTATATTCCGATGTGTATGGTATGCAGTATATTCAGTTTTGTGAGGACAAGTTATTACAACTTTCCAATATTGTGTTATTGATTGTGTTGTACTCTGATGATGTAATGTATAAAAACAGTTATAGTTTCTTTTGTATAAAGATCTGTTGTGATCTATTATATATTGTTCCGCTGCGATTGCAAGATTCTGATGTTGTTTTCTATTTACTTCTACCTCTTTCTTCCTTTCCTTACGGTCGGGTATTTCCGGCATTCGATTATTCGACATGTAATACCGTGGACGTATTGATTTCGATTTTCGGAGGTCGAAAAACCTGGTCGTGACATCTTGGTATCGGAGCGAGGTTAAGCATGAACATTGGCTCTAGTGGGGATTACTCATTAGAGATAGAGTCAGTAGCACTCTAGAATGAGTTTGAGAGTATTAACAGATATGAGCCCGTATTTGTTAGTGAATATAAAATTATTTTATATTGTGTTGGTTGATTTTTTTAGTGGTTTATGGATTTTGGTCAATACGAGTAATTAACGTTATTGATAGGGATCTCTAAACACTTGAATAGAACAATTCGATATAGTATTGTTTTAAAATGGGGTAAATGAAATAATTTTACCCAAAATTATTTTATATATAAAAGGAATAATTTTCGTAAATTATTATAGTATATGGGTGCTTGGCTGTTAGGAAATGATGGTATGAAATTATTATCATTGTGTTGTGGAAAGGGAGTAAGAAATTGATATTATAACCAAAAGTTAAGGAAATTAATTCATATAACAGAAAGGAATTTGTAAATGTGAATTATAAATGTAATTTATAATTTAAATGGGATAAAATTCCAGACTAATATTTGAATATAGATGGAGAGGATTTGAGATTAGAAATTTTGAGAAAATTTAATTCCCTTTGAGTTTGAAAATGATTTTCGAAGGGCTTTGGAGGAACAGTAGTGATATTAATCGGAAATATTTTTGAATTGGGTATGAAATCTGGTGAGATTTGAAATTAAAAATATTTGAACATTTTTTTAAAAAAGAAGTAAAAGCACTGAACTCACTTCGGTCACTAGAAAATAACCTCGGTGATGACTGCAGCATCACTAGTGTTCGTTTTCTAGTTTCCAAAGGAGGAATTGCTACCTGAATGTTTTGAATTGGAGTTTATTTGCAAAAACCGGATTTGGTATCGAAATTCAAAGGGGTGATTTGATATATCAAGGGATTTTGGGATTTCAAAAATGATTTTTAGATATTAAGTGATTGTTTAAAAACTCTGGAGAGTTTATTTAAAAATGTTTATGGAATATCAATAAGTTTGAAGACTTATAAGATTTGAATTGAAGTAAAATATTAACTTGAATTAAGTTAAGTAAAAGTGAATTTGAGGAAAAAGTCTAAGTAGACAAAATGAAATGGTCATTGAAATAAAATTTTATTAAGTGGAAAAAAATATTTGTGAATGAAAAATTAATTTAATTTGTAAGGAAATAAAATTGAAACTGAAAAATTGAAAGGATATTAATTTGGATTATGTGAAATAGAAAATTAGTTTGAGTTGGGCTAAGTAAAACCAAAAGTGGGATCATATTTGATTGAGAAATGAGATAAATTAGTAAATTAAATATAAAAGTTCAATATTTAATTTGATTGGAAATAAATTAGTAAATAGGAAGGTAAATTGGATTCAAATGGAATTGAAAATTTATTTTGAATCGAAATGGATATAGACCAAAGTGATGAAGTGAAAATAAATAGAGGAAGTTGTGTAAAATATTTATATTGAACTTAAGAAATGGATGGTAAAATTCTTAAGTAAATTTGGTATTAGAAATATACTAAGTTAATATTTGAATGAAGATTAAACTGAAAGTTGTGAAAATGGGTAAGTGTGAATAAGTGAATGGAAATTGAAAAAAATGTGAATAGAAAAAAATTGATATAAATAGTAAATCAATTGGAAATTAATTCGTAAGTGTACGTATATTGTTTTATTCGCGTAACGATTTGATTCAAATTCGAGCACAGAATTTCGAGATATTTATATCGATCCGAGTTGGGATTCTTCACTCGATTTTCGACGGTGAACCCCGGATATGGATTTTTGATAGATTCTGGAAATTCTCTATCATAGTATATGGATATTCAAGGAGAATGATGGTTTCTGATCAAGAAACCAGATTCGAGTCCGCACTAGGGAGTCGGGTGAACGATACTAGTTCGGAAGTGAAATTGTGTGATCGAGTGAGCGATCAGATTTGATATTGCATACAGAGGACATATGTACATCGTACGGGCTTAAATAAAGAAAATATTGAAAAATTTGTAAAGAAATGAATAAAATGATTTTGAATTCTATGATTGGATATTATTGCTAAGTGTGGTGCAAGTAATTAAAAGCAAAAGATAAATTGATGTTTAGATTTTAGAAATAAAATTTGAATTGCCCGACAAAAGGGTATGTATTTAAATTGCCGTATGAAATTTGATGGTTTTCTGATCTAGCCACTTGGCTTTTGTTTTCTTTTGAAAATTTGGGGCCCGTAGAGGCGTTTTGTAGTTGTTCCAATCTAGCCGCGCAAAGGAGATGCTGGCGAAATTTTTTGTAAATTTAAGGCGTTAGAAAAATTTTAAAGAAATTTTGATAATTTAAAATTTGGTTTTAAATTATAATTTGAATGGTCGAGTAAGTAATATTATTTGGAAGCTATAGATGAGTTTGGGAAGTTAGTTAGAGTGATAGTGTGTCCTTAATAAAAAGATTGTTTTGGAAAGTTGTTGAAACTATTTGGTTTTTGAAAATAGTTAACGGGTGGTGGACCATTCTTCTTAACTAGCAATTTTGAGGATGAAATTCTTATAAGGGGGGAGGAATGTAACGACCCAAAATTTTGGATATTTGAAATTGGAATATTTAATTGATTTTAAATATTTAAAAGTTAATTTTTAACTTGAATTTCAAATATCACTATTTATTGGATGATTTAATTATTTAATTTAATAACTAGAAATTGGGTAAAATATTGAATCTGGAGTTTTAAGCTTGTTAAAAATAATTTAAAGGCTTATAAAATTTATATTAGTGATATTGAAGATAATAGAAGCTTTGAAATTGAATCTAAAGGTGATTTGTCCAGTTTTGAAAATATATCGTTTGTATTGGCATTTAAAAATAGCCTTCCGTGGCATAGTCTCGGAATTCGACGAAACCAGTTCCATTGGATCCATAATAGTTTATTATTACTGGATTTCAAATTTCGTAGTGTTTGGAGTTATCGTTTGGTAATAGTGTATTATTATCGGATTTCAAATTTCGTAGCAATTGGAGTTATCGTGTGATCGTACGGTGTATAAACGTGCTGAAATCTATATCGAAAATTTAATATAATAATTGGGTCCAAAAAGCTATCTTCTCCATACGATCGAATTAGGACTTGAAACCTTTTCCATTGCGTTCGGAATAGGGGTATAACGTTGTAAACGCCTAGCGGCTGGCCTCGATAGGAGGTCAAGATTTTAGGCTTCGTTTTCGAGACGATTTAAAATTTAAATAACAAAATTGCATATTTGACCAGTCAACTTTTTTTCAGCTGTAACCTTATTTTCACTGTACCGTCTTCACCTTTTCAACACGAAAGACATCCCTTCCATCTATTGTAAATCACGATCCCCTCTCCATCAGTTCAAATTGTATTCCCTCCTTTCCTTATAAAAGAATTCGTAACCGACCATTTCTAAAACAGAAATACATATATATATATATATGTATATATATAAATGGCCGAGTAAGGAAAAGGTGGAGTTCTCTTCTCGTTTGAACGAAGTTTTCTCCCTCCTTTTTTCAGATTTCTATCAAAAATCAAACGATTTCGAAATCAAAAATTAATGGCACGAGCACCTAGCATCTATAAGCGATCGAATCGATCGGGATGTCGACATGCCATGGACGCGCACGTGAAGCAGGCGGCATCGTTGTTAATGGGGGTTCGAGCTGCTCAGGTGAACGAAGAGCTATGGAAGGCAAAGGCGGCGACTTGCGTAGCGAGGCGAGACGTCGGAAGCGAGTACGATGGTGGGAGTCGAGATTGAGGGATTGGCCTTAGGGATAGTTCGCGTTCATTTTTGTGATGGCTGCTCGATTTGCTGGGTCGTGGTGGTGGTGGAGTAGAGGGGATCGATTCGAGCACGAGGGTGTCGCGAGGTCAGAAGTTTGCCTGAGTTTGTTGTTCGCGTTAGTCAGTGAGGTATAACAGTTTTTAACTTAAATAAATAAATATATATATATATATTAGAAAAGGGTATAAAAATATATACATATATTTTAGCTTACTGTTTAATTCAAAAAAATATGTATTAGGGTGATTAACTTGTTCAATTAACTTATTAAATTATTTTAGTTACTAAAAATTATTTATCATAGGAAAATTCGTTTAAAATTAAATTATTAGTTTAAATTAAATTAATAAATGGTAATTGACTGGTCGATTATTTCAAATGTTAATAAACCATATAATGTTTATACAAGGTCTAAAATCGTGAAGAAAACAAGTCGAGATGGAAATGGGTCGCAAATAAAATCAAAGGTGAGATTTTCTCGCTCGTTTGGATTACCCTTTCTAAAATTAAATGTTAAATTTAAATTATTGGATGCCTGACTTGATTGATAAATTTATAGTTTATCTGTTGGATGTTATATATATAGTAGTATATATATTGGAGTGATTGATATTCCCACATTATATAGCGGATGAGACCCTATGCTCCACGCATAATAGCGGATGACCCTATATACTGTGATATCCCTCTCGAAGTGGGATTGGTATTTTTATATTGTGCTAACATCTGTGGATGCAGGGAAACAGGTTGAAGGGATCAAACTGGATTCATCAAAAATATTGAAATTTATCCTCATATTCAGTGATATGAATTATTTGATAATCCGTGATAGATTACAATGTAAATTGAAATTATTGAATGTTATGGTTTGGCTGTATAGATTTTGGCATTTTGAGATATCAAAAATATAAAGATTGGATTTTTGAAGGAAAAGAAAAAGAAAATTTTAAGTAAATTATTATAGCGAAGTGGATAAATTAAAAGGAATGAATTTGGGAAAAAGGTAAAGAGTTTGATTTTAAAGTCCTATTAAATAAATTCTAGTATGGAAAAATATGGATTTTGAATAAATGGGAAATAAAGAGTTTTGAGGACTTAAGCGATATTGTTTAAGAATTAAAGGATTTATTTTTGAATTCAAGATTTAAATGGTTTGGGAGAAATGAAAGGAGAATTTTGAAATAAACTGTGGAATTGATGTTCCATATTTAAATAAGATTTTAAATCATGAAAAAGGAGTGAATATGGAATTAGTGGATTTTGGAATAAATTTTAGTAGATCAAGAAATAAAATTCAAATGGAATTATTTCAGAAAATCGATTTGAAAATCGATTAAGTGTTTTGAAACGGTGATTATAAAGGAAAACGAGACTATGGGATTTATAAATTGGGTTTATAAATAAAGTGAATATTTATCAGTGGATAATTTGAATGAATAAATTCATGATGGGAATTTATAAGGAGATGGTAATTTGTTTTAAAAATAAATAGTGGTTTTATTTTTAAAATGCAAGAAAAGAAATTTACGGAGTTGGAACGTAAATTTAAACTGGAAATAAATCGAGAAGGATTTATAAATGATTAGACAGGCTTTATTGGAGTGGAAAGTGTATTTTCCTAAAAACTAAGTACATTTTCAAGGAAAGACTTTTAAGTATAAATTAGAATTTTAAAGTGTTTTAAAAGAATGTTTTAGAAAAAAATTATTATTTAGTTGTTTTAAAATTTTTAAAATAAATATTAATTAAGTTAATTATAGTAGTTAATTATTTTTAAAGGTTAAATTAGTATTATGATTAAAAGGATAATTATTAAATATTTATACTTTATAAAATAGTTTTATTTTAAAAAGTAGTTTTTAGCTAAAGTTTTACTTGGAAATTATTATAAAATTTCATAACTATTATTTTGAATAAAGTGATTTAAGGAGCTTCATTTTAAATATTTTAAGTGTATATTTTTGGATAAAGTGATTCAATTTATTTAAAATCTGAATTAAATAAGACTTGGTGTTTTTCAGTGGAAATAAAATAATTGGTTGAATGATTGTTTAATTTGATAGTTAAATAACCGACTATCAAATCTGGACCGAAATATAACTTTAGAAACATCTAGAAGAAGTAGGGAAATTATATGGTACAGTTACTGTTCGAGGTGCTATACTGTACATGTAAACCCGTTCGATCTTCTAGGATGTTAGGAGGAAATCCGTCCACTAACGATTAGGAGGTGATCTCCGATCTTATTCTCGTTTGTTTATTTCCTAGAGAACCGGGATTGAGTTTACCGGGAATAGCGAACGTTGTTTCGAAGTGACCGGGATTGGATTTGTGAATCTGAAAACCACTTCGATCCAACGAGTACGTTTTCGAAAGGAAGACAAGAGCTTGGAGTCGAAGATGGAGCAGTGAAGTGCAAGGGATAATCGCTATTAATCCTGAGGGTAATTCCAAAATGGATGTAGTAGGAGTAGTGCCTTCGGTTCCGTTCGGACCGGAAACGGACTTGTATTGATGAATGATATTAGTACATCGTCATTGGAGGACGGTGAGCATTCTAAGTGAATGTGTGCTAAAAAGGTAATCGTAGCCTCAAGCCACAACAACCGGGAATGGCTAAAACAGGGGAGGTGTAGCAAGGTTAAGTGGGTAGCACCCAAGTAGGGTAAGATTTCCCCTATCTAGAGTCCATATATTTCGACTGTGTGGCGGTTGCTGATCCTAACCGCGGGGTTATCTTATTCACGCTATCCAGTAGGGGATAGTTCCGGTCTTGTGTTACAGGGGATCGAGAGTGGTCCTCGGTACGCTGATCTAGGCCAGGTACTATGACGGGCGGTACCCCAGCAGCCCTGCCATTGTATGGAAACCCAATCTCCAATAAGCGCCGTACGGTTTTGATTATGACCAACTATGCTGGAACGTGAGATGCAAGCATTTCAGCTATTTGAATAAGTATTTGTACTTAGTCACTTTTATAATATCAGAGGATTTTAATATAAAATGTTTTGGTTAACGTAAGGTAATAACCCGGCATGTTTATTTGTGGCGTGGTCTTACGAGATACCTTTGATTTCAAAGGATTTTGAAAACTTTAATAATTCAATTGAGTGTGTTTTCTCACGCTGGTTTTCCAGACTGACTCGGGTGTTATTTTATTATAATGCTCGGGTCAGACCGAGTATTACAGATACAGGATAGGCTGCTATGGAGCTCAGGAGACGAGCTGGATGACGGAGACGTATATCACGTATTTGACTTATATTCCGCTATGTATGGTATGCAATATATTCAGTTTTGTGAGGACAAGTTATTACAACTGTCCAGAATTGTGTTATTGATTGTTTTGTACTCTGATGATGTAATGTATAAAAACAGTTATAGTTTCTTTTGTATAAAGATCTGTTGTTATCTATTATTATTGTTCCGCTGCAACTGTGAGATTCTGATGTTGTTTTCTATTTCCTTCTTCAACCTCTTTCTTCTTTCCCTTATGGTCGGGTATTTCTGGCATTCGATTGTTCGGCATGTAATACCGTGGACGTATTATTGTCGATTTTCGGAGGTCGAAAAACCGGGTCGTGACGGAGGAGTTATGTGATTATAAAGGAAAAGGATGGCGTGTTTTGAACGATTTGATTTGAACTGAAAGAATGAAAGAGGAACATGACTTGATATAAGGGAAGACGTCTTGAACACGGTATGTTGAAAAGGATGGAAACGACGTGTATGAGTTGATTTTAAATTTTATAATATAAATTAATTCCAAAATATCTCGTTTCTAATAATTTAAAATCCCGATCTCCTATCGAGGCATGCCGCTAGGCATTTATAATGTTATCCCCTATTCCGAACACAATGGAAAAGGTTTCGAGTCCTGATTCGATCGTATGGAGAAGATGGCTTTTTGGACCCAATTATTAGTCTAAATTTTCGATATTAAATTCAAGGCGTTTATATCCCGTACGCCCAAACGATAACTCCAAACGCTATGAAATTTGAAATCCGATAATAACACACTATTATGGATCCAATGGAACTAGTTTTGTCGAATTCCGAGACTATGTCTCGGATAGCTATTTTTAACAAGTCGATTAAATCGACGATTTTCAAAATTGACGAAATCACTTGTAACTCCAATTTTAAAAACTTATTAACTCAATTATAATTCCGGTAGAATATATATCAGCATTGGAAATCGTTTCGTTTCATATTCAATTCCAATTTCCAATTATTCACTATTTCCGTATTTCGATAAATTGATAATTTAAATTTTAAATTTATTCTATAATCCCACCCAAAAATCTTCATATCCACAATTGATTTATATTCCAAATCAATATTTAAAACCATTTAAACATTCAAAATTAACCATCGTAAAATCCAGGTCGTTACATTCCTTCCCCTTTAAAAGAATTTCGTCCCTGAAATTGCTAAGGCAGGAAAAATGCTCCTAACCCATCACTTATCAAAGCCCACTTAGTTAAAACTTAACATTCACTTTTCTAAACCCTTTAGATCCATCTAAACATTTAGTTTCCATTTCTGATACAAAACTCTTTCTTTCAATTTCAATTCAAAAATCCTCTTTTTCATTAACAAATTGTTTTTTTCAAAAAAATTCAAATTTTTTTCCAACACCCTAAATTTCCGAAATTTTTTGGCAGTCTCCCTTGTACGGAAAGCCTTTTGCAATATGACAAGAGAGATAAAAATGTATACATTGACCCATATGGTCGGAAAACAAAGTATATATCAATATTTTATATTTTGTTGTATTTAATCCGAAAACGTACCTTATATTAGCGTTTTTAAGCAAGTGGCTTATTTAATATGCACATACGCAACCCAACTCTAGCCCAATAGCCTCCGGGTACCTGTACTTACTCAATTAAACCACGTAAGTACCAAAATATGAAAATTCAATAACGTTTCACTTATTTCACTAGTTAAACACGATATTTCATAACCAAACATGCTAAAATATATTCTGAAAGCAACTATATGGTTCCAATACTAATTTAGTTACTTTCAATCCATTCATATATCCTTTCATTCAATTCGAAATGATTTACAACCAAATTATCTGCACTCAATTCATATTTATACCAAACAAACTTATATCCTTTTCAAATTGATTTAAAATCAATTTATTCACTCTCTATTAATTCATAGAATTTTATTTACTTCCATTACGTCAAACGACAAGTTTCCCATGCAAATTCGGCCATATTCATTTAATAAAATAACTATTTCAGCTTATAGCTATTTTAAATTGATTCCAAATCAATTTTTATTCAATTCTATTCCAATTCAAATTGATTCTAAATCAATTTATTTACATTCCATTCATATCCACATTCATTATATTAAACAACAAACCAATTCGTGCCATTTAATTTATGAATCACTTCATGAAACTATATTAAGACATTTATAACCTTTTTACACAACTCTTATATACATCTCCACTTCCAATTTTAATTCCATATTCAAGTTCATACTCGAATTCATTTAAAATAATATTCAAGGCCATATTCAATTTATTTGTGCTTACATTGAATTTATTTTTGACTCAAACCATTTAATTTAGATCCAATTCCATTTTATTCGACAACCTTTCAAGATATATTTAATTCGCTTATAATTAAGTCAAATTTTATTTATAACTGAAGTTCCACATTTCTATTTATTTAATTCCACTCAGCTCAAGTTCCATATTTCATTTCAATTTCAATTTACTAACTAATCCATTTAATTTGTCAATTCCATTTTCCATTGCTTAATTAGATTTTTATTCCAAAAGAAAAAATCACTCCATTGAATTTCACATTCCCATCAATTCCATACTTGAGTATATCCATATTTTATTATTTACTCAAGATTTACATCACTTCATAGCTTAAATATATATTTATTTCATTAATTTCAAATTTTATAAGCTATTCAAATTTATTTATTCACAATCCCAAATTTTCACTTCAATTTTATTTCATGCAAAATTTATACCTTATGGTTATATAATATTTCACAACTCAAAATTTATATTTACTTCAATTCGATATTATTTCTAATCCAATCCAATTTTATAACTTATAGTTATATAGTCACTTTATAATTCACATTTACATATTTAATTCAATTTCAATATGATTCAAATCCAATTCACTTTTTATTTAAATTTCAATTCCCTCTTAACCAACATTTCAAAACCATATTCGAGTTATTCATACTTAAAGTAATTTCACTCCAACAAATTTATTTTTAATTCATTCAATTTAATTAAGTAAGAATTCAATTCTAATTTCAATTTTTTTTCCACACTTCTTTACTTATATTTATTTATTTCATTCACTTATTCATATCCATATGCTTTTATATTTAGTTAACCTTATTACATTCTATTAATTACATTCCATTTAATATAATCACTTCATTTATTTATTTACTTTACTTTGCTTAAGTTAAATCCCAATTCCTACAAATTTTCTTGTACAAATCCAATTTATGTAACTTACATGAGTTAAATATTAATTTCATCTTGAAGTTCACTTTTTCCAAGTTTTATTTCAAAAACTTATTCTCATCTTATTTCACTTCTCATTTAATTAGAAATTTTCAGAATTCAAAGATTCGGTTCTTATTTCAGATCATTTGAAATATATATATAACTCGGTTTTAACAAACCATTTCCTTCAAGTTTCAAAAATCAACTTGATTTTTATCCAAAACAATTCCCTCGGAATTTCCAACAACACATGTTTACCAAACACAAATCTCCATATCAAATTACTATGGTAGCAATCCGTCTCCTAGAAACTCGAAAATGAATACTGATGATGCTTCATTCGTCACCAGGATTATTTTCCAGCGACTGAAGTGAGTTCAGTGCTATATCTCTTCCAAAATCCATTTAAAACCATTTTTATTCCAAAAATAATTTCAGAAAGTACCCGTTTTATTTTCACACCACTCCGGAACATATTTTCCAAAAATCTTAAGGATTTAATTTTCTAATTCCTGGTTTGAATCCATTTTTAGTTATTAATCTACTTGTATAATTCATTCTTATACAATCTAATTTGGTTTTTATAAACTATTTCAAATTTTAAAATCTTGTTAGATTATAATATTATCAACCAAACACTCCAATATATTATAGTAATTTTAGAAAATTATTCTTTTTATATCAAAATATGGTTTGGGTAAAATTATTTCACTTACCTACTTTTTAAAACATTATTGTGTCGATTTGCCTAGTTTAAGAGTTTAGAAACTCCTATCGATATAGTTGTCTAGGCTATACCGACCAGAATTTATAAACACTCAACCGATAAGTCAACACAATAAAAAAATTATATTCACTAACAAATACGCGCTCATATCTATTAATACACTCAGACTCATTCTAAGGTACTACTGACCTTATCTCTAATGAGTAATTTCCACCAAAGCCAAGGTTCTCGCTTATCCTTCAGCTCTGATACCAACTGTAACGAACCGGAATTTTCGATCCTCGAAAATCGACATCAATGCGTCCAATGTATAGAATGCTGAGCAATCGAGTGCCGAAAACACCAGTTCATTAGGGGTGAAGAAGAAAATGGTCGAAGAAGAAAAACAGAAAGCAATAAAACATAATCTCACGATCGCAGTGGAACAAATATAATATATAATAACATATTTTAAATACAAGAACTGTACTGTTAATATACATACCATTATCATAGTACAATAAACAACAATCAATCTGGATGGTTTAATAACTTGTCCTCACACAGCAGAAATACAAATAAAGTACGGAAAATATGTCTTTGTCATCCAGCTCGATTCCTGAGCTTCATAGCATTCTAACCTGAATCTGTAATACTCGGTCTGACCCGAGCATTATAATAAAATAACACCCGAGTCAGTTTGGAAAACCAGCGTGAGAAAACACACTCAATTTGAATTATTATTATTTCAAAATTCCTTTGAAAAACAAAGGTATCTCGTAAGATCACATCACACATAAAAATGACGGGTTTTTACCTTACGATAACCAAAACATTTTTATCAAAACCGTCTGATAATATAATAGTGTCTAAACCAAGTAAATAGAAAATAGCTGAAATGCTTGCATCTCACGTTTCAGCATAGTTAGGCACAATCAAAACCGTATGGTGCTTATTGGAGAATGGATTCCATACAATGACTAGGCACTGGGGTACCACCTATCACAGTACACTTCTAGAAAAGTGTACCGAGGACCTCGCCGGGATCCCCTACAACACAAGACTGGACCTATCCCTAAGCTGGATAGAACCAAATATATTATCACCCCTGTTTTTCCCACCCCCATCGAGAGCTTTTTTGCATGCACCACCGTATCTATAATTAATAATATATCTGAGGTTATCTTGAAAGGTGATAACATACCCTAATTGGGTGCGACCCACTTAGCCTTGCTGCATCTTCCCAGATTTTCAGTCATTCCGGTTGATGAGGCTTGAGGCTACGATTACCTTTTCAAGAACAATTTCACTTAGAATGCTCATCGTACTCCAATGACGATGTTCTAATAGCATTCATCCATACAATTTGTCTTGGGCCAGGACAAACCGAATCACCATCTTCACTATCTTCACGATATCCATTCGTAACGTTCAAATTGGATCAAAGTGGTTTTCAGATAATTAAATCTGATCTCGGTCTCTTCGTAACGATCAGCGGATTTGGCCAAAATTGATAGCTGATTATTTAACTATCAATACACATCCATAAGCAGACATCATGCCTTATTTTAAATTTCCAAAATTTATTTTCAAAATATCATAATAAGATATGTATTTAAACCACTTCTAGTATTCCAACATTTGAAACCATTTCAAATCCTTATATATTCAACGGAATATTTCCAACCATTCCAATACTTATAATATTTTTCCAACTCCATTTTATGTTCAACACTTAGGAAATATTCCATTTATTTCGTATTTCCCATTTTCTCAAAATCATTTACAATTTATTTGTAAATTCCTTGACTCGTTTATAACGAATTCTATATGTTCTGGAATTCCTTAATTAATTCCCTTTAATATTTCCAAAGTCAAATATACTTGCTTATAATTCCAATTTCCCTTCTACTTCTTTTATGAATTATATTTAATTATTCGAAGTTCACTTTTATTTAACTACTTCAGAAATTTTCTTACTTTTTCCCAATTCCATTTTTAGAATTCTCTTATAAATCCCATATATTGAATAACCCCATTTCTAGATTTCCAAGAAGATTTATAAATATATTTAAAACATTACAAAACTCAATATATATATAATAAGTATTTAAAAGAATAATAATAATTTATTTTTAAGACATGTTCAAGTAATTATCTAAAATATTGAAACATTTTTTTAACATCACTTTTCAAAGCTGGTTTTAAAAATTTAGGATTTACCCCTTCACACCTCAGAACGCACTGTTCTTATAGAGAGAAATGCACTTTCACATCTTCTTAACCCAAAACGAAATGGCTAAGTAGAGGTTCCTTTTTGATAGTACTCCCAGGAACAGATCTGCACCCCTTGAGATCGATAAACCTTTTGGATCTTATTAACCAATGAGATATTGCTTTGGGCTATAGTTAGCTCAACTCCAATTAAGAATCCCCAAGGAATTCCAAGAATTCTTGTTATACGTTCGTTCCAACTTTCGACTCTCGTTTAAAGGTTCATCGATATTGAACCAATTGAACGCACTTCTAAGATTTTCTCCACTTTTGGAAGTCCCTGCGTTATGTCACCAGATCGGGATTTTTCATATATAAAAGTAACTAATGTTTCTCTTTTAGAAAGGGTTTCTTCGTACTAAAATATATATTAAGTGTTTGAAAAATTCACTTTTCGATGTATTTAAATTCTACTAGTTCAAAATTGAATAGTTTGGTAAATAAAACTTCCCTTTTAAAAAAACAACTTAATTTCTTAGTAATAAAATATATTTTTAAAATCTTAATAACCAAATCATTTATAGATTCCTCTTGATTCACAACCCATCGATTTCATTCTCATTCTCCTAACCATCTCCACTCTTCAAAAATAGTATCCACTAATTTCCTCAACCTGTTTCCATATTCTAATATAAAATCACCCTATGAATTTTATATTCCCAATTTAGCGACTACTATCGTTTTCCCTTATTTATAAAAATTGTTTATAAATTTTATAACTCCTTTGGTTTTACCTTTTATAAAACTATCCTCAATTATAAAATTCCATTTTGTAACTCCACTTCTTTATAAATTCCTTTTTTTTCAAATCTATTTTTAATATCGATTTCAACGCCTTTCCATATTTTTCAGACTATCATTTTTAAAAATCCATTGTTTGAAATCTTCCATCTGAATTATTTTAAAATCTCTATAAATTTATTTTTTTCGAATTGTTAAGTACGATCAAAATTAATTATTGATTATCCAAACCATTTTCCTTTAAATAATTCGAATTCCAATATAAATATTTTCATATTAAAGATCTCCTTTAATTCCTTAAATTCAAAATAATATTTATGGTATTTAAAATACCAAAATTAAGGCCAGCGCTACTATAGCATCCAATGATTCACATCAAAACAATAATCTATGACAGATTATTCTAACACATCATATATTATTATATATGAAAAACGATCAATATAATATTGAGGAATCCAGTTGGATCCCTCCAACCTGTTTCCCTGCATCCATAGATGTTAATACAACATAAAAATACCAATCCCACTTCGAGGGGGATATCACGGTATATAGGGTCATCCGCTATTATGCGGGACACATAGGGTCTCATCTGCTCCAATCGGTGGGAAATAATACCCAACTACTAATATATTCTACCATATATATAACATCAAAACTGATAATAACATATCAATTCAACCATTCATCCAATCATTAATTAATAATTGCTATAAATTAAATGGTAGATCAAATTGTGTGAGATTTGCTCACCTTGATTTTTATTTGTAATCCATTCCAATTTTAATTCTATCACGTAGATTCCAGAGCTAGGAATTCCACACGACTAATTCCATTCGATTTAACCTCGTAAGGAAATTACGAATTATATAAATTAACGATTCCAATTTTAATTATAGTTAATAAACTAATTACTCTTTGATTAAAATAAATTGAAATTATTATATTTTTTTTGAAATTAGTTTATCACATATAAGAAGCTGCTAGCCACATAACCTATGATTTTCTATTGTTCAGTATCAAAATCAAACTACACTTGAAATCATGAACTATGTTACCATAACTATATTTTTAAATAAGCTTATTGTGCTACCGATCTATTGGGTCGACATAGTACTACTTGAAAATGGTTATTTACTCAGTCTACTACATTAAAACTCCTAATTACATTTTCAAGAAAGGGGGGAAAACCAGAGTCTGCACTAAAGGATCAGGGATCAATACTAGTTCGGAAATAAAGTTGTGGATTCGAATAGAAGATCGAATCAGATATTGTGTACAGGTGACCTATGTACATCATACAGGTAAAAGTTTAAAAATAAATATTTTGGGCAAAACCTTTGGGTTTTTGTTTTGGGTAATTTCGGGGATGAAATTCTTTTAAGGGAGGAAGTATGTAACAACCCAGAATTTGACCACCTCCAAATATAACATTTAAAGTGATTGTAAATATAAAATATATAAGATTTTTTGATTCGAATAATATTAGATAGGATTTGGAAATAGAAATATACATAAAAATCGGAACAATTGCTTATATCGACAAAAGTGACAAAATGCTGATTTCAGAAAAGTAAGTTTTAATGGTTAAATAAATTATTTTAATTAATTTATCAGTTTATATTTTTAAATAGCATTATACAAATTTATTTTTAAATTTGGATTACATAAATAAATAGTTTAACTAAAACGTCAAAATGTGAGCGTAAAACATTTTGTCAAAAAACAACGTTTTGTCGAATAAAAGTTGTCACAGCGTTATTGCACCTTTGTTAACATATTTTAACTTATATATTCAATATTTTAATAACTAAACATGTTTACTTTTATTAATTATGATTAGGAAATTTTTAGAATATAATTAACAAAAGTAAGTAAAAAAGAAAAGTCAAAAAGCAAACATCACATCAAAATCAAACCAAATCTTCTCTTTAGCCACTTTTCCATCCAAATACATTTGTTTCGTTCTTAAGTGACTATGACATAAAATAAGAAGTGATAAGTGATAGTAAGTGTTGAAAAAGTAAGGTTACTTTAAAATTAAGTAAGGTTATTTAAAGAGATATTTTAGTTACTTACCACTTCATTTTTTTCCTATAAATACACATTCATCCTTCTCATTTTCTCAGACAAATCATTCTTTTCTTCTTCTTCTTCCTTTAAGCCATGTTAATGTCTTCTTCTTCTCTTCTTTTCCTTACTAACTTTTCTTAAAATCATATCAAACCAACTCCAAACTCTACCAAACATTGTCAAAGTTCTTATATCATCATTGAAACATGGTTTAACATCTAAGAAGTGAAGAAATGTTGGTGAAAGAGGTGGAATAGGGGGAGGTCGAACCTATTGAGGAGGGAGGAGAAGGATAGAAAGCTCCGGTGCAAGAAAAAGAGAAGGAAGTGTCACCCATTTCATTCCATGGAAATATGAGGAAGTTTAGAGTATTACTGTAACGACCCGTAAATTTTAACGGTTTTTATAACGTAATTAACTGAAATTTTGCTTGAAATTAAATAATAAACTTTAGCAAGGAAAATTTGGTATTTGGTATGCGTCTATTTAAACGTAGCAAATGGTTAATTTTCATTAGAAAATATGAATGTTAGTTCTGTGTGTAATTTCGATTTCAATTTAAATCAGTTAAAAATTGATGTAAATAAAATATTATTGAAACCTGAATATTTTTATATAATAAAAATGTAAATCATTTTCTGAGTGAGACGTCATAATTCGTTTCGCCAAATTTGGACTGCTATAGCCTTGTTCATCTTATTTTCGGCGTTTTAGTAGCAGTTTAGGTACCGAATATCGACTTTTGATAGGATGGTCATATCGTTGATATATGTGTACCATTATGTTCGTCTCGTCGTGGTGATCTCCTCAGTATATTTATTTCTGTATTTTGAGGTTCGGTGCGTGATGGAAACGACAAAACAGTTGTTTTATCGGTACCGTATTTGTGCCTTTTTGTTTATATTGCCTTTTCATATTTCAAACGTGCAATCCAAGCAACTCTTGCTTTAATTATTTCACCCGAATTGACATATGACTTTTCCATTCCCTGGTTTCAATTATTTATTGGTTTGTCGCTTCGTTCCATTCTCTCCCATTTCTTTCTCTGCTTCACATTTGTTCTTCCATGTTTATAAAAAAAATTGTATCTTATATATTATGAAGAAGCTGCTCGTTCTCCCCTCATCTACCCACCTCATTTCCGCCTTCATTCCTGACCATGGCCGTACGCAAGTGTTTTACCCCTTCCACAACTCCACACATCGAGACATGATCCACCACCTCCCCTCGCAGCACCCGTGTAACAACCCGGGATTTGCATTACCAATTAATAAATAAAAGTTAGGTTTTTTATTTATTTTAATGAAGCATAAAAGGATTTGGAATAATAAAATTTATTATTTGAAAAGGCTATTTTAATTAAATGGGAAATATGGGATTTTAAAATGAGGATAAAATGTTATTTTTGGAAAGTTAAATATTTGAGGAGAGATTTTAAAATGGGTTTGGATAAGAAAAAAATGAGTTTTATAAACATATATGAACACTTAGACTAATTTTTGGAAACATGTAAATAACTCTCTTCTTATTGGGTTACAAAACCTAACCCAATAACCCACCCTAAACCTCCTCTATAAATTATCTCATACTCTCATAACCTCATTCATTCAACCCTAATCAAAACCCTAATCATTTCCTAAAGCTTTCATAACAAAAATGGCCTCTATCTTCATCTCCTTCTAGTTTTAGCTTATGCAAGTCATTCTATGCAAAGGTAATGCAAATACCCACCTCAAATCCATTTTATATCTTTCTCATTTCTTAAAAGTATTTGGTAACACAAGTTTTATGTGTTTTTTTTGATCTTATAGCCTCCTAATCATCTTTTGCTAACTTGGGTTGATGCTATAATAGTCTTTGTTGCTTTCAAGAGAGGTATATTGCTAAAAACATCTTCTAATATGTGTTTAATCATCTTTTGATTTTGGTAATTAGTTAGTAACACATGTTTTATTATGTAACATGTGAATCATAGCTCTTTGATCATCTTTGCTTTCATTTTGGGGTGTGCACATAAGGTACATGTAATATATGCTAGCTGAAATTATAATTAGTTTATTGCTGTTAGTAAATTAGGCATATCTCATTCATCTTAAATCGGAATGAAGATTTTCTTGAAGTTCTGGAAAGCTTATTCTGTAGCCTATAACTTTTATGTTTTGAGCTTTGCCTAATTTTGTTGTTTGAATGGTCGAAATCACGTTTGTTTGTCGCTGACCTGACAACAAACTACAGGGTTGATAAAATAAAACCCTGAAATTGATTTGGCTATAAGTTACTCGTTTCTTATCCGAATTAGATAATTTTGGATGTTCCGTAAAGGTTAAAACATATGCTACAATTTTTGTTTATTGAGTTTTCTGTAATTTTGCCATTTAGATGACCTGAAATGCATTCAAAGACAGAAGACCAATTCTGTCTTTAACAAGTTATCTTGAGTTTCAATCTGATATTGTTTTGCATGTATCTCTCTCGTTTTTTATCCGAATTAGATAATTTTGGATGTTATGGAAAGCTTAGATTTAGAGCTAAAACTTTCATGTTTTGAGTTTCATGAAATTTCGAAGTTAATTTGGTCAAAACTGTGCATTCTTACCACTATCCCGAGAGCACAACGACAGTGATATAAAATTTAGATCTGAGAATTGTTTTAGTCATAGAATTTTCATCTCTGATCGGAATTTGACGATCTTGGTCATTCCGGAAAGCTTAGAAACTAAGCTACAACTTTCATTTTATTTATTTTGCCAGAATTTGAAGTTTACTATGCCAAAATTGTGGTTTTTCATCTCTGGCAAGTTAGTGCATAGCTATAGGCCTTAGTCTCTTTTCTCCCGTTGTTTTCAGCGTAGAACCCCGACTTTGCGACGTCATCCCGGGCTCGTCCTTTGTCGGATTTCATCGTTTTTGGTCTCGTTAAAAAGGTGAGATCGAGATCTTTAACCATGCAAAGTTTGGTTTAGATCTGGGTGCATTAGGTACTTCGTTTCTATTGCCGAAGTAGCACCCAGAAACTGTTTTACAATAGTGATCATTTTCAGTTATCGTCGGACCAACTTCGAAACATTGTCGTTTCTTCGTTTCAAGTCGAAACCGAACGATTCTTGTTGCATATCAAAGTAGGAGTACTTTTCTACGCTCCTGCAAATTTTCATCAAGATCTGAGTTCATGTGACCCTTCGACCATGTCGTCGAAGTGGGACCTTTACACTGTTTTGACACAGTAAAGTTTTATGATTTTTGTCCGACTTTGATACGACGCCGTTTCTTCGTTTCAAGTCGGAATTTCCCGATTCTTTTTGAAGTTTGGAGCAGGGATGTTGGACTATATGTCTACCAATTTTCATGCCATTCGGATTCAGTTTGCTAGTCCGAATAATTTTCCGAACTTGGGTTCGCGTCATTTTTGGACTATTTTCCAACACTTGGAATATTTTCAGTGATTTTCTGGTTTTATTGATTTCTTTGAGATTTGTCTCTAGATTTCGTACACGGGTTTTATGAATTATTTTCAAAGGATTTTTCACTCCTAAATGGCTTTAGAAATTATTATATAATTTTATTTTTAATTATTAAATTAATTACTCCATAATAGGAGAGTTTTCAAAAGCCGTTTTGAAGTGATTTCAAAATCTATTATAAATCCGTTTCGGACCATTATTTTCTATAATAAAAATCTCACACTCACTTTTTAGCACGTCGAGCGAAGTGGAAAGGTGCTTAAACGGTTAGGAAATCTCCGGCCTATGGAACTGTGTGTATTTCCTTTCCGGTTAATCCCCGACCTATTCGATTGATCGTTTTGACCTTTGGGTCTAGTTTACCGATGATATGAGGTGGACTTTTTATTGTTTGGAGTGTGAGCTTGCTATTGGTTAGTAAACCGTTTAGTGCGAACGTGGGGTATGGGACTCATTGTTAACACTTTACGGGTTCCTCTCCAAGAAGTTAGTGACACATTAGCTTTGGGCGGCCAGTACTGGACCTCTGGGTCACCACGCCTCTGGGCAACCGTCTCTGGACACCTGCTCTATGGAGCAGTTTATTTTTCGGCATGCGCCTCTGGGCCTTTATCCTTCTGGGAAGGATCTTGCCGTCTCGCGCGTTCCGCATATGTGCGAGTGATCGATCACAACTCTACAGTACTTGGCAACAACGACTCTGGTCGGTGCACGTGCAATATTGGTATTATTTGATGATTTTTATATCCATTCGAGTACCGCCATTCGGTGTTGGTTCTATGGAACCATACGATGTAAGTGCGATTGCCTTGTGGATTCACAGTGTCTCTGGACACTGCTTTTCAGTGTTGGATTTCATTGACTTTTCAGTATATCCCCATTGCTCTTTGGAGCATCGATCTTTGCTCTGGCATTGATTACAGACTCTGGTCACTCTTGGGATTATTGCCTATGGGCATCTTTTTATAGCTTTGGCTACGCCGATGATATGAGGCGATTTTATTTATTCTACACTTTGGTGTTGATTTCTCTTTGGAGATTTTTATTGTTTATTGATGATTAGGGATCGTCATTATATTCATGTGGTTTATAATATACTTCTCTTTGGATAAGTACTGTTTTATTTATGTACCACATTATTATATATCTCAGTTATTACTGATTGTTTAGCTAGCCTGACCCGAGTGTTTTCGCTCGGGTCAGACCGAGTTGTTTCAGGTTAGGTCTCTGGACTTAGCTTCTGTGCTTCCGCTTGGACATTATCTGCTATGCTGATAGATAGCGCTTTTATTTGTCCACTATTCCGCTACTCTGTTATTATTCAAACTTTGATATGTACATATTTTTGACCCACATGTGTGGGCAGTGGCTTTGTACCCACTTATAGTGTTTGGATCTGTATTGACGATGTATTGTTCTGGGATTTTATATCTGTTATGTGATTCTGTTCTGTGATGTTTTATCATTTATTATTATGCTTTGTCCTGATAGATCTTTAGCCATTGTAATTTCGTTATAAATATTTATTGAATATGTCGAACCACTTAAAAAAAATAGATACCACCCTTTCGACGTATTCAGTAGATAGTTATAGCTTGATTACAAATGGTCGCTTCCACTATACTCTATTCTCCGCTTTAACAGACGGTATTACTCCCGTAATACTCTTTGTTACAGTGGGTCTCAGAGTGGGGCGTTACAGCTTGGTATCGGAGCCTGGTTTCAGGAATAAGCATAATAAACACAGAACAGATACACTTAGTACAATACATTTTAAATTAGATCCGAATTAAATCAAATCCCTTCCTTATGTTTATTGATAGATAAGTTAGGAATATGTATAGGAATCCGTTATATTCCGTAGTATTCCTTAATTAATTATCTATCATTGAATCATGTCTAACTCTAATTCCCGTTACGACATGTTTGACCAATTGAGCGGTGCGAAGGTCTTCTCTCAGCTTGACCTTGCCACTGGATTCCATCAGCTACGAGTCATGGAAGACAGCATTCCTCTTACAACGTTTCGCACTCGTCATGGTTCTTTTGAGTGGTTGGTCATGCCGTTCGGCTTGACGAACGCTCCGGCTTTCTTCGTCGATCTTATGAATCGAGTATTCCGGGAATACATCGATAGATTCGTTCTGGTTTTCATCGACAATATTCTTATTTATTCTAGATCCGAGGCATAACATGCTCATCATTTGCGGATCGTCTTGGATACTCTTCGTCAGCATCAGCTTAAGGCCAAGCTCTCCAAGTGCCATTTTTGGGAGAGCATGGTCAAGTTCTTGGGCCATATTGTATCATCTGAGGGTATTTCTGTCGATCCTGCCAAGATCGAAGCTATTCAGAATTGGAGGTAGCCTGAGAACGTTCATGATATTCGCAGCTTCCTTGGGCTGGCGGGTTATTACCGTCGGTTTATCAAGGATTTCTCTCGAGTTGCACTTCCCCTCACGACTCTGACTCGTAAGGGGGTTCGTTTTATTTGGTCTGATAAGTGTGAAGCTTCCTTTCAGCGACTGAAGGAACTTCTCACTCATGCTCCTATCCTTGTAGTTCCTGAGAGTAACCAGGATCTTGTTGTTTACACCGACGCTTGTGGTAGCGGCCTCGGTGCTGTGCTTATGCAGAAGGATCGGGTAGTTGCTTACGCTTCTAGGCAGCTACGTCCGAATGAAGTTCGCTATCCTACTCATGATCTTGAGTTGGCTGCTATCGTCTTTGCCTTGAAGACGTGGCGTCATTAACTATTGGGCGAACATTTCATTCTCTACACCGATCACAAGTCGTTGAAGTATTCATTCTGTCAGAAGGATCTCAATATGAGGCAGCAGCGATGGCTCGAGTTTCTCGCCTCATATGACTTAGATTTTCAGTATATCCCTGGCAAGGGTAATCGTGTGGATGATGCACTCAGTCGCAAACACTCGGCAGTAGTTTCTATGATGATAGCCGAGTGGGATATTCTTGAGACTCTTTCTATGTGTGATATTCGAAATCGAGCTTCGTCTTCTGATCCTCAAATCTTGTTATTCAGCTTGGAAGCTCGACCTATTCTATTGGATCGCATTGCCCATGCTCAGCGGCAGGATCCAGACTTGTTACGATATATTCATCTCCTTGAGTCGGGATCCAGTGATGAGACATTGTTGGATTATTCTATTGATTCTTATCGGTGTCTTCGCAGGAAGAACCATATTTTGGTACCATCTGATTTATCACTTAGGCGTGACATTCTAGACGAGTGTCATCGCACTAAGTACACTATACATCCCGGGTCGAGTAAGATGTATGCCAACATGTGTCGCCTATTTTATTGGGAGGGCATGAAGAGTGATGTTGCAAGTTATGTAAGCCGTTGCATGACTTGTCAACAGATCAAATCTGAGCATCAGCGTCCATCTGGTCTTCTTCAGCCGCTAGAGATTCCATTGTGGAAATGGGTTTAGATATCCATGGGTTTTATTGATGGTCTGCCTCGATCGAGGTCAGGCCATACTTCTATTTGGGTCATCATCGATCGCTTGACCAAATCAGCTCATTTCATTCCTATTAAGTCCACTCGGACTGCTCCTCAGCTTGCCAAGTTATATGTGAAGGAAGTCGTTCGACTCCATGGCATTCCTAGCTCTATCGTCTGTGATCGAGATACTATCTTTACTAGTCACTTCTGGAAGTGCCTACAGTCAACTTTGGGCTCAAAGCTGAATCTCTCGACTGCTTATCATCCTCAGACCGACGGTCAGACGGAGAGGGTGAATCGTGTTTTAGAGGATCTTTTACGCTGTTGTATTCTGGATTTCGGAGGTAGTTGGGAGGATCACTTACCGCTTGTAGAGTTCTCCTACAACAACAGCTTTCAGTCTAGTATTGGCATGGCTCCTTTCGAGGCTCTTTACGGAAGGCCATGTCATTCTCCTGCGTGCTGGTTAGAATCTGGCGAGAAGCTCCTTCTTGGTCCAGATTCAGTTCGGGAATCTTCTGAGAAGATTATTCTTATCCGTTAGAGAATGAAAGAGGCACAGGACCGCCAGAAATCCTACGCGGACAACCGTAGGAAGCCTCTTGAGTTCTCCATTGGCGATTCTGTCTTTATTCGGGTCTCTCCCATGAAGGGGGTTGTGCGTTTCAGCTCTACCAGGAAGTTGGCTCCTCGCTATGTTGGACCATTTCCTATTACGGAACGCATTGGCCCCGTTGCTTATCGTGTGGATCTACCTGCTCACTTCTCTGGAATACACGACGTGTTCCCTGTTTCCCAGCTTCGCATGTGTGTCCGCGATCCTGATTCTATCATTGAGCCACATGCTGTGCCTGATTAAGAGATCTTACCTGATTTATCTTTGGAGCAGCAACCTTTTCGTGTGCTTGATTCGGAGGTTAGACGCCTTCGCAACAAAGAGGTTACACTCGTGAAGATTCAATGGTCACCGAATCCTAAGGACTGCACTTGGGAGACCAGAGGATCTATCGAACGCTCTTATCCTGGCTTTCTCCCATCTTCTTCTGCAGGTGAGAATTCTCTATATTATCTCTATCACTTCTTTTGCGGATTTGACGTTATAGACGACATCTATCTTAAGGAATTGCGGGGACGCAATTTTCTTAAGGGGGGGAGTCTGTAACAACCCGGGATTTGCATTACCAATTAATAAATAAAAGTTAGGTTTTTTATTTATTTTAATGAAGCATAAAAGGATTTGGAATAATAAAATTTATTATTTGAAAAGGCTATTTTAATTAAATGGGAAATATGGGATTTTAAAATGAGGATAAAATGTTATTTTTGGAAAGTTAAATATTTGAGGAGAGATTTTAAAATGGGTTTGGATAAGAAAAAATATGAGTTTTATAAACATATATGAACACTTAGACTAATTTTTGGAAACATGTAAATAACTCTCTTCTTATTGGGTTACAAAACCTAACTCAATAACCCACCCTAAACCTCCTCTATAAATTATCTCATACTCTCATAACCTCATTCATTCAACCCTAATCAAAACTCTAATCATTTCCTAAAGCTTTCATAACAAAAATAGCCTCTATCTTCATCTCCTTCTAGTTTTAGCTTATGCAAGTCATTCTATGCAAAGGTAATGCAAATACCCACCTCAAATCCATTTTTATATCTTTCTCATTTCTGAAATGTATTTGGTAACACAAGTTTTATGTATTTTTTTTGATCTTATAGCCTCCTAATCATCTTTTGCTAACTTGGGTTGATGTTATAATAGTCTTTGTTGCTTTCAAGAGAGGTATATTGCTAAAAACTCTTCTAATATGTGTTTAATCATCTTTTGATTTTGGTAATCAGTTAGTAACACATGTTTTATTATGTAACATGTGAATCATAGCTCTTTGATCATCTTTGCTTTCATTTTGGGGTGTGCACATAAGGTACTTGTAATATATGCTAGCTGAAATTATAATTAGTTTATTGCTGTTAGTAAATTAGGCATATCTCATTCATCTTAAATCGTAATTAAGATTTTCTTGAAGTTCTGGAAAGCTTATTCTGTAGCCTATAACTTTCATGTTTTGAGCTTTGCCTAATTTTGTGGTTTGAATGGTCGAAATCACGTTTGTTTATCGCTGACCTGACAACAAACTACAGGGTTGATAAAATAAAACTCTGAAATTGATTTGGCCATAAGTTACTCGTTTCTTATCCGAATTAGATAATTTTGGATGTTCCGGAAAGGATAAAACATATGTTACAATTTTTGTTCATTGAGTTTTCTATAATTTTGCCATTTAGATGACCTGAAATGCATTCAAAGACAGAAGACCAATTCTGTCTTTAACCAGTTATCTTGAGTTTCAATCTGATATTGTTTTGCATGTATCTCTCTCGTTTTTGATCCGAATTAGATAATTTTAGATGTTCTGGAAAGCGTAGATTTAGAGCTAAAACTTTCATGTTTTGAGTTTCATGAAATTTCGAAGTTAATTTGGTCAAAACTGTGCATTCTTACCACTATCCCGAGAGCACAACGACAGTGATATAAAATTTAGATCTGAGAATTGTTTTAGTCATAGAATTTTCATCTCTGGTCGGAATTTGACGATCTTGGTCATTCCGGAAAGCTTAGAAACTAAGCTACAACTTTCATTTTATTCATTTTGCCAAAATTTGAAGTTTACTATGCCAAAATTATGGTTTTTCATCTCTGGCCAGTTAGTGCATAGCTATAGGCCTTAGTCTCTTTTCTCCCGTTGTTTTCAGCGTAGAACCCCGACTTTGCGACGCCATCCCAGGCTCGTCCTTTGTCGGATTTCATCGTTTTTGGTCTCGTTAAAAAGATGAGATCGAGATCTTTAACCATGCAAAGTTTGGTTTAGATCTGGGTGCATTAGGTACTTCGTTTCTATTGCCGAAGTAGCACCCAAAAACTGTTTTACAATAGTGATCATTTTCAGTTATCGTCGGACCAACTTCGAAACATTATCGTTTCTTCGTTTCAAGTCGAAATCGAACGATTCTTATTTCATATCAAAGTAGGAGTACTTTTCTACGCTCCTGCAAATTTTCATCAAGATCTGAGTTCATGTGACCCTTCGACCATGTCGTCGAAGTGGGACCTTTACACTGTTTTGACACAGTAAAGTTTTATGATTTTTGTCCGACTTTGAGACGACGCCGTTTCTTCGTTTCAAGTCGGAATTTCCCGATTCTTTTTGCATTTTGGAGCAGGGATGTTGGACTATATGTCTACCAATTTTCATGCCATTCGGATTCAGTTTGCTAGTCCGAATAATTTTCCGAACTTGGGTTCGCGTCATTTTTGGACTATTTTCCAACACTTGGAATATTTTCAGTGATTTTCTGGTTTTATTGATTTCTTTGAGATTTGTCTCTAGATTTCGTACACGGGTTTTATGAATTATTTTCAAAGGATTTTTCACTCCTAAATGGCTTTAGAAATTATTATATAATATTATTTTTAATTATTAAATTAATTACTCCATAATAGGAGAGTTTTCAAAAGCCATTTTGAAGTGATTTCAAAATCTATTATAAATCCGTTTCGGACCATTATTTTCTATAATAAAAATCTCACACTCACTTTTTAGCACGTCGAGCGAAGTGGAAAGGTGCTTAAACGGTTAGGAAATCTCCGGCCTATGGAACCGTGTGTATTTCCTTTCCGGTTAATCCCCGACCTATTCGATTGATCGTTTTGACCTTTGGGTCTAGTTTACCGATGATACGAGGTGGACTTTTTATTGTTTGGAGTGTGAGCTTGCTATTGGTTAGTAAACCGTTTAGTGCGAACGTGGGGTATGGGACTCATTGTTAACACTTTACGGATTCCTCTCCAAGAAGTTAGTGACACATTAGCCTCTGGGCGGCCAGTACTGGACCTCTGGGTCACCACGCCTCTGGGCAACCGTCTCTGGACACCTGCTCTATGGAGCAGTTTATTTTTCGGCATGCGCCTCTGGGCCTTTATCCTTCTGGGAAGGATCTTGCCGTCTCGCGCGTTCCGCATATGTGCGAGTGATCGATCACAACTCTACAGTACTTGGCAACAACGACTCTGGTCGGTGCACGTGCAATATTGGTATTATTTGATGATTTTTATATCCATTCGAGTACCGCCATTCGGTGTTGGTTCTATGGAACCATACGATGTAAGTGCGATTGCCTTGTGGATTCACAGTGTCTCTGGACACTGCTTTTCAGTGTTGGATTTCATTGACTTTTCAGTATATCCCCATTGCTCTTTGGAGCATCGATCTTTGCTCTGGCATTGATTACAGACTCTGGTCACTCTTGGGATTATTGCCTATGGGCATCTTTTTATAGCTTTGGCTACGCCGATGATATGAGGCGATTTTATTTATTCTACACTTTGGTGTTGATTTCTCTTTGGAGATTTTTATTGTTTATTGATGATTAGGGATCGTCATTATATTCATGTGGTTTATAATATACTTCTCTTTGGATAAGTACTGTTTTATTTATGTACCACATTATTATATATCTCAGTTATTACTAATTGTTTAGCTAGCCTGACTCGAGTGTTTTCGCTCGGGTCAGACCGAGTTGTTTCAGGTTAGGTCTCTGGACTTAGCTTCTGTGCTTCCGCTTGGACATTATCTGCTATGCTGATAGATAGCGCTTTTATTTGTCCACTATTCCGCTACTCTGTTATTATTCAGACTTTGATATGTACATATTTTTGACCCACATGTGTGGGCAGTGGCTTTGTACCCACTTATAGTGTTTGGATCTGTATTGACGATGTATTGTTCTGGGATTTTATATCTGTTATGTGATTCTGTTCTGTGATGTTTTATCATTTATTATTATGCTTTGTCCTGATAGATCTTTAGCCATTGTAATTTCATTATAAATATTTATTGAATATGTCGAACCACTTAAAAAAAAATACCACCCTTTCGACATATTCAGTAGATAGTTATAGCTTGATTACAAATGGTCGCTTCCACTATACTCTATTCTCCGCTTTAACAGACGGTATTACTCCCGTAATACTCTTTGTTACAGTGGGTCTCAGAGTGGGGCGTTACAACCCGATAGCCTCAACACCGAACCATAGAAGCTGCTCGCCTCCTTCCCCTGAACGACCACCTTACCAGTTCCATGCATCCAAAACTACCTCCCTCCCATGTCTCCACCAACCCCAGCCACTTCCCTCTCCACCATGATTTTGCCGAGCAGCACCACCACCCCGAGATCCACACCCCACCAGGGCAGCCTGCCACCATAGCCGAAGCCAAGCCCAACTTCCGAGCCTTTAGCCACCTTATCTATCACCTTGACAGCCATGCCTTCTCTCCCATCTCTCCGACAGTGCCTTACCAGCCCATCTCCTTCCCGCCACCTCCCATCTCAATCCCCTCCGACCAGGCTTGCATCCCCTACCACGCTATCATCTTAACAGCACCTTTTGTATATGGTATATATATTACATATATATATATATATATTCTAGTTTGATAATATGTTAGTGTATAAATGTTAGTTTATATAAATTTTAAAATATGTTAGTTATATAAGTTATAATATGCCAGTTTATATATGCAAGTATGAAAGTTGTTTGTTTTATAAAGTATAAGTTTATATATAACCTGTTCATTTTTATATATATATATATATATAAGTTATATAAGTATAGAATCGATTTGTTATACATAGGTCTGTATATAATTGTATTTATATATAAAGTCTGCATATTATATATATAGTGATCTTTGTTTATTCATTTTATTATATATATGTTATTATATATATGTGTGTGTGTGTGTTTGTACTTATTTTCTCGCAGCTGTTATATAAGGTATGTTTGCAAATTACTGCTTATTTATATATAATAGTAGTAATATGTAAGTTTATACGTATACTATATTAAGTTATATTTGATTTTAATAAGTTCTGTTTACATAAAAGGTATATGAACTGCAATCTGTTTAATATATATAGAGTTATATAAAGTTTGTATATCATCTACTGTTATAAAATATAAGTTTATATAGGTATATATATGTGTAGATCATACGTCAGTTATATATTAGCTTATATATATATATGTATGTGTGTATGTGTGTGTGTATATATATATATATCGAAGTATACATGAGTTTTATATTGATTGCTTATATATATATATATTTTTAGTAGGAGATAAGCGTGTTCAGAGATTAATGATTTTAAAGATTCTATTGTATGTGTTTGGTTTTCAATAATGGTATAAAAGCTTTATTTTAAATTTTAAGATGTATTTAAGCTATAATGATTTTGAAATATATATATATATGATGGTTTTAAAATATATATAAATATGTTATTTTGGATATGTGTTTTCATTGAATATATGTTAAATATGTATTTAAACTTATTTAAAATAGGTTAATACGTTGTAAATATTTTATATAAATATAAAATATTATTTCTATAAATTACTATCTATTTTCATCGAATTCTAGATCGTGGTGTTTTGTTCCACCGCTGCCCGGATTCGTTCAGCAAAAGTCTTTCTAGCTTGGTTGCTTATCCATGTCCGTGTCACCATCATCGCCATCGTTGTTCTCTAGCCTCGGAAGGTGAGAAATCACTCATGATTAACATTCTTATAGTTAGTAAATTTGATTTCACTTGAAACGACAATTGAAATATGCTATAAAATTTGAATTGTTAGTTATTTAGTTTTTTAAATATGATATGCCATTATCCGCAATTATTCACCTGTGATATATAACACCATATCTTGCTGTATATATTATATTTAATTTATTAGTGATGATATATGCTTATTGTTGATTTATTATATTATTATCATATTTGTTCTCGCTTTGCAAGTTCGCTGTTAGTTTAGAATTCCCTATGGGTTGAAATGATACATACCCGAACGATATTATAAATTAGGGAAAATCGTTATGGGTTGAAATGATAAACTCTAGCGATTTTCATCAATTTCGAATTTTTAGGATTGCGGGTTGAAATGATATATACTCGTAGATATTTAAATTGCGGATTGAAATGATAAATATCCGTATCACTTGACCATAGGATAGAAAATTATATATGAACACCATTGGTCTATATTTTGAAAATGATTTCCAAAGTTTTGAAAGGAAATATATGAGTTTTAAAAAATATTGATTTTTAAAATATAATATGTATAAATGTTATTTCATATATTTCTAAATTTTTTATTACTAAATTATATGTTTTGGAAATTTTAAATTTATAAGTTAGTTTTGAAAATATAATTTTTAAGATTTTACTTATAATTTTATTAATTTAAAAATATATAAAAATAGATTTAATATAAAAAAATTGATAATAAGATTTAATTTAACAAAAATTTAATTTAATTGGTTCATTATATGTTTAAGTATTTATTTAAATTTATATTAATATTTTAAAATAGATTTTTATAATCGTAATAATAGAGGTTGGAAGATAAATTAATGTTGACTTGGAATTTAAACTAGTTAATAATTGAATTTAAATAAGAATTGAATTGAACTTATTAGTTTTGAGATTTTGAAAGATATGATTTATAACTTGATTTGATAAAAAGTGATTAAATGAATATTCTCAACTTTAAATAAAATTAAGACCAAATATTTGATATTGATTTAAATTTATAAATTGATATTTTATTTAATTGTTATTAAAATGATTAAGTGAATATTTTCCAATTTGAAAAAAATTAAAGTTAAATGTCGAAATATAAATGAAAATTTATATTGTAAATGTTTGAATATTTAAACTTGAACCTTTGGACTCTAAATTGAAATGGTTAAACGGGAATTGATTCAAAATAATTTTTTGGAATTTAAGATGATTTGAATCGATTTGCGAAATTGGAGGAAACTATTTTTATTATATAAAGTATTTTTAATATATAAACTATTTTAATATATAAACTATTTTATTATATAAACTATTTTAATTTATAACTATTTATTTTATATACTATTTTTAATATCTAAACTATTTAAAGTCGAAGTGTTATGATTGCAAAAGTGTTATGATTTCAAAAGTGTTATGATTTCAAAAGTGTTATGATTCCAAAAGTGTTATGGTTTCGAAAGTGTTATAATTTTGAAAAGTGTTACGATTCTGGAAATGAATATTATTTAGAGTAAACAATGATGTCGAATTGATATGATTTTGAAACGAATATGATATTTTGATATGAAGTATGAACTATGAACTATTTGAAATGAAATGACCATGGTGTGAAATAATCGTTTGGTTGTTAAAGAGACCGGGATCGGATATTGTCATACTCTCTGCCAATACCGAAAACCACTTTAACAACTGTGTACGTGGTGGAGATTCCAGAATGAAGTAGGATGGTTTGGCGACGATTCTGAATGGTATTTACGTAGCCCTGACTCCCGTGAGTCAGCTTGATGTGTATATAACAGGAGCCATGCTGGGCCAAGTGAGGTCATTCCTTTTATCGGACACATTTCTTCGATACCATTCTATTACTTTGTTATTTGATTGGGTGCACCTTTGATTTGGGAGTGTGTCACGAGGTGGGCGGTAGTAATTGCTATGCGTTACCACCAGTCCGGATCCGCAAACGGTATATCTACCCTGAAATTGCCTCGCGTGCCTTGTCATATGCCATATCGCACCTTCTACGAGTTTGATTTGTACCATACCTATGGAGTGCCCTCTGATAGCCCTCCAATTTACGGGGGGGTTACGGTACTGTATAGACTATTGGAATATATAAATGTGTTAAGGGGGATATGGGTAATGCCTTAACGCTACTTTAATAGTTTACTTTACTGTAGAAATATTATAATAGTGTATATTACTGCATAGTAGATAGTTCCACGGATCCTTAGAGGATGGAAATCCCAAACATTCTCTAATTTACTTGTATTTCAGTTGATATTTCACTTGAGTTGAATTTATTAATATAAGAATGTTAATCCTGACTCGAGTGTTTTGTATTTTGCTTTATTCTCGGGTCAAACTGAGTGTCACAACATTTGAGACTCACCTTTGGAGATTGTAGTTTTGTTTGAAGATCCATCTATCCAGCTTTCAGTTATTCCAGTTTATTCCAGTCATTTATGTTCAAACTCGTCAGTTGCTTATGTATTTGAGATTCATTTGTATTTGAGATTCTGCTGTATTATGTTTCAGACTCTGATGTTTTATAGTAGCTTCATGAACTACTATTTATCTATTCCGCAGCTTATTGTTGTATTACTCTATGTCTGTGATTCTGTGATTGATTTATTTACTGTATATGCTGAGTTTTGCCAAATATAAATTAACAATATGATATTTGGAGCAATTCAAGTCTGGCATGTGTGTCTGCTTATGTACTTGGCAGGTGCAGCATGATAGGGGGTTCTCACATTTGGGTTTGGTAGCGAGCGGATAACTCATACTCCTACATGTCCTGCGGGGTTGGTGCAGTCGAGAGGCTGGCTGTAAAAGCTGAACACAGGTACCAGTATGCTATGGTGGGCGTTACCCCACTGGCGTTGTCCCGTTACAGTTGGTATCTGAGTTCTTGTATAGGCAAAACTTAACATATAGAGTAAATTTAAATTACAAAATCACCTTCGTTCGAGCCTGAGTTTCTTCCTCTTTGACTCAGTTTCCTTTGAATTTTTGGAACTATCCCTTTGTTCTGAAATCCATTATTTTCCTCTCACACTCGTATTCTTCTTGATACTGGAGCATCCCATAGCTCTATTTTTGTTGATCTCTATGAGACTAATTCCATCGGCGGTCCCACCAAAATTTGTATGATTTATAAAGGGGTGAAACTCCTTTACAACAAGCGTCGATTCACCGAAAATTTCTATATCCTCGGTTTTGATGTTGTTATCTCTTGTAAAGCCCGAACCATTCTATTGTAGACGAATTGGGTAATTCTCTTCTACTCGAATATTGAATACTTCGGGAATCATATATGCAGTTCTATCTGTTCAATTGATTGTCAACCTGGTGATATTGACTTTCCCAATAGTCGGGGATTTTCCTGATATTTGGTGAAGTCACTTCCTCTTTCTCAAGCGGGAAATTGTATTTCCACATCAATCTTATGCTTGGAATCTCGGTTGACCCGGTTAAGTTCGCCCGAGATTTATATATGTGTATCCAATTTCCTCTGTTGTCATTTAGTTATTTTATATTCCTTTCAAGCCTATCTTCTTAGTTAGAATTTTCTTCGACTTGGGTCCCTCTAAATTGGAATCTCTATCCTTGTTCTATGATCAATTCTTGAACGATAGTGTGAGGGAGTGTAATTGAATATATATAAAAATGTTTTATATTATGTTGTTTGAGTTGTTAAGTTTGAATTTTTGGGTTTCGATCGATTCGTCTGGCCAACGTTACTGATGGGAATTCCAAAACACTTGAACAGAACAAACTTACACAATATTTTTTTCAAAATTTGTAAATGAATTAATTTTATGTATGATTATATTATATATATGTAAAAGTATAAATTTCTGAAATTTGATAGTTAAATGAATTGGTTGTTAGAAATGATAATACTAGATTACCGTTTATGGTTTGGTCAAGATTTCTAAACCTTAATTACGGTTGAACTTTAAAATATGGTCTAAAACCTGATTTGAAAATGTAATGAATTTAAATTTAAGATTTAAGAATTGAATTTCCGGTGCCTTTCAAAAATTTGGTTTTCAAAGGTTTGAAATAAGTATTATTTGAAAGTATTTTCGAACAGAAATTGTTTCCAAAGAGTTTTTAAAAGAAGTAAGACAGCATTCTCCTATTTTGTCGCTGGAAAATAATTTCGGTGATGACTACATCATCATCGACATTCATTTTCGAGTCTTGAAGTGGAGAGGCCACTTAGTAGCTTTGGTACACTTTTGTTTTGAAAAAGGAATTGGATTTAATTTTTTTGAGTATGATTGATGTATAAATTATATATATTTATTTCAAATTTGTTTAAAGTGAAACCGGAAATTAAATTTTTAAATTTATGTTAAGTGATGGTTTCAATGATTGAAATAAAGTAAAATTTTGAATAATTGATGTGTTTAAAATGAGAAATAGAACTTAAACAACTTAAAACATTGAAATAAGAAAAATTTATGTGTGCAATAATCAGTTTCATTCTAATATATATAACTTACCTAAAATATTCAAAAAGTTAAAATGTTAGGGTGAATATATAATTAAAGGTTATACAAGAAGGAAACTTAAGTAATAAATTGTTCAAACTAAAAATCTGGCTTAATATAAATGTTGTAGATAAAAGGAAAATTTGTATAGTATTTAATTACACTCATAACCTTAATATAACTAACCTAGATATAGTTAAATGTTAATGAAAATAGGTAATTGAATAATATACAATATAAATGTGAGCAATAAGATGCCCAAAAATGATATTTTGTTAAGGGAATTTATAAATAATAAATTGAATAATGAGTTGAACATTAAAAAGAGAATTAATTGGTTGAATAATAAAGGTTATAATAAATGTTTATACACTTAACATATGTTGTAAAATATGTCAAGTGGAATAAATTAAATGAGAAAAAGGATGCTATTTAAGAAAATAAACATAAACTCAAGAATTGTTGAAATTGAATTTTAAGTGGAATTAACTTAGCTGAAGATAAATGGATAAAATAAATGAGTAATTTAAAAATGAATTTGTTTGAAAGAAATGTTGATAAATTTAAAGCAAATCAAAATTTTGAATTTAATGACTATTTATTGATGGAATAAAATGGATTGAACCAAATTGTTGAATATTAGTTAATTTAAATTGAAGTTTATATGGGTTTGAATTTATTGTGTACCTGATAATATGTATTTAAAATCTATCTTTTCTTTCAGGTTGTTGATATTCTCCTACCTCGTTTCTTTTCGGGGACGAAAAGTTTTGAGTGGGGGAGAGTGTAACGACCCGTAAATTTTAACGGTTTTTATAACATGATTAACTGGAATTTTGCTTGAAATTAAATAATTAACTTTAGCAATGAAAATATTGTATTTGGTATGCGTCTATTTAAACATAGCAAATGGTTAATTTTCATTAAAAAAATATGAATGTTAGTTCTATGGTGTAATTTCGATTTCAATTTAAATCAGTTAAAAGTTAATGTAAATAAAATATTATTGAAATCTGAATATTTTTATATAATAAAAATGTAAATCATTTTCTGAGTGAGACGTCATAATTTGTTTCGCCAAATTTGGACTGCTATAGCCCTGTTCATCTTATTTTCGGCGTTTTAGAAGCATTTTAGGTACCGAATATCGACTTTTGATAGGATGGTCATATCGTTGATATCTATGTACCATTCTGTTCGTCTCGTCGTGGTGATCTCCTCAATATATTTATTTCTGTATTTTGAGGTCCGGTACGCGATGGAAACGACAAAACAGTTGTTGTATCAGTATCGTATTTGTGCCTCTTTGTTTCTTTTACCTTTTCATATTTCAGAAGTGCAATCCAAGCAACTCTTGCTTTAATTATTGCACCCGAATTGATGTATGACTTTTCCATTTCCTGGTTTCAATTATTTATTGGTTTCTTGCTTCGTTCCATTCTCTCCCCTTTCTTTCACTGGTTCACTTTTGTTCTGCCATGTTTATAAAAAAATTTTATATCTTATATATTGTGAAGAAGCTGCTCGTTCTCCCCTCATCTCCCCACCTCATTTCCGCCTTCATTCCTGACCATGGCCGCACGCAAGTGCTTTTATCCCTTCTGCAACTCCACACATCGAGACCTGATCCACCACCTCCCCTCGCAGCACCCGATAGCCTTAGCACCGAACCATAGAAGCTGCTCGCCTCCTTCCCCTGAACGACCACCTTACCAGTTCCCCACATCCAAAACTACCTCCCTCCCATGTCTCCACCAACCACAGCCGAAGCCACTTCCCTCTCCACCATGATTTTTCCGAGCAGCACCACCACCACGAGATCCACACCCCACCAGGGCAGCCTGCCACCATAGCCGAAGCCAAGCCCAACCTCCAGCCTTTAGCCACCTTATCTATAACCTTGACAGCCTTTCTTCTCTCCCATCTCTTCGACAGTGCCTTACCAGCCGATCTCCTTCCCGCCACCTCCCATCTCAATCCCCTCCGACTAGGCTTGCAGCCCCTGCCACGCTATCATCTTAGCAGCACCTTTTGTATAAGGTATATATATTACATATATATGTTATAGTTTGATAATATGTTAGTGTATAAATGTTAGTTTATATAAATTATAAAATATGTTAGTTATATAAGTTATAATATGCCAGTTTATATATGCAAGTATGAAAGTTGTTTGTTTTATAAAGTATAAGTTTATATATAACAAGTTCATTTATATATATATATATATATAAGTTATATAAGTATAGAATCGATTTGTTATCATAGGATTGTATATAATTGTATTTATATATAAAGTCTACATATTATATATATAGTGATCTTTGTTTATTAATTTTATTATATATATATATATATATAATATGTGTGTGTGTGTTTGTACTTATTTTCTCGCAGCTGTTATATAAGGTATGTTTGCAAATTACTGCTTATTTATATATAATAGTAGTAATATGTAAGTTTATACGTATACTATATTAAGTTATATTTGATTTTAATAAGTTCTATTTACATAAAAGGTATATGAACTGCAATTTGTTTAATATATAGAGTTATATAAAGTTTGTATATCATCTACTGTTATAAAATATAAGTTTATATAGGTATATATATGTATAGGTTATACGCCAGTTATATATTAGCTTATATATATGTATGTATGTATATATATATATCGAAGTATACATGAGTTTTATAGTGATTGCTTGTATATATATATATATATAAATATATATATATATATATATTTGGTAGGAGATAAGTGTGTTCAGGGATTAATGATTTTAAAGATTCTATTGTATGTGTTTGGTTTTCAATAATGGTATAAAAGCTTTATTTTAAATTTTAAGATGTATTTAAGCTATAATGATTTTGAAATATATATATATATATAAATGATGGTTTTAAAATATATATAAAGATGTTATTTTGGATATGTGTTTTCATTGAATATATGTATAATATGTTAAATATGTATTTGAACTTATGTAAAATAGGTTAATACGTTGTAAATATTTTATATAAACATAAAATATTATTTCTATAAATGACTATCTAGTTTCATCGAATTATAGATCGTGTTGTTTTGTTCCACCGCTGCCCGGATTCGTTCAGCGGCAGTCTTTCTAGCTTCGTTGCTTATCCATGTCCATGTCACCATCATCGCCATCGTTGTTCTCTAGCCTTAGAATGTGAGCAATCACTCATGATTAACATTCTTATAGTTAGTAAATTTGATTTCACTTGAAACAACAATTGAAATATGCTGTAAAATTTGAATTGTTAGTTATTTAGTTTTTTAAATAGATATGCCATTATCCGCAATTGTTCACCTATGATATATGACACCATATCCTGTTGTATATATTATATTTATTTTGTTACTAATGATATATGCCTGTTGCTGATATATTATATTATTATCATATTTGTTCTCACTCTGCAAGTTCCCTGTTAGTTTAGAATTCCCTATGGGTTGAAATGATACATACCTGAACGATATTATAGATTAGGGAAAATCGTTATGGGTTGAAATGATAAACCCGAGCGATTTTCATCAATTTTGAATTTTTGGGATTGCGGGTTGAAATGATATATACTCGTAGATATTTAAATTGCGGATTGAAATGATAAATATCCGTATCACTTGGCCATAGGATAGAAAATTATATACGGACACCGTTGGTCTATATTTTTAAAATGATTTCCAAAGTTTTGAAAGGAAATATATGAGTTTTAATAAATATTGATTTTTAAAATATAATATGTATAAATGTTATTTCATATATGTCTAAATTTTTATTTTTAAATTATATGTTTTGAAAATTTTAAATTTATAAGTTAGTTTTGAAAATATAATTTTTAAGATTTTACTTATAATTTTATTAATTTAAAAATATATAAAAATAGATTTAATATAAAAAAAATTTAATAATAAGATTTAATTTAACAAAAATTTAATTTAATTGGTTCATTATATGTTTAAGTATTTATTTAAATTTATATTAATATTTTAAAAATAGATTTTTATAACTTTAATAATAGAGGTTGGAAGATAAATTAATGTTGACTTAGAATTTAAACTAGTTAATAATTGAATTTAAATAAGAATTGAATTGAACTTATTAGTTTCGAGATTTTGAAAGATATGATTTATAACTTGATTTGATAAAAAGTGATTAAATGAATATTCTCAACTTTAAATAAAATTGAGACCGAATACTGTGCAGTTAAAGCGCTCGGTGGATTCAATGCGGTAGAGGTGCAAAAAGTCATAGCGGGGATGTAGCGAAGATATAGCGGGATATATCGGATTACTCTAAAATAGCATATAAATCTCATACTTTTTGTTTTTACAAATATATAGATAGAAATTATGTAAAAAATTAACATTCAATTGAATTATAATTAATACAAAAATAATTTTAAATAAAAATATGTGCAAATGTATTGTAAATGAACGTAAAACTGTTATATAACTTAATTTAATTTAGTAGAATATTAGAGTATTATCATTTCTAAACATATATAAAAAATTCAATGAAATTAATTAATTTCATAATTTTTATAGCGTATGAATATCATTTTTCAATCCAATTTTTTATAGAAGATATAGCGGAAATAGCGGAATATAGCGGAAATAACGGGATATAGCGGAAATAACGGGGATTAAAGCGGAAAGGCTATATGTTGGGGATATATGAAAAAATCGTAGCGGTAGGAATCCGCTATAAGATATATCGGAGTTATAGAGGGGATATAGCGGGGCATTAACTGCACAGACCGAATATTTGATATTGATTTAAATTTAATTTTTATTTAATTGTTATTAAAATAATTAAGTGAATAATTTCCAATTTGAAAAAAAATTAAAGTTAAATGTTGAAATATAAATGAAAATTTATATTGTAAATGTTTGAATATTTAAACTTAAACCTTTGGACTCTAAATTGAAATGGTTAAACAGTAATTGATTCAAATTAAATTTTTGGAATTTAAGATGATTTGAATCGATTTGTGAAATTAGAGGAAACTATTTTTATTATATAAAGTATTTTTAATATATAAACTATTTTAATATATAAATTATTTTATTATATAAACTATTTTAATTGATAACTATTTATTATATATACTATTTTCAATATCTAAACTGTTTAAGTCGAAGTGTTATGATTGCAAAAGTGTTATGATTTCAAAAGTGTTATGATTCCAAAAGTAATATGGTTTCGAAAGTGTTATAATTTTGAAAAGTGTTACGATTCTAGAAATGAATATTATTTAAAGTGAACAATGATGTCGAATTGATATGATTTTGAAACGAATATGATATTTTGATATAAAGCATTAACTATTTGAAATGAAATGACCATGGTGTGAAATAAGCGTTTGGTTGTTAAAGTGACCGGGATCGGATATTGTCATACTCTCTGCCAATACCGAAAACCACTTTAACAACTGTGTACGTGGTGGAGATTCCAGAATGAAGTAGGATGGTTTTGCGACGATTATGTATGGTATTTACGTAGCTCGGACTCCCGTGAGTCGGCTTGATGTGGCTAAAACAGGAGCCATGCCGGGCTAAGTGAGGTCATTCCTCCTATCGGACACATTTCTTCGATACCATTCTATTACTTTGTGATTTGATTGGGTGCACCTTTGATTTGGGAGTGTGTTACGAGGTGGGCGGTAGTAGTTGTTATGCGTTACCACTAGTCCGGATCCGCAAATGATATATCTACCCTGGCATTGCCTCGCGTGCCTTGTCACATGCCCTATCGTGCCTTCTACGAGTTTGGTTTGTACCATACCTGTAACAACCCGCATATTTTTTGCGATTTTATATTTAAATATAGCATCGTTAGTCGGATTAAAGTCCGAAAACCTACTTTTTGCAAACAATCGAATTAGGACTCGAGACCACTTCCATTGAGTCCAAAATGGTGTTTGCGACCTTTTTGAGTATAAGCATCGATATGTTTGGAGTCAGTTGATTTTTGCTATTTTCTGTTGGGCCTTTGGGTTTGGGTTTCACCCCAACTCACTCTATAACCTGGTTCAGCCCCTCCCCTCTCCTCTTCACTTCATTTCTATTTTCCTAAACACTCAAGAAACTGAAAATGGGGAGTGGAATGGGAAATTAGAAATCCAAAACCCTAGTTTCCTTAGTAAATACAAATTCTTGCTCCAAATTCAAAGAGGAGCTAAGGTAAGCATTTCCATCTTCTTCTCCAACTCATTCTCTCTTTAATTTCAGTTATTTCCTAAACTTAACTTAGGAAATGTTCTTCTGTTGAGCTTAGATTCAAGCTATTAGATTTGAGATTGAAGAGTGGTTAATCTTCCTTTGTTTTCAAGCTTCTTCCTCCTTGTTTTTGTGTAAAAGGTGAGATTTTTATCTCACATCTATGTCTATATCCATCTCAGTTGTTAGGTATGAATTCCTAACATCTATTCATGATCATTTGCTTACGATTTGAATTGATATGGTTGACTACCAATTTTTGAATTTGAAGTCCAATTTTTGTGAAAATCCTACAATGGATGTTTGGATATGTTGTTTGGGGTGTATCGAAGAGCTTATAAGGCCGGGTTGTCGTTTGGCGTAAATCCTTAGTCGTCGTTGCTTGCTCGATCGCTCCCGAATCGATTTGGCCATTATGGCCTAGGCAAATTGTTGCCTTTACCAGGAGTTCAGACGTCTGGGTACCAATGCCAGACGTCTGGTTTTGCCTCCTGGAGAAAAATAATACACGGCAGAAAAATAAAAAGGGCAGTGACTAATTTCAGATGTCTGAATTATCATTCCAGACATCTGAAAATTTGTCAGACGTCTGATTTATGATTTGAGACGTCTGGTTGGTTTTCTGGAATATTTCCAGAAACCAAAACCAGACGTCTGGAACAACCCCTCAGACCTTTGGAAATTCCCAGTTTTGCCTATTTTCCTAATTTTGAGTAAAATTCCAGTGTTAATCGATTTTTGTCGATCCGATTAGTTGTTATCACTATTATCATCTTTGATGACTTCTTTTTACGGATTTTTGGGAATATCCATTTTGATGGATTTGGTATCGATTTCTTTGGATTTAATTCACGTCTTCGAACGTGAAATTTTGGTGATTGATTGTTTTTACAATCATTTTTATGGTTTGTCACTTTAAAACGCAAAGGTTTCTATACTAGTAGTAAATACTCAAACTCTTTCATCAAAACGATTTCAACACTACCTTTAAATACAAAACTCGTTTTAAAACCGTTTTCCAATCTATTAGTATATACAAACCTTTACCTCATTCGTATGAGAAATCTAATTAAACGGCTTAGTAAAACAAGTGGTATGAAACGCTTGCGTTTACTTCGTCGGTTAATTTTTGGACTTGTTCGATTGAAACTCTTATGACAATTTTCGAGTGGAAATCTACAATCTGTTCGTAAATATTTGAGTTAAGAAAGTGGTTATGGGACATGAAGCTAAACTCTTATATTTACTAGCTTAGTGTAATCGACACTTCTTGATGATCGATGATTATCATTTTATGGTTTAGACTAGCAATGTGCGATGTCACTTTGTCCACGTGAGGGGACTGTACCTCGTTTTATTGAGTTTCGTCTCATTCTTTTATGGGCTAGCGACCCATGCTCTTTATTGTGTTCGGTTCATCGGATGTACCGTTATTGTACTACATCGATGTCCCGAATTTTTGGTTCATCGGACGTACCGTTATTGTACTGCGTCATTGTTCCGAAGTTATGGTTAGCGACCATGGAATAGCGTTCCATTTGTGATACACGTGTTAGTGAGTTTTCATGCTCCCGTTTGTGATAGGCCTTTTCTCCTTTTTGTGATTTCTGGATTTCTATTGATGATTTCAAGAATTTGTCTTTCTCCAACATTTATGACTTGGCGAATAAAAATAAAGAATATGATATTTATTTTTCTTTGATCTTTGAGAAGATTCTTGTGATATTGAATGATTAATAGTTGAGTTTCAAATATATATTATCTCAGTATGGCATTATTGTTATCACATATTTTAGTCATACCTCTTACTCTATCTCATTTTGCATGATAATTATAGCTAGACTGATCCGTTTATTATTTTCTTATTAAGTAATACTCGGGTCGGACCGAGATGTTACAGGTGCTCCTGCTTAACTCCTCGTTTGGGATCATCTTCTGACTTTTGTCTAACTACATTATATTTGTAGTTTTTGTTGTTATACATTTGAGAAATAGACTCCATGATGTAAACTTATTCTTTTGCCAAGCACTTGTATCTATTCTTTTGTGATATAGTGGACCTTGATTGACCACTACTCTATTGAACGCTTTTATGTGTTATATTCATATCTGTCTCCGCCTTTGAGATATGAACCTCTGTGACTGATTTATGTTATGCTTATTTCTATATTTGTTTCCGAAGGCCTCATAGCCACTGTGTGGTAGCTTCGAGTTTGTATTTGATGTGTTGGATTTCCTCTTGACATGGAATGTAAGTTATTTTATCTGACATATCGGTACTCGCCCAAAGCAATTACACAGATGGTCGCTCCTCAACAGCCTTAATCTTCATGCTAGTCGACAGCATTACCCAGTAGTGTTCTTGGCTAGCGTGAGTATAGAAGTGGGGCGTCACAGCTTGGTATCAGAGCCAAACTTCGGAATAATTTAGAATAATCTAGCAAGGATCATTGTCCTAAGTCTTTCTTAGGAACCGTGCCATAGGATTTAATTCGAGTCTTCGTACCGTTCTATCCTATTTCTTTTATGATGCCTTGTTTTATCAATCAAGTTTGTTTGACATTCATTTTGTGAATAACCTTTTTCTCCTTTTCTTTTTTTTCTAAAAGAAGAGAAATGGTTAGACAGGCCGTCCGAGCGTCGGTCAATCTAGTGCTACTCCCCAGGATGGAGTATTTATGTCTGCCCAGCAACTTCTAGACCTTGTGAGAAATGCTCAAGCTACCGGACCTATTCCTGAGCCCACACATCCTAAATCCGGGTTTGCACGCTTGTGCAGTGATTACACAAATTTGGGTGGAAAGCCATTCAAAGGTTCCGAAAGCATTATAGAAGTCCAAGCTTGGCTTAGAACATGCGATCGCATCTTTTCTCGCATGAATCTTATTAATCTCCATTGAGTCCAAGTGGCTTCTAGCATGCTCCAAGATTGAGCATTAGACTGGTATGAGCTTCTGATCTCTGAAATTATTGAAGCGGATCTTACTTGGGAGAAATTTCGAGAAAGGTTCGAGTTGAAATTCATGCCGGAAGCTGAAAAAGTATCTTTAGCCCGACGCTTCATAGACCTTGTTCAAGGCGAATCTTCCGTGACAGACTATGTTGCATCTTTCGAATCTCTATCTAAATATGGAGTCGAGTATATTAATACCCCGCTGAAGAAAAACCAGAGATTTGTCTATAGCTTGAATAAGAATCTCAAAAAGCCATTACTTCTGAAACTGGAAGTTTCTTTTGATCAGCTTGTTGATATCGCTCTTCGACTTGAAGAGGCAGATAGAGAGAGTGATGTTGAAGTTGGTAGTGCCAAACCGAACTTCAACAACAACAAGAAGAGGCCTAATAAGCTCAAGGGTCCTTATCCCTACAAGAAAGGGAAGCAAGCAGCAACGGTAGTAAAGACTCCTACCTCTAGTGGAGGGCAATGCTACAACTGCGGTTCTAAGGACCATTATGCTAATAGATGCCCGAAACCCCTCTTTTGTCGTTATTGCAAAAATTCGGGTCATCTTTTATCTTCGTGTCCCAAACTTCCAAGCAAGAGAGAGGGAAAGCTAAATGTTGCTCAAGCCCCTGCTAACACTTCTCATGGTTAAGGTATTTCTCATTCTATCCTTGATGGCATTATTATGTTTCATGATCAACCTATTCGAGTTCTTTTTGATACGGGTGCATCTCACTCTTTTATATCAAAAGAACTTGTGGATGCTTTGCCTTTGAATGTTATTGGTTTGATGACTTCTTTGAGAATTGCGAATCCGGATGGTGGATCCGCAACACTCAGTTTACTTTGTAAAGATGTCGAAATTATTTTATGTGATTACTCTTTCCGTGCCGATTTGCATGTCATGCGTTACCTAGGTTTCGAAATGATTTTGGGAATGGATTGGCTTAACCATTATGAAGCCCATATCCTATGTCCTGAGCGGACTATATATCTTCGACATCCTCAATCTGTTAAGCAGATTTCTCTAGTTCTGAAAGATTCAGATTCCAATTTGAAAGCATCCTTGTATTCTCTAAGTCCTCATGATGACAATAACGATGATGAGGAAGATGTCATTTCTCTCATTCACATTGTTCGTGAATTTCCCGACATATTTGAGCCCATTTTAGGATTACCGCCTAAGCGAGCAATTGAGTTCAGAATTAATCTAATCCCTGGAGCTCTACATATTACTCGTCCTCCTTATCGTATGTCCAATAAAGAAAATGAGGAGATGCGTAAACAATTATCCAAATTGGAAGTGAAGCAATTTATTCAATCTAGTTCCTCTCCATGGGGAGCTTTGGCTATTTTTGTGAAGAAATCTGATGGTACACTTAGGCTTTGCTTTGACTACCGCAAGCTTAATGATCTCACCATCAAGAATAAATATCCCTTACCGCAGATTGATGATTTATTCGACCAACTTAGTGGTGCTAAAGTCTTTTCACAATTAGACTTAGCAACCGGTTTTCATCGGCTCCATATTACTGAGGATAGCATTCCTTTGACATCTTTCCATACTCGTTATGGATCTTATGAATGGATTGTTATGCCATTTGGTTTGACGAATGCTCCAGCTTATTTCATTGACCTTATGAATCAAGTTTTCAAAGACTTCCTCGATCGGTTTGTCCTCATCTTTATCGATGATATTCTTGTTTATTCTAAAACCAAGGAAGAGCATGAAAATCATCTTCGGATTGTGTTGGAAACTCTTAGGAGCAACCAATTAAAAGCAAAATTTCTAAATGCCACTTTTGGCAATCTCGTGCGAAATTTTTGGGGCATATTATTTCTGAATCCGGAATTTCCGTGGATCCTTTAAAGATTGAAGTGATTCAAAATTGGAAGAGACCGGAGAGCGTGACGGAAATTCGTAGCTTCCTTGGATTGGCGGGCTATTACCGTCGGTTCATAAAAGACTTTTCTAAAATTTCCGTACCTCTTACTAATTTGACAAAGAAGGGAGTTAAGTACATTTGGTCAGACAAATGTGAAGCTGCTTTTCAGAAACTAAAAGAACTCCTTTCCGATGCTCCTATTCTTGTGATTACTGATGGGAACCAAGATTTTATTATTTATACCGATGCTAGTCGTGTTGGTTTGGGAGCCGTTCTCATGCAAAGGGAACGCGTTATCGCTTATGCTTCTAGGCAATTAAAGCCTGCCGAGACTAGATATGCCACTCATTATTTAGAACTCGCGGCTATTTTTTTCGCCCTTAGAATTTGGCGTCATTATCTTTTGGGAGAGAAATTTGTTCTCTATACCGATCACAAATCATTGAAGTATTTATTTTCTCAAAAGGAACTCAATTTGCGTCAACAGCGTTGGCTCGAGTTCCTTGCATCTTATGATCTTGATATTCTTTATACTCCCGGAAAGGGAAATCTTGTTGTAGATGCTCTTAGTCATAAGCAACAAGCGGTTGTTTCCATGATGATATCCGAATGAAATGATCTCGAGACTTTATCGACTTGTGAAATTCGAGATCGGGAATCCAATTCATATTCATCTCTTGTTTTATGTAGCCTTGAGGCTCATCCTTCTCTTTTAGACCGCATTCTTGAAGCTCAAAAGCATGATCTCGAATTGGTTCTTCTTAGCCAAAGTTGTTGGGATAAAATTGATATTGAAGGTTTGAAAGACTTTTATATTGATACTCGTGGCTGTATTCGAAAATTTGGTAGACTTATTGTGCCAAATATTATTGATCTTCGTAAAGACATTTTAGAAGATTCTCATCGATCTAAATTTACCATTCATCCCGGTAGTAGTAAAATTTACGTCGACATGAAGCGACTTTATTATTGGGATGGGATGAAATCTGATATTGCTAACTTCGTTAAGCGTTGCATAACTTGCCAACTCGTTAAGGCCGAACATCAAAGGCCCGGTGGGTTGTTGCAACCATTGGACATTCCTATTTGGAAGTGGGATCAAATTTCCATGGACTTCATTGACGGTCTTCCCTGTTCTCGTTCAGGTCATGATAGCCTATGGGTGATAGTAGATAGACTTACAAAATCCGCCCATTTTCTTCCCGTTCGGTCCAACCGGACCGTAGCTATTTTGGCCAAACTCTTTGTCAAGGAAATCGTTAGATTGCATGGAGTTCCTACTTCTATTGTTAGCAATCGTGATCCATTGTTTACTAGTGGATTTTGGAAAGGTCTTCAAAAAGCTTTGGGAACAAAGCTTAATTTTAGCACCGCTTATTATCCTCAGTCCGATGGACAAACCGAGCGTGTGAATCAAACTCTTGAAGATCTTCTTCATGCATGTGTTCTTGATTTTGGTGGAAGTTGGGAAGATCATATTTCTCTTGTTGAGTTTTCCTATAATAATAGCTTCCAATCTACTATTGGTATGGCTCCTTTCGAGGCACTATACGGAAGGCCATACCGATCTCCTTCGTGTTGGCTTGAAGCCGTTGAGAAGCTGGTTTTAGGTCCAGATTTTATTCAGGATGCCACAGAAAAGATTGAGCTTATTCGTCATAGGATGAAAGAAGCTCAAAGTAGACAAAAATCCTATGCCGATCACCGAAGAAGGAAATTAGAATTTTCTATGGGAGATTGGTGTTCATTCGTGTTTCACCTATGAAGGGTGTTGTGCGTTTCAGTCGATCGGGAAAATTAGCACCTTGATATATTGGTCCATTTCCCATCACCGAACGCATTGGTTCCGTGGTTTATCGCCTTTTGTTACCGGCCCAATTTTCTGCTATTCATGACGTATTCCACGTTTCTCAACTTCGGAAATGCCTTCGAGATTTCGATTCAGTTCTTGAGCCCAGTGTTATTGAAGAGATCGAAGTTTCGCCAAATTTAACCTATGAGCAACATCCTATTCGCATTATTGCTTCGGAGGTTAAACACCTTCGAAATAAAAATGTTCCTCTTGTGAAAGTTCAATGGTATTCAAATCCTAAGGATTGCTCTTGGGAATCTGGAGAATTCATCGAGCGAAGACATCCGTACTTACTCTCTCGTGCTCTTTAAAGGTGAACTTTTTTATTTCAAATTTCTTCTTTTTGTGTTGATATGCCTTTATTGTTGTTACTTCTTATTCATTTCTTAAAGATTGCAAGGACGCAATTTCTTTAAGGAGGGGAGTATGTAACAACCCGCATATTTTTGCGATTTTATATTTAAATATTTTATTTAAATATAGCATCGTTAGTCGGATTAAAGTCCGAAAAGCTACTTTTTGCAAACAGTCGAATTAGGGCTCGAGACCACTTCCATTGAGTCCAAAATGGTGTTTGCGACCTTTTTGAGTATAAGCATCGATATGTTTGGAGTAAGTTGATTTTTGCTATTTTCTGTTGGGCTTTTGGGTTTGGGTTTCACCCCAACTTACTCTATAACCTGGTTCAGCCCCTCCCCTCTCCTCTTCACTTCATTTCTATTTCCTTAAACAATCAAGCAATTGAAAATGTGGAGAGGAATGGGAAATTAGAAATCCAAAACCCTAGTTTCCTTAGCAAATACAAATTCTTGCTCCAAATTCAAAGAGGAGCTAAGGTAAGCATCTCCATCTTCTTCTTCAACTCATTCTCTCTTTAATTTCAGTTATTTCTTAAACCTAACTTAGGAAATGTTCTTCTTTTGAGCTTAGATTCAAGCTTTTAGAGTTGAGATTGAAGAGTGGTTGGTCTTCCTTTGTTTTCAAGCTTCTTCTTCCTTGTTTTTGTGTAAAAGGTGAGATTTTTATCTCACATCTATGTCTATATCCATCTCTGTTGTTAGGTATGAATTCCTAACATCTATTCATGATCATTTGCTTACGATTTGAATTGATATGGTTGATTACCAATTTTTGAATTTGAAGTCCAATTTTTGTGAAAATCCTACAATGGATGTTTGGATATGTTGTTTGGGGTGTATCGAAGAGCTTATAAGGTCGGGTTGTCGTTTGGCGTAAATCCTTAGTCGTCGTTGCTTGCTTGATCGCTCCCGAATCGATTTGGCCATTATGGCCTAGGCAAATTATTGCCTTTACCAGGAGTTCAGACGTCTGGATACCAATGCCAGACGTCTGGTTTTGCCTCCTGGAGAAAAATAATACACTGCAGAAAAATAAAAAGGGCAGTGACTAATTTCAGACGTTTGAATTATCATTCCAGACATCTGAAAAGTTGTCAGACGTCTGATTTATGATTTCAGACGTCTAGTTGATTTTTTGGAATATTTCCAGAAACCAAATCCAAACGTCTGGAACAACCCCTCAAACGGCTGGAAATTCCCAGTTTTGCCTATTTGCCTAATTTTGAGTAAAATTCTAGTGTTAATCGATTTTTGTCGATCCGATTAGTTGTTATCACTATTATCGTCTTTGATGACTTCTTTTTACGGATTTTTGGGAATATCCATTTTGATAGATTTGGTATCGATTACTTTAGATTTAATTCACGTCTTCGAACGTGAAATTTTGGTGATTGATTGCTTTTACAATCATTTTTATGGTTTGTCATTTTAAAACGCAAAGGTTTCTATACTAGTAGTAAATACTCAAACTCTTTCATCAAAACGATTTCAACACTACCTTTAAATACAAAACTCGTTTTAAAACCGTTTTCCAATCTATTAGTATTTACAAACCTTTACTTCATTCGTATGAGAAATCTAATTAAACGGCTTAGTAAAACAAGTGGTATGAAACGATTGCGTTTACTTTGTCGGTTAATTTTTGGACTTATTCGATTGAAACTCTTGTGACAATTTTCGAGTGGAAATCTACAATCTGTTCGTAAATATTTGAGTTAAGCAAGTGGTTATGGGACATGAAGCTAAACTCTTATATTTACTAGCTTAGTGTAATCGACACTTCTTGATGATCGATGATGATCATTTTATGGTTTAGACTAGCAATGTGCGATGTCTCTTTGTCCATGTGAGGGGACTGTACCTCATTTTATTGAGTTTCATCTCATTCTTTTATGGGCTAGCGACCCATGCTCTTTATTGTGTTCGGTTCATCGGATGTACCGTTATTGTACTACATCGATGTCCCGACTTTTTGGTTCATCGGACGTACCGTTATTGTACTGCGTCGTTGTTCCGAAGTTATGGTTAGCGACCATGGAATAGCATTCCATTTGTGATACACGTGTTGGTGAGTTTTCATGCTCCCGTTTGTGATAGGCCTTTTCCCCCCTTTTGTGATTTCTGGAATTCTATTGATAATTTCTAGAATTTGTGTTTCTCCAACATTTATGACTTGGCGAATAAAAATAAAGAATATGATATTTATTTTTCTTTGATCTTTGAGAAGATTCTTGTGATATTGAATGATTAATAGTTGATTTTCAAATATATATTATCTCAGTATGGCATTATTATTATCACATGTTTTAGTCATACCTCTTACTCTATCTCATTTTCCATGGTAATTATAGCTAGACTGATTCATTTATTATTTTCTTATTAAATAATACTCGGGTCGGACCGAGATGTTACAGGTGCTCCTGCTTAACTCCTCATCTGGGGTCATCTTCTGACTTTTGTCTAACTATATTATATTTGTAGTTTTTGTTGTTATACATTTGAGAAATAGACTCCATGATGTAAACTTATTCTTTTGCCTAGCACTTGTATCTATTCTTTTGTGATATAGTGGACCTTGATTGACCACTACTTTGTTGAACACTTTTGTGTGTTATATTCATATCTGTTTCCGCCTTTGAGATATGAACCTCTGTGACTGATTTATGTTATGCTTATTTCTATATTTGTTTCCGAAGGCCTCATAGCCACTATGTGGTAGCTTCGAGTTTGTATTTGATATGTTGGATTTCCTCTTGAGATGGAATGTAAGTTATTTTATCTGACATATCGGTACTCGCCCAAAGCAATTACACAGATGGTCGCTCCTCAACAGCCTTATTCTTCGTGCTAGTCGACAGCATTACCCAGTAGTGTTCTTGGCTAGCATGAGTATAGAGGTGGGGCGTCACTATACCTATGGAGTTCCCTCTGATAGCCCTCCAGTTTACGAAGGGAGTTACGGTACTGTATAGACTACGAGAATATATAAAATGTGTTAAAGGGGATATGGGTAACGCCTTAACGCTACTTTAATAGTTTACATTACTATAGACATATTATAATAGCGTATATTACTACATAGTAGATAGTTCCACAGATCCTTAGAGGATGGAAATCCAAAACATCCTTTAAATTACTTGTATTTCAGTTGATATTTCACTTGAGTTGAATTTATTAATATAAGAATGTTAATCCTGTCTCCTGTGTTTTGTATTTTGCTTTATGCTCGGGTCAGACTACGTGTCATAGCATTTGAGACTCACCTTTGGAGATTGGAGTTTTGTTTGAAGATCCATCTATCCAGCTTTCAGTTATTCTAGTTTATTCCAGTCATTTATGTTCAGATTCGTCAGTTGCTTATGTATTTGAGATTCATTTTTATTTGAGATTCTGTTGTATTTTGTTTTAGAATCTGATGTTTTATAGTAGCTTCATGAACTACTATTTATCTATTCTGTTGCTTATTGTTGTATTACTCTGTGTTTGTGATTCTGTGATTGATTTATTTACTGTATATGTTGAGTTTTTTTTAGCAAAACGGATGTGTAGCGTGGAACTACACAGCCGATTAGTGATAAATACTAAATAGTAATATTACGATCAACATGCCTGATCGTTAGCCAGAAAGAGTGTTTTAACATACATTAGCAGCAGTAGCAAAAAGAGTTAGAGATACCATAACAACACTAGACCAATATATACATAATAACCAGTCAGATATAAATAAAGATGAAGAGATACTTTCACGGATGGAATTCATGACCATAAGAATGATGATCAACCGGCGCGGCGGAAGATGCGTTGCCCACCGACTCAGCTGGTGGAGATCCGGGAGATGGAAGACGGAGCCGGAGTGGAGGTGAGAAGCTGGAGCCTGACCAAAAAGCAAAGATATTAATAATCCTATTGCATATAAACACTCTCGAACTAGCGGGTTTGTTCAAGACACGGGCGTTTCTTTCCTTCCATATAACCTAGCAGAAAATGGCTAGTAAAGAATCGAGAAGAGAATCCGGAGCGTTGTACTGCCAATGTTCGAAGAAGTTTGCTATGAAAGGGATGTAACCAAGAAGATGAGCACAAGAAGAGACCCAAACGAAATGAGCAGAGTCGCATTCGAAGAACAGGTGATTAATGGATTCGGCTTCCAAGTTACAAAGGGCACAGGTCTGATCAGATAAGATATTGAGACAAAAGAGACGGTCTTTGGTGTTAATGCGACCATGGATCAGACACCATTGAAAAAAAAGGATTCGAGGAGGGAGGTGGCATTTCCATATGCGTGCGAAAGAGAAAAGTCTGCCAGGGTGGTTCAGGAAGGAATAGCATTGGGACACTGAGAAGCCTTTAGAGGGGGATAGGGACCATGAGAATTGATCTGGGGAGGAGGGAGACAGGTTAAGAGAAAGAAGCAGATTGGCGGCGGCAAGGAATTCGCGAAGCAGACTATCTCCAAAAAGGGAAGCAGGACATAACGAAGCGGGACCGATGGAAACGGCATCAGCTACCTTGAGAAACTGATGTGGTGCGAAGGAAAAAAGAGTAGGGAAACATCGGTTTAGGGAAGAGTGGTGGAACCGAGAATCTTGCTAGAAGAGACATTTAGAACCATCACCTAGAATCACTTGAAAGAGCGGCTTGATATGGGCCAGGGAAGCAAGGATGCCAGACCAGAAGGGGGAGGGCTTGAAGAGGGGAGCAAGATGAAGGACACTGAATGGGTTATCTTGATAGTGAACAGAGAGGATCCAATCTTTCCAAATGAAGTGACCAGGTGTAAGAAGACACCATAGCCATTTGGCCAAGAGAGCAAGGTTGAGAGTTCGAAGGTTGACAATACCAAGGCCACCATGTTCATGGTGTAAACAGGCAATCCTCCAGTTGACAAGGCATTTGGCTTTTCCACCATTCCAGAGGAAGGATCTTCTAATGGAATCGATTCTCTTGGAAACCCAGGTAGGTAGTTTTTGGAATGAGAGCCAGTAAGTGGGTAAGGAAGAAAGCACCGATTTGATAAGTACCAGTCTGCCTGCGGCCGAAAGAGCATCAGCTTTCCAGCCCGAAAGTCTGGCTTCAATCTTAGAGACAAGGGGAACCCAATCGGCGCGCTGGAGTTTGGTGGGACGTAAGGGAATACCAAGGTAGGAGATAGGGAGGCAATATTGCAGTTGAGGATAGATGAGATGGAAGGAGCGAGATTATCAGCATTACCAAGCATAATGATGGAGCTTTTGTGAAAATTGATGGAAAGGCCAGAAATGAGTTCAAAGGCGTATAGAAGGACCTTGAGACAGTGGATATGTTCAGGCGTGGGTGAGGCAAAGAGAATAGTATCATCAGTGAATAGGAGGTTGGAAACCATCAAATTAGAGTTGGCAGGGCCAATATCGGCTAAACAGTTGTTCGAGATGGCCAGCTTAGCCATGCGATTAAAGACGTCTGCCACCAGCACAAATAAAAGCGGCGAGAGAGGGTCTCCCTGTCTGAGACCATGGGCAGATTTGATAAGGCCACCCGATGAGCCGTTGATCTGAATGGAAGAGAGACTGGAGGTCAGGATACATTTTATCCATTCGCACCATTTCATTGGGAAGCCTCTGTGAGATAGGAGATCGAGAATGAAGTTCCAATTAACAATCAAAAGCCTTAGAGAAGTCTAGTTTAAGGAGGACACCCGGTATGTTGTTGGAATGGCAATAGGAGATAACTTCCTGTGTAGCTGCCACACAGTCTAGAATGTTGCGATCCTGGATGAATGCGGATTGCTCCGGCCCTATCAACTGATTCATGAGAAGCTGAAGGCGGTTGGCGAGGACTTTGGTGATAAGCTTGAAGGTGGTGTTGAGGAGACTAATGGGGCGGAAGGCTGCTAGGGAATTGGCACCTTCAGATTTCGGGAGGAGGACGATATTAGCGTAGTTGAGCCGGGATATGGATGCGGGGTTGGAATAAAATTCCGAGCACAAGTCAAGGATATCTGTCCTGATAACTTCCCAAAAGTGTTTGAAGAAAAAAGGGCCAAAGCCGTCAGGACCCAGCGATTTACTGTCATCCATATTCTTGAGGGCGGACAGGATTTCATCTTCAGAGAAAGGAGCATCAATTGGGGTGGTGGGGGATTAGGGTAGAGAAGGTTCCAATCTATGGGGGGAGGGAGGGTGATGGTTTGTCAAGGACAGAGCGGTAGTAATGAGTAAACAGGTGCAGAATTTCAGTCTGATCAGTGACAGGCGAATCGTTGTGGATAATTTCAGGGATGAACAGGGATCTACGGCGGCCACTCGCAAACTTGTGGAAGTATGCCGTATTTTTGTCACCATCTGCTAACCACTTGGCTTTAGAGCGCTGCTTCCAACCAATCTCCTCCTGTTTCATTAGTCTTTTGAGTTCAGCTTCCATATTTCTAAGTTTGAGAGTCTCGGAGTCATCGAGAGGGTGCGACTCCTCGAGAATATTTAGCTTGAGGATTTCATCTTGCGTAGAGGAGATACGGTTTCTGAGCGAGCTCCAAATGGATTTGGCCCAAGGTTTAAGAAGTCTTCTCAGCGATCTAAGTTTGCCTACTACCCGAGCCGAAGCAGAATTGGACCTAATGGGCTGGGCCCATGCGAATTTAATAAAATGCTCGAAAGATGGTTCAAGTATCCAGAGTCTTTCAAATCTGAATGGTCGAATTTGATTAGAAAGAGAGCCCGATTTCAGAACGAGGGAACAATGGTCAGAGAGGATAGTTGCAAGGCCAAGACAGGTAGATAGAGGGTGGATATCGTCCCATGCAGAGTTGAAGAGAAAACGATCTAGTTTAGCCAAGGTGGGAACCTGACGCCTATTAGACCAGGTAAAGAGGCGGTTGCTGATAGGGGGTTCAATCAAAGAGCAGGAGTTGATGAAAGCATTGAAGGCATCTGAGTCGGTCGAGAAATTTCCCGAGTTTCTTTCGTATGAGTATCTTGTTGTATTGAAATCTCCACCAAGCACCCATGGACCATATATGTGTGTTGCGAAATTCATGCAGGTTCTCCAGAGATTTGCCCGGTCTTGAGCTGTTTGGGGTCCATAGATGTTTGAAAAGAAGAATGTAGTATTGGATTGCATATGTCTAAGAGCTACATGCAAAACAAAAGGCTGATGACTGATTTGACCAAGAGACCATACAGATTCATCCCACATGGTGATTAGACCCACCTGGAGCCAATGGCGTTTGAGTGAGCCCACCCAGAAAGCTGTGGGCCACCAATTTGACGAATAAGTGCGGGAGATGGATCAGAAAGTTTAGATTCTTGGAGCAGGAGGATATCTATGTGTTGAGGGGACAAGGATAGGTAAACTGACTACCTTTTAGAGGGGTCCCCTAGCCCTCGAATATTCCAGGAGACAAATTTCATTGGGAAAGGGAGAGACGCTCTTGTTCTAGGGTTTGCATGGCAGAATAATGTTCATCTAGAATAGAAACTCCCATGCAACGTGCTAATTTCTTATTTAATCTACTATTAGCAAAAGAGAAAACTACAGGTTTATAAAAGCTACTTGTAGCTCCAGGCAAGGAGGAGGCTCAGACGGTCCTTGAGCTTCTTCTGACTACTAATGGGGAGAGACCTTGCAAGGTGGGGTGAACAGGAGCCCTAGGAGGGGGAGAGGCTGGAAGATTTTCGGGAGCTGGAGTTGGGGCAGGAATCGGGGCTTGAAGGAAATAGGGCATAGAGAGGTCAAAGTCAAGTATGGGGTCCCACCGAGTTGGAGCTGGATCAGCGTTCTGAGCCATCATGGGGTTAACGTCCTCTAAAGGGTTCCGAGGAGGGGAAAACGAGGTAGATTCTTGGATCATAGCATCAAAGCGCTCATTGGAATCCAGATCATTAGAATCAAGTGGGCCCTTAAAGCATCTGAACTCCTTTTCAATATCTATACCGAGGGGATAAGTCTCTTGTCTAAATCTAGGATGTGAATGATCCCATCGAGAAACCGTAATGAGGTAATCTGCATTGTTGAGACGGACCTTGTATGAGGAGGAAGCGGCTATTCCCACCAAAAATTGCATCTTGACATAAATCTGACGGCGATCTAACTCTGACCATTCGCATATATCGAATTCAGTAAATCACCCTACTGGGTTTAGAGCAGTCTGAACGGCATCTTGATTGTTTCTGAGAAGTTCTGGGAAGCCCTTGATGGTTGCCCAACTGGGCGGTTCTAACTCAATGGAGGACGGCGGCTCGTAGCCTGGCCAAGCCTCAAGGTAAATCGACCCCCCAGCTTTGGTAAGGATCTTGGTGTTGAGTACAGTGGTTTTCAAATGCTCGGTGGGGCAACAGATCAAAAATCGATTGTTGTCTAGAAGCCAAATCGCCCAATCCATATGGTTAAAGGAGGAGGACAGGACAGCTTCGAGGGTCTCCACGGTCCAAATGCCATCTATAATAGTTGCGGTGATATAGAGTGAGAAATCTGCCATGAGAAAATTAAATGGAGGAAGGGTGGGCTGGTAAGGAGAAGAAGGTGATTTGGTTTGAAGCAGAGGGAAAGGATTGAAGTGATTGGATGAGTTGGATATATTGGGGTTGAGAACGGGGTCAGTTGGCTGATTTGATTGTACCACACGTGTATGTTTAGCATTGGAAGCACCTGAAGCAAGTTTTGGGGTTCGAGGATTTTGTGCAGGGAAATGATTACTAAGAGAAGGTGAAGATTTTTTTGAGGGGCCCAATGTAGAAGGTTTATAGGGACAATGGGCATAATGATGGTCATAATAGCCACAGCGGAAGCATAGCCTAGGGTCTCTACAAGAGGACGCCACGTGGCCCAATCCCGCGCATTTGAAACATCTTTTTTTCTATTTCAAAAAATCGATGGTTTGGCGGTAGGTTTCAAAAAATGGAATTGGGCGCCGACAGTTGAAATTGGGCGGGGACGGGAGGAGGGGCTGGAGAGTAGATGGTGAAGAGGAACGAGGGGTTGCGGCAACCTGAGCGTAGGATCTCCCATTGACGAAACGGGCCTGAGGAGAGTGGTTTAAGGTGGGGAAAGGAGGAGCAGGTTCGGTGTCGGGGGAGCGTTGGGTGGGACTAGCCTTGGAATGGGATTGGGGGCCAGAGGAAGGCGAGGATTGAGGAAGGGGGAGATCATGAAAATATTTGGGAGGGACGAAAGAGATTCCAGTGAAAGAAAGAGAGGGCGAAAACGAAGAGGAAGGACGGGACGCCATTGAAAACGAAGAAATAATTGTCGAATATATATGTTGAGTTTTGTCAAATATAAATTAACAATCTGATATTTGGAGCAATTTAAGTCCGACATGTGCGGATGTGAAAGGTTCGAAATACCAGGTCGTTATAATTGCGGACGCTCTGCCGAATTTTCGGGAGTTTGGAAGAAAATATTGATAGCATAAAGCAAAGAGGAATGGAGTAGAAGTTGATTAGTTGAAGTTTATGTGAAGTGTTGTTAGTAAAAATGTTGGTAGGAAGTTTGGTTGGATTTTGGTGAGAACTCCTAAATTACTATATTTTATTTTGAATGATGATATGATGTTTACAAATGGATGTTTAATATGCTTTTATCATCAAGTTTGGTTGTTTTCTTATGACTGTTGAAAATATATGCATGTCACGAATATACACGTTGATAAACACAAAAGGAAATCACTTTCCATGAATTAATGAAATGATGTATATGGAAGTGTTAAACCTCTTAAAAATGGTTTAAAATGTATTTGAAATGTTTTGTAGACATTTAAAAGTGTTTTGGTGAATCTTGAAAAGAAATAGAAAATTTGGTTAAAAATAAGTGTGTCGCGTAACGGTAGTTCGCTATTTCGCGCTATAAAAGTCAAACAAGTGTAAAAGTTGGAAAATAGCTTAGAATTCTTCAAGGTAAGAATTTTCCGAACTATTATATCCATAGTTTTCCAACGAAGGAAGAAAATCGAGATTTTGATAAGTAGATTTTGAAATATGAGTTAAACAAGTTTTGAAAAAATCTTGAATTTGCAGTTCGAAATCCAAAACTGGATTTCTTTAAAAATGATGTTTTAAATTGTTTAAAGATGTGAAATAAATCTTATAAATCCTTTAAAATGTTTTAAAAATGATTTGAGTAATAAAAATGGATTTTCAAATAATAAAAAGTTGTTTCGATCAATATAGCTTAAAATGCACTTTCCGTGGCAATTTTTCATAGCACTTTTCTATAACTTTTGAAATATAGTTTTAAACTTATCGATTCTTATCCAAATCTTCTATAAATGTTTTTGAATGATTTATAAAGTGTTTTAAAGGTAATTATAATGATTTATGAAATGGTTAAAATGTTTTAATGATTTAGAGTCGATCAAATAACTTGATTGCCTTATGGGTGTTAAAGAGATAGTGTCTCGGCTTGAGTTTGGAAAACCAGTTTCCTGCTCTTCCTGGCTATCCAGTCTGGCCCGATGGATGGGATAGTGAATTTGATTTACTTGGATCGAAATTTTCTAAAGAATAAAGAATAAGGATTTTCAAGGTTTAGAAAACTTGGATTTTATGGAGATGATCTTCTTGTACTCGATGTTAAAGCCCAAAGTGGGAACTCATACTATTCGTTGAATTAAAAGGTGATTTTGTCGTTATTCCGTCCATGGTATTTGTTGAATACGGGGATTGATATTGAGTAGAATTAGATGATTTCTATAGATTTCGCTCACTTAATATTTACTGGTTTTGGATTAATATCCTAGATAACATGTTTTTAACTCAATCGAAATTGAGAGTTTTGAATTAAGAAATCTTTGTTAAGATTTAAGCAAAATGATTTGGAATTCATTTATATTCCTATACTTAAAATTTATTAGTTTGGATTTATAGTAAACGATATTTTGAATAACATTGTTTTTATTCAATGTTAAAAGTTGTGATTTGGAAATCTTTGTTAAGATTTAAATAAAGGATTTGGAATATTTTTCGAAGAAAAGATGAAATGATTTGGAATATAAAACGGGTTTTATGTAATAAATGGATTTAAGGAGTGAGGTTTAATGATTATGTATATACTGGAAAGAATGTTTTGGAAATATATATCTCCGAAAGAGATTTTGATAAAAAGAACATAATCAATTAAAGAATGATTCCCTATTCACTAACCTCTTTTATCGATGATGGGTTTCGAAGGAACCGGGGTCGGATTTGGGTGATTCCTATCCAGAGACCACTTTGAACCAATCTACGTTTTTGAAGTAAAAGACCAAAAGTTGAAGATATTGAGACGAATAGTAACAAAGGACTGCTTGTTGATTTGGTTAGGGATAACTCCCGAAATACTTATAGTATCGGTGGTCTCTTTGTTACGAAAAATCTCAGAAACACAAGGACTAATCTCTACTAATCTTATGATGTGGTAGGAGAGTGCCTTCGGTTTGTCCTGTTCTTAGACAAGTTGTATGGACGAGTGTCTGACCTTGCATTCTAAATCACAATGAGTGGTCTCTATATAATGTATATTAGTTGGTGGCGAAAAAGACACCTTCTCTTAGCTTAACACCCTTTCCTGAGACATTTGAGCTCAGGAAGCTATACATTTGTAGAAATCATTCATGTGACTGTGGAATGGCAATGTGGCATTCAAAGAGGAAAGCTGATGTGTTATGTGAAAGGTAATCGTTACCTCAGGCCTCACACCCGGAAATGGCCAAAACAGGGTTATATGCAGCAAGGCTAAGTGGTATGCAACTATTAGGGTATGATCATCCTCATCTAGATATATTTCTTCCTGCTATGACGTTTGGGATGTAAATTATTGTGGATGTATGCCACGAGGTCCCTCGGATAGGTTGGTAACGACTAGGGGATGATATATTTGGTACTCTCTAGTTACAGAGATAGGCCGATCTTGTGTTGGTAGAGGATCCTTTATGTTGGTCCTCGGTACATTCCTTTAGAGATGTATTGTCGGAAGGTAGTCCCTTCACCTGGTCATTTGTATGGGATCCATTTCCCAATAATTACCTTTACGAACCTAATTGTAGAACCCCCGTTGGGCTAGTATGCTGGAATTTAATCAATGCAACAATCTCGGCTAAGATTAATAAGTTTACTTGCAAATGTTTTCAAAGATATGTCATTAAAAATAATATCAAGTATTTTGACGTAGAAAGATTTAGTTATCATAAGGTAAAAACATATCCGTGTTTATGTGCGGCGTGGTCTTATGAGATACCTTTTCGTTTTCAAAATGCGTATTTTGAGTTCTCACACTAGTCCCATGACTGACCCGGAGTTTATTTTCCATTTCCTTAAACTCTAGGTGCACTAATTTTTCCTGGGCAGCCTAGTAGTCAGTTTAGTTTAGAAGAAAGCTGGATGGAGCTCGAAGCATGGAGTCGGAAGATTTTACTGAAGATTTTTGTCTATTTCCACCACACTCTTGTACTATAGTATTCCCCATTTGTAAGGACAGGATTTATAACTGTCCATGTTTTTAACTCTGATAAATGTAATTTAATTTCCGCTTCAAAGATTTTATGTTGAAATAACATATGTGAGATTCTGTTCTATATTATTTTCTTTCTTACCCTTAAGAATCCGCTTCTCCGGCACTTGGATTTACGGCACGTGAATACCGAGGATGTATTAGTGTCGATTTATGGGAGTCGAAGAAACAGGTCCTCAGAAATTTAGGCCACATAGGCTATTAGGCACTAATACCATCGTTGAAACTAGACCAGCCCGCAGCGGAAGAAATGAGTAAATTCAAAAAAAAAATTCATTATTCGATCTTATTGGGTCTATGTAGTCTAAATTCATTTAGAACTTCTCTAAATCTAGTTTAAATGAATTTTACTTTGATTTATTTTGTATTATATTTTGAACATGTGTAGCATATACAGATAGGTTTAAACATCCACGTGCAACATAATAATGTGTGCATGGTTTAACATGTCTGTGTATAGATGCTAGGATTTACATTGCAATGAACATGATATTCCCACTTGCATTCGATTATATCGTCTAAATGTATGTACAAGTGCATCAATATTGTAGCAACACAATGTATATGTGTGAAAACAAAGAAATATTAATTATAAATAATTTATAATATATGTATATAATGCACATGCACGTGCACACCGACATATATATATATACATATATATACATATATATATATATATAACAATTAAGGTGATACAAAGAAGTTGTTTGAAATGAAGGGGCAATGTATTATTAAAGGGAGAAAATTAATATGTGATAACATGGTCATTAATCTCATTTAATACTACATTTTCTTTTCCAAACATAGAAAAAAACTAACGTGTGATGAATTTTATAAAGTGTTTGGGGCATGAAATAAAATTTTCGTCCAGAATCGCACAAGCAATCAGCTGGTAGAGTGGTTAGCGGTGGACCTTTCAACTATCTCAAATGATGTGTCTCAATAGCTATGTATTTTGGGTCGGGCTTCTCTCCCCAATGTGTCGATTTAGTGCCCTTAATCTGATGGTTTCCATTAGTTCGAAGACATTTATACATCTAAACATCTTCTACATCATGCATAGAGTTCCACGATATTTAAATTGTAAAATTGAAAATCCTAATCTCTTGTCAGCCACAATAAGATATTTTCATTTAAACTGCGTGCTCTTTTTAGTTCTTGCTCTTCTCTTTATAGATTAATACTATCTGCTCCCTTTTGTAAACTTTAATCAGAGTTTGATAATAGATTCGTAATCTATCATGTAATTTTTGATAAACAAGTAACATGAATCGTTAATCTTTGTGGACTTAGGTCAATGCGACTAAATCACATTAAATATTTATCATTCAGTTTTTATCTATTGTTTACATTTGTTATTTGGATAGTATCTAAGTTTGGAATAGATGTTTCATCGCCACATCAAATTTGAGGAATTTCCGCATTAATAATATAATTTTCACCGTAGGTTGCCATAATATCGGCATATTACCTAGTTAGAACCAATGTTCAAGATTCCGATCAGAACTTCGGAATTTCGACCATGTCATTTCGGTTCCGTTCAGTTCCAAAACAAAATATGACCAAAAATATCATTTTCGGCCTGAAACTTTAAAAAATAAGCTTGGGCTAGGTGAAAATCAAAGTCAAATATCATGAAAAATATAGCAAATTTGGTGAAATTTAGAATCATTTACAAGAAAGAGGAATAAAAAAAAACTAAAATCGACATCAAATATCAATGGAAAAAATAGAGCAGCTGCAGCGAGCAATAGAAAATCAAAAGAAACCAAGCGAAACTTGTAATCAAATTTAGGAATTACTAACTTCAGATTCAAAGTCGATCAACATATTCTATTAGTTTCACATATTCATTCATTTCTAGCCTTAACCCTAGTTTTTCTTTTTCCATCGACGACTTAAAGTTAAGGTTTTAAATGAGTAAGTTTGAGTTGTTATAGTTTATTATTTTATTCGAAATGAAATAACCGAACAGAAGTTAACTTGAGTCTGCTTGTGACATCCAATACTAAGAGCATCTCCAAAAAATGTGAGAATACATTTCACAAAATGTATACTTGAATTTTGTAATCGGTTATTTTCTCCAATAGAATATAACCAGGCTCTTGTTCAACAGGCGTTTGATGTTCAGGAGCCTGTTGAACAGATGCCTGACATTAAAAAATTATAAAATATATATTTCAGACGCTTGTTGAACAGGCGCCTGAACACCGGGCGCCTGTTGAACAAGCGCCTAACAATATGACGCTTGTTCAACAAGCGCCTGGGATGGAGGCGCTTGTTGAACAAGCGCCCATCACAATCCTGCATCCCCGAGCTATGCTGCCTCAAATCAACACTATCACATTATATACACTCTGTTGGAGCAGCGTTTCAGTGCACATTTTACAAAATCTGAAATCCTAGCCACTGTCGGAGTTGCTCTAAAGTACACTAATTATCATGGGCTGTATTTATATGAGATAATATAATATTTGTGAGGATAATTTGGTATTAATTTGACGTGTATTGTATATTTTTTCTTGAAACTTGTATAATATTTGTAACTGTAAAGATAGCATAAATATGTTAGTACTATCTATTTACTTAAAGAATAATATACCGGAATTACAAGAGAATCTCAGAAATTTTTTGAAATAGAATCAAAATTTTAAAATTTACCATGGACCGAAACCGAAATGGAAATCAGAATTTTAACTTCATAGTGGAAAACTAAGATAATGAGAAAATTTAACATAGTTGTATGCTTCATCTTATTTTAAACGTATCATATTCATTAACATCTTAATACACATTTCATCAATATCCAGGGTCCATCTATATCCACTCACAAAACCGTGACCTATGTAGTATTAAGACAACGACTAATATCCCAATCCTAATCAAAAGGTGAGTAAATAAGACACCTCACATGAAGACAAGTGCCCATAAACTTTACAATTAATCAAATAATCAAGTAAAAATGGATGGTCACCCATTCACCAATGGGCCACTCGCACTTTCTTCATCAAAAATTTGCTCCTTAATAATTCAAATGACCACATGGCCAACTCAACTAATTCCATATAAATCCTTAGATCCCAAAAACTTTGACTACAATTTCTTATTCCTATTTTCCATCTTCTTCCTATTTCCTAGCTGTTCCATACATATTCCTACTCCATTTCATTAAATTATATCATATTCTATGTAAGAGACTGTTTTTTTCATCGTATTTTGCCAACATATACTAAAGATTCTGAATTTATTAGTCAATCAAGAACATGCCAGTAAGTTTTTATTTCAAATATTTTGAAGTTTCATTTTAAAATTTCATGTCTGCATATTCCCATGCATGTTATGTCATGTTACTCACATATTCTTTTCAATATATCTGTCTAGATTCTTCAATGGCTATTCAGAACACCTTCAAACACTAGTTCAAGAAGCAGAAAAGAGCAATGCAGTAAGACTCAACACATAGTGTTTCTTTCAACATTTTCTGTATATATAATATATATATGTTGATTATTTTCACTTGTATTTAGATATCACTGAAGAAGAATCTGACCAAGAAGAGGAGAGTTGTAAAGAAGTAGCCAGATACGATAAAAGTGCAGCAAAAGAAAGGAAAACACTAACTATACTGCTAAATAGGGACGAGAGCGAAGCTTGTTTCTATAAGACATTACAACTAAAACGTTTGCGCTTCGAGAACCTTGCAAAGGAGATTTATCATACAAGAAACTTGAATTTTATGAAAATGGGAAGCAAGAACAATTCTGCAGTTTCTGTAGGATGCAAAGTGCTGCCTATATGCGACATTGCGACACTTGGCAGCATGCAATTGGATAGGGATGTTCAGAAACAAAAGAAGGCGGTATCAAAGATGAAGGAGCTGATAAGGTGGGCTGCTGCTGCTAACAAGTCTGGAAGAGCTGGAATCAAAGGATGGAAGGTATAATTTTTTAATAAAGATTTCATGCTTATATAGCATGAGTTATGGAATCCATGAAAGTTTATGAAATTGTAGAAATAATGATAGCTGATGGTGTTATGATGTGGTAGGTTACTTACTTCAAAAACAAGACAAAAGAAGCACAAGATGATGAAAGCTCAAATTCAAGCAGAATAAGCTTTAGGTGGGATGTAGGAAGCTGCTCGACTTCTTCTGTGTTTTCTCCACTTTCGATTGCTTCGGCTCCTTCAAGATTTCATGAACATAAAGCTATATCAGATACAATGGTTACTCTACCAAGTTCTACTAGTAATTCATTAGAGAACTTGAGAGAAGAAGAAGAAGGTGGTGGTGGTGGTGGTGGTTGTAGAGGAGCTCAATGGATAACTTCTGATTCTGATTGTAAGTAATTTTGTGGAACATATATAATTTTCTTTCAGTTTTTGAGTTTAATATAACTATTATATCATGTTTCTCTCATTTGCAGTTGTTGTGTTAGAGCTCTAGAAGAAAGTGCCATTACTTTAATGGAAGAAAAGGCAACAGCTGTGAAAGGAGGTTTTGGTTTCGCTAGTGTGAGTTTACTAGTTATTGAACGGCAAGAAATGCTCTGGGCAGCAAATTAAATTCTTTTTGGAAGTGATAGTAATAAATTTGAGTGTAATGTACATATTTCAATTATTTCAGTTGGAGGTTTATTTCTGATTATTTATTGCTACACAGTGTCTTCACATGAACTGAAACTTAAAGATATTTAAGACCATCACTGATAGTGGTCGTTTGGAAGAAAGGAGAACCTCCCTCTTCTTCTTGAGAACTCACACAGTAGTGGAATTTTGAACGTGAGTTCCCAAGTATGATTTTAAAGGGAGTGCTAAATGGTATTTAGCGCTAAATGATTTTTGAAAATCGTTTATAAAGCCGTATGATTTTAAGAAAATCATTTAACAAGCTAAGCCTTTTTTTTTTCCTGAAACTATTAATCAACAACACCATATTAGCCGTATGCAACACTACTGCTAAAAGGGTCAAAACCGATCGAGTATAAGTAGTCATTTACAAGGTGAGTGAAGGGGAAAAAAAATTGCATCTAAGGAAAACTAACACGGTCGATATTATAAGTCCGAACTCTCACCTCTTTACTGATAAGCATGATTGATTCATCATCATATTATGTAAGCAATACTAATGCCATATCTAAAGTATATACCAAAACTTATTCAAAGTCTCTTAATATCAATCTATGAAAATAAATGTAACATACAACCTAGAGATCAAGTAACCAAGTGAACATGCTGCATCCAACATCGCCAAGCTTTATAATAGAGAAACATGCAGCAAGTCATCACATTGCCATCTTTTTTGCCTCTCTACTGAAATAATCATTCCTTCAACATCAAAGAGTTACTCCTATTACTCCTAACATAGTTGGATAACTGGATGTCATCATGAACCTCCCATGTGCTTCTCTAGACTCTACTAGGATTCACTACCAACGTCGTCCCTTACATGACAAGGGATATATACTATTCTTCATTCGAGCAATGCGAATCAAAATGATCAAAATCACATATTTGAAACCCTATCATCATGCTTTCGAATAACTGAACTATGGAGTATTTTGAATATTGATAGTAATTTCTCTTACAACTTGATAATTGTTATACTGTAATTTACATTTATATTACCGGAGCTCAAGTAATTATATAATAGAAAAATGACAAATTCTATTCAAACACCAAAAAATACTGTACCCACACCAAAAAATACTTTATGTACTCCATGATATTACAACACTACCCATACCCTTCAATAAAATTACTTCACTTACCTTTTTCTTTTTTTAAAATAAAATTTCCAAATCAGAATCCAACATAACAAGTTCAACTCTACGTGCTTACGTAGATTTTCATGTCTTTAATTCATATCAATCCACATTTTTGAAGAACTATCAATATCTATTTAAAAATCATTACCTTAGTTGCGTTGATTTGAAAGTTTAAAAAACTAAAAAGGAAAAGAAAGAATAATAAAATTATTATCTCTTTTATTTTATTCTATTTCAAGATTGTACTCAAATTCCTACTTAAAACTAATAATGTTTCCTTTTGTTTTTATGAAACTTACCATTTTAATTTAATTATTTACAAAACAAAACTATTAAGGTTGTAATGAAAAAGAATGACAAATATGTCCTAAGATTAATTTTGAAAATGCACGTGTATGTTAAGTAATTTTCCGTGTTTGAATAGAGTTAGCCTAGGAAATAATTGTCGTTTGGGAAAATACAAATATTGAAATATTCTTAGAATATTTCCTAATATATAGATAGTATTTTCTTAACATCCCCACTTAAACTAATGATGCGGTTACCATAAGCATCAATTGTGCCAATCAAAATCGAAAAACGAGAAAATGAGTCAAACTTAGTAAAGAGGTCTGCAATCTGCATGGAAGAGGAAACGAACGGTAAAGTAACGATGCCTTTTTCAAAAGTGACGTGTGATGCGATAATCAATCTCAATATGATTGGTCCATTAATGAAAGACGGAGTTGCGAGAAATCTAAACACCACTCTTTTTATCAAAATACATAAGAGTAAGACCAGAAAGAGACACCCCATATCAACAAGTAAGCATCACAACCAACAATCTCTCTGTAGTAAATATCTGCTTCAGGTGAAGAATGAGAAACCACTGATTGCTTCTTACTCTTTCATGACATAAGAAAACACCCAGAAAGATACAAAAGCCAGTAATAAACTTGTGATCCCTGAGATCCCTACCATAATCAGCATCAAAATAGGCCCCCAAGGAGGAGGTGGATGAGACATAAGGCTATGGAAAATAGTATGTCGAAGGTGTCTTAAAATATGAAGGATAGTTGCCAATGAAGTGTAGCCAGAGATGCTATAAGCCGACTAACAAATTGCTCCGCATATGATATACCCATAGGAGTGATAATAAGATAAACTAAGCTTCCAATGATGGTACAATATAAAGCATGATCTAACAGTGGTATACAATCTTAAAGGGAGTATTTTGCATCAATTTTAACAGAAGTATCAATGACCTTATTATCAGGAAATCTAGCTTTCTCAAGAAAGCTTGTGATGTATTTTGATCGTGAAAAAAAAGATAATCTTTTCGGGAGTATGCTTCCCCAATTTCTAAGAAATATTTGAGAGGACCAAGCTCCTTTATTTCAAATTTCCTAGCTAACTTCTTTTCAAAGTAGCAATGCTATCAATATCATCTCCTATAATAATGATATCATCAATATATAACGATAGTACAATACATCCTGCATTAGAGTTTTTAATAAAAAAGGCATTATCACTGAAGCTAAAGGCAAAACCAAAAGATGTGACTAACAATAGAAAAATTCTCAAACCAAGTACAATGTGCTTGCTAGAATATGTACAATGCTTTCTTAAGCTTGCAAACTTATCTAGATTCATGTGTAACACCTTGAGGAGGCTCTGTATAAACTTCTTGTCCAAGTTCTTCATTCAAGAAGGCATTTTCAACATCAAGTTATGAAGTAGATCGTTATAGAATAGAGGCTACAATAATTAGAATACAAATGGTGGTCATTTTTTAATAGGAGTGAAATCTCCTCATAATCCATGTTGTATTGTTGAGAGTAATCTTTTGCAACCAGTCTAGCATTATGTCTTTCAATAGATCCAGCAGATTTGGTTTTGATTTTACATACCAAATGACAACTAATAATACTTAGCATGTGATAGGAAACTAAATCTTAAGCACTAGTCTTTTGCAAGATAGAAAGTTCATCATTCATAGCCTCTTGCCACCAAAAATTAAGAATTTCCTCTTTATAATAAGTTAGCTCGTAATGATTAAGAATAAAGATTAAAGATGAAGAAAAGATGAAGAGTAACAAGAGTAAGCCAAATTAGGTAATTTTTTGGCTTACGAATTCATGTAGAATGATAGAGAGGTGGATCTATAGAATCAATTGGAGGTTAATGGGCCATAGAGGTAGAGGAAGCTTCATGTGTCCTAGCCTCTATGGAGCTATAAATATTATTATTACACTCAAAAAAGGAGTAATATGAATAAGATAAGAAAATTTTAATTTATGAGTGCTAGATGGAATGGAGTAAAATGGAACATGTTCAATAAATGTAACACTTGGAGACAAATAAACCTTTTGAGTGGTAAGATCAGACATCTATACCCCTTTTTATCCCCACCGTAGCTAAGATAGAAAGTGTATGATAGACCGAGGAGATAGCTTATATAACGATCCTGACTCGGCCTTCGAAAATCGGCACCCGTACTTCACCTGTACTTGAATGCCGTAGATTCAAACGCCGAATCAGGCTCGCCGGAGCTTACAGTAAGTATAACAACACAGCGGAAGAAAGAAATGAATGATATCATATACATCACAAATGATACAATATCCAGAATGATATACAACAATGATATCTATATGATACAAGAATATCAGAGACAAATAATAATGTTACAGTGGAAACAACAGAAGTGATAACTCCAAACGATCTGAAAAAGAGAATAAATCCAACAACTCCAACATCAAGCTCGAAACCCCATCACATTTTACAAAGATAAGCAAGAGCAGTAGTCTCTGTGAACTCTAAAAAACTGAACTAGCTCCCGATAATCTACTAAACCTGACTATCTGAAAAACCCAACTCTCCCGTGTGGGAAATTGTGGGCACCCAGAGTTTAGGAAGGGAACAATAAACTCCAGTTCAGTCGTGGGACTGGTATGAGTAAACAAAAACAGTTTATCTTTATACAACAAAAGAATTTTAAACATTGAAATCCGCAATGCTTTTTGGAAAATGAAACTACCATAAGGCCTCCCGCCACACACACAATGCAAACGCAGAATTGGAGGAGATTTCTCCTTATGATAGTCAAACATGCTCACTACGCAAAAACACCTTTGATATTATTACTAGTGCATAGTGTAGGAAACATTTCGAAAATATATTATTAATCTTAGCCAGCATACAACCATTATTGTATGCCTACTATAGCTACTATGTTCAATAGCAGGTTATACAACTAAAACCGTACAAGGCTCGTATTGTTTCTTTGGATTTTCCAACAAATGGTCAGGCTAAGGAACTTCCTATGCCACATGGGAACGCCTCTAGAGGGACGCCCCGAGAACCTACCTGGCTCTCTGCCAACACAAGGCCGGTTACCCCCTTCCCGGGAAGTAAACATGAGATATGCCACCCCCGGTCGTTTGCGACCTTTATCCGAGGCGGCTCGATCACAAAGCAACAATCACACAGTAAATGAGATTGGAGCAACCACATAGGTAAATATCTGGGATCCATACCATAATATCACCTTTTTCTAGAAGGAATGGACATACCCTAGGGGAGCTACCCCTGAAACCTTGCCGCATTTTCCTGTTTCGACCATTTCCGGGGTGTGAGGTCCGATGAGGTCTCGTCCACAAAGCTACGCTTTTTCACAAAGTCATGCTTTGATCAACAAATGATTAGCAAATGATCAACAAATGATCAGCAACACACATCAACACTTAGCATGCCACACTACCAAATTGGGAGTATATCACTGATAACCTTCAACTACATAACATCTGAGCTCGTACGTCTCAGAGAAGGGTGTTAAGCTAAGAGAATAAATCTCCGCCACCAAATAGAAATGCATTTTATAGAAATCAGCTTTATATCTCAAAGTGTAATGTCAGACATACGGCCATACAAGTATGTTCCGGGTTCGAACAGAACCAAAGGCACTTCTAAAGAAGCCCTTGCAATCCGGGTATTCACAATCCCGATCGGACTTCCCATCACTTAGGAAATCTCTATACCGGCGCGACTCAGTGCAGAGACAATCGACGGGTTATCCTTTCGTTTTCACAAATACCTGGTCTTCACCACCAGTCTTCAAATGCTATCCATATACGACGTATCATTATTCGGAATGGGTTATATGACACAAAGGTCCTCTCCCGGCTAAACCGAATAATGAGCGCAATATTTTAAAACATTTGGATATTGGGATTTCAGTTAAATCATAACTTATTACCCAAAACTTCTCTTTCAAATGGTTTAAACACATTACCATTTTAATCTTTTACACAAAAAGATTCATCTCACAAAGTTCACCCAGTTTCACAAAGATCTATTCATAGATTTCCAAATCGATTTCAATTTCAAATCTTTTATAGAAAGGATACACTTTTAAGACCCATTTTAAATTTGAAAACAAAGTATACCAATCTTTCACACAGATTTATACATATTCTTTTCAACACAATTTCCCTTCCAAATTGGATTAACTCATCAAATCTTTAAATCAAGATTTAATTCATAGCTTTCAAAACACGTTTCCAAAGATTTATTCGTAACTTGGAAAACCATTTTCAATTCAAACTTGAAATTCCTTTAATCTAAATTGGAATTTCCTTTCTTATATGAAAGCTTTTATCATTTGAAAACAATTAGTTTCCATTCTGGAAAACTAATTACAATTTACATAAGTTAAAACCATTCAAGTATAAACTTGGATTTAAATTCCTTAAATTTCCGAAACAATACTTTTAAATGGTTAAAAATCTATATAAAACACATTTATAACTGGTATGGTCTTTTTAGACCATAATTTCCAAATCATTGAATTCAATTCCAAATATTAAATTCAAAATTTTAAATCAAATTATTTTGATTTCAAAGTTTTATCAAGTTATAACTTTATATTTTCGAAACTCATTTACAAAGCTCTCAATTCCAATTCCAAAACTATTTTGGATTCAAGAATTCAATCTTTAAAATTGTCAAAAAATCTGTGACTTAACTGATTTCCACGTGAAATCCATATTTGTGTGTGTATGGTGTGGTCCAGGGGTTTCACACAGTAGTGCAACATTAATAAATCATCACAGATCAAAATACAGAAATATAGTTGATAAGCGGTATAAACTATAACGCTCATCTTTTCATTTACAGATCACAGATCATAGATATATATATATATTGCATTCATCCCAGATAAATAACTACAGTATAGATCACACACAAATCAGAATATATCACACAGCATCACAGATCAGGGAATATCAACAATTCAACCATTCAGTCAAGTCCAAACATTCACAAGTAAATTATTATTAATCGACTGATTAATTTAAATCAGATGTATTACTTATGAACAAATTATCAGATCCGGGTTAATTATCATAAGTTAATCACCATTATTTCTCAATCACTTGATTAATTAATTAACCTTTAATAGATTAATTTTCCTCAAATTAATTACCTTAATCAATTTATCACATTATCCTTAAATCAATTATTGCTTAAACACTTGATTAATCAACTTTAATCATTAATTAAATATTTAATTAATAATCCTTAATTCACAAATTAATTATTCCTTAATTAATCTCCATTTGATTAATTATATTAATAATTTACTTCCCTTAATTACTTATATCAATTAAACTAACTCCTTGATTAATTACATTAATTCATCCTTTAATTACATTGAGTCATCATCACTTAATTACTTCCCTCAAGTAATTATCCTTTAATTACTATCCATTAAGTAATTTCTCTTTTTATTACATCCAGTAATTATACATTAATTACTTCACTAAGTAATTCCACTATTCAATCTCATTAAGTAATTTTACTTAATAAATCATCAAATGATTATCTTCAATTAATTAACAATTTAATTAACTAAAATTAATCACATTCACTTCCTTGATTACAATTGGTAATTCATCCCTTAATTACCTTTAAAACAAATTAATTAATCTTTAATTGTGGATTAATTATCCTTTGATTATTAATTAATTAAATCTTAATCACCTTCATTAATTAATTACTCCTTAATTAATTAATTAATTAAATTAACCTCTAAACCAATTACACAATTAATTAATCCCTTTATTTTATTTTATTTTCCAAACTTTTAATTTCTCATGTTAAAGTAATACTTTTGTTATAAAAGAAATTTCAAAAGTTAAATCAAATTCTTTTTAAAATTCACACATCAAAGATATACTTTAACATTTAAATTTATTTTAAACACTTAAAATTTGAAACTTTCATTTATCTCAAAATCTGGAATTCAAAGTCAGACTTAAAATTCAGGTTTCAAATTTCTTTGATTTTAAATTTGTTTACAATCTTTCCTTTACAATTTAAATTCCATTTTAAATTCAAATTTTTCCTTTTCAATACTTAACAATTTTAAGTATTAAAACAATTTAAATTTTAAAACTTTATTTCTCAAACTAAATTTCTAAACTGAACTGGAATTAATATTTAAACTCAAATTTGAAACTCAGTTTAACTTTAATTTATAAATTTTAAATTCAGTTTTAATCCCAGAAACCAAATCAGGTTTGAAACCTGAAACAATATTTTGACCCGAGCTTCATTACCTTCTGCTTCGAGTTGAACATCATCTGACTTCAGGCCAACCCTTCAAATTACTTGAGTAAAACTCGAGTACGACTCTGCTCAAACCCAAAAACAACATCACCAGAAAATGTGCACAGTGCACATGCACAACGCCGATGGCCACCTCCAGTCATCGCCACTACGTCGAGCAAGTCGACAATCGTACACAAGCCATTCCTCCGACCATCGAACTTCGTCAACCCCTCGAAAACGAAAACGAGCTAAAAGTGGAAACCTGGAAACATCGACAGCATCACAAATCAAACCTGGGAATCACGTCGTTCGCCATACCCCGACCACCAGAAAGTCTCAAACTCCGGCCATCACTTCGTCAACACTTCCTCCACCATCTTCCCGAACCATGTCGAACTCGATCGTCAATCGATGATAAACGAACCAAAACTCCCGACCCCAACAAAACTAGGTTTACGAACTACAACCGCTCGCCGCCGCCACCACATTCATATGCACCCCAACCCAATATTTTTCCTTGATTCGCCGTTTGTTCTTCCATCACCAGCCACAATCCCGACCATCACAAATCAGCGAATCACCAGTAACTGCCAAAATGAAGGAATTGTGACAAGTTCAAACTGCTCCTCTATTCCCACTCTAAAAATTATAATTTAAGCTTCAAAATTCATGTTTAAGTATAAGAATTCAATTTATATCCCTGAATTCGTGAATTAAGGAGTTTGAAATTTGACTAATTTAAAGTTTTGCTCTTTTCTTTTAATTTCCAGAGATAATACTAAGGTGTTTTAACTGAAATAGATTTTTAAACTTTAATATATGCTATAACGAACAAACTTTATTTTAATCTTAAGTCTAAACAGTAAGTAGAACAAGTAGAAATGATTTTGAATTAAAGTCTGGTTTAGAATTTTAGACAGAGATCATACATGAATAACAGCCTGCACACCATCATCCATACTTATCACCTGTATATAACCATACTTATCACAGATGTAACTGGCAACAGATTTATACTTTTTATTTAACAAAAAAATGATGTTACTCACATTGATTTCCAGAAGATAGAACAGAGCTTCTTCTATTTTGAAACAGGCTGTGAAAATTTGCAAGCTGAAGTTCTTCACTTGATCTTTGGTTTGAGTTGAATTTGTATTATTGGATTGTTGTTCAAGTTGAAGATGAAGCTTACTTCAGATTTCTTAGTTTTATAGACGAAATTGAGATAAAGCTTGATATAAATGAAAGAAGCTTACAAGGTATACATTTTGTACAGGGTGATATAATTTATACAATATAGTTCAGAGATTTTTTCTTTTTGTTCATTTTTTTTCCACTTTCCAATGGTGGCTAATAATACTTTGTAAGATTTCAAATTGACCAAATATTTTGAGCTGAGATGAAAGCATTTAATGCTAAGTACTTTACATCTTTTATATGTTTACTTATTTTGTTCATAGATATTTATAATTTTGTTTCTTGTTTTGTTTGAATGCTTGACTATATCTCGTTGTCTTGTTTTGCAAGCCCAGTTACATATATTTATATTCTTGTTTGAACACACCTGAATGTATATTTGTTTAAACTTATCTTTAAACACTTTTGTTGTCTTTATTTTTATTTCTATTTCTAATATAGACCATCAATCCCAAATTTTATCATTATAATCTATCTTTAAACCATTTACTTGAAATTTAAATCCAAATCACGTATATACAATATTTAAATTCATATGATTTAATATATATTCTATTTAAATTGGGGAAACTCGCTTCAATTTACAATTAATTTTACAATTTTAATTCAAAAATTGAATTAATTATCAATTTAAACTTAGTAAAAATCCGGGATCGTTACAGCTTATTACATTTATAGGAGGTTGAAAAAAAAGCACACCCAAATGCTTTAAAAATATAATAATCAAGTGCATGTTCATACAATTTGCAAAATATGAAATACTTGAAAGATGGAATAGCGTTAATAGTTATTGTTAGGTATTTTTTTCTTAGGATCTCTACACAATTAGGTTTTAAAAGAGATATGAAGTAAAAATATGTATTTTTTCCCTCCAAACAAAACCTCTATTAATTCACTAAAAGATTACAATAAAACCTTAAAATTGAGAACCAATCTCAATACCAAAAACTTTTAGGAAAATAACTCATAACTTACATATTTATAGATACTACCAACCAATAAAAACGTAGATATTTGTTAAAATATCTCTCATAGTCAGTCAAATAAATAAATATATTTGACCATATATATATTTATTTGTTTTCTTAAAAATGAAGACATCTGAGAGAAATATATGCATAAATATTTCTTACAAATCAAATTCAATACTTTCCATAGTTAATTAGTCAACCAACCAATTGACTTATATATAAAACAAATATTATGTCACGGATCTTCAACACTCAACCTCGACACAATATTCTTCACATGCTCAACCTTTGTTAGGAAAAAACCATAATCAACCTTCAAATCACTTGGTTATGCATGTTCCCATTGAACACATATATTATCAATAAATCAAAATTGCTTGTGATATCACAAAGGTCTCTAAGCAGACCTTCTGGTTTTTCGTTGCATGCTCCACCTTATTTTAGACAAATTTGCTTCTTCAGCTCCAATTTGAGAACTATCTACATTCTCCATAGTTTTTCCAAGTAATATGTATATGCCATCGTTTCCCCGTTTTGTGTGCAGAACCTCCTTATTATCCCTCCAAACCCTTGTGACTCTTCCTCTAGTTGAAAATTTGCAAACTTTTTGTTCCAATTATCCTATTGAAGCATGATTCTTCTTAACTTCTAAGATATACCTAACTCCTTTTAGCTTCACCACCCTTCAATCATACATCTTTAAGCTAAACGAACCTATTCCTTTAACTTACAAATCTCTACCATTAGTAGAATCCACATAATCACTTTGTTCTTCATAATCAATAAATGCTTCATTTTGATTACATATATGGAAACAAGCGTCTGAATCAAGTATCCAATCTTTCCTTATACCTTTATCCACACATAGAACGTTATCATCAAAATCTTCACCAAAATTTACCTCTTGGTTACTGCCTTCATCAACCTTGACTTTGTCTTCCCCTAATTCTTTTATTCTTTCTTTGTTCTTTTTAGGCTTGTTGCAAAATCTTAGATGGTGACAGGGATTTTCACAGTAATATAAAATGAAATCCCTATCTATGTTCGATTTATTTGATCATCCTTGCATATTTGAATGGTTACTCTTTCTAGCAAGATTGACTTCTTCAAATGGATTTCTACCTCTCTTTCTTCCTTATACTTTTCTTTTGTTAGGTTCATAATCTGTATCTCCTCGTTAAGCAAGTTACTAATCACCGACCCCATTGAAACAACGTCATCCGAATTTGAGTTATTCAATGCTACCACAAGCGTTTCCCAACCTCTGGTAATGAACTCATCAACATCAAAGTCTGCGTTTTATCATACACCTTGTAATTCACATCAGCCAATTGGTTCACGATTGCTTGAAATTCGTTAAGATGTTCTCCCATTGACCCACCTTCCTTAAGCTTGAGATTCACCAATCTTATCATAAGAAGAGCCTTATTAGTTGCAGAGTTCTTTACATAGATTCATTTTAATTTCTTCCAGATTTCATAAGCAGATATTTCCTTAGGAACAATATGAAATACCGAATTCTCCAAAAAACACCGAATAGCCGCTGTAGCATTTTTATCTAAAGTCTTCCATATTTTTTCAAATAAATTACTAGGTTTCTCTCCTCTATTCTCCAATGGTTGGTAAATATCATTAAGATATAGAAAATCCACTATCTTTGCCTTCCATAACACCTAATTTCTTCCTTTAGGTTTTTCCACACATCTTCTCCATAACCAAACTCTCTTAAAAAGAATTATGTAGTAGACTTTGATACCAACTATTAGGTATTTTTTTCTTAGGATCTCTACACAATTAGATTTTAGAAGAGATATGAAGTAAAAATATGAATTTTTTTTCTCCAAACAAAACCTTTATTAATTCATCAAAAGATTACAAGAAAACCCTAAAATTGAGAACCAACCTCAATACCAAAAACCCTTAGTAAAAGAACTCCTAACTTACATATTTATAGATACTACCAACCAATAAAAAACGTAGATATTTGCTAATATATCTCTCATAATTAGTCAAATAAGTAAATATATTTGACCATATATTTATTTATTTGTTTTCTTAAAAATGAAGATAATTGAGAGAAATATATGCATAAATATTTCTTATCACATCAAACCTAATACTTTCCATAGTTAATTAGTCAACCAACCAATTAACTAATATATAAAACAAATATTGCATCACATATCTTCAACAGTTATGAGAATAGCTTTACCCAAAATTCCTTAGGAACATAACTAAATATTAACATAGATCGAGCAGTTTCAAGAATATGTCTATGTTTCCTTTCTACAATGCCATTTTTTAGGAGTATTAACGCATGAGGTTTGTTGTCCATCGAAGGAAAGAAATTCACAAAACTTCTTAGAAGTGTAGGTTGAACGAATCATTAGTTCCCAACCATAGGCTTATTGGAATCCAATCCATAAATCGGTAACTAAAAGAAGTTTTTGTTATGTGACTTAAGTTATAGAACAATCCCTTAATCTAAGAATTCAAAACAACAAATTCTTCATTATCCATAACAAAATAACCACTTAGAATAGTAGAACACATTACGTTTGTCTACAAATGCAAAATGATATGGAGATGATATTCATTATGTATTTTTCCCAATCGTATCATTTCTTTGTGTATTCCTATATGAAGCTTTTTTATATGTATCTCTAGGTATTCTTTTATCATTTCATCCAAAAAGAATAGTTCTTCTAATTGTAGAAGTTTTTCTAGAACGTTTTCTCATGAATATCATTCAAAAAATTCAGATTGCCTACTATTCCACCAACGAATAATCCAAGGTTCTAGAGTTTTTGAAATGAGAGAGATCCTATAGGGCAAAAATTTCATAGATGCAAGATATGGGATGGAATTCAATGCTTTCTTTATTATATCTTTTACCTATGAATTTTTAATGAACTATTTCATTTTCAACTTTATATTATCATATATTTCTCTAAAGCACAAGTCCTACAACAATATATCAACCTATATGCAACGACCGATATTTTTAACTATTTTAAATTATTAAATTTAATATAATTATTGAATGAAAATGGTTAGAAATAAAAATTTAATGACTTATTAACATAATTTATTGGATATGAACTTAGATTAAAAAAATTAAATAACAAAATTCAATAAGATAAAAGATGATAACTTATATTAGAAAGTAAAATAAATGATATTGAATTGTAAGTGATTAATGACGAAAATTGAAATAATCAATGTTAAGTTAATAAAGAATCGAATGAATGTTTATTAAAAGTTTTATTTAGATGAAAATTTATTTCTGATAAGTATAAATTTCAGAAATAAGAAAACATTTATTTGGTAAGAAATGAATAACTTTTGCTATATACAATAATTGCATTGATGTTGAATTACTGTAAAACGGAAGTAGTTGTTTATTATTTGAATTCGTTTTAAAAGTTAAATTTTATAAGTTAAATAACTTATATTTCAAATATAGTGATTTATTTGACAATTTAATTGTCATATTTAATATTTGGAATTATTAAAATAATCGAATCTTGAATTTAATATGAATGAAAACGATTTCAAAAGTTGATTTAAATTCTATTTAAAATTTGAATGGAGTTGGTGAATTTTTAAAATTGGAGTTAAAAATGATTAAATTGATTTTGGAAATTACTTGTTTTAATTTACGTGCAAAAAATAGTCTTTTTGGTCATTGTCTCGGATTTCGACGAAACTAGTTTCATCGAATCTGTAATAGTGAATTATTATAGGATTTCAAGTTTTGTAGCGATCAAACTTATCGTTTGATCGTGCGAGCTTGAAACACGTAGAATTTATTTTCAGAACTTTAATTAATATAATTCGATTTTGAAAAGCTATCTACTGAATATGATGGAATTGGCTCCGATATATGTTTCATTATATTCGGAATAGGGGAATAACATATAGAACGCCAGGCGGCATGCTTCGTTTGGAGTTCGAAATTTTCAAGGATGATTAGTGCCACGGAAAATTTTCTATAAATATCCATCAACCTTCCTTCATTTGCAAACCCTAACTCAGCCGCCATAAAAAATAAGCTCCATCCAACAGCCATCATTGCACGGTGAGCTAGGAGCAAAATTTGTCGAAACATCCAACATGAAAGTTGGAGAGCTTGACTCCACGAACAAATCCATACGGTTGGATCATCGATCAATGGACCGAGTTATTGGCAATCGAGCCCCGTTTAGCAATAGCTCGTTTTCAATTTTTGGGTTTTTGTGAGCATACACTCGCGCGCGAGGCATAGGCGAGGCGTAGGCGAGGCGTAACGGTGGGGTTTGGCAGCTGCAGACGGTGGTGGCTTGGTGTCATGGGTGGCGAACGATTTGTGATCGAATAACTAAAAAAATGAAGCGCGTGTGGCCTGGAACGCGTGATTATGGATGAGGGGAGAAAGGTTTAATTTTTATGTTAATTATATTGTTAATTAAATTTTAATTATACCGAATGTTAATTAATTCGTAACTTTCTTGTACGAGGTCGGATTCGAGCAAAACAAGTTGCGTAGGATTCGTATCGAAGTTGTCTACAACTTGGTGTTGGATTCGAATTTGCTTGGCTCTAAAAAAATTTCAATTACAAATAAAGGTGAGTGTTTTAAACCATTCACAAAATACTAAGATATTATGATGTTAGTTAAATTGAAATCATGAAGTGATTTATCTTTATTAACTGTTGTTTGGTAAATTAACTGATATTTAAATTGACATATGAATTGAAGTGTTAGGAATTTGTAATCGATAGTTAAATTTGAAATTAAAATTGAGTTACCAGTTAAACACCCGATATTGATAACTAGTTAACTATTGTGATTTATTGGTTGATTTAGATTGGATGCTATTGGTTGATATTTTGGATGATTAGATGTTTATTTATCTTATATATATATATATATCCCGTTATCTTCCTGTATGTTACTGACAGTATATAAAACTGTTATTTGAATTATTTCGAATTAATTAGGAAATAGGTTGAAATAATATATACCTTTAGCACTTTGTTTGGATTGAAATGATATATATCCATCCCTGCAATCAAAATCGAAATAACTGACCACTTGGCCATAGGATGGAAAATTATATACGGACACCAGATTGGTTAAATTAAATGGTTTTAAATTCGTGAATTTGAATATATTTAAATAATTTTTTTCAAAGAAATAAAAATAGAATATATAAAGATTGAATTATTTTCAAATTTTAGCTTTGAAATGTTGAATGTGAAATTTGTAAAAGAAATTATTAATTAAATTGAAATGTGAACTTATAATCGACATATGACTTGAATTATGGAGATTGAATTATTTTAAAGGTTTGAACTTTTACTTGAACTTAGAATTTATCTAAGTAAAAGTGACATAAATGGATATTTCAAATTTGAGCTCAGAATTGTATTATTTTAAAGATTTGATCCTTAAATTGAACGCTGAAGTTTAATTTGATTTAAGTGATTTAAATCGGTAAATTGAAATTGGACTTGAAAGTTGTATAAATTGAAATGGTTTAAAATCCGAATTGAATTGAAACTTAAGCCATTGAATCGAACGTTGAATCAGATTTGAAGTTAAAAATGAATGTTTCAAAATTAAAGTTAATTCGAATTGAAATTGAAATTGGAGTTAATTTGAATTGAAACAAAAATTGAGTCGATTTGAATTGATCGAGATTGAAGATGATTTTAAATGGAAGATTTGAAATTGAATCAGTTTAATTGAAATTTGGACTTGAGTCTAGATTTATTGGAAATGGAAATTAACAGTTTTAAATCTGAAACTATGTTCAGTATAAACTATTTTAAAATTCAACTTTTTTTAAAATTTCAAATTATTTAAATTTCAAACTATTTTAATATATAAACCATTTTCTAGACTCAAACAATTTTAGATATCAAACTATTTCAAACTCTAAACTATTTCAAACTATTTTAATTTCTAAACTATTGAAACTATTTTAAAAAATTCAAACAGTTCATGTTGGGAACTGTTTATATTTATATCGTTGGTTTAAATACGAATGTGATTAAAATGAAGTTATAAGCTAAGTCGAAATTCGAAATGGTATTTAAATGAAATTGATTTAGAAGGGAATATAATAATTTATAAGTGAAATTGATTCATGGTGAATAAAATGATATTTTGAAGTGAATATGACATATTGAAGCGAATATGATATTTTGATATCGAGTATTGATTCACTTTTGAAATATAAAAGAATCAACCGGTGTATAAAATGACGTTTGCTTGTTAAAGGGATTGAGGCTGATTATTGGCATACTCTCTGTCAATGTTAGAACTACTTTAACAAGTACGTGGAGGAGGCTCCAGAATGAAGTGGTTTGATTTCGTGTACGTTGTTGGATTTGAGGAAAGAGAATGATGATGGATAACCCCGACACTTGTGTCAATTTGAAATGACTAAAACAGGAGCCCTATTAACCGGCCAAGTAGGCTTGCTACCTCTAGCGGACATCTGTTCTTCGATTTTCTTTTTGGACTCGGTCCATACTATTACCTTTGACATTGGTTTCGGTTGGTGCACCTTGATTTAGGATGAAATTCCCTTTAACTTGATATGGGATGGACGGACGCGGTGGACGGTCATGGCTATGATGCGTTACCATCAGCTAGGATAGGTAAACTAGTAGTATCTTACCATAGGCATTGCCTCATGTGCCTTTTCATACTTTTATCCTTATACAAGACCATTTCGAGTTTAGTTTAATGTTGTTGTATCACGGCACATCCCTATCCCCTAACGTTCTACTGAGGTGTTACATGCAAACTGTACGCCAATGCTTAGAAACGCGTTAAGGGGATTAATATAAAGCCTTAACGCTAGGAAAAATATTTATCTTATTGATTAGATATTGCATATATAGTGTATTCTACTACATATGGATATTTTGATGAATCCTTAAGAGATGGAAAATCCCGTAATATCTCTTGAGTTATTGCGCACACAAATAAAATGGCTAGGAGATGTAAAACCACGTAAACATCTCTGAAGCTTTTACACTCCTGTTATATATGATATTGATTTGACTTACATAAAGATATTTTAGTTTTGACTCGAGTGTATTGTTTTACTTCATGCTTGGGTCAGCCCTGAGTTTTCCGCGCATTGAAGATCATATTATTCTGGAGGATGAAGACGAAGATTTGGTATATTATTATTCCTTTGTATCATGTTGTTCTGCTACATTGTTTTATTTTGTCTCCGTTGTATGTATAACTCTGATTGATGTTGTAAAAGTATAATCAAATGTATAGTGTAACAGCTTCATGAACTGTTTATTTGATTATTATATTTTGTCATTCCGTTGCGAGATTCTGTGTTTGTTTTCTTCTTTTCTTATTTTTGTTAATTAACCCCATTGATTATCTATGTTTCGGATTGTTTTGAGTTGGACATGTGTGGTTTATTGTCGACTTCAACCTCCCAAAATGTTGGTCGTCACAATAGAGCTTTGGTTTCGTGATAACCTTAGCTTTGATGGGGATAGACTCATTAGAGATAGGGTAGTAATACCCTGGAATGAGTTTGTTTGTGTGTGTGTATGTGAGAGAGAGAGAGAGCGTACTTGTTAGTGTTATTGTAACGACCCGTATTTTTACGGATCGACAAGTTTGTCAAAATCTGGGATTTTCAGCATTTTCTAGTTGTTTCAGATTTTGGTTGAAATTTGCCTAAGTCCTAGGTCGTATGCGACCTAGAGGTTAGTTAAGTGTTGTTGGCGACTTAGGAGATAAGTCGTGAGCGACTTAGAGAAGGTCTACGACCTAAGGGGATAGGCGAGTTAAGAGTTAGGTCGTAGCCAGATTAAGGGGTAGGTCGGCAGCGACTTAAGGAAGTTGATGACCTAAGAGTTTTGGTGAGTTAAGTGTTAGGTCGGCAGGGCGAGTTAGCGACCTAGTGGTTACCGGGTTAGCGACTTAGTATCTTGGAGCGACCTATAGGTTAGCGACCTAAGAAGGTTAGCGTGTTAGCGACCTAAGTAAACTAGTGGTTAGCGACCTATAACAGTTCGCGACCTATAGGAGTTAGCGATCTAATTGTTAGCGACCTAAGAGTTAAGCAGAGTAGGGGATGGCTGGTTAGGGTAGTTAGGTCGTACGCGACCTAAGTTAGGTCGTGAGTTCTGTTTTAGTTAGGTCGCGTGTTGGCATAAGTTGTTAGGTCGCATAGGTTGGTAGGTCGCGTGGGAGTTAGGTCGCGTGTTGTTTTAGGTCGTCATGTGTTAGGTCGCTGAGGAGTTAAGTCGTAGCATCTGTTGGTCCCGTGGGTTGCTAAGTTGATAGGTCGCAAGGTTTTGTCTAAGTGTTAGGTCGTACCTGTTGTTAAGTCGCGCGCTTGTGATAGGTCGTGCGCATTAGGTCGTAGGTCGCTGGCATGTTAAGTCGCAGATGCACATTGTTGTAGGTCGTAGTTGTTAGCTAAGGCTTAGGTCGGTGGAAGTCTTAGGTCGTAGGTCGGAAACGACCTAACTCCGAGTTACGACTTAAGAGAATTTCTGCCTATAAATAGAGGGGGTTGGCTTCATTTTTGGGATCCGGATTTCGAAGCGACGAAGTGCTGCCATTTTGAGAGCTCGACTTCTACACTTCTTCACTTCTTTTCTGCACTCTAATCTAGTGCTTCCTTTCATCCAAATCGAAGATCAAGATTGAAGATTCAAGAGCTTAGATTAGAGATCTTCATCTTTTCGAAAGAGATTTCTTCGTTTGAAGCGGATTCGTGATAGATCAAGATTGATCCTTCGCTGTCCAGATCTGAAGCGTGTTGATTTGGGGTTGTTTAGGTGATTTGGTGAGTGGTGATTATCTCTCACACGGATCCAAAGGAGTATATCGGATTGTTGGCTCGATTTGGTGTTAAAATAGTGATTTCCATGCATTTTCTTCATCCCATTTTATCATATGTTAACCTATGCAAGTTCATTCATCAAGTTTGTAGGGATATAATTCATGTTTTCATGCTTATTGGACTTTCAACTCTTTAATTACGAAAATGCCATTATTGTGATAATTGTCTATTTAGATCTTGTTTGAATGCTTGATTGTTTGGATTAATGTTTAATTTGATTGATTGTTATGAATTAGATGATTGATGGTTTGATTTAGACCGAAGATGATTCAAAAGCTAAGGGAAAGGCTCTTGAATTGGGAAAGCTGCTCGTGGCATATGTAGCGGGATGATGAAGCTCTTATGCATAGATTTGATGATGTGATGTTAAGATGAGGCTTTGCGAGGATGTGATGAAGCGAGGCAATCATGTGATGAGGACTTGGTCTAATCCAGACGGGATCATTCCAAGCATGTTGATAACTCGGTGATATGATTCGAGTTGAGGATAATGAATGGATATGAGAATAGTCGTCGAGGAGGATGACTAGGAGGCTTGGATAGCATCGTTGTTGAAGGTTCTAGCATGCTCTAAGCAAGAGTACGTTTGGGCAGATTTGATAGTCCCAACGGCCAACTGTTGATGGTCGAGTACTCTGGGCAGATTCGATAGTCCTAGGCACGGGCTGCAACGACGTGCGGGAGTTATGTCTAGAACCGGGGTTTCCATTAGCCCTTGACGGACGGCTGAAAGAATGTGCCGGTCATTCAATTAACGGTGATATCGAAGCAATGATAACAGTGATAGCCAGAGTCATGGATGTTTGGTTGTATCGTCATTCGGACTCAAGAGCGGTATTTTCTGGGTGCTTATCTGATTTAGGCCTTGGTACTTGGAAAACATCGCCCTTGACTCGAATAATTATTACTCTACTTTAAATTGTATGCTCTTCTATGTTTGCTTCTATTTAGTGTGTGTTTGGGAGCTATCACTGTAGAAAGAGGTTGGAGTGGGAGGGTTGTATTCCTATTCCTTTTTCCTTTGTACTCTTTTGGTATGTTGTTAGTTAGTTTACTGCTCACTAAGACTGTTGTCTAACTCAAGGCTTTATGTTTTAATTCTTATTGCCTTGGGCTGTTCGTCCATTTTTGGGACGGGCAGACTAGGTAGCAGGTGACAGGTGCTGTTCTCTTCTCACGATGCTGATATCGAAGACGAGCTGGAGGGTTGCATATTATCTTCTTATTATATGTACTGGATGTTCCGCTGTTTTGTATTCTCTGAGTGTTATGTAGTGAGGCTTGATGTATTGGCTATTTGGATGCTTGTATTCAACTATTATGAAGTTTTATATGATGGCATTTTATTCTGTAAAGCTTCACTATATATATGTTCTATTGTATTTTGTCCATGCGCTGTGAGTAATACGATAGATTCTGCTGTTTAAATTTACCTTGACAATCGTCCATGGTCGCCTGGCACACTTTACAGCGCACTATCTCTGGATTCCGTGCGGGGGTCATGGGCGGTCGTCACAGTTATAAAATGTTTTATACCGTGCTTACCTATCTACTGCGTTGTTTATGAATTCTGATCGGCACATTGGATGTCATGTTATCGACAGGGATTTCTAAACACTTAAACGAGGCAAGTCAACATAATATTGTTTTAAAATAGGGTAAATGAAATAATTTTGCCTAAATTATATTTTATATAAAAATAAATAATCTTCCATAAATAACCATATAGGTTTATGAAAATACGAATTTATTTATGGATGTTTGTTGTTAGGAGATGATAGTATTTAGTTATCATCGATTAATATTTGAATTAAACTAAAAACGAATACTTTGTGAACTCTATTTCAAGAAGCGTTCAATAATTAGATTGAACTAAAATCTAATTACAATAAGAATTGCTTGCTATAACAAGGATGTAAATTTTAACGAAACGTTTTCATAATAAGGTAATGGAATTTTATAGGTATATTTATAATATAGCTTATAAATAGAAAGGATTTAAAAGCTAAGAATTTTAGAATTTAAAATCCCGTTGATTTTCAAAAAAATTGTTTTCAAAGTTTTTAGAACTAATAATAATGTTATTTTGGAAATGATTTTGACTATGAATATATTTTAAAAAGAATTTTGAAAGAAATTGTAACATCCTCCACTTGGAGGCCCAAAACTAACGGCTATGGATGCTGAAGTTATCCATAGTTATTAATCTTCGACGACCAAATACGGTAATGTTAGATATATTGATATAATAGAAACACATGGATATGGAAAAAAAATTAAAATCACTAAACAACTTTCACATTCCATTTCAAATCATTTCAAATTCATTACATAATCCCAGATTGGAGAACCACGTTCAGAGAAAATATAATTATTACAACATACGCCAAGAGCGACATATGAAGATGTCCCCTTGGATAGTCTAAACATAGGAAATTAAACAACTTTGCCTTTACAACAAAACACAGTAGAATCAAAATAGAAAAAAACTCCTACTAGTTATTTTGCCTCCTCCACATCTCCGGAATCTTATTCATCTGAGGAGAACCCGAAAACCTCAACTTTCAAACTACTTAAAATTAATTGAGCACTCGAGAGTTCAAGGAGAAAACAAAAACTCCGAATCAGATATAAAACCTAGTATGAATAATAACCAACCATCTCGAACCATTTAAATATCTAGTGAGACCACACCACTTAGCGGAACAGGTTTCCCCTCACAAGTATCTTATCCAAAAATTTGTAATAACCACAAAATGTGCTCCTACATCCACAATGGCTAAAACATAGCAATTTAAAATATTATGATGATATGCAAATAAGAAAATTATTCTGGATTTTCCATCCCCATTCATTTGAATATCTATCTCAGTTATAGTTTTTAGGATTTCTATTAACCCATTAGTTTTCATGGGTTGACTAATAACATGTTTATAGTTTATGGACTACCTGTCCTATTTCATAGTTTTCATGGAATCACTAAGAACCTATTATCCGCTGCCAATAATTTCATTCAATTATTTCATGGGTTCTCTCTGTACCTATTGGTATCCCCAATAACTCCCCTTATAGTTTTCAAGGGTTGACTATGAACCTATTGACTTTTGTCAATAACTTAGTTTGGATATAGTTTTCATGGGATCATTATGAACCAGTTGGCTCCTGCCAATAATTCTCTTTAAACATAGTTTTCATGGGTTCACTGTGAACCTGTCTAAATTGACAACTTCTTAATTAGTCTTTGGTTATCCTATATTCTGGTCTACCTGACCTCCTAGATGCAACTCTATTCATTCAGGAGTTACTTAACTTATATTCACTATTGGGTCAACCTACCCGGTTAGTCTATCCTTACTCCCCAAAATACAGTTATGGGTTCATTACTTAGTGAACATATTTATAGAAGAAGCATATAAACAAAATTAATACCAACATTTATGGTTTAATGTCCTTGAAATCATTTTTCACTTGAAACAAGGTTAATCCCTTTAACCTATTATTTTATCAAGGAAAGCTTCTTCAAAAACTTCATACTTAAAAGCCATTTCAAAACTCCTTTATTTTTGCCATGGGTTTTCCTTTTAAAAATGAGATTGGGTTCTTTGTTTTGAAAACTAAGGCTTTCGAAACATTAGACCTTCACTTTTGAAACCATTAGAAAACCTCTTTCCAAAGCATTCAAATCTTCTTTTCAAAATACCAAGCATATGCCTTTCGAAATACTTTAAAACATTTCCTTCGAAACAATCAAAACATACCTTTCAAAAGTGTGAAAGTGTCACGTAACTCATTGAAGCATAGCTTCAAAACTATTTGAAAGTACCCCTTTCGAAATCATTGGGTTTGATCTTCAACATATCTTTTGGGTCAAAGTGAATATAAGCGAAAGTACCCCTTTTGAAATAATTAATCTTTAAGTAAAAGTGATTGATGAAAACTGATGGCTTCGAAAGCATTAATCATTTAAGTAAAACATTTGGAAGGATGGCTTCAAAACACCTTTCGTAGCCATTTCCTTTGAAACCTATAGTATAAATGGCTACCGGAGCCCTTTTGAAAACATTGGGAAGTGGGTTATTACATTTATAAAACAAAAGATACCTTTCGAACTCGTTGATGACTTCAACCCGTTCGAAAGGCATAAAGGCGGCAGCATGGTTTCGATTGGATTCAAACTTCCCTTTCGAAAGCATTGATTTAAAAACATGGCGACTCATTCGAAATCTACCCTTTAAACAAGAAGGCGACAACTTCTTCGAAATCTATATCAAACCCTTTCGGATGAATTCTTTTGAAAACAAGCAAGTTGCATTTCTTTGGATAGTAGAACAAAAGACCTTCGAAAGCTATTTAAAGCGGTCTTGTAACAACCCTGGTTTTGGTGATTATCTGTGAAATTAAATTATAATGGTAGTCATAATTTAATAATGGAGGAATAAAATTAATTGGAGACGTAAAATTTGTTAAAATTGTTTACTTTAAATAAACAATGGATTTTGGTAAAATAAAATGGTATTGGGTTGGTTTGGTTGGTAATAAATTGAGATTAATGGAAATATGATGTTTTGGTGGAAAATAAATTAATTAAGTGAGATAAAAGAATTTAATTCAAAATTATTTTTTGTAAATAAATAAATAATGTTGGAAATAAAGTTTTAGAAACTTTGTTATGAGAATTTGTGATAAAAATAAGCATTGGATGATTTTATTTTGATAAAATATAACAATTGTGGAAATAGTGATAAAATGTTGATTTTTGTTAATTTTAATAAAGTACTAGAATTTAATATGGTAAATATTGTAAATAAAAAGGTGGAGTTTTGTTTAAAAATAATATTTGGATGTAAAAATAATGTTAATATGGTTTGCTATGTTTGATTGGATAATAAAATGATTTTTGTGGAAATTTTGGTGTTAAAAATATTGTTTTATGTAAATAATGGTGTAAATTGAAGTATTTAAATAAAAAATAAGAACTTAATGATGGAAAATATTTTTTAATGGCAAAACTAATTTTTGTATATTGGAAAACATTTTTGGAAACATAGAAATATGGTTGTATAAATTTAATTAGTGAGTTAGAGTGAAAATAGTGAAACTAGTGAAAATAAGGTGTTAACATAAATTAACTTAGTTAAAATTTAACTAAGCATTAACATTTAGGCTTTTGGAGTGTGGGGTTAAGCCCAAAACCCATTTCTGGAATAATCTGAAGGGAGGAAATGCATATGTACGTTCCTCACTTCCTTTTCCTACCTAAAAGAAATCAGGAAATCAAAAATGGCTTCCTCTGTAAATTCTATTCCTCCACAAAATTTGTAACAACCCGCATATTTTACGATTAAATATTTAAATGTTTTATTTAAATATAACGTCGTCAATTGGATTAATTCCAAAATGTGACTTTTTGTAAATAGTCGAATCCGGACTCGAGACCACTTCCATTGAGTTTAAAACGATGTTTACAACTTGTTTAAGTATAAACATCGATATGTTTGGAGTTGATTAGTATTTTGGTATTTTCAATTGGGCTTTGGGTTGGGTTCTAGCCGATTACCCCAATAAGACACCCAAACTCTTCTACCTAATAGCTCCCCCTTCACTTTTCTTCATTCATTCATTCCATTTTCTAAATTCCTAACACTCAAGCCCTAGGAAGAATGGTGGGAAGAGGAAACTAAAATTCCTAAGCCCTAGTTTCTCTTAGGAATTCAAGTTCTAGTTCTAAAATCAAAGAGAAGCTTAGGTAAGCATCCTCTTCATCTTCTCCATCTCAATCTCTCTCCAATTTTCATAATTTCCCATAACCTAACTTAGGAAATATTTGCATATGATCATAGATCGGAGCTTCTAGAGTTGTGATTGAAGTGGAGTTGATCTTCCCTTGGTTTAGAGCTTCTTAATTGTTGTTTTTGAGTCTAAATGTGAGTTATTGAACCCACATCTATGTCTATAGATTTCACTGTTATTAGGTATGAATTCCTAACATCTATTTCATGTTCAATTGCTTTTGATTTGAATTGGTTTGGTGTTTCCAATTTTGGTTTTGAAGTCAAAATTTATGAAAATCCTACTATGGATGTTTGGATGTTATTTGGAATGTATCGAAGAGCCTATAGGGCTGGGTTGTCGCTTGGCATAAATCCCTAGACTCCATTACTCGTTCGACGCTTTCGAGTTGATTTAGCCATCAAGGGACTAGGCAAATTTCTGCCCAGCTCAGGCAACCAGACGTCTGGTTAAAATTTCCAGACGTCTGGTAGGGGCTTCTAAGAAAAATAAATAAATAATAAAAACGAAAATAAATTTCCAGTGCTCAGGACCAGACGTCTGGGAGGCTTCACAAAAATAAAAAGGAAAAGGAGAAAAAAATATTAATTTCCAGAACCCAGGGTCAGACGTCAGGTTAAACCTACCAAACGTCTAGTCCTGTTAAATTTTGCCCATTTTTGAGTGGATTTCCAATTTTTATCGATCTTTGACGATCCAAACAGCTATTGTCAATCAATACCGACTTTGATATCTTCTTTTTGGATTTTTGGTGTTTACATTTAATGGATTTGATATCGATTTCCATGGTTTTGATTCACGTTATTGAAATGTGGGATTTTGGTGAAAGATTGTTTTTACAATCGTTTCTATGATTTGTCACTTTAAAATACAAAGGTTTCTATACTAGTAGTAATACTCAAACTCTTTCACAAAAATGATTTCAACATTACTTTTAATACAAAGCTCATTTTTAAAACCGTTTTCCAATCTATTAGTATATACAAACCTTTACCTCATTCGTATGAGAAATCCAATTAAACAGCTTAGCAAAACAAGTGGTATGAAACGCTTGCGTTTACTTTGTCGGTTAATTCTTGGACTTGTTCGATTGAAATCTTGTGACAATTTTCAAGTGGAAATCTACAATCTGTTCGTAAATATTTAAGTTAAGCTAGTGGTTATGGGACATGAAGCTAAACTCATTTATTTACTAGCTTAGTGTAATTTACACTTATTTTCGAGTGGAAGTAAGTTAAGCCAGTGGTTATGGGACATGAAGCCTAACTCATTTATTTACTAGCTTAATGTAATTTACACTTATTGATCAATGATGATCATTTGGTGATTTAGACAAGCGATATGCGATGTCTCTCTATCCGTGTGGGGGACTATACCCCGTTCTGTAGAGCTTCGTCTCATTTTTATGGGCTAGCGACCCATGGTCTTTTAACCGTTTTATGGAGTTTGGTTCATCGGGCATATCGTTTTACTACGTCGTTGTTCCGGCTTATTTGAGTTTCAGGTTCATCGGGCGTATCGTTGTACTACGTCGTTGTACCAGCTCTATGGGTTAGCGACCCATGGGATAGCGTCTTGTTTATGATACACGTGTTTGTGAGTTTTCATGCACCCGTTTATGATAGGCAACCCCCCTTTTTGTGATTTCTGGATTTCTAGTTGATGATTTCTGAAATTTATGTTTCACCAATTTTTGCTATTTGCATTGATATGTTTTGCCAATATTTGAGGTTTGGTGAATAAGCTAAAGAATATGATATTCTTTTTGGGTATTTGAGGAGACTTGAGATATTGTATGATTTTCATTGTTATCAAATATATACTGGTCATAGTATGGCATTATTGTTATCATATATTTTTGTCATATCTCTTACCCTATCTCATCTTATATGATATTTATAGCTAGACTGATCCGTTTATTATTTTCCTTCTTAAATAATACTCGGGTCAGACCGAGGTGTTTCAGGTGCTTCCACTTGACTTCTTAGCAGGGACTGGCTTCTGACTTTTGGCTAACTACTTTAGCATAGTAGTTTTTGTTTTTCATACATTCGAGATAGAGACTCCTTGATGTATACATATTCTTTTGAGAAGCACTTGTGCCTATTCTTTTATGATGTAATGGATCTTGTATGACCACTACTATGATGTTCACTTTTATGTGTTTTATTCATATCTGTTTCCGCCTTAGTGATATGAATATCTGTGACTGATTTTGTGTTGTGCTTATTTCATATTGATTTCGAAGGCCACTTAGCCACTGTGTTGTAGATTTGAGTTTGGATTGGATATGTCGGATTTCCTCTTGAAATGAAATGCATGACATACTATCTGACATATCGGTTCTCGCTCAAATCAATTATACAGTTGGTCGCTCCTCAATAACCTTATTCTTCGAACTAATTGACGGCATTACCCAGTAGTGTCCTTGGTTAGTGTGATTATAGAGGTGGGGCGTCACAGCTTGGTATCAGAGCCAAATTTTGGAACAATATAGGATATTATGACAAGGATCATTGTCTTAAGTCTCTCTTAGGAATCGTGCCTTAGGAATTAATTCGAGTCTTAGGACTCGTTCTATCCTATTTCCTTTTATGATGCCTTGTATATCAATCTAGTTTATTTGAATTCATTCTGAGAATAACCTTTTTCCTCTTTTTTCTTTCTTTCTTAAAGAGGAGAAATGGTTAGACCTGGCCGTCTTAGCATTGGTCAATCCAACGCTACTCCTCAGGATGGCATATTCATGTCTGCCCAACAGCTTTTGGATCTTGTAAAGAATGCCCAAGCTACTGGACCCATTCCTGAGCCTACTCATGCTAAATCCGGGTTTGCACGCTTGTGCTGTCACGACCCGCCCTTCTCGACCCTCGAAAATCGACATAAAATACTCAATAGTATAATATACCGACGATCGAATGCCGGAAGAGACAAATTGTAGAAAAAGAAAGAAGGTAGAAGAAGAAGAATGAACTAAACAACATCAAAACCTCACAGTCGCAGCGGAATAAAATATAATATATAGAACAGAACTTTACACAAATCAAAACTATATCTGTTTATATACAATACATCATCATCAGAGTATATCATAATACAATCATCAATATCCAGTCAAACAGTCAATACAATCACAGCAGCGGAATAATACAAGTACGAGAAATACGTCTCGGACTCCAGCTCCTCTCCTGAGCTCCATAGCAACCTATCCTGAAATATACTCGGTCTGACCCGAGCATTATAATAAAATAACACCCGAGTCAGTCTGGAATACCAGCGCATCATAAATACATCCAAACTGATTTTTAAAGTTCAAAAATCCTTTGAAACAAAAGCATCTCGTAAGACCACGCCACAAATAAACATGTCGGGTTTTTACCTTACGATAGCTAAAACACTTTTTATAAAAATCCTCTGATATTATAATAGTGTCTATTTACAAATACTTATTAAAATAGCTGAAATTGTTACATGATTAAATTCCAGCATACTAGGTATACAAACAAATACCGTACAAGGCACGTAGGGAAAATGGATTTCCAACGAATGACTAGGCACTGGGGTACCACCTGTCACAGTACGTGGCCTAGATCACAGTACCGAGGAGTACGCCCGCTCCCCTGCAACACAAAGCCGGAATCATCCCTTACTGGATAATTCCAAGTAAAATCACCCCACGGTTGGGATCAGCAACCGCACCACTAAGCCGAAATAAAAGGGACATCTAGACAGGGATGACCTTACTCTCAAGTGGGGGCTACCCACGAAGCCTTGCTGCATAACCCCTGATTTTCAGTCATTCCCGGTTGATGAGGCTTGAGGCTAAACGATACCTTTTAGAACATATCCCTTTGAATGCCCACCGTCCACCTGACGATGTCACGAAAGCATTCGTCCATATAAGTCCGTCCCGGGTCCGAACGGAACCGAAGGCACTACCCCTACTACATCCATTTTGGAAATATCCTCAGGATTAGTAGCGACTAGCCCTTGCACTTCACTGCTCCATCTTCGACTCCGAAATCGTTTTCGCGAAACGTACAAACCGGATCGAAGTGGTATTCGAGTCTCCAGACCTAGAATCCCGGTATACGGAAACTCGATCCCGGTCTCTTCGAAACGATCGCGCATTTGGCCAATATTGATAGTCGGTGATTTAACTATCAATTAATATTCACAAACATCCATACACATCCATCACACAATAAATAGTCTCCATATTATTTATTTGCCTCTAATATCTTTCAAAGATATATTTTCACATGTTCAAAACTCGTTTGAAAACAATTTTCCAAAACTCTTCCTTTACAAGGTAAATCTTTTACCCTTAATTCCCATCGGGAATAACCAAGTATAAAACAATTTGCATTTAAAACAGTTAAAATACTTTATACTGAAATATACTTTAATTATGAAAATTACTTCTATTTATTTACTAAAAATATAAATTTAAAATATGTGAAGAAACTAGTTATTAACACATAAACTTTGATTTAAAAATAAGGGTTTCAGTTTAACTAAATTCAAATAGCGTTATAAGAAGAAAAATGCTAATTTTAACAAACTAAGCTAAAACCAACTTTTAAATAAATCCATTTGTAAAAATAATTGCTAATATACTCCCAAATTATTACGGTAATAAAATTATTAATTTATTTCTTTAAAAATAACGATTTCTTAAAAATACTTTTAAAAACGATTTAAATCTTAACCTTAGTTAAATAAAATCTTTTTATAAACATTTACTTGGTTTTCCCAGGGAAACACTTTCCCGTTTCAAAACATTTCCAAGTACTCTTTCATATAAATCCTTTGATTTATTTCAAGTCAATTTATGATTTCAACGTAAATTCCCAATCCCATACTTAACTATAACTTCCTCCGAAGTTAAATCACAATTTTTCATTTCCGGAAATTCATTTTTAAATATAGTTTAAACATTTTTAAATAAACATTTTGGTGAATTTTCAATGGAAGCCAAATTTCCAATTCACTTAATTAAATTCCAATGAAATACGGCATTTCAAAACATTCTATTTTTCAATTGAACTTGTTAATTTATAGTCGGAAACTCCATTTTAACATATTTTTAATTTCCGGATAACATTAGTCATTATTAAAATAAACACTGTTATTTTAAACAATTTATAATTTCCTAAATTTAATCTCCAGAAAATTTATACTTTCCATTTACCCATTTTATAAACTCCCCATTATATTCAAAAATCCCAATTTGGCCCAATTTACATTTTTCCTTTCAAATCCGATTTCAAATTTTATTCTTTGAAATTCTAAATTTAACAATTCATTTAATTTCGTAGAAACACAATTTATCCATTTATAATTAAATTCTGTGATTACAATTTATACCACAATGTCACAGAACAACTAAATTTCCAGATTTATCAATCACATCATATAAACAGGTATTCACTAACAATTATAAAATAAATTGCTACAATTGTGAGGAATCCAGTTGGATCCCTCCAACCTGTTTCTCCCTGCATCACAGATGTTAGCACATCACAATATAAATATCAATCCAGCCAGATAACAGCAGTTAAAGTCATCCAATCATTCAGATATTTAAATACCAATTATTTATAATGTCTAGCATCCAGATGTGAGTGAGAAAAACTCACATTGAGTTCGGCGAGCGTTCGAAATTTAAATTAAACCGAACGACGTTCGATTTAACCCAAATTTCTACTTGCCCGGAATGAATCCAGATCTGCACCATCGCGAAGTACTCTTGTCTGCGATTCCAACGCTTCGAGAATCGTCAAATTCTGAGAACGTATGAATTTGTTATGATTTTATAAAGTTTTGAAATTATTTTAAAACAAAACAATTCCTTTTTTCTTTCTCTTTACCAAATCGTGGCCGTTGATCATGCTTCAGAACAAGGCTAGTCCCTCATCTTCTTCTCGCGTTCGTTCCCAGGAAGAACGAACCCAAACTCACGAATTAGGGTTGAAAATCGCAACTCCATCGTTCATCGTGGACTCGATCAGGATGCACCAACGCGACAAGCATCTCGACTTCCCCCACCGGCCAGAGCATCATGACGCTCGGCCATCCCTAGGCGTCGCGAAACGCGAACGAACTGACGACGAACGCGTCGTCCTCCTGGCCTCCATACACCTCCGATTCCAATCTCTACCGTCAGATGCCTAGATCTCCTAGTCCCCATCGATTTTCTAGTTGGAGTCTCGGCCTAAAAACGTTTGGATAAGGAGAATTCGAGGAGGAAGAGGCATGAGATACTGGCCCTTGAAGAAACAAACGGCGGACTGTCTATTTGAGCTAGGGTTTTGATAATGAGAATATATATATTATATTGTTTAATATTATTTTATTAATAAAATTCTCAATTAAACAGTTAATGCAAACGATCTCCAAACTACGCGTTCCGACAGGCTATCCTGGGGTTTTTCAACGTTCCGGACACAATGGAACAGGTTTCGTAAGTTAATTTGATCGTATACGCGAGATACGGAATTAAATGATCAATTTAAAATTAAATCGGTTAAATCGATTTCTAGACGTTTCGAGCTGCCACGGTCACACGACAACTCCGATTGCTACGAAAATTGAAATCCGATAATAACTAACTATTACGGATCCAATGGAAATGGTTTCGTCGAATTCCGAGACTGTGCCTCGGAAGGCTGTTTTAACTCGTCTTATTAAATCAGGCGATTTGTCAAAATTGACGAAAACGCGTAAAATTTCACTTTTAAAATTTTAATAACTCAATAATAAAACATATAAAATTTATAAACACATTAAAAATCATTCTGGCTCATTCTAGACCAAAATCTGATTAAATTGCATTTTAATAATATTAAATTCATTTTAAATTAATATAAAATCCCAAATATTAATTTATAACCATTCGAACCTAAAAATACATTTAAACATCATTTTACAGCTGTTTACACCCAAATCCCCAAATTTTCTTAGTCCAAATAATATTTTAAATATTATTTTTCCATTAATCAAATTCAACCAGAATTGCTATAAATTAAAATTATAGCTCATTTTCATTGATTGAATCCAAATCCATTCATTTCAAAATCAATTAAGGATCCACATTAAACATTTAAAATGAATTAAATGTTCAAATTCAATAGTTTAAAAATACGGGATGTTACATTCCTCCCCCCTTATAAAAATTTCGTCCCCAAAATTTGCTAAGGTAGAAAATACTCTCCAACCCGGTTACTTACCCAATTGGCTGAGTTAAAAACTTACATTTACTTTCTAAAATCCTTTAACCCAAACCCAAATCCATTTGCCTCATTTACATTCAAAAGCTTTTGAATTTTAACCTATTTCAAAATAACTTTCCAAGTTAATAAATTTTTCCAAAAACTCTCAAAAATTTTCTAACTCCCAAAATTTCTGGAAAATTTTGGCGGAGTCTCCTTTGTACGGAGGAGCTTCTGCGATATCGCAGGATACACAAATATATATACATCGGCTCACATGGCCGGAAACCAAAATATATCACAATATATATATCATTTTCCCAATTATATTTGCGTAGGCGTACCTTATAGCAAATTTTAATAGCGAGCGGCTAATATAACGCATATACGCGCTCCAACTCTCTCGAACGCCTCCCGTACCTGTACTAAACTCAACAAACTCATCAGTTTTCAAAGATATGAGCATTTTAATAACATTCCAATACAAATGCAAGCCAAACATATCCATTGCATAACCAAACCAAGCAATTTCATATTAATGCAAGTTAACCATCTTTATAAACAATTTCACAATTCCATCATTTTGAACTCTCTTTACAAACTCAAACTTCATAGTTTAACAATGTTACCATATTTTCAACAATCCAAAGATTTCAATCATCTTTTTAAATTCCTTATACAAGTCCAAACTTCATTCTATTTCTCTTGAATGACTCGCATTCAAGTTTAATATTCTCAATTCATACACATTTCACCCAATTCATTTCCACTTCAATATGATTACATATTCCTTTCATACATCTCTTCATTTCAATTTTAAATTCCAAATTGGATTCACAATTAGATTTTAGTTAAATTTGAAGCATTTGCAATTCTTTTATGATCTGTTTTCATTCATATGCAAACATTACTCATTAAAAGGTCAATTCATTCCTATTGGTTCCAAAATCCATTCCATTTGCTATTTTTAACCAATTCACTTGCATTCATATACTAATTCTTTGAATTAGATTCCAATCCAGTTCAATTTATGCAAAACTCATTCCATTGCTTGTTAAACAATTTAATTCCGAATACATGCTAATTTCATGTCCTTCAAGCAAAATAATCACCACTTAAGCTTATAACCATTTAAAATTAATCCCAACTTAGATTCATATAAATTTTATTCCATTTTTCATGGTTCACAATCCAAGTATTTTTATTCCAATGCAATTTGTTAATTAAATTAAACTTTCCTTACATTTTATTTCATTAACCAACTCAAGTTTATATCAATATCATTCCATTCTGGATTGTTTACAACCCATACATCCTTATTTCATCTCAATAATTAATTAAAACTCATTTCACTTGTTTTTCAGTTTTATTATCTAACAAATTTCATTCAGATTTACTTAATAAAGCCCATCCACAATCATTTGTTTTCTCCAAGTTGCTTAAGTTTTTTTTTTTTTCACAAAATTTCCATCATCTTCTTATATCAATTTTATTTGATTCACATTCAAATAAATTCCAATTCATTTACAACTTTAATGCTCTTTGTTTATTTACTATATCCATGTACAAATTTATTTTATTAACAAAGAGACCCCTTAAATTATTTCTCTCATTTGAATTTTATTTACAATTCAAACCATCACTATTATAAGTTAATTCCATTATTCATTCTCACTTCCAACTTTTATTGCCAAACTTAAATTCCATCCCAAAACTGGATTTTATTTACCTTTCAAACTTTGACCAACTATCAAAATCCTATTTATTGCAATACAAATTCCATTTTATTTAGCTTACACAAGATTTATTTCCAAACAATCATTTTGGATTTAGTTGAGTAAACATTTATTCCATTCAACATCATCTCAACTGAATTAAATTTCCATTAAACTCAATTCTTATCCCATTTTAATTCAAGGTTAACTAGATTATATATGCATTTTCAATTTAATTCCTTTCCAGAATTTATTCAAGCTCATCTAAATTTTATTTAGCCCACCTGAATTTAAACCATTTCCTTTACTACTTTAAATAAGAATTTAATTACATTCATTTTTATCCATAACACAACAGAAATTTTAATATTCAACTTAATTCCATCTTGGTCGAAGTTAAACCAAATTCAATTTAATCTTAATTCTCCATATCCAAGTTCAACTTATTTACTAACTTCAGTTCACTTACCTCCTTTATATTTTATAATTGTTTCACCTTACTTTGCATTCCATTTAAAATTAAGTTCGAATTCACCATTCCACTTAACCATTTTTATTTGTGATTATAATTCCATTTTACTTGAGTTAAAATCAAATCTTCCATTCTCAAGTTCTCCAACTTATTTACTTATAAGTTTATATTGCTCATTTCAAACCAATCCACATTTTATAATCACAATGTCAAATTTTAACACTTAATAGCTTAAGAATATGAATTCATTTGCACAACCATAAGCATTTACATTTCACCATTATCTCAACTTCCTTTTAATTCCAATTCATTTAGATTTAATTCAATTTCAAATCCTTAATTTTATTTAACTTATCATAAGTTAAATCTAGATATATTCCATTCACCTTCATTTATTCAAAGTAAATTTACATTCCATATATACTCAATTCTTCTTTAAATCAACTTTCCCTTATAAATTATGTAGTTGAATCATTTCAACTTTCACATTTTTTTTTATTTAAAATAGAATTCCCAGAATTCAATTTAACCGGATTTATTTCAGAACCAATTTGAAATAAAAATCAACACATTTCTCTTTGATATTCAAATCAAATACCAAATTCCAAAACAATCTGCTTTTACCAAATAATTTTCCTTTGAAAATTTTAAAATTACTTGTTTCCCAAACAAGTCCAAACAATGTCATAACCAACTATTTTGGTAGCAATCCATCACTTTAGAAACTCGAAAATGAATTCTAATGATGTGGCCAGCACCATCAGGATTATTTTCCAGCGACTGAAGTGAGTTCAATGCTTTCCACTTCCAAAATTCACCTCAAAACAATTTCTATTCAAAAATATTTTTCCAAAATATACTCCATTCTTACAAATGCTTTTGAAAACATTTCCAACATTTCCACAAAGTCAAACTCACAAAACTTTGTTTAATTCCATTTGAAATCCCTTTCAAAATTTCCGGGGTCAAAATTCTAGTTTAAATCAAATTTTAATTTTTACTTTTCTTATTTAAAACATATCCAGTCAATTCCATTTGGTTATAAACCATTTTAATATTTTAAATTCTTATTTGCTTATATATATCATTTCGAATTTTAGATCATGTTTTAATTTCTTATTTGATTATAGAAGAAACAACCAAACAAACATCCAATATATATAATAACTCAGAAAATTATTTCTTTTTATATCAAAATACAATTTTGGGTAAAATTATTTCATTTACCCACTTTAAAAAAAATAATACTATGTCGGTTTATCTTGTTTAAGAGTTTAGAAACCCCTATCGATACGGTTGTACTTCCCGCACCGACCAGAATTCATAAACACTCAACCGATAAGTCAACACAGTATAAAAACAATTTTATATCCACTAACAAGTACGCTCTCATAGCTATTATTACACTCAACTCATTATAGAGTACTATTGACTCTATTTATAAATGAGTAATTTTCCCACCAAAGCCTAGGTTGTCGCCAACCTCGCTCCGATACCAACTGTCACGACCCGCCCTTCTCGACCCTCGAAAATCGACATAAAATACTCAATAGTATAATATACCGACGATCGAATGCCGGAAGAGACAAATTGTAGAAAAAGAAAGAAGGTAGAAGAAGAAGAATGAACTAAACAACATCAAAACCTCACAGTCGCAGCGGAATAAAATATAATATATAGAACAGAACTTTACACAAATCAAAACTATATCTGTTTATATACAATACATCATCATCAGAGTATATCATAATACAATCATCAATATCCAGTCAAACAGTCAATACAATCACAGCAGCGGAATAATACAAGTACGAGAAATACGTCTCGGACTCCAGCTCCTCTCCTGAGCTCCATAGCAACCTATCCTGAAATATACTCGGTCTGACCCGAGCATTATAATAAAATAACACCCGAGTCAGTCTGGAATACCAGCGCATCATAAATACATCCAAACTGATTTTTAAAGTTCAAAAATCCTTTGAAACAAAAGCATCTCGTAAGACCACGCCACAAATAAACATGTCGGGTTTTTACCTTACGATAGCTAAAACACTTTTTATAAAAATCCTCTGATATTATAATAGTGTCTATTTACAAATACTTATTAAAATAGCTGAAATTGTTACATGATTAAATTCCAGCATACTAGGTATACAAACAAATACCGTACAAGGCACGTAGGGAAAATGGATTTCCAACGAATGACTAGGCACTGGGGTACCACCTGTCACAGTACGTGGCCTAGATCACAGTACCAAGGAGTACGCCCGCTCCCCTGCAACACAAAGCCGGAATCATCCCTTACTGGATAATTCCAAGTAAAATCACCCCACGGTTGGGATCAGCAACCGCACCACTAAGCCGAAATAAAAGGGACATCTAGACAGGGATGACCTTACTCTCAAGTGGGGGCTACCCACGAAGCCTTGCTGCATAACCCCTGATTTTCAGTCATTCCCGGTTGATGAGGCTTGAGGCTAAACGATACCTTTTAGAACATATCCCTTTGAATGCCCACCGTCCACCTGACGATGTCACGAAAGCATTCGTCCATATAAGTCCGTCCCGGGTCCGAACGGAACCGAAGGCACTACCCCTACTACATCCATTTTGGAAATATCCTCAGGATTAGTAGCGACTAGCCCTTGCACTTCACTGCTCCATCTTCGACTCCGAAATCGTTTTCGCGAAACGTACAAACCGGATCAAAGTGGTATTCGAGTCTCCAGACCTAGAATCCCGGTATACGGAAACTCGATCCCGGTCTCTTCGAAACGATCGCGCATTTGGCCAATATTGATAGTCGGTGATTTAACTATCAATTAATATTCACAAACATCCATACACATCCATCACACAATAAATAGTCTCCATATTATTTATTTGCCTCTAATATCTTTCAAAGATATATTTTCACATGTTCAAAACTCGTTTGAAAACAATTTTCCAAAACTCTTCCTTTACAAGGTAAATCTTTTACCCTTAATTCCCATCGGGAATAACCAAGTATAAAACAATTTGCATTTAAAACAGTTAAAATACTTTATACTGAAATATACTTTAATTATGAAAATTACTTCTATTTATTTACTAAAAATATAAATTTAAAATATGTGAAGAAACTAGTTATTAACACATAAACTTTGATTTAAAAATAAGGGTTTCAGTTTAACTAAATTCAAATAGCGTTATAAGAAGAAAAATGCTAATTTTAACAAACTAAGCTAAAACCAACTTTTAAATAAATCCATTTGTAAAAATAATTGCTAATATACTCCCAAATTATTACGGTAATAAAATTATTAATTTATTTCTTTAAAAATAACGATTTCTTAAAAATACTTTTAAAAACGATTTAAATCTTAACCTTAGTTAAATAAAATCTTTTTATAAACATTTACTTGGTTTTCCCAGGGAAACACTTTCCCGTTTCAAAACATTTCCAAGTACTCTTTCATATAAATCCTCTGATTTATTTCAAGTCAATTTATGATTTCAACGTAAATTCCCAATCCCATACTTAACTATAACTTCCTCCGAAGTTAAATCATAATTTTTCATTTCCGGAAATTCATTTTTAAATATAGTTTAAACATTTTTAAATAAACATTTTGGTGAATTTTCAATGGAAGCCAAATTTCCAATTCACTTAATTAAATTCCAATGAAATACGGCATTTCAAAACATTCTATTTTTCAATTGAACTTGTTAATTTATAGTCGGAAACTCCATTTTAACATATTTTTAATTTCCGGATAACATTAGTCATTATTAAAATAAACACTGTTATTTTAAACAATTTATAATTTCCTAAATTTAATCTCCAGAAAATTTATACTTTCCATTTACCCATTTTATAAACTCCCCATTATATTCAAAAATCCCAATTTGGCCCAATTTACATTTTTCCTTTCAAATCCGATTTCAAATTTTATTCTTTGAAATTCTAAATTTAACAATTCATTTAATTTCGTAGAAACACAATTTATCCATTTATAATTAAATTCTGTGATTACAATTTATACCACAATGTCACAGAACAACTAAATTTCCAGATTTATCAATCACATCATATAAACAGGTATTCACTAACAATTATAAAATAAATTGCTACAATTGTGAGGAATCCAGTTGGATCCCTCCAACCTGTTTCTCCCTGCATCACAGATGTTAGCACATCACAATATAAATATCAATCCAGCCAGATAACAGCAGTTAAAGTCATCCAATCATTCAGATATTTAAATACCAATTATTTATAATGTCTAGCATCCAGATGTGAGTGAGAAAAACTCACATTGAGTTCGGCGAGCGTTCGAAATTTAAATTAAACCGAACGACGTTCGATTTAACCCAAATTTCTACTTGCCCGGAATGAATCCAGATCTGCACCATCGCGAAGTACTCTTGTCTGCGATTCCAACGCTTCGAGAATCGTCAAATTCTGAGAACGTATGAATTTGTTATGATTTTATAAAGTTTTGAAATTATTTTAAAACAAAACAATTCCTTTTTTCTTTCTCTTTACCAAATCGTGGCCGTTGATCATGCTTCAGAACAAGGCTAGTCCCTCATCTTCTTCTCGCGTTCGTTCCCAGGAAGAACGAACCCAAACTCACGAATTAGGGTTGAAAATCGCAACTCCATCGTTCATCGTGGACTCGATCAGGATGCACCAACGCGACAAGCATCTCGACTTCCCCCACCGGCCAGAGCATCATGACGCTCGGCCTTCCCTAGGCGTCGCGAAACGCGAACGAACTGACGACGAACGCGTCGTCCTCCTGGCCTCCATACACCTCCGATTCCAATCTCTACCGTCAGATGCCTAGATCTCCTAGTCCCCATCGATTTTCTAGTTGGAGTCTCGGCCTAAAAACGTTTGGATAAGGAGAATTCGAGGAGGAAGAGGCATGAGATACTGGCCCTTGAAGAAACAAACGGCGGCCTGTCTATTTGAGCTAGGGTTTTGATAATGAGAATATATATATTATATTGTTTAATATTATTTTATTAATAAAATTCTCAATTAAACAGTTAATGCAAACGATCTCCAAACTACGCGTTCCGACAGGCTATCCTGGGGTTTTTCAACGTTCCGGACACAATGGAACAGGTTTCGTAAGTTAATTTGATCGTATACACGAGATATGGAATTAAACGATCAATTTAAAATTAAATCGGTTAAATCGATTTCTAGACGTTTCGAGCTGCCACGGTCACACGACAACTCCGATTGCTACGAAAATTGAAATCCGATAATAACTAACTATTACGGATCCAATGGAACTGGTTTCGTCGAATTCCGAGACTGTGCCTCGGAAGGCTGTTTTAACTCGTCTTATTAAATCAGGCGATTTGTCAAAATTGACGAAAACGCGTAAAATTTCACTTTTAAAATTTTAATAACTCAATAATAAAACATATAAAATTTATAAACACATTAAAAATCATTCTGGCTCATTCTAGACCAAAATCTGATTAAATTGCATTTTAATAATATTAAATTCATTTTAAATTAATATAAAATCCCAAATATTAATTTATAACCATTCGAACCTAAAAATACATTTAAACATCATTTTACAGCTGTTTACACCCAAATCCCCAAATTTTCTTAGTCCAAATAATATTTTAAATATTATTTTTCCATTAATCAAATTCAACCAGAATTGCTATAAATTAAAATTATAGCTCATTTTCATTGATTGAATCCAAATCCATTCATTTCAAAATCAATTAAGGATCCACATTAAACATTTAAAATGAATTAAATGTTCAAATTCAATAGTTTAAAAATACGGGATGTTACATGTGCAGTGATTATACCAATTTGGGTGGAAGGCCATTCAAGGATTCCCAAAGCGTTATAGAAGTCCAAGCTTGGCTTAGAACATGCGATCGCATCTTTTCTCGCATTAATCTTGTGAATCTACATCGAGTCCAAGTGGCTTCTAGCATGCTCCAGGGGAGAGCATTAGATTGGTATGAGATTTTGTTTTCAGAAATTGTTGAAGCGGATCTTACTTGGGAGCAATTCCGGGAAAGGTTCGAGTTAAAGTTTGTGCCGAAAGATGAAAAAGGTAACTTTAGCCCGACGCTTTATTGACCTTGTTTAAGGTGAATCTTCTATGACGGATTATGTCGCATCATTTGAATCCCTCTCTAAATATGGGGTCGAGTATATTAATACCCCATTGAAGAAAAATCAGAGGTTTATCTATGGGTTGAATAAGAATCTCAAAAAGGCTTTACTTGTGAAACTAGAAGTTCCTTCCGATCAGCTTGTAGATATCGCTCTTCGACTTGAAGAGGCCGATAAAGAAAGTGATGTTGAAGTTGTAGGTGTCAAGAAGAACTTCAACAACAACAAGAAGAGGCATCTCGACAGTAAGTTCAAAGGCCCTAATCCCAACAAGAAAGGGAAGCAAGCAAATTCGGTAGCAAAGACTCCTACCTCTAGTCGTGTAGAATGCTACAATTGTGCTTCTAAGGACCATTATGCAAATAGGTGTCTGAAACCCCTTTATTGTCGCTATTGCAAAAGTTCGGGTCATCATATATCTTCATGTCCCAAACTTCAAAGTAAGAAAGTGGGAAAGCTGAATGTTGTGCAAGCCCCTAGCAACACTTCTCTTGGTCAAGGTATTTCTCATTCTATCCTTGATGGCATTATTATGTTTCGTGATCATCCTATTCGAGTTCTTTTAGATACGGGTGCATCTAACTCTTTTATATCAAAAGAACTTGTTGATACTTTTTCTTTAAATGTTATGGGCTTGATGACTTCATTAAGAATTGTGAATCCGGTTGGTGGATCCACAACACTCAGTTTTATTTTGTGGGGATGTTGAAATTATTCTATGTGATTATGCTTTCCGTGCCGATTTGCATGTTATGCGTTACTTAGGTTTCAGAATGATTTTGGGAATGGATTGGCTTAATCATTATGAAGCCCACATCCTATGTCCCGAGAGGACTATCCATCTTCGACATCTCCAACCTGTTAAGTAGATTGCTATTGTTCTTAAAGATTCAGATTCCAGTTCGGTGGCATCCTTATATTCTCTAGATCCATATGATGACGATAATGATGATGAGGAAGATGTCATTTCCATCATTCACGTTGTTCGTGAATTTCCCGATATATTTGAGCCCATTTTAGGATTACCACCTAAGCGAGCAATTTGAGTTCAGAATTAGTCTAATACCTGGAGCTCTACCTATCACTCGTCCTCCTTATCGTATGTCTAGTAAGGAAAACGAGGAGATGCGTAAACAATTACCCGAATTGGAAGCAAAACAATTTATCATTCTAGTTCCTCTCCTTGGGGAGCTTCAGCTATCTTTGTAAAGAAATACGATGGTGCACTTAGGCTTTGCGTTGATTACCGCAAGCTTAATGATCTTACCATTAAGAATAAATATCCCTTGCCTCGGATTGATGATCTATTTGATCAACTTATCGGTGTTAGAGTCTTTTCACAGTTAGACTTAGCAACCGGTTTTCATCAGCTTCGTATTGCAGAGGATAGCATTCCTTTGACATTGTTCCGTACTTGTTATGGATCTTATGAATGGCTGGTTATGCCATTTGGTTTAGCGAATGCTCCATCTTATTTCGTTGACCTTATGAATTGAGTTTTCAAAGACTTCCTCAATCGATTTGTTCTCATCTTTATCGATGATATTCTTGTTTATTCTAAAATGAGGAAGAGCATGAAAAACATCTTCAGATTGTGTTGGAAACTCTTAGGAGCAATCAATTAAAAGAAAAAATTTCTAACTGCCATTTTTGGCGATCTCGTGTGAAATTTTTAGGACATATTATTTTTGAATCCAGAATTTCCATGGATCCTTCAAAGATTGAAGCGATTCAAAATTGAAAGAGACCGGAGAGTGTGACGGAAATCTGCAGTTTTCTTGGATTGGCGGGCTATTACCGTCGTTTCATAAAAGACTTTTCTAAAATTTTCGTGCCTCTTACTTGTTTGACAATGAAGAGAGTTAAGTACATTTGGTGAGACAAATGTGAAGTTGCTTTTCAGAAATTAAAAGAACTCCTTTTCAATGCTCCTATTCTTGTGATTCCCAAAGGAAACCAAGACTTGGTTGTTTTTACCGATGTTAGTCATGTTGGTTTGGGTGCTATTATCATGCAAAGGGAACATGTTGTCGCTTATGCTTCTAGACAATTAAAGCCTGTCGAGACTAGATATGCCACTCATGATCTAGAACTCGCGGCCATTGTTTTCGACCTTAGAAATTAGCGTCATTATCTTTTGGGATAGAAATTTGTTCTCTGCACCGATCATAAATCTTTGAAGTATTTATTTTCTCAAAGGGAACTTAATTTGCGTCAACAACGTTGGTTCGAATTCCTTGCATCTTATGATCTTTATATTCTCTACACTCCCGGAAAGGGAAATCGTGTTGCCCATGCTCTTAGTCGTAAGCAACAAGCGGTTATTTCCATGATGATATCCGCATGGAATGATCTCGAGACTTTGTCCACTTGTGAGATTCAAGATCGTGAATCCGATTTATGTTCATCTCTTGTTTTATGTAGCCTTGAGGCGCATCCTTCTCTTTTAGACCGCATCCTTGAAGCCCAAAAGCACGATCCCGAGTTGGCTCATCTTAGCCAAAGTTGTAGGGATAAAAGTAATATTGATGGTCTGAAAGACTTTGAAATCGATGCTCGTGGAGGCAATCGAAACTCTGGTAGACTTATTGTGCCTAATATTAGTGATCTCCGTAAGGACATTTAAGAAGATTCTCGTCGTTCTAAATTTACCATTCATCCCGGTAGTAGTAAAATGTACGCGGACATGAAGCGACTTTATTATTGGGATGGAATGAAATCTGATATTGCTAACTTTATTGACCGTTGCATGACCTTCCAACTCGTAAAGGCCGAGCATCAAAGGCACGGTGGATTACTGCAACTTTTAGACATTCCCGTTTGGAAGTGGGATCAAATTTCCATAGACTTTACTGATGGTCTTCCCCGTTCTCGTTTGGGTTATGAAAGTTTATGGATGATTGTAGATAGACTTACCAAATCCGCCTGTTTCTTCTCGTTCGGTCCAACCGGACCGTACCTCTTTCGGCCAAACTCTATGTTAAAGAAATTGTTAAATTGCATGGAGTTCCTATTTCTATTGTTAGCGATCGTGATCCATTGTTTACTAGTGGTTTTTGGAAAGGTCTTCAAAAAGCTTTGGGAAGAAAGCTTAATTTTAGCACCGCTTATCATCCTCAATCCGTTGGACAAATAGGGCGTGTGAATTAAACTCTTGAAGATCTTCTTTGTGCATGTGTTCTTGATTTTGGTGGAAGTTGGGAAGATCATATTTCCCTTGTCGAGTTTTCTTACAATAATAGCTTACAATCTAGTATTGGTATGGCACCTTTCGAGGCACTCTACGGAAGGTCATGTCGATCTCCTTCGTGCTGGCTTGAGGCCGGTGAGAAGCTGGTTTGAGGTCCAAATTTTATTCGTGATTCCGCAGAAAAGGTTGACCTTATTCGTCATAGGATAAGAGAAGCTCAAAGTAGACAAAAATCTTATGCCGATAACCGAAGAAGGAAATTAGAATTTTCTGTGGGGGATTTGGTATTTATTCGTTTTTCACCTATGAAGGGTGTTGTGCATTTCAGTCGTTCGAGAAAATTAGCACCTCGATATATTGGCCCATTTCCCATCACCAAACGCATTGGTTCCGTGGCTTATTGCCTTTTATTACCGACTCAATTTTTTGCTATTCATGACGTAATCCACGTTTCTCAACTACGGAAATGCCTTAGAGATTCCGATTCTATTCTTGAGCCCCGTGTTATTGAAGTTTCACCTAATTTGACTTATGAGCAACATCCTATTCGTATCATTGCTACGAAGGTTAAACGCCTTCGTAATAAAGATGTTCCGCTTGTGAAAGTTCAATGGTCCGTAAATCCTAAGGATTGTTCTTGGGAATCCAGAGTATTCATCGAGCGAACACATCTGGACTTACTCTCTCGTGCTCCTTAAGGTGAACTTCTCACTTCAAGTTTTTCTTTGGTATTATTATATCATGGAATGGTTGTTACTTGTTATTTTCCTTCTTGATTATTGTGAGGACGCAATTTCTTTAAGGAAGGGAATCTGTAACAACCTGCATATTTTACGATTAAATATTTAAATGTTTTATTTAAATATAACGTCGTCGGTTGGATTAAATTCCAAAATGTGACTTTTTTAAATAGTCGAATCTGGACTCGAGACCACTTCTATTGAGTTTAGAACGACGTTTACAACTTGTTTAAGTATAAACATCGATATGTTTGGAGGATTTTGGTATTTTCAATCGGGCTTTGGGTTGGATTCTAACCCATTAACCCAATAAGACACCGAAACTCTTCTACCTAATAGCTCCCACTCCACTCCTCTTCATTCATTCATTCATTCGATTTTCTAAATTCCTAACACTCAAGCCCTAGGAAGAATGGTGGGAAGAGGAAACTAAAATTCCTAAGCCCTAGTTTATCTTAGGAATTCAATTTCTAGTTCTAAAATCAAAGAGAAGCTTAGGTAAGCATCCTCATCATCTTCTCCATCTCAATCCCTCTCCAATTTTCATAATTTTCTATAACCTAACTTAGGAAATATTTGCATATGATCATAGATTGGAGCTTCTAGAGTTGTGATTGAAGTGGAGTTGATCTTTCCTTGTTTTAGAGCTTCTCAATTGTTGTTTTCGAGTTTAAAAGTGAGTTCTTGAACTCACATCTATGTCTATAACTTTCATTGTTGTTAGGTATGAATTCCTAACATCTATTTCATGTTCAATTGCTTTTGATTTGAATTGGTTTGGTGAATTTTCCAATTTTGGTTTTGAAGTCAAAATTTTATGAAAATCCTACTATGGATGTTTTGACATGTTATTTGGGGTGTATCGAAGAGCCTATAGGGCTGGGTTGTCGCTTGGCATAAATCCCTAGCCTCCATCGCTCGTTCAATCGCTTCCGAGTTGATTTGGCCATCAATGGCCTAGGCAAAATTCTGCCCAGCTCAGGCAACCAGACGTCTGGTTGAAATTTCCAGATGTCTGGTAGGGCCTTTTGAGAATAAATAAATAAATAATAATGAAAATAAATTTCCAGAGCCCAGGACCAGACGTCTGGTTAAACCCAACCAAACGTCTGGGAGGCTTTAAGGAAATAAAAAGAAAAAGGAGAAAAAATTATTAATTTCCAAAACCCAGGTCAGGCGTTGGTTAAACCTACCAGACATTTGGTCCTATTAAATTTTGCATATTTGCCTATTTTTGAGTGGATTTCCAATTTTTATCGATCTTTGACGATCCGAACAGCTATTGTCAATCAATACCAACTTTGATGTCTTCTTTTCTGGATTTTTGGTGTTTCTATTTGATGGATTTGATATCGATTTTCATGGTTTTGATTCACGTTATTGAAATGTGGATTTTTGATGACAGATTGTTTTTACAATCGTTTCTATGATTTGTCACTTTAAAATACAAAGGTTTCTATACTAGTAGTAATACTCAAACTCTTTCACAAAAATGATTTGAACATTACTTTTAATACAAAGCTCATTTTTAAAACCGTTTTCCAATCTATTAGTATATACAAACCTTTACCTCATTCGTTTGAGAAATCCAATTAAATGGCTTAGCAAAACAAGTGGTATGAAACGCTTTCGTTTTCTTTGTCGGCTAATTCTTGGACTTGTTTGATTGAAATCTTGTGACAATTTTCGAGTGGAAATCTACAATCTGTTCGTAAATATTTAAGTTAAGCTAGTGGTTATGGGACATGAAGCTAAACTCATTTATTTACTAGCTTAGTGTAATTTACACTTATTTTCGAGTGGAAGTATACATTTTGTTTGTAAATAGTTAAGTTAATCCAGTGGTTATGGGACATAAAGCCTAACTCGTTTATTTACTAGCTTAGTGTAATTTACACTTATTGATCAATGATGATCATTTGATGATTTAGACTAGCGATATGTGATGTCTCTTTGTACGCGTGGGGGACTATACCCCGTTCTGTAGAGCTTCGTCTCATTTTTATGGGCTAGCGACCCATGGTCTTTTAACCATTTTATGGAGTTTGGTTCATCGAGCATATCGTTGTACTACGTCGTTGTTCCGGCTTATTTGAGTTTTCGGTTCATCGGGCGTATCGTTGTACTACGTCATTGCACCGGCTCTATGGGTTAGCGACCCATGGGATAGCGTCATGTTTATGATACACATGTTGGTGAGTTTTCATGCTCCCGTTTATGATAGGCCTTCCCCCTTTTTTGATTTCTAGATTTCTAATTGATGATTTCTGGAATTTATGTTTCACCAACTTTTGCGATTTGCATTGATATGTTTTGTCAATATTTGAGGTTTGGTGAATAAGCTAAAGAATATGTTATTCTTTTTGGGTATTTGAGGAGACTTGAGATATTGTATGATTTTCATTGTTATCAAATATATACTAGTCACAGTATGGCATTATTGTTATCATATATTTTTGTCATATCTCTTATCCTATATAATCTTATATGATATTTATAGCTAGGCTGATCCGTTTATTATTTTCCTTCTTAAATAATACTCGGGTCAGACTGAGGTGTTTCAGGTGCTTCCACTTGACTTCTTAGCAAGGACTAGCTTCTGACTTTTGGCCAACTACTTTAGCATAGTAGTTTTTGTTTTTCATACATTCGAGATAGATACTCCTTGATGTATACATATTCTTTTGAGAAGCACTTGTACCTATTTTTTTTGTGATGTAGTGGATCTTGTATTACCACTACTATCATGTTCTCTTCTATGTGTTGTATTCATATATGTTTCCACCTTAGTGATATGAATATCTGTGACTGATTTTGTGTTGTGCTTATTTTATATTGATTCCAAAGGCCACTTAGCCACTGTGTAGTAGATTTGATTTTGGATTGGATATGTCGGATTTCCTCTTGAAATGAAATGCATGACATACTATCTGACATATCGGTTCTCGCTCAAATCAATTATACAGTTGGTCGCTCCTCAACAGCCTTATTCTTCGTACTAATTGACGGCATTACCCAGTATTGTCCTTGGTTAGTGTGAGTATAGAGGTGGGGCGTCACAAAATTAAACCATAATAAGTGAAAACTAAAGAAACAAAAGTGCAAACAAAAGATTTTTAGCAGGTAATCACTTTCAACCATAATATATTTCATAAAATATCCATTTTGAGATTAGGAGTGTCTGTAACTTCAATTCCTTGTTTGCATGTCTTCTTTTCTTCCTTCTACAGGTAATTGAAACTTCTCCAAGGCCAAAAGACCACTGCTTGCAATTCAAATCGCTGTAAATCTTCGCAAGGTGAGTAGTAACTCACTCTTTTAGCCAAACCTATCTGGCTATAAAATTTGTTTCAGTTTCCGTTGTTGTTTTTGATATACTGTAAACTGTAAATTGGAACTTCTAGTTTACAATAAAAATCTTGTCTGGGTTCAAATTTATGATCCTATATCTCTTTGGTTTTATACCGAAATTGAGTGAAACCGTTTCTTGATCATAGACCATGTTTGGTAGTAGTTGCATGTCAAATTTCATAGCTTGATCCAATCTGGAAGTGTCCGAAATCAGTGCTCAAAGTTGGAAATGGAACAGGCAAAAATGCTTGTAGCATTCACGACTTCCAGGTCGACCCAGGCACTCTGGGGGTTGACCATAGGGTCGACCTGAACCATATATGGGTCGACCCATGCTTTCCTGGGGTCAACCTGAGCCATATATGGGTTGACCCATGCTTTCAATTAGTCTAGGTCATTTTTTTATGTTCCTATGCACCGTTTTGGTTATTTTTCATATTCCAATGATTTTTGTGAGCATTTCCTATAATATTTTGAAGTGTTTTGAAGGGCTTAAACCTATAAATAGGTAAGCCAACATTATTGTTGATCCGTACTCCAGATTGACGTGTTTTTGAGTAGTTTTCATATGCCGATTTTATGGCATTTTCGATGATTTTTGTAGTTTTCGAGCACGTGTTTTCTAAACCTATTTTGGAATGATTTTTATAATAAAATAGTTTTTGAAATAAATATTTTACAACATTTATAATTATTTTTAAAGCTATTTAAAATATATATTCTCTATAATAAAGAGAATTTCAAAGCCATAATTTCGAAACGATTTTAGAAATTATTTTAGAAAACTAGTTTTCTCGAAGCAAAGTATTTTCTATATTAAAATACATGTTTTTGCACTCTTCAAGCAAATGAGGAAGAGATTTAAATGATTCGGTAAAACATGTGGTATGGGACACATGCGTTTACTTTTTCGGTTAATTCCGGACTTGTTCGATTGAGGTCAAACATGAGAGGGAAATTAACTACCTTATAGTAAACGGTTAAGTGAGAACGTGTGGTATGGGACACACTGTTGTCACTGATTTGGTTACTATCTGGAAGTTGGTGACACTTTATGTTGGACTGTCGGGTCGTTTGCCAGTACTAAACCTTCGGGTCATTTGGGCTTTCTAGCCGTTGGACCTTCGGGTCGTTTGGCCTTCGGGTTATTTATATTAGGCGCCATATTTGTGATATAGTATTTTATATACCCGGGTCAGACCGAGTTATTTCAAGTAAGTCACCTGCTGTAGATTACTGTTATGCTGCTTCCGCTATGGATTTTCTTGCTTTCTTTTGGATGTTAGTAATCTTTTGTGTAGCCTTGTAGTTATATTGCGTACTCTGATATGTACATATTCTTTTTGACTCGATGTATATATTGTGGTCTATGTACTACCATTAGTGTATCCCTATGTAGTGTACTAAGATGTATTTGTATATATGTACATATATGTGTGACTGCTGTTCTGTGATCTGTTGTATTTGTTGTTGTTATATTTTGTTCTGATAGATCCATTAACCACCGTAGTTTTGTGTTAAACATTTATTGAGTATGTTGATCCACTTGAGAAAGGAAAATGAAAAAAAATTAGAGCACCCAATCGACGTATTCAATACTTGTTTAAGACAAATCTTACGGATGGTCGCTCCTAAACAGCCCTATTCTCTACATTAACAGACAGTATTACTTCGTAATGCTTTTTGTTAATGTGGGTCTCGGGGTGGGACGTCATAGATTGGTATCAAAGCAGTGTTCAGAATAAAATATGATAAACACAGAACATAACATATATTATAGTACATCAGAGTACAATATAAGTGTTACATATTCCCTAATCATCATGTCCTTAATCTTTCTATGTCCTTGGGAGTAGATATAGGTTGGGAATACGTCTAGCAGTGCATTTTAACTCCGCAGTATTCCATAATTAAATTAATGATATCTTACCTTAAGAATAATCCTTATCTTATCTTATACTTCCAAGCTTAAGGCTGGAAGAGGCAGAGGTCGCCTTTCTGATGCCGGGCCGTCTAGTGGCTCACATCCAAACAGTGTTCACATGTTTGCTGATCAGTTCATGGAGTTATTTAGGAGCACTCAGCCTCCAGCTCCTACTCCTTCGTCCCATTTATGCAAGTCTGCTTTTGCACGTATGTGTAGTGATTTCTCTCATCTTGGAGGCAAGCCTTTCAAAGGCTCAGAGTCTGTTCTTGAGGTCCGGGCATGGCTTCGTACATGCGAGCATATCTTTACTCGCATGGATCTTTCCGACCATGAGCGAATTCTTATCGCATCGAGTATGTTGCAAGAGCATGCACTTGGTTGGTATGAGCTTCTTATTGCTGAGCTTGATGAGTCTACTCTTACCTGGACCCAGTTTAGGGAACGATTCGAACTTAAATTCATTCCTGAGTTCGAGAAAGCCCTTTTAGCCCATCGCTTCCTTGAGTTAAAGCAAGGGAAGTCTTCAGTTTCCGTGTATGTTTCTTCATTCGAGGCCTTGTCCAAGTATGGTCTCAAGTATATTAGCACTTCTAATAAGAAGAATCTCAAGTTTGTTTCTGGCCTTAAGAAATATTTGAAGAAATCTTTGATGCTTTAGCTTAAGCTCTCATTTGAGGAGTTGGTTGACTCGGCGCTTCACCTTAAAGCAGTCGAGAAGGAGAGAGATAGTAGTGATGAGACCGAGGTTCATAAGAACCCCAACAAGAAGAAATTTCCTTTTCAGAAGTCCAACACTTTTACTCATAGCAAGAAGAAGTCTGTTAGTTCTAGCTCTCAGCCCAGTGGAGCACCTCCTAGTCAAAAGGGGTGTTTCAATTGTGGCTCTTCTGATCATTTGATTCGAGATTGTCCCAAGCCTCGTGTGTGCCGTTATTGCAAGAAAGAGGGACATCGGGTTTCATTTTGTCCTATGGCTCCTAGTAATGTTAAGTCGGGCAAGCTTAATGTGGTGGATGCTTCTGGTGGTTCTTCTCAGCCTAGTGGTACATCTCCTTATATTCTCAAAGGTTCTATATTATTTCATGATCGTCCTATTCGAGTTCTCTTCGATACGGGTGCTTCACACTCGTTCGTATCGAAGGAGCTTGTTGATATTATACCGTTGGATGTTTCTTGCCTTGTTACCTCTTTGAGGATTGTGAATCCTATTAGGGGATTCGCAACACTTAGCATGCTTTGTAGTGATGTTGAGATTATTCTTTGTGGTTTTTCTTTCCGTGCGTATCTGCACGTTATTCACTATCTTCGATTTGATATGATTTTGGGGATGGATTGGCTTGCTTGTTATCAAGCCCGAATCATATATTGTGAAAGGATCCAATATCTTAGGCATCCTAATTCGGCTGATTGGTTATCTCTTGTTCTTCGGAATGTTGATGATGATTCTGAAGCATCTTTATTTGCTCTTGAGTCTCGAGATGATGTATCTCGAATTCTAGTCGTTTTCGATTTTGCTGATGTATTTGAGCCTGTTATTGGTTTGCCACCCAAGCGGGCAATTGAGTTCCGTATTGACCTCATTCCTGGTGCTCAGCCTGTTAGTCGTCCTCCTACAAGGATGTCCACTAAGGAAAATGAGGAACTCAAAAAGAAATTGTTGGGTTGAAGCCTAGTAATTCATTCAGTCCAATTCTTCACCGTGGGGTGCTGCAGTCGTCTTTGTTAAGAAATCTGATGGTACTCTTAGGCTTTGCATCATTTACCATAAGCTTAACGAGTTAACCATTAAGAATATGTATCCATTGCCTAGGATCGATGACATGTTTGATCAGTTGAGTGGTGCTAAGGTCTTTTCTCAGCTCGACCTTGCCACTGGTTTTCATCTGCTACGAGTTGCGGAGGATAGCATTCCTCTTACCACATTCCATGCTTGTTATGGTTCTTATGAGTGGCTCGTTACGCCGTTCAGTTTGATGAACGCACCAGCTTATTTCGTTGATCTCATGAATCGAGTATTCCGGGAATATCTCGATAAGTTCGTCCTTGTATTCATTGATTATATTCTATCTACTCTAAATATGAAGCCGATCATGCTCATCATTTGAGGATTGTTTTGAATACTCTTCGTCAGCATCAACTTAAACCAAATTCTCCAAGTGCCACTTTTGGGAGAATAAGGTGAAGTTCCTTGGCCATGTTGTATCATATGACGGCATTTCTGTTGATCCATCGAAGATAGAAGCCATTCAAAATTGGAAAAGGCCGGAGAATGTTTCCTAGATTCACAGTTTCCTTGGATTGGCGGGTTATTATTATCGATTCATCAAGGATTTTTCCCGCATTGTTCTTCCTCTCACTAGCCTTACTAGAAATGGTGTTCGATTTATTTGGTCTGATAATTGTGAAGTTTCTTTCCAAAAATTGAAAGAAATTCTCACTAATGCTCCTATCCTTGTGGTTCCCGAAGGGAATCAAGATCTTGTTGTCTACACCGAGGCTAGTAGATGTGGCCTCGGTGCCGTGCTTATGCAGAGAGATCAGGTAGTTGCCTATGCTTCTAGGAAATTGCGTTCGAAAGAGGTTCTCTATGCCACCCAAGACTTAGAGTTAGCCCCTATAGTCTTTGTCTTAAAGATTTGGCGTCATTATCTTTTGGGCGAGCACTTCATTCTTTATACCGATCATAAATCGTTGACATATCTATTCACCCAAAAAGAGCTTAATATGCGACAACAACATTGGCTCGAGTTCCTAGTCTTATGATTTTGTTATCCAGTACACCCCTGGAAAGGGGAACCAAGTTGCAGACGCGCTAGGTCACAAGCTCTCAGCTGTTGTTTTTATGATGTTAGCCGAGTGGGATGTGTTGGAGACCTTGTCTCTTTATGATATTCGTGATCGTGCTCCAGCTTCAGATTCTTCTATCTTGTTATTTAGTTTGGAAGCTCGTCCTAGCTTATTGGATCGTATTGCCGATGCTCAGCGAGAAAATCCAGATCTTGTGCATCTTATTTAGCTATGTAAGACCGAATCCCGTGATGATGAGTTGAGGGATTTCAGCATTGATATTCATAGTTGCCTTTGCAAGAAGGGTCGATTGATCGTGCCTTGTGTTTCTGATCTTAGGTGGGATATTCTTGATGATTGTCACCGTTCTAGGTATACTATTCATCCTGGTGGTAGCAAGATGTATGCCGATATGAGACGCTTGTATTATTGGGAAGGCATGAAGCATGATGTTGCGAGTTATGTAAGTAATTGCATGACTTGTCAACTCAATAAAGCCGAACATCAGTGTCCCAGTGGTCTTCTTTAGCCTCTTGAGGTCCCATTGTGGAAATGGGATCAAATCGCTATGGACTTTATTGTTGGCCTACCTCGTTCGAGATCGGGCCATAACAGTGTTTGGGTAATCGTGGATCCCTTGATTAAATCCGCTCATTTCATTCCTATTAAATCTAATAGGACAACTTCTCATTTATCCATGTTATATATTAAGGAGACCGTGAGACTTCATGGTGTTCCTAGGTCGATCGTTTGTGATAGAGATCCACTTTTTACTAGTAATTTCTGGCAGAGTCTTCAGAAAGTTTTGGGTACAAAGCTTAACTTCAACACAGCTTATCATCCACAGTCTGATGGATAGAATGAACAGGTGAATCGTATTCTTGTGGATCAACTTCGTGCATGCATTCTTGATTTTGGTGGTAGTTGGGAAGACCACCTACCACTTGTTGAGTTCTCTTATAACAATAGTTTTCAGTCCAGTATCGGTATGGCTCCTTTTGATGCCCTATACGGAAGGCCATGTCGATCACATTCTTGTTGGTTGGAATTCGGGGAGAAGTTGATTTTAGGCCCCGATTCTATTCCTGAAGCTTTAGAGAAGATTGATCTTGTTCGTTAGAGAATGAAAGAGGCACAGAATCGTCAGAAATCCTACGTGGACAACCGTAGGAAGCCTCTTGAGTTCTCCATTGGTGATCTTGTTTATATTCATGTATCTCCCTTGAAGGGGGTAATGCGTTTCAGTAGGACTGGGATATTGGCTCCTCGATTTATAGGACCATTTCCTATTGCTGAGTGTATTGGCCCAGTTGCCTATAGAGTATCACTTCCGGCCCAATTTTCTGGTATTCATGACGTGTTTCACGTCTCTCATCTTCGGAAGTGCCTTAGTGATTCAGATTCTGTTATTGATCCTCCTATTTTGCAAGAGCTTGAGATCTCACCTGATTTATCTATTGTGCAACATACTATCTGTGTTCTTGCTTCAGAGGTGAAACGCCTTCGAAATAAGGATGTACCGCTCGTAAAGATTCAATGGTCCCCTAATCCCAATGACTGTACATGGGAAACCAGAAAATTTATCGAGTGATCTTATCCTGGTTTTCTATCTTCTCGTGTTGAGGGTGAGAATTTTAAACTCAAGCCATCTATTTTCCTTTGCTAAATGAAACAAATTATGTTGTATATAGCTCTTCTCTAGGAAACTACGAGGATGCAATTTTTATAGGGGAGAGCTGTAACAACCCTGGTTTTGGTGATTACGTGTGAAATTAAATTATAACGGTAGTTATAATTTAATAATGGAGGAATAAAATAAATTGAAGATGTAAAATTTGTTAAAATTGTTTGTTTTAAATAAACAATGGATTTTGGTAAAGTAAAATGGTATTGGGTTGGTTTGGTTGGTAATAAATTGAGATTAATGGAAATATGATGTTTTGGTGGTAAATAAATTAATTAAGTGAGATAAAAGAATTTAATTCAAAATTATGTGTTGTAAATAAATAAATAATGTTGGAAATAAAGTTTTAGAAACTTTGTTATGAGAATTTGTGATAAAAATAAGCATTGGATGATTTTATTTGATAAAATATAATAATTGTGGAAATGGTGATAAAATGTTGATTTTTGTTAATTTTAATGAAGTATTAGAATTTACTATGGTAAATATTGTAAATAAAAAGGTGAAGTTTTGTTTGAAAATAATATTTGGATGTAAAAATAATGTTAATATGGTTTGCTATGTTTGATTGGATAAGAAAATGATTTTTGTGGAAATTTTGGTTTTAAAAATATTGTTTTATGTAAATAATGGTGTAAATTTAAGTATTTGAATAAAAATAAGAATTTAATGATGGAAAACAATTTTTAGTGGCTAAACTAATTTTTGTATGTTGGAAAACATTTTTGTAAACATAGAAATATGGTTGTATAAATTTAATTAGTGAGTTAAAGTGAAAATAGTGAAAATAAAGTGTTAACATAAATTAACTGAGTTAAAATTTTACTAAGTATTAACATTTAGGCTTTTAGAGTAATGGGTAGCCCAAAACCCATTTCTGGAATAATATGAGGGAGGAAATGCACCTATACGTTCCTCACTTTCTTCTCCTACCTAAAAGAAATCAGGAAATCAAAAATGGCTTCCTTTGTAAATTTTATTCCTCCACAAAATTAAACCAAAAATAAGTGAAAACTAAAGAAATAAAAATGCAAACAAATTTTTTTTAGCAGGTAATCACTTTCAACCATAATCTATTTCATAAAATCTCCATTTTGAGATTAGGAGTGTCTGTAACTTCAATTCCTTGTTTGCGTGCCTTCTTTTCTTCCTTCTACAAGTAATTGAAGCTTCTCCAAAGCCAAAAGACCACTTCTTGCAATTCAAATCACTATAAATCTTAACAAGATAACTCACTCTTATTGTCAAACCTATCTGTCTGTAAAATTTGTTTCAGTTTCCGCTGTTGTTTTGATATACTGTAAATTGGAATTTCTAGTTTACGGTAAAAATCTTGTCTGGGTTCAACTTTATGACCCTATATCTCTTTGGTTTCATACCAGAATTGAGTGAAACCTTTTCTGGATCATAGATCATGTTTGGTAGTAGTTGCATGTCAAATTTCATAGCTTGATTCTTTCTGGAAGTGTCTAAAATCAGTGCTCAAAGTTGGAAATGAAACAGGCAAAAATCCCTATTGTAACGACCCAGAATTTCGATCATTCGGAATTCGGATATTTAATTGATTTTAAATATTCACAAGTTAATTTTATAAGTTGAATAAATTTTATTTCAAATATAATAATGTATTTGGATAATTAAATTATTAATTTAATATTAGAAATTGCAGAAATAATTGAATTTTGAATCTAATGTGCATGGAAAATGATTTATAAAGTTGAATTAAATTCTATTTGAATTAGAATGATGCTAGTAAACTTTTAAAATTGAATTAAAAGTTAATTTATTGAAATTGGATATTTTAATATTTAATTAACGTGTAAAAATAGTCATTTTTGACTTTGTCTCGGATTTCGACGAAACCAGTTTAATTGGATCCATAATGTTATATTATTGTAGGATTTCAAATTTCATGTCAATCGGACTTACAGTTTGGTCGTGCGAAGCTAAAACGCGTAGAAATTTATTTAAGTGAATTTTAATTAAAATAAGTCGATTCGAAAACCTATCTTCCAAATATGAGGGAATTGGCTCTCGATATATATTCCATTGTGTTCGAAATAGGGGTAAAACATTATAAACACCGGGCGGCACGCTTCGGGGAGTTCGAAAATTTTCGGATGAATAGTGCCACGAAAATTTTCTATAAAAGGCCACAATATTTTCTATTTTCACAAACCCTAATTTCCCTAGGGCTAGCCGCCAGTTTTTATTCAATGGCTGCAAACTCGTCTCCTTCTTCCCTCGACCTCTTCCAATCCGTCGACTATTAGCAAAAACTTCCTACTGCAATATTGTAGAGCTCCTCGAGCTCGACAAATCCAACGGTGATGATCAAGAATGGAGAAGCGAATCGACGGCAATAAGCGTTTGAACGCCATATGTCACGCACGAATTCCGACACAATTGGGCAACCGAGCTCGGCATGACTTGGGACGGTGGTGCACGGCGGTGGGGGCTTCGATGTGATGGCGATGGATCATCGCCTCGGTGGTCGATGGAGGTGCGGCGAACGAAGGAAGCGAATGTGCTACGGGTTCGAACGACACGAACGTGAATGAAGAAGAAGCAAAACAACGGCCCAGATCTGAGTATTCAAAACGAACGGCCAAGATTGAATGTAGGGTTTAATATAAAAATAAAAAATAAAAAATTAATTATATTGTTTATATTCAAATGTTTAAAATTGTGTAACTTTGTCATACAATGTCCGTTTTGCACGAAACAAGTTGCGTTGGGTTCGTTTTGACGAACACTACATGATGGAGCTGGTTTGGAATTTATTGGAGCTAGAGAAAATTTGGGTAAAATTAAACGCTCGTTTAATTTTATTTGGAATCAAACGCTGCAACGGCTATTGGAATCAAAGTGAGTACAACTCACTCTTTCTGACTCGCTTATATTTTTATATAAGTGAGAATAGATTTATTTTATGCCGATGGCGATTGTTTGGATGATATATGATATATTATATATGTATATTGATTGGTTTGGATATATTCCTGCCTATTGGAGCAGATGAGAGTATACGTTCCCATGTATGAGTGGATGACCTTTTGTACGTGCGTCTGCCTCGGAGCGGACATTGTACATATTTTCTAATATGTATATTTGTTACAGGTGACAGGTTGAAGGGATCCAACTGGATTCCTCACCATTGTGATTTTTATTCACAGATATTGTGATATATGCTGTTATCATATGATATATGATGATTTGGATGCCACGATGGATATGATTGTTGTGAATCACCTTATTTAGTGTTGTTGTAGCATTGGGCCATATTTTGGAATTTTAAAAATATTAAAACGATGATTTCAAATTAAAACGACTGTTTAAGTGATTTTTGAAGTTATATGAGTTTTAATAATGCTTTGTAAATTATTAAAAGAAGAAGTTTATTTAAATGGAATCAAAATATGATTTTTGAAATATGGAGTTAACTATTTGGTAAAATATGTTAATTGAGAATTTTGATTTATTATAAATGGTTATATATATAAGATTTATAAAATTGATATTTTATAAATAAAAATAATGGAATTAAAAAGGAGTTTTATAAATGTTAAAATGAAGTTATAAATGAAGTTATAAATGAAGTTATAAATGAATCTTATAAGTGAATAAGATTTATAAATTTATGAAGTTATAAAAAGAATGAATTTGTAAATAAGAGATTTATAAGTAAATTAACTTATAATTGGATTTTGGCATTTAAATGAGATAAATGGAATTTGTCAGTAAAGGAATTTTATAAATTGAAGTTTTTTATAAAATAGAAATGTGAATTATAAACATTGTTTTATAAATGTGAAATAAACTTATTTTGATAAGTTAAATATGAAAGTTTATTAAAGGAATTTCATTCATGATTTTGGACAGTGAATAATCTTTTAAATAAAATGGATATTTTTGGATAGTGATATTATGAAATGAAGTTTGAATGGTTTGAAAATAAAGTAAAATGTGAATTCACTTATTATGAAAGTAAATGTATGTAAATGTTTTCCAAATAGTGAAAGGGTTTTGAGAATGTATCTTTTTAAAGATAATTTGAAGTGAATATTTGGAGAGTGATTTAATTAACAAAAAATTAATTAATAGGGCCTAGTGATTGCTTATGGTGCTAGATATTTGTTTGTTTGCTTTGATAATTAAATAACCGACATCCAAATTTGGCCATTTTTAGTTCCTCGACTTTATGTGGGAACAATTTAGTCGTATACTTAGTACGTAGCCATCTGTATAGGCTTGATTATCGTTTGTGTTGAGGATGTTGATTCATGTAGTGCGGAGTATTACTCCAATCTATCGAGCTTCCTTCTTGGCCAAAGGATAGCAAGTTGAAAGTTGGAGACATGATAAGTCTATGAGACTTAGTTTCTGTGTGAGGTTGAGAAACACTTTTGCATTGTTGGTGCGAAGTGACTGAGATCAGTTTATCCGAAAACCACTTTGGGCCAACGTATATGCGTTCGATTGTGCAAGTTATTGATGATATTGATATTTAGGATTTTCATAGTGAAGGACTGCTTGTTGATCATTTGGGGTTAAAATCCCAATATACATATAGTAGCAGTAGTCTCTTCGTTATGAAATATCCAATGCAAGGACTATTCGCTACTAATCCTAGGGATTTCCCGACAGGATGTGGTAGGAGAGTACCTTCGGTTTGTCCTGTTCCTAGACAACTTATATGGCCGAGTGTCTGACATTGCATTTCTAATGATTACGTACATTGGTTTTTACAAACGTACATCTGTTCGGTGGCGGAGAAGGCAACTTCTCTTAGCTTAACACCCTTCCTTGAGACGTACTGTAACAACCCGCATATTTTACGAATTGTATATTTAAATGTTTTATTTAAATATAGAATCGTTAATCAGATTAAAGTCCGAAAAGCTACGTTTTGTAAACAGTCGAATTGGGACTCAAGACCACCTCCATTGAGTCCAAAATGGCGTTTACAACTTTTTTGAGTATAAACATCGATATGTTAGGAGTTGAGTAAAAATTATGACTTTTTCGCTTTGGGTTTGGGTTTCAGCCCATCAACCTTCTAATAACCTAACCCTTCATCCAACTCCTCTTCAATCATTCTATTATTTTCCTAACACTCAAGCTTTAGAAAAATGGGGGAAGAGAAGAGGAATTAGAAATTCCTAAGCCCTAGATTCATTTGCAAACTCAAGTTCTAGCTCCAACATCCAAGGGAAGCTTAGGTAAGCATCCTCTTCATCTTCTCCATCTCTTCTCCTCTTCAATTTCAGAAATTTCCTAAACCCAAACTTAGGAAATGTTTTTCTTTTGAGCTTAGATTGAAGCTCCTTGGATTAACATTGAAGAGTGATTGTTCTTGCCTTGCTCTATAGCTTCTCTCTTGTGTTTTTGGGTTTAAAGGTGAGTTTTTGAACTCACATCTTTGTCTATTTCTATCATAGTTGTTAGGTATAATTTCTTAACATCTATTCATGTTCATTTGCTTTTGATTTGAATTAATTTGGTGAACATTTCAATTTTTGGTGTTTTGAAGTCAAAACTTTAAAAATCCTAGCTTTGATGTATGATCATGTTTTTGGTGGTGTATCGAAGAGCCTATAGGGCTGGGTTGTCGATTGGCATAAACCTCTAACACCCATTGCTCGTCCGATCGCAAATTGTGAGAGTTTGCTCTTCATTTGGATAGGCTGGAAAAATAGTTCCAGTGCTAGTCAGTCGACTGGCCTCTGCAGTCAGTGGACTGACTGTAGAGACCGAAAGTTTCAGGTTTCTAGATCAGTCGACTGGCCTCTGCAGTCAGTCGACTAACCTGCTTGTTTCAGCCTATTTTGCCTATTTTGCTTGAGGTTCCAATTTTTATCGATTCGTGATTATCTGATTTGTTGTTATCATTTATTATCGACTTTGATGACTTCTTTTTCGGGATTGTTTTGAGAATATCCATTTTGATGGATTCGGTATCGATTTCTTTGGATTTGATTCACGTCTTCGTATGTGGATTTTGGTGATTGATTGTTTCTACAATCATTTCTATGCTTTGTCACTTTAAAATACAAAGGTTTCTATACTAGTAGTAAATATTCAAACTCTTTTACAAAGATGATTTCAACTCTATTTTTAATACAAAGCTCGTTTATAAAACTGTTTTCTAATCTATTAGTATATACAAACCTTTACCTCATTCGTATGAGAAATCTAATTAAACGGCTTAGCAAAACAAGTGGTATGAAACGCTTGCGTTTACTTCGTCGGTTAATTTTTGGACTTGTCCGATTGAAATTCTTGTGACAATTTTCAAGTGGGAATCTATAATTTGTTCGTAAATATTTAAGTTAAGCTAGTGGTTATGGGACATGAAGCTAAACTCATATATTTACTAGCTTAGTGTAATCGACACTTTTAATTGATCAATGATGATCATTTTGTGATTTAGAGTAGCGATGTGCGATGTCTATTTGTTTGTGTGGGGATTACAATCCCCGTTTGTGGAACTTCGGTTCAATTTGGTGGGGTAGCGACCCATGGTCTTCGGGCCGTTTGTGGAGCCTCGGCTCAAAATTGATGGTTAGCGGCCATGGAATAGCGTTCCATTTGTGATACACGTGTTGGTGAGTTTTCATGCTCCTGTTTGTGATAGGCCTCCCCCTTTGTGATTTCTGGATTTCTATGTGATGATTTCTAGAATTTGTGTTTCACCAACTTTTGCGATTGGCATTAATAAGTTTGTCAATATTTGTGGTTTGGTGAATAAAATAAAGAATGTGACATTCTTTTGATGTTATGAGATTTTGTGAGATATTATATGATTTTTATTGTTGTTAAATGTATACTTGTCACAATATGACATTATTGTTATCATATGTTTTTGTTAGATCTCTACTTATATCTCATTTTATAAATGATAATTATAGCTAGACTGATTCGTTTATTATTTTCTTATTAAATAATACTCTGGTCAGACCGAGATGTTACAGGTGCTTCTGCTTGACTCCTTATCTGGGATCATCTTCCGACTTTTGTCTAACTACATTAGATTGGTAGTTTTTGTTGTTATACATTTGAGAAAGAGACTCCTTGATGTATACATATTCTTTTGTCTAGCACTTGTATCTATTCTTTTGTGATATTGTGGATCTTGTTTGACCACTTCTCTGATGTACACTTTTATGTGTTATATTCATATCTGTTTCCGCCTTTGAGATATGAACATCTGTGACTGATTTATGTTATGCTTATTTCTATATTTGTTTTCGAAGGCCTCATAGCCATTGTGTGGTAGCTTTGAGTTTGTATTTGATATGTCGGATTTCCTCTTGAAATGAAATGCATGTTATACTATCTGACATATCGGTACTCGCACAAAGCAATTACATGGATGGTCGCTCCTCAACAGCCTTATTCTTCGCGCTAGTCGACAGCATTACTCCGTAGTGTCCTTGGCTAGCGTGAGTATAGAGGTGGGGCGTCACAGCTTGGTACCAGAGCCAAACTTCGGAACAATGTAGAATAATCTAGCAAGGATCATTGTCCTAAGTCTCTCTTAAGAGTCGTGCCATAGGATTTAATTCGAGTCTTCGTACCGTTCTATCCTATTTCTTTTTCTGATGCCTTGTTTTATCAATCAAGGTTGTTTGATATTCATTTTGTGAATAACCTTTTTCTTCTTTTATTTCTTTCTTAAAGAAGAGAAATGGTTAGACCAGGTCGTCCCAGCGCCGGTCAATCTAGTGCTACTCCTCAGGATGGAGTATTTATGTCTTCTCAGCAACTTCTAGATCTTGTGAAAAATGCTCAAGCTATCAGACCCATTCCAGATCCCACTCATCCTAAATCTAGGTTTTTACGCTTGTGCAGCGATTACACCAACTTGGGTGGAAAGCCATTCAAAGGTTCCGAGAGTGTTATAGAAGTCCAGGCTTGGCTTCGAACATGCGACCGCATCTTTTCCCGCATGAATCTCATTGATCTACATCGAGTCCAAGTGGCTTCTAGTATGCTCCAAGAAAGAGCATTAGACTGGTAAGAGCTTTTGATCTCTGAAATTATTGAAGCAGACCTTACTTGGGAGCAATTCCGGGAAAGGTTCGAGTTGAAATTCATGCCGGAAGCTGAGAAAGTATCTTTAGCTCGACGATTTATTGACCTTGTTCAAGGTGAATCTTCTATGACGGATTATGTCGCTTCTTTCGAATCTCTCTCTAAATATGGGGTCGAGTATATTAATATCCCATTGAAGAAAAATCAGAGATTTGTTTATGGGTTGAATAAGAACCTCAAAAATCCATTACTCCTGAAATTGGAAGTTTCTTTTAATCAGCTAGTTGATATCGCTCTTCGACTCGAAGTGGACGATAAAGAAAGTGATGTTGAGGTCAAACAAAACATCAACAAGAAGAGACCTTTTAAATTCAAGCCTAATCCTAACAAAAAGGGGAAGCAAACAACTTTGGTAGCAAATACTCATAACTCTCGTCGTGGAGAATGTTACAATTGTGGTTCTAAGGACCATTATGCAAACAAATGTCCGAAGTCTCTTTCTTGCCCCTATTGCAAGAGTTCGGGTCATACTATATCTTTGTGTCCCAAACTTCAAAGCAAGAATGAAGTCAAGCTAAATGTTGTACAAGCCCCTACTAACACTTCTCGTGGTCAAGGTATTTCTCATTCTATCCTTGATGGCATTATTATATTTCGTGATCTTCCTATTCGAGTTCTTTTTGATGCGGGTGCATCTCACTCTTTTATATCAAAAGAACTTGTTGATGCTTTGTCTTTGAATGTTATTGGCTTGATGACTTCATTAAGGATTGCGAATCCGGTTGGTGGATCCGTAACACTCAGTTTACTATGTAAAGATGTCGAAATTAATTTATGTGATTATGCTTTCCGAGCCGATTTGCATGTTATGCGTTACCTTGGTTTCAGAATGATTTTGGGAATGGATTGGCTTAACCGTTATGAAGCCCATATTCTATGTCCTAAACGGACTATATATCTTCGGCATCCTCAATCTGTTAAGCAAATTTCTCTTGTTCTGAAAGATTCAGATTCCAATTCGAAAGCATCCTTATATTCTCTAAATCCTTATGACAACGAATATGATGATGAGTAAGATGTTATTTCTCTCATTCACATTGTTTGTGAATTTCCCGACATATTTGAGCTCGTTCTAGGATTACCACCTAAGTGAGCAATTGAGTTCAGAATTAATCTAATTCCTGGAGCTCTACCTATTACTCGTCCTCCTTATCGTATGTCCAATAAAGAAAATGATGAGATGCGCAAACAGTTATCCGAATTGGAAGCGAAACAATTTATTCAATCTAGTTCGTCTCCATGGGGAGCTTCAGCTATTTTTGTGAAGAAATCTGACGGTACACTTAGGCTTTGCGTTGACTACCGCAAGCTTAACGATCTCACCATCAAGAATAAATATCCCTTGCCTCGGTTGATGATTTATTAGATCAACTTAGTGGTGCTAAAGTCTTTTCACAGTTAGACTTAGCAACCGGTTTTCATCAGCTCTGTATTGCAGAGGATAGCATTCCTTTAACATCGTTTCGTACTCGTTATGGATCTTATGAATGTCTTGTTATGCCATTTGGTTTGACGAATGCTCCAGCTTATTTCGTCAACCTTATGAATCAATTTTTCAAAGACTTCCACGATCGATTTGTTCTCATCTTTATCTATGATATTCTTATTTATTCTAAAACCGAGGAAGAGCATGAAAATCATCTTCGGATTGTGTTGGAAACTCTTAGGAGCAACCAATTGAAAGCAAAATTTTCTAAATGCCAATTTTGGCAATCTCGTGTGAAATTTTTGGGGCATATTATTTCTGAATCCGGAATATCCGTGGATCCTTCAAAGATTGAAGCGATTCAAAATTGGAAGAGACCGGAGAGTGTGACGGAAATTCGTAGCTTTCTCGGATTGGCGGGCTATTACCATCGATTCATAAAAGACTTTTCTAAAATTTTCGTGCCTCTTACTAATTTGACAAAGAAGGGAGTTAAATACATTTGGTCAGACAAATGTGAAGCTGCTTTTCAGAAACTAAAAGAACTCCTTTCCGTGGCTCCTATTCTTGTGATTCTCGAAGGGAACCAAGATTTTATTGTTTACACCGATGCTAGTCGTATTGGTTTGGGTGTCGTTCTCATGCAAAGGGAACGTGTTATTGCTTATGCTTCTAGGCAATTAAAGCCTGCCGAGACTAGATATGCCACTCATGATTTAGAGCTCGCGGCTATTGTATTCGCCCTTAGAATTTGGCGTCATTATCTTTTGGGAGAGAAATTTGTTCTCTACACCGATCATAAATCTTTGAAGTATTTAATTTCTCAAAAGGAACTTAATTTGCGTCAACAACATTGGCTCAAGTTCCATCCATCTTATGATCTTGATATTCTTTATACTCCCGGAAAGGGAAATCTTGTTGTCGATGCCCTTAGTCGTAAGCAACAAGCGGTTGTTTCCATGATGATATCCGAATGGAATGATCTCGCGACTTTATCCACTTGTGAGATTCGAGATCGTGAATCCAATTCATGTTCATCTCTTGTTTTATGTAGCCTTGAGGCTCGTCCTTCTCTTTTAGACCGCATTCTTGAAGCTCAAAAGCATGTTCCCGAATTGGTTCTTCTTAGCCAAAGTTGTAGGGATAAAATTGATATTGAAGGTTTGAAAGACTTTGATATTGATGCTCGTGGCGGTATTCGAAAATTTGGTAGACTTATGGTGCCAAATATTATTGATCTTCGTAAAGACATTTTAGAAGATTCTCATCGTTTTAAATTTACCATTCATCCCAGTAGTAGTAAAATGTACGCGGATATGAAGCGACTTTATTATTGGGACGGAATGAAATCCGATATTGCTAACTTTGTTAAGCGTTGCATGACTTGCCAGCTTGTAAAGGCCGAGCATCAAAGGCCCGGTGGGTTATTGCAACCTTTGGAAATTCCAATATGGAAGTGGGATCAAATTTCCATGGACTTTATTGATGGTCTTCCACGTTCTCTTTCGGGTCATGATAGCCTATGGGTGATAGTTGATAGACTTACAAAGTCCGCCCATTTTATTCCCGTTCGGTCCAATCGGACCATTCCTATTTTGGCTAAACTTTTTGTCAATGAAATTGTTAAATTGCATGGAGTTCCTACTTCTATTGTTAGCGATCGTGATCCATTGTTTACTAGTGGATTCTGGAAAGGTCTTCAAAAAGCTTTGGGAACGAAGCTTAATTTTAGCACCGCTTATCATCCTCAGTCCGATGGACAAACCGAGCGTGTGAATCAAACTCTTGAAGATATTCTTCGTGCATGTATTCTTGATTTTGGTGGAAGTTGGGAAGATCATATTTCTCTTGTTGAGTTTTCCTATAACAATAACTTCCAATCTAGTATTGGTATGGCACCTTTCGAGGCACTTTATGGAAGGCCATGCCGATCTCCTTCGTGTTGGCTTGAAGCCGGTGAGAAGCTGGTTTTAGGTCTAGATTTTATCCGTGATACCACAGAAAAGATTGACCTTATTCGTCATAGGATGAAAGAAGCTCAAAGTAGACAAAAATCCTATGCTGATAATCGAAGAAGGAAACTAGAATTTTCTTTGGGAGATTTTGTGTTTATTCGTGTTTCACCTATGAAGGGTGTTGTGCATTTCAGTCGATCGGGAAAATTATCACCTCGATATATTGGCCCATTTCCCATCACCGAACGCATTGGTTCCGTGGCTTATCGCCTTTTATTACTGGCTCAATTTTCTGCTATTCATGACGTATTCCACGTCTCTCAACTACGGAAATGCCTTCGAGATTCCAATTCTATTCTTGAGCCGGGTGTTATTGAAGAAATTGAAGTTTCGCCTAATTTGACTTATGAGCAACATCCTATTCGTATCATTGCTTCGGAGCTTAAACGCCTTCGAAATAAAGATGTTCCTCTTGTGAAAGTTCAATGGTCCTCAAATCCTAAGGATTGCTCTTGGGAATCTAGAGAATTTATCGAACGAACACATCCGGACTTGCTCTCTCGTGCTTCTTAAGGTGAACTTTTTATTTCAAATTTCTTCTTTTTGTGTTGATATGCTTTTATTGTTGTTACTTCTTATTTATTTCATAAAGATTGCGAGGACGCAATTTATTTAAGGAGGGGAGTCTGTAACAACCCGCATATTTTACGAATTGTATATTTAAATGTTTTATTTAAATATAGAATCGTTAATCGGATTAAAGTCCGAAAAGCTACTTTTTGTAAATAGTCGAATTGGGACTCGAGACCACCTCTATTGAGTCCAAAATGGCGTTTACAACTTTTTTGAGTATAAACATCGATATGTTTGGAGTTGAGTAAAAATTATGACTTTTTCACTTTGGGTTTGGGTTTGGGTTTCAGCCCATCAACCTTCTAATAACCTAACCCTTCATCCAACTCCTCTTCACTCATTCTATTATTTTCCTAACACTCAAGCTTTAGAAAAATGGGGGAAGAGAAGAGGAATTAGAAATTCCTAAGCCCTAGATTCATTTGCAAACTCAAGTTCTAGCTCCAACGTCCAAGGGAAGCTTAGGTAAGCATCCTCTTCATCTTCTCCATCTCTTCTCCTCTTCAATTTCAGAAATTTCCTAAACCCTAACTTAGGAAATGTTTTTCTTTTGAGCTTAGATTGAAGATCCTTGGTTTAACATTGAAGAGTGATTGTTCTTTCCTTGCTCTATAGCTTCTCTCTTGTGTTTTTGGGTTTAAAGGTGAGTTTTTGAACTCACATCTTTGTCTATTTCTATCTTAGTTGTTAAGTATGAATTCTTAACATCTATTCATGTTCATTTGATTTTGATTTGAATTAATTTGGTGAACATTTCAATTTTTGATGTTTTGAAGTCAAAACTTTAAAAATCCTAGCTTTGATGTATGATCATGTTTTTGGTGGTGTATCGAAGAGCCTATAGGGCTGGGTTGTCAATTGGCATAAACCCCTAATGCCCATTGCTCGTCCGATTGCAAATTGTGAGAGTTTGCTCTTCATTTGGATAGGCTGGAAAACAGTTCCAGTGCCAGTCAGTCGACTGGCCTCTGCAGTCAGTCGACTGACTGTAGAGACCGGAAGTTTCAGGTTTCTGGATCAATCGACTAGCCTCTGCAGTCAGTCGACTGACCTACTTGTTTCAGCCTATTTTGCCTATTTTGCTTGAGGTTCCAATTTTTATTGATTCGTGATTATCCGATTTGTTGTTATCATTTATTATCGACTTTGATGACTTCTTTTTTGGGATTTTTTCTGGAATATCCATTTTGATGGATTCGGTATCGATTTCTTTGGATTTGATTCACATCTTCGTATGTGGATTTTGGTGAATGATTGTTTCTACAATCATTTCTATGCTTTGTCACTTTAAAATACAAAGGTTTCTATACTAGTAGTAAATATTCATACTCTTTTACAAATATGATTTCAACTCTATTTTTAATACAAAGCTTGTTAATAAAACCGTTTTCTAATCTATTAGTATATACAAACCTTTACCTCATTCGTATGAGAAAATCTAATTAAACGGCTTAGCAAAACAAATGGTATGAAACGCTTGCATTTACTTCATTGGTTAATTTTTGAACTTGTCCGATTGAAATTCTTGTGACAATTTTCGAGTGGGAATCTACAATTTGTTCGTAAATATTTAAGTTAAGCTAGTGGTTATGGGACATGAAGCTAAACTCATATATTTACTAGCTTAGTGTAATCGACACTTTTAATTGATCGATGATGATCATTTTGTGATTTAGACTAGCGATGTGCGATGTCTATTTATTTGTGTAGGGATTACAATCCCCGTTTGTGGAACTTCGGTTCAATTTGGTGGGGTAGCGACCCATGGTCTTTGGGCCGTTTGTGGAGCCTCGGCTCAAAATTGATGGTTAGCGACCATGGAATAACGTTCTGTTTGTGATACACATGTTTCACCAACTTTTGCGATTGGCATTAATATGTTTGTCAATATTTGTGGTTTGGTGAATAAAATAAAGAATGTGACATTCTTTTGATGTTATGAGATTTTGTGAGATATTATATGATTTTGGTTGTTGTTAAATGTATACTTGTCACAGTATAACATTATTGTTATTATATGTTTTTGTTAGATCTCTACTTATATCTCATTTTATAAATTATAATTATAGCTAGACTGATCCATTTATTATTTTCTTATTAAATAATACTCGGGTCAGACCGAGATGTTACAAGTGCTTCTGCTTGACTCCTTATCTGGGATCATCTTCTAACTTTTGTCTAACTACATTAGATTGGTAGTTTTTGTTGTTATACATTTGAGATAGAGACTCATTGATGTATACATATTCTTTTGTCTAGCACTTGTATCTATTCTTTTGTGATATTGTGGATCTTGTTTGACCACTTCTCTGATGTACACTTTTATGTGTTATATTCATATCTGTTTCCGCCTTTGAGATATGAACATCCGTGACTAATTTATGTTATGATTATTTCTATATTTTTTCCGAAGGCCTCATAGCCACTGTGTGGTAGCTTTGAGTTTGTATTTGATACGTCAGATTTCCTCTTGAAATGAAATGCATGTTATACTATCTGACATATCGGTACTCGCACAAAGCAATTACATGGATGGTCGCTCCTCAACAGCCTTATTCTTCACGCTAGTCGACGGCATTACTCCGTAGTGTCCTTGGCTAGCGTGAGTATAGAGGTGGGGCGTCACACGTACGAGCTCAAGGGTTGTGTTTTTGTGAGAGGCAATTAGTAGTCAACGGAAATGGCAAATGTGGCATTCAAAAGTGATGTGATATGTGATATGTGAAAGGTAATCGTTACCTCAGAACTCATCAACCGAAAATGACTGAACAGGGTTAGATGCAGTAAGGCTAAGTGGGTCATTCCCAATTAGGATATGATCATCCTCTTCTAGATATATTTCTTTCTACTATGACTTTCAGGATGTTAATTAATGTGGTTTGTATGCTATGAGGTCCCTCGGAAAGGTTGGTAACGACTGGGGAATGATATATTCGGTACTACCTAGTAGAGGTAAGCCGGTCTTGCGTTGGTAGAGGTTCCTTTGTGATGGTCCTCGGTACATTCCTCTAGAGATGTACTGCCGGAAGGTAGTCCCTTCACCTGGTCATTTGTATGGAAATCCAAACTTCGCTACGTGCCAGCTATTTTGATTGTATTACCCATTTTGGGCTATATGCTGGAATTTAATCAATGTAACAATTTCGACTATGATTAATATTATTTATGCAATTGACACTATTATAATATAAGAGAATTTGATATGAAATGTTTTAGTTATCGTAAGGTAAAAACATGTCTGTGTTTATGTGTGGGCGTGTCTTACGAGATACTTTTGTTTTGAAAGGAAAAGTTTTAGTAATTTAATGAATTCAGTTGAGTGTGTTTCTCACGCTGGTTTACCAGACTGATCCGGGCGTTCTTCCCTTTCAATGCTCGGGTCAGACCGAGTATATTTACAGGTTCAGATTTGGTGCTTTTGGAGCTTCAGCAAGAGAGCTGGAAGTCTTCAGATCGTATTCCCTTATATGCTCATTTTTCTGCTGCTTTGTTATTTATATTATCGGCAATTGTAAGGACGGGTTATTATAACTGTCCAAGCTGATGATTGGTGATTGATTGTTGAACTCTGATTGATGTATGTATATACAGTTTCTGTTTTGTAAAGATAATTGATATGATATTATATGTTTTCCGCTGCGATGTGAGATTCTGTATTGTTCTGTTTGATTCTCCCTTCTCTCTTTCTTCTCTTCTCTTCTTCTCTCTTCTTTTCTTTCTCATGACTTTCAGTTAGTCGGTGCTTTTTGGGTCAGACATATGTGGTTTATTGTCGATTCAAAGGGTACGGATTTGCGAGACGTCACACCTATAGCATTCATGACTTCCAGGTCGACCTAGGCACTTTGGGGGTCGACCATAAGGTCGCCCTGAACCATATATGGGTCCACCCATGCTTTTCTAAGGCCGACCTGAGCTATATATGGGTCGACCCATGCTTTCAATTAGTCCAGGTCGTTTTTTGGGTGTTCCTGGTTATTTTTATTATTCTAGTGATTTTTGTGACGGATTCCTATTTTGAAGTGTTTTGAAGGGGTTAAACTTATCAATAGGTAAGCCAAGATTATTGTTTATCCATACTCCGAATTGACGTTTTTTTGAGTAGTTTTCATATGCCGATTTTATGCCATTTTCGATGGTTTTTGTTGTTTTCAAAATAAATATTTTACAACATTTATAATTATTTTTGAAGCTTTTTAAAATATATATTCTCTATAATAAAGAGAATTCAAAGCCATAATTTCCGAACAATTTCAGAAATTATTTTTAAAAACTAGTTTTCTCAAAGCAAAGTATTTTCTATATAAAAATACACATTTTTGCACTCTTCAAGTGAATGAGGAAGAGATTTAAATGATTTAGTAAAACATGTGGTACGGGACACATGCGTTTACTTTTTCGGTTAATTCCAGACTTGTTTGATTGAGGTCATGCACGGGAGTGAAATTAACTACCTTATAGTAAACGGTTAAGTGAGAAGGTGTGGTATGGGACACACTGTTGTTACCGATTTGGTTACTATCTGGAAGTTGGTGACACTTTATGTTGGACCTTCGGGTCGTTTTCCAGTACTGGACCTTCGGGTCATTTGGGCTTTCTAGCCGTTGGATCTTCAGGTTGTTTGGCCTTCGGGTTGTTTATATTAGGCGCCATATTTGTGATACAATACTTGGCGGGCTTCGGCCATTTTTGTTGAGCACGTGCAAGCATAGCTTAGACTCGCCATTTGTGATATGGATCCATCTTTTGTGACATTTCTTGATTTATTTGTGAATTCCAAATGTTTTGACCACTTCGTGATTATTGGGCCTTTGAGCCGTTTGAGGATTTATTATATGGTGATTAAATTTTGGAGTTTTGAACTATTAACCGAGTTCTACATATTGTGATTTGTGGTTGCCATCCTTTGGCGTTTTTGAGATTTGTGATATCCTATTTAGGGGTTGTGGTGTTGATGGAAGCCATTATATTGGTTGTTGTTGATGCCGATGATATAAGGCAATTATTTGTGACTAACTGATGTTGTAGTTGATCTTGCCTCTTCCGAGAAACCCTCATGATATTTTGAGTAATTGATATGTGTGTGTGTGTGTATTTGGTGTTGCTTCCTCTCTTTCGAGAAGAAATATTATCGCTTGTCCCTATACTTCATCTATCTTGTGCTAATTAGTTTATTTAAGCTAGATTGACCCGTGTATTTTATATACTCGGGTCAAATCGAGTTATTTCAGGTTAGTCACCTGTTGTAGATTACCGTTATGCTACTTCCGCTATGGATTTTCTTGCATTTTTTGGATGCTAGTCATCTTTTGTATAGCCTTGTAGTTATTTTGCATACTCTGATATGTACATATTCTTTTTGACTCGATGTATATATTATGGTCTATGTACCACCATTTTTGTATCCCTATGTAGTGTACTAAGATGTATATGTATATATGTACATATATATTTGATGTGCACGTAAATGTGCATATATATACATCAATATTTTATTTAAATAAATGTCATATTTGGGTATTCTAACATGTTTAAACCAAAATTCAATTATTTGCAAATCACCATATTTTCATCTTCATACAGGGGAAAAATGGTCATTTTTGTGCATGTGCTAATTTGAGAATTTTTACTTGGACATTTTTTATGATTTTTATAGGTATTTGGATGCATATGGAAGAGGGTTTCATGAAGATATATGCATGCACAAGAGAATACAAAGGAATGAAGAAGGAAATAATTCAAACTCATGATTATGGAGGACCCTATCCACTTACCTATCTACAATTAGAAGCTAATGGACAACTAAGTGGAGGTTAAAGCTTCATTCATATTTGATGATGGATTAATTAGAGGCTAATGGTTACTTGGCCACCACACTTCCTAAAGGCATTTTGGGAAGCACGCTAAAAAGTGAATTAGGGTTTTATGCATGTATAAATTGCTCACTTATGTACATGTAGATATCTTCTTACTCTTTCAAATTAGTTAGGAAATTAAAATACAAGTTGTAAGCTCTATGTTTCATGAAATAAAAATGACTTCCTAGCCTCTTTCTCTTTTCTTTCCTGCATGCTTTCATTTTATTTTATGTTAATGCTTATTTCTATGCTCTCTTTCATTTCATGTTTATAGCTTAGATTTACATTCATGCAAGTAGTGTAGCTTTATTTTTTTTATGCAAGTAGTTTAGTAGTGATTTCATTTTCTTCCTTTGTTTAGTTTCTATTTTTTTTGCTTTTAATGTTGAAATCTCTATGTGTTGAAATGATAACACAAATGAGAGGCTAAATCCCTACAATTTAGGGGTAATGAAGCTTTCTTTTAATCATGTAGGTTCAACATAATTTTATATGCATGATCTCTTTTGCGCTTCATGAGAAAATGGATATTTATGTTTATTTGTGTTTTATGTTGAATTTGATAGCCTAGTTTGTTCATAACAAATAGGTTATGCTTATCTCATTAATCACAAATTGCCTCTTCATCTAAATATGATCATGGCAATGAAGTGAAGTTTTAATCAAAATTTGATGATCTATGTTACTAAGTAATAGTAAATAGATCATGCTTAAACTAGATTTTTGTTTCATTTTCTATGCCATGTTTCATGAGATTTGAAAAAGTAGGATTAGATTTGTATTACAGTTTGATGGTTTGATTTGTGTTAATTAATAATACAAATAGGCCATGCTTATGATAAATACATCACTAATCCTACTTAGGTTAAAAAGAGATCATCATTTGATTTCATGTTGATGTATGTGAAAAAAATAAGAAAGTGGATTTGCCTCTAAATTGAATTTTAATCACAAAGTTTTTAATCTCAACTTTTGCTTAGTTTTCTAATTTTCAAAACAATCTCCACTTTTGGTCTAATTTGATTGAATAGAAAATATTAAAATCTAAAAAATTCCCTGCGGATCGATCGACCCATACTCGCCACGTACTAAAATTGTACGCCGTGCACTTACGGTTATTTTATTTCAAAATTTGTCGACGGTTTTCTAAACCGATAGATTGTGGCCGAACGATGGTGGCCGAACGATGGTGGCCGAACGATGGTGGCCGAACGATGGTGTGCCGAACGAAAGCGGTCGAACGGTGGTTGCTGAACGAAGGTCGCCGAACGATGGTGGCCGAACAATGGTGGCCGAACGGTGGTGGTCGAACGAAGGTGTGCCGAACGATGGTGGCCGAACGGTGGTGGTCGAACGAAGGTGTGCCGAACAATGGTGGCTGAACGAAGGTGTGTCGAATGATGGTGGCCGAACAATGGTTGCCGAACGAAGGTGGCCGAACGGTACATATAGGCCGAACAATGCACATATGCCGGACTACCCAAAACGGATCAATCCCTTACATCTCCAATCTCTAACTAACTCAAGTCTTATCCAAACTCAATCAAAGCCTTTGTAATTATCACCTTATAGCCGGGCCAAGTGACCGTCTAACATTTGCCCCCTAAAGTGCGTCGTGTGAACCAACATGACGCTCTTTGAATCGAAGCAAGTTAGATTCTCCAAGAAATCCATCATGTTTCTTGAATAGTCATTATCCTTTAGTTTTATCTTCCAAAGTGTCGTATCCTTCTTCCGCCGTCATGACGCTTGGTCGATTGCCAATAGTATAAATTCAGGATTGTAGTTCATCAGTGGCCATCTGTGTTCGGTTCTACAGGGCTAGTAAGCTTCGGCTATCTGATCTAGTCGTTTCTTAATAACCCTAAGTGAAAACTCAATTTCTGTTGATTTCAAGAAGTCGAATTTTTTCAAATATACACGTGCATGTTTGGGCACACGTTCTTGTCATTGGCTCTCGGATGCGTTTTATATTCTCATAAGTCATCACCAATTCCATCTAGTTTAATTGCAATTCGATTGCAGTTCCTTGTTTATATTTTTTGTGAAATAAGGGTTGTAATCAGCCACTTGATGAGAAGGGACTTCAAGTTCTACATGGATGACGATCTCGGAGCCGTAAGCAAGGGTGAAGGGAGTACGGCCAGCCATGGACTCATGGGTAGTTCTATAAGCCCATAATGCTGTTGAGAGTTCATCCACCCATTTACCTCTAGCCTTTTCCAAACCTCTCTTCAAAATAGACTTTATGATTTTGTTCATAGCTTCAACCAGTTATAATTGATCGTGGAAGGTCATAAGGACAAATGATGTTACGGATGACGAAGTCGATTATTTTCTTCATCTTGGTCGTGGTTAAAAGTTCTGCATCTGCCCATTTGGTGAAGTAATCAACTGCTACGATGATGTATTTTGCACCACCTTTGTGATCAGCAAGGAGACGATGATGTCAATGCCCCCAAGTGGCAAATGGTTATGGACTAGCCATTTGAGTAATTTCCATCGGCGGGGCTCTTGTATTTTTTGCAAACATCTTGCTCTCATCGCATTGTCTAGCATGATCAACCGCATCTTGATTGATAGTCGGCCAGTAAAACCCATAGCAGAGTATTTTCTTTGTCAGGGTTAGCCCCCTGATGTAATCGCCGCATTCTTCTTCATAGACTTCACTCAAGACTCATTTGATATCATCATGGGTGATACACCGAAGCATGGGAATGGATAACCTCCTTTCTACACATGACTTCTTCTTGGATGATTTGGCATGAAGCTTTGAGGAGGATTTGTCGTTTTCCATTCCTCCGTTCAGTAAGAATTCCTCACTATAGATAGTCTTTGATAAGAGTCATCGATGACCCCTTTTCTGGCTCTGTCTCCAAGATCTAGCCGATCTCCATCCGTCAATGCTTGGAATATTAAGTACTTCAACCGAAACAAAGTATGTCTGTTGCACGTCCCTGAAACTGGCCAGCTTAGCCATTGACTTGACTCTTTTCATTTCGTTCACTGAGGATGTGTGTAATGATGTAATACGTGAAGTCGGCTAGTAGCTCTTGCACCCGGCCGAGATAAGGAGCAAGACAATGCCCCCTGACAAGAATAACTTCCCTAACTTTGCATACTACTAATAAGGAATCACAAAAGATATTTAAAGTTTCCACTCCAAGTTCTCTAGCAAGTTTGAGGCTAGCGGTCGAGGCTTCATACTTAGCTTCGTTATTTGCTATAAGGAAATCAAGTTTCAGGGCATAGCAAATCGATCATTCCTCAGGAGTCATTAACGCGATTCCTAAGCCATAACATTGATCATTGGATGCTCCATCCGCGTACATTTTCTATCTGTTGGTTGTTTCTCCGCTACTCTTTGAGTAGTCGTCTGATGTAGTGAATTCAGATATGAGGTCTGCTAATTTCCGTCCTTGGATAGCTCTTCGAGGGAAATAAGTGATATCGAATTGGCTTAGTTCGATATTCTATTTAAGTAGTCCTTCAGACGTCTCAAGTCGTTGTATGACGCTAGCTTTTGTAGCTTCAGGTCGATATTCAATGCATGGCTCGCGATAGTCGGTGAAATCACACACGCATGTCAGAATGGGTCCAAGGGAACATATCATCATTTATTCAAAGAAATCCATCTAATTCTTTTATCATCATTGCACTGAGCTGTGATCCGATCTTCTGCACCCGTAAAGGGTCACCATGGCTGACTGTAATGTCGACTGTCAGCTCAACGGGTGCAATCTCGGATTCTTTGAGTTCATATGTAACTATTTTGTGTAACATTCAATGTGAAATCTAGTTGGAACGGTCAATGTTGATGGATACGCTGGTCGAATCCTAGAGTCTTGTCATGAGTTATTAAGTCTGATAGTGAAGGGCTCGGAATGCTTTGATCGATTGTCTGCAAATGGCCAAAGATCAGGTTTAGAAGCACGTTGAAGAAAATGTTGAGTAGAGGTTAGCCTTGAGTTGTGTGAAGCTGCACAGCTGGATCTTGCTTTGAGTTTGAATTTGCTTATATATTCGAGTAACGCGCTTTCCATTCAATGCATTCATGATCCTTTACCCGTCCTTCAGGTTGGAGTGATATTCAGTTGCCCACGAGCTCAGGCATCGATTTAATGATTTTATTGCTAGACATTCTTTCGGTCGTAGCCTTGAATAGTTGTAAACACTATATATAAGTCTCAATATGGATGATCACGCTTCTGCTCCCAGTCTCGGGTTGACAAATGTACTGCGTGGATGGTTGAGTCTTGTCCTAGCTATGTTTATACTCCCACCAAAATTCCAAAGACATAGAGTTTATCGGTGAATAGTCGATTCAATTTCGTCCTGCTTCTCGCTCGTGCCCCCAAGTCTGGGGTATATACCGATAAGTAGGAAGGCCAGCCATGCCTACTTTAGCTTTACTCTCTTTCCCGTTGAATCGTGGGTTCAGGTCAGTTAATGGAAGGTTAAAGTTGGCTCAAGTGCAGTTGGGTCATGCTCATCCAATTTCATACTCCTCCTGATGGATCGAAGGAGGGTGCTGGAGAATTAATGACCAAGTCTTCACGGTTTACTCTCCTTTCCACACTCCGGTGGTCATAGTTTTTCAAGGGACATTCGGGTCACATTCGTATGTGCTTGGTGTGGATCGATATTGACCCTCGATCTAAGGTATGATATAGTCGATCGCCCGTAGTTTTGGATGTCGTTCGCTTGGTTCTGTATTGAGGCCTCCTTGCAGTCGTTGCCTTAATTCGTAAAGAACGCCAAGCTAGAGCTATAATGAGCTGTCGTATTCAGCTTTCAGTGATTTGTACTCCTGGTCCCAGCATTGATTTGGTCAGGCCACAAGTCGGATGGTCGAACTCCATCCTTAGCGAGTTAATATTCCTCCTGTCGATTTCCGGCCGAAGTTTGTGAAATAGAGAACGGTCGGAATTCGCTCATCTATTTATCGGTGTTTATACGCCACTCTACATTCTGGTGACTTAGAGATCCTTTCCCCGGTCGACTCGCGCCCAATTGGTGTTCATGCTTTGGCCCACGCTCTAGGAACTTAGAGATTTGTCGAATGGTTTATGCTCTAGTCCACAGTTTGGGACGTAGAAATTTTCGTCAAGTCATTTATACTCTAGTCCACGCTCTGGGGACTCAGAGTACTCTAGTCCACTTCAGGGACTTAGAGATTTTTGTGAAGTCGTTTATACTCTAGTTCGCGCTTTGGGGACTCAGAGTACTCTAGTCCGCTTCAAGGACTTAGAGATTTTTTGTCAAGTCGTTTATACTCTAGTCCACGCTTTGGGAACTCAGAGTACTCTAGTCCGCTTCAGGGACTTAGAGATTTTTCTCAAGTCGTTTATACTCTAGTCCACGCTCTGGGGACTCAGAGTACTCTAGTCCACTTCAGGGACTTAGAGATTTTTCTCAAGTCGTTTATACTCTAGTCCGCGCTCTGAGGACTCAGAGTACTCTAGTCCGCTTCAGGGACTTATATATATTGCATTGTCACATCCTAGATTTTACAATCACTAACCATCATCATATCTTGCCACATCTTAGCTTTAATTAATAATTAAACTTATATATATATAGAGAATGATGTGACAATTCATAGTTTTTAAATAATATACATACATATATATATATATATATATATAAAGAGAGTGATGTGACAACTCATAGATTTAAAAAAATAAACATTTTATATAAATATAAATAAGTATTGTCACATCTTGAATATTTTTATAATGAATCATCATTAGCCATAATTACATGGATGAGGTGGCTAGAGAATAGAGATGTGATGCTTGAGAGGGAGAAAAAAATGTTGATTTGATTTCACAAAATGATGATATAGGAAAATATGCTTATAAATAGCTTCAACCTCCTTTCATTTTTTACCACTTCTTTCTCCTACCATAACTTCTTCATTCCGACCTAAAATGGTGATCTACATTTTTTCAAATCGCCCAATATTTTAGTAGCACGACATTCTTGTTGACAACTTTTACCAATTTCGACAATAGCTATGTAAAAATACCCAATCTTTGCAAAGTAATTTTTCATCCGGAATTTCAAGTTCGAAAATTACCCTTTTCTTTTGATCATAACTTCCTCAAAATAAATCGAAAATGAGTGATTATTATTTTGGAATGATAAAGAAAAGAAATTTCTACAACTTTTCTTCTGATTACTTTTCCAAATTCCGTAAGTCGAAGGCCCAAAAACCATTGGGAAAATGACCTAATTTTGGGTTCATTTTCGACAATTCGATGATGACCGGAAGCTCCTCTACCTTAAAACTACTACTCCACATCCACCCCCACACCTCTGATCGAGCCTACATACACCTGGGCTAAGCCCATTTTGAAAGTTTCTAGCACCTAAAGCCTTCATCCTTCAAAGCTAGGGAGTCGTTGGCAAGTTTAGCTTAAGTTCAGGTATCTTTTGCAGAAGTTTGGTGAGTAACTACCCGTTTTTTAGTGAAAATGGTAACTTTATTTATGTCACTATATATGGTGATTATATAGTGTAGAAGTTGAATTATAATCATGTGGTTTGATTATGATATGGATGGTTGATTTTAGTTTGATTTGGTTATGGAAATCGATGTTGTATTATAAAGTTAGTAAGCATGTATATATGGATGTATACTTGTAATCTATGATGAAAATGGTTGGTGTTGGTAATATGTTGATGTAAAACATGGGCTATGGCATGAGGCCAGTAAACAAAGTTAACTGCTTTGTGTAATTGCGACGGTTATGAGATCCGGTTGGAATCAAAGTTTGTTTTCGAAGTTTAAAGTTTTGAAATGGATTAAAGTTTGTAACTTTAGTTTTAAAGTTTTTTATAAAAAACTTTCTAAGATATGTTTCAAATCATGAAAACGTAGGGGTTAGTGAAGTGGTTCGCTAAGAATATGTTAGAGCGAACTGTGCTCATAGCGATAGTCGCTATAGATGCCGATTGACAAAGGTTTGAATTTCTATTTCAAATTTGTTTTATTTTGAAATTATTTTACTAAGTTTTTCAAAATTAATTAGTAATATTAAAAGTAATTAAGTAGTAATATAATTAACTAATTAGTTAATTAAAAGGTAATTAGCACAAAATTGGTAATTAAGAAGGTGATTAGAGGTTAATCATCACTTAAGTTAAGTTAATGACCGCTAATTAATTAATGAAGTTTTAGTTAGTGATTAATGTGGTTAAGAAGTAGTTAAGTGATTAATAATTATTTAATTAGGATTAATGGTTAATTAATTATTTATTTAATTAATGGGTTATTTAATTAGTATTTAATTAATTAGGGTTTAACTCTTAAACAATTTGGTCTAACCTTAACCAAGTTGCATTATGAAGTTAATTAGTACTTAATCAAGTCTATTATGCCTAATTAGAGTTTAATTATGATTTAAATTGGATTAACTAAGATCTAGTTAGGGTTTAAACTAATTAAATATACTTTTAACATTTCAAAGGTGATTTTAAACTAAATAGAATGTGTATTAACCAAATTTCTTTTTCAAAGTAAATCGATTCCATATCAAATGATCTCTAGTCTAGACCCTTAAGTAAACCATATGATTAGGAGAAGTGAATGACATCCATTAGCAGAACAAAACACCATTTTGCTATAGTGTAAGTGATGTGAGTGTGGACATGTGTTAAGCAGAATAAATCTCCGTTCTAATATAAATTGATTGAATTGTTTAGACATCTACTGAGTAGGATAAATCACCATCCTATTGTTATGTTATTTGGAGATGTATATGCCAATTAGTTATATGGACATGTTATTCCCTGATTGCATATGAACTGTATTTGCATATATGGTAGCTTATGTAAATAACTGTTATATGATTTGGTAATCGAATTAAAATTAAATGGTAACTTAAATTAGTATCATTGGGACTGCTAAGCCTCATTTGGAATTTATAAAGTATCGTTTTGAATTTACTTTAATTCTTTAATCAATTTGAGGCTAAGGGTTTATAAATGGTTTTTCAAGTTATATAAGTCTTATAAAGTATTTATAAATGATAACTTGTTTATAGAAAGGGTTTTTACTAACGAAAAGGGTTATTAAGGTGTTTTATAAATGATGTTTGTAAATGATATTTATAAAGGATATTTTATAAAGGAGTATAGAAAGGTTTAAATAAAGAGTTTTAAAAGTAGAAAAGGTTTATAAATCATTTTAGAGATTTGGAAAGTGTTCTATAAATTAACTTAAAGGTTTATAAAAGTGGGTTATAAATTTATTTTGAAAGTTATAAGTTAATTAAACTATGAGATGAGCTTTTAAAAAGGGACTTTTTGATAATGGATAAGCGAAATGTTTTATTTGGAACAAATGTTTGGATTTGGGAAGAAGAAAACTTCGAAAAGTTGGTAAACATACTTATACTTATAAGATAAGTATATGATTTTGTTTCAAGGTATTAAAAGTAAATTGTTTCGGTAGTATACTTATACCATTGAGATAAGTATATAAATGTTTTCAAGTATAAAGAAAATGTAAGGTGTTTAGGAATAGTTTTTTGAAAAGATCTTTTGATTAGATTTTATAGAGTGATTTTATTAATTAAAGAGGATTAATAAAGGTTTAGTGGATCCTATATGGAAATTAAACCATGATTGTATGTTTGTTTACTTGATATTTAAATAACCGACTATCAAAGTTGGACAAAAAAGTAACTTTCAAAATATCTAGGAGAAATACGAGAATTATATGGTATAGTTATCATCGAAGGTGCTATACTGTACATATAAACTTGTTTCGTTCTTCTAGGACGAACGCTAAGGAAATCCATCCATAAACAGTTAGGAGGTGAACTCTGTTCATGTTATTTGTCTGTTTATTTCCTAAAGAACCGGGGTTGAGTTTACCAAAATATCAAAAGTTGTGTCGAAGAGGCCGGGATCAGTATGCTTTCTGAAAACCACTTCGATCCAAATCAAGCATTTCTAAATAAAGACATCTTGGAGCATGGAATCGAAGACGGAGCTATTGAAGTGCAAAGGCTGCTTGCTATTAATCCTAAGGGTGATTCCAAAATGGATGTAGTGGAAGTAGTGCCTTCGGTTTGTCCTTATCCTAGACAACTTGTATGGATGAATGCTGGCACTGCATTACTGCTTGGATGGCAGTGTCAGCATTCCAAGATGGATTGCTATTTTGACAGGTAAAGCGTATCCTCAAGCCTCACAACCGGGACGAATGGAAAAAATAGGGCAGGCAGTAGAGCTATGTGGTTAGCTACCATTAGGAGCAGTTACCCCCATTCTAGATGTCGCTTTCAGAGTTGGTTTGCGCGCGAGCACTGTGGTAGTATAAAGCCTCGATGTTAAGGGGGTGAGGTAATCTGGTCTGCCATGTTAAAGGGGCGGTCGATTTTGCATTAGCACCGATGCATTTTGTAGAGCTGCATCATCGGACGGTAGTCCTTAACCTTGCCATTGTTGGGATCCAATCTCTGATACGTGCCTTACATTTTTGATTGTAGAACCTAGTATGTTGGAATGTGAGATTCAAGCATTTCAGCTATTTTATCTATTTACTTTGAACCTGGACACTATGATAATTTAACTGGATTTTTATATAAAATGTTTTAATTATCGTAAGGTAAAAACCCATCTGTTTTTATGTACGTTGTGGTCTTGCGAGGTACCCTTTGGTTGAAAAGTTTTCAAATGTAGAAATCAGTTTGGTTGTTACTTATTATCGAGTTTTACTCTTGCTGGTTTACCAGACTAACCCGTGCGTTATTCCATGTAATGCTCAGGTCAAACCGAGCATATTTTCCCAGGTTTAGTTGGATACTTTGGAGTTGGAGAGGAGCTAGATGGCACGTATATTTTTCTTCCGCTGTATTATAGAGTCTGTATGTTTGTCAATATAAGGACTAGTTTCTATAACTGTCCAAATTTATGATAATTTTACTGTACTCTGAAGTTGTGTATACGAATAAAGATGTTTCCTTTTTATAAAGATCATTGTTGTGTTATATATTAGTCGTTGCATTATGAGATTCTGTGTTGTTTAGTTTTCTTCTATCTTCTACCTTTTTCTTTCACCCTAACAAATCTGTATTTCAGGCACTTGAATGTTCAGTATGTGACACAGTGGACGTATTAGTGTCGATTATCGAGGATCCAAAATCTAGTTCGTTACATTTGGTATCAGAGCTGAAGGTTAAGCGAGCACCTTGGCTTGGTGGGGTTTGACTCATCAAAGATAGGGCAAGTGAGACCCTTGGATGAGTTTGAGTGTTTGTATATATATATATTTACATATATACGAGAGTGCGTATTTGTTTGTGATATAAAAATGTTTTATATTTGTTGTTTGATCTGTTGAGTGACTTAAGAATTCTGGTCGATGCGTTTGGCCAACGTTATCGATAGGGATTTCCTAAACACTTAAACAAGTTTAATCAGCACGATATTATTTTGAAATTTGATAATTAATTTAACTAGAATATATTTTATATATAAAAAGAATGATTTTCAAAAATTGTATAGTATAGTTGGTTGAGATATTAGAAGATAATAATATGTTATTATTATCATTTAAGGCTTGTTTAGTCGTGTTCATCCAGTTGAGCATTGACTATGGTTAGTGTGTATAAGAAATTTCTTTTTTAAGATATGGGTTGGGTAGATAAGGATTGGGAAAAATATGGCAACGAACACCTTGTGAATTAAGTTTCACAGTTTGACTATAAGGCATTCGATGTTAAAGTTGAGGTAGAATTTAATTTAAAAGTTAGAATATTTTGAAACAAATATTTAAAAATGGTTTAATAGAAGTGGTTTATAAAATGGGTTTATAAGAATGTACCATTTAAGTTGGAAGAATTTAAGTTCAAAACTTGAGAACCTAAATCCTAGTGCTTTGAAAATGATTTCAAGATTTTGAGAAATAATGATAGTATTTGAAAACAATTTTGGTTCAAGAATGAAATTTTGGAATGAAAATGTTAAAGAGTATTTTCTTAGGATTGGTTAGGGGGAATGAGCCTCGATTATTTTGTGATGATCAGAATAATCTTCTAAGTGACGATCAGATGTTTGCCCAAGCGAACGTTGTAATACACTTATTAAATTATTCTCTTTATCATCGTACGATCGAAATAAGATCAACGCGAACGAACACAAAGCAAGTTAGTGATAAATGTTTTATTGGAAAATGTATAGTATTGTTTCAAAAATGAGAATTTGAAAATAAAAGGAATATTTTTAAGTTCACTAGTTCGAGTGGCTCAAAAATGACTTAAAATTGGGAAAGGGATGTGTTGATATGGTAAACACTTCCCTTAGTATCATTTTGCAGTTACTCGAGCTATATTTATATATTTGTTTGATTTAAAGCATAGAGTTTTATTTGAAAAGGTGTTGAATAAAAGTCGGGTATTTGGATCTTGAGTTTTCTTTGAGAGATAAATTTGAAATGGAATATTGGAATCAGATAGGGATATATGATCTTAGGATGTAGTGGAGTAGCATCCAAGTTAAGCTAGTGTAGTTTATGAAATGTTTTCATAAATGATTTAGTGGAAATTGAATTGGTACTAGGGAGAACTAATTAGTAAGTGTGTAGGGTGAACGTAGACCATTTCTCCTTTTCATATAGTTTTGATCGAAGGTTCGAGTACATGACTTTGAGATGTTTGCACAGTTTCAAATAAGGATCTATTGCTCGACTTTTGACGACGAGCACTTAATGAGGGTTCTTAGTATGGGACCAAAGTTTTCTATCACAGTTCCAAATATGTAAGGAGAATAGAGGTTCCAAATCAAGGAGCCTAATCAGAGTCTGCACTAGAGTATCGAGTGAGCGTTACTAGTTCGAAAGGAAAGTTATGTGTTCAAGTTGAGATCAAATCAGATGTTGCATAAGAATGATCTATGTACATCATATGAGCTGATGTATAGTGTTAAGTGTTTTTGGGATAGGTCGAGGTGTAATTTCGGGGATGAAATTCTTTAGGGGGAAAAATTGTGACGATCCGGAATTTCACTACTTCGATTTGTGAATATTTAATTAATTTTAAATATTCAATATATAGGTTTTATAATAACAATAAAATCATTTTAATTAAATAGTTGGTAGAAAAACAGAAAATGGGACCGAATAACGTTTTTCAAAATTTCAACCTTTCGATAGTGAAAAGTTATCGGGAACGTTGTTCGTCTTTGTGCACTATATATACATATATATAAGAGTTAATTAACTAGATAATAAACACTTAGAAATAAATTATCTTGTGTTAATTTGGATTAGTAAGTGATGTGACAAGACAGTTTTAAAATAATAAACATTTTATAAAAATATATATATATAGCATTGTCACATCTTAGATTTTGAAATCTCTACCCATCATCATATCTTGTCACATCTTAGCTTTAATTAATAGTTACACTTATATATAGAGAGAATGATGTGACAATTCAGTTTTTAAATAATATATATATATATACATATATATATAAAGAGAGTGATGTGACAACTCATAGATTTAAAAATAATAAGCATTATATATATATATAAGTATCGTCACATCTTGAATATTTTTATAATGAACCATCATTAGCCATAATTATATGGATGAGGTGACTAAAAAGTAGAGATGTGATGCATGAAAGGGAGGAAAAGATGTTGATTTGATTTCACATAATCGTGACATAGGAAAATTTGCTTATAAATAGCTCCAACCCCTCTCATTTTTACCACTTCTTTTTCCTACCATAACTTCTTTATTCGACCTCAAATAGTGATTTACTTCATTTCAATCACCTGAAATTCTAGTGGCTCTACAATATTCTAGTTGACCACTTTTTCCAATTTCGATAATAGCTATATCAAAATACCCAATCTTTGCGAAGCAATTTTTCGCCCAGAATTTCAAGTCTAAAAAATTCCCTTTTCTTTTGATCATAACTTCTTCAAAACGAATAAAAAATGAGTGATTCATTTTTTGAAATGATAAAGGAAAGAAATTCCTACAACTTACCTTTTGAATACTTTTCCAAATTCCATGAGTTGGTGGCCTAGAAACCATTGGGAAAATGACCTAATTTTGGGTTCATTTTTGACAAATCAATGATGACCCAAAGCTCCTCCACCTTTAAGCTACTACCCCACATCCAACACCATACCTCTGGCTGAGCCTACATATACCTGGGCCAAGCCCATTTTGAGGGTTGTTAGCAGCTAAAGCCTTCATCCTTCAAAGCTAGGGAGTCGTTGGCAAGTTTAGCTTAAGTTCGGGTAGCTTTTGCGGAAGTTGGTGAGTAAACTACCCATTTTTTAACGAAAATGGTAACTTTATTTATGTCAGTATATATGGTGATTATATAGTGTAGAACTTAAATGGTAATCATGTGGTTTGATAAGGATTTGGATGGTTGATTTTAGTTTGATTTGGTTATGGAAATCGATTTTGTATTATAAAGTTAGTAAGCATGTATATATGGATGTATACTTGCAATCTATGATGAAGATGGTTGGTGTTAGTAATATGTTGATTGTAAAACATGAGCTATGGCATGAAGCAGGTAAACAAAGTTAACTACTTTGTGTAATTGTGATGGTTATGAGATCTGGTTGGAATTGAAGTTTGTTTTCGAAGTTTGAAGTTTTGAAATGGATTAAAATTTATAACTTTAGTTTTAAAGGCTTTTATTAAAAAAAACTTTCTAAGGTATGTTTCAAATCATGAAAAAGTAAGGGTTTGTGAAGTGGTTTGCTAAGAATATGTTAGAGCGAACTACGCCCATAGCAATAGTCGATATGGATGCGGTTCGGTAAAGGTTTGAATTTCTATTTCAAATTTGTTTTATTTTGAAATTAGTTTACTAAGTTTTTCAAACTTAATTAGTAATATTAAAAAGTAATTAAGTTGTAATATAATTTAATTAATTGAACAGTTAATTAAAAGGTAATTAACACCCAATTGGTAATTAAGAAGGTGATTAGAGGTTAATCATCATTTAAATTAAGTTAATGACTGCTAATTAATTAATGTAGTTTTAATTAGTGATTAATGTGGGTAAGAAGTAACTAAGTGATTAATAATTATTTAATTAATATTAATTGTTATTTATTTAATTATTTAATTAATGTGTTATTTAATTAACATTTAATTAATTAGGGTTTAACTCTTAAAGAATTTGGTCTAACCTTAACCAAGTTGCATTAGGAAGTTAATTAGTACTTAATCAAGTTAATTATGATTTAATCTTGATTTAAATTGGATTAATTAAGATATAGTTAGGGTTTAAACTAATTAAATATACTTTTAACATTTCAAAGGTGATTTTAAACTAAATAGAATGCGTTTTAATCAAATTTCTTTTTCAAAGTAAATCGATTCCATATCAAATGATTTCTGGCCAGACCCTTAAGTAACCAATATGATTAGGAGAATTGAATGACATCCGTTAGCAGAGCAAAACACCATTCTGCTATAGTGTAAGTGATTTGAGTGTGGACATATGTTAAGCAGAATAAATCTCCGTTCTAAAATAAATTGATTGAATTGTTTGGACATCTATTGAGTATGATAAATCACCATCCTATTGTTATGTTATTTGGAGATGTATAGGCCAATTATTTATATTGACATGTTATTCCCTGATTGCATATAAACTGTATTTGCATATATGGTAGCTTATGTAAATAATTGTTATGTGATTTGGTAATCGAAATAAAATTAAACGGTAACTTAAATTAGTATCATTGGGACTCCTAAGCCTTATTTTGAATTTATAATGTATGGTTTTGAATTTACTTTAATTCTTTAATCAATTTGATGCTAAGGGTTTATAATTGGTTTTTCAAGTTATATAATTCTTATAAAGGTATTTATAAATGATAACTTGTTTATAGAAAGGGGTTTTTACTAACAAAAAGGGTTTTTAAGGTGTTTTACAAATGATGTTTGTAAATGATATTTATAAAGGATATTTTATAAAGGAGTATAGAAAGGTTTATATATAGAGTTTTAAAAGTAGGAAAACTATTTATAAATCATTTCAGAGATTTGGAAAGTGTTCTATAAATTAACTTAAAGGTTTATGAAAGTGGGTTATAACTTTATTTTGAAAGTTATAAGTTAACTGAATTATGAGATGAGCTTTTAAAAAGGGAACTTTGATAAAGGATAAGCAGAATGTTTTATTTGGAAGAAATGTTTGGATTTAGGAAGAAGAAAACTTTGAAAAGTTTGTAAATATACTTATATTTGTAAGATAAGTATATGATTTTGTTTCAAGGCATGAAAAGTAAAATGTTTCGGTAATATACTTATACCATTGAGATAAGTTTATAAATATTTTCAGGTATAAAGGAATGTAAGCGGTTTGGGAATAGTGTTTTGAAAAGATCTTTTGATTAGATTTTATAGAGTGGTTTTATTAATTAAAAAGAATTAATAAAGGCTTAGTGGATCCCATATGGAAATTAAACCATGATTGGATGTTTGTTTATTTGATAGTTAAATAACCGACTATCAAAGTTAGACCCAAAATGTAACTTTGGAAATACCTAGGAGAAACACGAGAATTATATGGTACAGTTATCATCGAAGGTCCTATAATGTACATATAAAATCATTTCATTCTTCTAAGACGAACCATAAGGAAATCCATCCTCAAACGGTTAGGAGATGAACTCCACTCTTGTCATTTGTCTGTTTATTTCTTAAAGAACATGGGTTGAGTTTACCGGAAATATCGAAAGTTGTTTTGAAGAGACCGGGATCAGATATGATATCTGAAAACCACTTTGATCCAACTCAAGTGTTTTGAAATGAAGACATCTTGAAGCATGGGATCAAAGATGGAGCCATTGAAGTGCAAGGGCTGCTTGCTACTAATCCTGAGGGTGATTCCAAAATGGATGTAGTAGAAGTAGTGCCTTCGGTTTTTCCTTATCCTGGACAACTTGTACGGATGAAGGTTGGCACTACATTACTGCTTGGAGGGCAGTGTTAGCATTCCAAGATGGATTGCTATTTAGACAGGTAAAGCATAGCCTCAAGCCTCACAACCGGGTGGAATTGAAAAAAACAGGCCATGCAGCAGAGCTATACGGTTAGCTACCATAAGGAGCGGTCACCCCATTCTTGATGTCCCTTTCAGAGTTGGTTTGCGCACAAACACCATAATAGTATAAGGCCTCGGTGTCAAGCGGGTGAGGTAGTCCGGTCTGCCATGTTATAGGGGTAGCTGGCTTTGTGTTAGCATTGGTGCATTTTCTAGAGGTGTATCATCAGAAGGTAGCCCTTACCCTGCCATTGTTGGGATCCAATCTTCAATATGTGCCTTACGTTTTCGATTGTAGAACCTAGTACGTTGGAATGTGAGATGCAAGCATTTCAGCTATTTTATCTATTTACTTTCAACCTAGACACTATGATAATATCACTGGATTTTGATATAAAATGTTTTGCTTATCATAGGGTAAAACCCCATCTGTTTTTATGTGCGGTGTGGTCTTACAAGATATCCTTTGGTTGAGAAGTTTTCAAATGTAGAAATCATCTTGGTTGTTACTTATTATTGAGTTTTACTCATGCTGTTTTCCCAGAATGACCCGGGCATTATTCCATGTAATACTTGGGTCAGACCGAGCAAGTTTTTCCCGGTTTAGCTGGATACTTTGGAGTTGGAGAAGAGCTGGATGGTCAAGACGTATACACGTATATTTTTCTTCTACTGTATTATAGAGTCTGTATGTTTGTCAATATAAGGATAGGTTTCTAAAACTGTCCAAATTTAGGATATGTCTAGTGTACTCTGATGTTTTATATATGAATAAAGATGTTTCCTTTTTATAAAGATTATTGTTGTATTATATATTATACGCTGCATTGTGAGATTCTGTGTTGTTTAGTTTTTTTCTATCTTCTACCTTCTTCTTTCACCCTAAGTAATCGGTATTTCCGGCACTTGAATGTTCAACATTTGATACAGTGGACATATTAGTGTTGATTTTCGAGGTTCGAAAATCTGGTTCGTTACACTACAGTTAGAATTCTCCACTGAGAATATGATTCGGTTATGACTATCTAGGTGTCTTAGCGATATCTCCCTATCCTGGAAAATTATCCTAGCCTCATATTTACCCTACCGATCCACACCTAAAATGATTCCAAAATCTATGAAATCATAAACATACAGACTGCATACAAACTTATGACCTAACAAATCAAGTTCTAACTGGTCACATCTCATCCCCAGAGTTGCATACCTTCCTATCGTATTCGCAACCCATAAGGAAGTAACAAGTTATGTGGGTTCTAAGCATAACCTATCAACCAACCACTAAGATATAAATGAATGTGATGCACCGTTATCAAATAGTATCCTAACTAGTATACTCTGAATTAAAAGCGTACCTTTCATCACAATCTTTTCTTTCTCAGCAATAGTTGGCCTAGTAGACGATGGTCCCAGAAAAGACTCTTCCCTTGTCCTCCCTGATTGATCCTGGAAACTGATTCTTATAATGCCCAACATGGTCTCAGTTAAAGCACTTCACACCCTTCTTCTCTACGGCCTTCTTCCCCTTGCCTGTCGGGCATTCATGAGCATAATGACCGTTCTTATCACACTTGAAACAGACCAAATTAGACTTTTCCTTCTTGCAGCCTCTCCCTTTTGGGTTCCCTTCTTCTTAAAGAACTTCCTCTTCTTTCCTCAAGAACCCTGAGTTTCAACTGGCTTTTCCTTCCATTAAATAGCAAGCATTTCCTCATGTTGGATTTCCATCTCCACAACAACATTACAAGGGTCACGGAAATGTGGCAGGGTTGCCCTAGCAATCTCGGGTCTCAATCCCCGAATAAACTTCTCATTCCTCTTAATGACGGTGTCAATGGTAGCACACCCATATCTGGACAGCTCTTCAAACATAGTGGCATACTCAATTACCAACATCTCTCCCTGCACCAGATCCCTAATCTTTCTCAACAATGCCGATTTAGCAACTTCAGACAAAATCCTATGCTCGAATCTCCTTTGGAATTTTGCCCAAGTCAACTCTTCCTTAGGAACTCCGTGAGTAACACTATTCAACCAATGAAGCGCTGCACCCTGCAACTTCCTAGAGGCTAGTCTCCTCTTTTGCTCATCATTCAATACTAAGTCATCAAAGATTCTATCACAATGCAACAGCCAATTCTCAATTTCTATGGCATCCTCCGTTCCCACAAACGGCTTCCCACCAAGACTAGTGAAACCTCTGCTCAATTTAGCATAGTTGTTTCTAATTAGAGCCGCGGGATTAGCTTCTCCAACATTCCCATCTACTCTAGCAGCTGCTACAGCTTGCATCAGATTGATGAAGAACTGATACATCATCCCTATAACGACCCATAAATTTTTAATAAATTTTATTTGTTTTATTAGTATATTTAATTGAAATTTTGTGAAATTTTAAACAATAAATTTGTAAATAAAAATTTGATATTTGGGATGCATCTATTTTAACATAGAAACAGGTAAATTTTCATCAGAAAATATGGAAGTTTATTTTCTTGTGTAATTTTATTTCAATTTAATCAGTTAATATTGATGAAAATAAAAAAATTTCCAAACCAGAATATTTTTATACAATAAATTTGTAAATCATCTTCTGAGTAAGACGTCATATTTCGTTTCTCAAAATTTGGACTTCTATTGCTCCGTTTATCTTATTTCTGGCAAATTAGCAGCATTTTCGGTACCGATATCGACTTTTGGTCGGATGATCGAACCATTGACATCTGTGTACCGTTTTGATCATCTCATGTGTTGATCTCCACAGTATATTCGTTTGTGTGTTTCGTAGTCTGGAAGACGGTAAATCTACGGAACTGACTGTCATACCGGTTTCGTATTTTGACCCTTTTTTATTTTTCCTTTGTCCTTTGGGTTGTCCATCAAATTTGAATAGCCTCTTGTAGTTAAATATTTCTGGATTCTCGAGTTGTGACTTTCACTATTCCTTACGTTCATTTATTTTCGTTGGTGCATTTACTTTCGTTCTGAAACAAATAGAACGTAACATAAAAGCTTCGAATTGTACTAACTGTTCATTCTCCCCACTTGTTACTCTTCCTTATTTTCCCCTTCCACCTTCAGACTCGAGGCCATGTTTCTTCCTCCCTACCCTCTTTCTTCCATTTTTTTTCGGATCCACTTGCGCCACTTACCCACCACCGTCCGACCCTTTCGCCTTCCCACTCTCCTCACAACCGCCCAGAGCCGAAGCCGCACAGAGCAAGCAGCCACCCAGTTCAACCCCACCAAGTTCGGCCTCGTTCTCTTCGCGCTCTCCCTCCTTCTCTTGCCGATCATCAACCCAGCCTCTATTCTACGTGGTGTAGGTATTATATTCATATATATTATATATTATGTTGGGTTGTATTATATATAGGGTTGCGTGAGTGATTTTCTGTAGAAGTATATTCACATATATATTAGTTTTATATCATGTTAGTTATTGTATCTATTAGTATATTGTATACGTATATATATATATATTTGTATATATACATTAGTTTATATATATGATGTTTGTAAATTATATATATATATACGTTAGTTATGTAAGCATTCTAGCTTTGTATATATATTTATCTATGTTTGTTTTGCTTGCTAATCTTATATTCATTTCCAGTTTGCTTTTGGAATGGTATAGTTTAAGCTATATATTATACCATTAGCTATATATATATATATATGGTTCACTTTTCAATAGTTTGTAGTTTGGCTTCCAATATATATATATATATACGGGTCTTACAAATATAATATTGTTTGTCTATATATATTATTATTTGTGAGTATGACGATGACAGTGTTTTATATGGTATAAGTACATAAGTCTATATAGTTATATATATATATATATATTCATGTAACAGTTCGTGTAATGTAAAGGTTTTATCAATATATTTTCTATGTTATAAACTATATTCTCTGATGTATTTTCGTGTGTGTATATATATATATGAAGGTATGGAATATAAAGGTAATATATATTATTTATTAATACGTATTGTGGAGATGAACTTTCTGTAGAATTTTATAAGTATATATATGTATACTTATATACTGGTTATATATATGCGTATGCATGAATTCTGTTTTGCTTATATATATGAAGTATATAGTGTATTTAACCTATCTGATCTGTTGTGTATATATATATAGTTATAAAGTTTATACAGTTTATATATTATAAAGTATGTTGTAGGCTCAAATATATATATATATATATCTAGTAGTACAAATTGATGTTGCATACACATGCATTTTAATATATTATTTAGATCGATATTTGATTTCAGAATGCATAAAGATTTTAAATATAAAATATATATATATATATAGGTAGATATCATATATACGTGTACTGTGTGTATTTTAATTTTTAATATATGTGTTTTAATATAAAACAATGATTTTATTTACATATTTATTTTATTTGATATTTGTCTTAAAATGAAATATTGATTTAATAAGAAAATAATAATGTTATATATATATTTTCAGTTTATATTAAAACTGATTTTGATTTATTCTCATCAATTTCTGTTATCAGCTCTATCCGTCGAATTTGTGTCAATCCGTTCTTCTTTGGAAGTCGTGCCTGGATTCGTAACTCGTTTCAATTGTCGAATTCCTCTAACCTCGAAAGGTGAGCAAACACCCACGATTAATGTTCTTATATTTATTAAATTTGATTTCAATTGGAACGACAATTGAAATATGCTACTGTTAGTTATTTACATTGGTATATATATGATGTTATTTGTAACTGTTCACCTATGACTTCTGACACCATTATTTGTTATTTATATTGATGATATATGCCTGTTATATTATTATTATCATATCTGTTATCACTCTGCAAGTTCCCTGTTAGTATAGAATTCACTATGGGTTGAAATGATACATACCCGAATGATCTTGTAGAATAGGAGAAAATCGTTATGGGTTGAAATGATAAACCCAAGCGATTTTCATTGAATTGAATTTGGGATTACGGGTTGAAAAGATATATACCCGTATATATATTTAAATTGCGGATTGAAATGATAAACATCCGTATCACTTGACCATAGGGTAGAAAAATATATACAGACACCATTGTCTATATATAAATATTGTGAAAATGATTTCTATGGTTTTGGAAAGAAGTATATGGTTTATTAAATATTGATTTTTAAAGACTTTTTAAAGTTGATTAATAAAGTTGATATATAATATGTTTAAGTATTTATTTAAAATATATATATATATATATTCAAATATAGAGTTTATAATGATTCAGGTTGGAAAGATAAATTTGAAATTGATTTGAAATTATATTTATTATACTTAAAATAAGTTTAATTTGAAATTTTAAAGATATGTTTTATACCTTGAATTTGATTAAAAGTGACTTAAATGAATATTTAAAACTTATATAAATTTAAATGGGATGTTTTATTTATTTAAATTTGTAAATTGAAGTTGTATTTAGATGTTATTGAAATGGTTAAGTAAATATTTCAAAACTAAATAATAAGTAAAATGAATTTGATATATATATGAAATTGTCGAATTTAGTTTTGAAATGTTGAGTATTTAGAGCTTTGAAATATATTGAAATTGAAATGGCTTATTTTATGGTTCAAATATGTATTTGAAATTAATAATCCGAAATGGTTTATTGAGAAATTGAATTGAAATGGAAATTTATGAATTGAGATTGAATTAAAAATTGAATTTTGGAATTCGAGTTGATTTGAATCGATTTGTGAAATTTGAAGAAGCTATTTTATTATATTAAGTATTTTTAAACTGTAACGACCCAAAAATTTTAGTGATTAAATTAATTGAAATTTTGTGAAACTTTAAACAATAAAATTTGAAAATAAATTTTTTATATTTAGAATACGTCTATTTTAACATAGCAACTAGTAAATTTTCACCGGATAATATTGAAGTTTATTTTATTTTGTAATTTTATCTCAATTTAAATCAGTTAATAACAGTTGAATTTAAAAGTGTTCCGAAACCTAAATATGTCAACATGAGAAAATTTATTTAGAACACTCTGAATCTGACTGCAAAATTCGTTTCGCGAAATTCGGGCGTTTCTAGCTCCGTTTGGATTTTTCCGTACAGAATAGCAGCATTTCCGGTACCGATTATCGACTTTTTGAACGGATGATCTTGCCACTAATATCTGTATACCGTTTTGATCATCTCGTCGTGCTGATCTCTAAGATATATTCAATTCTGTGTTTTGAAGTCCGGTACACATCGGAATCCATGAAACCGGTAACTGTATCGGTACCGGATCCGTGACCGTTTGTTTTCTTTTGAATTTCAAACTTTAACCGTGTCATCCAAGCAAGAATTAATTGGTTTAATAACTCTTGCTGAATCAGGGGACAGCCGTTCCTATTCAAATTTTGATTTATTTGCTTACGTTTTTATTTATTTATGCGGATCTATTTGATAGTCAGTTTGTTCTTTTTCTTCTACCTGAGACTCTTTCCTTCCTCTCAAAAAAATTTCCTTCCTCCTTCATTTTTGCTCCGCCTCCATCCCAAAACTATTTCCCTATCATTTTGCTTTCGCATCCCCTCTCCTCCCTCCTTCGTCTCTTTCTTATTGCAACCAAACAACCTTGCATCTTCCCACCAAGCCACCGTCCTCCGTCTCTCCACTTCCCTCACAAGATCCGAGATCCACCCACCTTTGAGCCGCGAACCATCTCCGCCCTCCATGTTGAACGCAGCAACCACGGCCCACAAAACCCATCGCGCTTGCCGAGATCTCGATCTCCTCTTTCTTTTATTTTCAGGTTGGATATATATCAAGTTTATTTGTTCATATAGTTGTTTGCATATACTGTTGGGAAACACGCACTGATATATATATTTGTTTTGTATATATTTGGTCATAGTTTGGTTTAGTGATACAATTGTTTGCAAATTTTATTTTGTCTGATTTATATATATTCATTTTTAAACATAATCTGTTGTATATTTTTAGTTATGTATATTACAGTTTGCATGTGCAATTTTATGTTTGCATGTACAGTTTACAAACTCATCAAGTTTTATTTCATAAGTTGGTTTTGCTGTTATTGGAATTGAGCAAAACTGGGTCAAAAAGGGTAATGAATATATATATTATAATAATATTTAGTTTAAAAGTATATGGTCTACATATATTGTTTTTATAAAGTTAGACATAAATTTATGTTAGTGTATATATATAATTAGCTTTATTCGCCTGTTGCAAATATTTTAAACATATAGATAGTATAAGTATGTTAGTTCATACATCTGATATGTATTTATGTTTATATACTAGTTAATTATATTAGTTATATATATATATATCAGACTATATATATATACATGCATTATATGTAGATTTGTTAAGAATGATTAGTCGTATATGTTAGTTTATAAAGTTTATAGATGAATGGGTGTTACAACATTATAACTGGAAAAAGTATATAATGGTATAAGTATATATATATATATATATATATATATATATATATATATATATATTATCTGACCATTCTATAAGCCATGATATTTTGTTATGTAAGTCTACATCAATTTAAAGGGTAGTCTATATGTTACGTGGGTATGAGGTATGTTTGTTATACATAGATTTGTTAATACTGTGTATGTAAACAGTTGTTATATATATTGGTGCACTGGTTCATAATTTGTGAAGTATTATATATATTTCTACACACATTTGATTTTAAAAAATGTATTGTATATGTGTTTAAAACAGTGAGTTTAAAATGTATGTTAGTTATATATTCTGTTATATATATTACGTTATATCATAGGTTGATTTGTATATATTTACAATTTATATGTTTTTTTCAGATGTGGTAATATAACATGAATTATTTATATATATAAGTATTGTGTATATATATATATATATATTAGTCCAGAAGCATATTATCTTGCTCATTTCTAAACCGAGTATTGGTTTTCTATATATAGTATAATATTGATTTTGCTTCATGTTATCTGTAGTGTATATATATATCCGGGGGATGTTTCAGTTTAACTATAGTATGTATCTGAGTTTTAGTTTAAAACAATTGATTTTGAAATGTATATATATTTTATTTTAAAAAAAATGTGTTTGTATTTGGAAATGTCTATATATATATATATATTTATACAGTTATATATATATATATATATCTATGTCTGTTTAATTTAAAACAATGATTTAATTATATATATTATTTTAATATTTATTTTAAATTAAATATTGATTTCATGGAAATAATATATATATATATTTCTGTTCTATCAGGCCGATTTTAATTATTTCTTCAATTCTTGATTTTCAGCCTTGTTCGTCCAATTCGTGCCAATCTAGCTTTGTTTTGGGATTCGTAACTCATCTCATTCTCGTACATCTCTCTAGCCTCGAAAGGTGAGCAATCACTCACTATTAACGTTCTTATATTTATTAAATTTGATTTCAATTGAAACGACAATTGAAATATACTGCTAAATTGAACTATTAATTATTTAAATTGTTTAAGTGCTATTATCTGTAACTGTTCACCTGTGGGATATGACACCATATCCTGTTGTTATATTATATTGTTATTGACGATATATGCCTGTTATATATTATTATATCTGCTATCACTCTGCAAGTTCCCTGTTAGTATAGAATTCACTGTGGGTTGAAATGATACATACCCGGATGGACTTAATTAACCAATTATATAATTGCAATTCAATTCAGTTATTATTTCATTAATACTATTTCAAATTTATTTCTTCCAGTATTAATTACACAATCAAACTTAATTAACCAATTATAATGGTTCCTACTATTCCTTCAATTGGATTTCATTAAAATTTGTCAAGCATTTATTATATTTACCAATGCAACATTTAATTTCTAACATACGCTCCAATATAAATTATAAAATTTTCATTTCTTTTTACATTAAATTACAAAAATCAATTTAAATCAACATATTCAAATGGTCGAAATTTACGGGTCGTTACATTCTCCCCCACTCAAAATTTTTCGTCCCCGAAAAGGAAAAAGGGAAAATAAGAAATAAGGAAACAATATATCTTTCTTAAATATTAAATTTATAAACAATAAGTTTACAAAATAATTTAAAATAAGATATACCAATTTATACCCGTTTAAATCCTTTATACATAAATTATTAAGGTTTGTAAAACATTTTCAAATTTTTCTAAGTCCAAAAATTATGGAAAATTTTGGCAGAGTCTCCTTTGTACGGAGAGGCTCGGGAGAAAATATAATATTAAATATAACAAAATATCACATATAATACTCAAAATTTAATATCCCAACACGGGAAAATAATATAATAGCGCTATAAACCGTAATCCGAAAACATACCTATTTGTCGGGCAATTAACGCTTATTTATGGAACCAAAAGCAGTAGCAATTTGCTTCCATAACCTACATTTCACTTATATAATCTAAAAGGGTTAATAATTATATAAAATGAAATATTTGGAGTTGCTTAAATCAATAACAATAATCAACATAGCAACCATCACTTGCAACAAGCAAACAACCATCACATAAGTCAACATACATCAATCATTCATTCATATCAAACACAATAAATAGTTGTTCGGGTTCAAAACTTCAAATTGTATGGGATGAAAATAAACTACTAAGTGTACCCTTTTACTCAATAGTCTTAGGCGAACTGAATAGATTATTTATTCATCCAAACAATTGTAAAGTATCCTTGCCCAAATAACCATAAATTAAACAAACAACAAACTCAAACAATAGATCAAGTTCATTATCATTAATTTCATTCCATATATTGTTGCTTGATTTCCTCTTCATTCAATTTATACTCATCTTTATTTAATTTATTCACCTCATGTCAATTCTCTTCTTATTGTATTATATTTATTCATTCATGACTTGATTTCATTTATTTACATTCATTTATTAACAATATTCATGTTAAGTTTAGTTACTTGGTATAACAATTATAACCTTAATTCTTATTAATAAGAGAAATTTACTGAACATTTCCATTACATAAGTTTACTTGTACAATTTTGATTATATTTTCTTATTAAACATTTCAACTTTTACCATTAGGTAAGTTATATATATGCTTTTTAAAAATGTAATTAAAAGTTATACAAGTTTATTCTATTTCCTTTAATTAATTTAATGCTCAATAAACATATCTTAGGTTACATATTTCGGGTTTTCTTTTAATTTTATTTATAACCTAGCATTAAATCCTTATTTTAAATTAGAGGTTCCACTTATTAATTAGTTCCATTCCATTTCACTACACTAATTGAAACTATTAATTAACGGAAACTTAAGAACTAAATACCGGGTTAAATTTTAAATCATTTTAAAATAATAGATAAATGTATATACTTACCGTTTATATATCCAATTATATTTAAAACAATTTAAAATATTTATTTGTTTATCAAAAATAAATCTGTAGTAAAACTACTACAGTGGTCTTCCCAATTCGAAACTCGAAAATGAACGTCGATGATGCGTGCACTCATCACCGAAATTATTTTCCAGCGATAGAGAGGGGAGTACAGAACTTATCTCTTTCTAAAATTTTCTTTAAAACAATTCTTTCAAATTATGTTGAAATATTTATATCAAAAAATACTTATAAATAATATTATTATTATATTCCAAAACCATTCAAAAGAAATTTTTTCCAAAAATCCCGGAACTTAAGTTCAAAAATTTCCAATTTGATTTATTTTATTTTCAATCTTATTTCAACTATTATTTATTAATTTCATTACCTAACAACCAATCTATTACAACCAATATATACCTTTATAAAATATTTTACTTTATATATAGAAAATATAATAGGCAAAATTATTTCATTCACCTATATTAAAAACAAATATTATGTCAGTCTGTCCTATTAAGTGTTTAGAAATCCCTATTGATGTCATAGCGTCCCATGCACCAACTAGAATTTATAAATACAAAACGGAACAGATTAACACAATATTAAAACCTTTTTATAACACTAACAAATACGCTCTCTCATATATATACACTCAACGACTCCCATAGGGTATTACTACCCTATTAATAAAGAGTCAGACCCCACAAAGCTAAGGTTTATCGCTAAACAAAGCTCTGATACCAACTGTAACATCCCACCTTTTTGTACACTTAAGCAGACACACGTGCCAACTTAAACCATACAGAAGGGCGGATTGTTATGGGGTAAATAAGAAAAAAATGGAGAAATAAAAGAAACAAAATAGAATCTTGCAGCGGAACGATAAAATATAATAATCAAATAACAGTTTATGAAGCTGTTTTACAAAACATTTGATTATACTTATACAATACATATCAGAGTTACACATACCAGAGAATGATAATTAATGCAGCGGAATACAATGGTGTAGTGGAATATAATAAATAGTAGTAATAAAATCTTCGTCTTCGTCCTCCAGAAATAGAGCCTTCAAATCCTAAAATGCTCAGGCTGACCCGAGCGAATTGAAAAGACAAAACACTCGAGTCAGAACTAAAAGATCTTATGTAAGTTAAATCAATGAAATAAATATGAGTGTAAACGGCGTCAGAGATGTTTATGGGGTTTGACATCTCCTATCCAGTGTTTACGTGAGTGCAGTAACTTAAGAAATGTTCGGGATTCACATCTCTTAAGGATCCGTTAAACTATCTACTATGTAGTAATATTCGCTATTATAATAATGTCTAATATAAAATAAACATACTTTTTAATAGCGTCAAGGGGTTACCCATATAGCCCTTAACACGTAATAGTCCCAGTAGTCTATCCAGTATTAGCATACTCCCAAAAATGGAGGCTACCCTCGATACTCCACAGGCTACGGGAGAAATCACAAATCGTAGTAAAGCTCGATATGGTAGGTGACACGGCACACAAGGCAATGCCAGGGTAGATATACCAATTACGCACACGGACTGATGGAACGCATAGCAGCCACTACCGTCCACCTCGAACAACACTCCCAAATCGAAGGGTGGCCACCGAAAATCACAAAGTAATAGAATGGAATCGAAGAAGTGCGTCCGATAAGAGGTGCTACCTCACTGGTCCGAGATCGCTCCTGTTTTAGCCACCTTATGCCAACTCACGGGAGTTGGGTCCACGTATATACCTTAGGATCGTCGCCACCATCCTACTTCATTCTGGAAACTCCACCGCGTACACAGTTGTCAAAGTGGTTTTCGATATCGACAGAGAGTATGTCCATATCTGATCCCTGTCTCTTTAACAACCAATCGTTATTATAACACCATGGTCATTTAAAAATATATATACTTTTAAAAACACAATCATTGCCCTTTCAAAACATATCCTTTACTTCAAAATAGTATATACTTTAAAATCAAAATATTTTTGCCATTTCAAAACATATCTTTTACTTCAAAATAGTATATACTTTAAAATCAAAATATTTTTGCCATTTCAAAACATATCCTTTACTTCAAAATAGTATATACTTTAAACCAAAATATTATTACTATTTCAAACCCAAATTATCAATGTATTATTTCCATTTCAAAACCCAATTCAGTAATATATCATTTCCATTTCAAAAACAATTCAATAATATCTCATTTAAATAAAACCAAATTTCCCATTACTAATCTTTCTTAAATTTAGATAACTTGAAATATTCTTTTAAATCATCTTAAACCCAAACCACATTTTGAAGTCATATTTCTAAATTTTCAATTTCAATAGGTTTCAAATCCATATATTCACAGATAATTCTTAAATAAATTTTATTTCAAATAAATTCATTTTTCAAACCATATTACTTTCAAAGTTATAACAATTTCGAAAACCAATACTTTGAAAACAATAATACCTTAATTTCAATAAAACATTTCAATTTTGATATATTTCAAGACTTTAAATATTCCAAAATTCTCAACCAAATCTGATAATCTTATATATACCTTAATTCAATTTACTATTATTTAGTTTAGAAATATTTATTTAATAAATTCAATATCACTTAAATAAAGCTCAAACTTGAAATATTCGTAAATCAAACTTAAAACATCATCAAGTTATACTTAGCTTAAATTTTAGAATTTAACCATATATAAAATAATATTTATATAATATCAAAATTAGTATATATATAAACCCTTATTTTCCAAAACCCATAGAAAATCACTTTAAAATATTTTATATATAGACCACGGTGCCTGTATATAATTTCCTATCCTATAGTCAAGTGATACAGATATTTATCATTTCAATCCGTAATTTTAAAAATAAAAGTTTACGGTTATATATCATTTCAAACCGCAATCTCGAATGGAATGAAAATGCATAATAACTTGAAGTTTATACAATATAAAATATAGCATCCATTCGTCCAGATATCAATAAACAACCATTTATTACAATCATCATCCAATTTAAACAAAACATCAATATAAAGCATATAAAATATAACAGGCATCAACGAATAGTTTATATTCAATAAAAATTAATAACTGTTTAACTGGCAGTTTATATGCAATAATAAATAAATTTAACTGTCAAATTATATGCAATAATAAAATTAAATAACAAGTTAATTTAAATAAATGCTATCTAACTGAGATGATGATTAAATATATGCCCGAACAATCATAGAGAAATTTTAAATCACATCAAAATTTAATTTAACAAACATAAGAAATTTTAGAAGTTGTGAGTGGGTTAAAACACTCACCTTTTGAATTTAAATTGAATTTAAATTCAATTTAAACCCAAAAATTTGACAGTCTCCAAATCCATCCAAACCAGCATCAAAGTGTCCGGAATTTCGATACGATCCCAGCAAAACAAACAGCGCATGAATCCGAGCTCGTATGAAAAAGTTATGAAAATTTGAAGATTGGAAAATTCTGGTCCTGGGTCGACTTCGAGTTCAACCCGGTCTGCCGCCTCAAATACCCGATGCTTGCTCTGAGTTTTTGCCAAAACCACCCGGAGAGCCGAGTCATTTTCTTTGTGACACGAAGTAGCTCCAGGGGTTTTCCCCCTGAAACCCGAAGCGCGACCCGAAGCACGTAAATCTCAAAAAAAAATTATTTGAAATTATATTTTGGAATTTGGGAATTAGGTTTTGTCTGCCATTGGAATGAGGAGCTAAGAAGAAGATGAATTATACGTACAGACAAATGAAGATTAGGGAGGCCAGGGTTTATAACAGGATATATATAGGTAGGGTTGAAATTTGAATGGATGGATAAGATAGATTTACGCGCTAATGCCAAAGTGGTCCAAAAAGCCCGTTCTGTCTCCGGAACGAAATTAGGTAAACCCATATATCAAAATAGGTGTTTTAAAATATTTTAAATGCAATGGAAAAGGTTTCAAGTCCAAATTCCATCGTATGAAGAAGTTATGCTAAATCAAAAATTTCAAATTGATTTCAATTGATTACAATTGCATTTATTTCAAGGCGTTTCGAGTCCGTACGATCAAATGACAAATTTGATTGTTACGAAACTTGAAACACTATTATAATTCACCGTTACAGATTTGATGAAACTTGTTTCATCGAAATCCGAGTCAGTGGCCAAAATGACTATTTTTCCATCAATTAAATAAATTAAAAATAAATTAATAAAATCCAACTTTTAATTTAAATCTTAAAATTTACCAATTTTAACCCTTTTATATTGCTCAGTAAATTACAATGTTTTAACCAAATTAAAAGTAAATTTAAAAATTGATAAATTTATCAATTTCAGTGTTTATCTCAAATTCATTGAATTTAGAAATTGTAAATTAAATTTTCAAAATTTCATTTAATTACCTTTCATTCTATTATTCAGTCTATTATTATCAAAAAGATGCAATTTACATTGGCTCACTATTGTTTACATTTATTTTCTTAGATTTCCTCTACACTTCCTTCAACGTTAAAATTTAACTGTTATATTTCATTTATTCACAATAATTTCAAAGAAAGTAATTAAATTTTCCAATTAAATTAATAAATATAGCTTCCTATTCTGTAGATTAGCCAACTGTCATAATCTAAATAGGGTTAGTATTAATTTCATCTTATAAAATTTACTAATTTCAATAAATTAGAACTTCACAATTTGCTTACATAAATTTGGATTGTACTACACTTATTATATTTCTGCCAAATAGATACATTAATTCCAATTAAATATTCTATGTAACTATTTCTTGGTTTCATACTTTTTTTATTTCCCTAAATTACTATCTTGTATTAAGTTTACATTTCTATTTTACTTTATATTCAATTATAACCTAACAGTCGTTACAATCAATTGGATTGTATTGAATTTGGTTATCCATCAACTGCCATTTACATTGCTACCTAAATTTACACGGTCACTATTAGAAAATCTTATTGCATTGGTAAATTAAATGTTTGCTTTAAATTACTTATTTAAATTTTTATGCTCAAGAGCAATAATTAACACTTTCCATTATTATACAAATTTGAATCCCATTCTAGTTATTCTTTGTTAATAATTCACACAATATTATAACTTCGTACAGGACACCAAATTACTATTTATTATTATAACTTTACAATCTATATAAATTCATTGATTGATTTACTATTTGCCTTTGTTCCTTATATTCAATTCTTAGCTTAGTATGACAATTTATAGTACTCCATTTAAACGACATTTCATTTCACTTGTTAATACTTGGCTTAAGTTTCTGCGGTTGCATTTCATTTACTCCTCCATTACTATATCATAATTACTTAATATTTATATGAACTTTAATTCCAAATAAATTCATTGACCAATTAATTTGGAAATTGGTAATAGTTGTTATTCTACCCTTAAATTTATTTCAAATAACGTACTACCTTATTATCTAAATTTACGAACAAATACCGTTACAATGTTTTATTGCATAAATCAATTTAATCCTTTTCCTTTATCTCTCATATTCAATTACAACTACAAGTTGGCATTTATCTCCATACTACCAATTTAATTCTCTTATGTTCTATCCAAATATTCATTTAGATTTTATTTCCATTAATTTATTCAATATTGACGTCCACTTAATCAAATTTACTTCCATTTATATAATTGCAATTCAATTCAGTTATTATTTCATTAATACTATTTCAAATTTATTTCTTCTAGTATTAATTACACAATCAAACTTAATTAACCAATTATAATGGTTCCTACTATTCCTTCAATTGGATTTCATTAAAATTTGTCAAGCATTTATTATATTTACCAATGCAACATTTAATTTCTAACATACGCTCCAATATAAATTATAAAATTTTCATTTCTTTTTACATTAAATTACAAAAATCAATTTAAATCAACATATTCAAATGGTCGAAATTTACGGATCGTTACATTAAGGTTGGGAAGATAATGTGAATTAAGTTGAACTTGTATTCAATAAAGAATTTTATTTAGTTAAACCGATTTGAAACTCATTGAAATTGATATTTAAGATATGATTTATAACTTGGGTTTGATTTAAGTAAATTAATGAATATTTCTTGTTTAAATAAATTTAAAGAAATATTTAGTAAAAAATGTAATTTAAGGCTAGTTAAATGATATTGAATCTATTAAGTGAATATTCCCTAATTAGATAATAATGAAGTTAAATCAAGAGCTATATGAAACTGTTAAATTTAACTTTGATAATGTTGAATATTAAAGATTTGAAATATATTGAAAATTTAAATGGTCTATTTAGAACTGAATTGAATTGATGAATTAAGCTTTGAATAAATTTGAATTTGGAATTTGAGTTGATTTGAATCGATTTGTAAGACTTGAGGAAATTTTAAATACTTTACTTTATAAATTATTTAACCTATATATATTATTTTGGAAAATAGATATATTTGAAATGAAATGATATTTGGGTTTTGAAGTATAAATTAAATGGAAATGACCACGGTGTTATAGTGTATATTTCTACATTGTAGATAGTTCCACGGATCCTTAGAGGACGGTTATCCCATACATCCTTTAAGTTACTTGTATTTCAGTTGATATTTCACTTGAGTTGGATTTATTGATATAGGGATGTTAATCCTGACTCGAGTGTTTTGTGTTTTGCTTTACGCTCTGGTCAGACTGAGTGATACAGCATTTGAGACTCACCTTTGGAGTTTGGAGCTTCGTTTGGAGATCCCACCATCGATTCAGCTTTCAGCTTTCCAGTTGATTTGTTCAGTGAGGTCATCTGTTTGTACTGGAGACTTCACTGATTTGAGTTATTCTGTTGTATTTTATTTCTAACTCTGATGTTTATATAGTAGCTTCATGAACTACTATTTATCTATTCCGCTTCATTATTGTTGTATTACTCTGTATCTGTGATTCTGTGATTGTTTTATTTACTGTATATGCTGAGTTTTGCCAAATTTAAATTAACAATCTGATATTTTGAGCAATTCAAGTCCGACATGTGCAGATGCGAATAGTTGAAAATAGCGGGTCATTATAGTTGGTATTAGAGCTTTGGCTCTAGGCAAAACTTGGCATGTATGGTAAATTTAATTACGGAATCACTTTCGTTCGAGCTTGAATCCCTTACTCTTCGATTCGGTTTCCTTTGAATTTTGGAACGATTCCCTCGGTTCCAAAATCCATTCTTGTCTCTCCCTATTTGTATTCTTTTGATTTCGGAGTACCCCATAGCTCCACTTCGAATGACCTTTATAAAGGTCGGCGATTCCGCCAATCTTTGAATGATTTGTAAATGGGTGAAACTCCCTTATAATTGACATTGATTCACTGGAGATTTCTGTATCCTCGGTTTACGATGTCTTCTATCTTCTGCTATACCTGGATTCTATCTCTGGCGATCGAAGGTCGATTTACCTTAGATTTTTGCATCGATTATATTCCTGAAGTCACGGTTGACCGGTTAAGGTCGCCTGCGATTCATATAGGCTTATCCATCTTCTATTTTGAAATATAATTATCTCATCTTCGATCGAGCCTATCTTCGAATCAGAATTCTATTTGATTTGAGTTCCTTTAATTTAAATCTCTATCTTTGTTTTGAAATCCATTCTTGAATCATTCTTGGAAAAATCGGGTTTGTTTGTATTTTAGAAATTGTTTTATATATCGAAATTATTATTTTGATAAGTATGATTTTATTCTATATATAAAAGTGAAAATGTTTTCGATAAGGATTATATCCCTTTTAAAAACGAGAATTTGAAGTTTCAAAAGGATTTGAAATTTTGAAAATTATATAAGAAATTGATTTATATAAAAATAATTTATAACTGAAGGGTTTTAATTTGAAACTCGAGAGATTG